>OX123190.2:51457672-53857672 GCA_944739405.2 Euclidia mi
ATTATACATATAAACCTTCCTCTTGAATCATTCTATCTATAAAAAAAACCGCATTAAAGTCCGTTGCGTAGTTTTAAAGATTTAAGCATACATAGCGACAGACAGACAGAAGACAGACTTTGTTATATACTATGTAGTGATCATGATCTAAATATTTTTGAGAACCTTATCTATGCGCGTTATGTCGACGAAGCATATCATGATAATCATCGTAATTTTCAGCCTACCGTAGTCCACTGCTGGTATGTCCAGCCTCTACGACGGCTTTTATTAAATAAATGCTAAGGCAACATATTGAAGCTATTGTCACCGCCAGCATCATCAGTCTTATTTATAATAAGATCCAATGCCGGGCACAGGCCTCTTCTCATTATGAAGAATGTTAGGGTAAGTCCACTTCGCTGGCCAAGTGCGGCTTGGCAGACTTGACAAGTCTTTGGATGTCAGAATGAGTTTCCTCACGATGTTTTTCTTCACTGCAATGCGATATTTAAGAATTTATTACGCAAGCATTCAAAAAGACAGGGGTGCGATTATCATAAGAAATAGGTATCTCCATTGCACTAAATATCATTATAATTTAATTACAAAGGAAACCTTTTTTATTAAATTATCACTACAAAAATAAGGTTATATACCTAGCTCATGAGTAAAATAATCGTACGTCCTACACCACTTGCTTGATCCCACAAAAATCGTGTCATCTCACTTATGACCCTAAGGCCCGTAAACATTTTATTGACGTCATGATAATATCGTTTTATTGTTAGACAATTTACGATTACCCCTGCTGTGCCTTCGAACGCGTGTTGTCGATTGTTGTTCAATAAATCAACACCGATTTGTTTAAGTTGATCTTAATGTTCAAACTATTTAATGATCGCTCTCCTATTGATACATAATTATTATTGTCAAGCATAATTTTGTTAAAATTTGGTGAAGCGTTGATTTATAAGTGTACATATTCATTTGAGTTTATGGCAGTTTGATGAAATCATTTTGATGACCCCGTGGGAATATTTTAACTCTAGTCTAATCCTTTGAGTTGTCAGGTTTCCATCTACGACTTTCGCCTTAAGAGTGAGCAATCAATACATTGGTTGGACACAATCAATTCAAATAATTGCATAAATCTTTAATAGTTCATATTATTAGATAAGATAAGACAACAGAGCTGAATAAAATGCATCCACTTTTCTTCATTTCTTGCAATTTATTGTATTGTATTAGGATTCCTATTAAACTCAATTAGTAAATTTTCTTCTAAGTATAGGAATAGGTATGTCCAGAATGTAACATTGCCCATAAAGAAAGTAGCTTCAAAAGTACTTTCACAGCACAATGATCAACGTCACAGTATTCACCCAAACAAGAAATCAACAATTAGGAGCAAAACAACAAACATTGAGTGTTTTGATATTTTTACAAGCAAAATTACTTTCAAAGGGTAAAAGCGATAGGCTGTTCCTTCCCAAAATGAAATACTAAACGTTAATGACTTGTTTATTAGCCAACTCTTGACAATTGTCCGTCTTTTTATTTTCCTCATCCGTGTCATACAGAAATTCAGTATTCGTATACTTATGATGTAGATCAGTAACGATAGTATAGTCAGAAAATGAGAGTATATAATAATATATTTGTATTACGTACTGTGGACGTCACGTCGCGCCCCTGCGCCCGCGAGCCTCGCTACGAGTGACGCACAGCAGTGGGCCGCTCCCTCGCCCCCCTCCTCCTCGCCGGCCTTATAAATACCGGGGACACACGAGGCTTCGCTCCCTTTTGCTCCGGCCAACACCACCAAGCTGAGTACATCATCTGAAGACCTGTGAAGTGCCAACGTCCACGCCCTGGATAATTGGTCTCATCCGCTAATTTTAAGTGTCAGCTCATTTTGTATCGAATCGAATAACTAGAATTATAACGCGAGTTTAAACTTTCCTGGTGATATTTTTTTATTTATTTCCCGTAAGTCAACCTAATTATCTCTCTTTAATTGCTCGGCGAGTGATCGATCCCGGCTACCACGTGGAAATCAAT
The DNA here is from genome assembly GCA_944739405.2 of Euclidia mi. Lineage (NCBI taxonomy): Eukaryota > Metazoa > Arthropoda > Insecta > Lepidoptera > Erebidae > Euclidia > Euclidia mi. Next base: position 51,459,716 of record OX123190.2, read on the forward strand.
CACTCGTGTGACATTGGCGCTCAATAGAATTTTTAATTATATTTTTAAAACGTAAGTTGACACTTTACAGGTGAGTGAAATAATTTCTTTTTCTCTTGTATATTTTTCTCTTGTGTGTGCATATATTCTGGTGTGGTGAATTGCGTACAGGTACAGTTTCTATCTATTTTGGTTGGCCATAAGCAATTTAACTGTGTAAATAACATAACGGTGATTTAATTAACGTCGGTCTAAAATCACGTTCCACCGCGGGCAGCGTGTCGAGCCGCCAACCGGTTCTAACTGCTTAGCCGTTGAACTAACGAGCCTCGTGTTCGCGAAAAAATATTGTGATTCAACCTTTGAGTGACCTTTAAGAATTTTTTTTTTAATCCTTTACCAATCATCACACCATTGTATAATTTAGTGTATTTCAGCTTTTTTTAGCACGGTATTCGATTTTCTGGTGATATTTAATTTTTTTTCTAGTGCCGGCGTAAATACTTAGATTTTCTATTATTGTTTTGTAATAATGGCTTACATTATAAATTTCTCATTATTAACTAAAGCGAAATTAGAATATGAGACCACAATACGCGGCGTTTCAAAGCCTGACGATCCCCGCAAACAAATTGCTAAACTTTCAGTTAAAACTCCCTCAGAGGATATATTATCTTCACCCTTCCCACCAGAGGAGGATGTGGCTGAAGTGGAAAAGTCGTTATTAAGATCAAATAAACACTTATCTATGTTGGAAGCAAACTATACTTCCGAGCTTCAACAGAAGGTCGAAACCGTGCTACACCATTGTTTTCATCGACTGAATAGGGTGGATACCGGCAGTCTTAATATTAAAAAAATTGAGTCTGTGTGGAATAAATTTAATGACTTATATGCGAAATTACAATTAATCACGAGCCGTAATTCGCGGTCGGATTGCTCAGTGGCAGAGGGAAACACTTCCTATAATTACGACCGTAAGCTTTTTTCGGAATTAGGTAAATTCAAATTTAACGGTAAATCATGTGTAAGATCCTTTATTGAAAAAATTGATGAATTTATGTCCTGTAGATCTATTCCACACGACAAGATGTTGTCTTTCGCTTTTGAAATATTTTCGGGTGACGCATTAGTTTGGTATCGTTCTGTTAAAAATAATGTAAAGACTTGGTTAGAACTTTGCGAACTTTTGAAACGAGATTTTAGTCCGCATAACTACGATTATCGGCTTATAACCGAGATTCGTCAGCGCTCACAGGGCGAAAACGAATCAATAACTATTTACGTGGCAAAAATGCACGGTCTGTTTTCGCGACTTAGTTCTCCTATCGCTGATTCGGAGAAGCTAGAAATTTTACTAAATAATATTAGACCTTTTACACTAATTGTCTGCTCACTGCAAAGGTTGTCGATGTTGATAGTCTGGTCGAAGTTTGTCGTCTTTTCGAAAATTACCAAAGTCGCAGTAAGCAATTTTCTGAACCCCCTAAAGTTTCAAAGAATACTGTAGCACCCGATCTAGCGTATAATTATCCGTTTTCTAATTTTTCTTCAAACAAAAATGTTTACAATCATAATCACTTCAATAAATATAACTCTGTCGCTGATACATCGAGATACAAGTCTGTACCACAAGTTAACGCCGTATCGAGTACTTCTAATATAAATAAAAATTTTTGCGTGCGTTGTAGATGCAATTCGCACTCATTGCGTAATTGCCGTCAGCCACACTACCTAATCTGTTTTAAGTGCGGCACAAAGGGTTTCAAGGTGTCAGACTGCCCCAATTGTAAATGTAAGTCGACCCCTACAGTTTCAAAAAACTAGTTAACAAGGATTGTGGAAAATCAAATTATACAACTAATTGTAATAAAACAGAGTGGAATAATTGGTTGGACTTTTTAAAAAAAATCTTTAGTAGCTATCATATATCCTCAATCCGTAATTCTAAAGCAGAAAATTTCCTTACGTTACTCTAAAATTAAACGGAATACCTACCACTGGTCTTTTAGATTCTGGATCTTGCGTTACAATTTTAGGTAATAATTTGCATAACTTATTTTTGAAAGACGATGTTTTGGATAAATCGAAACCTTTAAGGTTAATAACAGCTGGCGGCGAACGATTTGAGTCTTTGGGATCGGTGTTTCTACCCTTTGAGTTTCAGGATAAATTGATTAACTTAGAAGTTCATGTTGTACCTGGGATTCAAAATTCCCTTATCCTTGGCATGGATTTTTGGCGAAGCTTCGGCCTATTTCCTGACAAATAAGAGTCTGTTTTGATTGTGAACAAGTCTGACGCTCAAGTAATGGAGTTGCAGGCAGTTCCCCCTACACATCTTGTTTCTTATGATCATCTTACAGTCGACCAGAGAGCTACCGCTGACAACATTATTTCTAAATCTACCGATATTTCATACGAGAAGCGGGGTCTCGGTTGCACAAATATTATTTCTCATTCAATTGATACAGGTGATTGCCCCCCTATTCGGCAAAGATTTTATCGCATGTCTCCCGATAAACAAAGAATTTTAATAAAGCATCTTGACGACATGCTCTCAGAGGATGTTGTTGAACGATGTGAAAGCCCGTGGTCAAACCCGGTCATTTTGACCCCGAAGAAGAATGGTAAACTGCGTTTCTGTTTGGACAGTCGTAAATTAAATTCCGTTACAAAAAAAGATGCTTATAGCTTGCCTTATATTTCGGAAATTTTAGATAATCTGAGAGATGCTAAATACTTGTCTAGTTTAGATTTGTCTAAATCTTTTTGGCAAACATTCATTAAAGAAGAGGACCGTTGCAAAACAGCCTTTTATATTCCTACGCGTGGCACATTTCAATTCAAAAGAATGCCCTTCGGTCTTACGAAAGCGCCAGCTACTCAACAACGATTAGTTGATATTTTATTTTATGGTCCAGAATTTGAAAATAAGGTTTTCTGTTTTATCGATGACATAATCTGTATAACGTCCAGCTTCAACGAGCATATAACTCTTTTATTACGCATTCTTGATAAACTAAAAAGCGCTAATTTAACAATTAATCTCGAAAAATGTCAATTTTTTAGAGATAAACTAAAATATTTAGGCTATGTTGTCGACTCTAGTGGATTGCATCCCGATCCGGATAAAGTAAATTCAATGAAAAATTATCCCACTCCTTCTAATAGAAAAGAAGTACGTCGTTTTTTAGGCGCAGCCTCGTGGTACAGGCGTTTTATACCGAATTTTAGCTCTATTGCTGCACCCTTAAATAAGTTAACATCTCAAAGTAAAAACGCACCTCCATTCTGTTGGACGACAGAGGCTAATGAGGCGTTTAATAACCTAAAGAATTGTTTGATTTCCTCCTCGGTGTTGGCTTGTCCTGACTACTCGCAACCGTTTGAAATACACTCAGATGCTAGCGATTTTGGACTTGGCGCGATCCTCTGTCAAAGGTTAAATGGTGAGGAAAGAGTCATAGCGTACTATAGCAAATCACTCACTAAGCAAGAAAAAAATTACAGTGCCACAGAGCGCGAGGCCCGGGCTGTTCTATCTGCTATAGAACACTGGCGTTGTTATGTTGAAAATGGTAAAAAGTTTATTGTTTACACAGATCACGCTGCTTTGAAATGGTTCTTGACCTTAAATAACCCTACTGGCCGGTTAGCCAGATGGGGAGTTCGCTTATCTTCCTATAATTTCGAAATACGTCATCGTCGGGGTTCCGATAACGTTTTACCTGATTTTCTGTCTCGCTCTTTACCCGTTTCTGCTATTGATAGTAATATAAATATAGATAATAATTCTAATCAGAATTTACCAGTTTCTACTAATGATCCTTGGTATTTAAATATCTATAAAGGCTGTTTAAGTTCTCCGACTTCCTTTGTTAACTATCAAGTAATAAACAATAAATTGTATTGTTTTAAAAAAACATTAAACCCTCTCACTAGAGAATTTCAATGGAAAGATGTTATTCCGTCTGACCAAAGAATTGACATTCTAAGGGAGAATCATTCTTCGCCCACTGCTGGACATCTGGGTATTTTTAAGACATACAAACGTCTCGCACTTAATTACTTTTGGCCTGATATGTACTCCGATGTTGTCAAGTTCGTCAGTTCATGTGAACCTTGTATCACCCATAAACACCAAAATCACCCAAATTTAGGTCTAATGGGAAAACCCAAATCATGTCAAAAGCCCTTTCAGACGATTAGCATTGATTTGATTGGTCCATTGCCTCCCAGCAGGAAACAAAACACTTTTATATTTGTGGTCAGTTGTTGTTTCTCTAAATATTGTTTACTTTTCCCCATTAAACGGGAAACTGCAGAAGTGATAACAAAAATTCTCGGGGAAAATTTATTTTTGGTGCATGGAATTCCATCTACTATTGTTTTGGATAACGGTAAACAATTTATTAGCGCAACCTTTAAAAGTATGTTGTCAAAATATAAAATTCCAAATTTGCATTTTACACCGTTGTATACTCCCCACGTTAACTCAGTTGAACGTTACAACAAAACCATTATGACAGCTATTTCAACTTTCATAGAATCTGATCATCGAATCTGGGACACTCTAATCACTAAAGTTCAATTCGCCCTTAACTGCGCAGTTAGTGAGGTTACTGGTTATTCTCCTAATTGCCTTGTTTTTGGTAGGGAGGTCATAACATGTGGTTCTCAGTATATTGATAAGGAATTCAATTCCGATATGGTGCTTGAACTACGGGACGGCTATGCCGAAACTTTAGGCTATTTATCTTCTATTTTCGAGAAGGTACATTCAGCTCTGTTGTCGGCCCACCAACGAAATTGTTCATCTTATAATCTTCACCGTAAACAGGCAGAATTCAATGTCGGTGATATAGTTTGGCGCAGAACGTTTCTACTTAGTGACAAGGATAAATACTTTAGCAAGAAGTTGGCGCCTAAATTTATTAAATGTAAGATTGCCTCAAAAAAATCACCTCTAGTATACAAACTTAACGACATGGCCGGAAAACCTTTAGGCGAATGGCACATCAAGGATTTAAAGTTGATTAATTACAAAGAATAATAAAAGTATAAAAACAACAATGTAAGACGCAAATCTATACAAAGTTATAATTACCTACATAATTATTTGTGAAGGCCAACAATGGTTCTTTTGTTTTCGAGTCGAAGCTCACAAGATAATGCATTGTGTTGTGTTAATGATTTATGTAAACATGCTAACATAAAATGAATAAATGTTTCAGTTATAAATTGTAATAAAGTTTATTACATGTAATATTGTTTTTTTTTAATTGTAACAAAGAATCTGTTGTTTATCTAACTATCAGTTACGGCTCAGTGGTTAAAAAGTTTCTGTCGGATCGGGCTGTGGTTCGATTCTCGCATGTGTATTTTCTTTCCGCAAATCTATTTGTTGAAATGCATCTTAATTGGCGTATTGTTTTTCGCCGTGCCTTGTTCTGAAGTTCTGTTGTTATTCTTAATTCGGTATAAATTCCATAATCAAATTGTTATTATAGGTGCTTTGTAAACGATCATAGTGATTAACCGTGCGTCGCGAGCTCGGAACAGTCGAATGGTACCTACCATTTAGATCGTACCTACCTAGTTGTCGTTATGACGCACGCGCGTTCACTCAGCGACGCGCCGATAAATAAATGCCTTACTAATGTTTCACCATTGTTTACATTCAAAAGGTGTTTACTGGTCGTGTTGTAGTTATTAATTAGAGCAAAATATTTATTAATTTATTTCCTTTGACATTGAGCGTGTCGAGTCGTGTCTGCGGCTTATATTATTTTTGTTCATCTTTACGAAAAATCTGTTGTTATACCTAACTATATTCAAAAAGTTTACTTATCTTGTGGCAAAGGCCGAACCCAAGATTTATAAGTCGTAGGGCTAGATCAAGTTTCTTTTATCTACAAATCATTATTGCCTAATAATTACCCTGAGCGCTTCTCCATAGATTGTTGGCTTTAATATTAGGCTATTACACTGGCCTCGGCATTTACATGTAGGTATGTGTGATGAATTATGAATGATAAATGTTTATGTTCAAATTCAGACTGCCGTTGTACGCGTGAAAAATGCAAGCGTGGGTCATTATTATATAGGTATCCTAATTAGCGTATAGGGTTGTCACTTGTTCAAGGTACTCATGCCCTTGTTTTCTCTAATTTCAGGGAGTATCTTCAGGGCTGCTACGCCCGTTGGGCTAGGGAATTTTCCTTAGGGAAAATCCCGGCCTAACGCCCCCCCCCCCCCCGTTAGGCCGGTGTGACGTCACGTTGCGCCCCTGCGCCCGCGAGCCTTGCTATGAGTGACGCACAGCAGTGGGCCGCTCCCTCGCCCCCCTCCTCCTCGCCGGCCTTATAAATACCGGGGACACACGAGGCTTCGCTCCCTTTTGCTCCGGCCAACACCACCAAGCTGAGTACATCATCTGAAGACCTGTGAAGTGCCAACGTCCACGCCCTGGATAATTGTCTCATCCGCTAATTTTAAGTGTCAGCTCATTTTGTATCGAATCGAATAACTAGAATTATAACGCGAGTTTAAACTTTCCTGGTGATATTTTTTTATTTATTTCCCGTAAGTCAACCTAATTATCTCTCTTTAATTGCTCGGCGAGTGATCGATCCCGGCTACCACGTGGAAATCAATCACTCGTGTGAACTCCTCACGCGAACATGTTAAACCGTAATAAATATCACATACTTACACTTTGAGTTTGTGTGTTTTAGCGTACATAGCATTTTTTTTTCTTTTCCCTACGCTTAACAAAAATGAATTTTTATGAAGGCTCAAGACTGTAGGTGAAATAATTGAAGAATGAGGAAAAATTACGAACCTTTTTTTACGTAGTATCAAATTCGTAATGTCATAACAATTCTAGAGGTCGGCGGGGTACTTATAAATATTCAAATTTATACAAGCACTGGGCCAGGTGGGTAGGCGGGTTTGCATAAGTAAAACTCAATATCAAGAAGCACAATAATCCGGCTTTGGTTCGATAGAAAAAGCAAAATCAAAATTCATTCCGTTGAACCAAACTCCGGTCGTAATTCCACGACAGGCCCGGAAACTATTTCTATTCCGAGGGGATCCAACCCCAAGGCGGCATGCCTCCCAGGCCCGGAAACTATTTCTATTCCGAGGGGATCCAACCCCAAGGCGGCATGCCTCCTTGTTTCCAAATATTTTCCTCTCCGTGCCTTAATGCAGCAAAATCGTAATTTAAAACAAGCTCTCTCGTTTTAAATGTACGCTCGAGCGTCGCTCGCCTCCAGATTTGTGGACGGAATGTGTTAATTGTTTCGTTCATACTCGCACGTTGCGGTCGTGATACACAGATATGCTCTCACTTGACCATGTAATGGAGCGGGTTCAATGGCTCGAATTAATGAATGACCACCGAATTTAGAAATTCGACGACTTACATCGGGTATAATAAAAGTAAGAATTAATCGAGTTGTAGTAATCTGGGTGCGATACAGAACGGGAGGGCGCGTTATCGTCGGTGGAACGGTAATGACGGCGCGATAACCAGCGAATCGACTGATCTCAGACTGCGGCCAGATTAAATCTCCGTAAAAACTGGCCTCAACATTAACTAATGACATTCCGGAGATGGGACCAACTCTGATAGCCCACGAATGCCTCCGATCCACTCGACGCTGACTCGTTTCAGTTTATTTGAGGGAGTCACCGGGTAATCAGCATTCAAGAGCTCATCGGCGGAGATAACACAAGTTTGTGACGACTGTTTCGGATCCCAATTGACTTGTCCTGATTATCACATGGATAATACGGGTCGTGATATGTTATTATGTGGAACTTAATATTTCATTACACAACCTGAATTGAGAATTTACATTTAGCCACGCATTTCATCAGAATACGGTTATAAGTTCAATTAAAACGTTTGTTCTTGAGAATACTATACTATAATAGGCAGATTTCTTTAAAATATAACATTAAGAACGACATTGAATAGGCAAATATTCTTCGCAGTATGATATCGTGCCCAGTGTCATAAATAGCTGTTACAAGTTAGAAATAAATTATGAGCAAAAATGGCAGGGTGCCCCTTCAGGGTTTCCCCTTTAGAAATCACCTTCCTCGTTTCCTCTACTGTCTAAGAAAAGAGATTATGTAACACAAAGTATTATGAATCTCTTTTTGACAGAAGATTAGATTTATATGTATTACAAGGTGACAATTTACCAAATTGAAAATAATATTTGCCCACTTAAGTTTTTAAACAATTATTAGATTGCTATCGTAACATTTTTTCGAATCTAACATAAAAAAACATAGTAACCAGTCTGAATAATATCTCCGAATAGGTAATTCTCCAGCAACGTTAGGCAAAATCTCATAGGCAAGCGCAACCAATAAATCATACGTACTTCGCACAAAAAATTAAACAAAGAAAAACCTACTGAGTCAAAATAGTTGAGACCTGTGACACCTAGCTCTTCGTCATCATCATATCAGTCGAAAGTAGTCCACTGTTGGATATAGGGACATATCCTGAGCTATTCGCATCCATCCGCTGACCGCGATCCCAACAAGATCGTCAGTCCACCTTGCAGAAGGCCTACCTCCACTACAACGTCCGGTGTGCTAGCTCTTATTGCCCTAAAATCGCAAGTTGGCTCTGCATCGTGTATCTTTAAAAGTCTCAATGTCTCCTTATCTCATTCGTTTGGGTAACCTATCATTCCTTTATTTTAAGAACTATCTTTACTGCTCTTTTATGACACAATAGCATGTAAATCGGAGTACCTACTAAACATCGATGAACTTGTTTTTACATCGTAAAACCGCGCATTACTGATTATAAATTGAAACTAGTCTCTGCGTTCTAATTGGGTAATGTAATCAATACGTGTTTTAGCATGCCAACTATGTTTTACCTGCATCTCTCAAAAAAGGTGGTGTTACCAAAGTAAAATCCGTATGTGATCTAAACACATAAAGATGTTTATGTGCCTTTCAGAGATTTAAAAAAAGTACGTTTTTACAAGTGCTTATAATTACTTACATGATATCAATCCATTATTATTGGTCTTTTACATAATATATATCTGTTTGTTCGGAGTAACCTTTGCAACAAAGAAGACTTGCACTAAAGTGTTCGTACGGCAATATTTTCCGAACATCCCAGAAGCGTATCGGGATCCTGCGTGGTATTAAAATTACACTGTAACTGGCTAGGCAGAGACATTTGTTGTGGTGTCGATAGATAATAACGAGGTTCTTTTAAGCGTTTCGTTGGCAAGCACTTATCCGTATTTTTGCAGCCCAGAAAGTAGGCAAGCTGACTGCTTTGTCGGAGGCAGTTCTTCTTGCGTGCCAGTTTTCGGACATGCAGAGCATGATATAAGGAGGGACATCTTGTACCGCACGAGCAAGTCAGATCGGTGCCGCACGTGACTCCCCATCTGAACAAATTATCTTTGTACCAACGGCTGACCTGAATTCAGGGTTGTTACTGCGAAGAATAGCCAGAAACAAATATGCGATGAATAATTCCAAAAAATACTTAAAACCATGCATTCTATCCAGAGAACTTAGTAATTCACCACTAAATCAATAGCTGAATCTGCAAACTTTTGACTGCCTACCTAGTCTGTGTAATTTCCAAAGGTATTGTTTGCCGTCCGATGTCTGCTGTTTAGCGCTCACCCTACGCAGTTGGGAAGATCATTGTGTTGGACAATGCGGCTGGATCGCTTAGAAGACAATGGCTCGAGGTAGGGGGCTACCTGCTCGAAGTGCTAGCTTACGACGATTGTTTGGAAGTTTTAATTGACGTAAAGGGAAGTGATGATAGATTAATGTTTATGTGTCACGGGACAATGATGTTAATAGGTATTAAAGTGATGACTAAATCACAAAGACTTCTTGACCTTTTTGGAGGAAGTAAATGTTGTTTTAGGTTTCAATCGGGTCAACTCTTAGTAAGACTATTATGTCGCAGAATATTTGCATTAAGTAGGTTCTATACGATTTTCTTACCTGTTTCCAAAATAACAATCAGCCATCTATACGAATTATAAAATGAGACCCCCATTCTTCCCGTCTGGCTGTATGAACATGATAAACTAAAAAGTATGGAACAGATTTTTGAACGGTTTTCACCAATAAATATTTTGATTCCGGAGGAAGGATAAGGTGTATAAATCACGCTGTCGAAGCCACGGGCGAACTCTATATTCTATAAGAATAACATTGAAAGCGATTTTTAATATTCAGAAAGTTTTGGCTGTATGAATTTGTTTCATTGTTTCTATTCGAAAACATAATAACTTAAAACTAATAGCTATGTCATCATTGGAGAGAGTTAGCCACTAAGTCTATTTTCATTAAGTGATGGATGAAATCAATAAGAGGTAAATGCATTTTATGATTGATAATTTGAAGTTAGAATCATAATTAGTACGAATAACTTTAACACTGTACGATTAGTGAACAAAAGCCTACAGAAGAGACTACAGAATGCTACGTAGAGGTGCAAACCTAGTGCGCTCACCACAAATTACCCAGCGTAGCCAAATCGAAGGTTATGTGTGTGTTTATCTTCTCTTGCTTAGTTTATAGCTATTAACTTAAAACCCTTATTAGTGGGTCTCTTTCACCAGGCTTGAAATCCGACATGTTGTATTTGGAGCCCAGTGGAAGGAGTATGTACAACTCCTGAAAGATTCAGACTACGCACAAACTGGAATGGTGTGATACAAATGCTAAAATTCTCGACCTTCATTAGTGGCGGTGTCAAGCGAATCTACAGTGTGGTGTGTACGACCCGGCTGAACTTATACCAAGCCTGAAGTCTGTCTCAATTGCTACTATCCACACCTCTATGCACTCATACTGTAAGTAGGTGCAAGCTACCATCCAGTAATAATTTTATTCAAACTCAATCACTAAATTAATCACACAAAATAACACTACCATACCTTAAACTCTACACATCAAAAGTAAAAAGTTAATCCATATAAAATTTCACAATTCATTCAAATTTTTTCGTTTCTATTAACGAGATAATTAATTATTGGCGAGTAAATAAATGCGCACGCCTTGGTTTCACTGAAATTCAGATACGTTTTGTCATTTGTTTCATTAATGCCTATTCAGTGATATTTAATGATGTTGATTCAACTATCTACTGATTAATTTAATGTCTAATCATTGAAAGGCTGTTTAATTATGTAATATTAACTTACTACTACTAATTAGCTTGTATCACTAATCACGATAGAAAGAGAGTTTTATATGAATCTGTTTGCTTGTGAATACCAAATACTAAAAGGATTGTAATCGCTATTATTATAATAAGTAAATATAAAATAACTTCAGGATTATTAGATAATACTAGTTGAAGTTACAATTTTGTCAATAAATTTAGTTTCCTTTGCAGGAGCATTTATATCTAACGCAACGAATAATTCAATTGAATTTTCTTACTTCCTGTTTATTTAGTCATGTAAGTAATTTAAAAACTAAACAGATAAACGTTTATAAAGGTATTCAAATTAATATGAGCTTTGTTGAGGTTATTGGGTCATTTTTATAATGTATGATAATATCAAATCTGTTCTTAAACGTTGCATTGAAGAGCACGCTGCCTAATTAATGATAGGCAGACTGCACCTGTCTTTCGATGAAATTGGAGTGACCTCATAGAACACCAAGTTTTATGTAAATTGATTTTATTTACCTTTTGGCAAGCGGTAATAATCATCAATTTTATGCTGGTGGCTATTATTATGTGTATGTACATGGGAACAATGAAAAAAAGTGGCTTATCGAACCATATTTTCTTTAGATCCAGTTCTCTGCTGAGGAAAAACAAAGTCTTATATGACTTTATAACTGACTTTACAGTATCACTTAAGTTATGTAGGTTATTAAGGCTTCCATACTTGTTTAAATATAACACCTAAAAATAAATAAAACTCAAGACAACACATAAATACATGTTTACAAAACATTCCAACAAAATAGTGAGCGTTGATACAAAGTTTAACCAAATCCTATTAGGAATCATTGACCATTGCGTACGGTATCGAAGTAGGGTAGATCTTGGATCGTTATAGTAAATGAAGAGAGAGCCGTGTGAATTAATTAATCCATATGGTGAACCCTACTAATGGACTTTTGTTGTGATTCGGTCAGAGAACGTACCGTCTTGTACTGATTATATTATTACCTAATTAAGAGTGATAAGAGATGTACAGTTGATTGAGAGGCGGAGGCGGAGACTAAACCCCGACGAAAATAGAATTTTCGTCGGGGTTTAGTTTTGTTATATACATTTAAATCGAGTATCTAAACAGATAAAGTTAGAATTATTACTTCTTAAAGAATCGTTGCGTTATGTAGTTGAACTAATACATAGTTAAAAAAATATATAATATTTCATTTAAATAATCATTTTAGTTTTAATTTCTACATAATCATGCTTTAATTTACTGCATTAAACACACAGAACTATTTGTGATAATTTGAGTGCTATTGGACTATTAAATGACTTAGTCTATTAACGTAACGTAACGTAATTGAATTAGTCTATTAACAAGTTCATAGAATGTAAAGCCTTTTTATTCATTAGATGATTTTCATTATTCATGAGCACAGTGCACTAGTCAGTTTGGGTTCAACTGATTGACCTTTTTAGAGTACAGGTTTATGTCACATTAGCATAAAATTCAAGATTAAAAATGTTCGAATATACAAAATTCTATTTTGATCAGATTTTAATGGACCGATACCCATAAATATGGTTTCAACTTTCAAGCGTAAAAAGTTAGTTGCATGTTACTATACGTATATCGACTACCCAAAAGTATCTTGTATAATTGAGCTTAAGTGCTACAAAAATTGCTTATGTGCTAAGTTTTATCAAAATCGGTTCAGCCATTTATGACGCTTGAACTGAAATGTATGTAAGGGTTGTCGCACAGCGTAAACGAACAGTTCTTAGTTTGTACGCTATGAATAAGCACCAATACAAACGACAATCACGAGGTATCTTGTTGCCGCTTGAGTCTCGCCACAATGAATGGGTTATAAATTACGACTGTTAACGTTGTAATTGCTCAGATATTGTGTTATACCGACGATATTATAGTAGAAATGTTTTATTTGTGGCTTTTTGGCGAATATGGAACGTAAAGACGTAGATCCCGCCGATAAAATTCAAAGGGGAGATGTCATCATCATCATCATCATCTTAACCGATGGACGTCCACTGTTGGATATAGGTCTCCTATTAATATATCATACTAGAAGATGCTCGCTTGCCCGCACGTTTAGTTTAAATTCAAACGTTTTGCCCGATCCTGGGGGAATTTCGGAAAAATATTTCTTAGTGCACCCCTAAGGTTCCCAAGGGTTCAAGGAACATACATCCCATATTTCAGCTTCTTGCGCCCGTTAGTTTTGACTGTGCCTTGTCTGTCATTCAGACAGTAAATGTTTTTATAAAATTTTGCATGCAGTTTCGGTAAAAAAACTGTAAGAGAAAGTAAAAGCCCCAAAAATAAAATGGCTAAAAGTCACCTGGTTCAACATAATGCCAGACATATCTGACGCTGGTTTGTAAAACAACGATCCTATAACAAACCCATAAATCTCTTTCATTTGCGACTATCTGTCACATAAGCATGTACATTGAATGCAAATGACGCCCGGCTATGCATTCGTTTCATACTAACTACGCAACATATTTCGCGCAATCAACACCTGTAGCTAAGAACTCATACGATTTTAGTGCCTCATAAATATTTGGTAGAAGTGGCGACACTTACAGGATGTCGTTAACTCTTACCTTGCAGGCCCAATGCAATAAGCTTAAGCGTAAATATTTGTTGAAACAGAAGTGAAACATCTCCTTAACAAACATGTTGTTTCAGATAAACCATTTAAACAAAAGAAGAAAATAGCTAGTTCACTGCATCTTTAAATCCTAAAAAACCTTTAGAAACAATAAAAACACCGAATAATTATTTTCATTTTAGAATTTAAAAATCGCTCCCTTTTGTTTATTATTACATAATTACGTTCTACTTACCATTCGTTGCGGAGAAATAGAATTAAGGCAATTGTTTTTTACGCTAGGGAATTTAGTTAGTGCGAACAAGTATGGAACATCCAAGTTGAATTTTATGAATAATAGTATGAAGGGCTTTGGTCTATGTAATTTGTTTGGTCTTAAAATCATACCATAGTATCTGAAAATCGATCCTCAGAAACCATAAATAAGAGGTTAGGAGGCTTCGGTTATTTACAGACACAGTCACTACGAAAGTCGCTACACACCTCATAATCCTTGCCAAATACCTAATTAATATAAGAATTAACCCATCTCGATTCTTCTTCTTAATTTATACATCATGATTTAAGTAATTTTACTTTGTCTAAAAATATCATTACAAAGAAGCATGGGACTTACTTTGTAATAGATATAACAATAACACAATCCTCATTAATAATCATCTTAAGGCATTATGTAGTATTGAAAACTTAACTAAGGAATCATTTAAAGAATTGCGTAACTTAGTAGATAATATTTCAAAGAATTTAAGAGCTCTCAACACTCTAGGTCAACCGACTGATCAGTGGGACATTCTATTAATATTTATGATTACTGCTAAGTTAGATACCAGTACAAGCATAAAGTGGGAAGAATATAGGAATATTTTACCTGATTTGCCAACGTTAAATGATTTTTTCAATTTTATTCGAAGTCGTGCTGATATTTTAGAAACTACATCAGTCACATCGCAACAAAATAAAAATGATAAGGCTAATTTTAATAAAAACAATGCATCCAATAATTGGAAAAGCAAACAGTTTGATAGGTCTAATTTATTTTTCTCTTCGGCTGAAAACTTGTGTGAATATTTGTGTTTATTGTGTAGTGAGCAGGGACATCGCATTCACCAATGTACTAAATTTAAAAATATGAATGTACAAGACAGGCTCAAAGAAATATCTCAATTAAAACTATGTTCTAACTGCCTGCGTGAAGGTCACAATTCATTTCGGTGTCGCATAAAGAGTTTCTGTAAGTTTTGTAAACAGAAACATAACAGTTTACTACATGTAAACAAACTTCAACTTCATAATAGTACTGACAGGGAACAGACTACAGCCACACCTGCTACATCAAATCAACCACTGCCAATATCATTGTCTGCTGTCTCCGTCAGCCAGGTTCTGTTGTGTACTGCTATGGTAGAAGTAGTAAATGCAAATAATCACCAGACTTACCTTGTTCGGGCTCTATTAGACACAGGCAGTCAATCTTCTTTTGTGACAGAAAACATGAAAAACAAGTTAGGACTAGCAATGAAAATTAGTGAACCTTTACAGATTTCAGGTATTAATAATGTGTCTTTTAATATATCCGAGCGCTGTAATGTAAATATAAAATCGCGATTGAATTCTTTTAATATGGAAATAAATTGTCTTATTGTACCACAAATTACAGGAACATTGTCAAGCGCACCTGTAAATATTCAAGAACTTAATTTACCCAAAAATATCATGCTTGCAGACCCTAAATTCCATTATCCCTCTACGATTGATATGTTATTAGGGGCAGATGTTTTTTTTGAACATTGTAGGGACTAAGCGTATTTCATTGGGTGTAGTTAAACCTGTCCTACAAAACTCAAAGTTCGGATGGTTACTCAGTGGACGATTAGGAGAATGTAGCCTTAGTCACTTGACATGTAATTTCACAAAGGAAATTCATAATGACCTTAAAAAGTTTTGGGAAGTTGAAGAAATTAATTGTATTGGTAACATTTCACCCCAAGACAAATTATGTGAACAACATTTTTTAGAAAATATGAAGCGTCTGCCCAATGGTCGATTTTCCGTTAAAATGCCATTTAAGGAGGTACCTGAACAGGCACTAGGCGATTCTTATTTCCTAGCTAAAAAACGTTTCTGTAACCTAGAGAAGAAATTAAATAATAATTATCAGCTCAAACAAAGTTACACTGAATTTATTGAAGAGTATAAAAACTTAGGTCATTTACAGGAGGTTAAGCGTTCTAAATTTGGATATTACTTACCACACCATGCTGTATTGAAAGTGCAAAGTGAAACCACCAAATTGCGTGTTGTATTCGATGCCTCTGCCAAAACGACTTCAGGTAAATTCTTAAATGACATTCAATATATAGGTCCAGTTGTACAAGATGATTTGTTGTCTATCTTATTAAGATTTAGAACTTATAGGTATGTGCTAACTGAAGATATACAAAAAATGTATAGGCAAATAGAAATAGATCCATCTCAGAGACATTTACAATTAATTTTGTGGCGGGATGATTGTTCTCAGCCTATAAAGCGGGGTTCTCAGCCTATAAAGCGGGATGATTGTTCTCAGCCTATAAAGGTCTTGCAGCTAAACACTGTCACATATGGGACAGCATCTGCACCTTTTTTAAGCACTAGGTGCCTTACTCAGTTAGCTCGTGAATGTTCTAATCCCTTAATTTCTAATATTTTAGAACATGATGTATACATAGATGATTTAAATACGGGTGGGCAATCAGAGAAAGAAATTAAAGAAATATATGATGACTAGATCACTAGAGTTTTATCCTCAGCTTGTTTCCCTCTTCATAAATTACGTACAAATTGTCCCAAGGTGTTACACACAGAGACCACTTCTAAAACTCTTGATTTGAGTAAACATGCCACAGTTTTAGGACTAAACTGGTCACCTACACTAGACACATTGCAATTTAAGGTTGACATGGATATGAGTAGGAAACTTACTAAATGTACTATTATATCATTAACATGTAAAATATTTGACCCATTAGGGCTGCTATGTGCATGCATAATTAAAGCTAAAATCATTTTACAGCAATTATGGAAAGAAAAGTTAGGCTGGGATGATCCTGTGCCACCACATATTGAGAAAAAGTGGGTAAAGCTATCAGAGAATATTAATAACCTATCTAAAATTAGTTTGCCTAGAAATATAACATGTGAATTTCCCATGTCAGTTGAATTACATTGCTTTGTTGATGCTTTACAGGAAGCGTACGGAGCTTGTGTCTATTAACGTTCAATTAATAATGAAAATGTTGTAAATGTTAAATTGTTGTGTGCGAAGGCGCGGGTTGCACCTTTAAAAGCCATGACCATACCTCGCCTTGAATTGTGTGGTGCACTTCTCGGTGCGCAGTTGTCCACTAAGGTAATACAGTCCATTAGATATCATAAGATTACACAGAAGGTAATATGGACAGACTCAACAGTAGTGCTTGGCTGGATAAATGCACAACCAAACCTTTTAAAGGCATTTGTAGCCAATCGAATAATAGAAATTAATAAGTTGTCACAAGGTTTTACGTGGAGGCATGTTCCCACTCACCTCAACCCTGCAGATCTAGCTTCCAGAGGTGTAGATCCTCAGCGTCTACAGAGTGAACCCTTGTAGTGGGAAGGGAGGGTGGGTGGTAACCTCATAAATCAGTGGAATTACCTGAACTTAACGTGCATTTACAAAAAAAGGTGACTCAAGATGACAGTCATAGCTCTATCATTAATTTTAATAATTATTCCAAGTTTAATCGCTTAAGTTCTCTACATAAAGGTTTCGGAATCTGAAGGCTTGTAAAGAGGAGGAGGCCGTCTTGACAATTCTAGTTTTGATTATAACAAGAAACATCCAATTATACTAGATTGTAAACATAGATTTACCCATTTATTAATGCGAAGTGAACACCAACGCTTATTTCATGCAGGTTCGCAGCTGTTATTATCTTCGGTGAGAAAAATGTAATGGCCTGTACGTGGGAGGGCTCTAGCACGCAAGATATATAAACAATGCATTATATGCACAAGATTTCGTGGTAAGACAATACAGCCTTTAATGGGCCCATTACCAGCGGCTAGGTTGAGGCCTATTTTCCCTTTCCAATCGACTGGTACTGACTTTGCAGGACCGTTTCAAATCTCTAGTAAAAAGGGAAGAGGTAATCGAATAACTAAATGTTACCTCTGTCTATTTGTTTGCCTAAGTACGAGAGCAGTTCACCTAGAGCTAGTGAGTGATCTTACTACATCTGCCTTTATTTTTTGTTTACGACGATTCGTGTCGCGCAGAGGTAAACCCTCTGAAATCTGGTGTGACAATGGCACTAACTTTGTGGGGGCAAACAATGAACTAGGTAAGGTGTTACGCTCCAGCCGTGACTCTGTCATGGATTATTCTAGTGATGAAGACATTTCATTTAAATTTAGGCCGGCTTATTCACCACATTTTGGTGGGCTATGGGAGACAGGCGTAAAGGCAGCCAAATATAATTTAAAGAGAACAGCAGCCAATGTTTCCCTTACTTTTGAGGAGCTGTCGACTCTTTTAACACAAATAGAAGCAATCCTAAATTCTCGCCCTCTCTCCCCTTTGTCATCTGATCCCTAAGATTTAAACCCTTTAACCCCCGGGCACTTCCTTATCGGACGGCCACTGACGTCAGTGCCCTCTTTTGCAGCAGAAGACTCCAGACCGAAGTACCACCTCATCTGCAAGCTCCGCCTCGACTTCTGGAAGAGATGGTCTCAAGAGCTCATAGCGGAACTCCAGCAGCGATCCAAATGGAGAACTGAGTCTGCCGGTCCTAAAATTGGAGACATGGTCCTAATAAAGGATCAAAATCTGCCTCCGCAACGGTGGTGGCTTGGCCGCATGACACGTCTACACATGGGCGCAGACAATACTTGCCGTGTGGTAGATATTTACACAGCTAAGGGAACAATCCGTCGAGCCATCCACTACATCGTTCAGCTGCCGGGCGAAGAAGAATCTTTTGAAAGTTAGCTCTTTCAAGGCTGGGAGGATGTACACGCATGAGCCTTATTACCCTACGCGCGGGGTACCGCGCATTAGGCTCGCAACCCAATCAGGGACCAGCCAGGGGACTGCGGAAGCGGGGACGGCGAGCGTCACCACGCCAGCGGCCAGCGCGGCCGGCCGGCGATTCGGACGACGACAAGGACCAAGTGCGCGCGCATGTTTGTAAAATAATATAATTATTGTAATCGCTACCGCTCGGCTATCCTGAATATACTTTTGGATATATAATATAGTCCGTTTCATTCATCTCCAAACATAAACTAACTATACCTCAAAATAGACTCATATTCATGCAAAAAGCTTGATTGACTATGAATTGTAAGGGTATTCATTTTCAATATCGTATATAGTATTTGAATTTCCGTGGAAACAAAAAACGCGTATTTGAGAATTATAATCCTTTAAACGGGTTTCATCAATCGCCACGCTTTTAGTTTTCAGAGACATTCGAACAAACGATAACGCCAAAGTATAGACATAGCGTCGTCTTGATGAGACTACATGTCGCAACCATATCAGGTCAAAAAAGAGTTGGTAAAGGTAATCGATGTCTAGCGCGCGGAACTTTCATTGAAGCGAAGACTAATTTTGATTAAATAGTTTTATCATTTACTGGGTTGTTGGATGCTTTCTCCACACATGGTGGTTTAGCAAAACGGGCTGAATAAATGGCAGCTAATTCTAATGTAACTATTAAGGTTTCTTAAGTCCTTATTAGGTGACCTTATGCATCGCTTTCCACCCTCCGAAAGGAGTTGATCGCTGATCTGCTAGTGAAACTAAAACTAATGACTTTCTGATGAATGTATCATGAACAATGGAATCTATACTCCTAAATACTGCTTCCTCACTGGCGATGAAACGCAGCATAAAAATAAATAAAATAAAATAAAATAATTACACATTACATACGGAGTTCTAGTATTCCTGTTAGTAATTACACACGACATGGAGGCTATCTTGAAAAAAATATTTTGGCTGTAATTTAAGATGGCCGAAAGATTTTATTTGCACGCAAAATACACGCCAAGACGTGAAGTTGCGGAAACAGCCCGTGCCATCAAGTAAGATTTTATTTTTTGTGACAAACTACTACTTGGATCAATGTTTACCCCTACAGAAGTACTCTATTCTTGCAGCAAGATTTCATTTCTAGATCATACATAAATAATTCGTAGTAGACGTCCGACTTAACATACTATTATGATCGTCAGACAGATTTATCCGACATCATTTGCAATACCTACATGTAATGTACCGCCCTCAATCGTCTTCATTTATATTAGTGCGTGGGCCGTTTTGAATAAATAAATAATGTAGACTGTATCGCTCTTAAATTTCAAGGTGATGTGTAGGCTTAAGGTCGGGCTGTAGTAAGTAACTAACACGTCTCATGAAATACTTAGTTAATGTTTAAAAGATAGATTAAACAGTTTGGATTTAGACGTACGGCTGATAAGGGTCAAGTGTTTTAATTAATAAATTAAATGTATTTATGGGTAAGATATTTAAAACCGTTAATTTTGTTTTATCGATGGTCCAATTAATTATATCTACTTCTACTAATTAACTGACATTTTGAATTGAATACTCTCACATTTGATTGTAGAATGTTAAATTAAGATTTTGCATGCCGGCTGGTGAGATATGGCTGAACTAAATTTACTTTTTTATCATCTGACATAATAATATGTATGTAATACCCATATTTGCGAAATAAATGATTATTTATCTTTAATCTTATCTACAAAGTTAATATGTAAAAGGGTAAAATTATAGGTCGTTCGGCTACTCCAGATTTGTTCCAAATAAAAGTATTTAGCATCGACTTTTTTATTTTACCTTAATGTACTAAATTTATCGAACGATGTAAAGAACTCTACCTTACATTTTCTAAGGCTACAAACAACCAACTACCTTCATACTAGAACATTGTTCACAAAAAATGGACGCGTTTCCACTTACCAAGCGAAAGGTTAAAAGAATACAATCATCAAAACAAACAGCGTCGTCGTCGTTTTCCACGCTATCTTTGGGTGCGGCCACATTGCTGACAACGATTAAAATTGTTTACGTTGCTAATGAAACGCCATAACGTGACGCGACGAAACGTGGACGAACCCTACGTCATAATTAAAATTTCTGACAAAAACAGTGAACACTAGTGACTTAATGTGTTACTAGAATAGACAATTTAAAAAATATATTGTACAATACAGATGAATTTTAAACTGATGGTACAATAACAATGAGATCAGCCATGTTTATAGACTATCCGCTGCTGGGCGCGGGACTCTTTTCAATATGAGAAGTTTTCGGCTTATGTCCACTATGCTGTGAACTAAGTGTGCAGACTTTCTTACGAGATTATAAAAAACTATTTCCTATCGCCGTTGTAAACCATTTTAGTTAGTATGATAAATTAACGGTAATCCCTATTATTTTTGTTTCGTTTCCTGACTGCATGGATGGCGTGCTTAAGTTTCAAATACAGTTCATCGATTACTATGGTTAGGATCTCCTTATCAGACATACAATATCCCGCTCTGAACGTCAGGCAGAAAAATTAATCTGGATTACATCAAAAAGAGCGTTGTTTGATTATGATGTGTAAAATGGCAAGGTTGCCGCAACTAGTTACATCAGTTACGCTAACTTACCCTTGTAGCACGGGAACTAGAGCGGAGTACCTTGACCTATATCCTACTGAGTTAGTAGAGCATAGCCTCTCTGTGGTTCACTATGTTTTTTCTAACAGAAAAAGCTGCATAATTTCTAATACGTTTGAAATCTGAAGAGAGGTATTTTTTACGATCTTCAACAATCTGGCTTTAAAATTCCTAGGATTCTCTCCAGCTGAGAACTGCTTTTATTAGAAGTTAGTTGTGCAATTCTAGCCATTGTAAAACCAGGTCTGATCGTAAGACTTAACTAATGAGTACATGGTTTGGGCAGTGGCTTAATAGCTTAGTTTAGTAATGCGCCAAGTTTTGTGGATGCGTTATTCATGTGTCAACACTGCTTAATCCCTACTTAATATTATAAATTCGAAAGTGTGTATGTATGTATGTTTGTTCCGTTTTCACGCTATAACGGCTGAACCGATTTTGTTGAAATTTTATATAAAGGTAGATTTGACCATGGAGGCTACCATAAGTTGCAAAAAATTAAATGGGAGGGATTGTAGGGAGGGTAGAAATTAGTACGGCACAAATTTACCCCTTGGAAGTAAGAACGCATGCGCTGTAATAATTGAGTGCGCATGTGCTATCATATATCACTGTCAGTACTGTTACATCATACATAATGTCATATTGTGCATGGTGCTTACATTGTTCGCATATATTATTAGAAAAACTAATAATTATATACTACGCTTAAACGGCTGAAACGATTTTCTCAACTTATATTATAAATGCGAAAGTTTTCATAGATATACATATATTGGACATGTATTTGCTTTGACATTTTTCTGTATGCAAGGTGATGTTATTATAGTAGCTTTCGGTAGATAATGTCATGGATACTTACCGAGTTACTTTGTACCCTATATTTTTTCTAAAGTCTTTAGAGTAATCAGGAGTGTATTCACACAAATTGAGACTAAAAGTAGATTTGTGTTACCCCGAATTTAACGCGTGCGAAGCCGTGGGCAAAAGCTAGTCATATATAAAGTGTTGTTTTAATTCTGGGCGTTCTTTGCGGCCATTGATGGAATGCTTGTAAATTGCACGATGATACAGTTGTCGTAAAAATAGGTTGAATCACCGCTTCTAGGTTTTATACTGTTCCCACAATCACCTTTTGCAACGCCCTATATCATGTACGGAATGCTACATCCACAATATAGACTGCTATAGACAACAGCTGCTATATATATTTTATATTCATTTTTCAACTAAGCCTTAGAGAAAAGACCCTGTAATTTTTGGACAGAGTTGGGACATAATAGAAAAACTGACACATCACGTTGTCTTGTCTAGTAATAATAAATCATTGTCAAACCCTGTTGGGTGTGCCACGATATTAGCTAAAAGATTTTCACTAATTACACGCCGCTATAAATTAGCTGTAATTTTTTGGCAATAGTGAAAGCCTTGAGGGTGATATGATGGTTTATTATGATGTAGATGATATTAAGGGTAACGTAATTTTTTTCTCGAGAAAGCACACGGCAATAGTTTGATTGTATTTAATTACAGGGGACAATATTTCGGTTCTTTTTAGGTATTCATTCTTATCCCTGCATATGATTAACCCCTCAACTGCAATATGCACCTCATAGGTGCATAACCAGACGGCTGTCATTGGTCGTTGATATTTAAGGGTTTTTGCACTTGTAACACAATCTGGTTATATCATTCGATTTATCGATTTCCGCTTGACCAATTTTAATACTTTTTTTAAACTGGAAACGAGCAAGAATGAACGAAAATTAATTAAACAAAAAACGTATGCTATTGAACTTTGCGACGACGCAATATTGGCCATTTTGATATTAAAATAAGTGTTACCTATTTCGGCAGCCTAACTGAACGTATGGCGCGTATACTGAGAAGAAACGGTATAAGATCGGCCTATAAACCGTATAAGACGCTAAAGTTTCTGTGCAATGGTAAAGATAAAGTATGTAAAAACAAAAAGTCTGGTATTTACTGTTTATCGTGCGACCAATGCCAAAGCAAGTACATAGGACAAACGGGTAGAAGTTTTGAGCTGCGATATAAAGAACACTTAGCGGCATATAAAAACAACCAGCCTGAAAAGTCTCATTTTGCAGAGGATTTACTCCACACGGGTCACAGTTTAAATAGCGGACATTCTTTTGACGTTATACACACGTGCCAAAAAGGAATTTCAGAATGTGCGTATTGGAACAATTAGAGATATTAAAACGAGACAAAAATACATTACTGAACGACCAAACTAACTTTAACGGGTCCCCTCTGCTCAATTTGTTCGCATACCGTGATAATGACGTACACCAGTCGAGCGACGAAGGAAATTAGAAAGTACGAGCACATAAAAGACATGCACGCAGTAGAACAGCGCTCAGTCGTTGCCCATCGGTCCTGAGGATGCCTCGTGGAGAGGCGAAACACGTGTCGAAGCATAGTCGGCGCCTAGAGCGGGATACTGCAAGTCAGGTATTTTCCTGGAACCCATTTCCGCATTATTCCATCTATCCCTTATCCTTTGTCTTTAGAGGAGTTCGGTATTGTCAACCTTTTTCTATTGCAATAGTTGGGGTGGGCAATCCGAGGGTGCGTAGTGGGTTCCTCTTTCCTTCCATTAGGATAAAGAAAAAATGTTTGTAATGAGAAAACATTGAGTGATCTTATAAATATTATAAATAGAACTACTGGAAAATAAGTGTAGATTTCATATTGAGTTATAAATTATCGAAAAGTGATAAATATTGCAGTGAAAAAGTAACGAAACTTTTGTAATGCACTTATTACGTTCCCAAAGAATGGCGGCCGCTATGTTTCGTCGCGTAAACAAAAACGTTTTATGGTGAAATAATGATTCTAAAGTAAAAAAAGTTGTATTATCTTTGCACATTGTATATTGTTTTAACGTAATAAAGAGTTCGTTTGGTGAATAAGTGTGGATATTCGATAAATTGTGATAAAGTTTACAAGTTATACCAATGAAATTTCTCAAAGTCAAAATATATTACATCGCTGCGAGAACAGGTCAGTTTTAGTTACTTATTGAAAGATATAACTACATAAATAAACTCGTAACGAAGCCAGGAAGGTGTCATGCCATATTATTATATTTTTATAGACGAATTATTCGTTTTTCTGCAAGTCTACGTAAAAATTAAAAAATATTTGATATGACGTTGCATTTCCTGCGTTGGGCAAGCCGGGCCTTGCGTAGGATAGGGGTTTTGTTTTGAACTGATTTATTTGTCTGTTCGCGATAATCTCAAAAACTACTGAATGGATTTTAATGCAGTTTTCACCAATGGACGGAGTGATAAGTATGGTTTAGGTGTATAATTCATCGTGACACAACGTACCATGTGAGAAACGAAGCTGCCGGTAAACCCATTTCAAAATATGAGTATACATCAATTTTACAATTTGAACGACTAAAGACGCATGGCATACACGCATCTTTATCATAATAGTATATGCATTTTGTCAGGAAATAGAAAATGTAGTTTGAAATATTTATTCAACATTCACTCCGTAGTCCAGTGGATAGCGTATGCGACTGCTGATCGGAGGTCCTGGGTTCGATTCCCGGGTCGGAAAAAAGTGTTACTGGGTTTTTCCAAATTCTCATTAGCAGCACGGAGTCTGGTGATGTGCCCGGTAACGGCAAAAGGCTCGCCCCCTATTACGTGGGACCTAAAAAAATTATGGCGAAATGTGGGTGTAATGTTACTAATGTTACACCGCTGCCTACCCCTTCGGGGATACAGGCGTCAGTCTATAAAAAAAATAAAAAAAATCATTCATGAAAGATGACTTAATATTTACGAGATTGAAATATCTTTAAACACCGCGATTACGATAACTACCACGTTGTGATTATGAAAATTACATCCTGATTGCTGCTGCAAACGTCGGGTCGTGGGAAAGTCTATCATTGCCCTATCTTGTTGCGCTAATTAAACTAAAATTTGTCTTTTGCTATGTATTTTTACATCTCAAATTCCAACTGAGACAAGTAAGGTAGTATTTAAATGCTGTTTAACTTAATTTTGTAATGATTCGGAATTGTAACAATATCTATCTTACCGTGACACCTTTAATGACGCAATACATTGAGTAGAACAAAATTTTACAGTACTTTTCTACTTTAACAAAAAAAAATAGCAATGAATGTGAATGAAAAGCTCTTGTACAGAATCACATTTAGATAAACTAACAAAACAGATAGCTTTGTTTAAATGAAACACTACGAATCGTACTCCACATTTTGGATTGATATTGTAATGAAGCCTTGAATTGAACAAATATAAATGCTTCTTTAAAACCAGGCAAGGGTGTTTACATAACATTCTCGTAAAATCGTAATGTTTCCAGCACCATAAAGGACTTGTGGACTTATGACACCAAAATAAAATAATAGTGTCAGCCTAATATAGTAAGGACACCAAAGAGTACGCGCTACCAAAGAGTACGCAGTGCTTTCTGTAGATTTATTTTTTTCCGAAATGGCAACCTTACTGCCACATGTCAGTAGCATCTGTCAAGTCAAGGTGAAGGACGACAAATTGCATCGCTAAGGTATTTATTATGAATTTTATAGCTAAAAATTGATTTTAGTGGTGTTTGATCATAATATTCATCATTTTTAAACATAATTTGTAAGGGTTGTAATTATTTTGCATTCATCGACTGTGATTTTACTAGACATTTGTGTATCGAACTTTGATTCTTTTAAGAGGTTATGTCGCCATTACACGTGCTTTGTAAAATAATAAGGTTTATGCTCAAAAAAGCGTATTAGCTAAAAGTACGCACCCAAAGAGTACGCATGCGTACTCTTAGCTTGTATGAAGTGAAAATTAACAGCATGCTTGTGTTTTGAGACTTTTTAATTATTATTTTACAGGACGAACAAGATGGGAAAATATAAAAGAAAATCTGATAGAAAATTATTTTTTACGAAGGACATCTTAAAGGAAATAAAGGAAAAAATTGCAAGAGGTCAAAGCAAGAGGTCTATTGCAGAATCATTTAATATTCCGGAAGCAACTTTAAGAAAAAGGCTAAAAGCCGACTCCGTTCCCGAGTCTTGGTGCCTTCACCTGTGAGAATTGTCAGGGTTGATGACTTAACCTTACTCTCATGCGCACTCTTAGCTTGTATGAAGGGTTGTCACTGCGTACTCTTTACAATACAGCACCCTAAGAGTGCGCACGAGACGAGTATTAAGTTTAAGACTATTTTTAATTAATTTGGAACTGTTACTGTAAATTAATAATTAACATTATGTTCCTAAATGACCAAAGTTTAAATTTAATAAGAAGTACAAAGTGTTATTGTAAAGTTGATTTTTTAATAAATAAAAGTTTACAAAATGCGCACTCTTTGGTGTCCTTACCCTACTTGCACTCAAAAAGTTAATCTGGTTTTCAAATTGTACTCAAAATTGTTTTCTTTTTAATCTTCACTCTCTAATTTTGATGTCAACTCATAAAACATTGTTTCTCCATAACATGAGAATATTTTCTAAACTTCTTCGTTTATGTCTCGTTGTATCGCTGAGTTTACATAATATCTGTAAAGGAAGACCATTACTGACGTTTGATATTTAACGGTACATGTAACACGTTACCTTAATATACGTCTAACTTGACAGTTGAAGCTGTCTGAAGTTGTGTATGTATACATATTAATAGGAAGACGTGGATTAATAGAATATCCTTCGGCTGGTTGGATGAGCTTCTTTCGCCAATGACAGGTTCCTTTAAGACTACCTTACTTACCAACACATACAGGATTAAAGACTACATGACAACTAGATAACAGATACAACGTAAATGGTAATTCAATCTAAGTAAATTAAAAACTACATTAAGATAGTTTTTAAGTATTTATTACAATAAGGCTTATTTAGATCAAATGTATTGATGTTTAAAACTAATTCAATTTAAAATGTCGTGTGAACTTTTTAAATCGCAATCGTGACGCAAATATCAAATTATTAACAAAGTTATTTTTAGCTATATAATTTTTTATTAGGGAGCCATTCTGAAAAGGGTTGTGACGGTAAAATATCTACAGAAATATATAAACTAGCTTCTTGTGCGAAACCAACGTAGCTAACAAAACAAGGTGCTACTCAGTAGTTGGAACAGTATGAACGATTGTTTCGCCACTTTCAGTCATGTGATATTAAAATATATGAATATTTTTTTGTCTTTGACAGTCCTTATGCAGAGTCAATACAAAGGTACTACGAGGCTTCTACGCAAAGATATGGCGATATTGAGAGGATTATCGCTATCCCTTTGGGTTGAGGCGGTCAGACGGGCAGTCGCTGTGTAAGTTAATATTCAGTCAAATCCGGTTAGACTAGTAAGCGGACCCCGGTTTACAACTGGGATAACGCTAGAAGGATGGTGATTCAGGCGAAAGACATAGATCTGTCCTAGACTTTCCAGAAACAACGATATTGACTGAGAGGTTCGAGTTTGCTGGTTTACTAATGTTTGCCATAATTTAAAATGCCATAATTTCATATGCCATACTGGTATTTGCCATAATTTCATTAGAAATAACGCTTCAGTTGCCATAATCGTGAAATGACATAAAATGACTTTCACTAATTCCATTGATCATAATCGATCAAGTGTCATAATAATTTAAATCCATAAATGTATTTGCTATAATTTTCGTTTTCAATAATGCCATTTTCTATAACTTTTATTCACCATAATATAACATCGGTGAGTATGGCACTGCCAACTTCCACATTCTTCACACTAGTTTAATAAACTAAGGCTGACGGAGCCCTGCTTCGCAGGGCTCCTATTTTCGGATTAAGGTTCAAAAGAGAACCTAACATAACCTATTTAGTTACTTATTACAGCCGCACCTAACCCTAGGTACTCGAAAGCAATGACGCACAAATTTGACATTAGCTGATTATATCATTCAAACAAGATGGCGGTTGCGTTTCGTTTCACGTTTTTCACATAAAACCTAAATATCGCTTTTATTGATTCCACTAGTTGAATAAACTGAGGTTGACGGGCCTACCTATTTTCGGGTTAAGGGTCAAAAGAGAACCTAACACAACCTATTTAGTTACTTTGACATAAAATCTAAAATTACGTTCCGTTTTGCATATTTGTATGAAGAATTTTTGGAAATTGTTTAAAAATATTTAGACGCAACTCCGGCAGCCAAAATTACTTTTAGGGGATTAAAACTAACTCCCTTAAGCCCCCTACACCACCAATACCCTAAATTCGGGCGACTCGTTTCGAAACCCAAACCCAGATTTTTTATTCACAATTAAACCTAAAACTAAACCTCATATGGCGTCTACTAACTAAGCTCGACGGAGCCTCGCTTCGCGGGGCTCCTACTTCTGGGTGGTTTAAAAAAAAACCCACGAAGACTATAACCTATCCGAGTCGGATTGCACTGAGTCGGGGTGTTAACCACTAACTGTTCTGTGGTGTTAACGATGATTAATTTCGACCTAACAATATTATGTATTTTTTTCATAATTATATCAAATTTTGATTATGTCAAGAGTCGATTATGAGATGTGTTACTTATGGAAACTAATTATTATGATATATGTTGTTATAGAAAGCCATTTTATGGCAAATAAAAGTTATCACTGTTGAGTTGTTAAGGCAAACGTTATTAGTATAAATGATAATAGTGCAAGTAAATATTATGATCAGGGATGATTACGGCAAACAATATTAGTACAAATGAATTTATAGAAAATGAGAGAATACCGACCAACCCACTTAAAACCCTTGACCTTCAGATTCAAAATGCCATCGCACCAATAAAACAGTCTCAACAATTTAACAAACTACTATTACACAAACAAGTCTAGAACTCATTCTTCCAAATATGAGGGCTCTTTTACAGCCTAAAATTATTTACGAAACAACTTTGTACATCTGTTTGTTTTTTTTTATTTTACTTTTGTCACTAAGAGAAAGCAAAACAAGGTTGAGACGTGAAATTTTTTAATCAGGCTATTATCATTTGAGCCTGCTGTCTGCCAGCCTCTTTCGAGTTGAGAAATAAGTCATCATCATCAGCCTTTAATAGTCCACTGCTGGACAAGGCCTCTCCTTTGAAAGGAGGAATTGGCCTACTATACCACGCTGGCCAAACGGGTTGTTATAGGGTTTGTATCAAGTGTTCCTTCTCTTGCATAATATGCTCCCTATGTCGGCTCTTACGACACCCATGGGATGATATGGGGTGGTGACATTATGTATTCTTAATCCGTCACCGCACGGACAAAAACGGAGAAATAAGTGCTCACGTCGATAAAGGCATTCAGATATGGAAGAAACTGACCCAATGAAGATAACGTTAATCAAGATGCCTCTGCAATCCCCAAAGAACATACCGCGTCCAATAGTTTTAGCTGTGGGTCTCGAGAGTATCATAAGAATGTTGTACATATTAAAAGATACATACCATAGAAAATAAAACAAAAAATATTTTTTGTTTTGAAAATTACAGTGTGGGTAATCATGTAGCTGCTGCAATACCAGTCAATTCCGTCTACATTTACCATTAACCGATGATTCCGCCGCCTGTGGCTACCGCTCGAACATAATCACGACCTAATCAAATTCTATAAATTAAATTTCTCCAAGCAATTGATTTGAGCAATTACTAGCGATGCGAATGGGTATCTACAAACAATCTGTGGGGAACAGGCTTTTGTCTCAACCTGATTCTCACAGAATTGGTTAATACAAGAAATACCAATAAAATTGAGTTTTGGAAATTATGACCTAGGCTGTTTCAATTGATACATTTTATTTATGGAAATGTTTCACAGAAATTAATAAAATGTATTTTTTTTACTATTGCTATTACCAGTGAGCGTCAATGGGTAATTAAATATATTTCAGTGTGGATGTTTAGCATGCCTATATCGAGGCGTATAATGAAATTCTATAAAACATCGCTTTACAACTTTTTATTTAATCCTTGGCCGTGCTTCAATATTGACGGCACAATTATACTTAAACTAGTATTCTATGTGACGACTGAAATGCAAATAAAGAATATGAACAGCATAATTATAGCGACAATAAATATGAGCAGTATATTTATAATATCAATTGCGTCAGATGGTTTAGGCTTTAAGTCCACCACGTTTGCCACGTACGGGTAAACAGAATTGTCTTCAATTGTAAACACAGTGAACTCTCAGACACTTCACCGTATAGTAGACGTTAAATTAATAATTGAATTCCCACATTACCTCCAAGGCAAACAGTCTTGGGTGCAACTGGGAACGCCAGGGCGTTAATGATTATTTCGAAAAGTGAATGGTGCTCACCGGGCTTGAATTCGAGACGTCAAGCGTGAATCGTTTCATTTCTACTAGACTATTCACCACTAGCAGTAAACGAAGAAAATAATACTGAAGACTGAAAACAGTCTTTATTAGAAACTGCACTGTTTATCTTAAACTATTATCGATAATTTTCAAATACCAGGAAAATTTGTTTCTTTTACCAGCATTTTCCTCAAGATTGTTACTAGAGATTTTTATTTCTTCTTATTATGGAAAAGGATCCGCTCTGGGTCGTTTGCATTTTCAGTACTTAACGGAAAAGCTGATCCAATCATTGATCGCAATCTTTCACGGTACACCCCACCAGATCTATTTTGCTGCTTAAGTCGCAGAGGACTTTCTCAGAAATAACATAGCCACCCGCAATAATAATGGATTTTAATACGGATAATATATTTAAAAGCAGTAAAAAAACGTCGCGTCGGCAAGTATCGTCTTATAAGGATTAATTGCTAATGGAAAGAGATTTACCGTAATCTTTACTTTTTCTTGTACCAACTTTATTATTGGATAGCAATCCGTAATTTATTAGCGCTTTTCCATTCTCCGTAGGTATCCGACAACACTAGGTAGGTACAGATTAAATAAACGCAGCGAGATTATGTGACTTGTTTTGATATGGTTTTTGGAAAGTGATTAAAGAGAATCTAAAATGGGATTAAACGGCTAACTTATTGGTTACACTTTAAACTAAATATTCGGTAGGAAAGCTATCAGAGAGGATGCGATATACTGTGCATAGCAATAAACTGTATTTTTAGTCGGATGTAGAGGGTCATCAAGCTAGTAAGTACCATATACATATATTATATGTATATAAAAAGTCAAACTAAAATTTGTTTCAAATACCAGCAATTTCAGAATTGCAATCACACTTTCAAGATTGACCGAAACGAAAAACACACACTTATTATATTTTATTCAGTTCTGTATTCAGCATTTTCTGTTCAAATGTGAGATATAAACACTCAAATAATTCACACGTAAAATATTACCAATAAAATCAGCAATATTTTTGTCCACTCCAACAAATACGAATGTATTATGTACTTGTTAGTTTAGTGCAGTCAATGTGACGACAGAAAATTTCACGAAAGTTGCAGACAGAATAATACTCTGAGTAGCCATGCAGTAGAAGATATGAAATATAATTCAAAAGAATGAATTTCCATGAGATCATCACAATCGGTAAAGTTAGCGCCACAGCTATGTAAGATCATAATGTCACAATAAACAACTGTCCTACTTATCATGAATGTACAAAAATGATCGAATATTGATAAATTCAATACTCTCACTCATTTTAAAGTGACTAATTTATTCAAATAAAATAAGAAACAAATAGAAAAATCTTTTTGAGATCAATTTCAGTGCTTTTTACAAATTTTGCAAGATGTTGTCAAAGCTCTATTTCGAGTTGGAGTATGATATTATTAAGTTAACTTCTTCAGCATTTGTCTAGAATCTGTTATTCCTATAATTAAGGCTCAAAATTCCAGACGAAATAAGATCACAAAATTCAGTTTATTAACCATCAAATTTATTTTAGAAAGTCTTGTTCATTTTAATGAAATTTTTTGATGCCTCGCGAGCTATTTATATTTTTAAAATGTACATAGCTGGGATGAATGAATATTGCAAGGAATTTTTATTGTAGGCTCACAGCTGATATTGATGAATTATATTATGAATATATTGTCTACGGTATTTAGTCTTTACAAGCATGTGAAATATAAATAATTATATAAAATCTTATGTCATGATTTCGAATCATGAATGTACTTATATGTAAATAGTATAGATTTTATTACCTGAAGAGGCTATAATTGTAATAAGAAGTAGTGACGAAAACCCACATACGGCCCGTCTGATGATACCACGCTAACAATAGACCCTAAACGCTAGGACGCCAACGATGCTAAGGAATGCTCGCATGTTGCTAATATATAAGACAATGGAGGAAGAAGAAAAGCCAATCTCACCTTTTATTCCTTTCCTTTTCCTTGTTCTCATTTTCCTTATAGGAAAATAAGAGAAAATGAAGCTGGCGTTTAGTCTTACCTGTCTAGATATCTTCGGAACAAATTGACAAACTTCAAAATGTTACTAATCCAATAACTTTTTCAACACTTTTGCTAAAAACTTTGACTAAAAACCAACCCGTGCTCCTCATGTACCCATGTGTCGGAGGGTAGGGTTTCACCGAAGCATTCCTCGTTACCCCCCGACGGGTATTGGCCCGCCAGATGGTCAGGCGGGCCCCGAACGAAACCCCCTTGGCGGCGGATGGAGGTGTTGGGCTCCGCCGCCAAAACACCCAGCGGCCGCAGAGGATAGGGAGGACGGCAACGCAACACCGCATCTCCTCTTCCTCTGCGGCCCCACCGCGACGCAACGATGGTGCGCCCCCATTTGGTCGCGGGAGATAGGGCGCGCGGCAACGCAACACCGACACACCTCTCCTCCTGCGACCGCACCTGACTGCGAGGGACAGACAGAACTGTCCCCCGCACCCGCACCGTTAGATGCATCCTGCGCAGGCCCCGTCAAGCCCACGCGGAGCGTCCCCTCCTGGATCCCTCTTAGCTTCACCGCGGGTTACCAATCCACGGTTACTGAGCCCCCCCACCACGACAAGGTGGAGATCCCACGGGGGGATAGCATTCTACCCTTTTTTTTTTTGTTTTACGAGGTGGAAAATCCCTTCGGATCTCCGACTCTTGGGGGAAATAAGAGCCGGAGTATGTGGTGTTTCCACTAAAAACCACCTCGACTTCCGCCATGTACCCGTGTATCGGAGGGTGGGGCATCACCAAAGCACTCGTCGCCACCCTCCGACGGGTATTGGCCCGCCAGATGGTCAGGCGGGCCCCGAACAAAACCCCCTTGGCGACGGATAAAGGTGTTGGACTCCGCCGCCAAAACGCCCAGCGGCCGCAGAGGATAGGGAGGACGGCAACGCAACACCGCATCTCCTCTTCCTCTGCGGCCCCACCGCGACGCATCGAATGGTGCGCTCCCATTTGGTCGCGGGAGATAGGGCGCGCGGCAACGCAACACCGACACGCCTCTCCTACCGCGACCGCACCCGACTGCGAGGGACAGACAGAACTGTCCCCCGCACCCGCACCGTTGGACGCATCCTGCGCAGGCCCCTCCAAGCCCACGCGGAGCGTCCCCTCCTGGATCCCTCTTAGCTTCACCGCGGGTGACCAATCCACGGTTACTGAGCCCCCCCACCACGACAAGGTGGAGATCCCACGGGGGGGAACTTTTTCAACACTGGCCTCGTTCATCCAAGCTAGGCTATTGGTAATGAGTAAGCGCAAGATTATATAACCGACAGACAAAAGAGGTAGTTATTATTTATTTTTATTTTCTTTATTTTTTAAAAGACAACTCCCGCATTAGGACTAAATCCTGTGTCGCGGGGCACTTTACAAAGATACAACTAACGGACACAATAAACACCCAGACTCGAAGCAATAATTTATAAATCACACAAACTGTTGTCTCGTGTGGGGATCGAACCCACAACACTTCGGCGCAGTGTCAAGCGGCGAGGCGGCCGCTTTAACAACTACGTTACTTAATAAACCTGGTCCTAAGTTGGTTGCAGAATAGCTTAAGTCTCTTTAAGGTTTGACGCGTGTGAGGCTGGGTGCTTGTCAGTATAATCAGACTGCCTATTAAGGTAACTTTACTCTCTCAAATTTAGCCGTTCAGTATATTTTCACTTTATAGGTACATTCATATAATCATTTAGTATTTAAAACATTTGTCAATATTGCAATAATGAACTGTGCTTTGGAAAACCATTGACGGCTGAACATACATACATACATACATAGACTTACGCCTGTTTCCCCGAAGGGGTAGGCAGAGGCATATTAAACGCCCACTTTTCGCCAGTGTTTTGATCCCACATAATAGGTGGCGAGCCTATTGCCGCTTATTGGGACATTTTGTTTGCCAGAGCCTCGTCCGTTGATCGGCAGGTGCACCACTTGCAGGTGAGGTTGGCTTGGGACCCTAAGTTCTTGGTGGGAACCCTATGCACCATATGACGGCTGAAAAAATTTGGAAATTCTACCAAAACTTAAGTATTGCAAATTGTCAATGTTTGCAAGACAAAAATATATCCGGGCAAGAGGAACTAAGCTTTGATGCTTGAAAGGAACACTATCGTTGATGATTAGTATGATTACACAATATAAGATTGCAACTCAATTCTAGATAATTTTGTTTTGTGCCTAGTTTTACAACTGCCTATATGCCAGTATGTAGTAGCAAAACAATGAAAAACAATTGTATCAACTAAATGAAGCAACGGTGGACAACAAGAAATAACTCTCCAGCTAGGTAAAATACAACACGATCGAATTCAAACACAGACGGATTCGTGTTCACAACACTCATACATTTTAAAACAGGTTGGTATCTACAAATAGAATTTGTTTCAACCTACTTCTCAAAAACCCGCAGCCTTATTCCCAGATAGATTAAATTTGGACGGTTTATAATTAACACGTTCGACCAACGAAAGTGCTATATAAAATATTAATGACTACTGCATAAATATGTCGAAAAACCTTACGTCGCTATTATAAGCACGGTTTAGAGTGCGTTCACATTGGACAAGCAAGCGCGACTAGCTTGAAATATGTATGTACATACATGGTGCAAACGAAATGCAGCATAATATTTTTTGGATTATAGAATGATTCGAAGACATTCGTGAACTTACTTTTGGCTGAGCTGGATATAGGATTAAAATTGTAACGGTAAGATATCTGAAAATTCAATGAGGGTTGATGTATATACAGGTGGTGGAATAAATAAATAAACATATACTTGGAACTCAAGTTTAATAAGGTAAAGTTCAGCCTGGCGCAAGTTCCTAAGAAAAAACCGAATGTATGAAACGTGCTATCTTTTTAATGGCTACTATTATATGTATAAAACGTGAAGATAGCATCCTTCACTATGTACCCTTGGAACAGTATTCTTTCAAAATTAGATGGGTTATACGTACATCACCGCCTTGGCTGTCAATAGTGTCAAATGTCACAACTGTCACATTATTATCCAGATTGAACTTTGCCGCGTTATGTAGTTTGTTTACAAAACGTAAAAAATATACTGTAAAAGTGCTTTGTGTATACCAAATAAATATGATTTTACACTTCTAGTGTTAGTGTTACTATATTTATTTGATTAGCATTGAAAGGAGCGCAATGAAAACAAGCAAAATAACGTGCGAAATATGGCATACAACAACATGCCGGTCAAGCAATGAAAACAGGGTAGGTATTTATGGCAAAATGTCCCTAGATAAAAGTCAATGAATATTTATAATGTTATATAATGTGATATATTTCAATGAAACATAAAAAATAAGGAAATATTCTAAAGTTTCATATCCTAGTACTTTGTAGGTAAACAATAGTGCTGCCTGTCAGTTATCGATAATCCGTTATTAGAAATTGGCACAAGGACTAAAAATTCTATTCTTTTTTTCTTTTTAGATGTAAAAATGGGTAGCTGCAACTGGAAACTAAATCTTGATTTATGTGCCCTTTGTAAAATTACATCAGTTGAACTATGTGTGTGGCAAGCATTTTAAGCCGTAAGACTTGAAGAAAAAAGGAAACTCAAGTCAGAAAAACAGCTGTGCCTTGTATCTATAGACATTTCTTTAAATCCTATTACAGAAGAAATGTTGAAGACCTTTCCATTACATGTACATACATATATCTTTTAGTTCTGCGTATTTTCTTCGCTAATCTAGAATAGATATATAGAATAGGCTAATTTGTTTGAATAAACACATAAATATTAAATAAATCTTTTATTTGTGTTGGAAAAGTATAATTCTAGTCGAAACATAATTATAATTATTTCTTACCGAATATTATCGATATCGATATTTCGTTAATCACTAGAGGGTACATCCCTATATTGACAAATATGACAATGCTGACAACATAAAAACGATGTCAATTAGTATCTTTATGTTGGTACGAGTTCTCCCTGCACGTTTCATACAAAGCTGAAAGTCTCGCATGATCTATGGCACATCCGCCTCTTCTTACGTAGTATTTGTATACTCTTTGGTAAAGTTTATTAATTGTTTCACATTGTGAGTGATGGCTATGTAATTCACGAGCTTCTATCTAGTTGATGAATGAATTATTGATGTCCTCTTCTGACAACTTACAAATATTATGTTAAACAGTTGGAATTAGTAGCTTAGTCGTTAAAGTTGTCAAAGAAACGTACTCAATTTTATAATATAAGTCAGAAAGTAACTATATAGGCATTAATTTAACATGAAATTGCGATTTCTTATGAACCAATTAATATTTGCATAAATATTAATCAATTCATAAAAACTCACAGCATTAGCAGCCATGAGTAGCATCGTAGGTCGCGTCAGACATACGGTTTGTGTATACACATACCTTAATGATAATGGGCAAAGCCGCTAAAGGATTAAAAGTGTATGAGGAGTCTTTAATACCAATAAGGGTCGAGCAGGATTAATATGAAAATAAACAATGTAAAAATTGAAAACAATGTGCTGCGACCACCGACGCAAACAAAGTTTAATAAAGCGAACGAAATATGTGCCATAAGTTTTCTGACATTTTTAATCAGAAATGTTATAGTATATAATAAATATCTCGATAGCGGCATAACTATGAGAGGATTTTTTAATATCTATGTCTGAAAACAGTGAAAAATGTATTCTGTTACTTTCGGTTATAACCAAAAAATTGAAAATTGAAATATAGTCTTGTTGAGAGTTAAGTGTAGAAATTTAGTTGAGCAAAGATACACGTGTAAAACTCTTTCAAGGATGCACGAACGTGAGAGATTGCTGATGCTTTCGATAGTAATATACATAATGGAACTGTTCGATTCAGCGTTAAGACTTACATAAGATTTTCGATGAATTTGTACTCTACTGTTGATATAGTTGATATTATTTCTCTCATCAATGATTTTTATTTAATAAATATTCGATTAATGACACAGGTCATTTCTAGATTCGAAGCAATAATTTGTAAATCACTCAAAGTGTTCTTCTGTTTGAGTATCGAAGGCAACACTTGAAAGAGGCGAGGTGTCTAAATTAAAGTTCTGAACCCATGGATTAACAGCTGTGCTGTAGTAATACTGTGTATGTAAATAAGATGTGCCGAGTCCATTTTTGAAAATTAGCCCGCAGTTACAACTTCATATTATTTTATCCTATGTTTAGAAAATAACGACATCCACTTCTCGAAATAGGATCGTAATATATAGAGTAATGATAGCGGAAAATATGATTATGAATGTGGCTCTGTAAGAATATTTATGCCACTATTATTCCATTGTATCTATCTGCCTTATTCTGTTGTAGGAAAAAGAATTTTGTTAATTTTATAAAAATACTAAAGGACGCCAGCAGATACGGCTGCATTTTTTTTTAATTTACCCGTTTTGGCCGATCCCGTGGGAATTTCGGGAAATCCCTTCTTAGTGCACCCCTACGGTCCCTAAGGAACATACATGCCAAATGTTAGCTTCCTGCGCCCAATAGTTTCGGCTGTAGCGTGTCTGTCAGTCAGTCAGTAACGCAAGGATTTTATATATTAAGATACAACTTATGCACGTATTAAATTAGCATCTTCAATTGCATTTTAAGTCAAATTGCAGTAAAACTTAATAAGTGTTACAAGCTTAAGTATATAGTTTATTACAAAGTGTAGAGTTGAACTTAAACATTGAAATACGTGTACGTAATGCAAAGCAGGGAACATTTGTACAACTATAGTAAACGAAAGAATTTCCTGATATTTGCTGAAGAGCTTCGTTGCACGTTGAAATAAGCTGGTATTTAGGGCAATCTTTAAGCGCACCGTATTTTAAGGAATTAAAACATACGACATTTATTTTTATGTATTGTCCTTCTATAACTAGCCAGGTATCGTTATACGTTGAAAGCCTTGCGGTGTGTTACAATAGGTAGTTATTCGTCTAAATCTGTTGTAAAGCGAAAATTATTCCCCAGTCGAGTGACTCTAGCCTGCATACAGGCTCTTTTTAATTTTATAATGGCAGCGGTGTACACTGTACAAGCTGTGCCGTAAGGTAATTAGGTAAGCGTTTTATTTTAGAAAGATTATGACATATCCCGTAGCCTCCGTCGTTATTACCGTACGTTTTTTTTTAAAAGGTGTTTAAAAGCGACAATTTTCATCAAAGGTATAAGAGGAAACTTTTGAAAACTACGAGTTGAGATTACATGAAGGTATCAATAATTTCAACTCCAGAAGTTATCTCAGTATTATGCTTAGCTCCTTTGAAAACTAAACGT
The DNA here is from genome assembly GCA_944739405.2 of Euclidia mi. Taxonomy (NCBI): domain Eukaryota; kingdom Metazoa; phylum Arthropoda; class Insecta; order Lepidoptera; family Erebidae; genus Euclidia; species Euclidia mi. The sequence continues at coordinate 51,499,000 of OX123190.2, forward strand.
AACTTCATATTCTACAAGTAGGTATACAATGCATCACACCGATATTATCGTCCTATCGATCACTTTAAATTACACTGTGAACATGTGGTCAAATGCACCGGACCACAGACTACAATAGCATGGGCATATCCTGATCTGAAGGTATGACGGCTGAAATACTATATTTTAGATTCCGACCCTGCTTCATGCATTCAGCCAGTTGAGTAAGTCGACTGAAGTCGACTCCAATCCTTTCTGAACCACATTATTTATGCTCAAGACTACAACTTTCTTTCTTGCACAAACCGCGAATGTTTAATGATCTCAAACGCACGAAGACATCTACAGATGTTTACAAAATTTCTTCAAAGTAATACACCATGCTTCTGCGAGGACAACATATTGTTGAGTTAGCTGCTATCAAATGGCAAAAGTTGTGCCATGTTCGGTGCTACATTGTGTGTAAAGACACAAACGTCGATGTGTTAAATAATCTCTGATTTATTTTATCGTTCGAGAACTTTCGCTATAGCTAGCATTCGTATCTTATTTAGAATAGTTTCTATTTATGATACTTATCATACTTTGTCATTCTACGTATGCTTATCATCTTTCACGAATTAGCACTATTTCTGAAAGTTTCTAATAAACACAAGCACGCAGGTCAATGTTCTTATCTCCATAGTTGTCACTTTAAATACTTGCAAGATTTTGAGACTTCTAGCCGTACTTATTAAGTGACGATACTCAATAACGTAATTACAATAAAGGTGAAATGATTGTATTACCCCGCGTTTCAGTCATCCCGTGAGCACTGGTATAACCCACCGTCAAACGTCGGGACATTTAGAAGGTATTTCACCGCATATATCTATTCCCTGGAAACCACGAAATCTACTCGAACTAAGCAGACTTTCTTCCGTCATAATAATATTAGATTAAAGAAATGTAAGAGATATACTTCTGCCTAAAAATAGAAGTGAGTACACTCGCTCTGTATAAACGAACTCAAGACACAAAAATTATTTCAACAGGCAGATAGTTGTTACCGCAATACAACATGGCCTTTTATTACTTGTTTTAATATTTATTATGCAAATAGAAAAAATCTGTAACTCTTTATTTCACGAGTAACAATCCATGCCCTTAATAAAATTATTCTTCCTAGAATGATATAAATTCATGTAAATAATAATTTGAAAAGCCATTTATATTACGCGTGTTCCTTTGCCTTCGACATACATATTTTTAAAGAAAAATCAATTTTATACACTAGAAACTCTAAACATATCCTGCTCCGTCCACAATTCACTCAAATCAATTCCCACCACATTAGGGTTTAATCCTGGTATTGATCTCGAGCTAAACTAAGAACCAAAAGGCACTAGGTATCCCGTATATTCGTGCCCTTTCAAATGCCCCTGGGAAATACGGAGCTTGAGTTTATTTTCTGTAAGGTTTCTGAAAATAGCTCGAACTACACTCGCGTGCAAGTAAATCGACTCAAGGCTCAAGTGCGCATAAAAAGTGATATAACTTAAAATGCCTTATTTTACCTCAATATAATGTTTTACATAATTAACGCCTAGTAATTAGGCTTTGAAATGGTAGCATAATTTCAGTAATTTAAATAAACACATGTCCTTAGAATGCAACTGAACGCAACCTCCCATAACCCACCTCGGAGCGTGACGACCGGTTTTTGGTCTCGACCTCTCTACGAAATCGACACCTTACCGGCGTGGATGTGCAGCAGGAGCTACGTCAACTTCGCGGAGTAACTGTCAGTCAGTGGACAGTTAGAAGAAGGTTGAAAGGTAGCTAACCTTACTCCGAAAATACCCGCTACAGGCCCGAAGTTGACCACAGCCCACCGTCAAGCACGCCTTCACTTTGCTCGAGAGCACTTGGATTGGAGCATAGAGCAAAGGCAGTCGGTCCTGTTCACAGATGAGACGAGGATGTGTCTCCATGGCAGCGACTGGAGAGGTCGGGTGTACCGGCGTCCTGGTGAATGGTTTTCACAGTGCTGCTTTGTTGAAACCGTTGCATATGGTGGCGGTTCATGCATGATGTGGGATGGAATTTCCTTAGAAGCAAAAACGGACCTTGTTTTCGTTCCTGGGGGAGGCCGGGGAGGAGGTCTGACCAGTGATCGTTACATTGAAAATGTTCTACTGGATCAAGTTGTCCCTTATCAAGGCTTTATTGGGGATAATTTCATCTTGATGCATGACAATGCCCGATGTCACACTGCTGGGGCCACACGTGAGTTCCTGAGTGAAGTTGGAATTCACACTATGGATTGGCCAGCGCTAAGCCCCGATTTAAATCCCATTGAGCACATATGGGACGAGCTCAAAAGTAAAGTTAGGGCGAGGAATCCAGCTCCGACAAACATCAATGAGCTCAAGACTGCGTTGGGCCGTGAGAAGAGTGGGGCCGAATACCACAATCATCAATTAAAAAGTTGATAAGGTCGATGAAGAATCGCTTGAGAACAGTGATCAGGGCTAGAGGAGGGAACACCAAATATTGACACGAATAAATTTTTATCTTATGCACATTTTGTTTCATTTATACCCAATAACCCCATACTGTGAAATTGTATGTATTTTCAAAATTTTTTACTATATCTTTGACATTCACCTTTTTTACTAACCTACTGAATCGATTTTCATGCAACTTACATCATTTTAAAGCTCAATTACTAGGCTTTATATAGGCGAATCTAATTGTATATAGGCGAATCGTTTGTATCTCTGATTTCTACGTATTTTATTAAAACTATGTGTACCTCCGCTATGTATTCATGGATTCGAATTTTGGTACATGTCTTAAGCAAATTACATACACTGCGAATGGTAAATTTTCAAAAGGTTGCCCGAAGAAGGTGTTCTCTCACTGCTGTTAAAAAACGTCATAGTGAAGGATCTGTCAACTCTAACAAAACGAGGTTGGTAGGTACTATTCATCAACAGTAGCACAAACCAACGTATTTGAAAACAGGTTTTTCAGAATCAGGTTAGCGCGCCTAAAAGAGATTATCATAATAGGGAAAGGGTAGAGGAAACGTGTGACCACAACGTTTTCTTTCTATTGATGTTTGATTGCGGCTTTCAGTGCAGAGGATTTTTTGTGGTTGTCATCAAACATGACGTCTCATTTAAAATAAAATAATGGTTCAATATGTGCTGTCTGCGAATGGTATGATTAAGAATCCCGTTCCTACTTTGCATCAGTCTGTCTCGACAAAAGCCACACAGGATTTTACATTAAAATGAAATGCCACCTGCAATTCTCAATCTGTTACGAGGGAAAGCTATATAATTCGATAACCGGATTACAAGAAATTCAACTGCTTGGTAACACTTATATAAAACAATGTTGCTGTAAGTTTAAATAGTATAATTGAATTGAACTGCTTTTAAAATACTTTAATTTAAATTTCAGTAGGTGTTTCTGCTGAATACGTAAACAGGCCTTATTTCATATGAAAGCTTATAAATAGGTTAACAGAGAAATGTTTATGTTAAAAATTACAAAACCAAATCCTTGGCTTTGTTAAGCTAATTAGTAAAAAGGTCTGAAATTAGAAGTCTCATTGTAATTTTAATTAAATGTTATTTGTACTCGCAAAATTATTGTAGCGCTGGAATTGTTTCGTCAGCGGTTATAAACGAAACCTAAGAATAGCTGTATCACAAGTTGAACGCGGGTCTGTCTGCGGCATTTTAATTTCTAAGCAAAAAACATCTTTCGTTTTAGGTGTGTTTTTTGACTTGATAGAGCATGTTCCTAAGAATATACTTGCCCATCAAAGCGACTTCAACATAAGATATCAAAAGCTTAATTACTTTTGTGGGTAATGAATCCAATTGAGTTAATAAGATTTTTTATTTTTAATCATTCATAGACTTCTGTGTTCTTTATTCAGATCAGGTCATAACACGACGGTTCCAAAAATCTTCGTTTACATTATTTGCCCCGCACCATTACGATGCCCCTGTATTTTATCGTACATTAACTGCTTATCATGCTTAATACCCAACTGCTAATAATTGCTTATCACTAGGCAATGTGTATTATTATTGCAGCTCCTTGGAGAATGTAATAATAGTCTTGGCGATTAAAAATATTAGCTGGAGTTTTACTGGGGGGATTCTTGCTCACTATTATACCTTCTTCATCATCATCCTAGCGTTACCCTAGTTACAACCCGGGGTTTGCTTACTAGTCTAACCGGATTTGGCTGAATATTAGCTTTTACACAGAGCGACTGCCTGTCTGACCGCCATAACCCGAAGGCATAGCGATATTCCATGGTTTTTATTTGATAGTTTATTTAGAGTTACTGACGCCCTATAACGACTGTCAAAGATCTTCATGACAACCGAGACCGACCGTTTAACGTGCTCTCCGAGACACTGGACAAGCGATAATTTTACTAACAATTCAATTCGCACATTACTCTGAAAAGTCACGCGCAGAAGATTCGAACCCGATACCCTTTGCATGGCAGTCTGTTGGTATCTCCACTAGGCTCTCGCTGCCTATTATACCTTCCTATTACCTTTATAACATGTTTTGAATGTGAAATATATACCTGATAATCAAATTTTCTGTAAATTTGACTTTCAGCAAGAGTAATGCTTGAATCTAAATGTCCTTTTGAATTTAGCTTTTGATACTACATCCACTTACTGTAGCAGGTAATGTGTATTATAATACACGTCACATGCTTGCGAAATATTTATTATACTAAATAAAACTCATGCATAAAGTAGGTATAAGGCATTTTACATAAATCTCTGATACGCACATGACTTTAAAAAGTCAAGCGGCGCGTGTCTTGGATTTGTACCAAATACCTACTATCAAAATATTTTATAAAAGATCTATGTGTATATATATATATAAATGCTAAATTCGAAAGATGTTATATAAGCAGTGATAAAATATGAAAGTGCTTTAACAGCCATTTTACCAAAAGCCTTACATAAACAGCTTATCTTAGAGAATATTGAATTTAATTTAGCAAAATACGCTGTGCTTTTAATAACAGAAGCTTCTTGGGAGTTCGACGGTACTCTTATATTTTTATTAACTATTATAATGAACTAAGATTGTATAGGGTTATTAAAATGGACTCTAAGGAACATTTTTATTTTTCGTTGCTCTTCAAGAGTACTCGTTCATTAGGCAGGCAATAATGACGATCAGTATGTTTTATGGCCATTCGTTTATGAGTTTTCATTTTCGGCGTTTTTGTGCATGGATTGACAAGAAAACAGCCTTTCTGCCTTACGGTAACCATAGTTCAGTCGAAGTTCGAATTATTTCGATCGTGTTTCCTTTACATTTATAGAAAAAAGTGAAGGTAACGAACGAAACGTAATAAATTAAATTATCTTTCAGTATTCATGCGTATAAGTTCCTTCACGGTGAGATAAAAATAACCTATTTAATGTACACCAACTTCATAAAATAAAGGTAGCAAATGGGCTACCGTTCACCTGTAAAATATACATCGTTTGTGATAAAAGCGGTTTACTATTGTTTAACAAAAACGTATGACAAAAGATCATTTTACAAACAACGTTTGAAAACGTTGGCAAACATATTACTTTAAAAACAATAATTTGACATAATACAGGTTTCGCAAATGTTTTACTTAGGTAATAATTAAACTGTTAAAATATTATTTTAAATAATAATCACATGACTAAATAATTCGATTGCCAAATTGGTGATTATAGAGATACAAAAAGTTAGCAGATAAATTATTAGTTTTTAAAAGTAACTAATTTCTAAACAATACTTACGCGAAATTTTGAAAATATTTAATTACATAGTTGCAATTTTCATCTTGGACAGATTATTTATAGGCAAGTAACAATTTTGTATTAATACTAATTCCATAGAAACTTAAGTGTTTTGAATAAAAAATTAAGCGAAATAAGTAGAATTCGGTTCTCGCCGGCCGCTGCCGCGGCACGCTCGCTTCGCTCGCTCGGCCCGTGCGTTGTGGTCGCATTTCTAACCTAACCTAACCAGCCATAGTTTTAGTTGACCCTACACAAAGATTGTTGCATTAACGTAGATTTTGGTAACTAAAATATTTACCAAGCAATGCATTTTTCAAATGTTATTTATGCTTTACGTTGTTTTGCCAACTAACATGTTTAAAAAAAATATCAATTTGTAAATTAATGTTTTAGCATAATATTTTTTTAGTAAATATATTGTCTAATGAGTAGTTTATTAAACAATAGTTTGTAAGATAATAAATTTATCAAGTACTAGCTGACCCAGCGAACTCCGTATCGCCTTTTTAAGAGTTTTTATTTAATTCCCTTTTTTCCAAGCCCCTTTTCCAAAGTTACCATTGACTTAACGCTTAAACTCTTATCATTTCAAAGTCTATAAATGATGAACAAACAAACATAGATTTTTATATAATATTGAATTCCCCATTCCTTAAAATATCGGAGACGATACCCATATCGACTTTAAAAAAAAACCCGTCCGCCATCTTTGATCACGAAATAGATATTGTATTTGGATTCACCGTCCCATAAATCATCAGAGACGATACCCATATTGATTTTTTAAGTTTTCCCCATCCGCCATCTTTGATTTCCCATCCGCCATCTTGAATCACGAAATAGATGTTGTATTTGGATTCCCCATCCCTTTAAACATCGGAGACGATACCCATATTGATTTTTAAAAAAAATGCCATCCGCCATCTTTGATCACGAAATAGATGGTGTTCTTGAATTCCCCATTCCTACAAAATATCGGAGACGATAGCCATATCGACTTTAAAAAAATCCCGTCCGCCGTCTTTGATTTCCTATCCGATCTTTGATCACGAAATAGATGTTGTATTTTGATTCTCCATCCCTTAAATCATCAGAGACGATACCCATATTGCTTTTTTAAATTTTTCCCATCCGCCATCTTTGATTTCCCATCCACGATCGTGATTCAATCACGAAACAGATGTTGCATTTGGATTCCCCATCCCTTTTAACATCGCAGACGAAAACAATATTGATTTTTTAAATTTACCAATCCGCCATCTTTGATCACGAAATAGATGTTGTATTTCGATTCCCCACCCCTTAAAATATCGAAGGCGATACCCATATTGATTTTTTAAATTTTCTCATACGCCATCTTTAATTTCCCGTCCCATCATGGATCACTAAATAAATTTCATATTATTAATCAGCGATTCGAAAATCTCGATAACGATACCCATATAGATTGTATCCTATTCGTTTAGCCTTTTTTTGCCTTCGACCCTTCTCGTTTGACCATTTTATTATTTTTGTCTGGCCCCTAAAGTTGTGACGTAATTTTATATAGCCTATAGCCTTTCGGAATAATTGGGCTATCATAGGCAATAACAATTTTTTAAATCCGACTGCTAGTTCCTGAGATTAGCTGACATTATCTTTTAGCCTTTTTAGCCTTTTGCCTGGCCCCAAAGGGTCGAAGCGTTATGTTATATAGCCTATAGCCTTCCGGAATAAGTGGATTATAGTAAACAAAAATATTTTTTCAGATCCGACCGGTAGTTCCTGAGATTAGCGCGTTCAAACAAACAAACAAACTCTTCCGCTTAATTATATTAGTATAGATTATATAGCCTATAGCCTTCCGTAATAACTGGGCTATCGTATACAAAAAGAATTGTTCAGATCCGACCGGTAGTTCCTGAGATTAGCGCGTTCAAACAAACAAAAAACAAACTCTTCCGCTTTATTATATAAACTAGCTGACCCAGCGAACTCCGTATCGCCTTTTTAAGAGTTTTTATTTAATTCCCTTTTTTCCAAGCCCCTTTTCCAAAGTTACCATTGACTTAGCGCTTATTCTCTTATCATTTCAGAGTCTATAAATGATGAACAAACAAACATAGATTTTTATATACCTAATATTGAATTCCCCATTCCTTAAAATATCGGAGACGATACCCATATCGACTTTAAAAAACATCCCGTCTGCCAGCTTTGATTTCCAATCCGCCATTTTTGATCACGAAATAGATGTTGTATTTCGATTCACCATACCTTAAATCATCAGAGACGATACCCATATTGATTTTTAAAATTTTTTCCATCCGCCATCTTTGATTTCCCATCCACCATCTTGAATCACGAAATAGATGTTGTATTTGGATTCCCCATCCCTTTAAACATCGGAGACGATGCCCACATTATTTTTTTTTAATTTCCCAACCACCATCTTTGATCACGAAATAGATGGTATTTTTGAATTCCCCATTCCTTAAAATATCGGAGACGATACCCATATCGACTTTAATAAAAATCCCGTCCGCCATCTTTGATTTCCTATCCGCCATCTTTGATCACGAAATAGATGTTGTATTTGGATTCTCCATCCCTTAAATCATCAGAGACGATACCCATATTGATTTTTTTAATTTTTTCCCATCCGCCATTTTTGATTTCACATCCGCCATCTTTGATCACGAAATAGATGTTGGATTTGGATTCCCCATCCCTTTAAATATTGGAATTGATACTCATATTGATTTAAAAAAAAATCCTATCCGCCATCTTTGATCACGAAATAGATGGTGGTTTTGAATTCCCTATTCCTTAAAATATCGGAGACGATACCCATATCGACTTTAACAAAAAAATCCCGTCCGCCATCTTTGATTTCCTATCCGCCATCTTTGATCACGAAATAGATGTTGTATTTGGATTCTCCATCCCTTAAATCATCAGAAACGATACCCATATTGATTTTTTAAATTTTTCCATCCGCCATCTTTGATTTCCTATCCGCCATCTTTGATCACGAAATAGATGTTGTATTTGGATTCACCATCCCTTAAATCATCAGAGACGATACCCATATTGATTTTTTAAATTTTTCCCATGCGCCATTTTTGATTTCCCACCCGCCATCTTGAATCACGAAATAGATGTTGTATTTGGATTCCCCATCCCTTTAAACATCGGAGACGATACCAATATTGTTTTTTTTTAATTTTCCCATCCGCCATCTTTGATTGCCCATCTGCCATCTTTGATCACGAAATAGATGTTGTATTTCGATTCTCCACCCCTTAAAATATCGAAGGCGATACCCATATTGATATTTAAAATTTTCACATCCGCCATCTTTGACTTCCCGTCCGCCATCTTGGATCACTAAATAAATTTCATATTATTAATCAGCGTCCCGAAAATCTCGAAAACGATACCCATGTAGATTGTATCCTATTCTTTTAGCCTTTTTTGCCTTTGACCCAACCCTCCCCCCTTCTCGTTTGACCATTTTGTTATTTTTGTCTGGCCCCTAAAAGTTGTGGCGTAATTTTATATAGCCTATAGCCTTTCGAAATAATTGGGCTATCATAGGCAATAACAATTTTTAAAATCCGACTGCTAGTTCCTGAGATTAGCCGACATTATGTTTTAGCCTTTTTAGCCTTTTGCCCGGCCCCAAAGGGTCAAAGCGTTATGTTATATAGCCTATAGCCTTCCGGAATAACTGGGCAATCGTATACAAAAAGAATTTTTCAGATCCGACCGGTAGTTCCTGAGATTAGCGCGTTCAAGCAAACAAACAAACAAACAAACAAACAAACAAACTCTTCCGCTTTATTATATTAGTATAGATTTATCAAGTATAACTTTGTCGAATGTTATTTTTCAAATGAAAATTTGTTATTTGTTTTTTTGTCAAAAGATCGGACTCCGATAAAAGCACTCACTCATTCACGTAGCAGAAAGCCTTTAAACCTAATAAAGTACGTATCAAAGCATCAACAATGACGTGTATTGTTTGTCGTACAGTGAAATTAATAAACTGAAGAAAAAGCTGTTATTCTAAGGAAAAATATCAATGTCCTCCGACAAGCTCTTAGTGTTGAAAATTTATAATGGTAGTTTCCATTACTGGGAGTGCTCCATAAGAGCTGATGAATGACGCACTTGGTTCGAAATATTCGTTTCGTGACCCACTAAGGAACATTCACGGAATATTGCGTCATAGTTATGATATGGAATTTTTGGATGACACTATGCGATGATAAAATGCGTACCCACTTATGAAGATATTTAAAATATTTCTCGATAACCGGATGTCTCTGTTACTGAAACTTTAATTTAAAAAAATCTAGTTATATCAAAATATACTAGGTTTGAAAAATAACATAAATTTGTAAATGAATATTCCAGATGGAAAAAATGTTCTTAAATTTTCCGGTAACACATTTATAAACATATAGTTAAGTTTAAAGTTGTTTTTGGTAAAACTAATCCAAACCATTTAAGTCAAAGATATTCAAATTGTGACAGCTCATTAATATTCATTAAATTTGTCACCTAGGAATTCTGACCACCAATTGTTACATTCGTGGATCAGAACGTACGCTTACTAGTTATATTACGAGGACACACTTGATTGCTAACTTATAACAGAAGAACAAGTCTCTCTGCAAGCAACCTGCTCAACATTTTGTGACAGCCTGCAATGAAAATGAAAAATATTTTTATTCGCAACAATAAAATCGCACAATACAACAAACAGTTTGATGAAAGAATTACATGATGTGAAATCTGTCATACGTTGTCATGATATGATATTTGTTGGAAAAACAGCTTATGTTACCTGAAAGTTCACCAAAGAATACATACATAATACAAATAAATGATCACGTGCCATGAGCATTACATTGAAGTAAGCGTCAAGCGTTTCCCGCAACTTTTTACAGTTTTTCATTGATTAGCCACGTGTTTCTTTTTAAACGACGCTGATGTTTCGAAATTTGAAAACTTAGTTATGAATTCCACAAGATTTGTTTCTATGGTTTCTTTAAATAAGTATACCTGTTTGAGATGGAATTGGTTTTTGTTATAAGTCAGATCGATTAGATCGATTGAGTGACATTTTGTTTGGTCTATTGAAAATTTCTGACAGTGGTCACACTGAGCTGTCACTTCCGTTGGCGCCTTGAAAAATTAACACGCCGTTTGCACTCTCGCGTGCCTTGTACCTAATTAATAAATTGATCGCCCTTTGAATTAACGCGAATTGAATCAACTTGTAATTAACTTAATACGTAATTGCCGCTTTTGACTTCCGGCAAAGTTTGTTGTAAATTGATGACATATTGAACATTTGTGAAAAGTTTTGTGCACCGCAAACGTGCATCGTGGTCTGGTGAAGGACTTCGCCGAATTGTACACTGGTATCTATTCGATTCTCTTGTTATTTTGGCCAAAATTATGAGTTAATCCTATAGGTCCACTTCAAGAACATTACCAGGAGATATAAGGTAAAATTTCCATGTACCTACTCAATACTTTACTCACTGTGCAACGCAGTGCTTTGTGTCTGGATATATTGTCTATCGTGGTCAGGTAGATTTGTTACACCTTCCACTGCAACTCTGTCCTGGAAATTCCTGCCTGGCTACGGTAATTCTAGTCATAAATTTTGATAGCAAGAGCGTGGTTAACTGTGCCTATATTGTAAACTTGTATCTTAGCCGTTGATTGTATCTGAACTCAGATTGGTGTTGTATGAGCTATATATCTCACCTTGTAGACAGTATTGTAGTGTTTGTCAGGTCAGTTATTGTCTAAAATACATAATATTTAATTGTATAAGTTGACCTAGATAATTTGAAACACATTGTCACACATAACCTCAATCAGTAATTGTTGATTTGTATTGTTGAAAAATCTAACTTAAATTTGTTGTTGCATTAATAAGTCAGTTTGATTGGATACATATCAGTTATATGTATCAATTGATTTAGTTTATTGCATATATTGATATATTAAGTTTGAACCTTACATTGCTAAACCTTGTTATAATATATAGATAATATTGCTAGGTAACACATATTCTGTGCTTACTTACTATTGTATATCTCAAATAACACAGCCAGTCTGTCTGTTGCAAGTAATTAGTTAATTTATTTGAATATTTAACTTTAATTAACTTATTGGCAGTTTCAACTTTTGATAACTTTGACTTTGTTTTGTGTCAATATATATTGAAACTATTAATTTTGTTGGACAGTAGATACCTGTCACTTACCTGCACTTGCAGTAAACAGGCTAATACTTTGTTGGTTTCAAAGAATTAACAAATATTAAGTTTTGATTGTTAATTTTATTTAATGCTTGTCCGGGCTCTTTTGAATTTTGATTATGTCAGCTATCAAGGACTTGCGTGCGGCTGCTGGTGCTATTGCATCAGATTTGCGCTGGTTTGCCTCGGCCAGTGCTTTAGTGAACCGGCCTGATCGCCAGCAGGCCTTACTACAAAGGTACGAGCGGATCGATGATCGCCTGGCAAGTGTGGAACAGCAATTCCGCACTTTCAGCACTTGCTGTCTCGAAGTGTCAGTCACTGATTTCACCGCTGACCAGCGAAATAAGGTCAGCGAAGACTATGCCCAGGTCTTAGACCTGTATGATGCTGTTTCCAATAGTGCGAGACAACTAGTTACCGATAGGGAAGGGCAACCTGGCCTGAAGCAGGAGCTTCCTAGGTCAGCACCGAGGCTGGTGAGTAGGCTACCTACCTTAGACCTCCCCCATTTTGATGGCTGCCTAGGAAGCTACCTGGGCTTCGTTAATTTGTTCGACAGCCTAGTCAATGATAGGGCTGACCTTCGGCCGGCACAAAAGTTGGCCTATCTAATGTCGGTTCTGGATGGGGAGGCTAAGGGCCTCATCCAGCATCTGCCCGTGTCTGACGAGGCGTACCAGACGGCTCGGGACCTAATTACCCGTAGGTACCATAATAAGCGTGGCCTCGCCGATACGCACATCGAGCAAATTTTGGGTTTGCCGACGCTCACCCGGGTCTCTGGGTTGCGCACCCAACTGTTGAACCCGCTCTTGGTGGCCATCAACGCACTTAAGTGCCTTGACCTGCCCGTAGACCAATGGTCCTATGTATTGGTGCACATTGTGTTAAAGAAGCTGCCTGCCGACCTGAGGTTGCGTTTTGAACAGCGCTTTGGTGGGGATAGCGCGACCCATCTGCCCCCCTTTGCTGACCTGGAGAGGTTCCTGGAGGATGAGTGCCGGGTTTTGGACAACTCCGGTGGTGATACGCCGGCTAAGACGCAGCCGCCCAAGGTCAAGGAGCAGGCTCGCGTTCACACCCGAGCCAGTGTTGACCGGCGCCCTCCTCGCTTTGCAGTCACGCAGAGCCCAGTGGAGTGCTCTTACTGCAAGGTCACGGGGCACAGAACGGCCAGTTGTAGGGCATTCTTGAACCTACATGTCGCCTCTCGTAGGCGCATCGCGAATGCCCGCCGCCTTTGCTTCTCTTGCTTGGGGTCCCACTACCAGCGAGACTGCCCAAACTCTCGCCCCTGTCCTCACTGTGAAGGACAGCATTTGGACATTCTCTGTATGAATGCCAGAGAGGTTGGCCGCTTGTCCAACCAGCCGACGCCGCGCACGGGCGGGTGTTTTGAAGGTGGCAGCCGAGGCTCACCGGCGCGTAGCCGAGAGTCACCTCGCTCAATTGATCGCCACTCGCGCCGTTTGGAGAACCGTAGCGTGCGCACGCCTCCTCTCTCTCGCGCACCTGAATGTGCTGTTCAGCGTCACCAGCACCATGACTGCTGCCCCAGGTATTCCCCTCCTTTGGCGGAGCGTCCCCGCCTTGACTCGCGCCCACCTCGTTTTGGGCGGGTGCGTCATTATGACCCCCCACTGATGGCGCGCGGATCAAGTCATCGCGCCTTTGAGGACTTCAAGCCGCACCCTCGTTTTGACTTGCCTGGTCCTGGCCAACGGTCGCCGCCCAGGCAACAATAGGTCATTGACCCCTGCCCTATAACGCCAACCTCCCCCATTGAGACCGTTATCCTACCAACGGTTGCTGTTAGGGTCTGGGGACCCACGGGGACCTCTGTTGTTGTCCGTGCTATATTGGACACAGGTTCACAAGGTTGCATTGTTTCCACTTATTTGGTAGGGTAGGTTAAATTAAATATGGGCTCTTTTCAAAATTGTATACGGGGCATAGGGGACGTAGCCTCTAATGTTGAAGGGCAAGTTAAGGTTTTGTTTGGCCCTGTTGAATCTTCACACCCGAGAATTAGAACCTCGGCTATTGTGCTGAAGAATATTCTGGGTATGCATCCACAGAAACAGCTTCCTGCTGCTGTGGTGAATTTGACATCGGGATTGGAACTGGCAGACCCCAAATTTGACACACCGGGACAAATCGATTTGTTGATTGGCTCTGATGTCCTCGGTGGAATTTTGATTGGTGGGAAACGGGGCTTGGTGCCAAATGGTTTGACTGCCATCCCGACAATATTTGGATTTGCTTTGATGGGACCTGTACCTAGGGACCCCCCTCCACCTGAACTTGACAATTTGTTGGCTGTAGGCTCCGCTCTCTCTGATGCGGTTCAGAGGTTTTGGGAGGTAGAGGAGCCCCCTCAAGCTGCCCGTTTGAATCCAGAACATGAGGAGTGCGAGCTGTTCTTTCAGAACAACACTGGTCGACTCCGTTCTGGTCGGATCATTACGAGGCTACCCTTCCTGTCTGTTCGGCCTCCGCTTGGTGAGTCACGACCTTTAGCCGAAAAGAGGTTGTTGGCCATGGAGCGTCGCATGGGTCGTGATCCGGAGCTCAGACAGAAGTACATTGAGTTCATGAGAGAATATGAACAATTGGGACACATGTCTGTGTCAAATTTGGATTGGCGTTCGGTAGAGCATTACTTTCTCCCGCATCATGCGGTATTGAAGCCATCAACTGGCAAGCTGCGCACAGTGTTTGATGGTTCTGCGCAGACTTCAACGGGCGTATCCTTGAACCAGTGCTTGCATTCTGGTCCCAAGTTGGTCAAGGACCTTTGTGACGTCATCACCAGCTTCCGGCGACATCAGGTGGTCTTTGTGGCCGACATAAAAATGATGTTTAGGCAGACGATTATCCACCCTGATGACCGTCGCTTCCAGCTGATCCTTTGGAGAGAGTCTCCTCGTGATCCCATGGTCGTCTATGAGCTCAATACGAATACGTACGGGTTAAGATCAAGCCCCTACTTGGCAATACGTTCTCTTTGGGAGCTCGCAGACCGAGAAGGCTTACGTTTCCCACGAGCCTCCGCCATCTTGAAAGACGATATTTACGTCGATGACATTTGCTCGGGCGCCTCCACAGCGGACGAGGCGATCCTCCTGCGGGACGAATTGATAGGTATTTTGGCCTCCGCTGGTTATGAGTTGCGCAAATGGATTTCCAACTCACCAGCGCTTTTGGAAGGCTTGCCAGAGGATCATCAGCAAGATCCACATGTGTTTGAGATTGTTGACAACCCCGCCATGATGGCTGTTCTAGGCGTTCAGTACAGACCAGTCCAAGACATCTTTACGTATAACGTAGACTCGAAATTGCCTTGTTCTTGGACTAAACGTCTCGTATTGTCTACTGTCGCCAGAACCTTTGATCCGAACGGTTGGATCTGTCCAATTATATTTTGGGCAAAATGCTTCTTGCAGAAGCTTTGGACAGCAGGATTGACCTGGGACGAACCTCTTCACGGTACTATTGTTGAGGAACGGACCTCTTTTGTATCCTCACTTCCTGCCGTCAACGAGATCTCCTTGCCTCGTCCCATCCTTCCTCCCGGGAAGCACAAGGCCACCCTTCACGGGTTTTGTGATGCCTCGGAACGTGGTCACGCGGCCGTGGTGTACTTGCGCACAGTTAGTGCCTCAGGTCAGGTGAGGGTTTCCCTGATTATGGCAAAGAGCAAAGTGGCACCCGTGGCTGTCCGAAGGACATCTCTGACCATTCCGAAATTGGAGCTCTCGGGAGCAGCACTACTTGTACGCTTATTGAACCACGTGTCTAGTACTTTGGGTAAAAGCATTTGTATTAATGGGACCTACGCCTGGACAGACAGCCAAATTGTTCTTTGTTGGTTGAAGGCGTCTGTCCACACTTTGGAGGTATTTGTCGCTAATCGCGTCTCCCAAATACAGAAATCTGAAGTCAAGCTTGTTTGGAGACACGTGCCAGGTGAGCTCAACCTCGCTGATTGTGCCTCGCGCGGATGCTTGACGCCTAGTTTGATAGGTCATTCGCTGTGGTGGGGTCCGGAATGGTTGAGTCGACCACAAATTGATTGGCCTCGAACGCCAGTTTGCCGGGTCTACAAACACTCGCTCTTGAGAAGGTGGAATGCGCCTTCGACCCCGATTTCTTGTTGAATCGTTACAGCTCCCTCGATAAGTTGTTAGGTGTCACTGCTTGGATAAAGCGTTTTGTTTTTAATTTTAGGCACCCACAACAGAAACGACTGACACCGTTTCTCTCACCACAGGAACGACAGGAGTCTCTCACCTTTTGGGTTCGTTCTGTGCAATTGGCGCATTTTGAGAAGGAGATTGCTATCCTTAAATCAGGGAGATCGAAATTGTCGAGAGCTGTATCTAAATTGAACCCCTTTTTGGACGATACGGGTCTCTTGCGCGTTGGAGGGCGTCTCAAGAACGCCAACCTCCCTTACGGGGCTCGTCACCCCCCTTTGTTACCTAAGGACGGTCGTTTGGTACGCTTGTTGGTAACTGACCGTCACCTTAAAAATTCGCATGCTGGTTGTAATGCTTTGTTGGTCATTTTGCAACGCGAATTTTGGATCTTGTCTGCCCGAAGAATTATTCGGAGTGTAGTCTTTCGCTGCATCCCTCGCTATAAGCTCAAGGCTTCTACCATGCAGCCCTTGATGGGGGACTTACCGGCAGATCGCGTAACTGAAAGCAGGACGTTTGACGGTGTTGGCACGGACTTCGCTGGTCCCTTTTTGGTAAAAACGTCGACACTTCGAAACAGCAAGACTGTCAAGGCCTACTTGTGTGTTTTAGTTTGTCTTTCCACAAAGGCCGTTCATTTGGAACTGGTCTCCCCGCTTACGACCGAGGCGTTTGTAGCCACATTTGACAGATTTGTATCCCGCAGAGGGCTGCCTTCCTTGATCCGTTCTGACTGCGGCACTAACTTCAAGGGCACCTATAATTATTTGAATGATGTTGTTAATTTCCTTGAAACCAAAAAAGCTGATATAGGTGATAGGCTTGCCCGACGTGGGATAAATTGGTTGTTTTCCCCACCAAATTGTCCACACTGGGGTGGTATATTTGAGGCCGCCGTAAAATCGGCCAAAACACACTTGCGCAGGACAATCGGTGAATCTGTCCTTACATTTGAGGAACTCGCAACTGTGTTTTGTAAGATTGAGGCCGTTTTGAACTCTCAGCCATTGTGCCCGATCTCGTCAGATCCGAATGATTTGGAGGCCCTTACGCCGGGCCATTTTTTGATTGGTCGCCCACTTGTCGCCTTGCCTGAGTACCCCTATATTGATACGAGACCTGGTCGTCTCTCGCGTTTTGAATTGGTACGCCAGATTACTCAGAGCTTTTGGAAACGCTGGAATTTGGAATATTTGCACATACTCCAGCAACGCGTTAAGTGGACCGACAAGACCGATTCACCCAAGATTGGAGACCTCGTTTTGATCAAGGAGGCTAACCTTCCGCCACTCAGATGGCGCAGGGGGCGCATCCTTCATTTGGTAACTGGGGCTGATGGAGTTCCCCGATTTGCTGAGGTCTTGGTGGACGGTTCGATTCTGAGGAGAGCGGTTGCAACATTGTCACGTCTACCAACCGATTAGCGGACCGGTGGGCCGGTCCGGGGCGGGTGGATGTTTGAGATGGAATTGGTTTTTGTTATAAGTCAGATCGATTAGATCGATTGAGTGACATTTTGTTTGGTCTATTGAAAATTTCTGACAGTGGTCACACTGAGCTGTCACTTCCGTTGGCGCCTTGAAAAATTAACATGCCGTTTGCACTCTCGCGTGCCTTGTACCTAATTAATAAATTGATCGCCCTTTGAATTAACGCGAATTGAATCAACTTGTAATTAACTTAATACGTAATTGCCGCTTTTGACTTCCGGCAAAGTTTGTTGTAAATTGATGACATATTGAACATTTGTGAAAAGTTTTGTGAACCGCAAACGTGCATCGTGGTCTGGTGAATGACTTCACCGAATTGTACACTGGTATCTATTCGATTCTCTTGTTATTTTGGCCAAAATTATGAGTTAATCCTATAGGTCGACTTCAAGAACATCACCAGGAGATATAAGGTAAAATTTTCATGTACCTACTCAATACTTTACTCACTGTGCAACGCAGTGCTTTGTGTCTGGATATATTATTATATCGTGGTCAGGTAGATGTATTACACCTTCCACTGCAACTCTGTCCTGAAAATTCCTGCCTGGCATTGGGTATGTTTATAACAATGAACATATAAGGAAGAGCTGGAGTAGCTAATATGAAAATCCAGATAATCGATAATCTTATAATTTTATTAATTTAGTCCTACAGTCCTTTAGTGCTCTTGGTAGCATATTTTTTTTGTGTTGTGTGATGAAATTTATTCATTGTGTCCTCGATATCAATAATGTACGTTGGCTAATTTGCCAGTGATATTACTGTACTGGCAAACATCGTTAGGTAGTAATACTGCCCATTTGAATGTTGTACAATCGAACATGTTCACTAGACATTAAACATATACTGTTCTACTTAAAAATTGTTTGGAAGCAAACTTCTTCCTATACCGTGGACAACATTACCTCCAGATCGACGGAGTGGCTATGGGCAGCCCAGTAGCACCGGTAATGGCCAACATCTGGATGGAGTACTTCGAGGAATCCATAGACATGCAAATGTAAAGCTATGGAAGAGGTATGGCGACGATGTATTCTGTATCATGAAGGGCGACAAGCAAGACGTAGAACAGTTCGCAAAAAGCTTAAACTCCATACTCCCTAATATAAGATTTACATTTGAAATGGAGGCAGACGGGTCATTACCCTTTCTCGACGTAAAAGTGACAGTGAGAGCAAACGGTACCTTGGGACACACTGTTTATAGAAAATCGACACACACAGATAGGTATCTCAACGGATACTCGCATCATCACCCGCGACACTTGGAATCCGTAGTAACTTCATTAGTAAACGGAGCGTATGGCCTCTGTGACCCTGAACATTTGAACAGTGAGCTGTCACATGTTCAGGAGGTACTTAGGTGCAACGGATTCAACAAGAAGATACCACGTCTGAAGAAGAAAGACCGTAAACCGGAAGTAAGCAGAGTACCGGCTTACATGCCTTACATAAAGGGAGTGACGGACAAAGTTGGAACAGTACTACAGAAATACTCCATAAAGACTGTATACAGTCCGCTCTCCAAGATAGCACACAATCTGCGCACCCCGAAGGATGTCATTCCTCTACAAACACCTGGCGTCTACAAGGTCGACTGCAGTTGTGGTAGTTCCTATATCGGACAGACCAAACGAACCATCGCTGAAAAGGTCAAGGAACATATCGCGGCTGTAAAAAACCGGCAATTAACAAGTCTGCCATAGCTGAGCATTTGTTGGAGTCTGGACCAAACCACTGGATCGAATTACATCAACCAAAGGTCTTATCTACCGATCGTCACTAACTCCAGGATAGTACGTGTTGCGGTTGAAATCAAAAAGCATAAAAATTTCAACCGCGAAGATGGATACAGACTGTCTACAACTTGGAATCCAGTAATCAACAAATGTAAACCCCGCCGCAGTAACACAGCTCTACAGTGTGTAGACGTCATAAGTGTTGTGTGTCAACGTACTGACAGTTCGGATAAAAATAAAAATAGAAAACAAGTGAGGGTAGCTGCCGAAACCCGCGCTTCACAAGGACGACGCTGAGATGACATTAGTCCTGCCGCGACCAAGGCTGTTGTAAGACGGCCGAAACGTTGGTAAAGCATAGGTATTTATACGTTCAATTAATTAAATATCGCGAATAAGACCCGTTTTAGTAAAATTGTAGGTTATGATTAAATGGTAAACTTTGACTATATTCAAAAAAGTAATTTTACAATATTTTTTTTGTTACAATAAAGATCCCCGAAAGGTCACAATTGCAGAAAGGCTTACTAGTTCTCATACAAGTTGAAATACGCCATTTTCGTTGCCTCCATAAAAATATACCTACATAAATAGAGGTATATGCAGCAGTAAGTAATCAGTCACATGCGAAAAAAAGGGTTTCGTCAATATGGGACGCCGAAATCCAAACTAAGTTGCACCATATGTCGCAGGACGATTACTTGTTAGATTGAGCTAAAACATTGTTGCCGTCGTGTTTCGGGTACGTTAGCGAAACACGACTTGCTTTGATTATATTTGTGCTTATGTATCTGAATTCGACCGATGATAAACCGAATATCATGTCTACGGATTACGTGTTTGCAAATGGATTGCACGGCTGACTCTGTTGCCTAATGATCACTTGGTTGATGTAAGTTAGAAACTCGACTGCACACGGCTTAGCGATTACCTCTGCTTACATACCGTATGGTTCGGGCCCCGAATTATGTAGCTTGTATAATACAATAATAAAGGCAGAATAACGTTGTTTTGTACCACGTTCCCCTGTTGGCCATAGGCCTCTTGCCACTATGAAAAATCTTAGTCAAGTAATCCACCAACATGGCCAACTGTGGGTTTGCATATTTCACATGTCTTTCGTGAATATTGTAGAGTATTCACAGAGATGCAGGTTGCTCGATATAAACCATCTAATACGCACATAACTTCGAAAATCAGTGGTGCATGCCGAAGGCTTGAGCCTGAAATCCTCTGCATATCATATGTTAGTCTCTTTACTAGTATAGTCACAGCTATTGTTTAAATGTAGGCGGTCTCGGTATCCTTCATATCAATAAATAAAAATATGCAATACTAGTATAATATACGATATATATATATATATATATATATATATATATATATATATATATATATATATATATACAGAGGTGTCACAAGACCCATCACCAAGCCGAAGTCTACTCATTTTGGACATCATGTCAAGTCACACTAAGCAAAAATAAAACTTGGGAAATGTTTTGTTTTTAAATAATCACATTTCTTAAGCCGCAATTAATATTGTACGTGTACAATTTTCGAAATACTTACTTATCCACATACATATATATCGATGCTTATACATGGGTGCATAGGACATCCATAGAACGGGTTGGCATGGTAATGGCATCGATTTTGTACCTAATTATAAAACTTCCGTAGTAACTTTGAGCCTCAATATATCTTGAACCACTGATTTCCCAGGTATGGTGCCGAAGTAAAAAATGTTCGTAATGATTGGTATAATTCGAGGTTTCAGTTTTCGTTAAGGGTTTTTTTATACCCTGTATATATACTAGCTTTTGCCCGCGGCTTCGTTCACGATAAATTCCGGGTAACACAAAACTCCTTCATCGTTCGATAGTCATTTTCGTTTTAATTCTGTTCATAGGGACTAATAAGAAATATACCTAACCGCAAGAAGTATTTAAAACATTTCTGTAAACAGTCCCAACTAACAATTTAACGTCGTTCAAAAGTTTAGTTAACGTTATCTTAATACCTTTGATCGTAATACCTAAGTTGCACTAACGTTATAATAACGTTTACTAAACGCGAAAATGGCCCCAGTTATACGACCAACATCATCCTCATCCTCTTAGCGTTATCCCAGTTTCAATCTGGGGTCCGCTTTCTAGTCTAACCGGATTTGGCTGAATATTAGCTTTTCCACGGAGCGACTGCCTATCTGCCCTCCGCAGCCCGAAGGGATAGCGATATTCCATGGTTTAGACTAGTGTCAGTTTATTTAGAAGGTACTGACGCCCTGTAACGACTGTCAAAGATCTTCATGACAACCGGGACCGACGGCTTAACGTGCTCTCCGAGGCACGGGACAAGCGATAATTAACAATTCAATACGCACATAACTCCGAAAAGTCATTGGTGCGCGCCGTGGATTCGAACCCGATACCCTCTGCATGGTAGTCTGTTGGTATATCCACTCGGCTATCACTGCCTTTATACGACCAACATTGTCGTATAATGGACATACAAAAGTCACAAGCTAACTACCTTGACGTCATTCAAAAGTCGTATGAACGTAATGGAATTACCTACTACTTTCGTCGCGCAGAAGTCGCATCATAACTTTACAACGACTCGTCTGTTGTATTGTCGTCATACGTAAAAACACCTGTGTTTTTGAATGACTAAAACATTTTATTTGAGTTAAAGAACAACACTTGTTAGACTTATTCATTTTTCTTGTTAGTGACATACGTGTTTGTGGTTTTGTTTCGAGATTTGAGAGCAAAATAAATAATTACAAGGAAATTAAAGATCATTGTTATTTAACTTATATTTATTTGTCTCGCTAATAACTGTATCTTGGCGTTTAGTTCGACTGGGTATTAAAGTTTTATGGTAATATACCTATGTGTATTTGGTTCAGATTTTCATGCCCCCTCGCAATTTTGTGTTTAAATTATTATATTTTTATTAGTAAAGATAATTATATTTATTTCTAAAAATGGAGGACATGTTGCTTTTGTCACAAACTTACCTTTTAAAGACATAAAGTCATACTAAGGTTATTTCAAGACCATGCAATACGCCATGACACCTAGGCGCTAGCTATTAGGGTTCCTCATAAATTTAAAACCCTTTTCATATTGGTCACAGAAAAAGTGCAGTCCAGATTTCAAGACTTTGTAACATTCAAGGTAATTTTATCCGAAAATATGGTCATTCAATACTTGGATATAGATAAATTTCTAACGAAAGCAGATTTTAGACTTCTTAATAGATTGATTTGGCCATGGGAAAGCACTCATTTTATAGTATCGGAAAAGTGCTATAGTTGCCACAGTATCATTGACTTTCATACACTGCAGCCATTTCATTTCATTATCTTAAAATATAATATCCTTGCGTTACTGACTAACTGACAGACAAGCCACAGCCAAAACTATTAGGCGCAGGAAGCTGAAATTTGGCATGTATGTTTCTTGGGGACCGTAGGGGTGCACTAAGACGGGATTTCCAGAAATTCCCACGAGATCGGGCAAAATGGGAAATTCGAAAAAATGTGCGTGCGAAGCCGCTGGCGTTCCCTAGTATCAAATAAAAACAAAATTGGAGATTTATTGCATTTTAAAGATTTTTGGTAGTCTTATCATTTAGTTGATAAACATGTTCTCCCACACTTTGATATACGTCACGGACAATTCAATTCATATTTAAGTTCGTATTCGCAAAATACTATTCATAAGCATAACATGACGCCGTGTTTCCCCGAAGGGTTCGGCAGATGTATACCTATAGTACACCCACATTTTGCCAGAAAACGAAAACGAAATACAATATTTTATGTGATAAAACTACAAATAATCAATTTTCAGACTTTTTCCTTTACTTGTGCTGTGTGTGAGACCTTGCTTCTTACCAAATTTCATGATTCTAGGTCAACGGGAAGTACCCTTAGGTTCTTATTTACTTGCGAGTATCAAAATATGTTGCACAAATGGCCGTATTTTTTATTTTGATGACTTATAAACTTGATTTTTTTTTTTGATCTAAAGGACTATATACGTACGTATTTGATATTAATTTCAACTTGAAACCTCCACGCGTTCCTAAGAAAAAGGGCCTTAACAGATGGCATACTTTATTATTTTTTGTGATAAAGTTATAAATTTAAAATTTTCGGACTTTACCATAAATTGTGCTGTAAAACCTTACTTCTTACAAAATTTCATGATTGTAGCTCTACCCGAAGTACCCTACAGGTTTTGATTTTCTTGCAAGCATCAAAATATGTCGCTTTATGCGGCATAACATTTTGATCAGACAGACAAACAGACAGACAGACGGACAATGAAGTGATCCTATAAGGGTTCCGTTTTTTCTTTTGAGGTACGGAACACTTAAAAACATTTTTTTAATAAGTTTGCTGCCAATTTTTTTTACAACCTGTATAGATTAATAATTTTTAAGTTTACTGATAAAAAACGAATCAATCACCACAACATTTACTGTTAAATAACAAATTCAATATCGGAAAAATCACACACAATATTTTTATAGAAATAAAATAAATATTGATACTGAACCCTTTTGTTGTTCATGTATTGTACAATTTTCTTCTTCAACATTTGTTATTAATGCCACGGTTTGTTGGCGTTGCACTTTTTAACAAAATGAAATCTCAATTTACTTTCCTCTTGAAATTTCCACTACGTTTAAGTCTTCTCCCCGAATTTTTTGCTTCCATTTTTCGTATTAAATTTAATCAAACGTTCCTTAAATATGGCGGCCTAGACGTTTTAAAGTCTGACTTAAATGCGACTACAAGTTTGATTAAAGTCAGGGCATGACATTAAACGGAGATCATGTAATATATAGGTTATATTTGAGTATTAAATAAAGAACCAAGTCATTTAAGAGTCTCCAATAGACCGCTGTAAAACAGGAAAGTGGTCGTTATATAAACGTCACTGTGAAAACGTCTATACAACTGCTACATTATATAAATGTCATATAAAGGTTTTTCAAGACATATTTTGGTCAGTTCAAAACGTTTAATGGACCATAACGTTAGTATGACTATTGCGTTGTCGTACAAACGTTTTAGCTAAGACTATAATATAACGTCGTTTAATTTAGTCTGACCAACGTTGCTAAGACCAGCTTATTATGACATATTCGTCGCACGACTAATAAGTTAAATTAAAGACGTCTAAAGGACCTAGTAGTCATCACACTATCATTATAAGACTGCTATCCAACTTTATGTCGTATAAGTCAAGACTTATATGACGTTTTTGTTTGTTGGGATATTTTTAGAGTTCCGTAGTCAAAAATGGCTAAACACGGAATCCTTATAGTCTGTCAGTCTATCCGTATGTCACAGCCACTTTATGCCGAAACAATTCAGTTTACACATTTGAAAATTGGTAGGTAGATTTATTTTGTGAACCGCTTTACGACGATATAGAAAACAAAAAATATTGAATATTAAGCGTGGGTCGTTAAAAATACTTTGAGGTTCCAAAAACCATTGTTTCTCAAAGTCAATCGTTGGAAAATACAGTTCCAAAGTGGTGAAATGGTTGTGTGTGTCCCTCTAACTTTTAAAGTAAGAGAGTGACAAATCTAAAAAAATAATATATGCCTTAGATCGTTATAAAAATTTCCAACGAAAATTGCTTTAAACGATATGTAGTCAGCAGTTTATGAAATAAAGCACATCTTAAAAACCGCAAATATAGCTTTGTCGTTTATCCAAATACTATTAATAGTTAGTCGAAGATAATAGGGAATATGCGTGTGATTCAGATATAAGCAAATATATTTTTATGACATTATTTATCGGCAAAGAAAGACACCTCTAACATTATTTTATATTTAAGGCGCTGTTATACCTCAGAAGCCGTGAAACACCTAATCTTTCGTCACGCAACTAGCCATAACGGTACATATTACAAATTAGCAAAAATTGAGCTTAAAGTCAAAAGTCTAAACTTTTTTTGTCTAAACTTTTGAAAGAATTTTTCATGTATGTAAAATAAAATCACGGTAAAAAAATCACAAAAACGAGGCAAAAAATAATCTTTCGTCTCACTGTTTGCAATATTTTGATCGTAAACTGTCATATTTTATTTAATAATATTGTAGGAAACCTAATGAACTAAAGAATTACCCTATTTATTTTCATATTATACGTGTATATTTTGTAAAATTAAATAAAATCTGCCAGACGTCTATGATTTTGACGCTCGGTAGGTTCCATCAATATTAAACGCTTTGGCAATTTAAACCTTATTAGCATAAGCGGTGTACTGAGTGTCAGTTGCTAGTTTATGCTCCGCCCAGACCTCATCATTCGGCTATGAGCCCTGTGAGAGATAGGTCATGTCGCTTGCGTCTCCGCTGCACGATATTTTACGTATACCTGTTTGTTATTGTAATACGCCGATTTGAGTTCGTAATTTCCTGTTTTATGTTATAGACTGAATACTTTGAATCAAATAGGCTTTTCATGTGACTATGGGCACATATAATTAGGACCTAAGTTTATATTCTTGTTGCGTTTAATGTGTTATTGTTTCTGTGCTTATAAATATATAATTAGAAGAATAAAATATGGAAAAAATAAAAAGAAAGCGTCGTAATAAAATAGAAATTCATCCATGGCCAAGTGATTATGAAATATGTAACATAAATTATTTTCATAAGAGTCTTTTATGACTGACTGTGTTATAGATTATCGATTATGCATAATATAATTATATAAATTATTCTCACAATACATAGCTGCCACAGTTTTCAATATTTGAAAGAGTAATAACATAAAATCGAATCATTTTATGTACCCATATTGCAAATTCATTAGCTTGTCAGAGCGCCTGGAGCGCTAAGATGCCGCCACGGCGAACAATAAACAGCGTGCAGCGCTAATATGGCGCTCCGCAGTCCGCACACAAGCGGTAGCGAATGTTGTATTATTGTGTTGTGAACAAAAACCTATTTAGGTACATCGGGTAAAACTTTGATTATTCATAAACTATTAGGTATGTCTCAGTACATCTAATATATTTTTAATTTCTAAAATCAATCATTTATAAGCAAGAAGGTGACTTCTCTGTTTTCTATAACACAAGTTATAGTATTTTTTTTTATAATAAAGTACCTAACTAATTATCTTTATTGTAATTACAGTGAAGTAAAAGATAACGGTTCTGCAACGTCTTATACACATTTGACTGCAGTAATTCCTAACACGATTTGTTCAAGAGCTAGCCAAGAAATGCCAAACAATTTTTTTAACAAATTTGACTCAACTCTCCAGTGATAAGCAAAAATACAAGAGGGATAGCAGTGACTGGTTCGAATTGCGTAAGAATATGTTGACAGATTCAAATTTTGGTATAGTGGTAAAAAGAAGAGATAACAGCAGTAAAGCCAACTTAGTAAAAAATATTTTGTACTAATAAAACATTTGCAATGTAAAAGCAGTTGCGCATATTTCGTTAGTAAATGATAAATAAATATAAATAAATATCTTTTAATATTTATTTATTTGAAACCACACATATTTTAAGCGAAAGATTGTTTTATAATTTTCCATACAAACATGTATGAGGAGAGCTAACGAAAAAGCAGTTACTCAAATTTTAGTTCTATAATTTTCTAAGTGAAATAGCAGTATCTCATGAATACGGTATATCCACATATATTTTTGATATTTCCTCTATTTTAAAAAATAATAATGGTTTCGAAACGAGTCGCCTGAATTTGAGGGTATTGGTGGTTTAGGCGGCTTAAGGGAGTTAGTTTTAATCCCCTAAAAATAATTTTGGCTGCCGGAGTTGCGTCTAAATATTTTTAATCAATTTCCAAAAAATCCTAAATACTTCGGCAATTATGCAAAACGGAATGTAGTTTTTATACTTTAGTACAGTTTTAGAAATGTCATTTTTAGGTTTTATGTGAAAAACGTGAAACGAAACGCAAATCCGCCATCTTAAAATGATCATTATTGATGACACAAATTTGACATTAGCTGTCAATACAGCTAATGTCAAATTTATGCGTCATTGCTTTCGAGTGCCTAGGGTTAGGTGCGACTGTAATAAGTAACTAAATAGGTTATGTTAGGGTCTCTTTTGACCCTAAATCCGAAAATAGGAGCCTTGCAAAGCAGGCCTCCGTCAACCTTAGTTTATTAAACTAGTGTAAAGAATGTGGAAGTTGACAGTGCCATACACGCCGATGTTTAGAGATTTTTTTTTTACAGAGGAAACCAAGTATTTCCGGCAAGTAAAAATGGTGATGGGGGTTCCGAGATCTCCCCTCTTCACCCCTTAATCACTCACAACCCTTAAAAACGGCGACGTATTTTGAAATCTTTACCATAATAATTATACCTATAATAACAATAAAACATCCATAAAGAAATAAAATAAATCAACTTTTACTAAACTTCAATTATCTCGTAACTCGCTTTACTTGAAATACGGCTTTTGCACTTAGTAGGGCAGTATTGTGGTTTTTAGGGTACCGTAGTAAAAATTGTAAAAACGAAACCTTTATAGATTCGCCATGTCTGTCTGTCTGTCCGCCCGTATGTCACAGCCAATTTATTGCAAAACAGATTTGAAAACTGGCAGGAATGGAATTAGATGTAGGTATTCTATGAACCGCTTCACCATTTTTAAGTTTGTAAAAACGAAACCCTTATAGATTCGCCATGTCTGTCTGTCTGTCCGCCCGTATGTCACAGCCAATTTATTGCGAAACAGATTTGAATACTGGCAGGAATGGAATTAGATGTAGGTATTTTATGAACCGCTTCACCATTTTTATACAAAAACAAAACAAATATTGGTTCGGCGATACACCGAAACCGTGTGTCTTGAACCTTGCGGAGCAACTGAGACAGCAGAAGAGCCGCGCACAATTCCAGTCTCGCAACCGAAATGGTTTTAACAGGCGAGACCTTAGACTTGGCACAAACTAACTGCACCGAGTAGTTAGAACCAATGCGGACTTGCAGATATACGACTCCGCCGTAAGCACGCTTGCTGGCGTCAGCGAAACCTATTAAGTTGACGGTACATCCATCTACCAACCCAAGATGACGCGGAATAGTAATTTGATTGAGCGCGGTAAGCTCAATACAAAACTGGCCCCAAGCGGCGACAATATGGTCAGGGGGTGTTTCATCCCACTCACACTTTGATAGCCAAAGCTCTTTGAGCAAGAGCTTGGCGTACAAAATTGTGGGAGCCACAAAACCCATTATGTCCCATAGTCGAGCCACTGTGGACAGCATGGTGCGTTTGGTGCACTTATCATCTGGTGGTGAGACGTCAAACCGAAAACTATCGCAGCATTTGTCCCAGCGTAAACCGAGAACCTTATGCGGTACAGACTTCTCAAACTTAATGTCTGGAGAAGCTTTATGAGAATCTGGTATGCGTGCGAGAACCTCCTTAGAGTTGCTTGTCCATTTGACAAGATCAAACTGGCCTCGCTTGAAAAGCTGAATAAGCTCTTCACAAAGCGAAATTGCTAGCGGAGCGGGTATGACATTACAGGCAATGTCATCTATATACAAAGCGGATGTGTAGTATAGTATAGTGTAGCGTAGCGTAGCTTAGCATAGCATAGCGTAGCATAGCATAGCATAGCATAGCTAATTAGTGCTTTATCTTACACACAGTTTTAGCACCCACCTTGATCTCTTGAAGAGCAGAACAACAACAAGACGTAATACAATGAGAAGTATGTAACGTAGGTACGGTACCCATAATCACATACCCAAGTACCGTCTCAATAGCGAGCGGTAAATCATATCGCTCACTACGTACTATTTTAGTTACTAGCAAGTGCGGAAATATTGAAGCTCCGATCAAAAGATCAATGCCTGCCGGATTCGTAAACTCCGCATCGGCTAGCGGCAATGACTCGAGATGAGTGAGTGATGCTACGTCTACATTAGCGTTCGGCAATGCGTCCGTGATACGCTCCACGATAAGCGAAGAAATGTTAAAATTAATATTCCTATCAATACGCGAATGTATTTTAATATCTACGGAACCCCTGCAATGCTTCTCTGATCCGCCTAGATGGAGCTACGCGCCCTTCACCTCCCCTGCTTCACCCCCTCATTTACCAAAACAGTCGCTTAGGACAGCGCCTTAAACACTCAATCGCGAATATTAATTAATAAAAGGTGGAAAATTTACGCGCAACAATTAAAATGTCGAAAGGCAACGCTATTAACGCTATAACGCAGCCTAGACACCAACGTTACGACACGGTTCGCAAAGGATATGTCAATAGTATCAAAACAGTACCAGCCATTAGACAGAGTTGACAGTTAACAACTGAAACGTTGTGAACCCTGACGTCTCCACAAAGCACGATAAAATGGGGGTGTTTAAACTAGCGTTATGTCATTGCAAATTTCAACATTTAATTTAAAATAAATGTTAACTTCTCCACGACTTATATTTTTTTTCGGTATCATATTAACACAAATAAACGAAAGCAACAATAAAAAAATCATGTATATTCCCTATTGCTATGTTAAGTGGATACCTACACTACGGAACCCTTCATGAGCGAGTCTGACTCGCAATAGCGAAAAGCTTTTATAATGTTTTGTCCTAGGTGTTACTTGTAGCCGTTTGCCATTACAAAGCTTTGGTGCATTAAGATTCCGCATTAACAAGACTGGAACACCAACGTTTAGTCTCAAGTAGCATGAAGGTACTCCTGATAATTGTAAGGAGTTCAGAAACTCTATAGGGTACGAAGTAACTTGGTCAGTATTCATGACATTATCTACCGAAAGGTGCTCAACATTTGGTTTAGCAATATTCAGTTTTAGCGTGTAATCGGTACGTACATACATAACCATTTTCCCATTTATACCTAATATTAGTAGGGATTAGCCAAGGCTGTTACAATAATTATTAGTTTATATAAGTAAGCGAACGAAGTAATGACAGTGCACCATATTATGACAATGTATAATGTGACAGTAGGTACTGACAGATATACATGATAATACTGAGATGCACATGCGCAGCGCTCAATAATTTACAGCGCATGCGTTCTTACTGTCAATAGGTAGGAGGTTTGTCCCTACAAACTTCGACCCTATCTTAAATTCCTCCCAGATTATTTTTTTCATTTTATTGTATCCTATGTGTTTTCCTGGTTCTGAGCCACCTCCCCACCAAATTTCAACCAAATCGGTTCAGCCGTTCTTGAGTTATAAATAGTGTAACTAACACGACTTTCTTTTATTTATATATATAGATATATATATTTTTTTTTCAAAGCCAGGTATCACATGCATCCATCGCTGAATGCTCATTAAATATAGGATAGCACACTATTAATGGTGTAGAAGAAAAAACATTTTAGCGTAGCCGTTGACCTTGCCAGACACATAATTCTTAACCAAGCTTGGAAAGTATTATCCGAGAGATATAACATACTGCATCAATAGCTAGTAGGTACTTACCACAAAGGTATGGGCTGTCTCGATATCTTGGTAGATATTATTCCCATCTAAGACGTAACGCAAACCAAATGAAGTGCAAACTGAAACAATAATTAAAGTTCAGATTCAACCAAACATCGCAGCACAAATAGAGATCGTACTCACACTCGGCGTAACCGTTCGATATCGCTTTACGTTCTCATATGCTTCGTCGGGATTAAATACAAATCAGCGATACGGTATCGAAGCGATGTACCAAGTTCCTCTTGCGTCCTAGCAAATACTGCCAATGTTTCCTCTACACAGATTTTCAAGTGGTCGCTAGTACAAAATTATATTAGCGCGGTCTTGGCGATGTGAAACGCATTTCGGGTGTATGTTTATATTAAAAAGATATTCGAATCAATAACGGGCCAAAGACGTTTCAAGTTGATATTGGAGAGCGTATTGGTCTCAGTCGATAATTTTCTGTTTATCGCATAATAATAATTGTGTAGGATATTGTTATATTCTATACTAATGTAAAAAAAGCTGTTGTATACACCAGTCTGTGGAACTTCAGATTCGATCTGAATAATTATATCTTGTTGGAAATTACAGTAGCCTTGAATAACGCGGGGGTAACGCGCGCTCAGCTAGTTTAATCATAAAAATGTGTGAATAGTCTATAATTAAAACTATCTCTAGTTCATTTTTACCTAACCTAACCTCAGTTTCACACTTCGGGTCTTAATTATAAATAAGTAAACGAAATTATGTTTTAATCGGCACATGAATACTAGCAATCTTAAACACAAAAATGTATTTATTTTAAATTCCGAATACTAAAAATGTATGTGTGTGCCTTGAGTAAAGCAATAATTTTGGTGAATCATCGAATCGAAGGACTTTTAAAAACATTCAGTTGAAAGTGCCAGGTGCCAGTTAACCCAGGCCCATGCCGAGGGACGTAGGTTCGAGACTGCTTAAACCATTGTGACCCAAATAAAAATCAAATAAAAACATATTATTTTCTAAAAATAAAATTCAACCATATTTTACAAAACGATAGTATTTCGTGGATGTTGTTGGCTTCAAGTGGAGTATACCAATATCATAGACGCGATGAATGTTGCTAGTCTTCACTACGCTTTAAGAGGCCGTTCCAAAATTCACGGACTGCGTGAATAGGTATTTTACGCCAAGCGCGCGGGCAACGCGATCGAGGTGTCAATGTGTGCGTCTGTGTAGCCCAACAAAATCTACCTTGCAGTGAACTCACGGAGACAAAACAAATTGATACTTTGACCAATATTATGATCGTAATACAGAATTATTTTGGCTAACGTATTTTGATGTTTGAATGTAATAGGTAATTACAGGTAGATTCCATTGTTGTTGTTAAAAAAAGCCGACTTCAAACAGTCGTAGAAAGAAACATGCAATCTCATTTACCTACTTAGATTACAATAACTACTAATTCTAGTTATTCTGTTATAAAATCCAAAATACAGAACCGATTTCGGATAACTTTCTATGAGACCAAGCTGGAAGTAATATCATTATATCCTATGAAATAAAAATAAATCCAAATCGGTCCATAAATGACGCATTAGTGAGGTAACAAACATTAAAAAATATGGAAAAATAATACAACTGAATTGTGAACCGCCTCCGTTTTGAAGTCGGTTGAAAATATTAATATACAATATAAATGAGATGTTACTTGAACTGAAAAAATTGCCGAAATTTTTCTGGGGTATCCATCTCCTCATTTATTGTAAGTACTATTACAAATCAACTGATAGCCATCATCGCTGCTATACATAGCGGCGAATACAAAGCAAACAGTACACTGTTTGCAAAAATAAATAAGAAAAATTGGGCAAGTGCGAGTCAGACTCGCGCACGAAGGGTTCCGTACCAACATTTATAAAAGAAAATGACGTTTGTTGTATGTATACTTAAATACTTTTTAAGTTTCTACCTGTTTATTAAGATCGAGTAACTAATTGCTTAAAAATTACGTTTGTTGTATGGGAGCCCCCCTTTATTTTTTTTTTTTTTTAATTTAATTATTTATTTTGAAAGGTAATATACAATTACATATTCTGAGAAAATTAAAAGCGTCTACCTGTTACAGTTAGTAATTTTGAGCAAAAAATACGAAAAAACACACGCTTTTTGTATGGGATATCCCTTAATATTTTCATTATTTTTATTTTTAGTATTTATTGTTATAGCGTCAACCAAAATATATAATTTGTGAAAATTTCAGCTTTCTAGCTATCACGGTTTATGAGATACAGCCTGGTGACAGACAGACAGACAGACAGACAGACAGACAGACAGACAGACAGACAGACAGACGGACGGACAGACAGACAGCGGAGGCTTAGTAATAGGGTTCCGATTTTTACCTTTTAGGTACGGAACCCTAAAAAGTAACGTCTTAATGTTTTGTCACAAGTTGTTTTCAATACCATGCTGTCACCATTTATAACTAGTGATCGATGTTTATAACACAAAAATCATATACCTACGTACCAACATTTCATTTTTTTTCTGGCAGGAAGTATTTAATAATCAAACCTTATAGTACAAACCTCTTAGACGGTGATTGAGTCATTATTAAAAACAAAATTTTAGCTGGAACTTTATAAAAATGTTGCAAAGGAAATCAGCTGTTCCATACAAAATTGAACTTTGACATTGACAAAATGAATGGAACAGCTGCTTTTTGCCGCGATTTCGGCTGTCTGTGCTATATATTCCTAAGAGGTTTACACTAAGTATACAAATAAGTAACGTTATATACAGTATGTAAAAAGACCCTTAACGAAAACTGAAATCCCATGTTGTACCAATCACTACAAACATTTTTACTTCGGCACCATACCTGGGAAATTACTGGTTCAGGAGATATTGAGGCTCAAAGTTAGTATGGATTTTTTCTAATTAGGTACAAAATCGATGCATTTACTCCACCAATATGTTCTTTAGACGCCCTATGACCCCATGGATAAGTAGGTATTTCGAGCATAGCACGCACGCGCTTTTAATTACGGTTTAGAAAATGTGAAAACTTAAAAATATTCGTTTCCCAGGTATCATTCTTGGTAAGTATGACTTGGCAGTCATGTATACAACCAGTAGACTTCGGCTTGGTGATTACACAATATTCTTAACTAATCTGCCATAAGGCGCTAAAACTATCAAGCCATTGGGTGAATAGCCTGTCGTGGGTCGTAATTAAAAACTTGCTCCAGTCATTAACCACATATGTGACAATGTCTGAACGCACCATCGATCTTTCTTGTGTTCAGTACATTAAATAAGAGAGAGCACGAAACAAACATGCACCGTCACCAACAATAGGGACGACAGTACATTCTTCAACTTCTCCATTAACGTTCAGATTTTCATTAGCCATTTTAAAAAAGTCTAACCGAAAAAACCTACGCTCAAACTAAACGAAAACAAAATAAATACCAAATAGAAAGCTGAGTCTATAACCAAAACTACTTAACCGAAACAAAGCAAATGCAATCCAATGCAATCCAATACATTCCAAGAAAAGAACAGCCAAAATCGTCAAATATAATCCGCTAGAAATATTTAGGTATGGTATGTGCTATACAGCAACCAAAACGATTTAACGACCAACAACATCCAACCAACTGCGTACAACTAACCTACCTGATGATGAACGTTAAATAATAACTGGAGAGGGTCATTAATCCGCAAAAAATCTTAACACCTCGATTAAAAAAATTACGTAATTGACCAACGCTATCTATTGTCAACATTTATAACTAAAATTATTTTGTTCGTCTTAATTTATTCGTTCCACTAGGTACTGATAGTTCAAACTAATACATTTACATCCTCCATCATCCTTTTATATATCCCCATGGGGGTGGAATATATCAAAATCATATTTAAGCGGACGTCTTCATCATAGTAGCTCCAATCTTTAATTTCAGTTCAATCAGTCGAAAATCTATGAAAATTTATAACAACTTTCATCCCCTATTTTATCCCCTTAGGGGTGGAATGTATCAAAATCCTCTTTTAGAGGATGCCTACGTCATAGTAGCTATATGCATGCAAAGTCTCAGCTCGATCAGTTTAAAATTGACAAAGTTTCATACAAACTTTCATCCCCTATTTTATTCCCTTGGCGGTAGAATTTATCTAAACCCTTTCTTAGCGGATGCCTTCGTCATGACATCTACCTGCATGCCAAATTTCAGTCCGATCCCTCCAGTGGTTTGGGCTGTGCGATGATAGATCACTATGTCAGTCAGTCACCTTTTAGTTATATATATATTTAGATACAATTTCTGACATTCATAAGAGTCACCTTGTGACCTAAGTGAATATAGTATTTTTGAATTTTGTGGTATTTATTTTATAAGAGCATCGATTTCGTTACCATTATTTTATTATACATATTCAACAATAATAACTCACATCAAGAAGGGTTTGTCGCGCTATAAAAACAGTAGTGTTTACAAGGCACGCACACAGACGCAGTGACAACGGCAGACGGCACACGTCCTACCTCGATGAGCGCTCAGCGCGGTCTAAAGTTCTGTAGCGCGTACAGGATTTATATAACGATTTCTAGCTTCGTTTAAAAATTAATTTAAAATATTTGTAATCACATTCAGAAGCTGATTTTTTTTTCCTAGCAAGGTATTATATCAAATCTTATTAGAGACTATTTGTTTTTTTATTCCTTAGTGTATTTTATGTGATAAAAAATAATCCATTTAGACGTAAACTGTCAATTTAATGACATTTTACGTAACATTTTTTGGTTTATTTCTGAATGAAACCTAACATTCTGGCACAATCATACCAAGGGGCAGGATCTTGTTATGTCGTAGATGCATTTAAAAGTTAATTACTCACATTATTTTCGATGTCATGGACCATCGCGTAATGTTCATAAAATGATTTCTTCAAAACATGCTTTGCGGAAACTTGATTTTTCTGTTGTAGGTAATTAAACACTTATTTTTACTACAGTCATACAATGGTAAACAAAGTGATCTAATAGTATCGTCGTTAATTTCTTAATTTGTTGATATATCTGAGTCACAATCACGTATCTCCCCGCGTGTTAATCGCCAAAATGGCTTAAAAAACGGGAACGGCCTCTTAAGCTATATTTGATAAATGTATCTATAAATGTAAGCTCTAAACATAATATTTTAATTAATTTATTCTGCATTTAACTTAAACGAAAATGACGTTCTATGCTATTTGCTGGCACAATTTTCCATTAACATGTGGATGGAAACCTGGTCAGGATAAAAGAAATACGCAGATAAAGTAAGTCTTCATAACATATATCCCCATCATCACCAGCCCTATATATTGGCCCACTGCTAGACACGGGCCTCTCCTAACTATGAGAAGTGTAAAGCCACAGTCTCCCACGCTGCCAAGTGCGGATTGGCAGACTTCACATGTCTTTCGAGAACATTATGGAGAACTCTTAGACATGCAGATTTCCTCAAGATGTTTTCTTTCACCGATAAGCAAGCGACAATTAACAATATAATAACAGCGCTTGTAGGATCTAGTGGTTGTTTGAGGATCGCTGCAATGGAACTTTTTATATCCCGCCTCAAAGTTGACATCCGGTAACGGTCCTCCAAATGTTCATGTGTCAGGTCCAAACCTAATAGTTTAAGAAATGTTCGCCAAAACTTTATATTTCGCTTATTATTTGATCTTGAACACTTGTTAAGAACCCAGGAATAACAACCGGTCCCATCTTCTATTTCTTCGTCAGCAAATTCGTGGTCTAGAATAGAGTTCATTTCTTCGTCATTCAAACTCCTGACAGCCATCTGAAACAAAATAAATAAACTTCATTGAAATTCAACTACATAAGATCTAAAATATTTGTATTTAATTCGTATAAGAGTATTGTTTTAATAAATAACCAAATTTAATAACATATTTCATACAAATGCATTATCGCACGAGTGATTGATTTCCACGGGGTAGCCGGGATCGATCACTCGCCGAGCAATTAAAGAGAGATAATTAGGTTGACTTACGGGAAATAAATAAAAAATATCACCAGGAAAGTTTAAACTCGCGTTATAATTCCAGTTATTCGATGCCTTAGTTATAAATAAAAAAACTGACAATTAAGATTAGCAGATGAGACAATTATCCAGGGCGTGGGCGACGTTGGCACTTCACAGGTCTTCGGATGATCTTGTACTCAACTGGCGGTGCTGGCCGAAGGAAAGGGACGAAGCCTCGTGACCGCTGTATTTATAGGGCCGGCGCGGAGGGACGCGAGGGAACGGCCCATTGCTGTGCGTCACTCGTAGCGAGGCTCGCGGCGCAGGAGCGCGATATGACGTCACACACCCCCCCCGTTAGGCCGGGATTTTCCCTAAGGAAAATTCCCTAGCCCAACGGGCGTAGCAGCCCTGAAGATACTGCCTGAAATTAGAGAAAACAAGGGCATGAGTACCTTGAACAAGTGACAACCCTATACGCTAATTAGGATACCTAAATAATAATTACCCACGCTTGCATTCTTCACGCGTACAACGGCAGTCTGAATTTGAACATAAACATTTATCATTCATAATTCATCACACATACCTACATGTAAATGCCGAGGCCAGTGTAATAGCCTAATATTAAAGATAACAATCTATGGAGAAGCGCTTAGGGTAATTATTAGGTAATAATGATTTGTAGATATAAGAAACTTGATCTAGCCCTACGACTTATAAATCTTGGGTTCGGCCTTTGCCACTAGATAAGTAAAGTTTTTGAATATAGTTAGGTATAACAACAGATTTTTCGTAAAGATGAACAAAAATAATACAAGCCGCAGACACGACCGGACCGCTCAATGTCAAAGGAAAGAAATTAATAATAATCTAGAAAGTCACAGGTTCAGTAATTCCCACACGTTGTCACGCCACAAAGTCCCGTTACGTAACGTAATAATAAAAGATTAATTCTAGCGTGTCATAAACCGTCCTGATTGCAACGTTTCTTCTACGAAAGACTTTTCGCTTTATTTATGAGACTCCGATATTCCGATCACGACGTTCTCATGAATATCTAATAAGAATCGATAAATGCTCATCGGCTATCGGTTGTCGATGCAAACGTCAAGTTTTTATAAAGAAAACAATTTTATTTTAGTGATAGTTTTTGTGACAAGCTTCCGATGAATCGACTAAGTGTTGAACTATATTTTTAGCAAAGTATTGTACCTAATGTAGTTTTATTTTTAGATAGCAAGAGAACTCTCTGTTAACAGGCGTAGACAGTCCTTTAAATATCTGTTATTTTACCAATCCACTACCAATCTGTTATTTTACCAATCCACTGTTTGATTTTATTCTTCACACTGGCTAAATGATTTTTGAAAGATGGTATATCATATATGTATGTAGTTACATTTCACTGGTTATAACTCATATAAATATGATATAATTACTTGCTTTTACGGATTGATTTATTAATTTCAGAGTGTAGGCTGCAAACAAACATAAACTTTTGGTGGTTCATGATCTTATTATCCACAAAGACACGGAT
Source organism: Euclidia mi (assembly GCA_944739405.2). NCBI lineage: Eukaryota > Metazoa > Arthropoda > Insecta > Lepidoptera > Erebidae > Euclidia > Euclidia mi. The sequence continues at coordinate 51,537,562 of OX123190.2, forward strand.
TTTGTCAACTTTAGTTCTAAGGCAGTAAATAAGGAATGTAATGAAAGACTGGAAGTTCTTACTCATCCACACGTAAAAAACCGCTAGAGAGATTGAGAGACTGCTCTACCAACTTCCATTCCTATCTTCTATTTACTTTGCAAGAAATATAAACAACCACAAATATAACAAGTCAAGTAATAAAAGTAAGTTCCCCCGACGTTGTATGTATTTTATTCGTACTTTTTAGAACTGCTTACTAAAATTCTTACGTTGAATGTTCCATTCACGGTGGTGTGATGGACGTCCGGGACACACACAACAAGTAGTACAACGTACTGAAATTTTTGTGATGATTATAGTGTTGTTGTCTGAATTGAGCAAAGGTGAGTGTTTTCGTGGCTGTAATTTTATTTATTTATTTATTATTTATTAAAACTTTATATACACAATAGTATAAAGGTGGACTTAATGCCATGGGCATTATCTCCCAGTCAACCTTAGAGTGGTGCAGAGAGAAAAGAAGTAGGTGTAATATAATGAAAACTAATTTGAACTAATATAAATTATAACTAAGTATATAATTTTTTTTTGTTAATGTTAATCTTAGTAAGCAAATATAAATATGTATGTAATGTTATGGAGAAACAAATAAAATATTTTTTGTTTTTTGTTTTTTGTTTAATTGACTATGGTGATGTGTGCTATCTCGACCTTAATGCAGATCAGCTCAACAAGCTCGACCGCCTTCTCAATAATTGCATTAGATTCGTTTTCAATCTCCGCAAATATGATCATATTACTGAGTACCGGTTAAAGCTACGATGGTTACCCATTCGTCAACGCCGCAGCCTACGTACTCTGTGTACTCTTTATTCTTTATTGCACTCCCCAAATGCGCCTGTGTATTTAACTCCTCATTTTCAATTTCTTTGTAATACACATGAGAAAAATCTTCGTTCCTCAAATAACCTTCTTCTCCTCTGTCCTTCTCACAGTTCTAGCCTTGTACATTCTTCGTTTAATATACAATCTATCCTTCTCTGGAATGCTCTCCCTCTCGATATCAGGATGTCCACTAGCCGTTTTGTGTTTAAAACCAGAGTTCGCCAGACCTATATAGACGAACAAACTGAAACATCATAGGATTATAATTTATCTATTTTGTATGTATATAATTATTTTAATGTAAATATGTAGTATATATTTATAATGTATTAGGTATATAGGTTTATATAATTATATTATATGTATGTATGGTATTTAAGTAGGTACTATGTATGTAATATATATATATATATATGTGTATTAATCAGGTTTCTGTCTTGCTTTTAATGTAAATGTATGAATTGCACCTATTACAAATATCTCTGCATCACCCAAAGGTTGACTGGTAGATAATGCCTACGGCATTAAGTCCGCCTCTGTACTATTTATGTGCACAAAGTTTATAAATAAATAAATAAAAATAAAAAATTATAGATCTAAATGATACATTAAAATAAATACGTTAGGTACATAATATAATATAAACATACATGATATAGATATATTTTAAAACTACATAAATACACAAAGGCATATATAATATATATATACTATAAATATATAAACACATACATACATATTAAACCACATTGAACTTAAACGACTTAAGATACAATCGCCGACTCAGCCAATAGAAGCTCCTTCACTTTGAACTTGAAAGTGTTCTTCGTCTTGGCCATCCTGATTTCAAGAGGGAGGGCATTCCAGAGAAGGATAGATTGAATAGTAAAAGAGGAATGAAGAAAGTTAGAGTTGTGAGGAGGTACCGTGAGGAGAAGATTATGAGATGAACGGAGGTTTCGTTCATGTTTGGAATATAAGTATTGGAAGTAGGAAGATAAATACTGGGGAGAGGTTGAAGATGTAAGAATAGTATAGAGGGTAGTGAGAGCACGCAAACTACGGCGCTGACGTATGGGAAGCCACTTTAGTTGGGAACGATAAGTAGACACATGGTCATACTTGCGAAGATTGAAAATGAATCGAATGCAGTTATTTAGAAGACGGTCAAGTTTATCAAGGAGGTCTGCATTCAGGTCAAAGTAACATACATCACCATAGTCAATGAGGGGGAAGATTAAGGTCTGCACAAGCATTGTCTTTATCTCGGATGGTAGTATGTTCCTTAGACGGTAGAGAGCGCGCAGAGCACTGGTGACCTTTCGACTCAACTGAGTTACCTGGACTTGCCAATTCAGCGTGGTGTCTATGTAAAGCCCAAGGTTTTTGACAGCAGGACATAAATCGACGGTGGATCCGTTAAAGGTTATGGGCGGCAGGATCGATAAGTCTAGTCTTTTTAACATCCATTGACTACCCACAATGATGGCTTGGGTCTTGCTAGGATTAACGGTTAGCCCAAACTTGCGACACCAGGACAATATAGCGTTCAAGTCGTTATTGATTTTGTCGATCGCCTCAATGATGTGTTCCACACTTATCTGGGAGTAAATCTGCAAGTCATCGGCGTACAAATGGTAAGCGCACTGAAGATTTTGAGTTAAGAGATTTATAAAAATAGAAAATAAAAGAGGAGAGAGAATGCCGCCTTGAGGAACGCCAGAAGTAGTATCAAACCATGCCGACGATAACTCATTGACGTGGATCGACTGCCGGCGACCTCGAAGATAATTTGAGAACCAATCCACAGCTCCAGCCGAGACCTTGAGGTGGGAGAGGATAGAGAATAGGATATCGTGACTGACGGTATTGAAGGCATTTGAAAAGTCAATTAATACCAGAACAGTAATTTTGGTGTTTTCTATGGCCTCACGAATATCGCCAGTCACTTTAAAGAGGGCGGAAGTTGTGCTATGTCCATGTCTGAAGCCTGATTGCAGAGGACTCAACAACTTGTTGTGTTGAATAAAATGAGAAAGTTGCTTGTGCGCACAGGCCTCTAGCACTTTAGACATAAAGGGTAGGATAGAAATAGGACGGAAGTGTTCAGGGAGAGTGGGATTTTGGATTTTGGGAAGAGGTATTATATAGGCCTTACGCCACAGGGAGGGAAAAGTACCAGAGACTAGGGAAAAATTAATGATGTGGGATATCGCCGACAGTAGATGTTCAAGGATCGTCGTGATCATACGACGACTAATATTGTCACATCCCACAGCATTAGATTTTATGGATAGGATGACCTTTTTGACGTCGTCTGGAGACTCTGGAGAAAAGCAAAAGGAATCAATGTTGGGTTGAGGTAACCCCGCTAAATAATTAACAGTGTGACTCACGACTTGGTGATCCAGCGAAGCAGTAGTGGTGAAATATCGGTTGATATCATCCAAGTCGTGAGTCCCATGAAAATCAAGACGCCGCTGTTTGCCAATGCCTAGTGTTCCGAGGAACTTCCAGGTACTAGCAGGCGATGAACAAGATATATTATTGAGGATATGTCGGCGTTTGGCGTTGCGCACCATCTGATTGCACCGATTTCTTGCAGACTTAAAAAGCACCTAATTTTTCACACATCTATCTCTCTTGTACTTTCTAAACGCACGGTCTCTACGGCGCATTGCCATCCGAACACCCTCTGTAATCCAGGGTGCTGTCGGACGCTTCAATTTCACCCGTTTAACGGGGGCATGGACGTCATAAAGATCACAGACAACGGCGTTAAAAATATCTACTTTTTCATCCACCGTAGTGGCGGATACTAAGCTGTCCCAGTTTACCATAGAAGCGTCTTGCTTCAGCTTCTCCACATCCATACGACCAAAACAACGCATGTGCAGAACTTTAGGCGGGGATTTAGGAGGTTCCGACGGTATGACAGGAAAATAAGGTCGTGACGGGAGAATCCAGGTGCAGGAAGTTGGCCATGGGATGTGACTAGGGAAGGAGCAGAAGTAAGCATTAAATCCAGCCAGGTGTCCTCCCCATTATCATTGTGGTGAGTGGCTTGCAATGGCAATACGTGGAGGCTGGCTGACTGAACTATGTCGAGTAGCTTACGGGAACGACAGGAATGCCGGGAGAGGAGATCGGTATTGAAATCACCCATGACAATATGATGAGCATACTGAGACCCTAAAGATTCCAGAATCGGTTCGAGACTGGAGAAATAGTCGGCACAGGGGGGACAATAGACGACGCCAAGAACAGCTCTAGCGCCCTTGGCGTTAACCTCAATAAATAGGTATTCCGCAGCAGAAGAAGTAGTTGAAGAAGACGCTAGGATTTTAAACGAGCAGGTGCTGCGCAGGTAGATTGCAACACCACCACCTCTTTTACCGACTCGATCATTACGGATAAGGATGTAGCCGGGCAAAGAGTAGGAAGTAGAAGAGAGAACTGGTTTTAGCCAACTCTCCGAAACCAAGATGGCGTGCACATTTGAACCCGAAAATGCTTCCAGCAAGTCATTATGATGGCTGGGTATGCTTTGCGCATTTATATGGCATACATTAAAAAATGATTGATTAGTAAATAACTTAAGCAGACATTCGCTCAACGTGCCATCAGCCGAGCAGAAACTTTCATTGTCCGATGAGGTAGCTGACTCATTGGCCGACAAATATGTATCAAAGTCCATAAATTTAAATATAAAAGATATATAAATATAAAATACTGATAAATATAATAAATACTAAAAATATGAGTGAATAATATAAGCAGCACAGTCCTCTCTGCACCACCCGCCAGCATACAAAAGCAAAAAAAAAAAGAGAATAAAATAACTAAACGTAGTTGTGAACGGTTTCCGAACGTACGTTAAAATACATTCTGACATCTGTCACAGTGTCACCTGTATGTCAATTATGTCAAACATCGTTTACAAATTACAAGACAAAACAAACTAACTAAAGGCTAAACAGAAAACAGTAGCATGTGTGAAATAAACAAACAGTAACAAACAGAGAAACGGATAAATAATAAAGGGTTATTTACGCGCTCTGGAGGCTGCGTTCGACGTACCCGCAGATGCGACGCCACTCTTTCCCGCGGCTGCGGTATCAATACGCTTGGGATATTTCTGCAGAAGGCTGTTCATCTCTTCAGTGGTGCATATTTTATGACGAGTGCCATCCGACGCCTTGACAACGATGACACCGTCCTGGGTCCAACACGCTCGCATTCCAAAATGCAGCCGAGCCTTAGTAAAAATCGCCTGTCTTGACTTCGTTAGAAATTCCTTTACGGACACTGAAGTACCCTTTAGTTTGGTCTTGGCTCTCCAGACTGCAGACCTCTGATCCAACCCAGAGAACCAGACCAGGATTGGACGGTGATGGCCCTTACTGGATGCACCGATTCTATGACAAACACTGATGTTATCCATGGTGACATTTGGGAGCTCAATTTTCTGAAGAATGTTTGTCACAGAAGCCCTACAGTCCTCCTTTTCTGCCTCAGGCACGCCAAGAAATAACAGTGCTTTACGTCTGTGCCTGTTCTCGATGACATCGATAGCTTGGGAGCACTCTGTTATCTGCTTCCGAAGAAGACTGAGCATCGCAGACATGAGCTCTCTGAAGGTCCGGAACTCTTCTGCCACCTTCGCGACCGTGTCTTTCGCCGTACCTCCTTGAAGCTGCGCCTCAAGTTCCGCCATCCGCTTATTGAACATTTCTTCAAGATTGTTCTGTGCGGTCTTGATGTTTGTCAGTTCCGACATTGTGATGCCTCAGCTCGAATGTACTTGTGCTTCCTTTGATAGTAAACTTGATGTGAATGTGTAGTGATGGTGGTGCTGGCAGGTGGTGTAACTTGCAGATTTATGTTTACATTAAGCTATGTAACTCCTCTACAAATGTGAGTACAGTGTATTTATGGCTTACAATACACAGTTTAAACAAAGTTTGTACATAAAAACGCTTTAAACTAATTAAATAAAATCTTTTAAATTTCGACTATGTGTTGACTTTTTGACACCTACCGCCAAAAATACCTAAATTATCTATCTATATAATTTTATCTTTCACCTTTTAGTAACTCTGAAGCTCTGAAGTCAGGCAGAGATAGCCTAGTGAACAGACTGCTACGCAGAGGGTCCGGGTTCAAATACACGGCGCACACCAATGACTTTTCGGAGTTATGTGCGTATTAAATTGATAGTTATCACTTGATAAACAGTGAAGGTTGTTTGTCCATGTGGTGACGGATTGAGAATACGGAATGTCACCATCCCATATCATCCCATGGGTGTCGTAAGAGCCGACAGAGAGAGCATATTATGCAGAGAACAGCACTGTAAGAGAAGGAAAACTTGATAAAAACCCTATACCAACCCGTTTGGCCAGCATGGTATAGTTAGGCCAATTGCTCCTTTCAAAGGAGAGGCCTAGTCCAGCAGTGGACTGTTAAAGGCTGATGATGAAACAGTGAAGGAAAACATTGTGAGGAAACATGCATATCTGAGAGTTCTCCATAATGTTCTCGAAAGACATGTGATAGTCTGCCAACCCGTACTAGGCCAACTTGGTGGACTATGGCCTTACCCTTCTCATAGTGAGAAGTGGCCCGTGGCCAGCAGTGGGACAGTTTATATACAGAGCTGATGATAATGAACTCTGAAGCTCGCCGATGTTATAATCGTCCTAGCGTTATCCCGGTTAGATACAAGAATTTCGCCTCGGAACCCAGGCTTTCCAATCTAACTATCTTTGACAAAAACTTTACTTTTCCACTGAGGGACTGCCGTCTTAGTTCTTAACTTTGCAGTCCATAGGCATAGTGATATAAATAGTGAAAAAATGTAATTATGGTTTCTTGTAGAAGTAAAGATTAAGTAATTATTACATAGGTATATTATTTTTTATGTCCGAGGAACTTTAAGACCAATAGCTAAGAATTTCTTACATCGTGTAGCCGCTTATCTAATCTTGCTCAAAGTGCAGCTTCCAGGTGCCATTGAAATCACTCTACCCCAATTCAATCAGTCAATCTACGCCTAACCCACAAGTCTATTACTACAATCGTCTTTCACAAGCTAATTACGCCCCTCGGTAGTGCGTAAAGTGCTGCGGTTGTACACCCAGTTTGTTTATGTATTGATGCTGCTGCCATTGACCCCTCGTAAAGCTGTAAACTCCGCGATTGAAAACTCATACAGATTATGCAAATTAAGGATATTGAATTGGTGATATGAGGTATCATTATAATTAGCTGTATAATATTTAGAGTACCAATATTATAATTTGTCAATCTAATTAGCATCAAATCTTAATACAGAGTGGGCGTAATAGTATTTTATGAATGGCAAAAAAACTCAAACGAGCTTTAAACAAACTTACGATATCAAACTCGTCGATTATAAATATTGTACATTCGAATGAAAGTTTCTTGGGCTTTCCCGCCCTAAACACTGGCACGTTTACAGCATTGAAGTAAAAGACAAGGTACCCTACCTTTCATTCTCTAACTTTGGTCCTCATGATTTTATATCTATGTATACGGTTTCAACACTCTTAATATAACTCTAAACACTCTTAATATAAACGATAAACATATAAATCGGTCTGAAAACATAATTTCTTCTTCTTCCATTTAAGAGCCTAGGTCTTGTCGGTGGAGCAATTGCCATTGCCTTCGGTTTTCTGCCCGTTTTTTGTTCTCTTGATACGATCCGACCCCAACATTTCCTTCAGCTGTGCCACATCCTCTTCCTCTTCTCCCTTTGATATTGCCTGCCAAAATTATTTCGAAGAAGTCGTCGTGTCGTATCAAGTGGCCAATCATCTTCTCTCTCCGAATTTCTGTTGTTTTTAACAACCGTCTCTCTTCGTCAACCATTCGCAGAACCTCTTCGTTTGTAATCCTTTCTGTCCAGCTTATGCTCTTCCTCCTCCTCTATGCGTCATGGTCCAAGTTTCACAGCTGCATAGAGCTATACTCCAGTCGTAAGTTTTAATTGTTAAATAATAAACAGTGGGACAATATACTTATATTTATGTACAAGGGTGCTGATGATGATTGTGTTTGTGAAAAAAAATATATATTCATTTAATTATATATACCTATACAATGTATTTACATAATAGTTGCAATCAGGTTTATACAACCAGATTAACTGTATTGATTTTCGCTGCCAACATTTGCAATATTAGATACTTTATCCTACAGCCAGCACAGGTATTATGTAACAAAACACAATATCAACAGCCGCATATTAATTTCAAGCTTTAAACGCATTTTGTCCGCTTAAATATTCTAGTAGCAGATAAGGCTATTGTTAATAGCCTTATCTGCAAGTTAACATCGCAAAAGTCAAGAAAACGGTGACTGAAAATCCCCATTCAACTTTGAGAGGGATAGATGCCGAACTTTTTGTACCTCGCGAGTCGATCCGTGCCATTTTAAGTAATCATTTGGGTACGAAATATGTTGCGTTGTCGGCTTGTCCCAAAATAATTTTTGCACCACGATAATGCGCCCTCGCATAAAGCCATCATTGTCAACGAATTTTTGACCAAACTCTCAACAAATACCATCGAGCAACCACCATATTCACCAGATATGGCTCAAGCCGAATTCTTTCTTTTTCTTAAACTCAAATTATATATAATTATACCACTTCGTGGCACCCATTTTCAATCGATAGAAGACATAAAGGAGAATTCGCAGCGAGAACTGAACTCAATTCCGGAAACAGCGTTTAAAAAATGCTTTGATGATTGGATTATTCGTTGGCGTAATTGTATTGTTTCTGAAGGATCACACTTTGAAGGTGATAAAATAAATTTGGATGAATAGCAAACAGTTTGTGTATTATTGATCTTTTTCCGGTACTTTCTTGACAGAGTAGTATAGAAGAAATGAGGCTTGTCTGTAACGTGGTCTTGAACTGGCAATCCCTTCTATTCTTTGGCCATTGTGTGAATTTATACTTAGTTATAAAAATTACCTAAAACATATATAATTGCATTATCACTACATTCAATTTGGTCTTATCCTTCGATACAGTTTTAGAAAGAGTTACTAGCATAAGACAAAATCTAAGTAAAGTTTACATTAAAATTATATGCTAGTTAGTTTATTTCAAATTATATAGTATTATTCCTTTTTTAGTTCATAAAACGTCAATTACAAAACCCGCTACGCACCTTAAAATCTTTGCTGAGTCAAATTATACACACACAAATGTTTGACTTGAGCGGGAATCAAATCCGTGACCTTTGGCGTCGCAGTCGCTTACACTACCGCTGCGCCAACCGGTCGTCAAATTATGATTCAGCTAAGTTTTCTTTGTCTAGAAATCCACACAACATTGAATATATAAATTACTGGGGACGATGAAACCATATAAAATCACACAAATATATCAGGAATTATGTAAAACTAACTGTACTGTTATATGTATGTATCTATTATAACGAATTATAGCTTAAGACGTGATGCTGATATTCTTGAATATTATTTTATGATTATTAAAGCATAAGTTTGTTGCTCTAACAGTACTTTATAATGTATGATTAAAACCTTATGTTGTATACATGTTGTTCAAGTAATAATGTTTAAACTCTCTTGAAAATGGTTTGATGTTTTTGCCAACGTATTTTGAAAGTGTATTTTATTTATCAAGTGTTTCAACTTAAGTGAACGTGTAGAACAAATATTGTACTGAGCTTAGTAAATATAAGAAGAGATAGATTAAATTATCGTGGGAAGAAAGAAAAATAACGCTCATATGTTCATATGTTTTATTAACTCTTCTCCTACGTGAATTTAAGTATTAATATTATTTTATAGGTAGTCGAGCCTTGGTGATTTCAGCATGAGTCATTTCTAGATTCGAACCCGATACCCTTTGCATGGCAGTCCGTTGGTAAATCCACTAGGCTATCGCTGCCTCAGAATAAAGCTACATAAAGTGCTTAAATGAAACAATGTAATTTAAGTACGAACATACTCAAAGTTATAATAGGTATACTTACCAGCTTATACAATAACATTGATACTGTTACACCTACATGGATACTGTTTTCCCTTAACCATGCGTGACGAGAAAATGCAGGTATTATCATAATAATAAAACAGAGAGTCCCCGAAAATATATAGCAAAAAAGTCTCACATCACTATTGGAATAATCTATCCATCATTTAAAACCATTTCAGTGCATATCCCAAAGATGTCCCAAAGATAAATAAAACATCTAAAGCAGTACACAACATATTATTCAACGGAAACAAAAAAGCCGCAAGTATCGAACTATTCGGCAAAATTTACCAAAGCTACGACAACTTTGAAAGTAACGTTTACAGCAAGATTCAAAGTTTTCGACCCCGCAGTTACCGAAGACAGCGGATGTGCGACTACTGATGTCAACTAACTTCGATTTTAACGTTTAAACTTTTGAATTTTCTATTAGTTTCCTTACAATGGCGGCTTTTCAATTCTAACGGAATGACGGTCGCATTATTACAAGTTGAAAATTATAGCTCTTTGGTAACATGCATCCGTAGAGAAAATTATTTTCAAAACCGTTTAATAAAAGGATTTTGCTCGTGTAGACAATGAGACAAGTTTTGTGCCATATTAAATTGTAGGCAAACCATCGCAGCTAAGTAAGCTTAACATATTAGCAAGTAATAATTCAGTAACTCATACTTATTTATTTGTGACAGTTACGAAACCGACATAGAGCGTAGCCTGCAATCGATCAGTTTTCTTGTGGATGCCTAAAATTTTAAATTTTGAGGAAACGTAGACAGACATAAAATTGTTTATAAAAATCACTTCTTGTCTCTACCGTTATAGATATTTCCATAAGGGATAAATTACTTATTTCACTTGCCATGATGCCGTATTTCTTTGCAGCTTTTATTTTCTGTTCATGTTAGACAAAAGTGTATCATTAAAAAAATATAATGATAAGCCATCTGAAGGACAACTTCACCAATAAAAGTTTTCTGCATTCTACGTAGCATTTTAACACAAACTTAAACAGAATAAACCACACTTCAATTTAAAGCCACTTAGTGAAAAAGATCAAACCTTTCAGCTGCCTTTTCGAATGAAGATCTAGCCGGCGCCAGTAAGTGATAACTTAACATTTGTCGTGGCCACGTTACAGCCACGCTTAATCGCCGCCATACGTTGCACTGCCAACGATTAATTGAGCTTTAACTTTTTGTAAAATGCTTGGGCCGGTTCGATTTTAAGCCACTCGCATGTTGAAGCATATTTCAATGGATATGGTTTACGTTGAACTAGTTTAATCGTTTGAAGCTGAGAGTATTGCATTTGAAATCACTACTGAAGATCCTACGTCAAAGCTTGTTTTACTCAGCAGGGTATCATAAAGTATTTTTGCTAGTTTCGGAATAAGTCAAGTTTACAACACTGTTTGAAATAGAAATATTGTTTATGATATGTTAAATCGATTATATTAGTTGGTATATTTTTTTTAGTATTTTTGCTAGTTTCGGAATATGTCAAGTTTACAACACTGTTTGAAATAGAAATATTGTTTATGATAAGTTAAATCGATTATATTAGTTGGTATCATTTTTTTGTCTATGGTAATTTTTTGACTCTGGTGACACTGTAAGACACATGATCCTAATTCTTGTTTCCGAAAAATTAGCTTTGGCGACACGTTTTGTCTGTGTGTGATTTGTAGAATTGAATTAAATTGGTTAAGAACCTTGTAATTGTCGCTATTGGAATTGCCCGGCAAAAGTTGTGAGCGATTGATAAAGTTAGTGATATATATTGAACTTCACTTTTTGCTCGTTGCTTGAAAAATTAACACGTTTGTCGTCTCGTAAAATATCGCCTTTTGAAAAGTACATGCTTGAAGCTTCGCGAATTGTATTGTAATTGAAGTAAATTTGGAACCATTGCGAATGCCGCCTTTGATCTACCACTGGCATCGGTTTAATTGTGATTAAATTTGTGAAATATTGAACATTTGTAAAATTGTGAAAATTCGCACCTCGTGCAGCGTGTTCTGAAGACAGACGCCTTGGACTCTGGTAGCTATAAAGATAACATTCAGCTAATATTGGCCAATTTTAGATCTCGTGTCTTATTTAGCTCAAGCCTGACATCAGTGAAGATTCAGGTAAGTCATTTGTTTGGTTTCATCACTGTGAAACACAGTACATATGTTAGACTCCTTGCTTGCCATAGTCAGGTGGATGTAATACAAACTTCCACTGCCATCTGCAACAATTACCTACCTGCCTACGGCAATCTCTAAACATATTTCCTGGTAGCAGAGCGTAGTTGAGTGTACCTAGCCGCTGTTGAGTGTACCCAACTAGATTAATATTGCAAACTTGTATCTGAGCTAGGCATCACATTTGTTAACAGTGTTGTAGTGTTTGTTAGGTCAGTTTTGCTTAAATACATAATATTTATCTGTATTGGTTGACCTACTTAATTTGAAACACATTGTCATATACATAGCCTTAAATCAGTAGTTGTTAAACTTGAATTGTTGAAATCTAATCATAAATCGGTTAGTTTTGGTTGGATACATACCAGTTATATGTATCAATTGACTTAGTTAATTGTAAACATTGAGTTTGAAACATTATAATAACCAAATTTGACCTTGCATAGACGGGCGGGTCACATTGATAAATCAACTAAATAAACCTTGTTTTTGTTATAATATATTTGACGAATCATTTTTGTATATTGTAACATTTAAGATGCAGGTTGTAGGGTAAAATCATATTCTTATTAAATTTATTAAACTTTTCCTCACCTAATTCCTATCTACCCTCAACCTTCGCTTGATCGCACGTCAAACGTGCAAAATGGGCACCTCGCCCCTGTTCCGCGCCGACCTCCAAACGTGAAAGACATTATCCTCCTACGGTCGATGCCTACACATCCCGTACCGGACGGTATCATCTCGCGAGTGCTCGGTGTGATTGGCAACCACCAGAAAATCAACCTATGGTGGACAAGGGAGACGAGAGGAAACAAACTCCAGCGACAAGCAAGGTACCTATCTCAGCTTTCCTCTTATTTTGCCCACCATATTAACTGGTCCTTCGAGTCCGGATCCATATATCCTATCATTCTCAACATCATCAAACATCATTTTCCATGGTTTTATTCCATATCGTATTATATATAAATTTTTCAACTTGAAAAATTTCTACCCTCGTTTAGAAGTTTTGTAATCGTACTTTTCGATCACGTTTTTTCTAAAGTTGTATTGAATTCCGATATAATCTGTTACATTTTCTCAATATTAGCACAGATTTACAAATAATACTACGCATTTTAGTAACTTTTTTATCTGTGTCTCTGTGACAGTTCTTACTTGACTGATTGAACGCTTATTTACTTTCGAGGTTAATTTTAGTACAAATAACCTTCAATATGAGCAAAACAAACCAGTATATTGTAAAATTTAACACAATTCATAAAAACATCAGTAAATTGTATGAAATCGGTACGAGTCTATCCCTAAAGGGTGAGGACCAAGCCTTAACTAAGCAGTTTTTAGTTCGTTTTAGGGATATCGAAAAGTATCGCGAACAAATGGATGAACTGTATTCTATTCTTATGTCTGAGTCTACAAACCTTGACGAAAAGAGACGTCAAGAGCTAGACCGTGGTTATGACGAGTTCCAGGAGCAGTTTTACTCTATTCAAGTCATACACTCATCCATAGATTCACAACAATTTACATCATCTAACAACAATTCCAATAGTGTTCACAAGTCTAGTGAAATTCGCCTTCCCAAGCTGTCACTCAATAAGTTTAATGGAATTCATGTGGAGTGGCCAAACTTCATTTCAATGTTTAATAGTTTAATTCACAACAATGATCAGCTTAGTGATGTGGAAAAAATGCATTATTTACTTAGTGTACTTGATAGGGAACCCCTATCATTAGTGAAACATTTAAGTTTAACACCTGAAAACTATACAATAGCATATACCTTACTAACTGATCGATATGAAAACAAAAGAGTTATTGCAGACAAATATATAGAAACAATTTTAAGTCTGCCAAATATTTCTCAAACAAATATGAAAACTTTAAACCGATTTGTTTCCACTATCAAGGAAAGCACTCAAGCCCTGAAAGGGTTGAAGTTTGATGTAGATTCTTGGTGTTTTTTGTTACTTCACATAATTCTTAAGAAATTACCTATAGAACTACGCACTAAATTTGAATCAAAATTAGATAATACTAAAATTCCAACATTTAAGGAGTTACTTGGGTTCTTGGAAAATCAGCTGCGAATTCTAGAAAACATTTCTAATTCCACAATTACTAAATCAACACCCAGTAACTCATTCAATGTTGTCGAATCAAATGTTAACACATTAAGTTGTCCATGTTGTAGTCAAAGCCATTCTTTATATAAATGTAATAAATTTGAGTCCATGATGCCTTCTGAACGGAAGGCTTTTGTTATACAGAGCAAATTATGCTTTAATTGTCTGCGTAAGCATCATGTGTCTAAGTGTTTATCCCATAGTGTTTGCCAATTATGCAAAGGTCGCCATCATACTAAATTACATTTAGGTGATAGAACAAATACTTCGCCTACACCTCACTCACAGAGTGATAGCAACACTTTAGCTCATACTGCTCAAGCTCAAGCTTTATATAGTGAAGATGGTGTCTCAACTATGGTGTTAGGTACCGCAATCATTTATGTGCAGGATATAAATGGACATTACCATTTAGCCCGGGCGCTTATTGATTGTGGATCACAAGTGTCTATCATCACTGAGGATCTGGCACAGCGTCTGCAGTTACCTCGCAGCCAGTCTAACCCTATAATTGGCTTGGGTGGTGTAGTTAACCAACATACTAGGGGGCGAGTAAAATGCAACATTAAATCTGTTTGTCAGGCCGATAAATCCTTTTATGAACAGTTCATTATTATGAAGCGCATAACTGAAGTTCTACCTTCCATGAATGTTAATAAGTCTGTTCAACAGAAATGTAGGCATTTAGTTTTAGCGGATAAACATTTTGATACCCCGGGTCATATTGACTTGCTTCTGGGTGTTGGTATTTATGATATAATTTTTGATGGGTTGCGGTTCAGCCTAGGTGAAGACATGCCTACTGCCTACTCATCAATGTTTGGATGGATCATCATGGGCAAAGCTCCTGCAGCATTGAGTCACATTGCCACCAATGTCTCAATGGCCTGCACTGTAGATTTGAATCTTGCTATGAGTCGGTTCTGGGAAAGCGAAGAGCTTCCTAAGCGGCCCATACAGGATCCTGAAAACATTCAATGTGAAAAACATTTTGTGGAGACACATGCTAGGGATGAGACAGGTCGCTTTATTGTATCCATGCCGTTCAAGGTACACCCCAAGGCATTAGGTGACACGCATGTCACAGCCTTGAAGCGGTTCCATAATCTTGAGCGCAGACTTCTCAAGGATGACAGGTTGCGAGAGCTGTATGTCGAGTTCATGCGAGACTACCATGCAGCTGGACATATGCGCGAAGTCACCTCCCCTGTATCCTCTGAGCGTTACTACATTCCCCATCATGGAGTTCTCAAGGAACACAGCAGTACTACCAAGTTGCGCGTTGTTTTCGACGCCTCTTCGGCTAGTTCCTCTGGTGTGTCTCTAAACCAAATACTTATGTCTGGCCCTAAGCTACAGAAAAACATAGAGGATATTATTTTACGCTTCAGGGTTCACCACATAGTGTTCACTGCTGATATACGACAGATGTATAGGCAGGTCAAAATGGCTGATGAAGACTGTAAGCTGCAAACCATCTTCTGGCGTGAATCCCCTGATCATCAGCTTAAGCAGTACGAGTTGACCACCGTCACTTATGGTGTCTCCAGCTCGGCTTATCAGGCTATTCGTGTAATTCATGAACTTGCTAACTTAAATTCGGACAAGTATCCTCAAGCTGCTCAAGTGCTCCTGGAAGGGACCTTCGTCGATGATATCGTGACGGGATCTTCCTCGCTAGGTTCTGCGCGGCAGCTCCAGCGGGAGATAGTTGCTATCCTTGAGCAAGGAGGTTTCACGCTCCGCAAGTGGTCCAGTAATTCCCAGGAATTGTTGTCACTACTTCCTGCTGACCACTGCGAGTCTCCTTATCGTTTCGATGGCGAGGATAACATATTTAAAATTCTTGGCATCGAGTGGAACTCAAAAAATGATTGCTTCATCTACCATGTTTCAGAGATGAACAACACCATGACTAAGCGTGGTGTGCTCTCCAACATCGCCAGACTGTACGACCCATGTGGTTTCTTAACGCCAACAATATTTAAGGCTAAACTTTTTATGCAAACGCTTTGGTGCCTTGATTCCGGCTGGGATGATCCACTTCCCTCAGATTTTCTCGAATCCTGGAAAACATTTCTGGCCGATTTTCACAACCTAAATAAGGTTTCACTTCAGCGATGCATTCTGCCTGATCAACCGGTTGCGATTCAAATCCACGGTTTCAGCGATGCATCCGAGCGTGGGTATGCATCTTGTGTGTACCTCCGCGCTGAGAGCTTCGATGGCAGCGTTTGGCTTCGCATTCTCGGCGCCAAATCACGCGTAGCTCCTTTGAAGCAGAAGCTAACAATACCCAAGCTGGAACTCAACGGCGCTCTCTTGCTAGCTCATCTAATCGAGCACATAGTTTTAAATTTACGAGATAAAATTCCTATTCAATCCATTCACGCCTGGACGGATTCTACCATTGTTTTATCATGGTTAAAGATGTCACCACACAGATTACAAACATTTGAAGGTAATAGAGTGTCACAAGTCCAAGCCTTGTGTCCAAACATTGTCTGGAAGCATGTTCCATCGACAATGAATCCAGCTGATTCTGCTAGCCGTGGCCTGACACCATCTGAATTGGTAGAACATCCTCTATGGTGGTCCCCACCTTGGCTTGCAGAAAATCCTGCGACATGGCCTGGGGACTTGCCTTCAGTATGCGAGGTGGATTTGCCTGGAGTCAAATCAACTTCCCTTGCTTCCACTGCTGCTCGAGTTCTGCCTTCTTCATTACTTCTGGACAATTTTAGCTCGCTTACCAAGCTACAGGCTGTTGTAGGTTGGTGCAAGCGATTCCTGTTTAACAGTTGCAATGCCATTCAGCGGCGCTCCGGACCTCTATCGGTTTCAGAATTAAACGATAGCTTGAGTTGTATAATCAAGTTGGTCCAGTCCGCAACGCTGTCCGAAGAAATGGAATCACTGCGCAGTGGAAGGGGGTTAAAGGGAGCCTTGATGCGACTAAATCCGTTCATCGGTGACGAAGGGATTCTGCGAGTTGGCGGTAGAATCAGTAAATCCGAGCTGAATTTTGCTGCTAAGCACCCTGTAATATTACCGAAAAATCATCATGTAACAAATCTGATTATTGAACACTACCACAAATTATATCTTCATCCTGGCTTGGCCACCCTGCAGGCCCTACTCCAGCGCAAGTTCTGGATCATATCGGCTCGGCGAGTGATTAAGCAGGTGATATTTCGCTGTCAACGTTGCTATCGATTGCGTCCCAGGTCTACCGAGCCATTCATGGGGGACCTGCCGTCCAGTCGAATCACCTCAGCTCGACCCTTTCAACGCGTTGTAGTTGATTTTGCCGGTCCCTTTTGGCTAAAGGTTTCTAAGATTCGAAACGCCAAGGCAATGCGATGTTACCTTTGCATTTATATTTGTTTCACTACAAAATGTGTTCATTTGGAGATCGTATCTGAGCTTTCCACCGAAGCTTTCATCGCTTGCTTGGATCGGTTCATCTCCCGCCGAGGTCTTCCCTCAGATATTTACAGCGACTGCGGCACGAATTTTGTAGGTGCCCGTAGCCACTTAAAGGAAATTTATAAATTAATATCGAGTTCATCGGACGATATTCATAATTCTTTATCTAACAAACAGATTGCTTGGCATCTGAACCCGCCTGCAAGTCCCCATATGGGCGGCTTGTGGGAAAGCGCTGTCAGGTCCGCCAAATTAATTCTCAACCGCGTCCTAGGCGACCGCTCTTTATTTTTCGAGGAATTGGCAACAATTTTCACTAAGGTAGAAGCTGTCTTAAATTCTAGACCACTGTGCCCTCTTTCAAGCGATCCCAGCGATTTAGAAGTCCTGACTCCTGGTCATTTTATCATAGGGCAACCGCTGTTGGCGTTGCCGGAACGGAACGTAGAGGATAGCTTCATTAGCCCGCTGAAGCGCTGGCAGCTGCTCCGACAAATCACCCAACATTTTTGGAGACGTTGGCACTCCGAATACTTGCACACTTTATCTCAACGCCATAAATGGCTAGTTAAAACCGCGAATATTCATGTCGGTGATTTGGTCCTCATTAAGGACAGCTCTCCACCGCTTCAGTGGCGTAAGGCTCGCGTTACTCGTCTCTGTCCCGGCAAGGACAACATCGTTAGGGTAGTGGAATTGAGAACAGCAACTGGAACTATGCTCAGGCCAGTTGTCAAACCTAGGACGAACTAAAAACCTTTACTTCAACTTTTAAAAAAAATTCAATTAAGTATTATTTATCATTAAAATCAACATATTTTTATAGATTAATTGAAAATCAGCGTGTCTATCACCATTCAAAAAATCAGCGTGTTAATCACCACTTAGTAAATAAGCATTCAATTTAGTACTTATAGCAAATTTTATTATTTCTTTTTTTACCCATCTTAAAGAGCTGACTCGCTCTTTGGGGGGCGGTATGACGAATCATTTTTGTATATTGTAACATTTAAGATGCAGGTTGTAGGGTAAAATCATATTCTTATTAAATTTATTAAACTTTTCCTCACCTAATTCCTATCTACCCTCAACCTTCGCTTGATCGCACGTCAAACGTGCAAAATGGGCACCTCGCCCCTGTTCCGCGCCGACCTCCGAACGTGAAAGACATTATCCTCCTACGGTCGATGCCTACACATCCCGTACCGGACGGTATCATCTCGCGAGTGCTCGGTGTGATTGGCAACCACCAGAAAATCAACCTATGGTGGACAAGGGAGACGAGAGGAAACAAACTCCAGCGACAAGCAAGGTACCTATCTCAGCTTTCCTCTTATTTTCCCCACCAATATTGATAATATTGTTGGGTAACACATACTTGTGTTTACTTACGGTTGTATATATCACAAATAACACAGTTAGTCTGTCTGTTGCAAATAATCAATTAATTAATTTGAAGTTTCAACTTTTAATTTGTTGTTAGTTATAACTTTTGATAACTTTTGTGTTTGTTTCAATATATTGAAACTTTGAATTTTGTTGGGCAGTAAATACCTGTTGCTTGCCTGCAGTTGCAAAAAACAGGATAACACCTTGTTAGTTTCAAAGAATTAACAAATATTAAGTTTTTTTAAGTTTTAATTGATAATATTATTTAACGCTTGTCCGAGCTCTTTTGAGAATTTATTATGTCAGCTATCAAGGACTTGCGTGCGGCTGCGGGTGCCATTTCATCACATTTGCGCTGGTTCGCCTCAGCCAGTGCTCTAGTAAACCGGCCTGATCGCCAGCAGGCCCTAATACAAAGATTTGAGCAGATCAATGATCGCCTGGCAAGCGTTGAACAGCAATTTTGTTCTCTGCTGTCTCGAAGTGTCAGTTGTTGACTTCACCGTGGACCAGCGAAATAAAGTCATTGAGGACTATGCCCAGATATTGGACCTATATGATGCTGTCTCTTACTGTGCAAGACAGTTAATTGCCGAGAGGGACGGCCAACCCATTTTGAAGCAGGAGCTTCCTAGGCCAGCACCGGGACTGGTGAGTCGGCTTCCCACGCTAGATCTCCCACATTTTGATGGCTGCCTAGGAAGCAAGCTGGGCTTTCTCAACATGTTTGACAGGCTGGTCGATGCCAGGGCTGATCTTTGGCCGGCACAAAAATTGGCCTACTTGGTGTCGGTTCTGGATGGGGAGGCCAAAGGCCTCATCCAGCATCTGCCCGTGTCTGACGAGGCCTACCAGATGGCTCGGGATTTAATTACCCGTAGGTACCACAACAAGCGTGGCCTCGCAGACACCCATATTAAGCAGATTTTGAGTTTGCCAACGCTCACCCGGGTCTTTGGGTTGCGCACCCAACTTTTGAACCCGCTATTGGTGGCAATCAACGCCCTTAAGTGCCTGGATCTGCCCGTGGACCAATGGTCCTACCTGTTGGTCCACATAGTTCTCAAAAAGCTGCCTGCCGACCTAAGATCGCAATTTGAGCAGCGCTTTGGTGGGAATAGTGCGACGCATTTGCTCCCCTTTGCAGACTTGGAAAGGTTCTTGGAGGACGAGTGCCGGGTTTTGGACAACTCCGGTGGTGACACTCCAGCTAAGTCGCAGCCGCCCAAAGTTAAGGAGCAGGCTCGAGTTCACACCCGAGGAAATGTTGATCGGCGCCCTCCTCGCTTTGCAGTCACGCAGAGCCCAGCGGAGTGCTCGTACTGTAAGGCCATGGGGCACAGAACGGCCAGTTGTAAGGCATTCTTGGCCCTTCATGTCGCCTCTCGTAGGCACATTGCGAATGCCCGCCGCCTTTGCTTCTTTTGTTTGGGATCCCACTACCAGCGAGACTGCCCAAACTCTCGCCCCTTTCCTCACTGTGAAGGACAGCATTTGGACATTCTTTGCATGAATGCCAGAGAGGTAGGTCGCTTGTCCAACCAGCCAACGCCGCGCACGGGCGGGTGTTTTGAAGATGGCAGCCGAGGCTCACCGGCGCGCAGCCGAGATTCGCCTCGATCATTGGATCGCCACTCACCCTGTTTAGAGAGCAGTAGCGTGCGCACGTCTCCTCTCTCTCGCGCACCAGATTGTGCGTCAGCTCAGAGTCACCAGCACCATGACTGCTGCCCCAGGTATTCCCCTCCTTTGGCGGAGCGTCCCCGCCTTGACTCGCAACCACCTCGTTTTGGGCGGATCGAATCACCGCACCTTTGAGGACTTCAAACCGCACCCTCGTTTTGATTTGCCTGGTCCTGGCTAACGGTCGCCGCCCAGGCAACAATAAGTGATTGACTCCCGCCCTATAACGGCCAACCGTATATAGAGACCGTTATCGTACCAACGGTTGCAGTTAGGGTCTGGGGATCCACGGGGGCCTCTGTTGTTGTCCGTGCTATATTGGACACAGGTTAACAAGGTTGCATTGTTTCCACTTATTTGTCAAGGCAGGTTAAATTAAATATGGGCTCCTTTCCAAATTGTATACGGGGAATAGGTGACGTAGCATCTACTGTTGAAGGGCATGTTAAAGTTTTGTTTGCCCTTGTTGAATCTTCACACCCGAGGATTAAAACCTCGGCTATTGTGCTGAAGAATATTTTGGGTATGCATCCACAGAAACAGCTACCCGCTGCTATGGTGAAATTGACATCGGGATTGGAACTGGCAGACTCCAAATTTGACACACTGGGACAAATCGATTTGTTGATTGGCTCTGATGTGCTCGGTGGTATTTTGATTGGTGGGAAACGGGTCTTGGTGCCAAATGGTTTGACTGCCATCCCGACCATATTTGGATTTGCTTTGATGGGACCTGTACCTAGGTAACCCCCTCCACCCGAACTTGATAATTTGTTGGCGGTAGGCTCCGCTCTCTCTGATGCGGTTCAGAGGTTTTGGGAGGTAGAGAAGCCCCCTCAAGCTGCTCGTTTAAATCCAGAACATGAGGAGTGCGAATTGTTGTTCCAGAACAATACTGGTCGACTCCGTTCTGGTCGGATCATTACGAAGCTACCCTTTCTGTCTGTTCGGCCCACGCTTGGTGAGTCACGACCTTTAGCCGAAAAGAGGTTGTTGGCTATGGAGCGTCGCGTGGGTCGTAATCCGGAGCTCAGAAAGAAGTATATTGGGTTCATGAGAGAATATGAACAATTGGGACACATGTCCGTGTCAAATTTGGGTTGGCGTTTGTTGGAGCATTACTTTCTCCCGCATCATGCGGTATTGAAGCCATCAACTGGAAAGCTGCGCACGATGTTTGATGGTTCTGCGCAGACTTCTACAACCTTGAACCAGTGCTTGCATTCTGATCCCAAGTTGGTCAAGGACCATTGTGACTTCATTACCAGCTTCCGACGACATCAGGTTGTCTTTGTGGCCGATATAAAAATGATGCTTAGGCAGATGATTATCCACCCTGATGATCGTCGTTTCCAGCTGATCCTTTGGAGAGAGAATCCTCGGGATCCCATGGTCGTCTACGAGCTCAATACCAATACGTACGGGCTAATGTCGAGCCCCTACTTGGCAATACGTTCTCTTTGGGAGCTCGCAGACCGCGAAGGCTTACGTTTCCCATAAGCCTCTGCCATCCTGAAGAACGATATTTATGTGGATGACATTTGTTCGGGCGCCTCCACAGCGGACGAGGCGACACCTGCAAGGTGAGCTCAACCCCGCTGTGCCTCGCGCGGATGCTTGACGCCTAGTTTGATAGGCCATTCGCTGTGGTGGGGTCCGGAATGGTTGAATCGACCAGAAATTGATTGGCCTCGAACGCCAGTTTTGAATACTTCCAATTTGCCGGGTCTTCGAACACTCGCTCTTGAGAAGGTGGAATGCGCCTTCGACCCCGATTTTTTTTTGAATCGCTACAGCTCCCTTGACAAGTTGTTAGGTGTTACTGCTTGGATAAAGAGTTTTGTTTTTAATTTTAGGCACCCACAACAGAAACGACTGACACCGTTTCTCTCACCATAGGAACGACAGGAGTATCTCAACTTTGGATTCGTTCTGTGCAATTGGCGCATTTTGAGAAGGAGATTGCTATTCTTAAGTCAGGGAAATTGAAATTGTCGGGGGCTGTATCTAAATTGAACCTCTTATTGGACGAAACGGGTCTCTTGCGCGTTGGAGGGCGTCTCAAGAACTTCAGCCTCCTTTACGGGGCACGTCACCCCCTGTTGTTACCCAAGGACGGTCATTTGGTACATTTGTTGGTAACTGACCGTCACCTCAAAAATTCGCATGCTGGTTGCAATGCCCTGTTAGCCATTTTGCAACGCGAGTTTTGGATTTTGTCTGCCCGAAGAATAATTCGGAGTGTAGTCTTTCACTGCATCCCTTGCTATAAGCTCAAGGCTTCTACCATGCAGCCCTTGATGGGAGACTTACCGGCAGATCGCGTAACAGAGCAGGACGTTTGACGGTATTGGCACGGATTTCGCTGGTCCCTTTTTGGTGAAAACGTCGACGCTTCGAAACAGCAAGGCTGTTAAGGCCTACTTGTGTGTTTTCGTTTGCCTCTCTACGAAGGCCGTACATTTGGAACTGGTCTCCTAGCTTACGACCGAGGCGTTTGTAGCCACATTTGACAGATTTGTATCCCGCAGAGGGCTGCCTTCCTTGATCCGTTCTGATTGCGGCACTAACTTCAAGGGCACTTATAATTATTTGAATGACGTTGTTAATTTCCTTGAAACTAACAAGGCTGATATAGGCAATAGGCTTGCTAGACGTGGGATAAATTGGTTGTTTTCCCCACCAAATTGTCCACACTGGGGTGGTATATTTGAGGCCGCTGTAAAATCGGCCAAGACACACTTGCGCAGGACAATTGGTGAATCAGTCCTTTGAGGAACTCGCAACTGTGTTTTGTAAGATTGAGGACGTTTTGAACTCTAGGCCATTGTGCCCGATCTCCTCAGATCCGAATGATTTGAAAGCCCTTACGCCGGGCCATTTTTTGATTGGTCGCCCACTTGTCGCCTTGCCTGAGTACCCCTATATTGATACGAGACCTAATCGTCTCTCGCGTTTTGAATTGGTTAGCCTGGAATTTGGAATATTTGCACATACTCCAGCAACGCGTTAAGTGGACCGACAAAACCGATCCACTTAAGATTGGAGACCTCGTTTTGATTAAGGAGGCTAACCTTCCGCCACTCAGATGGCGCAGGGGGTGCTATCTTCCTTCGGTAACAGGGGCTGATGGAGTTCCCCGATTTGCTGAGGTCTTGGTGGACGGTTCGATTCTGAGGAGAGCGGTTGCAACGTTGTCACGTCTACCAACCGATTAGGACCGGTAGGCCGGTCCGGGGCGGGTGGATGTTTGAAATAGAAATATTGTTTATGATGAGTTAAATCGATTATATTAGTTGGTATCATTTTTTTGTCTATGGTAATTTTTTGACTCTGGTCACACCGTAAGATGACACATGACTCTAATTCTTGTTTCCGAAAAATTTGCTTTGACGACACGTTTTGTCTTGTGTGTGATTTGTAGAATTGAATTAAATTGGTAAATAACCTTGCAATTGTCGCTATTGGAATTGCCCGGCAAAAGTTGTCAGCGATTGATAAAGTTAATGATATATATTGAACTTCACTTTTTGCTCGTTGCTTGAAAAATTAACACGTTTGTCGTCTCGTAAAATATCGCCTTTTGAAAAGCACATGTTTGAAGCTTCGCGAATTGTATTATAATTGAAGTAAATTTGGAACCCTTGTGAATGCCGCCTTTGATCTACCACTGGCATCGGTTTAGTTGTGATTAAATTTGTGAAATATTGAACATTTGTAAAATTCTGTAAATTCGCACCTCGTGCAGCGTGTTCTGAAGACAGACGCCTTGGACTCTGGTAGCTATAAAGATAACATTCAGCTAATATTGGCCAATTTTAGATCTTGTGTCTAATTTAGCTCAAGCCTGACATCTGTGAAGATTCAGGTAAGTAATTTGTTTGGTTTCATCACTGTGAAACACAGTACATTTGTTAGACTCCTTGCTTGCCATAGTCAGGTGGATGTAATACAAACTTCCACTGCCATCTGCAACAATTACCTACCTGCCTACGGCAATCTCTAAACAAACACATTCTGAAGCCAATGGTCTTAATTCAAACTGGTAGTGGATGTTATTAGTAACTGTAGCGTAAAAATTCAAATGATTACCAAAGAATATCGAGTGGATCGCTTTGCCTACAGTTGGCTTAGATTAGTTGTAACAGTTTTCCAGAACATTAAAATAATGATCTAAAAAATCCAAACAAGACAGTGCAATATTAGTTACCTAATATATTTTGTTATAAAATAATGTCCAATAATGTAATAACAGATTTCACGGACAACATTTCTGTTCCTAAAACAACTTTTTTTAATGTTATCACCATAAACTATGCAATTTCTTAAATTTTTTGTCATTTTACTATGCTTGTGTTTTAAGTTAAATCTTCGACGATAATTAATTCTAACAAAGTAACATTATGTTTCATTCAATTGTAATAGTTTAATTAATAATAATAATAATATTCTACCACATTCACACAACACCATCTAGTCCCAAACTAAGCAGAAGCTTGTACTATGGGTACTAGACAATGGATAAACATACTTATATACCGTTTTTTTTGTAAATACATACATATCTATATATATAAAAGAAAGTCGTGTTAGTTACACTATTTATAACTCAAGAACGGCTGAACCGATTTGGCTGAAAATTGGTGAGGATGTAGCTCAGAACCAGGGAAAAGATACAATAAAATACAAAAAATAATCTGGGAGGGATTTTAGAGAGGGTCGAAATTTGTAGGGACAAACCTCCTACGTATTAGACAGTAAGAACGCATGCGCTGTTACAATTGACTACTGCGCATGTGCTATCTGTCAGTACTGTCACATTATACATTGTCATAATATGGTGCACTATCATTACTTCTTTCGCTTACTTAAATAAACGAATAATTATTGTAACAGCCTTGGCCTACTAATATCTACTAATATAAGGTATAAATGCGAAAACGTGTATGAATGCACCAATTTCACACTAAACCGGCTGAACCAATACATACCTATTCTCTTTAAATGTGAAAGTGTATTATCTATACTAATAGAATAAAGCGGAAGAGTTTGTTTGTTTGTTTGAACGCGCTAATCTCAGGAACTACCGGTTGGATCTGAAAAAATATTTTTGTATACGATAGCCCAGTTATTCCGGAAGGCTATATTATAACATAACGCTTCGATCCTTTGGGGCCGGGCAAAAGGCTAAAAAGGCTAAAAGATAATGTCGGCTAATCTCAGGAACTAGAAAGTCAGAAACTCAGAAACAGGCGGATTTTAAAAATTGTTATTGCCTATGATAGTCAAATTATTCCGAAAGGCTATAGGCTATATAAAATTACGCCACAACTTTTAGGGTTCAGACGAAAATAATAAAATGGTCAAACGAGAAGGGAAGGGTAGGGTCAAAGGCAAAAAAAGGCTAAACTAATAGGATACAATTTATATGGGTATCGTTTTCGAGATTTTCGGGACGCTGATTAATAATAATTATGAAATTTATTTAGTGATCCAAGATGGCGGACGGGAAATCAACGATGGCGGATGAGAAAATTAAAAAAATCAATATGGGTATCGCCTTCGATATTTTAAGGTGTGGGGAATCGAAATACAACATCTATTTCGTAATCAAAGATGGCGGATGGGAAATCAAAGATGGCGGATGGGAACATTTTTAAATATCAATATTGGTATCGTCTGCGATGTTAAAAGGGATGGAGAATCCAAATACAACATCTGTTTCGTGATTCAAGATGGTGGATGCGAAATCAAAGATGGCAGATGGGAAAAATTTAAAATATCAATATGGGTATCGTCTCTGATGATTTAAGGGATGGAGAATCCAAATACAACATCTATTTCGTGATTCAAGATTGTGGATGGGAAATCAAAGATGGCGGGTGGGTAGCATTTAAAACATCAATATGGGTATCGTCTCTGATGAATGATGATTTAAGGGATGGTGAATCCAAATAGAACATCTATTTCGTGATCAAAGATGGCAGATAGGAAATCAAAGATGGCGGACGGGATTTTTTTTAAGTCGATATGGGTATTGTCTCCGATATTTTAAGTAATGGGGAATTCAATATTATATAAAAATCTATGTTTGTTTGTTCATCATTTATAGACTCTGAAATGATAAGAGATTAAGCGCAAAGTCAATGGTAACTTTGGAAAGGGGGCTTGGAAAAAAGGGAATTAAATAAAAACTCTTAAAAAGGCGATACGGAGTTCGCTGGGTCTGCTAGTTATACATAGAAAGACCAAGACAAACATCAATGTTCATGCACACAAATGTTTGACTTGAGCGGGAATCGAACCCGCGACCTTCGGCGTGGCAGTCGCTTACACTCCCGCTACGCCACCGGGTCGTCAATAGTCGCAATTAACAGCAAATTAATTAAGAGAAACTACAATAGTTTCTTATAATAGCATAAATTCTGTTCATGATTTGTGTAGGCACACAAAGATCAGCCACTCCTACCCTTTACACAGACCAGATACAGATCATTGACAGACGTCGGCATCCAACAACTTTCCATGATCCTTATCATGTCGTTTATTCCTGAATTTATCATCACCAGCACTGCATATAAACTGTTCCACACCTGACCACAGGCCTCACTATTTTTATGTAACAGGAGGAAAACAAGCAAAGGGGTTTTTGGATGGTGTGACTACCGCTGCCGATGGACATGGACATGAAGAAATGCTCGAAAGACATGTCTGCGAACAACGCTGTGCATAAACGTCTGTTATACACTCCACTAGGCTATCGCTGCCTTATTCTGGATTAATGAAACAGTGTTATAAGGATGCAAAAATACAATAATACTGATTACTCCGAAAAGTTTGAGAAAGCCAATCGTTAATTTATCATAGGACAATATAACTTTCTATCTGCGTATGATACCTACATATATGCATATGCGAACTAATACACTAAACTGCTTTATTTCCTTCAACAGATATCAACATACAAGGATAGAATATCGTCGCCACTAACAAATCAAAAATCTGGCACTTGTACACATACGCATTTGTCACACAAAAATAAAATGTTAATTATGAGACCGGACTAGCTTTTATGACAGAACGCTTTTACGCTGAATTGAAAACAACTCATGGTTTATTCACAATACGCGGACTATCATTAGCCAATGTAAAAAGGACCTTTTGACATCCGCAAACGATGCGTAAACACGAATAACTTTCAAAATGTACGGCTCAATTTATAACAGCCGTTATGCTATCAACTGGGCTGCACATTGACTTTGGTATATATCGTTTAATTCTGATGTAGTGTTTTTAATTCATTAGCAGAGATGATTTTGTGTGCTGTTTTGAAATTCAAAGGGGCCGATTTGTTTGAACTTTTGTATAGTTTCACGAATGAAATATCCAATAACCATGCCGATATGGAATGAAAGAAAAACGTAGACTATGAGTACACAGGGAATTAATTTTCTATGGTTCTCTTAGCCGTTTTAAGCCAGCTTTGCTATTATTTATTTATTTATTTATTTATTTATAATAGGTACACAAACAGATTACAGTCTAAACATGATTATAAGTAAGTTACACTTAATTTATAAGCTGGACGGTAATCCAGAGGCAGTGTACACAACATGGATATATTTAAGTATGTTTGAGTGTGACAAATTATTACTATAAAATAAAGCTAGCGCATGCACATGCAGTTAAACTATATAATATTTATACTATTGATAACCTAATCCCTGCAAAAATTGTATTAAATACCAATGTAGGGTGCTGGCCAGCAATTTCTATTGCATTGAGTAAGCACTGCGATATAATTATTTTATATGACGTACCGCCCGTAGCTTTGCTAGCATGCGACTCGGAAACGACTGCACGGAAAATAGAGAAAGCGTTGTACAAGCTTTATACAACTTTATAGAATCCACTTAATTCGGTAGAATTACCAGTTGGGTAATGTGGTATTACAACTTGAAGAGAAATAAAATTATATTAATAAAGATTTCATAAGATAAATTAAACAAAACATAGTCATGCATGTATCATCATTTCAACACCATAATTTATTCTGAAATTACTTAATACATGTTTAAAAGCACTAGGTTCACATAATCTTTAATAGATCGCGCTACTGAAATGTGTAATAAAGCAGTTTCTTAAACCGAACACGATAAATCGTTTGAATTCATAGGCTCTCACGAACCAGGATCATTTGAGATCATCAGCCAGCATCATTTTTTGGTTCGAATGTAAAAAAATGCAAACAGCCCGCAATATTTTCAGCTACGTAAAGTATATAAAAAGTGGAGATCGGCACTCCAATTATTATGATCTCCATGGTAGATTTAAGAGTATAGTTTCAGCATACGATTTTGAAAGCCTATTTTGGGTATTGCTCAAGCTAATTCATGGTATCTATTATTTTTCGCCTTCAACACATAAAGTTATTCGTATTCATGCACCTGGATAACGTCAATTTATCCATTTCTCCAGTACACTACGCTATGAAAATAAAATAAAAATATATAGGATCAACAACGTAACAGGCTAAAAGCATCAGCTGAACCCCGTAGTCCGTGTATCCACTGAACGCTGTAAATATTACGTGGCTAAATATAAAACTACGTATAATTTTATTGCTCCGGGGCGCGCGAGTCGTGCGTCCGACTTAACAGCATTAAATTGTAAGCGAAAGCCTTTTCAGCGGACGTGGATTGAAAAAATAAGGTACATGGACGAAACAATAGGAGAGCAAGAGTTAACCCGAGCAAGCCTGTGAAAAACATTGCGATCCAGAAGCTTAGCTGCTCAGAATAGAAAATTTATCGTTTTGCAACAATGGACTGCTTACTGTTTAATCCAATTCTCCTGTGGCTCGTGTGATTTCATTTTGTTGGTCCGCATTTAGGACACGTAGCCGAATAGTTTTTACTTTTGGAATGAACCCTCTATTGTAAAGATGGTAATTTAGAGTGTAAGGTAATGTATCGTGAGGGGTGCTTTCGTTAGTGCGTGGTAATTGTGTGGATTAATGTAATCTCGATTACATTATACTAGTAATAATTTCAGTTTAGCACGCTAATATATTGATTCGTAGGGTTTTGAAGTCAGTGTAAAAATAATTATTGTAAAATGTGGTTGCCATGCAAATTACTACACTTTGCTTTATTTACATATATCTTGTTTCTTAAACTCTTCGTCTGCTAATCGTAATCGTAATTGACAATTTGAGACTGACTTCATACTCATTACTCTGATTATCTAAAATGAAACACAAAATAAAACTTTTATAATACGTTCTCTATCTCACAACTGGCTTCATCAAATATCAATCTAAACAAAATTATTCATAAATATTGCAAACAAGTTACCTATTGAGCAAATTTGTGTCTATATTGCCTTTGATCAGTATTGTTCAGAGTTGAGTCTTCAGAAACATCAATTACAAGATATCGGATTAATGCTTCAAGTTTTCTATCGTTATTTTGATCTTGACGAATAGCCTTGTTCTCCAAAACAGTGCCAATCGGTATTATAATTTTAGTAACTCAAATATTTAAACCGAATTAGTTTCTGCTCGCGTCTCCTACTACGTGGGTGTCAGTTATCGCGAGAAATAGCCTATATAATAACTATTATTGAAAAGTATCAGTATTTTAAGAACTTTCAGTAATTTTGCTAGAAAGGGTGACAATAATCTATTAATGTTTATTGTGTGTTTCGATAGATAGCTTTTATTTGTTCTTACGTGCTATGTTGGGTGACATATTGTTACTGAACTGTATGAATCTACTCGAAGTTGTTAGTTTATTAAGACATGCTTGCACACTTCGCCAAAACCTTAGTCTGAGACGTAAATTGAAACCTTTCAGAAGTGTTCCAAGGACACAAACTTTTAGCAGTCTGTAGTAAGTTTAAAATGCATTATTAATACTTTTATGACGTAGTCTCATGTCATCTTCTTTATACTTCAGGTTACATCATGTGGCATAAAAATCTGAAGTTGTATATATCAGGTCCACTATAGTTATTTCGTAGCTTTCAGTATATGCATAAAGTGATTACCAAAAAAATAATTAACATTTATTGGTTACACGCAGATTATACTATATGTTATGTATAGATATATAGAAAAAATAGATAATCACCTTTTAATATACTAATCGTATCTAAGTAACTACCTATTATAAAATGATCTCTGCTTCAGCATAGGTTGACTGGTAAAGAATGTCTAAAATATTAAGTCCTTTAAATATCAACTTTTTGGAATGAAAAATATTGAATTAATTAATAAAATATGCCTAATATGTTAAAGCTCAGGTAACCAAGTTTATTTCCGGTTTACTATTGTTTGACAAAAAACTTATGACAAAAGATCATTTTACAAACAACGTTTGAAAAACTAATCATTTGACAAACTTTCATTTCGCAAACATCTGTATATATAAAATCCTTGCGTTACTGACTGACTGACAGACAAGCTACAGCCGAAACTATTGGGCGCAGGAAGCTGAAATTTGGCATGTATGTTCCTTGGGGACCGTAGGGGTGCATTAAGAAGGGATTTCCCGAAATTACCACGGGATCGGCCAAAACGGGTAAATTAAAAATAATGCAGGCGTAGCTGCTGGCGTCCTCTAGTATTTCTATAAAAAGAATCATTAGACAAAATACAAGTTTCACAAATGTTTTACTTAGAAAATAATTAAACTGCAAAACTATTATTATAAAAATAATCACATGACTAAATAATTCGTTTGCCAAATTGGTGATTGTACAAAAAGTTAGAAGACAAATTATTCGTTTAAAAAAATACTAATTTCCTAACCAATAAATAAAACCAATAAATTTTGAAAATATGAAATTGCATGGTTATAATTTTCATCTTAGACAGGTTATTTATAGGCAAGTAATAATTTTGTATTAATACTAATTCCATAGAAACTTGTCTTTTAAAAAAATTGACACTGCCTGAATTAAGCGAAATAAGTAGAATTTGGTTCTGGCACTCGCCGGCCGCTGCCGCGGCACGCTCGCTTCGCTCGCTCGGCTCGGGCGTTGTGGTCGCAGTTCTAACCTAACCCAACCAGCCATTCTTTCAGTTGACCCTAGACAAAGATTGTTGTATTAACGTAGATTTTGGTTAATAAAATATTTACCAAGCAATGCATTTTGTCAAATGTTATTTATGCTTTACGTTGTTTTGCCAACTAACATGTTTAAAAAATAATCAATTTGTAAATTAATGTTTTAGCATAATATATATTTTTTTAGTAAATATATTGTCTAATGAGTAGTTTATTAAACAATAGTTTGTAAAATTATAAATTTATCAAGTATAATTTTGTCAAATGTTATTTGTCAAATGAAAATTTGTTATTTGTTTTTTGTCAAATGATCAGACACCTTTATTTCCACTTGTCTGTACATATGTAGGTACGTATGTATATGGTCTCACAGTACGTGAATCAGTGCAGCGATTTTCCAAATGGGGCGGTCGTGTCGATGTCAGTCAGTCTGTCGATTAACTCAACTAAGTAAGGGCCACACCTACGTTTAGTTTCATTCAGCATGATGCAAGATTTCTTGAGAAAACTAAAGTATTATCAATACACTAATCTGTATACCGTATATATTCATGCGTTACTGACTGACTGGCAAAAAAATTAAAAACGATTGGGCTCAACACACTGATATTTGGCGTTTATTGAGGACACTAAAAAGGGATTTCCTGAAGCTCCCACGATAGCGGACGGAAAATTAAAAAAAAAATTGTACTATGGCCATGGCTAAGGGCTCCCACACATAAACACGATACGACGTCGCGTCGTACAACGATGCGGCGTCGTTTCACGATAACGCTTTCTTTACGGTATGTTGGATGTACTTAAACTTGCTCTGTGTGTGCGTGGTATTTCAACGATGTATGTACATACATATAATTGCCACAGGGCTCAATCCATTTTGATTTGATAACTGTTTGTGTGTGTCACCAGGAAATTAATAAGATAATACTTGCAAATTACTAAGCAGATACTTTATTTATATTATAATAACAAAATTCTTTGTGATAAAATATTTTATGTAATGCCTTAGAATGTGGGTTCATAGAAATTCAAAAGCAATGAAGTGGTAGACATGCATTGGAAAACGTAAAGTGCACGACTGGACGTCCTCTGACTACATAAATGGACTATCTAATAAACGTAATAGAAGTTAGAGCATACAGTTTCAATGAGGATGGAAATCTTTGAAACCAGACAGAAAATATTTTGTTCCTTTTTATTTTGCAATATGGGTTAAAGAAGATCTGAAGGCCAATTCTGGTAATTATATTTGTTCAAATTCCAATATCGATCTAGTCTCGGCGTCATAAATGGTATTCTCGTAACTTAACTGACACTTGAATGAGATCGGGACTACATCGAAAGTTGAACCAAGTGTGAACTAGTGTGAACGGTATTCTGCTAATTATTAGTAGAGCAGGTAAGGTATTTCTAGTTTTTTCACAATGATACCATCGTACATAATATAACCACATGAGTAAATAAACCGAGCAGAGAAACAGCTTCTTAAGAGCTTGTAAATTTGTTACCTATTTTGGTAGGGTTGTCACAATAGGTTAAGACAAATCGCTTGTTCGGTATACGACATATTCTGGAATGGACAGATTCGTGATTCGGCAGATTCCCAACTCGACAGATTCGTGAAGTGGGCAGATTCTTGGACTCGACCGATTCGCTATACGGCAGAAGTACAGTTGTAAATAAAATAGCGAGTGGAACCAAAAAAGCATGCACCTGATACTTTTAAAAGCACGGAATAAAAATATACATTTGTTACCAAGGACACGACGCGATGACGTGATTTATTTGACATTCCCAACGATACCACTAATAGTGTTGAATATTTTTCTGGTAATATTTATGATCTATTTTGCTAATAAACATAGGAATCGCCTTTAGCTATTATGTGCCACTAGTTTTACCACGGGGATAGGTATCTAAAATAAGTTTAAAAAGAAATTGTGTAAGACAAATTCATGTCTACAAAACAAATGACTATAAAATGATCAACCATCGATAGGGCTTTCAAAAAACAGGTGCATGCGATTATCGACCTTATTGACAATTCATGATAAACTTCTTTTTGGTATTTTCTTACTTTCTGACATTGATACGTTATTAAAATTATAAATTCTGAGTTACGTCAATAAGGTCGAAAATCGCATGCACCTGATTTTTGTAATCCCTATCGATGGCTGATAACTTTCTGATAGTCACTGGTTTTGTAAACGTTAATTGCTTTTATACAATTTCACAACTAATTAGTTCACGAGGATCCTCTGGGGGATCTGGCTAGGAGATCCTGGTGGACAACATGCAAACATGTTAAGTATTTCGTTGCCAGCATTGACAATATTTATTTCAAGATCGAAATATTCGCGAAACTTTTGCTCGACAAATTCAACAAATGAGATAAAATTATCAGGAGGAAAAAACTAATTAAAAACCCGATTGTACGTTACCATCGTTAAAATCTTTATGTCTGAATTATTTCTATTATTGAATATTAATTTTTTTAATTATTGAATACCTATTGAAAATAATTCACACGATCCAAGGAACCAATATATTTACTTACCGAAATTTTATTACTTAGTTGTATATTAATTTTAATTTGGCATGTAAACATATTGGCATCCAATAACCATTCCTATTAATGTATTTTCCCATACAATGGCAAAATTCATGTTTTTGTTTTTGAGTTTTTGACATTACCTCTAAGATCAACAAGAGGTTATAAATTGATTATATCGAAATTATACTATAAGTAGATTAAGTGTAGCAGAATACCAATTGTGAGTCAATTCAAAATTAAATCGCAGTTCAGTCAAAATTCAGTGTCAGTGTCTGTTAAATACGAGAATTGGCCTTCTGATTTCATTAACATGTTTTACTAGCAAGCTGAAAGGTATTTATTTGTATTTACTTTTCAAATAACTACATATAATAAACACATCAACAAATATTTTATTTCTCTTTACATTGCTCATCACGAACGACATAAAATAAAGCCAAAGCTGAATTTATTTTCTCCAGATGTGAACTACAAGAATTGAAAACTCTCAATACGTGTAAAAATTATAAAAATATAAGTCGCAGATACAAAGCTATGTACCACAATAATTAAACTTGAATTATAATAATGTTTCAAGTTTGGTCCAGAAAGTCATCAAAAAGAAATATTCAAAAGGGTGTTTGTCTTTTTTTATATATATTTATTTTATTTAGCTAGTACTAAGTAAAAGGACATTTTTCCACAATACATTTTTATTTAGCTAGTGAAAAAAATATTTTATTTATTTTACCCGTGATTGATGAACTTAAATAAAATATTTATTTAAGTTCATCAATCACGGGTAACGAGATGTCAGTCGATACTGACCAGTCATCAGAACGATCAACGAAATATTCTCTTTACAATTTCCCTTTGAAGAGTATACTGCATTGTGTTGTGTTTAACATCCACCGTCATTACGGTGCATGTGTTTTTGGCGAAATGATAGTAGTACAGATCGTCTACTACTGATGTCTGCGCAACTGTGGGCTTTATGGTATTAATGCCAATTTGTTTAATGTAGCTTTAATGCCCTTTCTATAAAATAATTTTTAACAAAATATTTGGTGAGCACGGGCTGCTACAGCAGCTTTCTACCGTATTAATTTTTATTGACCTTGTATTCTAAAAAAAAACTCTTCTTTTTGCTTTGAAACTGTAGCATAGCTATTCTATTTATTGCATGCCTATAGTGGTAGAACATAGTGAACTCCGCATTCACTCAACATCTTGCAATGTATAAAATTATGAACCTATGTTCAGCAATAAATGATTATGATTATGATTATGATTACTATTATCAAAGATAAACATATAATATTGTATGACCTGTCTTGTAAATATGTACTTTGTATTTTACCCTCCCCTTTTTTGTACATATTTATTTTTTATGTATGTAAATAAATTCCATTGTATAATAAATTTAAGAATCCATTAGAGTATAAATACGAATAAAATACTTAGTTTGTAAAGCTAATAAATAATATCTTCATATTGTATGATTCATAAATATAAAAACAAGAATTTATACATATAATGTTTCGTTATTAGTAAGAACTAAAAGAGAACATGATAGATAAGAATCTATCGTGTTCTTTCTCTTACCTTAATATCTCCGTAGTATAATTATTTTTTTGGAGGTCTGATGAAAATCGCTTTAAGCTAAAAGATTGGCTCTGGTACTTTAGTTTTAGTATAGGTTTTGATAATTAATGTTAATAATATACACTAAAATATTAACTTGCTTCTTCGCATGGATCCATCTTTACTAAGGGTCATTAGTTACGTGCACCAAAACTAGTTATCTAAAAAGTGCAACCACTCGCTATAAAAACCAAACTATCCGTGTCGCATGGTCGTTATAAAATTGACATACTCCAAAAGTAATACTGTGTACGCTGGAGTGCCCCACAAATTTAACAACTAAAGCCTTATAAATGCAGAGTATTCATATTTCAGACTATGACTGTACACACACTCTGTTCGATAGGAGGCTAAAAATTCTTTCACAAAAACCGTTGATTAATATGTGGACACGTACGGTTGTGATAAGGCCTAGCAATTGGACAGAGTGCACTGGGGATTAAAATGATTTTTGTTGAGAGCAGCGAAACATAAAAATAGAAGAGCCAGAGTGATTGAAATCGCCATCACGTAGTGTTGACACATCGGCCGTATCCGACATGTTGGAATAATTCACAAATTTACAGCCAAATACATACTTACAACGGATTTTTAAACGTATTTTTTTTGTTGCGACATATGAAAGCGAACATTGTTACGATTTTTCTATACAATTTTTAAAGCTGTACGTAATAGATCAGTGTTCAAGAATTTCCACGCATCATGTCTATACGGGAAGATTCGTATGGTATGATATTCCTTTGAATTACATGATGTACTACTGCGATTAAGCACCCCTGAATGGCTAATTTAGGTACATAGTTAGGTACACGGTAGAAGTCATGGATCATAGTTAGCAACTCAGATGATAATATATTATACCTAATTTATCACATATAATCAAACGAATGTTGGGCGCCAGAATTTCCTTTCAGTGATATGTTACAACTGAGTCTAACTTTCAATAAACAATTCTTAACAGATGTTATGCAAATTACGTTTCCAAATATCATGAAACTTGAAAGTAATGGTCAAAGAATAAGATAAAATAGGCATTAGGTATGTACTAAAGTGTTACAAAACTGTCGTACTAAAGCAGCTTATATCGACGTATAGCCGTAATATCGACGAGGAGACGTGACGACGATGGGAGAAAATGTTTTCGAGTTTTTGGCTAAACATTGTTTGAGGAAGTCACTAATAACTAAACAGTTGCGGAGGACGTCCTCCGCAACTGTTTAGTTATTACTGAATCTTTTTCTTTATGGTATTCCACTTTTTATTGTTTGTTTACTATCACAAAAATTTATTTACTTCTAGATTTTATTTCTATTTTGTACTATGACTATCGAATTATTATAACCAACTAGCTTTGCCCGCGGCTTCGCGCGGGTTATGTTCGAGGTTACTCAAAACTCCTTTATTGTACGTATACTTTAAAATTTACTTTAATTTGACAATATTGTATGATACGACAGTACTGACTGAAATGTTTCACACATGATAGATGGCACATGCGCAGCACTCAATTATTATAGCGCATGCGTTCTTACTTCCAGCAGTTAGATTTGTGCCCTACTAATTTCTGCTCTCCCTACAATCCCTCCCAGTTTAATTTTTGCAACTAATGGTAGCTTATGTCTGTCTCCATGGTTCTATATATGTCTATATTAAAAAATAAACAAATTTCAACAAATCAGTTCAGCCGTTATAGCGTGAAAACGGAACATACATACATACATACACACTTTCGAATTTATAATATTCAATAGGGAAGTAAGGATTTATGAAATCATGATATCATTGGTATGAGTCTTTTTTAACTTTGAGTATGGTAAAGGTATGCTCCGTAATGCTGGCCAACAAAGTGCAGATTGACAGACTTCTCTTTTTTATGGATTTCCATTGGATGTTATTTTATACCGCAGAATTTATCTCAAAAATCTCAGTGCCGCACATTGACATGACACTCAAACCGAGAACTTCTGCGTAGCAGACTGTTGGTCTCGTAAATAAAACATTAATTATTTTAAATTTGTTGTTCTTAGTATTGAAGTTTGGTAGCGCCATCTACCTTCCT
Source organism: Euclidia mi (assembly GCA_944739405.2). Taxonomy (NCBI): domain Eukaryota; kingdom Metazoa; phylum Arthropoda; class Insecta; order Lepidoptera; family Erebidae; genus Euclidia; species Euclidia mi. The sequence continues at coordinate 51,575,595 of OX123190.2, forward strand.
ATATATAACTAATCGCATCAAGATCAATCGTTCCACGTCTAGTGCGAGCGATACCATATTTCCGTCCCGCTCTACCCCACTCCCTGGAAGGGCACTGCCTTCGCCTGATTCGCCGACGCGATCGTGGACGCGAGTGACAGTCTAGAACATTCCGCTCGCTAAGAACGCCGTCTCGATACCGCTCCGCGCCGCACCGCTGTATGTGATTTACCGCTTCCACCAAGGAAAACCCGCTCGTGAGTGAAGTGAAAACAAGCAGCTGCATCACGAAACCACCAGGAGGAAAAGAAACGAAGAAGGCTGTATAAGGTAAGTGCCTTCCATCCTTGAAATAGCCTATACCCACTCAATCACCTCCTCCCGTATCCATCTCCTCTTCCCTTATTCCTTTCTAGGCGACCCAGAACTCGCCCTAATACAGTCCATCCATTAATCCTTCCCAAGTCGCTTAGAACCCTACGGTTTCGGTGTAAAGCCGAGCCATTTTTTTTTTATCCATACGAGTCGGATTCATTTACGTTTTATACGTTATACCGCTATACCTAGGCAGTTATAGCACCTAGCTATACTCCTAATATATTCACATAACCGTCACATGGTTATTTCCGCCCGCATTAGTAGGTAAACTTTAATGTAGCTACCTACTTATTAAATTATTATTTCTGCAACTATCATAGTTGTCTTATAAATCTCATATTTCAATCAACTTTTAGTTCCTCAGCTCTAAAGTGTTGCCTACTTAGCCTACTTAGGTAAAATAATAGATACATTAGATATTCTTATTTTGTTTCGTTTTCATTAGCTTATACTTACGTAAGCATGTCACAACAAAAGAAGTCACGCGTGTCGGAAGACAAAGAGATGACAATCTTAGAAGCGAAACGCAATATTTTATTTGAGCGCATCCAAAACATATATGAATGCTCAAAAACCGCATCTATGTCTGATAGTAATAGCGAAGCATTTCTCAGTTATTGTATAACAGTAGATGGTATTCGAACAGATTTTCATAAGTTGTTAGACGATTATAACGCAAGATTACTTTCTATCAATCCTGATGAAAAACCGAACTATCAGGCGTATACCTCATTCGAAGATCTTTATTGTATTATTAAGCGTATACAATCGCAATTGGAGGGTAAATATTCAGCAGAGCCCGTTGCCCGCAAACCGAGATTACCGCCAATCGAGATTATGTCGTTTGACGGAGATATACGAAATTGGCCGTTATTCTATGTGAGTTTTAAGTCTACGGTGCACGATAATGGTTCTCTGACAGATGCTAACAGGTTGTACTATTTAATAGGTAAACTGTCACCGAAGGCCCAGTCCGTATTTGCAGGTGTCACACCCAGTGCTGAGAATTATCAGGTCATATTTCAGTCACTACTTGACAGATATCAGGACACGCGCGTCCTAGCGTCTACGTACTTTGACCAAGCTTTAAATCTCAAACTGTCCGGCAACGCGTCTGTCTCGAATTTCCAGCTGTTTATTGATAAATTCGTAACCGCGGTTCATTCTCTTAGGAATTTAAAATTAGAAGATCTTTCCGACTTTATGTTGCTTCAACTCGCTTTAAAAAAGTTTGACACTGATACAATTCGCGCATTCGAGATGACGGAACGCAATAATAAAATACCTACACTAGATAGTTTTATTTCGTTCATAAAAGATCAGTGTCGAATATTTCATAATACGCAGTCGGGTTCACCTGGCCCGTCTAACACTAACAGCAACAAACAAAGGTTGAATAAATCGCGAAATAGTAATAATAACTCGGTCCCTAATCCACAATCTTACGTTACATGTTCGGAATCTAATAGTAATAATTCACAGAAGTGTCTGTGCAGTAATATAGTGCACGACCATTACTATAAGTGTCCCACCTTTAATGATTTAAATCCAATTGCTCGTTTTAAAAGCGCAAAAGATAACAAAGCTTGCATTAATTGCTTAAGCATAAAACATAAAACGAGTAATTTTTCCAGTAGAACGAGATGTCGCACGTGTAAACAAAAACATCATACACTGTTGCATTTGGATAAAAATAACCGGTTGTCAAGCCAAGCCGCTAACCTTGACACACTTGCGCCGCAGGTGCAGCAGACCACGGTAGCTGCGCCTTCCGCGTCTGAGGGCGAAGTATCGTTGTGTACGACATCCATTGCGCGGGCGACGCGCACGCGAGGACGGCACTCGCGCATCTATAATGATCCGCGCAGGGCCAAAACGCGATGTATGGCGTCTAAGACTGTTCTGTTAGCGACGGCGCAAGTTATCGTTTATGATGTTAATGGGTCGCCGCACATGGTACGTTGTCTGCTAGATAGCGCATCTCAGACCAATCTAATAACATCGGAATGCTTCAAACGCCTCGGATTATGGAATAACTTTAAAAATACTAACTCAACCGTCAAAGGGATAGGCGGATCAGAAAAGCATTGCAAGGGTTCCGTAGATATTAAAATACATTCGCGTTTTGATAGGAATATTAATTTTAACATTTCTTCGCTTATCGTGGAGCGTATCACGGACGCATTACCGAACGCTGGTGTAGACGTGGCATCGCTCACTCATCTCGAGTCATTGCCGTTAGTCGACGCGGAGTTTGCGAATCCGGCAGGCATTGATCTTTTGATCGGAGCTTCAATATTTCCGCACTTGCTACTAACTAACATAGTTCGTAGTGAGCGATATGATTTACCGCCCGCTATTGAGACTGTACTTGGGTATGTGATTATGGGTACCGTACCTACGTTACATACTTCTCATTGTATTACGTCTTGTTGTTGTTCTGCTCTTCAAGAGATCAAGGTGGGTGCTAAAACTGTGTGTAAGATAAAGCACTAATTAGCTATGCTATGCTATGCTATGCTATGCTACGCTATGCTATGCTATGCTACGCTATGCTATGCTAAGCTACGCTACGCTACACTATACTATACTACACATCCGCTTTGTATATAGATGACATTGCCTGTAATGTCATACCCGCTCCGCTAGCAATTTCGCTTTGTGAAGAGCTTATTCAGCTTTTCAAGCGAGGCCAGTTTGATCTTGTCAAATGGACAAGCAACTCTTAGGAGGTTCTCGCACGCATACCAGATTCTCATAAAGCTTCTCCAGACATTGAGTTTGAGAAGTCTGTACCGCATAAGGTTCTCGGTTTACGCTGGGACAAATCCTGTGATAGTTTTCGGTTTGACGTCTCACCACCAGATGATAAGTGCGCCAAGCGCACTATGCTGTCCACAGTGGCTCGACTATGGGACATAATGGGTTTGTGGCTCCCACAATTCTGTACGCCAAGCTCTTGATCAAGGAGCTTTGGCTATCAAAGTGTGAGTGGGATGCAACACCCCCTGACCATATTGTCGTCGCTTGGGGCCAGTTTTGTATTGAGCTTACCGCGCTCAATCAAGTTTATTCCGCGTCATCTTGGGTTGGTAGATGGATGTACCGTCAACTTAATAGGTTTCGCTGACGACAGCGAACGTGCTTACGGCGGAGTCGTATATCTGCAAGTCCGCATTGGTTCTAACTACTCGGTGCAGTTAGTTTATGCCAAGTCTAAGGTCTCGCCTGTTAAAACCATTTCGGTTGCGAGACTGGAGTTGTGCGCGGCCCTTCTGCTGTCTCAGTTGCTCCACAAGGTTCAAGACACAGTTTTGCCCCACTACTCTATTAATAAATATACGCATTTTCCGACTCCAAGGTAGTGCTCGCTAGGATTTATTCTTCTACTCATCGCTGGCAGACTTTTGTCGCCAACCGCGTTAGTAAATTGATTGAACTTGTTCCCGCTACTTGTTTCAATCACGTCGCGAGTTATCGTACTCGTCTTTAGGAATAACTTTCCATAGATCATATTGACTGGAAGTTTATTCCACCAGCATCACCACATTTCGGTGGATGTTGGGCAAGCATGGTCAAAGTAATTAAAACGCATCTCTTCAAAGTTATAGGTCAACAGATCCTCTCTTACGAAGAGCCTTTAACTGTCCTTGCACAAGTCGAGGCACTGATCAACTCGCGTCCGCTTCCAACTCAGTGAGATCTAGCCTGAAGTTGGACCTACCTCTTAGTTTAAGTATTTAGTTAGTAGTTTTCGCTATTATTGCGTTTGTAGTTTTCGTTAAGGTTAATTTAGATTAATTTTATTGTCATATCGCTGTCTTAGCCTATTGGGTTATGCGGTAGTACACCCAACATAGCTAAGTTCAATTCTATTTTTTTTTTAAATAGAATTGAACTTAGCTATGTTGGGTAAATTCTTTAGGGCCGGGGGGATATGGTAGCGCCATCTACCTTCCTATATATAACTAATCGCATCAAGATCAATCGTTCCACGTCTAGTGCGAGCGATACCATATTTCCGTCCCGCTCTACCCCACTCCCTGGAAGGGCACTGCCTTCGCCTGATTCGCCGACGCGATCGTGGACGCGAGTGACAGTCTAGAACATTCCGCTCGCTAAGAACGCCGTCTCGATACCGCTCCGCGCCGCACCGCTGTATGTGATTTACCGCTTCCACCAAGGAAAACCCGCTCGTGAGTGAAGTGAAAACAAGCAGCTGCATCACGAAACCACCAGGAGGAAAAGAAACGAAGAAGGCTGTATAAGGTAAGTGCCTTCCATCCTTGAAATAGCCTATACCCACTCAATCACCTCCTCCCGTATCCATCTCCTCTTCCCTTATTCCTTTCTAGGCGACCCAGAACTCGCCCTAATACAGTCCATCCATTAATCCTTCCCAAGTCGCTTAGAACCCTACGGTTTCGGTGTAAAGCCGAGCCAGAAGTTAAACTTATTTTTCACTAAGCTTGAGCCATGTTTTCCGATAAATTGGTAGTTACTATAAGTGGAATACACCGAAAAATAAATTAACCTTCACACGGATTTCTCTAACAGAACAGACAGTTTTCTACGAACAGCACCATCCATCACAATTTCTCACAAAGCATTATTACAAAGTGCACATAGGTAAGTGCACTGACTCAAAGAAAATGATTAAAATGCAAGTACGTTTAGTTCCGTCACAATGGTACATCGTTGAACCACGTACTACTGAGTAATCAGAAATAAATTGTATGCTGTTACCGCAATCATGTAATAAATGGCGTTTGTCGGTATATAATTTTCGTTGCATTGGGGCGAAAAGTCATTGACATGTTGTCCATCAAACAAGCGTCCACAGTACAGGGAGCGAGTACCGAGTACATAGCCTTGTTGTGATAACGCGTCTATAGGGGACGGAAAATTAGGATTCTATTGAATTTCATCCCAACGGGTTTACCAACTTGGTTCGGAACAATCCAGTTTGCTAATACGCTTACATTTTGTTACAAGCCGATATGGAACTATCTGAATAATACCAGTCATATCCGGGTATGTGCTTAAGTGGGACAGGGATAGTTGGGAATACATGCCTTTGTAAACGTTGTATTCTTTAGCTATGGACGACGGCGACGTGTGTTTGCTCTCGTTTTATTATTTTTCAAAATATTTGGTTCGGGTAGCATCCCTTTTTTTGCGAATTGTTGTCTAAGAATTTGGGGTTCTCTTCTCTCAAATCTTGTTTCTATTATTAAATTGAAAATCGATACAAGAAAACACAGGCAAAATATACATTATTTATTTACTTCTATGTACTGCGCTACATTTAAATGACTTTAAACTGATATTGGAACAACATTGCGTAATAAAATAACGATGCTTTACAATCAGTAACATAGTTTTTGTGTTAATTCCAAAGCAAAATCTACCTCATATTTGTGCAGAGCCATGTAATAAATTCATGACATGAATAGCAAAGCTAATCTTCACATACATTTATAGGAGATAGCTGTAAATATGCTAAACTAAACTATTTGTATGCGAAACATCCACAACTAATCAAGCTTCCTATTTCTGAGGGAGACACTACTTTCCATGTTCATCTTATATTAGAACCTATTCAATACAGTGATTTATAAGTCGCTAGTTCGATGGGGAATGAGATTGGGCGTCTTATCCGATGCTTTCAATTCGTGAGGCCGATTTTTGTTGCAATATACGAAGGTAGGGGCCAGTTTTAGTGAACCTAATGGCAAAATGGAGCATTATTTATAGGTATCACCTTTTTTGTGCCAGCGCGGTAAATAGATTTCTGTGAGAACTTTATTTGCTGTATTCAAATTCTAAATATAAATATATAATGTTACAAACATATGAATAGTAAAATTACTGTTTCTATGTAATATCTGCTCGTGTTTATGTTAGAAGTTGTGGCTTGTTTGCTGAATGTCTTGTTTATTCTTCGCTACAGTTTCAGTTCTCCGAAATAGTCACGGTAATTCTCGTGTTGTAAGAGCTTCCTTGAGCTTAAATTAATGAAACACGAATGTAGCTCTCAGCTATAAAATTATTTAGCTCGACACTCTGTTTATTTTGCTGTTTTCCTAAGTTTGCTGAATGCAAATCTTAAATAAGTAGTTATATTATATCTGCATTTATTGTGAAAAATATCCCCTACGCATTTGTGTCTAAAAGTTAATTTGGAAGCCAGACCGATATAAATCATATCTCTCACAAGCGAACGTTAATAATAATAATAATAATATCCAAAGGGCCGGGTATTGTTGTAACATATTAGAATATTACCCGAGAAAGAGAAACAAATAATAATAATAATTTTTATTAGTCTTTTCATAAATTACAAAATATTTCATACACTGAGGCAGCCCCAGTAAGTAATTTAAAATACTTGTGTTGGGGCCAACTCGCAACTTCCCTAACGTTACTATCATACATCTCTTTAAGCGCAAAACGGAGACGATACTTGGCATTCCCAAAAAATGAATTAAAAAATTTCTGTGTAGGTACTTGCCGAGATCTAAGCGGACGCCAGCAGGCCAACCAAAATTCAAATTCCCGAGACTGCGATATTATAACATAACAAGCTCATGAATACGTTCAGTAGTTAAGATTGCCGCATTCTCGTCTTATTCTTATCAATTCGTAGCAAAGCATTGAGTCGCTAGTTGTCCGGTAAAAGCGACGTAAACAAAGAGAATTCCTGAGTGGCTCTTAACCAACAAAACGTAGTGTATGAGCAAATTTTCTGAATAGAATGTCTCTATTACACGTTTGGCCGTGTTCGGGAGCGAATGGATTCAAATGAAATGAACGGTTAAGCTTTCGAGTCTTAGAAATTGCGACGGGAACGTAAAGTTTGTGGAATAGATAAGTTGGGTGTATAATTTTGGTACGCTTCGACGTAATGGTTTGTAGTAAATTATTGTTTTCAAGGTTAGATATTGTTGTATTGTTTACGTTTGCCGTAATATTAGACTTTAGGCCTACACTATATCTGTCGTTATAATGTTGGTTTATTAAATGATTTAAGTTTCATGTCTAAATTTAAATTGGCTTGTAAAATATGCAAAATATTTCTATGAATTGTTTCTTGAACACGTCTGTTTCGCGGAGGGGTAGGTAGAGACTACGGAACGCCATTTGCAACGATCCTGACACACCTCTCTTGCTTCAGTCACTCCCATCAAGTTTCTCAATGATGATCATTATCTACTCAACATATTATTGTAACCAATGACCTCAATAGTGGTACAATAATATTATTAAGCTGATCAGATAATGAAGCATTATCTGAAGTTAAGATAAAACGTGAACTAATTTCGAACGCCTAAGATTTTATCTCCAAATTTTTTGTTACGTTTGTGAATCAAACACTGGATACAGAAGCAGCGATAATTTTACATGCACAGTTTACTTGTCTATCGCTTTCACAAAATTACATAAACATAGATATTTGATAAAATTCTTAATGTACTACGGTTTTGCTGATTAACATAACACGTTCAATAATACCAGATTCGCCGAATAAAAAGCATAAATCAATGCGTATTATGTATGTAAATAAGCACTTTTCTATTACAAAGCTCGCGTTAAACGGAAGCCAACTGCCTTTTCGTGATTTATGTAGTAATCACACAGAGTACACACCATACAATTAAAGGTCAATAACCGGAAAGTATTGTGAGCCATTGAGTTATAATTTTCATAAATTGAATTCTGGCTAATGCCTGCAATTTGCATAATAATCAACGGTTATGGTGCGATTAAAGTTTTCGCCTCAAGCCCGGCCAATCTGAATTAATTTTTTGCTTTTAAACTATACTATATTGCTGTACAAAGCGAGCTGTATTTCACACTTGTGCTTTAAGCAAGCGAGAGGTCCGATTAAATACTGTATATTGAAAAGAGACGGAGATACGGAAAGGGAACGCATTTTCTTAACTTGTAGCATAATAGATTAATACTTCAAGATATGGAAGCCGACTGTGGAAACTGGAATATTGTTATCGCTTCCGCATTCGTATCGTGATACGAATTTAAGCGGAGTTTTCATTAATTTTGTAATGCGATTTTAAAATTCAGTTTTTGTTCTGGCTGCACTTATTTATTGATAAGATTTTTATTGGTGGCATTACAGTGTCGATGCTGGACTGTAATTAACGATGATATTTTGTCCAATGGATTGTACTTACTGGATGATATTTAAGAACTTTTTACTGGCTATAAGTATGCCTGTAATTATGATTTTATATGTTTTACAAGCTTTTGCCCGCTGCTTCGCACGCGTAAATTACGATTAGATAAAATATTTTGTACTAACACCCCTACCCTCCTCAATGAACATACATACATGCTAAATTTAACCTTCTTGCACCCAGTAATTTCGGCTGAAATGTGTCTGTCAGTCAGTTAGTAACTCAAGGACTTTATATACACAGATTGAAGTGATTCCATTGAAAATATAAAAGTTTTTACACAATTTCTGAATCCCTTTTCCACCCTCTTAGGGGAAAATTTCCAAAATAAATGTCTTTGTGTTCGCTAACGTCATTTGCGGATCCAATGAACAAAGTATGAAGTTAATCCCTTGAAGGCATAAAAGGTTCTATGTTCTAATTATGACTCCCCTTTTTATCCACTTAGGGTAAGAAATTCCAAAAAGACTTTCTTAGTGTTCACTAACTTCATTTCAGGAACCAATAGGCATACAAAGTGAAGTTAATCCATTGAGGGAATAAAAAGTTTCATACAAATTTTGACAACCAGTTTAACCCCTTTAGGGTAGGAATTTCCAAAAATCCTCTCTTAGTGTGCCCCTGCACACCTCAAGGAACATACATGCTAAATTTAATCTACTTGCGCACAGTTGTTTTGGCTGTAGCATGTCTGTCAGTCAATCAGTAACGCAAGGATTTTATATAGACAGATTATACAAATAAATAATATTTGACTGCCTCCGTGGTACAGTGGATAGCGTATGCGTCTGCTAAACGGGAGGTCTCGGTTTCAATTCCCGGGTCGGGCAAAAGTATTACTGAGTTTTGCCGAATTCTCAGTAGCAGCACGGAGTCTGCCAAAGTGCCCGGTAAAGGCAATAGGCTCGCCCCCTTTTACGTGGGATTTAATATGCAACGTGGCGAAATGTGGGTGTAATATTACACCTCTCCCTACCCCTTCGGGGATACAGGCGTGAGACTATAAAAATAAATAAACAAACTGTCTGTAATCTCAAAATAACTTTATTGCATATTGTTGCTAGCCCGTTTCCAGTACCCCAATGATTTATTTCCATTGTATTTCTGTCTGTCTATTTATTCAGGGTAATCTTAAAAATGGCTGAATCGATTTAGATGTGTATTTTACTAATGGTTCATGAAAACTCTCGATAAAACTATGGAAATTTCATTTAGGCGTAGCTGCTTGCAAAAGCTAGTTAAAATGAAATTAGTCAAGGATTCCGTAGCAGTATACATTTGTATATCTCAGCGACATTGTAAAAAAATATTAAATAAATTACGCAAGTTTAAAAACCCTTTCTTAGTATTTTAGGTTAAAGAAATGAGATTAGCCTTGGTTAGCAGTTGGACAAAGCAGATAACTGATAAAAAGTGTTTACCTGCTTAAAAATAAATAAAAATAGCTAAATAAAGGTTCTAAGTATTTTGGCTTCTATTAGTCATATAGATAAACCATCCTATATTTTAATTAGTGAAGATGAAGAACGCTTAGATAAGAGCCAGCCGCATGAATTTAAATTAATGAAAATGAAATGCACATCAGGGACGATGACAAAAAAAATCTAGTGAAGGAATTAAAGGTTTCATACAAACTGGGTAAAACTCCCCGTGTTAGTGGTAAATTCACTAACTTCACTTGAGGAACCGATATACAAAGTTTTAAGTGAATCCATTGAACTTTTTTTTTTATATTACAAAATGGGCCACCCTTTCTTAGGCCCCATAGGGACTTTGAAAACTCCTTTCTTGGTATTAACTAACGTCATTTGAGGTACCTATATACAAAGTTTGAAGTTAATCCAATGAAGGAATATAAAGCTTTCATACAAATTCCGACTCCCCTTTTTAACCCTTTAGGGTAAGACATTCCAAAAAGATTTTCTTAATGTTTACTAAGGTCATTAGAGAAACCAATATACAAAGTTTGAAGTCAAACTACTGAAGGAATAAAAAGTTTCGTTTAATATACACTTTGAACCCCTATCTTACCCTCTGAGGGTAGGAATTTTCAAAAGGCACTGAAGGACTAATAGGTTTCATACACAGTTTGACCCCCTATCTTACCTCCTTAGGGTAGGAATTAAAAAAAACGTATTCTTAGCGTTCACTGTCGTCATTTGAGGAACCAATGTACAAAGTTTGAAGTCAATCCACTGAAGGAATAATTAGTTTCGTTTCATACACTCTTTGAACCCCTATCTTACCCCCTGAGGGTAGGAATTTTCGAAAAACAAATTCTTAGTGTTCACTACCGTCGTTTGAGGAACCAATATAAAAAGTTTGAAGTCAATCCATTAAAGGAATAAAAAGTTTCATACAAACTTTGACCCCTATCTTACCCCCTTAGGGGAGGAATTTCCATATGAACAAATTCTTAGTATTCACTACCATCATTTAAGGAACCAATATATGAAGTTTGAAGTCAATCCACTGAAGGCATAATAAGTAACACACTTTGACCCCTATCTTGCCCCCTGAGGATCGGAATAAAAAAAAAACAATTCTTAGTGTTCACTATCGTCGTTTAAGGAACTAATATAAAAAGTTTGAAGTCAATCCATTAGAGAGATAAAAAGCTACATACAAACTTTGACCCCCTATCTTACAATTTCATGAAGGAATTTCCAGAAAAATAATTCTTAGTGTTCACTATCGTCGTTTGAGGAACTAATACCTATACAAAGTTTGGAGTCAATCCATTGAAGGATTAAAAAGTTTCATACAAACTTTGATCCCCAGTTTTACCCTCTTAGGGGTGGAATTTCCAAAAATCCTCTCTGAGTGCTACCCTACACTCCTCAAGGAACATACATGCTAAATGAACCTATTACTTACATCATATTTTTTGCCTCTGGACTCACGAAACGAATAATATTTAGGCTCGAGAGTGCCAACATTTTCTGTGATTATAGATATAAACACTTATGATAGGTTAAGTTAGACCAAAACTACTAGATTTATTACACTATTCATAACGTCAAAGATTATGCACACTTATTTAATTAAGAAAACATTATAACTATTCATATTTTAAGTTTTATCTCTGCTTTCACGGCTAAACAGCACAATCCGTTTTCTACATACACTTTACATCTTTTGGCGCTTGAGTCCTCGAAGTTATAGGCAGAGGTGTAATATTAGTAATATTACACCCATATGTCGCTATGTAATCAAGTTTTAGGTCCCACGAGATAGGGGTCTATTGCCGTAACCGGGCACATTGTCAGACTACATACCGTAAGAGAATTCAGAAAAAGTCAGTAACACTTGCCCGACCCCGGGATCGAACCCAGGAGTTTCCACTGGACCACAGAAGCAGTGTTCTGACCCATTTTGTCGCAATTGTACGGACGTAGTATGGAATTAGCTGAAAAATCAATAGAATCTTTTTCACTCACGCTGGGCTCTCATCACAAAGTTCAGTTTCAGCAAATACTATAAGTAATAAGTACATACATACATACATACATACATAACGTCACGCCTTTTATCCCCGAAGGGGTAGACAGAGGTGTATTTCTACACGCACTTTTCGCCAGATATACTTTAGTCCCACGTAATAGGGGGCGAGCCTATTGCCGTACCGGGCACATTTACAGACTCCGTGCTGCTACTGAGAATTTCTTGACAGAAAAATCCAATAACACCGCCCGACCCAGGAATCGAACCCGGGACCTCCCGATCCCACGCGCACATTTATGCCGCGAGACCAACGAGCCAGTCGTATCGGGTTTGATGTCGAGTTTTCCGTCTCTACGCAAAGATGGTATTTGCATCGTGTTATCCCTTAGTCGCCTCTTACGACTCCCACGGGAAGATAGGGGGTGGTGACACTTGTATTCTATGCCGTCAACCACACGGCCAAGTAATAAGTATGCCTGAATATGGTATTACCACGATAAAAGATAATTATATTCTCAGAAAGTATATGACACAGCACAATGCCGAGATAAAAACCATTTCTGACGTCAAATATTGTAAGTAATTACTGTATATTATTGCCGCGTGACATCGTTTTTGGATGATCATATTTTAATACAGAATATCACGTTTATTTAAGCGCGAATACATCAGCTTTCTTTCTTATTATTGCTTTAATTTAGTCCTTTACATAAATACTCACAATACAAATTAATCTTTGTCTCTGAAGTTACTTCGAAATATAGTGCGTAGTGGAGTATCCCGAAAGTAAAAGACTTTAAAAAATAATCTATTTCGATTGCGATCGACCCGGAAAAACTTGACATACGCACATACATTCATAACCACGATGATATAGATTTAAAGTAATTATGTCCTTTATACATATATTTTTTAAATACATCGCTAAGGTTTGTTTTCTTTGCTTTTAATAAATAGAAAGATTCGTATCACAGTTTGCATCTAGATGTAGAAAAGCATATATTGGACAAACCAAGAAAAGCATAATAATATGCATTCTATTTAAGAAATGCTAAAACAGCAACGCTCGACAAGGTCTGCTGTATATGAACATGTACAACAAAGAACCATTTATTACCTACATACATACATACATACATATACTCACGCCTTTTTCCCGTCGGGGTAGGCAGAGACAACAGAACGCCACTTGCTTCTATCCTAATCATTTATTACCTGTGATTTCATTAACAACTGATACCCGGAAAAAGCGCGGTTATTTTTTCAAGAATGGTCCAGGGCTATTGAAATTTAAAAATATCATAATTTCAATACGGAAAATAGTTGGAATGTTCCTCTGGCTTGTTATCCTGTCATCAGTCTAATAAAACCCAAGAAGGGCAAAGACACCACAAGACATCAGGACACTGATTCTGTGTGAATAGTAACACCAGTAGTTAACTAACAGTTACTTGAAAATAACTTCTACATTCAAGACAAAGACAAATCACACCTTGGTCTTGCGTGACTACGGTTCCTGTAAAGTAGCTCAAATGTCGAACAATAATTAATAATTTAGTTTCTAGATCATTCCGTGTAAATATCAGTGAAACCAATATATCGTGATAAAATCTGTAAACTGTAGTTTAAGTTTAATGCGTAAAATTCGCGTAAACCCAAGAAACGGAGTACGTTCAGATTTCTAGTTTCCTGGAATTATTTTCCTTCACCATTCAGCTAACTATAATAATCATTATGCCATCTACTAGAAGTCCTCTGGTTAGAAGCCGGTCTATTTAATACACCAATGTAGCCTAACTTAGACAAAATTTGCTGCACGGTTGGCGTAGTGGTTTAAGCGGCCGCCTCGCCACTTGACACTGCGCCGAGTGTTGTGGGTTCGATCCCCACACGAAGCAACACTTTGTGTAATTCGCAAATTGTTGTTTTGAGTCTGGGTGTTCATTGTCCGTTAATTGTATGTTTGTAAAGTCCCCTGCGACACAGGATTTAGTCCTAATGCGGGAGTGCTCTTTTTTTAAAAGAAAAGAATAGACAAAATTTAAGGTAATTTGAGAATGTAATCACTCAAAATTGAACCGACAATAGTAAACATTATACATTAGACAATAGTAAAGTCTCGAGTTGAGCAAAATATTATTGAGCTTCCCAATAAGACATTCTCGGTAACAGAACGCAGTCCGAAATTTTCGTCCAAAGCCTCACTAGTATTATTTGAAACATTAAAGTGAGTACCTACCGCGCTGACATTGTATAGCGATGCATTTAGGTTATTGGGTGGCGAGCGTATTTCGATTTCTGTCGTCGGAGTATTTCTGTTGCAAGAGTAAAGAGCCATTGCGCGTCGACGACATGTCTAACAGTGACGTTGGCTACCTGCAATTCATACGGGTTAGATATTTGAGAGCCAAACCATTTTCAAGATCAACTAAATAATCGTTACAGCTAGGATATAAAACTAACTTGGGAGGCTATTTATGTTTGTTATATAGATAAAACGAATTTTCAGCTTTAAACTTTGTCGCTTTAAAAAATATCATTGACGTGGGATTTTACATATTCAGCTAAATATAAAAAAGGCATACCTTAGTGAGTGGCCTAGTCCCAAAAGCAAACCAATGACCAAATTTAAACATTCTAGCTTTAGTAGTTTTGCTTCTGTGATGATATGTACATTAATTTATTCATTTTTTTATTTTTAGACTCACGCCTGTATCCCCGAAGGGGTAGGCAGAGGTGTAATATTACACCCACATTTCGCCTTGAATTTTTAGGGACCACGTAATAGGGGGCGAGCCTATTGCCGTACCGGGCACATTACCAGACTCCGTGCTGCTACTGAGAATTTCCCAACGGAAAACCCAATAACACTTTGCCCGACCCGGGAATCGTACCCGAGACCTCCCAATCCCCCGCGCACATTTATGCCGCGAGACCAACGAGATGATATGTACATAAAGTGGTAGATAGAGAAATTTTATTATCACAACCCAAAACAGTTTCCTCCATATGAATTAGTAAATAAAAAATAAATGTATAAAATATCAAAGGACTGATTTCATAAAATATTTCCGAAGGATTTCGTTTAGTTGAAGGAATCCGATTTCAAATAGCACGGTGAACGGCCGGCTCCATATGTAAAGGCTTTTTATTACCGCTCCTTCGGTGCAGCAAAGTCGAGGCTATTAAACGACAAAGAGAATCGATTATTTGCACAAACTTTGCTATTATTTTAACCTATAATTAAAATTATTGGTCGTGCTTCTTGATCCAATACAAACATGTAGGTTCTGATGCATTTTGTTGTAATTTCAAATGCTAAATAAAAGGTACAAAATATAACTGTGTTCCATCCATAAGTATAATGTCTGATACGTAAAATGTATTTTAAAACAACGAAAAAGACTTGAGTTTTAGTTAAAATATTAATCTTAGGTTGTCTTAGTCCAAATTTTTTAGGTTTCATATGTTAAGAGCATAGGGATCTTAGTTGCCTCTGCCGTTAGACCGTCTGTCTGCCTATCGCTGATAGCCAGACAGACGGTCTAACGGCAAGCAAGGAAAAGCACGGTGGCCTCGTTTCATGAACCATTATAGATGGTCATATCATGTTTAAACTTTATGAAATTACAATTCAATTATTCTAGACGCAAGGCAATTTGTTAATTTTTGCCTAATTGAACAAGTTTATATATTAATAAAACGTACTGCTTTACAACTTTTTCTTGTACAGTAGTTACAATATTCACAGTTTACTTACTTATTATCATCATAATTTCAGAAACAGACGTCCACTTTACACACAGACCGATTTTGAGCCGCCCGCATTCAACCGCTTACCGCGGTATTAACCTGATCTTCGGTCCAGCTTGCGGGGCTCTTCCTCTGCTATTTCCAAATGAATAGAACATGTATTATTATATATACCAAGTATAATTCGGCATTTTAAAAATACTTAATAATAGAGGGGGAAAAGATAAATTCAAAATTAATTCCAGACGCTCAAAAGAAAATTTCAAGTGTTTTCCACTAGTAACCGTACAAATAAACTCGAAGTGACATGAGTACTTTCCATAAAATTACTCGCATCGTCTCCAGCCTCGTATAATGTTCTAATTGGGAGATACATACTTTAATGTTGTTAATTGTAGACGTGTAAAGCTTGTTGAACAGCTGCTATTATTCGAGTCGCAATTAGAATGTATCTTTACGTTGTTATGTTAATAATTTTATTCAGTTTTCGTAGTCTTAATACAAACGATGAGTTCCTGGTGAACCTTGTTAAGGTTATAATTGAGTTAACGTGACAACACTCTTTCTAAAGTTTTTTGGATATCGTTAGGTAATATAAGTGATGTTTACAAGGTAACATTTAAGTTTATTATTGGTCTGTGGGACCGAGGTATATCTACCTACTGAATTACTTTCATTACATTGTTATTATAGTACCTATTTCATATAAGATTACTAAGATGTAAAGACTCCTCCATCCAAGGAAAACGAAATAATTAAGCCATAAAATAATTCCTACAGTATAACATGCCTACTTTTAATATTTTAGGTAAATACCAATTTACAAGTGGGTCTCGGCAACATCAGACGCTGTCGACTGTTTGTATCTAAACACATAAGCATAAGCACTTACTATGACATACTCTACATGGTGCTTTTTTTCTTAAAGTAATCGTGAGTCAATTGCGAATACAATAATAACAAGTTCAAAACAGGTGAGCAGTTGATGCTAAAAATATGTAAATCCAATTCGCTGCAAGAAATCAGATTCACAGCAATATAATTATGTCCCCCCCGTGGGATATCCACCTTGTCGTGGTGAGCGGGCTCCGTAACCGTGGGTTGGACACCCACGGTGAAGCTAAGCGGGATCCCGGGAGTGGACGCTCCGCGTGGGCTTGCCTGCGCAGGATGCGTCCAAGGGTGCGGGTGCGGGGGACAGTTCTGACAGTCGGGTGCGATCGCGGGCGGAGAGGCGTGTCGGTGTTGCTTTGCCGCGCGCCTTATCTCCCGCGACCAAACGGGCGCGCACCATTCGATGCGTTGCGGTGGGGTCGCAGAGGAAGAGGAGTTGCGGTGTTGTCAGGTTGCCGTCCTCTCTATCCTCTGCGGTTGTGGCCTTCGGCTCCCAAGGAGGTTGTGGCCTTCGGGCTATCCGCCGGGGTGCCAGGGTAGAATGCTAACGCGACCCCCTGGCGCCCCAGAATGGCGTGGAAGTATACGCTGTAGTTTTAGTGGGTATAACGGCCTTGCACTCCAGCCGTCGAGTCCCACGTACTCCCCGCTTTTCATCCCGCGGGGGTATGCGTAAATGCATTTCCACAGCGAGAAGAAAAAAAAAAAAATGCGATATAATTATGTAATCATAATATAAGAGTATAATTTTAGCCACTTCCTCGAATAACCGAAAAACCATTTAATATTTTCATTCAACTCTAAATATCGTCGTAACTTTCCACTCTTCAATATTCTAATAATAAGAAGAAGCTATTTAAAAACTCTCTTAGGTAATATGGCTCTGATCAATAACGTGAGTAGGCGTCACTTAGTTCAGTCATTCGTAAATTAGACGGCAACAAAGAAAAGTAGACTGAAGGAAAATATATAATAGGTATATTTTATTCAAAACTGCTGATTCAGTCGTGACTAAACTCCAATGAGGGTATGACATATAAAAATCCCTACTCTACCATTCTTAAAAATTCGAATATTTGGGGGAATGTAAGGATGGATATATGAACACAGGACGGAACGAACTTTGATTAAACTTTGGAACATTATAGTTTATCTACGCATATTATAAAATTATGCCCCTCGGTCTTCTCTATCTGTCTGTACCCAATTAGCTTAAAAACATAAATTTAAATAGATGTTATCATGATAAACTATGAATTAAAGAAGAGCAGCGATAGATTATTACGTAGACTAATGCACTACTGACTTTTCTAGGTCATGTGCATAAAATAATAAGTTGTATTGGCATTTTCTTTGTATTTCAGAGTGCACGATAAGCCGATGTTCTGACATCAATATTTTTGACAGTCGTTGCGGATATTTTAATATGTAATCATCATCAGCATTTAGATGCTGTTGCGCTGTTTCGCTCGCATCCAAAGCTATCAACTTGGAGCCGGGGTCCGCTTTGCCAACTATAACGTCTCCGCTTAGTCTTCGGCATCCTGAAAGGTAATTCGATTGACACATACACACTCTTACGACGATTTTGTTCAATACTCAGGATGCAGAACATAACAAGATTGAAGTAGTCTTATTAGTAGATTGCACATCACGGATTATGCAGACATTGAGTTTCTGCAGTACTATAATGTAGGGGATTTTAGCTTTTTAATTTGCTTTCCTCCGGTTATAATTATCTTGCTGTCTAATCAAAAATACTCCTGACTATAAACGTTTACTGTAAAGTATAACACGACAACAGCAGTTACTCGCCTGCAGCCATTTTACAAAAAAAAAATTGGATATTCCTACAGTCTAGCTAGCCAGTGGCGTAGCGTGGGGGGGGCCGGGGGGGCCATGGCCCCTGGCGGCACATTTAGGGGGGCGGCAAAAGACGCCGCGAAAAAAAAACTAATTTTTAAATACTTAAATACTTGGCGCGCGCACTGACACGATCCTAGACCCTAGTAGGATCGTGCGGCGGCGCGGGCGTAGTAGAAAGAACACAAATCGAAAACAAAATCATTATCATGATTTTCATTACGTGAAAACTTGCTTGTGTCCGTTTATTAATTCTTGAATAGGTTGCAATATTACGGTAATCTGCAAGCCTGTTATTAGCAATTAATAAATCCATATATCAGGGCCGAGCCGCCCCTGTGTGCGATGTTTGCCGCCCCTATTGCCATGGCACAACTGGCGTATATAGGCGCCAGGGCAATAGGGGCGACGCGTGCCAGATAAAATAATATAACATAATCTTTATAGTTGAATAGGGAAGAGAGCAGGTTCAGGTCTCCTAAGACAATAGTCACACCTGCGGTTTAACTATACTCTATTTGAACTTTGACTCCAATATTTATGATATTTGCGTTAAAATCAAAGCCTATTATTTCACATAAACGCCTTCTACTAATTTTTGGACGCAACAGCCCCAATACCCGGCAGCTTCGT
Source organism: Euclidia mi (assembly GCA_944739405.2). NCBI lineage: Eukaryota > Metazoa > Arthropoda > Insecta > Lepidoptera > Erebidae > Euclidia > Euclidia mi. The sequence goes on from OX123190.2 coordinate 51,594,737, forward strand.
TATTTACGGCCAAGGACGTGGTGGCGGGTACGGCAGTGCATGTGTTCTGTAAGACTATCGGGCTACGGCAGGCTACCAAAATCAATTATACAGTATACCTTGCGTCTTGCGTCAACGAACATAATCAACGGCAAAAGAACACCTCGCCGAGCTCAAGGTAGAATTAAGACATACAACGTGGCACATACTGCGGTTATCAGAAGTCCGATGACAAGGGGAGGACATGGTAACTCTAGAGTCAGGTGACTTTTGCTACCATCGAGAAGGCGACCTACTCTTGGGGTGGCGTTGGTCTCCTGGTCAGGAGGAACAGTTTGTGGAAGTCGGTAGCGTACCTCGCCGTAAACTTACTCATAGGGGCGGTCTAAAGGTGATGATTCAAGTATATGCGCGCAACTCAACTCACCCTTACGAGATGACTGAGGCCACGTATCACCACTGTCCAGGACACTACATACATATCGTCACGCCTTTTATCCCCGAAGGGGTAGGCAGTGGTGTATTTCTACACCCACTTTTCGCCAGATATACTTTAGTCCCACGTAATAAGGGGCGAGCCAATTGCCGTACCGGGCACATTTCCAGACTCCGTGCTGCTACTGAGAATTTTGTGACAGAAAACCGAATAACACTGCCCGACCCAGGAATCGAACCCGGTACCTCCCGATCCCACCCGCACATTTATGCCGCGAGACCAACGAGGCAGTCGTATAGGGTTTGATGTCGAGTTTTCCGTCTCTACGCAAAGATGGTATTTGCATCGTGTTATCCCTTAGTCGCCTCTTACGACACCCACGGGAAGATAGGGGGTGGTGACACTTGTATTCTATGCCGTCAACCACACGGCTTTCAGTCCAGAACACTGTTAAGGCAATACCTAGTAAGACCAAAGCTCTGTACTTCAACGCGAAAGTGGAAGTACAAGAACGCGGCGAAATGAAAATCGGAGGCCACGGCGCGGCGTGGGGCACGAGAATCATACGGCCGAATGCTAGTTAACTACCTCGTAGCCGAGGACCTTTTTCTATGAACTCCTTTTGTGAGAAGAAACCTCACAGGCAGTGGACGCCAAGGCGCCAGTGGTGGCCAAATCAAAACGGACTGAAACCACATACTTAAAGACGGTGATCAATACAATAAACACCTGAAGCTATCACCGACAAGTACGAGGCTCTCTTAATATAAACCTCAGAACTGAAAGGGCCCAGTCAATGAAGCCTACTCTCAGACTTACGTTGCTCCTCCCACCGACGGCCACAGTGGTCACGGTACTAGGAGATTCATCTCGAAAGATCTGCTTCACATAGAGAAAAAACAAGTAGTCTAAACTGCCAGCCGAGACTCTCGAACTGATGAGTCGATGAGGAAAAGACGCGAGATGCCATCCTGTCAACTGTCTTCGCCGGAAGGACAGGCCGTAAAACGACAAATACGAAATCTTACGCAATGGGACCTACGACGCATTAACACTCGAGCCATCGAGGCTGCGATCTAGAAAACCCCGGGAATCATAAGTCTTCGCTCTGCAGTTTAGGCGACCCAATCAAACGACAATACAATCAAGGATGGCCGCATCGTGAACTCAAAGTTTGAGATTCTCGAAGACGTTGAAAGGTTTTATCGACAATTGTTTACTTCGCAGGCAGACCGACGACCACAGTGCTCTACGGACGCCCCACTACACCGAAGCCTTCCCGAATGTCGAGGTGTGGTCGGCTCTTAAAAACGACAAAGCATCTAGTGATGACGGAAATTTATCGACATTTAACTTATTAAAATCCTTTAAGCCGTCTAGGCCTAGACTAAGCTATACTTATATTGCAGCAGAGAAACAGCCGCCGCGCTGCCGTGCGCGACTCATTCTTCTTCTTCGTGTCAATGGTTTCAGCTATATGAGACCTGCATAATATTCGGCCACTTGAATTGACCTTGCCCCATGTGAATGTGGTGAGCTGGAGCAGACAATGGATCACTTGCTGATATGCCCTTCTTGCTCGAGCACCTGCACTGTGTCTGAGCTCTGGGAGGCCACTCCTAACGCGACCCATTAACACCGCTGAGAGCTGCCACATTATGTCGTAAAATTACTGTATGCTTTATGATATTCGAGCAAGTGAGACGATTCAAATGACAACATTTTTTTTTTATCCTTTAAGCCGTTCAGCGTGTAAAGCCAAACTAAAGGACATACTAATAAACATACAAACATACCAAAACCCGAAAAACGTTATACTTTTGCGGAAACATTGGAGTAAAAAGGGGGCGGCGAATTGCCGAACGGCCCCGGCCGGCAGAAACCCACGCTACGCCACTGTAGCTAGCCTAAAAGCTTTATTCTTAAGTAAACCGTTTTATAATGCTATTATATCTGGAACAAATCAGATTAACTTATAAACGAAGATTTTAGTTAGAAACGTTTTTATATTGAATAAGTTGAGCCTGCTTCGAAAAGATCTTTTTATATGCAAGATTTTATGGTAACATAAATGTAGCTGTTTCTTGACTGAAGGCATGCTACTTTTAAACTACCACGATTTGTACACATATTAAAAATTATGTAACGGGTCTGAATCGTGTTAATAAACGAAAAGAAAGATGAACGTCGGGACAAATAGAAAGGTATTTCATCTTTCTTTTCGTTTATTAACACGATTCAGACCCGTTACATAATTTTTAAAATGAAGGCATGCTTCTATACTTAGATGGAAGAAGCTTAATGGTCCCTCTCTTGTGGATTTCTCTTTTTCCCTCCATTTGATTCTCCTTATAGGGCAGAAATGAAAGCAGGGATGAGTATTAGTGCTCTCAGTCTTCGAATAATTTTACCCAGTAAGAATACTATTACTCCTGTGATAGCCGGCCTTGCCATATGTTCCAGCTGTTACCAACCGGCCGAGCGTATTCTTAGGATGCCAAATACAATAAATAATGACAGAAACTCCATTATGTTCTTCAGATTTATAAATCTTCGTGATTGCTGCATCAAATCATACATTTACTTTTATTAATAGTGGTTCCGAGAAGAATCCGTTATAGATATTTGGTATCATTATGCCGTATCTCAGAGCCCCGTGTATACGTCAGTAAGATACATTCGGATGAAACCGGCCTTTTATTACTCTCTCTAGATATTTCAGTGGCTGAACTAAATTATTTATGAGGGTTTTCTATATAATACATTACTGGTCGGCAGTTCTGCTCGGTTTGACCTTGACCGTTCATTTCTTATCTATTATGCGATGATTCGTTGAATGTTCGCCTGTGTCCTGGTCGGATTATTTTTATGTTTATTTGAGATTCAGCATAAGGTAGGTAGGTAAGAGAGAAATGTTTTTTTATTTGAAGAAGACAACGCTGAAATCGTATTTTGTGAAAGTTAAGGGACGATAAAGTAACCTAGCCTTTTACCGGTGTCATCAAAAACTTTAGCCTGGAGCCCAGGATCCGCGCAGCGGACTAATTGAACATTTCAAAGTTAAATCGATCATTTGGATCATATGTATAGAAGATCGTTGCATGAAATGCTTTCAATTGTCAATCCGCGTCAAAAATTCTGATATGAAAGAAAACGTCGTAAAATAAAGAAAAAAAAAGTAACCTTTTTTGCACCAGAAATATATAAAAACTGGTGTATTTGGAGCTCAAATAAGCTAGTTTACGCGATTAAGGCTCGTTAAATAAGCCTTTGTAACAATAGCAATGGCTGATAAGTCTGGGATTGCCGGGTTGAATTGAGTGGGACCAGTTGATTATTTAAACACTCAATACTTAATTGTTTATTTGGATTCTACAAAGTTGACTCATTTTTATAATACATATTATATAATGTAACTATAGGTACATTACAATATTACATCTTAGCATGGGACGACCAGAGATGATGTACGCAAAGTAGCTAGCGGTGCCTGAACACGCAGAAGCCGAAAATTGAGTTCAGTGATGTGCCATTGGTGAGGCCTATATCCAGAAGCGGACTACGGCAGGCCGATAAGGTGATAAGATTACTGTGGACCTTTCTAGGTACAGCAAACTTAAAACATTAAACATGATACCACAGCATGAGATGATTAGGTAAATTACAGCGCAGGAGGTCTCGTATGTTGTAAGTGACCGAGTAAGCCGCTCATGTTGCTACCGAGAACCGTGTACTATTTCTATTTACAGGTACATTCTTGAAAGCTACAACTTTCCAAAATGTTATCGATGCTCTTCTCAAAACAACCTACGGTGTAGTGGAGGCATTATTAGTGGAAACAGCTAACTATAACACAATGTTTGTAAGTCATTAAATAACTTCCTAACAAGCGAAGGTAGTTCAGAAATTAAAAATCCTAACATTGGAAGATATCTTCTATCGATATCTCTCTTCATTTCTTTAAAAAACAAGAAATTGACGTCCTGATAGTATCTTAATAAATCCTTATTTATTATAATTTGAAGTTTAAAAGGATTCCGCGATCTTAGCCAACATCAGCAATCAATTCGATTCCGAAATTCATAACTTATCATTGAATTTATCAAGATCCTATCAATATCTGACACACTTTAGCTTCATCATCCTATTATTATTATAATTACAAAAGTTTCTGTGCAATTATGTATTTTTCTCTTTCTAAAAAGTACAGAATGGACTTTGACAAAAATGCAAAGCAAACTTACGTCAGAGTGGTATGCAAGCTACCTCTGGTTGCAATAACTGACACTCAAGAGGGCACGAGGAAACTATTATGAGATATAATTCTATACAATTACAACTAGAAGTACCTTAGACAATTTTATACGCTTTAATGGCAGAGGTATCATTTAAACTAGGCGTGAAGCGTTGACTGTAAATAAATAATGACATGTACTCGTAGGACCATACATCCCTCAAAACCGGTTGTGTAAGGTTTGTGAGCATGTACATAACGGATATAGTGATGTGAACTCGAGTTTAAATAAATAATGTTGACTTGGAAACTCACGTGGCCATCCTCTAGTAAACTTGCATCTAGTCTACGAGCTCTACAGTTCTTTTGTCTACTGTGAGTATTCAATTTACTGTACTATGACATTAACCTGAACTTTTTGTGCTTATTACGTTGTATTTTTTTATCGCTCAGGATTCAAATGAGGAGATGGAATACCAGATGGTAAGTGATTACTGCCACTTATGGACACCCACAATCGCAGAAACGTGTTGCCAACCTGGATGGGAAAAGGAATAGGATGAGGAGCGGGAGAAGAAAACGGGTATTGGTGGGCTTCCGGCACTCTCAGTCACTAAATGAAACGCATCATTAATGTTACGTCATGTCATTATTCTGTGAAACGGTAGCTGCACTTCTACAGTCAAGCCAGCCTATTAATGCTGAGCAATGCTCTTCTACACTGAAAACGTTGATAACATAGTTAAATCCCTGGCAGTAAAGAAATTACATAATATTCATTAATTAATAAATTAAAATAAGTCTAAATAATATAATTTTATACAAAATAGTTCAAACATTGCAATACGTCAGAAGCAAAACTCATATTATGAATCAAAAGTATATTTTGGAATAAATGTAATTAAACATTTATTTTTAGAGGACTTTCGAAGCCAATACAGACTGGTCTCTTTTCAATTATATTTGAACTCAAGTGATCAAAGTTGCTGAATATTGGATCCATTTATATCCATTATTTATTATCCATGCTTGACAGCGGATTGGCACTTTATTATCGGAGTAATAAAGTAATTATTTGAGTATTCTTTTCATTCATTGCTGCGAAGTGATCTGTTAAATATTTCATTAGTAAAAGGTCAAATTATTGAACAACTTGTTTGAAATAACAAAATATAATTTATCTATTTTGTTAAATTTTCATAATAACATTACAGATGATTAATTATAACTAAATACATTACTATCTTAAATAATCATCATAATTTCTAAGAATATACATATATTATTACATATATGTTGTGAACCATATTTTAAATCGTTAAAAGTATTAACCTTTCCATCGCTATATATATTTGAGGTTGTGGTATTCGTAAAGACAAACTTACACTTATTTCAATTCAGAAATAGATTGCGTAGCCGAGACATGTTATGTTTGGTACCTTGCAAAACAACGATGTTCAATAAAAGTGTATTCTGTATGGGGCCAAAATTGTACAATAAATTGCCATTAAGCTTGCGTCAGGAAAACGACGTTTACATATTTAAAAGTAAGCTACGCAGCCTGTTGGTATCTAAAGCGTACTATAGTGTCACGGACTATCTTATGGACAAATTGTAGCATACTAATTTTTAATTGTTGTTAAATATAATTAATTACCTACAATCAATATATTAAATATTTTTATTGACATATGTACCTGTAAAATCATTATTCTAGTATTTTGACATTATTATATCTACATTACCTTTTGACGTATTATTATTGTATCTTGACATTCTTATTACATTTCCATTACTTTTTGCAATCTATATTATTAATGAGGATTATAATTAAATGTTGATCGTGTATAAATATTGTATTTTACATTTGTACACCGTTAAATACGGTATATCACAGAGAACTGTCACAATCGTTTTAAGATCTCACTGTTTGTATTTATAACAAATGTATGTGTACCTGTGATAACAAATAAATTATTTTGATTTGATTTGATTATGTACATAAATCTAAAAATAAAAAGTGAAAATATATATGTACAGGTGGGCTTAGGCGTCGTAGAATGCCTCCGCATCGATATCATCGTGTAACGTGCCCAGAAGGCTAGCAGCTTCTGGTCACGTGAGACGTTGATTAACCTTTTAGATATTTCTCGGTATAAAGAACGAGCGCTTGGGTCCCATGAGCCCAGCGTTTCCACCCCAAACGGCTCAAATACGTAATTAGCTACCAGATAACTATATTTGCGCCGTTTGCGGGTTTCCGCAGATGCAGCGGCAGCGCCAGCGTGGCCTCCCGAGCCTGGAACATGGAATGGAGCGAGGATGTCTACGCAGGTTGCATCCCACACCAAAGGCCTACCCATTTTCCATGGCAATAATGACAAACCGTCAGGTCTCTTCCCGTCGTCGCGTACCAAACCATTTGGTTCAAGTACAGCTGGTACACCAGACGCGACAAGAATACGACGGCTTATGTCATTTTGGTGAGCATGACGAGGATTTCTACCAGCGCTTCTGCTGCAGGATAGCCCATGGTGTCCGAGACTATCGACGTCTTCTCCACAATGACATCGATGCGGAAAAACACATGGAGCACCTAAAGGGAGACAAGTGGCGATACGGAACGTCTCATCGTCCAACATGGTTCCTGTTTTGGACGATGGTAGTGCCTGAAGCCAAAGACCGGACTTGTTTGATATTTGTATCTGCTATTTGCGTAAACCTAAATCGCGTGGGTATTTTGACTACAGTTGTCTTGTTATAAAAATACGAAAATATTAATATCTCAGATTTTAGGTTATTTGAAACGTCGTTTTTATAAGTCACCAATCTTCACCCGCAGCCCGCAAAATTATACAACTAAACCGGGAACCACAATATTGCTGAAAACCGTATGAAAATTCATTGGGTTGTTTTTAGTTTATCGCTCTCCTAGACAAAACGCAATGGTGACTTAATTTTTATGATATGTTTATAAGTCTTTGATCTTCGTGCCTCTTTGTAGGCAATAGGACTACTATGATTACTGGAGTACAGGCTATCCCATCACTATGCGGTATAATAACACAGTGCGGGGGCCACTCGTTTGTCATGCTAACTAGCCCACTGCTTGTAAAATTGTATAATGTATATGTAGCAATCTTGTGCCGTAGCAGTTGCACGTACGAGTAGTTATTGTAGCCTTCCCGAACTGTTAGCGAAACCTTGTCAATACAAATGATGATGCCATTTTCTAGTAGCCCTATGCACGTAACACTATTTTTGTGGACATTACCGACTTCCCAAAACAAGCCTCACTAATAATGTAATAGACCGATGCGAATCTACAAATGTTAGCATTTTATTTGTCACTAACCCAAGAGCATATTTACACCGCAAGAGGTTCAAGATAACTAATGTATACAGGGGTGCCACTATTTAATTTTCAAAACAGCTCACATAATAATATATATAATAATAATAATCTTTATTCAAAAATAATGTTTACAGTGGATGGATACATTAGGTCTGGATAATCTTATAATAATATAATACTTTATAATCTAATAAACAATAAATACTTAACATATAGGTAGTTTAAAGCCGGTATAGGTTATTTTTACTTTGCTATCTAGTGTTTAAAATTAATTGCCTGAACTAGGTTTTCACCTGTGTTTCAGGCTATTTTGTACTTATGTAATATAATTGTGCAAATAAAACAAATGTGCATACGCTTAAATTTAACATTGATGCAATAATAATTAAAATCGAGGCTATTGAATAGTAGGTGATTATTTTATGACAGTAAGCAAATTCTCAGTATCGGAGTAGGTCATTGTTTGTAAGTGTCTAGTTATGATTATTTTACATTGTTTATAACTAAAATTATATATATCTAGTAACTTATTTAATCTATTGTATAAAAAAGGGCCTATGAATAAGAAAAATCTATTTATAAAGACATGTTTACCATGAAACTTAGTACAGACTAGATCTTTCCGTCTCTTGTCCGGGGGCAGTGGTTTGAATGGAATTAGTGCGTGTTGTTTTAGTATGGTGTGCAGTATGAACAATTGACGTACAGTTAGAACATTAGTGGACTGATACAATTCATAGGTAGGAAATATGTAAGGTCGAAACGTCGCCACTTTTAGAATAGCTCTCTGAGCGCGTTCTAGTGGCAATAAGATGGTTTTGGATGCCCCTCCCCATGAAGTAATGCAGTAGGCTATAATTGACTGACACAATGACAGGTAGATTTGTTTTATTAATTTAAAATTTGCAGCGCTACGCATTGTTTTGAAAATAAATATTAATTTCCGTACTCTTTTACATAAGAGGTCTATGTGAATGCGGAAATTAAGATTGTTGTCAAGTGTTATTCCAAGGTACTTGATACATTGTGTAGATTCTAAAGTAGGGCAGGAGCATGCAACGTCAGCAGATGAATTACATTTACTGTCGTGAGCGAATATAGTGTTGTTAGGTGATTCATTAATGTTATTGTTACGTATTGAGAAGTGGATATATTTTGTTTTCTGGGTGTTTAAAGTAAGTATGTTGTCAAAAAGCCAGTTATTTACAGTATTGAAACCTAGTTGAGCATGTGTATATACCTCAGTACGAGTATTTCCTGTGAATAATAGTACCGTATCATCTGCATAAGACACAACGACACCATTATGAAGACTTAGGTTACATAGGTCATTAATATATATTAGGAACAAAGTTACTCCTAAAATGCTCCCTTGAGGCACCCCAAAGGGGGGATTAGGAATATCCACGCTAAGGTTTGTGCCTAGTTTTACACACTGACATCTGTCGCTAAGATAGTCAGTAAGTAGTTGCAATTGTGTGCCTCTTATTCCCACATACTCAAGCTTTCTTAATAGACCTGGAACTGAAACAGAGTCAAAAGCTTTGGCAAGGTCTAGGAAGATCCCAATAGTATGCATCCCTTTATCCAGGTTAGCCACAATGTGATCAGTAACCATGTGAACTGCCTGGTTTGTTGATTTATGCGCTCTAAAACCAAACTGCCTGTCTGAAAGTATATTGTTCGATTCCAGGTATTTCACTAATCGATTATTTATTAGTTTTTCCAAGACTTTAGATAAAGCTGGCAAGATTGAAATCGGCCTATAGTTGTTTACACAACTTCTTTCTCCCGTTTTGTATATTGGGATAACAATAGCTTTTTTCAAAGACTTCGGAAATATACCTTCAGACAAACATATATTAAAAATGTGGGTTAGTGGAGGTGCAAGGAAGTGCTTAAATCTTTTGATTATAGAGGTAGAAATGCCATCCCACCCTATTGCTGAAGTATCCCTTAGTCCTTTTATTATTTGAACGACTTCGTCAACGTCAGTATCTAATAATACAAAAGATTTAAGCGCGGAGTTACATGATTTGTTACAGGTGTCGTGCAATGAGAAGTTTCTTTGGTGCAAGATTCTTTCTCCAAGTGATTTGCCAGCATTAGCGAAAAACATATTTATTTTGTTAAGTGCCAGTGTGGGATTTGATTCGGATTGAAGTAAATCTAATGGTGGTTCTTGATTTTTAGTGGTGAAGGTGCATTTTTTTATAAATTTCCATACTAATTTGCTGTTATGCCCCGCCTTTTCTAGTTCAGCTTTGTTGTATTGAATCTTTAATTTTTTTAGGAGGTTGTTACAAAAATTGCGATATCGCTTGTAAGACATACAGATAATTTCATTATCGGGTGCTTTCTTAGCCTTCGAGTGCAATTTGTCTCTATGTCTTATGCAGCGCAAAAGACCTTGTGTAATCCACGGTTTTGTTATTTTATGTCTGTTAGATAATTTTATAGTAGTAGTATTTTTGTGAATTGCACTTTGTAATTCGTTTATGAGGTAATCGAGTGAAATATTAGGATCAGCACAATAGTAAACGGGGTCAAGATCTATGTTAGGTATATCAATTGCAAGGTGCTCCATGTTTATTTTAGTATAGCTGGGTGTGCATTTATGTTTAGGAAATGATAGTTGTAAAGATAATAGAATAGTGCGGTGATCTGTGATTGAAGAGTTAATGACCAAGGTGCGTGATGGATGCATTGTTTTGATAATGAAGTGGTCTAAGCATGATCCACTTTGATGAGTAGGAAGAGTATGAGCTGGCAAGAGACCATGAAAAGAGCAGACATTAAGATAATCATGTCCTCGGACGTCATTTCTCCCAGACAAAATATTTATATTTAAGTCACCTGTTATAATTATATTCTTGTAAGATGATAAACTGTTTAGTACTAAATCAAGGGAATTAAGAAACTTATCTGTACTAAGAGATGGTGGCCTATACAAAGAGATTATGGCAGTCTCTTGGTTAACTTTAATGAGCAGACAGTTGCTTTCATCAATATGAGGTTTTTCTATAACTACATTTAGATGTTTTCTAATGTATACTACAACGCCGTCATTCTGATTGAAGTGATTATCACTGCAAAATTGTCGATAACCGTCTAACGTTGGTAGAGCGTCAGATCTATTAGATAACCAGCATTCCGATAGCACTATTATGTCGCAAGTTATGTCAATAGTATGAAGCAAAATTTCTAGTTCCTGAAAGTTTTTATAGATACTACGAATATTTTGCGAGATAATAGTTAGACACTTATCATGAGGTGGAAGTAGGCTTTTACAATCCTCAATATTACACACTTTTGAATCTGAGATAGAGAAGTTGTCCAAGTCATCTATTAGCTTATTAGCCATAACTATAATTAACGAGTACCTTTAGAAGCGGTGCTTTTACTTGTAGTTGGTGGCGCTCTCAGGCGCCTTCATAGTCGATGGAATTCAGGTACCTGTCCTCGGCATATTTTCTTGCTGGGCAGCTCTCGTCCCCAGTTTGGTGATTACTGGGCTTTTTGAATTTCATACAGGTGGCGCAGGAAGGTGGTGATGTCTTCTTACTGCACTCTTTGATGACGTGTCCTGATTCTCCGCAATGACCACAGGTAGGGCTTGTTTCGCGGCAGAATTTTGCTGCATGTCCGTATTGTTGGCAATTATAACATCTTGTAACAAGGGTAAAGTCCCTTACGGGACATGATGTCCAGTTTATGAAGACTCTCCCCTGGTTAATAAGGGCTCTTCGTATTCCCGGTGGTACTTCAATTATATAATTGCACACCGACGTGTTCTTTTTCCCAGATTTGTGACTCAATTTAATGGAGGCAATGAAGGACTCTCTTGTCTTGTCTGGAAATGTCTGTGCTAAGTTTTGTTCAAACATGCATTCGAAGACCTCTTTTTCACTGAGTGCTGTAGGAACTCCAATAACGACTATCCTAGGACGACGCTTAGTCTGCTCTTCGACAGTAAGTCCTGATGTTAAAAGCTTTGTAGAGCTTTTGAGCTTCTCGACGTCATCCTTATTTTCGGTGCTGATGACTACACCGCCATTTTTTGTCTTTCTGACACCGCGTACATGCAATTTCATTTCCTCGGGCGAGATTATGGTCTGGATAAGGGCTTTAGTGTCATCACTGCTTTTACTTTTGTCGGCTGGATATATGGTCACTGAATTAACGGTATTGGGGCGAATAAAATTGTTGCTACCTTTTTTAACCATATCAGCAAAAGTATTCTTCTGGGTCTGGGTATGATTTATTTGCACGACTTTCTTAATCTCCTCAAGGGTATTTGAGATATTGTTTGTCTCTTGAAGGTGCTGGATGGTAGAGTGTGCTTGCATCGCCTTTTGTTTCACTGACTGATAGTTTACAGCCATCTCAGATGCAACAGTGCTCACTTGGCGGCAGATATTTGTGACTCGTACTTTTGAGTCTGTGTTGAGCTTACTTTCTGTAGCAATGGAGCAAACTTCAGTCAGATAAGTATTGATTATCTTCATCCATCTTTCTACTTCTGCTGTAGTGATAAGTTCAAGTGTCGGCTTGGCAGTGGCAGCGGGTGGTTTGTCTTCAGGACGAGGTGACGGCAACGGTGATGACATAGCTAGAACAAATAGCCCACCTTCTATTCCAGCAAGTATAATGATTATTGCGTTAGCGACGAAAGCTTTCATTACAGCGGTCTGTTGTGTACGCCTAATTTTAGTAGTGGACGACCCGGGTCAAGTATTGTACACTCCATTTTCCAATTACGAAACGAGCCCGTATTTGTTTAACCTTACTTTGTTAGCGGGAAACACTACAGGCGTGAGGTTCAAGTAAGCTGCATATACATCATAGATGTTCGTGTTGGAGGTGAGAAGCTGCATGATGTGATAAGAACTATAAGAAGATGTACACTAGTAGAATCTGTCCATTTTCAGCTCAGCTATGTTGGATGTCATTTCCTCTCACTTGATATAACTAGCTCGCACATCTCTGCTCGATACGTAACCTTAGGACCATGCTTCAATGATATCAACTTTGTATGCGAACGTTTTGTAGAACGCTGGCCTAGGTGTTACTGCGTCAGCTCTGTATGCATCACATCCTAGAACTAGTTTGGCATGATTTCAGTGCAAGCCGTTTGAATAGTTTGTTTCGCCACAATCAAGAAAATAGTAACAGAACTAGCCTGGATGAAATGGCGTTAATTTTTATAAAGGGCAGCAAACGCTGGGATACTTTATATAGAAAGAGAGTTACAACGTTGCATTTTTCTTCCACTTAAACGATATTTTTGAGAGCCCTACTCACAGTATAATACTAAGCCCTACACTTAATATTTTTTTATTATTTGTTATTATTTATTCGTCCGTGTGGTGACGGATTAAGAATACGGATTGTCATCACCCCATATCATCCCATGGGTGTCGTAAGAGCCGACAGAGGGAGCATATTATGCAGAGAACACCACTATAAGAGAAGTAAAACTTGATACAAACCCTATAAAAACCCGTTTGGCTAGCGTGGTATAGTAGGCCAATTACTCCTTTCAAAGGAGAGGCCTAGTCCAGCAGTGGACCGATAAAGGCTAATGATGATGACACATAATATAATTGGATTAGGCCTTGTTAAATATTTAAAACCTAAAGTCACTTTGTAAGGAACCGCAAACTCAAAGGAAATCGTCAGCAAAATCCAAAAAGAGTAAAAAACTGGCGAAACATCATGGAAATACGAGTAATAATGAAATAAACACAAGCTGTGCCGATCTTGGACTTCAAAATGAGGTTGCGAATAAGTCCTTAACAGATGGCGTTATGGGTCACTTAAAGAATTCCGTTCAATCAGACGAGAATCAATACACACATGGTTGCCAAAAAGAAACCATAGATGGCATCACTGGTTCACTTAAATCCAACACAAACGGAAAAGGTCATCGTCAATTGTACATCATTGAAGGACAATGCAAAGGTTTAGCCGAAAAAAATATTAGTACTAGAATAAACACCAAATATGAAAAATACAGGGTGACATCTACAGTAAAACCATTTGCGCCGACATACGAATTACTCAAATCTTGTAATGGTTTGATAGATTCGAACACAAATTACTTAATTCTGGGCATAGGGCAAAATGATGATAACCCAACTAAATTACAAATGGAGTTGGCAACAATATTGTATAAATTTCAACATATTAATATTATATTATTAAGTGTAACACACAACCCACACCTCAATGAATGGAAGTTAAACAATCTTCTTAAGCAAATATGTCAAAATGTGCCAAAATGTAAATTCTTATCCTTACATAACTGTAGTTCTAAATATGATTATTTATTAAATTTAGCAAAGACATTAAATTTTACAATTGATTCTTGTGATTATGAAATGAGATATATAACTAAACAATTTGAAAAGACCATGACTAGCCAAACTAAAAAGGGTACCGTTCCTTTTTACTTCCCAGTTGTAAGGAAAATTGTAATGCCTAAAAAAGCCGCAGTAAATAATAATGTAACTAGTACTCCTATGAGCAATAAAAATATAAGAGAAACCTTTTTTCGCAAACAAAGGTAAGGCTATAAATACATCCACATTATTACACCAAAATATTGCTGGTTTATTAAATAAAATTGATATGATAGAGCTATGTTTAACTGAGTTATTAAGAATATATATATATATATAGATAAACTGTGTTTTTCAGAAACTTTTATAAAATCTGGTGATGAACAAAACATATATTTTAAGCAATATAAGTTAGCATATTCATTTTCCAGGCAAATGGAAAAGCGAGGAGGGGTCTGTGTCTTAGTTCATAAGTCGCTAGATGTCAGGAAAATTAATTGTTTCAAAGAATTATGTATTGAAAAAGTGTTTGAGTGTTGTGGCATAGAGATTCCAGCCTTAAATTGTATTGTGATATGTTGTATAGAGTGCCAAATTCAAATGCAAACAAGTTTTTTGAAAACTTGGAATTGTTACTACATAGGCTTTTGTTGAAACATAAAAAGCAGATTATAGTTACAGGTGATTTTAACATAGACACCCTAAGGAATTCTAATGATTCAATTAGATTAGTGGAAATTATATCTAATTACGGTTTATATCAACATATTTGCACACCAACACGACAAAACTCTTGTATAGACCATATTTTTAGCAATTCAAAAACTTCTGTAGGTAGTACCCATGAACTATATCTGTCAGATCATAATACATGCCAGTTACTATCATTTCCTGCTACAAAAGAAAATGTTAAAATTAAGTATTGGTACAACACTGTGAGGGATTATTCAGCAGATAATACTAGGAAATTTAAGGAGGCATTGGAGAGTATGTCATGGCATGACATTTATAATGAAAATGATACAAATAAGGCTTATGAAAGTTTTTACAACATATTTACTTTGTTTTTCAATGTCTGTTTTCCATTTATAAATGTTAAAACATATACCAATGGTTCTGCACCCAAATGGATAACAAAAGGTATAAAGATATGTTGTAAATATAAAAGAAAATTAAAATCATTATGTTATCAGACAAAAGACATTGAGACCAAGACAAAATATCTTACATATAATAAACTGCTTAGAAAATGTGTGTATAAATCTAAACAACTTACAAATCAATTATACATTCAAACTGCTAAAAGTAAAAGTATAGCCACCTGGCATGTTATAAAAAATAATGCAGATACAACCAAAAATCATACCACAATAAATTCTCTTCTACTAAAAAATAAGATAATATCGGACCCAGTAAACATTGCAAATGCATTCAATGATTTCTTCATATCAGTCTCAGATGCAAACGTTATGCCGAACATGTCTCCTGTGCAAGCTGGTAGGAACACTAATAGTATTTTTCTACGTCCCTGTACACCCAATGAGGTATTGAAAATTATATGTTCTTTGAATAACACCAAATCTTCAGGTTATGATGAGATTACTACCGCTATAATAAAATCTTGTGCTACATATATAATAGAAGTTTTAAGTCATTTAATAAATCTATCTTTGAGCAACGGTATATTTCCCAACAAATTAAAAATCTCTATAGTTAAACCGCTACATAAAAAAGATAGTACATTAGAAATCAATAACTATAGACCTATAACCCTTATACCAGTAATATCTAAGATTTTTGAGAAGGCTATCATCATCATCATCATCAGCCATTAACAGTCCACTGCTGGACTAGGCCTCTCCTTTGAAAGGAGGAATTGGCCTACTATACCACGCGGGCCAAACGGGTTGGTATAGGGTTTGTATCAAGTTTTCCTTCTCTTACAGTGCTGTTCTCTGCATAATATGCTCCCTCTGTCGGCTCTTACGACACCCATGGGATGATATGGGGTGGTGACATTTCGTATTCTTAATCCGTCACCACACGGATGAGAAGGCTATGCACATAAGAATAGTAGAATTCTTAGATAAAAATAATATAATAAAAGAAGAACAAAATGGTTTTAGAAAAGGCAAGTCAACCACATTAGCAGCATACTCACTAGTAAAGTCCATCACTGAGCACATAGATAAAAAGCAGTTAGTTACAGTCCTTTTCCTAGACATGAGTAAAGCTTTTGATCTTGTAAATTTTGCAAAGCTATTGGACAAGTGCGAGCGTTATGGCATAAGAGGAATAGCATTGGAGTGGCTTCGCAGTTATCTTTATGGCCGATCGCAATGTGTAGAAGTGACTCGAATGGACGATAAATTATTGTTAAATACATACAGATCTCTTTTTAAACATAATATGGCAGGAGTGCCACAGGGTAGCATCTTAGGGCCACTCCTCTTTCTTATATACATAAATGATCTACCGAGCGTCACTACATATAAATGCGTATTATTTGCCGATGACGTATCAGTGATTGTTCCGGTTGACAAAAATGAAAATCACGAGGAAACTTTAAAGCATACTATGAGCAATATAATAAATTGGCTGTCAGAAAATCACCTTAAGGTTAACCTAACGAAAACTAAATACGTACAGTTCCGCAACTATCAACAAAAACCACAAGACATAAAACTTGTTATTGACGATGAAACAATCAACAAGGACAGCAACATTAAGTTTCTAGGGCTCACACTAGACGAAAACTGTAACTGGAAACAGCACATAGATTTAATTTGTAAAAGACTAAATAGGTTTGTTTACGCCTTAAGTCAATTAAGAAGATCAACAAATAAGGAAACAGCACTAACAGCCTATCATGGTCATGTAGGATCCATTTTAAATTATGGCATACTGTTGTGGGGAAATTCAACGCACGTAACAAGACCATTTATTGTCCAAAAAAAATGTATCCGTGCTATTTGTAATGTAGGACCTTTAGATTCATGTCGACCACTATTCAGGGAACTGCGTGTATTGACTCTGGCATCGATGTACATAATGGAAGTAGGCATGTTTGTTAGAAAACACCATCAACTATTTACGAAAGTTAGCGACTATTGTAAATACAGCGCTAGGGATCCTACAAAACTACAAATGGAATCATGTAGAAGCACCTTCCATTACCAAAATTGTAACATAATGTCAATTAAGATATATAATCATATCCCACGTCCATTGAGAGAATTGCCCTTTCGCCAATTTAAATCTAAGTTAAGACTTTGGCTGGTTGAGAGGTGTTTCTATACAGGTAAAGAGTTCTTTGAATTACAGACATAACTCCAAATAATGTTTATAATAAACTAGAAGTGACATTTATAATTCAATTCATATTAGCTACAATATTCATTATATTTTAAATAAGTACATAATTTCATTATTTTATTGTATTATTGATTTTGACATTGTTTGGTGTTAGAGATTAATGATTTGGTGTATGACATTTGTTATTGTGTTTTCGGATTATTATTATATTTGTTTTAATTATATAGCTTTTAAATAGTGTTACAGAATAATATAAATAATTGTAGTTAGTAAGAATTTTATCAATTAATCTAAGTTTTCGCATGCCTAACAAGTGCGAGATATGCCAAGTGACTGACATAAGTATTAACCACCAATTGTAAACCATGTCTCTTGCGAAAATAAATATTTCATTTCATTTCATTTAAATTTATCGCATAAGAAAGAGGTAAGAAACAATTGATACGCATATCATCCTTGGCGACGTCAATCCAGCATTTCTTAGGCATACGAGTACCCCATTTACCGGGGCTTACTGGAGATGGTTCAGCAACGTATAGATGTTGCCGATTTAAAACTCCTTACCATAGCTCCTTATAGTGTATTTGTTATGTCATAGATATGAAGGCTGCCACGGATGCGGCAATACCAAAAGTCCTTCCCCGTGAAACCTCCAACGATTAATTTTCGTGATACGTAGATTCTGATTGTGTAGGTTTAACACGTGCCACGTTGCAATGCCATAGAACTGAACAGGTCTAATGATAGATAGTTATATTGATCTGTCTCTTCAGTTTAACGTGCATTTTGGGGTCATAAAATACACCAGTGTCTTCACGTCATTTACGTCGAAATCAATGTCGCCCAGCGCGTGGAATACTAATCATATATATATATATATATATATATATATATATATATATATATATATATATATATATATATATATATATATATACACCTTATTCCTTCCTTCCAGCTGTAACATACATACATACATACATACACTCACGCCTGTTTCCCCGAAGGGGTAGGCAGAGGCATATTAAACGCCCACTTTTCGCCAGTGTTTTGATCCCACATAATAGGTGGCGAGCCTATTGCCGCTTATTGGGACATTTTGTTTGCCAGAGCCTCGTCCGTTGATCGGCAGGTGCACCACTTGCAGGTGAGGTTGGCTTGGGACCCTAAGTTCTTGGTGGGAACCCTATGCACCCAGCTGTTATTATATTTATAAACAGTTATTTCCAATCTGAGTCCATTGATTGCATGTTTGTAAATTCCTATGCGACAAAAGATTTATTCCTAGTGTAGGAGTTGTATTTCAAAATCTATATTTCTATATTTAGGTATATCACGGCACTATAAGCCTACAAATCATTTAATTCCTAAATATGAATCTTCTAACCTTTCTAGGATAACGCTTTGATTACTAGTGTGTTAATACCATAAGCGATAGCGATTAAATAAATTATAAATGCTTTAATAAAATGTGGCATTATTTAACATGAACTTATAGAAGTTTAAATTATCACTTGTCCTGACTGACATATTATCATCGCAAAGCCTAAACTAATGAAACGAGGAACATGAAATTTTGATAGTGGAAGTACACTATCAAAATATAGGTTTGTTTGAAAGGCCTACATTTAAGAACCTACTAATTTTGAAACAAGCACTCTAAAAATAAATCAAATTCGATTCGAGTTTCCATAATATGGAAACTTATCTAGTAAGCAATATTTACTTACTTATAAGGCTTTTACCGAATTCGTATAGATATGGCTATTAGTTCGATCAAATAGGTCAAGCGATAGATACGCTATGTAAAGAATTTTATTGACCCACATCGAGTTTCATTATGAAGAAGAGTTTGATATTTTATATTTAATAAAGTGCTTAGTTTCGTTTATTAGATATCTTATTATGATTTTATTATGATTATTAAATATAATGACACTAATAAATACTACGCCTTTATTCCATGAGAAACGACAAGACTAACGGAATACTCAGCATTAAATTCATATCGCTCATGGATTGAAAATGTTCATTTTTAATTCTCCAATGATTCTTCATTTTAAACCAACTTTGAAAAAATAAAGATTTTCCCTATTCACTCTTATTTTTGTTTTCTTTGTGCTTAGCTTAGTACTTCGAATTTATTAACTGATCTTATTTATATTTTTTTGACGTGTTTCACTCTTGCTCTTTTCACGGTTTCAGTTTTTGGCGTCGGTTTTTAGTTTAGTTAAAACTTTTTCAAACCTATGTTAGAGCCTAAGCTTCTAACTTTATAGGTAAAACATCGAGAGGTAAAACAAAGTTCTTACAAGATCTTATCTGTCCGCAAGCCCACCTTTCTGTCTGCCACTACCCTTTTTCTCAGGAACGCGTTAAGCTATGAAAATTTAAATTTTATGAGATACCTATTTAATTAAGTCTACGGTCCCTTCATGCTTTTAAAAAAACAGGCTTCATCGCAATAAAAAAGGTACCTACTGTAATTAAGAAAACATTTAACGCTTTTGCACGCATTTTGTAAATCAAAACCTCATTTCCCGTTGACCTGGTATGAAATATGACATGGAGCAAGGTCGTCCATATATTACACAGAGATGTATGACTTTTGCAATTAGAGAATTGACCGTAGCTTTTTACAACATAATTATGAAAAAATAATTTATAAACTCACGCCTGTATCCCCGGAGAGGTTGGCAAAGGTATATTATGCCCACATTTCGCCATGTTATGAATTTGTAGGTCTCACGTAATAGGGGGCGAGCTTATTAACGATACTGGGCATTTTACCAGACGCCGTGCTACTACTGAGAATTGTGAAAAAAAACTGATATAATTTTGCCCGACCCAGGCTCTCCCGATCAGCAGACCACATACGCTATCCACTGGACCACGGAGGCAGTTTGGTGTTTCCGCTCTGCAAAATAAAATAATAAAATGTATATATAATAAAGTATATATATATATATATATATACTTATAATAAGTATATATATATATATAATAAAGTATATATATATATACTTATATATATATATATATACTTATCTATAAAGCTAAGTCAGTCGCTTTAACTTTAAATTATCTTTATGCTGCAAAAACTGTTCATAAAATGGTATCTTAAAAAACCTTGAATCGTTCTACTTGGTTAAAAAAATACGTAAACTCGGTGCGAGAGTCAGGCTAATATTTGACAATTTTTATTTCGGATTATTATTTTTCATTTGTAAGTTGCCTGCATATTTTATTAGTTTTCCTTTGCTTGATATACGCATATTATACATAGTCAGTAGTTGTGTAGTTTACTGACCGTCATAAGCTTATAACTTACACCAAACTTATAAACATAGTTCGGAAATAATCCCACCGAACTAGCGTTGAAATTGGCCCATTGTTGTGAGATCGATCAAGGGCTCGTTTACTAACAAAAGGGATATACCGAGTAACTCTGTTGAGGGCCATTTCAGAGCCTCAACGAGACCCATTTAAAACTAACAATGGCAAGGCATCTCGATGAAACCTCAGCTTTCGTGTTATAAATGCGTTTTCAATAATAACCCCCAACTGTTTCTTAAACTGCTATATTGATGGGCAGATAACATTCAAAGCTAGGCCTTAATATCATGCTATTTTAATATGACCTCATCAGAAATCAGAATACAATGCGACAAACATGTTAATATTTGAGACGTTAAGGAAGCTTACGACCTTAAACGAAACCATTCAAATATTATATTAATTTTCCATATTTTCTCAAATAAAAAAAGAACAATATTCTCCAGTCGTGAAGCCCAATTGGCAATCTGTCTAGTAAGTAATGCTGGGTCTAAATATAGCTGTCAAACTGAGTTATCACTGTCTGCACAAGACGATGCCGTGATATGATAAAAGGTACATAGGTACTTATTTATCAGACCATTCATTTGAAAGTACTGTACCGAG
Organism: Euclidia mi; assembly: GCA_944739405.2. NCBI lineage: Eukaryota > Metazoa > Arthropoda > Insecta > Lepidoptera > Erebidae > Euclidia > Euclidia mi. The sequence continues at coordinate 51,616,342 of OX123190.2, forward strand.
TTCAGTAAAATTTTCACTGTGCTCTAACGTTGTACTTGGACTGGACCAGCAAGGAAAAGATGATTGAAATGTGACTGTTAGTTTCTTAAAAGGTTGGTAGACAAGCAAATTTTCATACAACATTACTATTCATAGCGATCCACTATAATTCAAATGTTACCCAACAGATGTTCTAACAGGACTCGAGCAACGGGAATCTTCAAAAGCGCCTCACACTATTATAATTTGTCAGGTTGCGATGGGATATTCGGTGGAGCCTCCCATCGCCTTTGTGCCCGCATGGCCGCCGTACTGCTGTCTGCACCACGTCTAGACTGCTTTTAAAAACGGGCACTTCGGTGAGATTTTCTCATAACTTACATACATATATTATAACTTACATACATATATTTTATTGTCCGTGTGGTGACGGATTAAGAATACGGAATGTCACCACCCCATATCATCCTATGGGTGTCGTAAAAGCCGACAGAGGGAGCATATTATGCAGAGAACAGCACTGTAAGAGAAGGAAAACTTGATACAAACCCTATACCAACCCGTTTGGCCAGCGTGGTATAGTAGGCCAATTGCTCCTTTCAAAGGAGAGGCCTAGTCCAGCAGTGGACTTTTAAAGGCTGATGATGATGATGATGATGACATACATATATATCATATCATTGTCGTATCAATCTTCTTTTTTGGTACTTGCTGGTTTGGAGTATATATTACAATGAAATTACATTCATATATAATACAAGCACCGTATCATTTTAATGTGATTCTTTTTTACTATGTTAAGATGGATATTTATCTCTCTCTCAAATAACAACCACTGAACGATTTTGATGTAAGTTTGCAGTAAAATTACTTATACATCGGAATAGCACATACCTTTTGTCGCGATAATCGAGACTTACGTGTCTACTCACAGCGGGTAGAATCTAGTACCTACTTATATATTTGAAGGGTTTTCACATACGGGGCTGTGCAAATTTGTCCTTTTTATCCAATACCTGACTCTGGACTTCGATATATTTGGGCACCATAGATATGCTATGCATATTTTTGCGAGCTCAATTTTTATTTCAGTCTATAATTTTTTGAATTAGTTAATTTGCCTTTCATTCCCGCAAGTTAGCTTAGTTCTAGAAAAAGTCCACGAAATAAGTCTATAAATCGAAAGACGGCTTTCAAATTGTAGAGAGAACATTATTATTTGAAGCGGCGTTAATTAAAGGAAAAACTTTGAATGGAACTTTAATAGCAAGTTGTCGATGTAGTTTAAAAAATATACAAGATAAAGAAACACTGGGACGCTTTACTAGGTGTAAATTAGGACTTTCACCAGCTAAGTGAACTGGCGAGCCACCTAAAACCATATAATAACAAAAAGATATAATTTATAGTAAAATGATCAAGTAAAATTGGTTAATACGCCCTTATAACTGGAAATGGTAAAAAGTTCCTTCCCTTTTTACATACGATTATAATTAAGAGCCTTTTTTTCTGCTTCACTCTAAATTTAGCGTGTGACGTATACATTATTTTTAAAAAAACTCAAGGAAATTGCACTCTCGACGCTATCTAAATTCTTACTACTTTATGTAGATAGAAAGAAAAATCTCAAATGTAAACACTAAGCGATAGCCTCAGTAGTTCAGTTTGTAAGCTCAATGTAACAAACATGAGAGAAACCAAGCCTACCGTGAATAAAAGAATATCTCCATGCAAAATTCTATATTTGTATATCATGCATATTATAAGAGCAAGAGAACAAGACTACTGAACGCGACACAGTTTTGAAAATATCTTTTTAGGTTTACAATCACTTCTTAGGTTATGCGCTACTAGAACATGGCCCAGTGATGTGGCTTACTTACTATTTTGACGATTAGTATTTGCTTTAATTCATAAATTGACAGACACTGTAGGAGGTAGGCACGGTATTTTATTATACTATGTTTCAGATTAGAACAGGGATGGTTCAAATAATAATTTGTAGGCATCAAGCATGATTTTCATCGAGCGTATCCACGAATGCTAAAATGATACAACAGTGCCAACAAGCAGCACTCAAATGAACATAGTGAGATGGAATAACGGAACAAACAATATTATTTTGGAAAATATAAACTATTAGGTGGACATTGTACCAACGAGTTTGACAGGTGTTAGGTTTGTTAACAAAAAATCAAATTGACTAATTTATAGGATCCTTCTCCCTACTTATAAATTTCGGGTCCATATTGGCTCACCTAAAGTTCTTTACCCGAAATTGTTCTTCCTAATGATTTGTAATCCGAATGATGACTCTTCCTAAAATTTTTCATCACAAAGTTTACATTAGTACTATTTGTAGTGCAACCGGCGATGTTCATAACACTCATGTTTCCGAAAATTGTAATTAATAATATAATAAAAAATCCCGAGGTAGTTGGTCACAGTTCTAACCTAACCTATGGATCCCTTCCACATCGTATTTATGACAAACGGTTATTCGGAGACAAAAAATACCAAGAGACTATTAGCCTTATATTTAGGTGTTTTTTACGATAGAATCAAGAAAATAAACGATTTGCAAAAATAACACTTTTTTGGCTAAATTTTTGTAAGTCCTCGCGCCGTAGCGCCCCTTAGGCTAAACTTCAACCGAAATTCATAAAATACGATTCATTTACGGTTATGTTTATGACCTGAGAGTTTATACCGCAGTTTTAACCGTACCTATACCAATAACTATAGGACCGTTTCGGTTCTGGCACTTCGTCGGCCGCTGCCGCGGCACGCTCGCTTCGCTCGCTTGGCTCGTGCGTTGTGGTCACAGTTCTAACCTAACCTAAACCAATAATTATGAATAGGACCGATTCGTTTCTGGAACTTGACCATTGTACTATTGTGTATTTGTACCATGGTACTATTATTATATATATTATTCTTATACGTTATACATGTTATGTGAAAATAAAGTTACGCATGAATAATGTACTTATATAATACTGATTATTATGAATAAAAAACATCTAAGCAAAAATGATATGACTTTGAATAATAGTGTAAAAGATGGCTATAGAGAAAATATAGGAAAACAAATAAAAGTATAATAGACGTTTATTGCTACTGACATTATGAAGTTGAATGCTTCGGAATTATGAACATTAGAGACAGAGTACTTAGGAATTGTGATTGTTAGGATGAAAAATGTTAGGAAGAACATTTTCGGATTTCCAATTATCGGAGTTGAAAATTTAGGTGAACTTTGGCGCTACCATGAATTTCAGTTAGACAAATGAAACAAAAACAATTTATACAAATATCAAACTCTTAACACTGTGCGTCAAACCGACGTATCTCTGATCTTATACCACCAACGTGGCAGACTGTTTCTCAAAGATAGATACTATTAATTAATAGAAGCTCTAAATTCCTTGTTGCGAATATTCTGCCACGAGCAATAGATGGCTGTACTTTATCACGTTCGCAAGGTACGAGACCTTGGATATATTGCCTATTAATATAATTAAGTCAATTAAGTATGTCTTCGGTGGTTGGCTAAGCTAATTTTATAGAACCTGACGGTGTGCATAAAAAGGATTACGTCGAGATGCGTATTAAGCTGTGACTATATGAATTCACTTGCAGTTACAGTGAAGTAGACGTGATTGCATGCAGTTTCGTTATGAAATGCGAGAGTGTTGGAATAAAGTGCACGGTATCTTAATTACATAGCTTGTCTCTGAAACTCACTTAGTTTGTTAAGAGTTATAATGTTATTATATTTTCGGACATGTGTAGATATTGCTGATGCGGTTGAAATTTATAGATGTCAAAGGAAACAGACGTCTTTTCTATGGTTTGAATTTATATAAATTTTGGTGTATAGTAATAAAATAAATAACTATTTGTTCCGTAATATATAGTATTCAGGCGATATGTAGTTTTCAATCCCCTGTTCAATTATAAGTTAAGTACGTTTCATTCACGGTTTAAAAAGTACGAAAAATCGACTAACCGATACGATAAAAAAACTAAATAAATCACAGTTTTATTACTTCACTAAAACGAATAGATTTCAACAGGTCACAAAAAGATCACGGTTGGTTTGGCAATTCCATTTAATATGAGACTCGGGTCAGAATGTCTACTCGCAAAAATAAAACTATATTGTTCAATATTGTCGACCAACACTTGGCTACGAATAGATTTCTTACTGCCGTATAAATATATATAGCAATTCATTTTGTGTGACTTACACAGCACAGTGCTAGTTAGATACATAGACAAATCAATGAAATACAATCAATTTCGTATGAAGCTGGGTGCGTAAGCAAATTATACAATTACTAAAATTTTAGGAAACCGATGTTCCCATGCTCGAGCGTCATTTCAAAACATAATAATATTTATATATTATTATTTACTATGAAAAAAAATAAACACTCAATATAAAGCATATTCCAGATTGGAAGAAAACTTCTTCGTTTACCCAATAATGTGAGAATATTTGCTGTTACGTTCATATCCTGGCAATGTGATGCCGTGGGATATCCCACGGCATCACATTGCCACTGAGCCGTGAAATCGGATTACCATTTGGACATAATATATCAGACATCTTACTAAAAGTGCTGTAAAAATTTTCTTATGATTAAGTTATATAAACAAATCTTTAGATTGTATTTTTGAAAAGCAGAAGCTTTTAGGGTTCCGTACCTCACAAGGTAAAAAAAGGAACCCTTATAAGATCATTTTCTTGTCCGTCTGTCTGTCTGTCCGTGTGTTACTACCGATTTTCTCAGGAACGGGTGGACCTAGCAATTAGAAATTTATACCAAATACTGAGGTCTATGGTTCCTGTTAGTTGTACAGAAATCAGGGTCCTGGGTCAACCCAATAAAACGATATGGTCAAAATTAGATTTTTGCGAAAACTTGTAAGTACCAAAATTAACCCTAATTTTCAACCTTTTTAATTTTCGTAATTTTTCCTTTACTTGTGCTGTAAGACCTTGGTTTTAACCAAAATTGACAATTCTAGGTCAACCGTAAGTACCCTATAGGTTTTGGATCGAAAACCTATAACATGGTAGTTTGGCCAAAAGCAAGGTCTTACAGCACAACAGGTCTTAAAGGACACATTATACTTATCGTCACGCCTTTTATCCCCGAAGGGGTAGGCAGAGGTGTATTTCTACACCCACTTTTCACCAGATATACTTTAGTCCCACGTAATAAGGGGCGAGCCTATTGCCGTACCGGGCACATTTCCAGACTCCGTGCTGCTACTGAGAATTTCGTGACAGAAAAACCCAATAACACTGCCCGACCCAGGAATCGAACCCGGGACCTCCTGATCCCACGCGCGAATTTATGCCGCGAGACCAACGAGGCAGTCGCATAGGGTTTGATGTCGAGTTTTCCGTCTCTACGCAAATATGGTATTTGCATCGTGTTATCCCTTAGTCGCCTCTTACGACACCCACGGGAAGATAGGGGGTGGTGACACTTGTATTCTATGCCGTCAACCACACGGCTAACAAAAAATACACAAATAAAGGAAAAAATACAAAAAATAAAAAAGTGGAAAATTTAAGGGTGTCCCCACACCTATATAGTGGACTCCATTTAAGATAGTCCTCTAAGTTGTATGGGCGCTCATACAGATTTAGAGGACTAGCGTAATTAGCACCAACCTCAAATAAGGTAAAAGGCGTACGGAACCCTCGGTGCGCGGGTCAGATTCGCACATGCCCGAATTTTTTGACATAGTAACATTGGTGTACATAATGTATCAACTTAAAGCCAAGAAATGCATACTAGGATTCAGTTAGAAGATAATTAAACTACTGCATTCACATCTAATTTAAACAGTAAGATAATAATAATATTAAGTTAATATTAAGTAAAAATAACAATAATATTAAATTTTAACAAAGGAATTAATTTGTTTACTAATGCTTTGCTTACAATATAAACCTTTATCTTCTTTTTTTAGTATACTGCCCTTTTTTCTGACTTAACGTAAGGCCCAATACTTCTTAGGCTATCATTTAAAAGTAACTAGGTAATACATTAACTCACTATCCACTGAAATATGTACAAAACGTGTGCCAATTGAATAGTGTCATGTTTATTCACATGGAAAGGCTGGAGCAGCAAAAACCCGTAAACACAGTTGTCCGGGCCATATTTTGTGGAAAGGTGGTCGTCCCTCCAACTGATCGATGTACTCGAAACTGGTAGAATTAGGGGATCCGAGGATATCTAACCTGCACGGGGAAAGTAAAAATAGAACTCGCCGCAAATTCTGTTTTGTTATTTTTATTTTACCGCGTGGAATACTGGAATATTGTTGGTTGAGGTCGAGGTAATGGTTGTTCTTTTAATACCAGCCAGCAAGTTATATCACACACTGTTTGAATAAAATAATGGAAAAGTTTTTGTTGAGGTTAGTGTCTTCATAAGCATCAGATTATTTTTATAATATTACACGTTAGTGGGTACAGGTCAACGGCCAAGTCACATAACATTAAATATAATAATAAAGAAATTGCAGTAAGGAACCTCAGACTTGGTTCAACTTTGTCTAGAGATTTCATTACTTTTTAGAGATGAACTAGCAGCTCCTTCGAGACTTGGCAATTTTTTTACAGAATGTATTTGGTGGGATTTCTGTTACAAGGAACATTATAATAATCTGTATATATAAAATCTTTGCGTTACTTACTGACTGACAGACACACTACAGCCGAAACTACAGGGCGCAAGTAGGTGAAATTTGGCATGTATGTTCCTTGAGGAGTGTAGGGGAGCACTGAGAGAGGGTTTTTGAAATGTCCTCCCCTAAGGGAGTAAAAAATGTTGTCAAAATTTTATAAAACTTTTTATTCCTTGTATAGATTAAATCTAAACTTTGTTAAATAATTTCATTTGAGGAACCAATACGGTTCCTCAAATGAAATTAGTTAACGCTAAGAAACATTTTTCAGAAATTCTTACGCTAAGAGGGTAAAAAGTTCAGTTTTTATGGCAATGAGACTTCGTTCTGGTCACATTCCGTCAAATAAGTTTGGGTTTTTAATGAGAAAGGTTGCTTCACCTGCTCGCGAAGAATGCGGAGTGGTAGAGGATGTTCAACACGTTTTGATGGAGTGTGTACGGAACGAAGTCCTAAGAAACAATTTGCTTGGTTCCTACCAGTTCGAAGTCGGAGCATGTAACTCGATTTTATCGGATCCTTTATTAGAACCTGCTAAAATATTATATAAAATAGGTTCAGTAGCTTTAAGGAGATAATTGAGTGATTTGTTATAGTTTTAAGGTTGATTTTACAGGGCGACGTTATCGCTCAGCGATAAAGCCCTTTAATAAAGAATTAAAAAAAAAAAAAAGGGCAGTCAAAATATGTATGAAACCTTTGTATTCCTTCAAGGGATTAACTCCAAACTTTGCATATTTGGTCCTCAAATGACGTTAGTGAACACCAATAGGTATACATATTTATTTTGTAAATTCTTGCCCTAAGAGGGTAGAAAAGGGAGTTAAAGTTTGTGTAAAACCATAAGTTTTTGCAATGGAATCACTTCAATCTGTATATATAAAATCCTTGCGTCACTTACTGACTGACAGACACGCTACAGCCGAAATTACTGGGCGCAAGAAGGTGAAATTTGGCTTGTATGTTCCTTGAGGAGTGTAGGGGAGTTTGTACAAAACATTTTACTATAGCGAAATTTACGCGTGCGAAGCAGCGGGCAAAAGCTAGTAGCACATAATCAAAGAACTCCAAAACTCTCGACTTTCAAAACTTTATATGTCAACTTTATGTATCTAAAAATAATTTGAATAATCTTTGAAGTTTATAAAAAATAAAATGTATGTAAACAATTTTACTGATGTGTCAAAACTGATAGATCTTTTGAGAAGCCTTCGTAGGCTAAAAGTGTGCAATAACAATATTACCTATTATATATACCTAAAGGACAGAGATTCTTCTTTTTGAAATTGTTACTCTGTCACAGACACTACGTGAGAAGTTTTATGAAAGCATATTATTTCTGAAGCTTTTAAGTTTTGTGAATATAAAGGACATCTAACTTTGTCATGACGAACCGTTCACTCATCCATTCACACGTTCATTCATCTGTAAGTACATTTTATTGATTATATTATTATTATACTGAGTTCAAAGCGCACAGAATTACGATACTTCTGTTTTATTTGCATAGTTTTGTTTCAAATAAACTTCTTTTTGGTAAAGAGAATACCTGGGCATATAGATAGTAGGAGATAAGTCTTTCTTTACTCGTATACGGCTGGCTGATATTCACCCGATTGGAAACCAGGGTCTTGCAAAATGTAACCGGAATGATCAGTAAAATATATTCATCATCAACAGCCTTGTTTTAAACCGACCTAACTGCCGGGCGCAGGTCTCCTGTTCTAATGCGAAGGGTTAGGCCATAGTTCACCACGCTGCGCGCTGGCCAAGTGCCTAGTTCGCAAACTTCACATGCAAGCCGGTTTCCACGCGACATTCTTCTTAATTAACAATTTAATACGCAGTTAACGTAAACTTCAAAAAGTCAGTTATGCGCGCCTTATAATTGAACTTGAGACCCTTTGCGATGGAATCTGTTGGTCTTTCCACTGGGCCATTGCTTATTAAAAATACAACCTTTTTTTACCTATGTTCGCAAAGTAATAAAAGTTCTCCGAGTGTTGCGCGAAACTAACAGTAGCTTTATGCTGTGACTAATAATTCAAATTACTTTACCTCGTAGAAACTTGATTTCAATTACTGCTCAAGACTTTAAAATTACTCAGTATTCCCTAAGCGTAGTTTATAATTTGAAATGAATAGCTCTCACGAACTAAGAAGTGAACACAAAGAAGTTCTTGAGTTGTCAGCTAGCAATAAACTGATTTACTAAAGCGTGGAGATTCCGAACCGCACTTTCCACCCCATGCAGTAAACTAATAACAGACGTGCTCGGATGTACAACAAGTTGAATAAAAGACAGGTAGCTGCCGGCCAGACAGAAGAACGTAAATAATGCATACAGCTAGAGTGTCGCAGCCATCTATTGATTCCAATTGGGTTGTATCAGCGAACAGTAATATATTAAACTACTGGAACAGACATCGTTTGATAAAATGACGCTTCTCCTGCAAAATAAGTTCTTGTTTTTTATACTCATTCTCTTAGCATTATCCCAGTTTCAATCTGGGGTTCGCTTCCTAGTCTAACCGGATTTGGCTGAATATTAGCTTTTCCACAGAGCGACTGCCTGTCTGACATCCGCAACCCGAAGGGATAGCGATATTCCATGGTTGAGACCAGTGTCAGTTTATTTAGAAGGTACTGACGCCCTGTAACAACTGTCAAAGATCTTCTTGACAACCGGGACCGACGGCTTAACGTGCTCTTCGAGGCACGGGACAAGCGATATTTAACAATTCAATACGCACATAACTCCGAAAAGTCATCGCGCCGTGGATTCGAACCCGATACCTTCTGCACGGCAGTCTGTTGGTATCTCCACTAGGCTATCGCTGCCTATTGTTTTTTATACTATTCATGAAAAATAGTGGTACAAAAACTGTATTTTATTATAATTTCAAACCTTCGCGATTTGTATACGTCATTTATTAGCAGTTGCAAGTTTCTTAAACAGGTCTTAAATGCGGTTAAGACCCGTTAAATATAATTGAAAGTTGTATTCTTTTAGAAATAGTAATATTGTGTTTATTGGTGGCTTAGCACGAGATTGTAGGTATGTAATTCATTATAGATTTTGACATTTTTCTTGGTCATTATAATACACACGTTGCGAGCTTTAGAATTTATGTAAAAGATAAAATAAAACATTACCAAGATCACTCATCTATACTACAATAAAACTCAAAGAGCACTTTGTCTGTACATTAAATATTTTTGCAAAATTTCAATTGGATTGTGACATGTTATCGATATAGAACACAAAACATTTTTTTTTGGAATTATTGTCTGTCTGTCTGTCTGTATGTTCGTTAAATCATCACGCAATAAACAGTGAACGGATTTTCACCAATATATTGCCTGAAGACCCAATTACAATCTTGGACAACAATCATCACGCTATCACCTATGGGAGCCCAGCAGTGTCATTAAATAAATTTAATAGACTTGAATTCAAGCAACACACTAAATTGTTTGTATCGCGATAGTGACAGACGCATAGTTTGTCTCTTTGGTTAACATTTTGTTTTTAGTTTATCAGAATCCGTTTATTCTATCAAAAGTTATCGCAATTTAAAATATACATAAGGCGGGTCCACACAGAGCGAGCAGCCTCGCGAGGAATTTGCCGCGCGAGGAAACGGTCCTCGAACGAGCGCGGCCATAGAATAAAGCTGCGTTCACAGTTATCTGACGTGATCTCTTGTGACGGTCTCTGTCGTAATTACTTACCGTTCACATTTGTCTGTCGCCATCTGTCGCGATCTGACGCAATTATGAATCAGCTCTGTCTTGACTCTCGGGGAGTCCACAGTTCCACACTTTCGCAATGTTTTTCATGAATTATCCGATTCAGATTAAGTAGATATCCAATTATATCCATAAATTATTTACATAGGATTATATTATTTCGTATTCAATTAGCTCATCTATAGGTACTGTATAAGAATAATATTATAAAAAGGAAGTCCATTAGTTCGTCGTCCATTGCGCACAATTGCATACGCGCGTCTGACGCTTTACGACAGACAGTGGCGCGTCCACATTAGTCTGACGAGTTGTGTCGCGCGAGTTAACTGTACGAACCCAACAATGTTAGCTTCGTCAGCACATCTCTCCCCACCAAATTAACTAGATAATGTTATTGTCATCTTAGCATTAATTTATTATAAATACCTTTGTAGATCTAACATTAGCGATTACTATTTTATATTTTAAATATACTGTTAAGCTGTTATAATTAAATATAGTATTTTTTTACAATTAATCTGAGTCCAATCTCTTAATTCGCGCTGTACCCCCCCCCCCCCTCTCTGTCGCAGACCGGGATATTGTCTGTCGCGACACGACAGACGCCGTCACGACAGATTACATCAGATAAATGTGAACGCGGCCTAGAGCGCGGCAGCCTCGGCACCGTAGGAAAAACAAAATTGTAGTTGTCATAAAGTTTGAATTCAGAACATGAAAATATAGTTGAAAATCTATTATGTATTATTGCGCATGTATTAAATTGTTGACTTGTGAATTAGAGTGAAATAGTACATTTGCCATCTATCGGTCTACGTATCATCGGTACGTACCGATGCACATTGATATGTGAGATCGTTGGTCTCTCTTCTCTCTTATTTTTAAATTTTGTTTATAAATATAGTACTTGGAAATGGTCATACTGCAATAGGGTTGTGGCATGTGTTTTTACTAGCCGGCTGCCTGACTGACGCCAATTGCTGTACCTACTTTGGGTACTAGACAATGGTAATAATGGGCCATAACATACATATTTAGTTATACTTACTTTTTTTGTAAATATGTACATAGAAACACCCAGACCAAGACAAACATTCATGTTCATGCACACAAATGTTTGACATGAGCGGGAATCGAACCCGCGACCTTCGGCGTTGCAGTCGCTTACACTCCCGCTTTGCCAACCGGTCGTCGATTATTGTTATACCTAAAGGATGGAATAGGTAGACATGGAAAAAAATATAAAATGAATTATAGGAAATGAATGTCTGTAGACAAGGATACTGTAACCGAAGCACAGACTGAAGGATTATTATTCGTACAATAAATAGCGTCAAAGATGAGAACGTTATGATGAATGTATCCTCCGTCATTCAGTGACCAGTGGATAGAGTATGCGACTGCTGATCGGAGGTCCCGGGTTCGATTCCCGGGTTGGGCCCGTTAACGGCAATAGGCTCGTCCCCTATTACGTGGGACCTAAACATTTCATGGTGAAATGTGGATGTGTGTACATAGACCGAGCAGCCTCGCGAAGCATTTTCCGCGCGAGGCTGCTTGGTCTGTGTGGACCCGCCTATATAATATATCCGCATTGGCTATCGAGTGATTCGGACTTAATTTGGGCAAAAGTTTTCTTCAAGTTCTTATCTAATATTTATATTTTCAGCGGTGGATCTTAACACCGACTTTTAATTTTGCCAGTGGTGCCACCTAGGAGTATTACTTAAAATTATTACTTTACACACCATTACAGCTTATATTAAATAGTAGAGCATCGTAGACTTACTATTCGAGTGTTACTTTTTGAGTGCAAAGATTCAAATTAACTAATAATTATGTAATCCGGTCAGATAGTATGTTTAAAAAGAAAGAGCTAAGAATTTAGGTGGCAGGTACCTACAGGTTACTACTTTTCTAATAGGTACCTACAATAGGAAGAAACTTAAATATGAGCGTGAGTTTCATCAACCGATCATTATGTTATTTTACATGATCAAGGCCACAGAAAGGGATACTTAAAGGATACCGACTTCCACGCGAGCGAAGCCGCAGGCACAGCTAGTATTATCTATCTTCCATAATTGTCTATTTGAAAATTAATAATTATGTGTTTATTTTAGAGGAATTTCAGTTTCATAAACACATTCATTTAGTTCGTTCACCAAAGCTAAATTTCTGTCTTCACCAAACGTTTCGACTAAACTGAGTTATAGTCGAAAACGAAGTGTGAAGTTTCGTCCCGTGTCCGCTCTAGTAACAATAAATCAGTGTATTATAGTATTGCATATAAGTGCACACAACAGCTAATGAAATATTCATCTGCTACCAAATTGGCGCGATGACGCCTGCTCTTGTCAATATGTATGTATACACCTGCTAACATATATGTTTGAAGGTCATTAAATATTCCGTGGATCGTTTTGTAGCAATCGACTGCAGTTATCGGCAGTTGATCTATGGCTGAAGTTTAATGTTACTAATATTTATAATAAAACTAGCTTTAGCCCGCGGTTTCGCTCGCGTAAATTCGGGGTTCTCTAGTTATAGTATATTATCTATGTATGTTCGGGGTAACACAAAACTCCTTTATTGGGCGGCAATTTTAACTGTTTAAGAAAAATATAACTCTAACAAAAAGTATTTACACATACATACAAACTACTTAGTAGTACTCAAAATGCTATGGTATCAGTGACGTTTCGCTAGAGTGGCCAATATGGCGACTGCGATTTTTCTGTCAGAACCATTCGAATTTAACAAAATACACAACAATCCCAATTTTGCAGATATATGTTGTCGACTCGAAATCTTTATTTTTTAATATTTTATTATTCAGGTAAGGTTTCAATCGAGTCTACCGTACCCCTTGTCGAAATTATTAATATAGATTTGACACTGCGATAGTAGCGCAGTCGGTCGGTACCAATGTGGAACATGCCAAAATCAAGAAAAACTTAAAAATTATCTAAAGAGACATTTTCCAGTGGACTAAACTGTGAATCTAAACCATTCTCAAGTCCCCTTGAACACACACAAAAAATATCATCAAAATCGGTCCAATCGTTTAGGAGGAGTTCTGTAACATACACACGCACACAAGAAATATATATATATAAAGATGGGAGCCATAACCACACTTTCGGTTCTGGACCGGACCGACCTGCCCGAAAGTGTGATTATGATTCCCTTCAATCCTATTGAATTACATAAAAGTAAAAAATCCTATCTTCTAACATGCTTTACTATTTATAATAATAAAAATCGGGTAAGTGCGAGTCTGACCCGCGCACCGAGGGTTCCGTACGCATTTTTCCTTATTTGAGGTTGGTGCTAATTACGCTAGTCCTCTAAATCTGTATGAGCGCCCATACAACTTAGATGACTATCTTAAATGGAGTCTACTATGTATGTATGGGGACACCATTAAATTTTCCATTTTTTTATTTTTTGTAATTTTTACTTTATTTGTGCTGTAAGACCCTGCTTTTGGCCACATTTCGTGATTCTAGTTCAACGGGAACTACCATGTAGGTTTTCGACCCAAAACCTATAGGATACTTTCGGTTGACCTAGAATTGTCAATTTTGGTTAAAACCAAGGTCTTACAGCACAAGTAAAGGAAAAATTTCGAAAATTAAAAAAAGTTGAAAATTAAGGTTAATTTTGGTACTTACAAGTTTTCGCAAAAATCTAATTTTGAACATATCTTTTTATCGGGTTGACCCAGGACCCTGATTTTTATACACCTAATAGGAACCATAGACTTCAGTATCTGGTATAAATTTCAATTTGCTAGGTCCATCCGTTCCTGAGAAAATCGGTGGTGACACACGGACGGACAAGAAAGTGATCTTATAAGGGTTCCTTTTTTACCTTGTGAGGTACGGAACCCTAAAAACGTATAAAATTACTCCGTATATGTTTTTGTATTACATTTTTTTTATAAAAATTGCTTTTGCCCGCGGCTTCGCGCGCGTTAAATTCGGGGTAACACAAATCTGCTTTCAGTCTCAAGTTGTGTGAAGACACTCCTGATTATTCTAAAGACTTCAGAAACTCTATAGGGTACAAAGTAGCTCGGTCAGTATTCATGACACTTTATACCTACCATTATATCTACCGAAAGGTACATAATAACATCGCCTTGCATAGGTACAGTCAAATGCCAAAGCCATGTTCCAATACATGTCCAATATATATCTATAAACATACATACATACATACATAGACTCACGCCTGTTTCCCGGAGGGGTAGGCAGAGACTACGGAGCGCCATTTGTAACGATCTTGACATATCTCTCTTGCTTCATTCACTCCCATCAGATTCCTCATGCATGCTCTTCTGTTCAGGGTGCTTCTAACCTGTCCTGTTTTTAGGATGTCTCCAATCTGGTTAGAGAACGTCCGCCTAGGTCTTCCCATTCGTCTTGTCCCTTCCACACTTGCCTTATATATCTGCTTGGTCAGTCTTTCGTCATCCATCCTCTCCACGTGTCCAAACCATCTTAGCATACCTTTCTCGATGCTTGTCACTACATCTTCTTTTACCCCACAACACTCTCTTATCACACAATTCTTTACTCTGTCAGTCAAAGAAACACCACACATACTTCGCAGTGCTCTCATTTCTACAGCATTTATTCTACTTTCATGACTCTTCTGCCATACCCAACTATCACTACCATACATAAGAGTAGGTACTAACACCCCTCTATGGACAGCCAAACGTGCCTTTTTGGACACGTTTTGGCTATTCATAAACGCCTTCAGAGCTCCATTCACTCTATTACCTGCATTAACTCTTCTTTCAATATCTTCTACATTCTTACCATCTCTTGTAAACAGCGTACCTAAATATACAAACTCATTCACTTGCTCCACTCGCTGTCCATCGATCATAACATTACAAGCCGTAACGCATTCCTCCTTTTCAAAAACCATAACTTTCGTTTTACTTACATTTACTTTCATTCCTTTCCTCTCTAACGCACCATGCATGATTGTTACCATCTCCTGCAACTCCTTTGCTGAAGTCGCAAGTATAACCTGATCATCAGCATAAAGGTGGCATTTGACAAGTAACTCATTCATCCTTAATCCACAGTCACTATTTTTCAAATCTTGCAAACAACTGTCCATGAAGAGGTTGAACAGCCACGGCGAGGCTACACATCCCTGTCTAACACCTGTTTCGATGGTAAACCAATCCGTGTACGACCCATTTATCCTCACACAAGCTCTAGAATCTTCATAAAGGGATTTCAGAGCTCGTATGAGGCTGCTGTTCACCCCATACATCGACAGTACCGACCACATTTCATTCCTCACCACTTTATCGTAAGCCTTTTCCAAATCCACGAATGCGCAATAGACCTTTTGACCTTTGGCCAAGAATTTTTCGGCTGCGCACCGCAAGGAAAAGACTTGATCCGTGCACCCCATACCCTTTCGGAATCCTGCTTGTACATCCCATATTTTCTTGTCAGTTACTTCCATAACTCTTTCAATCAGTACCTTCGCATACAATTTGCCAACAAAGCTGAGAAGGCTAATGCCTCTATAGTTCTTGCAGTCTTGTTGCGAGCTATAAACACTTTCGCATTTATAATATTAGTAGGTAGATAAAATCGTTTCAGCCGTTTAAGCGTGGTATATAATTATTAGTTTATGTCTGCGAAAAATGTAATCAGCGTGCACAATATGACATTATGTATGATGCGTCAGTACTGACAGATATACGCACATGCGCACTCAATTATTATAGCGAATGCGTTCTTAATTCCAAGAGGTAAATGTGTGCCGAAGAAACTTCTAGCCTTCCTACAATCCCTTACAGTTTAATGTTTGCATCTTATGGTAGCCTATGTCCGTCTCCATGGTCCAGTATATATCTATATCAAATTTCAACAAAATCGGTTCAGCCGGTTTAGCGTGAAAACGGAACATAATAATATATACATATTTCGAATTTATCTTAATATATATATTTCTTGTGTGCGTGTGTATGTCACTGAATTCCTGAAAATGTTTTTTTTTACTTAATTTTAAATTTGTAAGTAATTGTGGATTTTGGAATGTTTCATATTGGAACCGACGGACTGCGCTGCTATCGCAGTGTCAAATCTTTTATATTAATAATTTCGTCAAGGAGTACATCGAAACCTTGCCTGAATAATAAAACATTAAAAAATAAAGATTTCGAGTCGACAACATATATCCGCAAAACTCGGATTGTCGAGTATTTTGTAAAATTGTAATGGTTCTGACAGACAAATCGCAGTCGCCATATTTGCCATTTTAGCGAAACGTCACTGATACCGGATAACATTTTGAATACTACTAAGTCTTAGTACTAAGTAGTTTGTATGTGTAAATACTTTTTGCAGTTATATTTCTTAAACAGTTAAAACGACAATTATAGAAGTATCCGCCCAATAAAGGAGATTTGTGTTACGCCGAATATAGATGATTTACTTACTATAACTAGAGAACTCCGAATTTACGCGAGCGAAGCCGCGGGCAAAAGCTAGTAATATTATATATTAGAAGGGATATGAAATGATAATTCACCTTACGTTAATTTAGCAATGTGACAGAAATTGTTTTTTAAGAGAGAGAAAATCGCCATTCCGAATTTAAAACCGCTTACGTTTCAGTTTTACCAAAAATACGCTTTGCACCAATTAAAAACGGATTTATTGTTTTTAATTGGTCTAGCTTTTGCAGGTACATACCATAGCTACGGATCCTGTTTTTAACACTGTTTTTTATTTGAGTTTACGTGTTTATACCATATCTACAGCAGTTTCCACTACATACTACGAATAAATAACGTTAATCAATCACAGTAACTTCAGAAGTCTGTAATATTTCTTAAGTAGGTAGCGTAACAGTAAATACATGCAGCAGCTCGTCGCTGAGTGGGTTTGATTCCCAAGAGAAACTATAAGTTTAATTTTTTTTCTTGAGCTGAATAGCTGTATGTACTTTGCGGAAGTTGTAACATTTTTGTAAAGTGCTTTAAGTTAAAATATGGTTTAAACACAAAAAAAATCATTTCCATTTTCTTAATAATATTAAATAAATGAATAATAAATATAGCAATAAGTATGCTTTTGTTATTAATTCGCCAGCCAGCTACTCCAGTGCAACAGACTATAAATGACACTCCCCACTTCAATTGACAAGGATGTCGAAAAAACGTCATTGTCGTGATAAATGATCTGCGTCGAACAGACATTTTGTTTTGAGCTGTCACCCCCATCCATCTTGAGGACAGTAATTAATTAACAGCTGAAGTTTCCTCCTCATCGCACCTTAAATATATTGTTACGAACTATACGCGATGTAATTAGAACAAAACTACTCATTCTTATCTGTTGGAGTATGTTTGCGGTTATAAGAAAGAGGATGGTTATCTTATTACTTATAGAATGGCTTTGTGATTAAGGGATATCTGGCTGTATGATTATATAGTATATTGATCAGCATGCCACCATCAATAGTCGAATAATTTTGTTTGCAATTATTCAGCCCAGGACAAATATCGCGTATTGTTCACAAAGTCTTCTAGCCACACTTGTAAAGTTGTCCAAGGCCCGAAAAAAAATACTTTATAGTACTTCACATTAGCTGATTAATTGCAATATATTCATAACGCAAGATAACGCATAGTCAAAACTTTAAACATAAAGCTTGTTGTCTTATTTTCTTCCCAGATTCCATTATTTTTTTCTATGAAGTCGTAAAGTCATAAAATCCAACCAAGATTTGAAATAAACATATTACACAACGCTAACGAGGTTACAAGTGCAGTTCTTTTAGCGCTTACACACGTTGGCATTACAAATTTTAAAGTGAAATTTTGCAAGCTTGCGTGAACAATAAACACAAAAGAAAAGAAT
Organism: Euclidia mi; assembly: GCA_944739405.2. Lineage (NCBI taxonomy): Eukaryota > Metazoa > Arthropoda > Insecta > Lepidoptera > Erebidae > Euclidia > Euclidia mi. The sequence goes on from OX123190.2 coordinate 51,634,698, forward strand.
ACATATTTTAGCGGGGTGGCGGAAACTTGGCCGGATCTGAGTCCGCATGCAGAGTTTGTTCCAACTGTTATCTACGGGCGGTCTTTTCTCACATTACTCGTATAATTTGTTGAGATAAAATGTATCTGCAATGTTACACATACTGGCATAATAATACAAAAGCTTTACTACATATATTATAAATGCAACTTCTAATGTCCCTTGGCTTTGTGCATGGAAGTTCTAATGCTGATAAGAAAATCCAAGTAATCAGACCTACCTTGACTTTCTGTTTATTTATTTTTACATTTGCTTGTAATATTATAAAGAAGAAACTGACTGATATTACTAAACAGTCCTAACGGCTAGATCAACAAATTTAAAATTATAAACCATTGAAAATGGTAATCAAAATCTCATTGCTAAATGTTGTAATTTGCTGAATTATATGTAGTGTGCTGAATTTGAAACATTGGTTTAAAATTAATTTTAATGTAATCTTTGTCTTCTCAAATGCCCAGTCTCTCTAAAATAACCTTATACCAAAATATATTCAAGTAGGTAATGATTTGAACTTATCTACTTCCAAAGAAGTGCGTTATTGCGTATCATTTTCCAATCAAACAACATTCTTTCAACAGATCTCGCACTTTAAAAGTTTACAAAACTTTTAAAGTTAAAACCTGATTTGAACACAAATTGATGACATCCATAATTACTTTACAAGTTTATTACAAGAAAATTCGAAATACATCATGGATGCTAGGACGAAGTGAGCAATCCCTCTGAATCACGACTTGTTATTTACTCATTAAAACTTTGAATTGAAGGCGTTCCCAATCGACAATAGGGTTCTCAGGCGAGAGTTAAAAATTGAAGGTAGAATTTGGACAATTTGAAAAAAAAAGATTTAATTACAAAGTAAGTTTTAGTAGCTACGAATGCTTTGTTTCACTATTTAACATTTACTGTAAAATTTTGATTTTGTCTTAATTGTCTTTATTGCAAAGAATTCGCTTAGTATTTTTAAGCAAATCGGGATGTGTATTTTATCCATCTCACGTTATCACCAAAAAGATCTACTTGTTTTATAATTTATATAACTCGACAACAGATTTTAGGAATGTAGTATGTACGCTTATAATTAGTAGATGTGTCTTCTTTATAATAAAACAGCAACGAATTTATTTAGTCATTAAATCAATCGCAACAAAAAGGTAAATCTTACAAATACGATAGGCGACCCTAGCACTAAAACATTGAAAAAGCAGGCCCACTTTCGTGTCAACTAAATCTATTTTTATTTTATTTAATCCAAGCACGTGGTAACCCTGTTGAAAAGAAAAGTAAAATAAACTTTCAATGATATGGCAGATCTTTATCTTCGTATTTTGGCCAGGCATTGTATATTTCGTGAATTTATTTGAGTGGGAACTAAATTAGTACGGTAAAAGCATTTTCTTTTAAATAGTCTTTGAATATTTTTAATTTGGGCAACTTTTTGAGGCTGCCCGCTGTTCAAGAGCTTGGATTTAACAGTGATATAGTTTACATATGAATAAACAAAGTTATATTACTATCCACATATGATTTTTCTTTGATGGACATTAGGGTTTGGATCCCGGGACGTCCCGTGTCTCGAAGTCCCGGGACTTTCGTGTCGAGACTCGAGACGAGACAAGGTTATCGAAATTGTTATGTAATTGATTTTTAATTCCAAAGAATTGAAGGAGTCTAACGCCATCTGTTAGATTAATGAATAATTACTTGGTCTACTACGTAAGTATTGAGTAAACAACACAATAAATGTGTTTTCCATGTCGCCATTGGCATAATTATTACAGCTTAATAAATCGTACATCTATAAATTTGCGTAATCGTTATAACTACGAATCTCGTTTATCAAATAAATAGCAATATAACAACTTTTCATGTTTCTCAACCAAGAAAAACCAAATATTTATTTATTTATAACCGGCTGCTTATTCATGCAGTTGGTTATCGATTACAGCTGTTGTATATAATTATTTTGGTTCGTAATGGGTCCATAATTCGACCACAAAATGAAGGCAACCTTCCACGGATTATAAATAAAATCATATTTATTGATTTAAGTTAGTCCTAAAGTGCCACCTATGAAGATTATAGCAAACTATAGCTTCTCTAAAAGACTGATTTATAATGACGTTTTATTAATTTTATTTAGATTATTAAACTATGAAACAGAATTGTGATTATGAGAATTAACAATTTTGTGATTATGATCAATAATTAGATACTAGGATTTAAGATAATAGTAAAGGTAAAGTAAATTTTTTACTGAGTTTATTTTATTACTATAAGATTTACCTACTTAGAAATGAATCAGTACGTGATTAAAAAAGAAACAAAGTAATTATTTAGACTGAGATTAACCTAAGTTATGAAGATGTTATAATTTTATGTTTAATAAATGTTGATTTTTACAAAAATGATTATTTTTAAAACGTTTTACCACAAAGAAACTCGAAATGCTTTAAGAAAGCCTTAAAAAAATTGGCAAACATTTGAAATAAGATTATTTTCTGAAAAGTCTCGAATTCCCGGGACTTCCCGGGAATTTGTCTCGTGTCCCAGGACTTTGAAACTGACGGGAATTCCCAAACCCTAATGGACATATAAATAACCTTAGGGTCGAGCTTATATTTTTTTTTTTAGAGTGTTACCTATTTGCTTTTGCTTAAGCTGCTTTCATGATATGCAAATTTTAATTCAATGATAAGGTTTTCATTTGAATTATGACGCTTATTTTAAATCGGATAACTGAAACATAAAAGTACATGAAAAATATTTCAAGATAAAAATAAATATAATAACAAACCCGTTTCCTCAAAATTCAAGCTATTTACAAATTTATACTAAAAGATATAAATTACACATTTTTGCCAAGAAAATCAAGCCTCTTTCCATTAAAGCCGAAAGCAAAATAACTGTACCTTGTTCCACAGTTTTTAAAGTTAGCTAAGACTTTTATCTCAGCCACTTCGTAATTTTTAAAGTTCTTCGTAACACTTAGTCGTCGTCACACAATCATCCAAGTTGATAAGAAGAAACTTTTTAAGAAGCCAAGGACATAGCTTTATATAATAAACTAATACGTTTTTCATCATCATCACCAGCCCTGTATATTAACTGTCCCCCTGCTGGGTACGGGCCTCTTCTCACTGTGAGAACGTTTAACAATACGTTTTTACTTACGCTATCTTCTGATCATAATATTGATTTAAATACTATATTGGTACATTACCGAGTGGTGCCAGATTAAGAATACAAAATCCCCATTTTATTCCGTAGGCATCGTAAGAGACTACTAAGGAACTTACACAAAGCTAATAGTATATTTACGAAGAGACGGAAAACATGACATCAAACCTAAAACCGGTCTGGGCAACGTGGTATTGATGGCCAAATCCTCTAAGAGACTCTCAGTCCTCTGTGAACAAAATCAAGAGATGCTTAAGACCAGCAGTGAGCTGCTGCCATTCAAGGTTTTATGATATATTTTATTGCATTAAAAAAAGAAAGGTACAATAATCTCGCTCGGAATTGAATGCTACTCGAAATTATTTATTCTACCACTTTCAACCGCTAGTACTATAACTGCATTAATGCTTTGTTTTCTCGTATATTGCGAAGAACGGAAAAACGCGCAATTCCCAGTAAGCTCTATTATCAACAAAACGAAGCTAGAGCCAACACTGGCAACACAAAAGCAGCAATCGTCATAGTTATTCAGGAAGCGTATCTTCCGTTCCACAATCGCTCTCAAATAAAAATATCGATTTCATTTTCCTTTGTGTGTTTGCGCTTAAAGTGGGCAAATAATAAAATAAGGCGCGGTTAGCAAATCCAATAATATCCGACCACAAAGGGTCTGTCGATTGTGACGGATCCCGCCAACGGAATTTAATATTTTTCCGCGCGCCGGAGTTAGACTCAAATTTTAGCGTAGATATCGTTTAAGCTATTGTGATATGCTTAATAACATTTTCTTTTTGTAATTGATGGTGTATTCACGATGGTTTTGAATGTTATTAAATTAAATTTACTTTGCGATGTTTAAATTTTACGTCGCACATCTCGGCGGTTCCTTTGAAAAGCTAAGCAGTGTTGAGATTTATAGAATTTTCCTACTTAAATATCCAAAGGTCCCAGGGAGGACAACAATTTGTGGCTGATACAAAGTAAAGCCACGGATGACGATCGTATTCGGATGACTCCAGCGCAAGCTCTTATTTCAACAGATATTTCTTTATTTATTTTGTAGCTTGCCATGAAATGCTTTAGCATTAGCTCAAACAGTAAATCAACACTCATTGACATAAGTGACCGTTCACATAACCATAATTTTGATATCAATAACCTAAGTATACAGTACAGTCAGGGCCGGCCTTAGCCATCCAGGCGCCCCGGGCGAGCCATTCATTTGGCGCCCCCGCCTATAAGGAATCTATACCTTCACTCAACGCTCATGACGTCAGAGACCGCGTTGCCGTCGGGTATATTTTAAAACCCTCAACACGGCGGTACATATTTTTATAGTATACCCGAACTCAACACTATAGAGCGTTGTGTGAAGGTACTGCAACGCGCAAGGGTCGGGATCAGTTCAACTGAATAGGTTATGTTAGGTTTTCTTGTGACCCCGAACACAAAAATAGGAGCCCTGCGAAGCAGGGCTCCGTCAACTTAGCCTCATTAAAATCGCTAAAGGTCCGGTTTATTCGTAAAAGTGGCGAAAAATGGCGGTGCGTATAAGTTACCTCAATCCCTACCTACCCCAAACGAATGTTGCGGTCGGGTATATTTTCAAATCCTTAACAGGGCGTTACATAATTTTAAAGTACACCCAAAACGAATGTTGCAGTCGGGTATATTTTAAAACCCTCAACACGGCGGTACATATTTTTATAGTATACCCGAACTCAACACTCTAGAGTGTTGTGTGAAGGTATAGATTCCAAATACGCGGCGCCCCCCTGTTTAGGGTTCCGTGGCCAAAATGGCAAAAAAGGAACCCTTATGAATTCGCCATGTCAGTCTGTCCGTCCATAAGTCTCAACCACTTTATTGAAATTTGAAAATTAGTAGGTAGATGTATTCAGTGAAACGCTTCATGATCTAGCGTAACGGCAATAGGCTCGCCCCTTCTTACGTGGGACCTAAAATACATAACCTGGCGAAATGGGGATTCAATACTACACATCTGCCTAACCCCTCCGGTATACAGGCGTGAGGCTATATAAAAATAAAGTTTCGATGGAATCAAAGGCTTCTCGTAGTCCACAAGAGCCAAGCGGCTCAACCATCTTCCCCGGGAGCCTTTACTAAGCTGCCTGAGAGGCTCACTGATTTACTCGACATCTACGTCTGGGAAATCTTCAACTATTAAATAGCTAGTAAGTAGTTCCGGTTGGCTAGTGGTGAAGGCATCGGTGCATGCGCAGCATACAGAAATTCGCAGAAGTATTAAACAGCCAGCATCTAAGGTATCACTACTAGAGGTAGTCACCTTTGTCAGATAAGTCTTTCCCAGGACTTTCGCGAAGACCTTTGACCACGGATTTTGCACAATCGCCTCCTATGAGTTCTTTCTCTCAGTTTCGCCGAGCTCCAGATCTCTTCACGATGAATAAGGGTTTAAAAGGCTGCCTCTGATGTTTCCTGTCGCATTAGTTCCAGAAGATAATTTGAAAGTTTAGATTTCCCAACTAATCATATTTTCCTAATGTACAGGTGCTTTCGATGCAAACTGCTATCGGTAAAGGATTACCTATTTAGTTAAAGCGTGTTGCGGCGAACCATGACGTCGGCAAATCTTGGTATCGGCAACCATTCGTTCTTTGTAGCGTTATTCGGCGAAACGTGCTGTCGCTAAATAATGGTATCGACTAATAGTTTTTTCGTATTACCGTTCGTCGGCGAACCATGCTTTCTGTAGACAGTTATATCGTTCAAGGGTAATTCGATATACCGTACGGGACTGATGCTACTCATATCCCTAAATAACGCGGGTGTATCCGCGGGCTCATCTAGTGTTACTGAAGGGTGTTACTTTCGTACATAAATCTCCTTATTTGTGTCACTGTCGGTGCGCTTTCAGTTCTACATTCATCGTCCAAGCTCATCTTCATGCAGATCATGTCCTGCTTGAACTCATTTGCCTCCTATTGTTTCTTATGTTCCCAAAATAATGCGCTTTATGCGGTCCCATACATGATTCTCCACGCGATAACCCTAATTCAGTGCAAGGTACTCTACCTGGGTCCGGAGGTTGCAGATCTCAGTCCAGTTGTCAGACATTTGATTTTTGTCGAGATAATCACGTCACCATAGGGTCGTTAGCTTACATGCCTGAAGTAAAATAGGCAGCCCGCCCCTACAAGGGTTATCGTGACTTTCCACTCTTTTCCAGCCGTCAACTGAATTCCGTGTCTGTAGCTAGGTTCAATCCATGTTGGCAGCTATCTATAGCTTGGGTATTCTTAGCATCCCTTACACTACCATGACCAAGGCCGCTGCCTCACGGCAGCGGCCTGTTCACGCAGGCATGGTATGGCTATGGACTAGGCACCGTATTTTTTGGCTACTTTTCATGGTAGGCTTTGTCCATAATTACCACGTTGGATATTATGCAAGTTGGCAACCACAGTAAAATCGTTACCTGCACAAAGGAACGCTGCTGCACCTTTTCCGCTGACAATTCGTTAGTCGTCTCATAGGTACATTCTCCAACGGAAGGGAATATGGTGTTGTTATACTACTCTAAGCCTTGTCGACCAATAGTATAACATAATCAGTTAAACCATTTTATCTACATAAAAAAAACGTCTTTAACTTTAGATTTAATTAAAAAGTGCATAGGGATCCCACCAAGAACTTAGGGTGCCAAGCCAACCTCACCTGCAAGTGGTGCACCTGCCGATCAACGGACGAGGCTCTGGCAAACAAAATATCCCGATAAGCGGCAATAGGCTCGCCACCTATTACGTGGGATGAAAACACTGGCGAAAGGTGGGCGTTTAATATGCCTCTGCCTACCCCTTCAGGGAAACGGGCATGAGTCTATGTATGTATGTATGTATGTTAATTAAAAAGATAACTGTTTGTCAGGGAGATGAATTCTTTACATAATTATTTTATTTCCGATGATCAACCTAGCGCCCATTGCGATTTTTTCACTTGCTTCACCATACCCCGCGATTCATAGTATATCTACTATTTCATAGCATTTTACTACAACCCTCTAAGCATCTTTAAAAATCTTATAAACGGACACATTTAGTGTACCCTTTAACCCCGCACTTGACTAGACCCGGGCGCCTGCGGCGCCCCTGGATCCTGGCGCCCCGGGCGACCGCCCCGGTTCGCCCCCCCCTAAAGCCGCTACTGACTGACATACAGACTGCCTCGTTGGTCTCGCGGCATAAATGTGCGCGTGGGATTGGGAGGTCTCGGGTTCGATTCCCGGGTCGGGCAAAGTGTTATTGGGTTTTCCCGTTAGGAAATTCTCAGTAGCAGCACGAAGTCTGGTAATGTGCCCGGTACGGCAATAGGCTCGTCCCCTATTACGTGGGACCTAAAAATTCATGGCGAAATGTAGGTGTAATATAACACCTCTGCCTACCCCTTCGGGGATACTGGCGTGAGTCTAAAAAAAAAAAGTATACAGTCATACTATGAGAAACCAGGCAAAGTATTCAAAGACTCTAAGTTAGAATTTACGTACATAGGTATACTAACGGAAACTAAGATATTGTGAAACATTGTGAAATTGCATGGTATGTGTAAACCCACCTAAATAAAAATAATTATATTTCAACATAAAGATCCAATAAAAATCGAGATCAATAAAGCTATATTTACAATGCCCACTCATTTTTATTCAGTACCCACTCAATTAAAAACCTAATTAAGTACCAGCAAACGACCAAATAAACAATAGGAATGCAATTATTAAATTCTTGGGTAGAAAAAAATCACAGTCAGTTGCGACTGTGCAAGAAATTTACTGTCCCCTGCTACGTGGGGTTTGGGGACCCCTAGGGCTTGCTATATTAAAAGAGGGTTGTACAGTAATACTCCAAAAGTTACATCGTGTTTGCACGTAAACTGTGTAACTTGAGTACCACGTAACTCAGGGCAAATTGAATTGATATTAAATCGTTTAACTGAAAATTTGTTCTTAATTTATCATTTTATTTATTCTTTACAGTAAAGAATGAGAATAATATTAAAATGTCAGTGCTTCATACGTATTACATAGTCAAAGACCTTGCTCTCAATATTATATTCAACTATGCTTTTATTTTCGCTTGCTTGTATCTCTTTCCTTCAGATTTTTTGCACCCTATACACGAATGTTGACTCAGCGTCACATGAATTATTGCAATACCATGAATTTTATTGAGTATTCATTTAGTCCGCAGATAATAATACATTTTCAAACTAATTCCTTTCTCTTCATAAAACGGGGTAACGCAAGTCGAGTTGTCCCTTGACTTATAAAAAGTGGAAGTACAATGTCCATACCTACTGTAACAGTTCAAACACCTTCGGGGCTTGTCCCTTCTCTATTCAGATATTGGTAACCTACTGTTGTTTAACCTTAATAGTTTCAATTTTGTAGTATTCGTGGTCAATATTAAAATAGGCTTCGCGATGGCTATATTTTTACTATACTTATATATAAAATCACTATAATTATATTAAACCTACATCGGGGAGAGGAACAACCAGACTCGAAACAACCATTTGTGAATCACACAAAATATCGTCATGTGGCGAAAATGCTTTGTAGGTACTACCCAATCAAGTAAATTATATTGAAAAATAACTAGTTTAATGATATTTAAAATAGTCTTAATAATATGACAAGCACAGCAAAAGAAACATCCATCTTAACTAATCCCTTCTTCGCCATGTAGCCTTAGTAAGGACTGCCGTACCTTCTTTGCAATTTTAGTAGTTGAGAAAACAGAATATACTATTCCTTAATAAAAAATATTATACTGATCAAGGTACACGTAATCATATATCAATAAATGATCGACAATACGATCTTAAATAAAAAAAAACATAAGCATACACTGTTCTACAACAATATTGTGAACAGTGCCAGTATTTCCTTCAAAATAAAGAAGTCTAAATAAAAAGGCTATAAAGAGCAAAGTACAGCTATTTAGGAGCAAAGCGGGAAGAACGTATTAGTATTTTTAAAGAACGAGAGATTTAAGGACAACGCTTGTAATGACATTGAAATTAAAAGCCAGAGAAAAACTTTTATTCCACTCGTAACATTAGAAAGTTCCGGTGAATTTGCTCACGCACCCTCTTTTAAATGAATTATTCAGGGCGGCAAAATACAGGGTAAGAAGTTTAAAGAGCCAGTTGTCTATCTAGCTGTCAATAATGTGCTTTAATTTATTTTACACTGGCATGCATTGGGTACGCATTCAAATTAGCTGCTCGGGGATCTTTTACGTCGCCGCGCCGTCGTTTCTTCGTCGACCGTACCTACTACATAAAATTTTGTGTTGTTGAAACTACATATTATAGCCGACAGTGTATCTCTTTTGAATGTTTGCATCAGCTTTGTTCAAGTGCTTAACAGAGTCTATGTGTGTATTCTTAATTTTATGTAAAATATTTAATTTATTTAATGTACCTACTGAAAAATGCTACTATGATATCATCACCATTAATGACTATTTCTGTTGCTAATGTAGAACCCAAACAATATGATAAGATAAGCAATTACAAGATACTAATATTATTAATTAACAACCCTGCGATAAACTCTGAATAAAACGTAAGTACCACGCGTGTTGTCAAATCGAACGCTTGAACTCACGCCTGTATCCCGAAGGGGTAGGCAGAGATTACGGACCGCCATTTACATCGATCCTGGCATATCTCTTTTGCTTTATTAGAATAGTCGTTCGTATATCCAAACAACCGGCTTATTTATTTTGTAGCTTGCCATGAAATGCTTTAGCATTAGCTCAAACAGTAAATCAACACTCATTGACATAAGTGACCGTTCACATAACCATAATTTTGATATCAATAACCTAAGTATACAGTACAGTACATACAGACTGCCTCGTTGGTCTCGCGGCATAAATGTGCGCGTGGGATTGGGAGGTCTCGGGTTCGATTCCCGGGTCGGCAAAGTGTTATTGGGTTTTCCCGTTAGGAAATTCTCAGTAGCAGCACGAAGTCTGGTAATGTGCCCGGTACGGCAATAGGCTCGTCCCCTATTACGTGGGACCTAAAAATTCATGGCGAAATGTAGGTGTAATATAACACCTCTGCCTACCCCTTCGGGGATACTGGCGTGAGTCTAAAAAAAAAAAAGTATACAGTCATACTATGAGAAACCAGGCAAAGTATTCAAAGACTCTAAGTTAGAATTTACGTACATAGGTATACTAACGGAAACTAAGATATTGTAAAACATTGTGAAATTGCATGGTACGTGTAAACCCACCTAAATAAAAATAATTATATTTCAACATAAAGATCCAATAAAAATCGAGATCAAATAAAGCTATATTTACAATGCCCACTTATTTTTATTCAGTACCCACTCAATTAAAAACCTAATTAAGTACCAGCAAACGACCAAATAAACAATAGGAATGCAATTATTAAATTCTTGGGTAGAAAAAAATCACAGTCAGTTGCGACTGTGCAAGAAATTTACTGTCCCCTGCTACGTGGGGTTTGGGGACCCCTAGGGCTTGCTATATTAAAAGCGGGTTTTACAGTAATACTTCAAAAGTTACATCGTGTTTGCACGTAAACTGTGTAACTTGAGTACCACGTAACTCAGGGCAAATTGAATTGATATTAAATCGTTTAACTGAAAATTTGTTCTTAATTTATCATTTTATTTATTCTTTACAGCAGAGAATGAGAATAATATTAAAATGTCAGTGCTTCATACGTATTACATAGTCAAAGACCTTGCTCTCAATATTATATTCAACTATGCTTTTATTTTCGGTTGCTTGTATCTCTTTCCTTCAGATTTTTTGCACCCTATACACGAATGTTGACTCAGCGTCACATGAATTATTGCAATACCATGAATTTTATTGAGTATTCATTTAGTCCGCAGATAATAATACATTTTCAAACTAATTCCTTTCTCTTCATAAAACGGGGTAACGCAAGTCGAGTTGTCCCTTGACTTATAAAAAGTGGAAGTACAATGTCCATACCTACTGTAACAGTTCAAACACCTTCGGGGCTTGTCCCTTCTCTATTCCGATATTGGTAACCTACTGTTGTTTAACCTTAATAGTTTCAAGTTTGTAGTATTCGTGGTCAATATTAAAATAGGCTTCGCGATGGCTATATTTTTACTATACTTATATATAAAATCACTATAATTATATTAAACCTACATCGGGGAGAGGAACAACCAGACTCGAAACAACCATTTGTGAATCACACAAAATATCGTCATGTGGCGAAAATGCTTTGTAGGTACTACCCAATCCAGTAAATTATATTGAAAAATAACTAGTTTAATGATATTTAAGATAGTCTTAATAATATGACAAGCACAGCAAAAGAAACATCCATCTTAACTAATCCCTTCTTCGCCATGTAGCCTTAGTAAGGACTGCCGTACCTTCTTTGCAATTTTAGTAGTTGAGAAAACAGAATATACTATTCCTTAATAAAAAATATTATACTGATCAAGGTACACGTAATCATATATCAATAAATGATCGACAATACGATCTTAAATAAAAAAAAACATAAGCATACACTGTTCTACAACAATATTGTGAACAGTGCCAGTATTTCCTTCAAAATAAAGAAGTCTAAATAAAAAGGCTATAAAGAGCAAAGTACAGCTATTTAGGAGCAAAGCGGGAAGAACGTATTAGTATTTTTAAAGAACGAGAGATTTAAGGACAACGCTTGTAATGACATTGAAATTAAAAGCCAGAGAAAAACTTTTATTCCACTCGTAACATTAGAAAGTTCCGGTGAATTTGCTCACGCACCCTCTTTTAAATGAATTATTCAGGGCGGCAAAATACAGGGTAAGAAGTTTAAAGAGCCAGTTGTCTATCTAGCTGTCAATAATGTGCTTTAATTTATTTTACACTGGCATGCATTGGGTACGCATTCAAATTAGCTGCTCGGGGATCTTTTACGTCGCCGCGCCGTCGTTTCTTCGTCGACCGTACCTACTACATAAAATTTTGTGTTGTTGAAACTACATATTATAGCCGACAGTGTATCTCTTTTGAATGTTTGCATCAGCTTTGTTCAAGTGCTTAACAGAGTCTATGTGTGTATTCTTAATTTTATGTAAAATATTTAATTTATTTAATGTACCTACTGAAAAATGCTACTATGATATCATCACCATTAATGACTATTTCTGTTGCTAATGTAGAACCCAAACAATATGATAAGATAAGCAATTACAAGATACTAATATTATTAATTAACAACCCTGCGATAAACTCTGAATAAAACGTAAGTACCACGCGTGTTGTCAAATCGAACGCTTGAACTCACGCCTGTATCCCGAAGGGGTAGGCAGAGATTACGGACCGCCATTTACATCGATCCTGGCATATCTCTTTTGCTTTATTAGAATAGTCGTTCGTATATCCAAACAACCGGCTTATTTATTTTGTAGCTTGCCATGAAATGCTTTAGCATTAGCTCAAACAGTAAATCAACACTCATTGACATAAGTGACCGTTCACATAACCATAATTTTGATATCAATAACCTAAGTATACAGTACAGTACATACAGACTGCCTCGTTGGTCTCGCGGCATAAATGTGCGCGTGGGATTGGGAGGTCTCGGGTTCGATTCCCGGGTCGGCAAAGTGTTATTGGGTTTTCCCGTTAGGAAATTCTCAGTAGCAGCACGAAGTCTGGTAATGTGCCCGGTACGGCAATAGGCTCGTCCCCTATTACGTGGGACCTAAAAATTCATGGCGAAATGTAGGTGTAATATAACACCTCTGCCTACCCCTTCGGGGATACTGGCGTGAGTCTAAAAAAAAAAAAAGTATACAGTCATACTATGAGAAACCAGGCAAAGTATTCAAACACTCTAAGTTAGAATTTACGTACATAGGTATACTAACGGAAACTAAGATATTGTAAAACATTGTGAAATTGCATGGTATGTGTAAACCCACCTAAATAAAAATAATTATATTTCAACATAAAGATCCAATAAAAATCGAGATCAAATAAAGCTATATTTACAATGCCCACTTATTTTTATTCAGTACCCACTCAATTAAAAACCTAATTAAGTACCAGCAAACGACCAAATAAACAATAGGAATGCAATTATTAAATTCTTGGGTAGAAAAAAATCACAGTCAGTTGCGACTGTGCAAGAAATTTACTGTCCCCTGCTACGTGGGGTTTGGGGACCCCTAGGGCTTGCTATATTAAAAGCGGGTTTTACAGTAATACTTCAAAAGTTACATCGTGTTTGCACGTAAACTGTGTAACTTGAGTACCACGTAACTCAGGGCAAATTGAATTGATATTAAATCGTTTAACTGAAAATTTGTTCTTAATTTATCATTTTATTTATTCTTTACAGCAGAGAATGAGAATAATATTAAAATGTCAGTGCTTCATACGTATTACATAGTCAAAGACCTTGCTCTCAATATTATATTCAACTATGCTTTTATTTTCGATTGCTTGTATCTCTTTCCTTCAGATTTTTTGCACCCTATACACGAATGTTGACTCAGCGTCACATGAATTATTGCAATACCATGAATTTTATTAAGTATTCATTTAGTCCGCAGATAATAATACATTTTCAAACTAATTCCTTTCTCTTCATAAAACGGGGTAACGCAAGTCGAGTTGTCCCTTGACTTATAAAAAGTGGAAGTACAATGTCCATACCTACTGTAACAGTTCAAACACCTTCGGGGCTTGTCCCTTCTCTATTCCGATATTGGTAACCTACTGTTGTTTAACCTTAATAGTTTCAAGTTTGTAGTATTCGTGGTCAATATTAAAGTAGGCTTCGCGATGGCTATATTTTTACTATACTTATATATAAAATCACTATAATTATATTAAACCTACATCGGGGAGAGGAACAACCAGACTCGAAACAACCATTTGTGAATCACACAAAATATCGTCATGTGGCGAAAATGCTTTGTAGGTACTACCCAATCAAGTAAATTATATTGAAAAATAACTAGTTTAATGATATTTAAAATAGTCTTAATAATATGACAAGCACAGCAAAAGAAACATCCATCTTAACTAATCCCTTCTTCGCCATGTAGCCTTAGTAAGGACTGCCGTACCTTCTTTGCAATTTTAGTAGTTGAGAAAACAGAATATACTATTCCTTAATAAAAATATTATACTGATCAAGGTACACGTAATCATATATCAATAAATGATCGACAATACGATCTTAAATTAAAAAAATCATAAGCATACACTGTTCTACAACAATATTGTGAACAGTGCCAGTATTTCCTTCAAAATAAAGAAGTCTAAATAAAAAGGCTATAAAGAGCAAAGTACAGCTATTTAGGAACAAAGCGGGAAGAACGTATTAGTATTTTTAAAGAACGAGAGATTTAAGGACAACGCTTGTAATGACATTGAAATTAAAAGCCAGAGAAAAACTTTTATTCCACTCGTAACATTAGAAAGTTCCGGTGAATTTGCTCACGCACCCTCTTTTAAATGAATTATTCAGGGCGGCAAAATACAGGGTAAGAAGTTTAAAGAGCCAGTTGTCTATCTAGCTGTCAATAATGTGCTTTAATTTATTTTACACTGGCATGCATTGGGTACGCATTCAAATGAGCTGCTCGGGGATCTTTTACGTCGCCGCGCCGTCGTTTCTTCGTCGACCGTACCTACTACATAAAATTTTATGTTGTTAAAACTACATATTATAGCCGACAGTGTATCTCTTTTGAATGTTTGCATCAGCTTTGTTCAAGTGCTTAACAGAGTCTATGTGTGTATTCTTAATTTTATGTAAAATATTTAATTTATTTAATGTACCTACTGAAAAATGCTGCTATGATATCATCACCATTAATGACTATTTCTGTTGCTAATGTAGAACCCAAACAATATGATAAGATAAGCAATTACAAGATACTAATATTATTAATTAACAACCCTGCGATAAACTCTGAATAAAACGTAAGTACCACGCGTGTTGTCAAATCGAACGCTTGAACTCACGCCTGTATCCCGAAGGGGTAGGCAGAGATTACGGACCGCCATTTACATCGATCCTGGCATATCTCTTTTGCTTTATTAGAATAGTCGTTCGTATATCCAAACAACTGAAAAAACTCTGTATACAGCATAAAAGAAAATAAACAGCTAGTACATGAACGCTCGAAGTAAGTGCCTCAAAGTTCAATGAAATTCTACTCTAAACGTTTATTAATATCATAAATACGTGACATCGTATCTACTTGGTACGAACCAGATAAAAACATCATAAATCTAAACCTGGAACATAACGTAAAAACTTTACTACCCACACTCACACATTTTCCTATCTTCATTCCTCTAAAAGCGTCTTCTATCTAAGATTTTTGTTAGAACGATTCCATAATTTGTCACCATACCATTTTTGCCGCGGTAGACTGTCACAGTCAGCTAAAATGTATTTTGTGGCGTTTTAATAAAATTTACTTCTGGCGAAGGACCCTTGCGCGGCTTGACAACGCGCGTGCAGTTTATTGTCCGTCCCCAAAGGAACGAATCCACCTTTGGAATTTTCTTTTATGCATTCAGAAAAGTTATTTGCTTCGGATTTGGGATTTTCATTGAGAGCTTTTTGTCCATATTTTGTAAGGGCGAACACGATATTTTAATGCTCATTGTTAACCTTAATCCGCGATGAAGCAAATCTTTATAATTCTAAGAGAATTGTCGCTGAAGTAAAATACGTCTTGGCTTTTAAAAATATTAGTTTACCTCAGAGATTGAATTTTCGATACTGATCTGTTCAGTAAATGAAACTGAAAATGACGTTAAGCCTGCTTACTTGCCAATACTCCATTATTTCGTCTCATGTGTTTACTACAGACGTGAAAAGTTTTTTTAATAATCCTGTACATACATTGCATATTATTTCATATCTTAAAATATTGTGCACGTAATCATATTCAGAATTTAACTTTTTTTTTATAAACCATCAAATTCTATAAATATTTTCAAAATGAAGTTTCTAATATAGAGATTCGTCGAATATTGATTTATTGATAGGTCCGATAGAAAATTAATAATGTAATAAAATATGAGCTTAAACCGAATTGCGAATGTTTCTTAGTAGCCACAAAGATAAATAGGTACATGCAATGTCTCAAGCATACGTATTTTTCAATTTTTAGGGTTCCGTACCTCGAAATGAAAAAACGGAACCCTTATAGGATCACTTTGTTGTCCGTCCGTCTGTCAAGACCCTTTTTCTCGGAAACGCGTGGAGGTATCAAACTGAAATTTATATCAAATAGTCAAATCTACTGTTCCTTGAAGCTGTGAAAAAATCAAACTTCTAAGCCGACGCAATCAAAAGATACAGCCGTTTATGCTGCAAATTTTCGCAAATATTCGAAACTCAAAACCTACAGGGTACTTCCCGTGAACTCAGAATCTTGAAATTTGGTACGAAGCAATGTCTTATAGTATGCATAAAGAAAAAATTGCGAAAACCGTAAATTTTAGTTAAATCATATCAAAAAAATATTTTTAATAATTTTAAAGTTATTACCATTTTCTCTCTCATTTGTCCGTGTGGTGACGGATTAAGAATACGGATTGTCACCACCCCATATCATCCCATGGGTGTCGTAAGAGCCGACAGAGGGAGTATATTATGCAGAGAACAGCACTGTAAGAGAAGGAAAACTTGATACAAACCCTATACCAACCCGTTTGGCCAGCGTGGTATAGTAGGCCAATTCCTCCTTTCAAAGGAGAGGCCTAGTCCAGCAGTGGACTGTTAAAGGCTGATGATGATACCATTTTCTCATGAACGCGTAGAGCTATTCAATTGAAATTCATATCAAATACTCAGGTCTTTAATACCTTGAAGCTGTAACAAAATCAAACTTCTATGTCAATGCAATAAAAAGAAACAGCAATTTAAGCCGCATATTTTCTCGCAACTACTCGCAAGGGAATCAAAACCTACAGGGTACTTCCCGTGAACGCAGAATTTTGAAATCTGGTACAAAGCAATGCCTTATAGTACAAATAAAGGGAAAATTGCGAACACCGTAATTTTTTTGTTACATCATATAAAAAAATATTTGTATTAATTTTAAAGTTACTACCACTTTCCTCATGCACGCGTAAAGTTATTAAATTGAAATTCATATCAAATACTCGGGTCTATTATACCTTTAAGATCTAACAAAATCAAACTTTTATCTCAACGCAATCAAAGGAAACAACAATTTTACTATATTTTCAAGCTCGCAACTACTGGCAAGGGAATCAAAACCTACAGGGTACTTCCCGTAAACTTAGATTCTTGAAATTTGGTACGAACCAACGTCTTATACCACAAATAAAGGAAAAATTGCGAAAACCGTAAATTTTTAGTTACATCATATTATTATAATAAAAAAAAGAAATTTAAAGTTACTAGCCTTTTCCTTATGAATTCGTAGAGGTATTAAATTGAAATTCATATCAAATACTCAAATCTATAATATCTTTAAGCTGTAACACAATCAAACTTCTAACCCAACGCAATCAAAAGATACAGCTGTTTATGCCGCAAATTTTCGAAACTCACGAGGGAATCAAAACCTACAGGGTACTTCCCATGAACTTAGAATCTTGAAATTTGGTACAAGGCCACTTCTTATAGCTCAGATTAAGGAAAATTTTCCATAAAGGTAAATTTTTAGTTACATCATATTTATACTAAAACCATTTTTAAAATTTCAATGTTACTACCTCTTTTCTCATGAACGCGTAGAGTTATTAAATTGGAATTCATATCAAATACTCAGGTGTTGAATTATTAATTATCGCTTGTCCCGTGCCTCGGAGAGCACGTTAAGCCGTCCGTCTCGGTTGTCATGAAGATCTTTGACAGTCGTTACAGAGCGTCAGTAAGTACCTTCTTAATCAACTGACACTAGTCTAAACCATCGGATATCGCTATCTCTTCGGGTTGCGGAGGTCAGACAGGCAGTCGCTCTGTGGAAAAGCTAATATTCAGCCAAATCCGGATAGGCTAGTAAGCGGGCCCCAGATTGAAACTGGGATAACGCTAAGAGGATGATTATCAAATACTCAGGTCTATAACACCGTTATAGACCTGATATGCCAGCTGTAATAAAATCAAACTTTCTTTGTCAACGCAATCAACAGAAACAGCAATTATAAATATTATATTTTCAAACTCGCAACTACTCGTAAGGGAATCGAAACCTCCCGTGAGCTCAGAATCTTGAAATTTGGCACGAAGCAAACTCTTGTAGCATAGATAAAGGAAAAATTGCGATAACCATAAATTTTTAATTACATCATATAATTAAAATATTTTTAATAATAACTTTTTAAAGGTGCTACTTCTTCATGAACCCGTAGGGGTATAAAATTGAAATTCATATCAAATGCTTAAGTCAAAACTAGAGGGTATTTCCAGTCAATCTAGAATCTTGAAACCTGGCATAAAGCAACGTTTTAAAGCACATAGGAAACATTTTGAAAACCCTACATTTTTAGTGACATCACATATTTTTTTAAATAATAATTATATATACCTACAGGTTTGTACGGAACCCTCGGTAAGCAAGTCCGACTCGCACTTGACCGGTTTATTATACGATTAACGACTTAGTAGTAAAACACACATCAGAACTAGGGATCTTAAGCACCCTAGGACCCCGGATCTTATTCGCAAAACACAATGATTTATGAAAATCGGCCCGGATACGATTAGGCGTTTAGTGACAAGTTAATAATTTGACAAGTAGTAATAAAACCTTAAGGAATAAGATCTTAGCAGTGGGGTATAAAATCAATGTCAATATAAAACTATGCACAATATATACCTACTCTACCTCTTATATTATTCATCATCATCAGCCTTTAACAGTCCACTGCTGGACTAGGCCTCTCCTTTCAAAGGAGGAATTGGCTTACTATACCACGCTGGCCAAAAAAGGAAAACTTGATACAAACCCTATACCAACCCGTGGTATAGGGTTTGTATCAAGTTTTCCTTCTCTTACAGTGATGTTCTCTGCATAATATGCTCCCTCTGTCGGCTCTTACGACACCCATGGGATGATATGGGGTGGTGACAAACCGTATTCTTAATCCGTCACCACACGGAGATTATATTATTAGTAAAGCAAAAAAACAGATACAATGAAGTTTCATAACCACAATATGATTGAAATGAAAAGCGAAAATCGCGTTACTATAATTATGGACGAATTTATTATAACAACTTCGGCACTCTCCAAACCCTTTGAAGTTTAATGAATGTATTGTAGCAAAAGATTAAGGAGTGAAATGCGAATCGTTTTATCGCTATTTTCGACCTGAAGTTCTCAAGTCATAAAGCAAGTTACAATCTAATAACGCATTAATATGAGATCAAGAAAAAATAATAAGGGTGCGTCAACATCAGAAGACGGACACGCCGTAAAATGGGCGTAAAATTTATACGAAGCTATAAAAGTTGTGAGTGATATTAATATTTGAGCGTATTTTTGAATGAGTTTTATTTACTTGTGTATTGGATAAGACGGAATCATTTTTAAGGTAAGTGTACTTATAACATTCGAATGTTTAATAAAATCTACGAAGATAACAATAGACGAATTTAATATGATCGTTATTGATTCCATGAAATATTAAAGTTTTCTTCTTTAAATTATATTTAGGTGTGTTTCAATGAGGTTTAAATTCAAAGAATCACCTAAACTTACAAGATTCTTCGCTTCCGTTGTAGCATTCAAATTAATAATTTATTTGCATCTTTGCATTTGATTGAGTGTAAACTAAAAATTCAAAATAAAATTTTTGCAACTCCTTCGCTACACGAATCGTGGCGCAAAAATTAAATGGAACGCTGTTTGATAACCATTAAAAGTTTTAGAAACATTTCATTGTTTGTTGACGGACTGGGAACGTAAACAGAAACGCGGACTGGTAAAAGCGCCGAACATGGCCATTCAACTGCTTCACGCTACAACAATAATAAGAGTGGTCATGTTTTGTTAGGTCGGCACATCTTAGCTGATGAAGGAAAACTTAAGTGGAAAACTCGCGTAAATTAAAGTAAACTACACAATTTACAATAAGAAGCTGAGCTAGGGGTTGTTTTTGAAATAATACATTGTGCCGTTACTGAGAAATTCGTTACAATTTTCGAGGCGTGGAAAACGCAACTGTTCGCGGTAAAATTAGAATCGATCTATGCCGAGGGCCTTGTTGAAGCCTTTTGTCCAGCAGTGGACGTCCTTCAGCTGATACGATAATATACAAACTGTGCAACAATATACATGAATATAAAGCTATTGCTGCTAGTTTGAAGGTGAAACGTTTCTTTATCTTAGAATAATATACATCTTGGAAACTACAAAAGGAGCTACGAAATGCGATGCTTTTATTAACAATTTATGTTTAGCAGCCTTTTAAAACTGTTGTTCTAGAGCCCTGTTTACATTATTTTTAAATATTCTTTCACGGAGCGCACTTCTTCTAATAAATAATTAAACGATGAAATTATATTCCATTGGCCATTTTGTTTCTTGACACGAAGAATTTTCTTTGAAAGACTTTAGGTTGGTCGATGATATGTTCTTAGCCTGCTTATATGTATTTTTTTGTGTTTGTGTATATGTTCTTAATTGCCTATACGATTCCCAAATAACCTATATAAAACAGAAGACTATATGTTATGTTTTGCCCCGACTAATCATAATGATAATGGTTTACAAAACAGTACCATACCAACCTAATGGAAGGAAAGAGGAATCCATAACGCACCCTCGGATTGACCATCCCAACTATTGCAATAGAAAAAGGTTGACAATACCGATGTATAATCCATATACAAGTAAACTATGCGATACTGTGCAAAGCGGACTGTATTTCGCGTAAATGTGATATGGTTCGTTACAAAACTGTAAATTCCGACAAGCCTTGGCGCGCCCTTCAAAAAGTGTGTCTTGCTGTTTCTGTCAACCAACTGTCAGTGCATCCGCTTGTGCGCCGGCGCCCGTGTGGCGCGGCGCCCAGAAGGCGCGGGGGGGGGCGCCTAGTGCTGTGCGCAGCGTGTCATAGACATTCTGCCGGGCCGCCAGTGAGAGGGCATATCCGGTTAAATGCTCTTCTGATAGTGCCGCCGCTGGTCTTGATGTCGGCCACTCTTGTGACTCCGTCGGACCCCGGATGGAGCTGTGTTACTCGCCCGAGTACCCAGCGGGCTGGTGGGAGAGCGTCATCTTTCACGACGACCAGGGTGCCTTCTGTCAGCTGTCCGGACGACTTCTTCCATTTTGTTCTGATTTGAAGTTGTGAAATGTACTCCTTGTAGAATCGAGTCCAAAAGTGTTGAAGCAGGAGCTCCACGCGTTTGTATCTGGGTATATGCAGCGGATTACAGTCAGCCAGTGGTGGCTGAGGTAGTACAGATAATGATCGACCGATTAAGAAGTGAAATGGAGTGAGAGCGGTGAGATCAGACGGGTCAGACGATAGAGGCGTTAAGGGCCTTGAATTTAAAATGCCTTCAATTTGACATAAGACTGTGTACATTTCTTCATACGTGAGATGTGCCAAGCCCAAGACTCGCCTAAGGTGATGTTTTGTTGACTTCACTGTGCCTTCCCATAACCCACCAAAGTGTGGGGAGTATGGAGGAATGAAATGAAAAGTGATGCCTTGTTCTGCCACATGGTTGCTTATCAAATTCTGATTCTTCGCCAAAAACCCCATGATAACATTTGACGCCCCTACAAAGTTAGTGCCATTGTCTGAATATATGTGAGCAGGTTTTCCTCGGCGGCTGATGAATCTATTTAGTGACGCTAAGTAAGATTCCTTTGTCAAATCGGTAACCAATTCCAGGTGTATAGCTTTAACTGCAAGGCATACGAATATGCATATGTATGACTTTATCAACTGACTACCACGCCCCTTACGATTACTAATCATGATTGGCCCGGCGTAATCTACACCGACGTTATTAAATGCGAAATCAGAGTGCATGCGTGGATCAGGTAAATTACCCATGATTGGTGTAATTGTTTTTCCTTGAAAGCGTCTACATGTGATGCATGATTGTACTGTCTTTCTGGCTAGATTGCGACCACTGATAGGCCAATATGTTTCACGTATGTGGGCGAGCAACAGCTGTGGACCAGCATGGAGAAGTTTTATATGTTGAGTGGAAAAAATGAGTTTGCAAATGTGATGATTAGCGTGTAAAAGCATTGGATACTTTTTATCATATTGAAATCGCGAATTAGCGAGCCTGCCGCCCACGCGAATAACTGCGCCGGCCCGATCAAAAAATGGATGTAATGAAATTAATCTGTTTTTTATTGGTAATGTTTTATTTGTTGAAAGTAACTCATATTCAAAAGAAAATGAATTTAACTGTGACATTTTTACTAAATTTAATTTGGCCTGATATAGTTCTTTTGTTGTTAATGAAATAAAGGTGTTTGAAGCTGAATTACTTGTTTGTGTTTTTGTTCTACAATTATGTATAAATCGCAATATGTATGCAGTTATGCGTGTTAATTTTGTGAAGTTAGAGTAATTGTAAATGAATGAATTGTTGTCTGTCTGTGAGTAACATTGAATAGTGTTTTTGTGGCTCTGGGGTTTTGTTTCTGGAAGGTCAGAACAACTGCTGTGCCCAGGTGATGTTGGCCAGCTGCTATCATCATCCCTAAGAAAGTCTGGACCAGAGAACCACAAATCTGAATGTATGAGTGCTGATGCTGTGACACCCCTAGATATGAGATCTGCGGGGTTCTGTTTTGTAGGTACATATCGCCATGTTTGTTTATGTGTTATTGTTTGTATTTCATTAATTCTGTGACTTACAAATGCATTTAGTTTGTGTGGTGGCAACTTTATCCAGGACAGCACAATCATGGAATCACTCCAAAAGAAACAGTCTGAAATTATGTGTGAATTGCGGAGAGAGTCAATGACCTTTTTGTAAAGGCGAACAGCTGTGAGGGCTGCACATAGTTCTAGTCGTGGAATTGTTAATGATTTTAGTGGTGCCACTCTGCACTTGGCTGTTAGTAGCCGTACGTACACTTCACCATCTGTGGTGTGTGTGCGCACATATACACAGGCGCCATAGGCGTGCTGAGAGGCGTCACAGAAAGTGTGTAGCTGTATATGTTTGGGTGAATCATAGAAAACTCGTCTCGGTATGACTAATTGTTTTAAAGCTGATAGTGATTGTATGAACTTTTTCCATAGTATTTCTATGTCATGAGGGACACTGCTGTCCCACTTTAAGTTTTGTGACCACAACTTTTGCATTATTATTTTGGCTTCTAAGACTGAAGGACTTAAAAGGCCCAAAGGGTCAAATATTTTGCCAATGATTGACAATATTTTCCTTTTTGTAATATTGTAATCAACCGAGTCTTCTATGTCTGTTAAGTATGTTATTGTATCTTGATTTTGGTTCCAGTATATACCTAATGTTTTTGATGGGTCTTTATTACCTAAATTTGTGGTACTGTGAAGTGAATCTGATGATAGGTTTGCTTTTTGTAAAATATCAGGACTGTTGGACTGCCACTTTCTGAGATGGAATTGTGCTGATTTTAGAGCTGCATTTACTGACATTGCTATTTCTATTAACCGAGACTTCCGGTCTGAGCCCGTAATCAGGTCATCACAATAAAAATCATGTATGATGATCTCCGACACGTCCTTGTCATGTTGGCAGTCCAACCCAACCTGTCTGATACAACGTGTAGCGAGGTAGGGTGCTGAAGCTGTCCCATACGTTACTGTATTTAATGTGTAGGTTTTCAGTGGTTCTGACTCATCGAAACGAAATACAATTTGTTGTAATGATCGTTGGTTTTCTACGATGGATATTTGCCTGAACATTTTTTCAATATCAGCTGATATTATGTATTTGTGTTGTCTGAACCTAATAAGTATAGAAATCAAATCATCTTGTACTACTGGTCCTATTGCCTGTATATCATTAAGTGATATTTTGTTAGATGTGCGTGCCGATGCATCAAAAACCACCCTGAACTTTGTTGTGGTGCTGGTGTTTTGTATTATACCATGATGTGGTATATAATATGAAGGTGTCAGACTGTTACTGTTTGTGTTTTTAGTCATGTGACCTAGGTCAAGGTATTCTTGCATAAAAGTTAGATATTGTTGTTTGTATGTAGGGTCTGATTTGAATCGTTTTTCTATGTTAAGGAAACGAATCTTTGCCTGACTATATGACTGGCCTAAGCACTCTGGCGATTGTTTGAACGGTATAGTGACCACAAATCTACCATCAGCATTGCGAGTTGTAGTTGATGTAAATATTTTTTCACATGATAGCTGAGTAATGTGAGGTGTGTCTGAAGGAGTAGATATGTTTTCTAATTCCCAAAATTTGTTTATATTATCTGAGATCTGATTCACAAAGAATGAGTTTTGAATTTTATTTTGAATATGAGTATTTGAAATGCAGCCTGATATCAACCAGCCTAAATCTGTTTGTTGTAGAACTGGTTGCTGTTTTCCTAATTCCAATCTTCCAGTACCCATGACTTCCCAGAATATGTCTGCACCCAATAATAAATCAATAGGGGCTGGAATGTTAAAGTCAGGGTCTGCCAGTTGTATACAACTAGGTATTTGAATGGTATCTTTGTTTATGTATGTATGTGGAACTGTACTGCAAATTTGGTTAATCACAAGACATAAAATGTCCGTCCTGTAATTTTTATTGTGTGCTGATTGAATGTGAATGTTAGTATTTTTTGTTATGTTTGTGCACTGATTATTAATACTAGTGACCATGGTGTCTATAGTTTGAATGGGTAAGCCCAGTTTTGAGCACAAGTGCCTAGTTATATAGCTTGAGGTGCTGCCATTGTCTAGTAGTGCTCGTACCATATGTGGTTTTCCTTGTTTGTCATATATTTTGACTTGTGCAGTTGACAGTAATATTGTTTTGTTCTGCGTGCAACTAGTTAATGTGACAGATGATGGTTTTGGTGCATCTAAGTGTAAAAGTGTATTATGTTTTTTGTTGCAGTACTTACATGTCCCTCTTCTGCATAATTTGTTGTCATGACCAGGTTTTAAACAGTTGGAGCAGATTTTTAATCTCTGTACCTCTCTGATTCTTTGTTCAATGGACATCTGTCTAAACTTTTCACAAGAAAATAATAGATGATGCTGTT
This sequence comes from Euclidia mi, assembly GCA_944739405.2. NCBI lineage: Eukaryota > Metazoa > Arthropoda > Insecta > Lepidoptera > Erebidae > Euclidia > Euclidia mi. The sequence goes on from OX123190.2 coordinate 51,660,169, forward strand.
TACACAAAGGACATGTGGGTACTTTTTGTGTGTTCATTTTTGTAAATGACTTTGTGTTTTGTCCCACTTGAGTATCTGATTTGCTATTGTTGTTAATAATTGATTGTTCTAAAACTTCTAGTACATCAGCACGACCTCTTAAAAATTTATTCAGGCACTCAAGTGTGGGCATGTCTGTGAGTGTGTTTTTGTGTTCTTCCCAATATCTTAATGTGTTTGAGTCAAATTTACTTGACACTAAATATATTATTAATGTATCCCAGTATTCTATTTTTTCACCTAATGTGGCTAATGCGCTGAGGTTTTTCTGAACTGTGTCAATTAATTGTCTCAAACACACCGAGGATTCTTTTTCAATATTATTTAAGTTGTATAATGCATGAATGTGATTTCCTATCAGCTGTCGTTTGTTATCATATCTTTCACACAACAATTTCCACGCTACCTCAAAGTTGTCACCTGTAATTTCTAGTGATTTTATAACTAATGATGCACTGCCCGATAGTGAGGAACGCAAGTAGTGAAACTTTTGAATGTTATCTAATGTTCTATGCGTAATAAGTGATTGAAATGTGTCTCTGTACTCAAGCCAATCCTGATGATCACCCGAGAAGTGTGGCAAGTCAATAGTGGGTAGTTTAATAAATGATTTGGTCCCACCTGAATGATCCTTGTCTGACTCAGGATTAGTTACCAGCTTGTCATTTAACTGAATAAGCCGGGAAGCCTGTGCCACCAACAACTGGTAATCATTTTCAAATTGTTCACTTTCTGGGTCTGGTTCATCGGTGAACTCTGAGATGTCAGCGTTCAATTCAATAAGTGTCTGAACGTCCTGGAAAGTTTTATGTATTGTTTTAAACTCCAAAAGTCTGTTTTTTAGCTCAATAACTTGGATATCTGTTAATTTATTATTGGGCAGAATGAGGTTAATATATTTTTTAAATAATGTGAGTTTCCTTTTAACAATGCCACGTTGTTTGATTAATTCTGTATCATCAGGTTTATTACCTTTAGTGGCCATTGCTGTGAATTAAGGACACACAATGTTGCAAAAGAAATAAGAAAAATATGAGCAGGAAATGTTATCACAGAATTTGTGTAGATAGTTGTGCAATACTTAAATTATAGCAGCAAGCGGCAGAAAGCAAGGCTGTGCAAAGTTTGAGTGCACAGCTAACACGTGGTGGGCGAAGCCCTAGGCCGCATGCGCGTGGGATGACCACGTGGGGGCTCCTTATTGAGGCAGGCGGCTGGCAATTTAGGCTTGGCAAGCTATCCAGATGCTGGGGAATGTTATTTTGGTTTTAGTATTATGAAAAAAGGGCTAATTTGATGAGAAGGATTGACATGAGAGGTTATGAAATGCTGATATTTTGTGAATATTTTTGCTTATTTTTGATTGAAATAAATTTGTACTTAGTTTGATAATGTAATTATCATGAAAATATGAGTCTGAAAAGTCTGATTCAGTAATTGCTGTAGCAATTTGAAAAAATCAGTTGAAAAGTTAATAAAGGAAAAAATAATTGGTCTGATTATCTGTTATCCTGATGCTGTGCTGCGCTGAGACCGTCGTGGCTGTCTTCGACTGTCGTTGTCCTCGCCGTGATGATTTTTCTAGAAGTGGCCACGTTGCTTCTTGTAAAGATTGTGTTTATGGCGACGGTCTTCAATCACGTATGGATGGCTTCGAATGGACCAATGTATAATCCATATACAAGTAAACTATGCGATACTGTGCAAAGCGGACTGTATTTCGCGTAAATGTGATATGGTTCGTTACAAAACTGTAAATTCCGACAAGCCTGGGCGCGCCCTTCAAAAAGTGTGTCTTGCTGTTTCTGTCAACCAACTGTCAGTGCATCCGCTTGTGCGCCGGCGCCCGTGCGGCGCGGCACCCAGAAGGCGCGGGGGGGGCGCCTAGTGCTGTGCGCAGCGTGTCATAGACAACCGAACTCCTCTAACTACGGAATTCAATATTCGATATATAGATAGATCTGTAGATTTTAGATTCGTTTTTGTCATAAGCTCCATACAAAATATGTCAAACACGAATCTCGAATCTCAAAATCCATCTATGATAAGGGATATAGGAATGGTATGGGTTCCAGGAAGATACCTGACTTGTAGTATCGCGCTGTATGCGCCGACTATTCTTCGACACGTGTTTCGCCTCTGCACGAGGCGAGGCATCCTCAGGAGCGATGGGCACTCCTGCGTGTGATGGGTTCCTCTTTCCTTCCATTAGGTTACAATAGAGTTCCGCCAAGTAACGCCTGATTCAATCAACTATATCAGTACCATACTAATACAGATAGCCTAGTAGAGACCGACAGGCTGCTACGCATAAAGACTCAGGTACACCGATGACTTTTCAAAGTTATGTGCACATTTCTTAATTCACCAGCTAAACGTGGAAGGAAAACATCATTAATAAGACTTTAATGTCTGAGAGTTCTCCATAGTGTTCTCGAAAGTCTGCCAATCCGCACTTCGCCAGCATGATGGACTGCGGCCTAACCCTTCCTATAGTGAGAAGAGGCACGTGCCAGGCAATTGGGCAATTATGGACGATACCGATATTTTTTCTTAACCGTTATAATATCAGTAGTGAAACGTTTGCAATGTTTTATTAAGGCCAACGAGATCCATATAATATATCTCTTTTCAAACATAGCATTAACTAATTTCACAAAAAGGTTTCGTGGTTTCTGTTGGCAAACTATTCCCATTTGATCGTTATGAATGTTTCCCTTTTAGGTCCACGATCAAATATTTAAATCATCTGTATCTGATCGATGAACGCATAATATCACCCTCCACATTCGAAAAGCGTTTAACTTAGTTTTATAGGTTATGCACTACATGTTTCAAAGTTTAAATGCATGGATGTACCGTGTTTTACTGTAGGTTACTTCTACTTCAAGAAAATTTGTGAAAACTTAGCAACTAAGTTTTAGTGCCCAAAATGATTTATAAAAGTAGGTTAGCTTTAAGGTGTATGGATGTTATGGGTCAAGTGATTAACCTAGGAATTATTTATAAAGGTAAGCCAGGTAGTAAAAACTGACAAGTCAAAACAAATAAAATCTGAACAATTTTGTTGTTCAGAGGGTCTTTTTTCAAACATGAATTAAATATATTCCTTGAATTTGTTGAAAGAAATGAAAAATTACGTTAACGAATACCAACCTTTGGTGACGTAAGTCTTAGACTGTTTGCATTAACTAGACCTCTGCTAACAATATAATAATTTGTTTGGACTACCATAATATCATCGCAGAAACGTGTTTCCACAGAAGATTCCTTTTTTAAAGTAGGCACACAATAAGGAAGGTTTTATAATAGGCCACTTCTTAGGGGCTAAAATAAAGGTACAAGTTAAGGCGAAGCCGTGGGTGACTGCTAGACATGTCATATATTATAGACCATCATGTGATCTAATCAACAATATGAAAAATGAGGCAGTAAATTAAGAATAACATATAGTTAATCGTTTCGGTTATTGATGGAAATGTTAATAATCAATTGTGACATTAGGGATATCGGTATCAGAAGATAAATAGAAACATTAATAGACAGCTCAAGCATTTTTTTAATGAATTAGCTTATTTAACAGAAAATATCACTTATAAATACAAAAACAAAAACGCCAAACTGTACATAATATATTTCGGGATCCTGCCGTTTTGCCGAAAAGATTTTGACAAAATTTCATTACCCAAACAAATTTAGGCAACCTTTTTTTATACCATTGCAATATTTCGAATGATTTTAGTACGCATATTTTTATTTGGTCAAATTTTTACTTGGCAAAATATTACCAAGTATAATGTCATTATGGCATTTGGTCTTTAATCAAATGATTTATTACAGCAAATTATCTTCAGACAATAAACGTTTGGTGATATTAGCTTATTTATGGAAGTAGTTAGAGTAGGCAAATTATTAAAAAAATGGTTAGGTTAGGTTAGAACTGTGATCTCCTACGACTACCTACCAGAAACGACTTGCATTAATAGAAAAAAAAATTTAAAGAAAAACAAAAAACCCGACTGCATAAAAACTAATTTTAAAAAATACGTGAAAATATTAACTTAAATAAAAACTAAAAAGAAAGAAACAAGCCCAGAAGTTTAGAAGTAATATGCAGAACAGAACGACTCACAGTCGGGGCCCCTTGGGAAGATTTGATTGGTAAAATTTGAATGGGCCCCGACTGTGAGTCGTTCTGTTCTGCATATTACTTCTAAACTTCTGGGCTTGTTTCTTTCTTTTTAGTTTTTATTTAAGTTAATATTTTCACGTATTTTTTAAAATTAGTTTTTATGCAGTCGGGTTTTTTGTTTTTCTTTAAATTATTTTTTTTATTTTATACTTTTTAGTTACGATTCATTGACTTCGTTATAAGATGGTCAATTTCGCAATCGAGTGTTTGTATATCGTTTATACTTGAAATAAAATCTTAAATCAATAAGTATGAAAATTAGCGAGAATTTTTTTTGTTAAACATCTTTAAATCGTTATATATCCTAAACTATTATTTAAAATGAAAAATGATAAAAAAAACCTAAAGATGATTTTAAAATACCTATGCAACGACACCCCACTTGACATAGTTCATCGACTTTAATTTTTTTCATTTTGACAATATGGCGTCTGGCTGTCGCTGTGGTGAATTTTGATTACTGTCATGTCTTTAGTGACACTCGCAAGGTTAAGACGAATCGATTGACGTAAGAATCATCAAAATCGGCCTATGCATTTGGTCTCTAGAACGCCACATAGAAACAAACATACATACATACATACATAGACTGATAAACACATTACCCTCCTTTGCGTCGCGCAGTCGGGTAAAAAAGAGATTGTTTTTAGTAGGTTACCCGGAACTGAACTATTTAGATTAGGATATTGATTTTGCATAAAAATGTTATTCCAACTGAAATATTTGACTAAATAAGAAATTTTAAAAGTACTAGTTGGTAAACAAGTTATAGTTTAAACGTTCATTTCCCAAACATTAGGTTTGCGTTACAATTTTTTATGAATAGATTTTTTGCTAAGTAATAATTTGGCAAATGAAATTATACGAAAAATTTTTTGGGAAGTGAAAATTTGTCAAATTCCTTTCGGTCAAACAAGGGAGACCCATATATTTCAAGTCTTCGATAGCCCAATTCTTGATAGCGGGTACGCGAGCTTATACGAATATGAATATAAGTGAGATGAAAAAAAATTCTCAAGTGGGTGAATAATTCAGCGAATTGGGAAAGTAAAAGGACTCTTCTCCCGAGTAGAAGGCGCGTCTGCCTGTCCGTCTGTCACTTACTTATGACATAACAGTGCCTACCTAAAAATTACGCACAAATAGACGGGAAAAGTTCCTAAATGTAGGTGTTTTTATTTATTAGGTGAGAAGCACTGTGACGAGTGGGATATTTTTGTTCACAGACTGACTAAATTGACGTAGCTGTCGCGGTTTGATTTTTCTAGGTAAAATCAAGAATTTAATAGAACCAGTCAAACGAAAAACGATTTCTATTTTGTGATTATGCTTATATCATATAATAGTAATAAGAATACTAATTCTGGCCACCTACAAGAATACTAATTCGGTTTTCTTTTGGCAAGGGGTAATTTAATGGGTATTTTAGTTTTTTTTTTCATAAAAAGTACAAGTATATATTTTTATTTTTTTTATTTATAGTCTCACGCCTGTACCTCCGAAGGGGTAGGCAGAGGTGTAATATTACACCCACATTTCGACATGAATTTTGAAGGTCCCGCGTAAAAGGGGGCGAGCATATTGCCGTACCGGCACATTACTAGACTCCGTGCTGCTACTGAGAATTTCCTAACGGAAAATCCCAATAACACTTTGCCCGACCCGGGAATCGAACCCGAGACCAATCAATCCCATGCGCACATTTATGCCACGAGACCAACGAGGCAGAATTGAATTTTTTTGTATATATTTATTATATACAACAAATTTAAATTCTAATCATATAAACCTCTCATGGTCTGAAGGAATTAAGTAATAATAAGAATACTAATTATAATAGTAATAAGAATACTAATTCTGCCCACCTACAAGAATACTAATTCGGTTTTCTATTGGCAGGGGGTAATTTAATGGGTATTTAAGGTTTTTTTTTCATAAAAAGTATATTTATTATATACAACAAAATTAAATTCTAATCATATAAACCTGTCATGGTCTGAAGGAATTAAGTTGTTTCTAAAGCAAACATTTGACTTTCTTCTTTCCCTTTACTTTTGCGTGATATTATTAAATCTTCATTAGATCAATTGAACCGCCAGACTTAAAGTAACAGTCCGTTAAAATTGAATCTTAAGTAAGTTCAAATTAAATACAAAGAATATAGTCCGTAATGACCCTCCGAGTCGGTTCGCTACGCCCATTCCATGTTCGGCCACATAATGGGAAATCTCAAACTTATGCTATACCTATCTGTTACTATCGTTTACTTTACTTTACGCCGTGTCTAAGACGTAATATTATTTGTCTCGACTTGGTTTTTATTGTTATTGAAGAAGAGAAAATTGTCTTGATATATGTTAGCTGTCCACGCATAATCTATACAAATTGTATAAATGCTAAAGTCTGTAAGTTTTCCTGTGTGATATGCTCTTATAAGTAAAATCTTATTGATCTTGTGATGCGGGTGTATGTTACTTTTTACCCGACTGCGCGACGCAAACGAGGGTAATGTGTTTATCAGTCTATGTATGTATGTATGTATGTAAGTATGTATGTATGTTTGTTTCTATGTGGCGTTCTAGAGACCAAATGCGTAGGCCGATTTTGATGATTCTTACGTCAATCGATTCGTCTTAACCTTGCGAGTGTCACTAAAGACATGACAGTTATCAAAATTCACCACAGCCTCAACCAGACGCCATATTGTCAAAATTAAAAAATAAAATGTCGATGAACTATGTCATGTGGGGTGTCCTTGAATAGGTATTTTAAAATCATTGTTAGGTTCCTTTTATCATTTTTCATTTTAAATAATAGTTTAGGATATATAACGATCTAAAGTTGTTTAACAAAAAAAAATCTCGCTAATTTTCTTACTTAATGATTTTAGTTTTTATTTCAAGTATAAACGATATACAAACACTTGATTGCGAATTTTACCATCTTATAACGAAGTCAATGAATCGTAACTAAAAAGTATAAAATAAAAAAAATAATTTAAAGAAAAACAAAAAACCCGACTGCATAAAAACGAATTAAAAAATACGTGAAAAAATTAACTTCAATAAAAACTAAAAATAAAGAAACAAGCCCAGTAGTTTAGAATTCTGTTAAGTAATATGCAGAAGAGAACGACTCACAGTCGGGGCCCCTTGGGAAGATTTGATTGGTAAAATTTGAATGGGCCCCGACTGTGAGTCGTTCTCTTCTGCATATTACTTAACAGAATTCTAAACTACTGGGCTTGTTTCTTTCTTTTTAGTTTTTATTGAAGTTAATTTTTTCACGTATTTTTAATTAGTTTTTATGCAGTCGGGTTTTTTGTTTTTCTTTAATTTTTTTTTTTTATATGTTGGGCCTGTCTGTCTAGTGAATAGCGACCATAGCTGCTAATTTGGATGTAAGATTTGATTTTCCACAATGTTATGGTCGCCTACAGATTGTTGTAAATAGTGATCAATTTCAGGATACACGACGTATTGTCGAAGAGACACTTTTTTCGTATGACCTATAGAAAGTATGATTACTTTGTATATTGCACGCCTAAAACAACTAAATTCATTAATAATAATGAACAACCATTATACAATCGCATGGTAACTTTTCACTTACCCTCTGTTATTATACAAAATTCATTGATCTATTGTGGATTAAGGCGAGGACATATGTGAATTGGGCGTCATTAGGGGTAAATTAAAACCGTCTTTCTCCGTTATTGTTATAGAAAAAAAAAACAAAAAAAAATATGTCTTAATCTTCATCGTATAATGCATTTTTTTTTCGGTACTAAATCCTAAAAAAGTATTTTAAATATCTGAATAAAATATGCAAAGTAACCTCTGTTTTTGTCGTTATTACCTTTTTTCTCCTAATCTATCAATCATAAGATTGTTTAAATTGAATCAGCATCTTATATATTAGAACACCAAGGGAACCTTCAGCTTATTTTTGCAAATAACTTTACTTTTTATTTTTTAAGGATTTTTTTACGTCACCGATACTCGCAAATCGCGCGTGGACAACTAAACAGTAGTACGAGCAAGGTCAACGGCGTATATCCACCTCTTAATAGTAACTTTCTATCGGGCTATAAATAATAGCTCGGCCCTTATACGCAATTACTATGGAGTTAATGCTTTGTATTACCGTTTTAGTTATTAATTTTATGAATACCTATTTATAACGTATGACAAATTGTTTCTATATCACGGAAGAGATTGGCCCCATCGCTTGACCAATTATAGTAAATTGGAAAGAATATTATGTTTGAGGAACGTTTAGTATGAGTAAATTATTTTTAAAACACAAAGATGTAAACCTAGTTTAATTATTTACAAAGTAGACTGAGATAATTCTGAGTCAAGTACTTTGTCTTGTTTTACTAGGCAGCTAAAATACTATTTTAGAAACAATTCTACTAATTATCGCACTTTCATATAGTTAACAGCGGCACTGTCAAAACTGCTAAATATACGTATTTTCCATGTAAAACCCATCGAGTGAGAGCAGCAGCGGCGCGGTATCAAAATTAAACTTTGGATAGGAGTGGTGCTTTTGAAATGCCTTTTATTGTTTTAGTAAATCTTCATTCAGTCAATCTGGCCATGCTGTTTCCAAACAAATTAATTTCACACCAAATGCGCTAGGGTCTATGGAGCAGACAGTAGTAAATAAAGAAGATATCTATCAAAATATGATATCAAATTACACGCCTAAGACAAAAACAGTGAATCTAAAAAATGCAGCCGAAGAAAAATCTCAATTACTCGGCGGCGAATAAAAAACGCAGTACTCTAAGAAAGAAAAATAAACAAGAATTTTCAATTGGCATACTTCCCTAGACTAAGTTACAGGGTGGGAAACAAAAGTACCAAAAGTACCAGCTAGTACAGTACTGTACACAACTGCACCAAAGTGCGTTTATTGAAGCGGAAAATTGAGCTAGTGCCAATTTTATTTTTCAATTCCCATTCTATAGTACAACTGGTGTATATTAGGCCGCGTTTCATTAAAAGAATGGACCCATATGGTGCTGGGAAACTACTGCGAAAGATTGGCGAAAATTCTTGCACTGCTTTGTATTACAGTGTGCTGTTTGCCGCAAAACTGTTGATAACATGCCAACAGAGCACATGTAACTTTTATGAATTAGAATTGAACACAATGTACTGGTGTTGGTCTATGTTTTACATATTTCTAATTTTTTTTACTACATTTAATAATGTCTGATAAAACCTGTGACCAGTGCAGTTAATGTCATTTTGAGACAAACGCCCAACATTTTTATCGAAACATGCACAAACAGTATATAGATACAAGTCATCAACACTTATGACTAGTACAATAAGCGGCGCGGGCTCCTTGTACGGGCTGTACGCTCAAATGCACACTAGGCAACAGGTGTCGGATTAAGCAATAATGTTTATGATTAATGACTATAGTCATTTTATAAAAAACCTAGCAACAAGCTGCTAGCCCTTATCGTTATTATATTAGGCTACACAATGTACAAAAGACCATTCCGAGAAAATTTCCCATTAAACAAAGCACACTTTGTTTAGGGAAAGCATGTTTTGAGGGTGAGGCACTACACTTTGATGTCCATATCTACATCTAATATCGTCATAGTCTTGGGCTTCATTATAGGTCGGTTACTTCTAGGTTATCTTCTCAACGTCTTCCTAGTACTTATCTGTTTCTAGTTACAAATTATTACCAGAATATAAAAACAGCGGTATAATTCGGGGTTTGAATCGTTAAGAGAACAATTTTTAATTCGAACCCTTGTCGAATAGAAGCTTTAACGGACACCGCCGCCGCGGGCAATCAACTGGCAAATTCAGAGATAAAAACATTTCTTGAAGCAGATTCTTAACTAAATAAAAAATGATAACGCCATTGCTAGGGTTTTACCCAACTCGAAATAAAAGTTAAGTTTTCAAACAAGAAGATTGTAAAGTAGGTACTGGTTTTTAATGCGATTCGCATTCATTCCGGTTCCACTGGCATTGTGAATTTAATGGATAATATCAGGAGCTTTTATTATTTTTATAACAAAATTGTAAGTGATTATTTTCCTAATACTTTATGTTTTTATAATTTTGAATTTCAAAATATTCTAAATAGTATGGCAAAACTAAATGACTTTATTGTATCAAACAGAAAACACTACAAGTGCTACTATTTATACAAAAATGCTATTAGTAATGCTCTTCTTCTTCCCTACAAATCGAGCTACAGACATAAACATATCTACAATATAACATTGTTTGACGTTAACCCACACAAGTAGAAACTTCAATTGCATTGCAATATCAGACCATGTTTTAGATCATCCTCCGTATAACCTGAGAGACAGTTAGGGCAAACCAATATACAGGGTGTAAAGACCCTTAATGAAAACTAAAATCTCATATTGTACCAATCATTATTAACATTTTTTACTTTGTCACCATACCTGGGAAGTTATTGGTTCTAGAGATATTAAGGCTCAAAGTCACTATGAAATTGTTCTAGTTACGCATAAAATCGATGAATTTTCCCTGCCAATTTGTTCTATGGGAGTCCTATGCACCCATGGATAAGTAGGTATTTCAAGCATTGCACGCGTGCACTTTTAATTGCGGCGTAAAAAATGTGACAACTTAAAAAAAGTTCGTTTCCCAGGTATTATTTTTGGTTTGTATGACTTGGCATGACGTCCAGGACGAGTAGACTTCGGCTTGGAGATGGGCCTTGTGATACCCTGTATATACATCCGTATTGCTTGAATAGGAACAAAATATTAATTACACTGTAGTAATATTTCGGTTCTCTTCTCGTTCACCCGGTTCACCGAATACGGAGTATCCTAACATCACCTCGAGATGCTTCGTAAAACGTCTTTGATTATGATAATTAATAAATATGGATCGATATTCGAATAGGTATTGTCTTCTTTGGTAAAAGCCCTTATTGTTTACCATTTTTAAGTAACCTAAAATAAATAATAATAAGTCAAGCTCTGCGTATCTGACAGCTTCAATACCACACAGTGAATAGTGTGAATAACCCATATCATATTTTTATTCATTAGTTTCATTATTACATTCTTTTGTTCATAAATATTTGGCAAAATAAATCGACATTGTAATAAAATTTTTGAATTAATAAGCTATTAAATGGGCAAGTTTATAATTATAATTACGATCAATATAATAATATGACTAGCTGACCCAGCAAACGTTGCTCCACCACATTACTATGTATTTTTCTAGCATTAGGTATAGTGGGCATGTGAGATCAACAATAGAAATGTAATTTAGTAATGAATTTATAAATTCTAGACTCTCTTGGAAATTTTTACTATCTTTCGATTTACTAAAAATGTATTACACAATACGTGCTTGGTAATCCGGCGCTTGCCAATCCGGCACGCTCAGTAGTCCGGCACTCAGCGACTCAGGTAACCCACTTGATAATCCGACATTTTATACAGCCGAATGCTGGTTTACAGAGTTGTCGAGTCTTTTATTGTGGAAACCTATTTATGATATGTAGGATTTATTTATTAAGCTTTTACTTTCCATACAAATTCGATAATCCAGCATCGGCGAAAAGAAATGCCTGCCAGATTACCAAGCGCCTACTGTAGTTTGTTTTGCTGTTAAATCACATACATTAACATCTTAATACAACAATCACACATAATTGAAATAGTGTCCTTATAAGCTTTTTTTTTTTGGTGTCGGGTTGGAAAATCCTCATGGAGTCCCTCCGCCCTGAGGGAAGGGCGAAGGGGACTGTCAGACTCTTACTGACTAAAAACCAACCCGTGTGCCTCATGTACCCGTGTGTCGGAGGGTAGGGTATCGCCGAAGCATTCCTCGCCACCCCCCGACGGGTATTGGCCCGCCAGATGGTCAGGCGGGCCCCGAACAAACAAACCCCCTTGGAGGCGGATGAAGGTGTTGGGCTCCGCCGCCAAAACACTCAGCGGCCGCAGAGGATAGGGAGGATGGCAACACAAGACCGCATCTCCTCTTCCTCTGCGGCCCCACCGCGACGCAACCATGGTGCGCCCCCATTTGGTCGCGGGAGATAGGGCGCGCGGCAACGCAACACCGACACGCCTCTCCTCCGGCGACCGCGCCCGACTGCGAGGGACAGAAGAACTGTCTCTCGCACCCGCACCATTGGACGCATCCTGCGCAGGCCTCCGTCAAGTCCACGCGGAGCGTCCCCTCCCGGGATCCCGCTTAGCTTCACCGTGGGTGTACCTGAAACCCACGGTTACTCAGCCCCCCCACCACGACAAGGTGGAGATCCCACGGGAGGGGGGTCTCCTTATAAGCTGAAGAAAGATAATATCATGATTCATGACACGAATAACGTAAATAACACGCGAGTTAGAATCAACAACATTTCTAAAATTATTAAAATTATAACTACTATATCAGAACATGTATTTAATATCTTCCTAGTGTAAATATTGGACTTACCGCATTCAACCATCCTTGAATAGTTGCTAAGAATAATCAAGTGCCACAGAGTCAGCACTCAAGCAATCAATCATTTTCCAAGCGGGAAGTGGCTGCTCAGATAAATCGGAGTTGACTTACTGCATTCAACGCGATAGTGACAGACACAAGGCTCTTTGCATCGCGATTAGTTGCTCGCACACATTCCCAATAGTCGGCGATAGGAATGCTATATAATGATATACTATTTTGCACGTGTGCGTGATATTTACTATCAAACATTGCAATGTTTGACAGTAAATATCACGCACACGTGCAAAATAGTAGACACTGCGGTGTCAGTGTGCTTCTGAAGAATATTTTTACAAGAAGTGAACTGAATAAGTTTACTCTGATGTTTTTGCATCCTCGCTGTCCCAAGCAGATGAGACCTAAGCGAATAGCCAGACAAATAATAGACGAGACAAATTGTGAGCGTCATAATGTTGTGGCAAAGCTAATTTATTTTTGTTGGAGCCATTTTGTTATGATGAACCGGGGTCTAATGATGAAATAATGGCTGTTTAGAATTTTAAATATTAATCCGACGAGAATAATGGAATCCGCGGGTTGGGTTTTTATTTGTTGATCCACTGTTGATTTATGGTTCTCGTTTCAAGTGGAATTAAAATGGTTTATGAATGTTTATTTTACAGATTTCAATTATTGTGCCTATTTATGAAACCTATTGTAACTGTAAGTTTTATTGCTTTGAATAGTCCTTAATAAATAAAATATGGTCCGTATTAATTAAGAATTTATTATTAAATCATATTATTGATAGAGTAGTAGAAGCTTGTACATGATAATATATTTTCTGAAGACTGGAAAATAGAACAACATATTATAATATAACATCAAATTACAGTGTTGAAAACGATAAGAAACAAAGTTCAGTTACTTATTATCTTATCTGTCTGTATTATTTGAATGCTTAAGGAATCTCTGAGAGGCTCTGAGCTTTTAATAAGTAGACTTATTCATGAAGTTGGGCAAATCAATGTGTTTGCACCGCTTCCACTGTTTGAAGAATACGTGTGGACATACATAGTTGACTCGTATGGGGATCAAACTCTCAACACTAGGTGTAGTTTAAAACGATAAGGCGAGCTCTTAAAGCACTATGGCATATGTGCAGTTGGACTAACTAGCATACCTCTTTTTGTAAGGTATTCCACATTACTTCATTATCAAATATCAACCATTCACAGATGCCACACTGGCGACGGCCGCCTTATCATTTAGCACTCGAGACCCGCGAAGGACAAAACTGTGGGATCCACAAGAATTGTTTAGGGTCTAATCCCTGTGATACAGGATTTATTTCTAATTATTTTAAAATAAAAAATAAGTGACCAAATTGCTTACGTTGACTAATGACCAGATGTTTTAAAACATAAGTGATATTTTTGCTTCATAAAAACTTATATTCTCTTGCTATAAACGTATTTTCAGCATAAAACATGGATAAAATTTTAAACATGTTTTGCTTGATATTAAAAAAGGCTTTTAACTGATGTGCGTACGTCACTCTGTCGAGATACGCGTGTGTACCCGATTCATTCACTTTACCTACCACATTATGACGAGGCATGCACTCTATAATAAATATTATCGTATGAGAACACCCCACTCTCTCTACTAAAATGAATATGGCTTTTCATCGTATTCAAATGGGTTGAAGTTGTTATTTTTCCTTGGAATCTTGCCCTGAGACCGGACATTGCATATATTGTGTATTATTTTATCTAGTGTATGGATTATATTTTGTATAAGCTTCGACTTGTATGATATCTGCTCTTGACGCTGTGAATAATATTAACGGTGATGACTCTTGGCTTGATTTGATGGTTACTTCCTCTCCTTCCTTAGTATCTTCCTACGGCCCATATCCTGCTCCAGGTTTTTCCCACCATGACCTCTTATATCTATCCTACGTCCTTAAGGCTCCTAAGCTAGTTCCCAAAGTCTTGTATAGGCGCTGCTTTGGTCGTATGGATGTCGATAAGCTGTCCATGGATGCGGCTAATTTGAACTGGGATCATGTAATGACAGCTGTCGCTATCGATGACAAGGTGCAAGCTTTCAGAGACACCGTCATTGCTCTTTATGACGTACATGCACCAGTTCGAAGAATTAAATTAAAGCGTCCCCCAGCTCCTTGGATGACGAGGGGAATACGAATGATGATGAGACACAGGAATCGCGCTTTCCGCAAGTTCAAAAAAGACCGCACCGATGACAACTGGATCTGCTATAAGACTGCAAGAAATTGGTGTAATCAATTGACACGTAACACCAAACGCCGATTTATCCTTAGTTATATAACTTTCTCGTCCCCTGCCAATACCTGGAAGTTCTTGGGGACCTTGGGTATTGGTAGACAGCGTAATTTTGATCCTCCGACGACGCTAATTTTGGATGATCTTAATCATCATTTCTCCTCTTTAGTATATTTGGATCAGCACACTGAGCGTCGCACTTTAGATTACGTAAATAATCTTGCCTGCTTAAACATAGACCCTTTTGAATTTTCTCCGGTGACACCTGCGGAGATGAAAAGATTATCCTATCCATAAAGTCAAATGCTGTGGGCTGTGACAACATTAGTCGTAAGATGATCGTCTCAATCTTAGACCATCTGTTGGCACCATTAATCCACATTATTAACTTCTCCCTCACCTCCAGCTCCTTTCCGTCCTTATGGCGAAAGGCCTTTATCCTTCCACTGCCTAAAGTAACCAATGCTACCCTCCCAAATCATTTTCAACCCATTTCTAATCTCCCTTACCTTTCTAAAGTCCTGGAAGCCTGCGTCCACAAGCAATTGCCCAGATTTGTTCAAAGTAATGAGCTACTGAGCCCATACCAATCTGGCTTCAGATCTGGACATAGCACTGTATCCGCCCTGCTTAAGGTGACTGGCGATATGAGAGCGGGAATACAGGAAACCAAAGTCACAGTGCTGGTCTTGGTGGACTTCGTTCGTGAAGTCCACCAAGACCAGCACTGTGACTTTTAATACCGTCGGTCACGAAATCCTTCTATCCATCCTCTCCCATCTAAATATCTCCTCGGTGGCACTGGATTGGTTTTCTTATTATTTTCAGGGACGACAACAGTCGGTTCGCCACGATGAGTCTACATCTAGTTGGTGTAACCTTCAATCTGGAGTTCCTCAAGGTGGAATATTTTCTCCATTGTTGTTTTCTATCTTTATCAATCTTCTAACTCAAAACTTTCAGTGTTCGTATCATTTGTATGCCGATGACTTGCAGCTATATGATCAGGCAGAAATGGATAACATATCTGCTGCTATTGACCGAATAAACCTGGACGTTGTCAAATTGAAAAACTGGTCAGATAGCTTTGGTGTCAAAGTTAATCCGAACAAATGTCAGGCCATTATTGTAGGGAGTCAACGTATGGTCCAAAGAATTGACATTTCGGCTCTCCCACCGCTGATATATGACCAGTCATCTGTAACATTTAGCCCTGTAGTAAAAGATCTGGGGTTATACATTGATAATAGTGTCAATTGGCAGGCTCATGTGACCAACAGTAGTCAGAGAGTCACAGGATCCCTGCGCGCTATATATCGATTAAGGAATTTCCTGCCATGTAACACTTAGGTAATGTTTGTGCAGACGTTGATTTTTCCTATCATAGACCATAGTCTATGTCTGATGTGTGTTATTTTGACCTTAATGCAGATCTTCTCAACAAATTAGACCGACTTCTCAATAACTGCATTCGATTCATTTACAATCTTCGCAAGTATGACCATGTGTCTGCTTATCGCACTGAACTCAGCTGGCTACCCATTCGTCAACGCCGTAGTATGCGTGCTCTCACTACTCTCTTCTCTTTTCTTAACTCTCCAACCCCTCCTTCTTACTCTTCATCCTATTTAAAGTACTTGTGCTCAAATCACAACAGAGATCTTCGCTCCTCTAACAATCGCCTCCTGTTATGTCCCTCCCACTCAACTAACTTCGTAAACTCATCTTTCTTTGTACAGTCTGTTCTTCTTTGGAATAAACTTCCTCTTGAGATCAGGATGATTGCTAACCGGCTTTCTTTCAAGATAAAAGTACGAGAGCTACTTTTACGTAAATTGGCAGATTCTTCAGCACAATAAGATAATTTATATAGATAGTGATATTTATATTATTTATATATATATATATATATATATATGTATATGTATATAAATATATACATATACATATATATGTCCGTGTGGTGACGGATTAAGAATACGGAATGTCACCATCCCATATCATCCCATGGGTGTCGTAAGAGCCGACAGAAGGAGCATATTATGCAGAGAACAGCACTGTAAGAGAAGGAAAACTTGATACAAACCCTATACCAACCCGTTTGGCCAGCGTGGTATAGTAGGCCAATTCCTCCTTTCAAAGGAGAGGCCTAGTCCAGCAGTGGACTGTTAAAGGCTGATGATGATGATGATGATATAAATATATATAGTACTTATATATTTTTCGTATATATACCTTTTTATAATAGTTTGTATGTATTATTGGTAGGTATTTATATGTTTATTGAAATATTAGTAAGTATTTAAATATCATCAAAATATTTAATTAATCTTATAATTGTTACTACTAAAGTTCGGAACGCACCTACAACTATCATCTCTGCATCACCTTAGGTTGACTGTTAGAGAATGCTTTTGGCATTAAGTCCACCTATGTACATATTTTATTTGTGCAAAAAGTAAATAAATAAATAAAGCTGTGGCAATGTTGGCATGAATGCCAACGTTATAAGCTGAATTCCACGTAAAATTCACGTGAAATTACTATTCGGGCCAGTCTCATCGATCGAAAAGTTCCATTAATAAAGAGCAGGCAACATCACATAAAATAAGTTCTATTTTATTGATCTGGCCTATAACATGCATGTCCAGGGATAGTGTAACTGGCTTAGTCAGCCTAGGTCGTATAAACAATGAACACTAAAAATGTTATGCTGTAACCAGCATTTGTAATTATCAATTGTACTTCCAGTGACTAATTGTTACAATAAGAAATATTCACGTAGACAATTATCACATCCTCAATTTACAGCTAAAAGCTGCATGAAACTCCATAAAACAAACTCTGTTCAATATTTGAAAGTGAAAAAGGGCAGGCAATAGTGGCGAGCAATAAAAACGCAAGTTTACTTTTTTATACCGTTGGCCAGTCCTGAAGGCTGCGATGGCCAGCCATAAAGATTTTAAAGGTCTGTATAAAATATGTGACAAAGTAACCGCCAGACAGAGTCCTGATATAGCGATAAACCAAGATCGTCCCAGCTCGGTGAACTGGAACACCAGATAGTGTGCTTAAAGTCACTCCATAAAAATACCGCTGAAATAACTTTTATTCGATATTAATTTAAGTTTATTATTCATACATACATACAAATACATACATATCGTCACGCCTTTTATCCCCGAAGGGGTAGGCAGAGGTTTATTTCTACACCCACATTTCGCCAGATATATTTTAGTCCCACGTAAATTATTACGTGACGTAATAAGGGGCGAGCCTATTGCCGTATCGGGCACATTTCCAGACTCCGTGCTGCTACTGAGAATTTCGTGACAGAAAAACCCAATAACACTGCCCGACCCAGGAATCGAACCCGGGACCTCCTGATCCCACGCGCACATTTATGCCGCGAGACCAACGAGGCAGTCGTACAGGGTTTGGTGTCGAGTTTTCCGTCTCTACGCAAAGATGGTATTTGCATCGTGTTATCCCTTAGTCGCCTCTTACGACACCCACGGGAAGATAGGGGGTGGTGACACTTGTATTCTATGCCTATTTTTTATTCTATGACTTTATTATTCCTTGGTCCTTTTTTACTTAAATTACTAAGTATATGTCGGCGATACGCCAGGGCTATGGTGTACAGACTCCATAATTCAAACACTCACGTAATATTACTTGGTTTATTATCAGTTGATTTCTAGCACAGAATTGAAATAAAATGTGACCTACAGTCCTTTTTATACACTAACCGTTATTACACTAATTAATGTTTAACAACTGCCACTTCCTTTACAACAAATAATTGAAATTACTTTACAATTAATTATAAACTAATCGAAAATCGACATTAATATTGTAATGAATTTTGCACAACACCAAATGATTTATTTTACACGATTAACAAATTTATTTTATTAACTAAACGGTGCTTTACAACATTGTCAACAGATGGCGCTATCAACAGGATGCAAATATAAACGCATGTTATTTATTACCGTAAAAATAAGTGTCAGAATAATGTTATTTAATACTAATTGATTTTACTTTGAAAGTTCTGGAGTTATCTTAATAACTAAGCGATAAATTAAATACCCAATCTTTATAAAACAGTTATGCAGCCAATACCACAGAACAGTTAAGAGAGGTTAGAACGGCCTTGTGGGCGTGGCAGCGTCGCCGTCCATGTGAGCAAACGCTCATATGCCGAAAAATTTGATTGACGCTGTCAACAATCGTGCTCATATTGCGACAGCGTACAAAGCTCCGCGAAAATAAAAGAATTATGCCGTCTTGCGCTATCATAACGTGTCGAAAAAGAAGCCAGTTATGTACTGTGGCTCGAGAAGGGATTTCTTTTCACCGGTAAGTCCGAAAACCTTAAAATAAAAATGATATTTGTAATTATTACAATAGCATTATGTAATTTGTAGAAAAACACGATACTATCGCAAGCCAATAAAAAATATACATTGCTGGCAATACGTGGGTACCATCTAGTACTACGTAGGCGATTGCGCAATGTATTTCGTTCACTGCGAACGTCAAAGCTTGAATTCTGCTAAATCTATGGTGGTGGGTCCGATAGTGTTGTACCTACCAAGTTGTGAACAATGTCGATTGTGAGTTCCTTCGTGTGAATGTATTCAAATGATTGTTATCAGTAATATTAAGATTAACATAACTTTGTTTATTACTACCGATTAATGTTTATTGTGGGAATTAACTTAGTATCGCGGGTTACATATCACATATTTTAATTAAGAAAATTGATTGTGACATATGCGTTGGAGCACTGCTGTCAAATGAAATAAATTTGGACCATAAATTTACCGTAGCAAAAGATAAAGGGGGTCTCCTGTATCATTATATAAAGATTTACACTGACAATCTTCGGCAAATAAATGAACATAATATATGTTGACAACAAAGATCTTGCGCACCTTTGTCGGAACTGAATTATTTAGCAACATTAGTTATCAAGATCTTGGTAAAAACAACGAGAAAAAGAAATCGACCGCAAGATCCAGTTGGGTTGGGCAGCGTTTGGCAAGCTACGTCGTGTTTTCTCTTCGCCCCTACCGCAATGCCTGAAGACCAAAGTCTTCAACCAATGCGTCCTACCTGTTATGACCTACGGTGCCGAGACGTGGACACTCACAGTGGGACTAGTCCACAAACTAAAAGTCACGGGGATGGAACGGGCTATGCTCGGCGTCTCTTTGAAGGATAAAATCCGAAACGAAGCTATCCGACAAAGAACTAAAGTTACCGACATAGCTCACAGAATCAGTAGGCTCAAGTGGCAGTGGGCTGGCCATATCTGTAGAAGGACTGATGGCCGATGGAGCAAGCGTATCCTAGAGTGGAGACCACGTCTCAGCAAGCGTAAGGTAGGGCGGCCCCCGGCTAGGTGGACCGACGACCTGAAAAAGGTGGCTGGGACAGACTGGATGCGGAAGGCTGAGGACCGTGTACTGTGGCGCGTGTTGGGAGAGGCCTATGTCCAGCAGTGGACTGCGATAGGCTGATTGATTGATTAGTTATCACCAGGTTGGATTTTATCCTAGTGCGAGCCATGTTACAGACCTATCTAAAGCTATCATAGAAAAATATATCAATGTAAGATTGCATTTTATTTTGAAAATTCGAATTTAAAAGATAGCAAGCGTATGCTTCTTAATAAATACGTCTTATTTCAGGGACAATAATAGAATCTGGGTTGAAATTTAATTTAAATTATTGTTTAACATTAAAATATTATTGTATTACATACTTGTGTCATTTATTTCTTTACAAACTTTAGCTTATGTGGTTGTACACATGAATAGTTTATCACGGACTCTTGGTATTCGGATATGATAAAGGTCATATTGTATCTTCCCCTTTAATTTTATCTTATTATTTATATATATTAAGAAAGGCCACACTATTTGTACCCTATCCCACCATCCCGAAATAAAAACAAACAATTGCAAAACTTAAAGTAACAAAACAACAGTATTTTATCGATATAAATAATCGACCTTTTGGACACCGTAACATTAATGAGAGTGTGTGAGTGATCGTCAAGCGCGATAGTTCCATGTCAAGCGAAGTGTTTGCGCTAGTGTGACAACCAATGGCAAACTCGCGATCTTAATAAGTGCAGTTGATTTGTGTGCGTAATGCGCGTACGTATTAGTGTATTGCTTGTAGTGGAGATAGAGAGTGGGAGACAATCGGCGACACGCGTTCTAATACAAATCAGTAACTATTTCCGTTCTAACCTCCTTTAATTGTTCTGTGGCCAATACAGTGTCTTATATTGTAAAGTAGTGAAGTTCTCAGTTCTGTGTTCACAAATAGTTATTTAAATATCAATCTTAAATATTATTAACATTTTCGTAACAATATAATCATTATATATTAATTTGCGCCCATATATACTAAAAAAGATATTGTTAATCATCCTCATCCTCAGCCATAGTCCATTACTGGGTACGGCCCTCTTTTCATTATGAGATGTGATCTTTGCCTAAAGTACTGTTTGGCTGACACCACATCTCTTTTGAGAAAATCATGGAGAACTCTCTGACATGTAGATTGCCTTACAATGTGTCGTATTTGCGGCAAGCGCTATTTTACGATATTCGCTACGACGTTTGCAACTGCACCATAAATTATGTTGCCAGCCTGGCCGTGCAAAATAATCAACTATTTGTAAAGGAACGATACATAAAATTAACTACTTCTTTGACTAACAGCCCAATAATCTGTTGATCCAATCCTAACTACCTGACCTCACAAAATCACTCTTTCAGCTTCTCGAAGAAATTCCTGCAAATCTAATCCAAAGCCGTCTAGCCGCTTTTGTCGTCTATGCGGAACTATATTTTTACACTGCTTTTAAATACTGCACAGTTGGCGTAGTGCATCGATATATATGTACTAAAGTACTAGATGTAGCATTCAGAACATTTACTTTGTTCAAATGCGTTGCATGAACATACCGGCAAAGCAATCTGGGGGTCAATTCTGCTATTTTTATATGACATATGTGTATATATGACATTATATTTTGAATGGATTTAAAAGCGGTATTCTGATAACCTAATGTCATTATCGTATAATTTAAAATAAACAGTTCGTCGTTGACACATACGATCTCGTTACAATTTCATTCAAATATCATGTAATTTAGAAGAATGTGCTTTTTGTGACGTAAGTATGACACTGACATGATATTGCGACTATATTTATTTAGCGGAATCAGGCCCCTAGTGTCACTTTGACTTTCCTGCGGTGTGGGTCCGCGTCGTTTATTGACTGTGTGGTAACGATATATCTATTAATTTGAATCAGAACTTGTATCTGTAGTAGCGTTAGTCAATATTTTTAATTATTTATGTAAATAAAAGAGTAAAATGTATCATAATACCACATTAAAATGTATTTCTTTATTTTTATGTGACGTCATTTACGATCATAGACTAACTACTATGCAGAAATACATTGCAAGTGATTGTAGTGTAATGGTGTTGCTGGCTACACCAAATTAATTAATAATATATAGTCCTTAGGTCGCATACTTGTTTCCACATGTGTTTGTCTTATCGCTACGATGGCGCCAACGTTATGCAATTAGTAAACTCATAAATTATAAGAGGTTGAAACATTTATAAGAATTGTGTGACAGGCATATGAGTAAAAAAATAGCCATGAAATATGAGAAAACATTTGCACTGTAGTGTTCACATGCGGTATAGTTGAGGATCATAAAAAAGGGACCAACCAGAAGAAATGGACCCTTGTCAGGTAGTAAGGATTTGAGAGGCGTTGCGTTGGTGGTGTTTGACTGGACAGTCGGGCTTAAGAGGCGGAGCGAGTCGGGTCCCAGGAAAGCGCGGCGTGGTAGTATGGGACAGTCAATGTGGGGACGCGGAACCGGGGGGATCTCGGACAGTCAGTCTTAGGACGCGGAAGAGGGCAGATATCGGGAACGCTCTAGCGTGGTGTTTTAGGCAGGGGGTTTGGAGGCGCGAGAGAGATCGGACCTGGCCTAGCGCGAAAGAGGTTCGGTGTTGGTCGATAATTAGTGCTTAGTGATATCGAAGAACATGGCGAGCGGCTTCAAGAGAAGGTGATCAGCACAGGGCAAGGGGTAAGTTTGGCAGCGACGCAGCTAAAAGTCCGGTGAGTGTCTGTTATTCACTTTACTGTAATTTATTGCATGAACTGTATAACATTAATAACTCTGTTGTGTATCTATGTCTATATCACACCATATATATATACCAGGCTGACTAAAATATAAAGTTCTCTATGAGATATTGTACATAGTAATATTATTAATAACCGCGTGTACCATTAGTAGTGATTCGTACCTTGTTGATGATGGATGTGAAGACGAGCGATGTATGATGGGAGTCTCTGTATTCGCGATCAGGTGGTAGAATGCAGGACTTTCACAATCGCTGTCTTAGCCTGCGTACAGGCCAGTACATAGCAGCTGACAAGGTTCTAAAGAGCGAAAGAAGAGCCACCTGTCGTTCACGCGGTAGACGTAAGTCCTGGCGGCTAATCTAGTGGCGATTGTAACGAGAGCTTCCCTGCAAACTATGCGCGATGGCTTAATACGTTTTAATTGACTATGTTTGTATGGGCTTCAATGTTGTGACTTGCGGCAAGGTGGCGTTTTGTGACATCAGTTCTGAGACTGTTACTGTACGCTCAATACTATACACTGGACATCGCTGAAATACTCGGCGCCGATAATACTATATGACTAATATACCTGGATTATGTTCTTCGTCTCCCTGGAGCTGCCGTCTCTGAGATACGCTGCCTTGTACTCAAGTACCAATATGCGAAGCATGATTATATGGAGAGTGATTTTGTGATGACAAACCAATACTAATATATCGCTGTCTTTAGTATTTTGATGTCCACTTTCATTCAACTATAAGCATTTACGTTTGGTAAATGCTGTCAGCAGAGGAATATAAAGTAAGGACGAATTCCATGGTCCTGCGCGGGGAGGTGCGCGGGAACCCTGGCCATAAATTACTTGGCAGGCTGAATTTGATATTTTAAACCCAATTAGTAAGAAAACTAAAATTTTAATCAGCCTGGGGTCCATAGGATTCCGTTACAGTAGGTAAAATATATGACCATACTTCGTGAAGGTATTGGTTTTAAGAGTTTTTTTAGTTTGATTAATGTTATAAAACAAATTTGACGTTATATGACACTAATTATGTGTTCTTTTTATTTTTTGGTAAGTTGATCGTAATGACCGTATTAACAAATATTTCAACACTTCATCATAGTATGTACAAATTTGCAGTTATAGAAAAATAGGCAAAAATAATATTGAACCCGGAGACCAAAACAGATCCTGATTTCCATTATCCGACCAATAGACAAAAAACCACAAAATTAATTGTGTTTGGTGGCAATTGAATAGTTATTAAAATATATTTTTGAGCATTTCTTGCTAGAGTAAATTTAACTGAAATTCAAAATTTTTTTTTTTGGCAGGAACCCGCGACCACGACGAACCGTGTCGATAACGTATCGACTAAGCTACTCAGGCCACTTCGTCATAGATTTTTTTTTAATAGTTGGTTTCCTTATGGCAGCACATAGTGCAATCTGCCACAAGTGTAGGTTTAGAACTCTGTGGTCAGCAAGGTACATGACAAACAATCCTGCCTTATATATTAGGTATATATGCTTAAGCAATTCTCATAGTAAGATAAATATAAAGTTTAAAAATTTGAATTAGGTATTCGTGAAGCAACTAAGGCAAGTCTTGACCTTACGCCCACGAATACATTTTTCTATTTTGTAATAAAAACATCTGAATATGTTTACAGATTCAATTTTTTTACTAAAATAAACCCCCAGCAATTAATTCCTTTTATTTTCATTAATAAACTGTTCTTATTATGTTGATGAAATATTGTAGGCAGAAAACATCTCTTCTGTGAAGTAAATAATCTTTGCAAATGGCAATAAGCAGCCAGTAGCGTTAGACAACTATTGGATACTCATTGGTAAGATTCCAGGACTGGTTGTTGTTGATTGGCTATAATAATAACTAGACTCTGTAAGTCATTGGCGCTGCTTGCGCCTGCGTGTTGTGCTAGTACGATTAGACGTCATAATTAGATAATTAGAACAAAATATTTATAGGGAATGCTCCGTCTATCGTTAGAGTATATGTCAATGGCGTAGTGGTTGCAACAGCCCCGGATGTTCATAGTGTCCGTGGTTGTATTTAGTTTTTATCATTAAAAATATTCCGTATTCAGTAATACACAGGACACATGAACAATATTTGTGGATTACTGAAGAAATACAATCAAGAACTCTTCAAGTACAGTGATAAGGCAGCTTGCCTGCCATGATTATAATATACTTAAAGTCAAATAAAATGCATCAATGAACATTCAAAATATTCACATTAAATTTATAACTATGTATAGGATGACATTAACTATATGCAAACACAATCCTTCGCATTTTCGCGAGTGAAAACACCCGAATACCGCGTTGATGAATACCCAGATGGGCGGACACACTTCACTCTCGTTTGAAAAGATAAATAATGTCAATTATTTCATCTGCATGCTGTACAATTAAGCGGTGTAAAGTGTAAATAGGTGTTCTACATGTATTTATTAATGATAATGTAAGTATATACGCCAAATAATTGCTTTTAAATACGTACTGATGTTTTTAAATCGTATATTTGGTTTGATACACAAGCATATTATTCTTACTATAGCAATTTTTGCTTTAATATAGAAACACGTATTTTTATCTTTAAGCTATAAAAATAAATATATTTTCTCGTAGTAATTGGCTATCAATTTCTCCTGAAAAAAAATCAAAGACAATTAGTATCCATTTATGTTTTGGCAAAGCACTCTCAACGCAGGAAATTTTACTAAGATAATGCGTAGCTAATTTTATAAACAGGACCGAAGCCGGTGGTTTACAAGCATCATATAATTATTAAACTACCAGAACTTGATGTACTATATGTATAACTTGCATAGATCTTGTAATTGAATCGATTAATTATTATCTGACTGTATGTTACAAGTCTATTCTGTATAATTACTAACTCATCATCAAATATGAAATGAGGAGACAAACTCTTGGATTCGAAAAGTAAAGTCGATACTTGATGCTTTTATTGCAGTAAAAGGTAGGTATAAGGACCATCACTAAAGCGCGGCGCACAGTGATGGCACGAGACGGTATGGCATTATTTGCAACAAAGAATAATATCACTTATTTGTATGAAAGTAATGTTGTAGTTTGACAACTCGATAAGAATACTTGGGAATACATTGAGTAGGTATGTATTAATGGATAATACTTCAATTGAAAAATATCAATTAATAAGTTGTTATTACGGTACCATCTATATGAGAATAGTCAATCTATTTCAATGTCATTAAAGTACGAATATTATTTTCCAACCTAAAAAATATATTCCTGTTTGTCGTAAAATTACCTCAGCCTTGCCATGACGACAATAAGCACGTGCCCTAAACCGCATCGGTTGTATTGTTACCGTAGACTATTTAGCCATTTATTGAGCCCGCCTGACCTGACTGCCTGGCCTGTCGCCAAACATTCAAATTGAAGTGGGTATAGTCGTGTCGGAGCGTGTATTTAGATGTTATCGCCTGAATAAAGCACGTGATTAACTTACAAGATATGTATATCTTGGACAGTTTTAAACATCTAAATCTTCTAAGTGACAGTCTTGGCAAGAGAAAATTTTGCAATGCACACAATTAGTTTATTGTTCGAGAAGTTAGTAAGGCTATTTTACAATACATTTCAGGATATTAAATGTTTGGCATAGCATTGCTTCTAATAGGTACAATACTAAAAAACAGCACTACCTAACATGCGAATATAAGACATTGTATCGCCTTGCTAGCAATCGCCTACATTTTCATAGTGCATGCTTCAAATTCAGCATATTTCAAAGAAACTCTAAGCTCCTTTTGTACCCCGTTAAGAGTGGATTATTTAAAAATAATGTCATATTGAGTGCTTACGTTAAAGGAAACCACTGTCCAAATTTCATGTTTCGTCGGAATGATTTTATCTAGCTATAATTATGATGATGATCGTGATGATAATAATATACATTCTCACACGTAACAGTACAAAAAATACTCTGTATTCCTGGCAAATATATAGGTCATTTAAAACGTTTTACTGATTCGATTCCATTTTTTCTCGTCGGCATTTACGCATGAATTAATATGAAAGGCGAGAACTGTGAAAAAAATACGCACAGCTTGTGTTCGAATGAACCGGTGACCGAGTGTGGTATAAAAGAATCTCAGCGACTGGATTTCATATTTACGTGAGTAGGAAGAAATTTTACGACCAGTACGGTGCAAAATTACGAGAAAATAAGGAATGTTTACATAGCCCTGATGTAATACTATACCATACCTATTGTGAAAACCTTTTTTACACGAGTATATAATATGTATGATAAACATATATGTTATGGACCAGAGTCAGTTCAAGGGAGCTGAATCTCCATAACGATTGTCGGCAATCTGTTTGACGGCTAGAACCAAGTTTCACGTGCTCTCCGAGGCGCGGGGCAAGCCACAATTAACAAGTCAATACGAACATAACTTTGAAAAGTTTATAGCGCGTTGGTCAAAAAGCTAAAACCCGGATAGCCTCTGGTGCCCGATAGTCATGGTAGTCAGTTCATATCTGCACCTGGCTATCTCTGCTTTGACGATTCGATCGATTAGGATCTTATCCAATCCCTAATGTGCTCTGTTTTCATCTTTCTCGATTTAATAAGTCATAAAATATGAGTTGGAAAAAATAGTTATCACCATAAACACAATGAAACAAGACACGAAAACACTTTGGCAGAAGTCAGAGACCGCGAACTATTCAGAAACTTACTTTGGTAGTATGGTTACACTACACTTGGTGAACTAGTTGGCTAAGTTTGACTTAGCTCTGACAATTAGCACGTTAACATTGGCAATCTAGACCACTTAAGCCCAAGTACAGTGATTTAGATGAAAGTTTTTCAAGAGATTCAAATGTTTAACTTGGTTTTGAAACAGAGAGTATATTTAACATTGATAATATCTAGTTTGAAAGTATGGGGGTTAGTAAAGTACCCACTCGGCGTCATTAAAAAACCTACCTTTACTTCTCGCCAGCAAGTGATTCACTGCTTACTTTGCAATGGACAGCACCAAAATAAAATCTAATCTGGATGTATCTTACTTTAAACATTTGTATCGCTGAAAAAGAATTTGCAGAACTAAGATAAAAAATATTTCCTGATCTACAATCTTAATATATAAAATCCTTGCGTTACTGACTGACTGACAGACACGCTACAGCCGAAACTATTGGGCGCAGGAAGCTGAAATTTGGCATGTATGTTTCTTGGGGACCGTAGGGGTGCACTAAGAAGGGATTTCCCGAAATTCTCACAGGATCGGCCAAAACGGGTAAATTTAAAAAAAATGCAGGCGTAGCTGCTGGCGTCCTCTAGTAGTTACATAAACGTAGAATCAAGAGTATTACCATGTGCATATTGTGCATGACTCTCAGTAACAAATACCACTTGTTCCAAAATTCTTCTGTCAGTGTGTTTCGTTTCGAGTCCTTCAAATCTTTTTCCTTAATTGGCGATGCCGGAAAATAGTGCGTCACAACTATTGACAATAGAGACGGCCAGCCCGAGATCGGTTTCGGCTGCAAATTGGTTTTGTGTCACGTCTATCGAATATTTGAATTGGTTTTAACCTCACTATGAAATAACTTTCCATATTGCGTGTTGTTCTGTTATTGGCACGTTGCTGAGGGCGTTTGGACCTTGCCATTTTTATTCAAATATGTTGTCTTCGTGTAGGTACCTACTACATAATAATGTACTCCGGATTTAATACCATTTTTATCTAGAGTCCCGTCGACAAGAGAAGACAAAATAGAAGTATGTTGCCCGGCTGTAATATTATTTCTTGCCTCTGGATCCCAGGGTATCTATATAATAAATCCTATACACATAAATAAAATTGGAGTGTCTGTTTGTAATACTTAAATAACCGCTTCTAACTTAATGCATATAGATGCATATAGGTACGGCACATATTATACCGAAATGACATTCTTTAAATTTTTTGTTTGTCAGTTTGTCTGTCTGTCTGTTTGTTCTCGCTAATCTCTGGATAGCTGATGTACCAAGGAGTAACTTAGGTTATAAATTAAACGGGTACGCGAAGTAGTTCCCTCAGGACGTGGAAGAAACCGCGGGAAACATCTATACATATAAATAAAATTGGAGTGTCTGTTTGTAATATTTAAATAACCGCTTTTAACTAAATGCGTATGGATGTACACACGGTACATATACCGAAATGAAATTTTTTACAATTTTTGTCTGTCTGATTATCTGTTTGTCTGTCTGTTTGTTCTCGCTAATCTCTGGAACGGCAGAACCGATTTTGACGGGACTTTCACTGGCGGATACCAAGGATTACTTTGTACTGTTCCTACGGGATATATACCACGTACCTTTGTTTTGAGTAACCGATATTTCGGCACTGTTGCAAGCGCCATGTTCACGGATGTTACGTTTCAAGAGGAAAGAAGCAGACAACTTGCTACATAAACAAAACTTGTCTTTTAAACAAGTCAAGGACGGGCTTACCGCGTTCTCTCCCATCGCTGTGCGTTTTCTGACAGTCATTAGTTCCTTATAATTGAATTTTATATCAATAGCACCAGTTTCATTGTTCATTATCGCAGAATTGTCACACACAACCTGGTGTGGTTTATAAATATTGGTGATTTACAGAAACAAACAAGCTAGTAATTTTATACTAGATCACCAAAATTAATTTAACCTGAAAACGATTTAATTCAACAATGCATGTAGGTGGGCAGACATAATCATGGCTGCACAAAAATTTCACGTGACAAAATAATTATATACTTGGTTACGGAACAAAATTAACGCGTAAAAATTTTATAATGCGGCAGTCAATATATTATTCAAGCACTATTGTATAAAGCACTATAGCTTGTCATTATTGAATTCGAATAATTTATACTCGATCGTTGTTCATGAATGTACAATCAACCACTATATCATAAATTACCGTCCATTGAAACTAACGTGGGTATGCTAATGTATCATTTAATATAATAAGTTTTATAATTATGCAATTTTATACTTTTAACGATGAATCTGTAACTCATCATTCAAAATGTTTTGGAGCCCATCGTTCCATAGTACATATTGTACAGTCGCGAACAGCAGTTCTTATTTTATATTTTATTTTATTAATTAATAGTATGTATGTATCCCCGAACGGGTAGGCAGAGGTGTAAATATTACACCCAAATATTCTTATTTTATTGATTTAAATAACTACAATTCGTCCACCAACCATAACGGTCTTACAAAAATACAGTTTACTGTCCTAAAATTTCCAATTTCTCAGATGATATAGTACAGTAAAAACAAATTAATTGCGAATTGGAATTATCCATAAAGGGTTCAAATTCCGTAGCAGAAGATTTAACTTACCCTACTACTCTATTTATTGACACTTTAATATTTTAAAAGATAAATAATTTTATTATAATGCCTATTATGAGCCAGAATGAAATCAACCCAGAAAGTGAATTTAATATGCAATAAATAAATTAGCCATACGTTTCGACTTACTGTAACTGGACGGTAAATTAAGCAACCGTTTATGCCTAAATCTTGTCGAAACCTATTTTGGCAACAAGGTCTGAACTGTCCGCTGATCCATTAGCAATATTTAATAGGAAATTGTTATAAAAGTGGAAAGAATTTGGCGCCTTTATTCTAGCTGTAAGAGATGGTATTCTTATAACGATTCTTGTAAACTATTGAATATTGATGTGCTCTATACTCAAAATATAGCAGAATTTCTTTTTACACCCGATTAAGGATGTTCACCAAAAAGTGACAGAATCATACTGTTAAATATGCAGTTGCATATTTTCATGTATATATATAAACATAAGTTGCATGTGGAATGTTCCTCCAGTTTGGGACCCTGTCATAAGGCTAATGATAACAAAGAAGGACAAAGTCACCAGAAGACCTAAGGACACTGTGAGTTCATTCTGCATAAATAGTAACACCAATAGTTGAAAATTGTTCTGGTACTTTGAGAAAACTTATACATTCAAGAAAAAGACATATTTCACCTCAGTCTGCCGTGACCATGAATCCTGTAAAGAATTCGAAATGGATACATCAATCTTGTTATAAAGACATTTATTGTAATTGTATCTTAAACACCGCAGAGATTCCACTGAGAAAACTCAATGTTAATGTACGTTTCAGCCTTGATCAACAAGAGAAGCAAAGAAACCACTTATCTAAAGACACCATTTAACTGACTAATTAGAATTCAAATTCAAATTCAAATGTCATGTACATTATTGTGGTATTATATAGGTACATAATTATGTATTGGTTCTTCTATCATCCGCCGCAAGGCATGCAATACAATTATTAATTAATGGCTAATGTCAAAATTATTTGTTTAAGTATGTCATAAATCAAAAACATGTAAGTATTTACTATGAGAATTAGTCAATTTTCAATTAGTCAATTAAGCATTAGTCGCTACATTTTACATATTTCACAAGTCAATTTGGTATTTAAACATAAATAAATCATTGGAAGGAGTAATTATCATTTAAATAGTCATTAATATTATAGTAAGCTTTGTCTAAAAGAAATAGTCTGAGTTTGCTTTTAAATTTGTGGATGCAATCTATTGACAACAGACATTTTGGTAGGTGATTATACACTCGTGGCGCCATACAGAAAACACTCCTGTCCATCAATCCACAACGTACTTTGAAATTGTGACGCTTATTTGTAAAATTACTGAACATGTTTGAATTAGTTTTAACAAATAATATTAATTCGAAGATATACAGACACGGCACGGTTAATATCTTAAGTTGTTTAAATAACGGTTTACAGCTATCAGTTTGCTTAACATTACACATTGCCCTGACACATTTTTTTACAATTGCCCCAGAATATGATCCCGTACCGTAATAGGGATCCTACATATCCATGATATGCCGTAAGTACTGCAGTACGGTTTAATTTTTTGTGAGCATGTATAGAGCGTATGACTGACAATTTAATTTTGAGCAGATTTTTTCTATATGCCCTTTCCAATTCAAACTGCTATCTATGTTCAATCCCAAAAATGTTGTTGAGTCTATTGTATGAAGTTTATCGCCTTTGTAGGTTACGTCAATATCAGTTAATAAGGGAATACGATTTTTAAATGTCATTAAATGCGTCTTACTTAGATTAATTTTTAAATTATTAGATGTCAACCATTGAATTACATTAGATAAGGTGCTGTGAATGTCAGATTCAAGAAGCGACTTGTTTTTACCCTTAAATATAATTGTACTGTCATCTGCAAACAAAACTGTGGGATGTTTTGTTATCTTCGGGAGATCGTTAATATATATATTGAATAAAAGCGGTCCCATTACACTGCCTTGTGGGACTCCTATGCTAACCTGTCTATAATCTGAGCGGCAATATGTCTGTTTTCTGGTTTTTGGGCACAAACGTGTAACCTGAGTACATTGACTTCTGTTAGAAAGATAAGACCCAACTAGATTTAAAATGTTTCCTCTGATCCCATATGAGTCTAATTTACTCAGTAATATGTCATGATCCACGCAGTCAAATGCCTTTGTCAGATCCATGTAAAGCGCACATACGGGCATTTTATTATCGACACAATCGGTGATTTCTTTCAAAAAATTATAAATAGCCATATTTATATTTTTATTCTTCCTAAAACCTGTCTGTTCAATGGCAAATAAATCATGTCTTTCAATAAATTTGTATATTCTGTCATGCATAATTTTCTCAAAAATTTTAGAAATTGTCGGTATTAGAGCAATGGGTCGATATGAGCCCAGGCAGTGCGGGTCGTTCTTTTTAAACAGTGGTTTAATAATAGTTCTCTTTAATCTATCTGGGAAAACTCCTTGGTATATACACTGATTAATTATATGACTTAGCACACAACAGATTTTAGTTGATACTTGCTTCAGAATCGTTGTGCATATATCGTCGTATCCGGTACTGCGAGTATTTTTAAGGGTCGATATTATTGTTAATATTTCTGCTGGTGAAGTGGGATCCATAAACAGAGACTGTGAAATTTTTGCCGTCTGATGTGGTCTGCTACCAATATCGAGACTTTGTATTTGGTCAATAAAAAAATTATTAAATGCTTTCGCTATCTCCAAAGGATCGTCAATAACCGTTCCGTCATTACTATTAATATAATTAATATCGCTCTTCGGCATATTAAATTTCACTTTGTTAATTAATGTCCACATAGCTTTACATTTATTCCGAGCCGTATTTATATATTGTTCATTTTGAATAGTTTTCGTACATTTAATTATGCGATTAAGCCTATATGATAAAGTAGTAAACTCATTTTTATTCTTTTCAGTACGTGTTTTGCGATATTGCCACAATAATTGTCGTTTGCGCTTGCAGCATAGCTTAATACCCTTTGTGATCCACTTCGGCCGTTTTTGTACACTAACTTTTGTTCGAATAATAGGAAAACACAATTGATAGAACAAAACAAATGTATCATAAAAGTAATTAAAAGATTCAACTGGGTCACAGTTATTATAACAATCACTAAAAGTCAATGAGTCTAAGCATTCACAAAATTTTCTTATATTCTCATCACAGAGATCTCGTTTTTCAACGTACCAATATTTAAAAGCGACACTAGTTTGTACGGGGCACGTAAAAAGCTGTGCGGTGTGATCGGATAGTGCAAATTCTATTATTCTCACTTTATATTTAGGAATATTGCACATAAAGTTATCTATACATGTACCACTAATTATGCGAGTCGGTTCCTTAAGAGCCCATTTTAAATTGTAGCTTAATAATATGTTTAGGAAATCTGTTGATATTTTTGTTTTAACAAGAATATTTATATTAAAGTCACCACACAGAATAACTTTATATTTACTACGACAAAATTCCGTCAGTAAAGATATAAGTTTCTGGAAGAAAATATTTTTATCTTCTTGACTAGTTTTAGGTGGTCTATAAATACAGAAAACTAACAACTTATAATCCAGTAGCTCTATACCGGCGACTTCAATTATTCCTTCCTCACTAAATCTGGTCAGGCCGTTTATTGTTTTGTACCTGTGATGAGTTCGTATAAGGATACATGCGCCACCGAGACGGTTTTTTCGACAGAAGCTTGATCCAAGCATAAAGTTGTCAATATCAATAAATTTAATGTCTGTTTTAATTAAATTATGCTCCGTTATACACAGAATATCTATGGTCTTGTTCTCATTTTGTAATTGCTCTAAAGATAACATCAGCAAATCCGATTTACTACGAAGTCCATTAATGTTTTGGTGTAAAATATTTATTTCTTTAAATACGAAAAACGTCATTATTTTTTAACCCCGATTTGCAATGTGTATTACCAGTAATATTTTGAATGTCAGTTTGAGTACATTTATCAAAACATACATAAGGCTCAGATAAATTGTAAGTAGATTGCCGATTATTTTTTATTAATTTCTGGTTGTTGATGTAGTCATCATACTTTTTTTTGTAACCTATACGTAATATCTCTTTAAGCATCAACCGGGCTATATGCAATGAACGATATGTGTTATTTGGAAAGTAAGAAGAGTAGTTCATATCAACATACGTAGCGTGTCTGTATTGTGAGCAAATGAATTTCAATTCATAATTTATTTTTTTCTCATTTAATTGATGATTATACGGTACCTCAGAGACTATGACGTTTGTGAATGTCATAGCATTTAAAAAACTATGCAATGAGAATTGAAGTTCACTTGGGTTAACATCATTTATACCTCCCAACACAATAATAAAGTCTTCCTTATTTAATTTTCTAATGTCTAATCTCTCTGAGAGTAACACTTCCTTCAATGCTGCTCCAGCCTTCCAGAAACATTGGACCACGTACTCATCACCAACCAGTTTCTTTAGGGTATGCCGTAAGTTTCGTCCCTGCTGGTCTGCTATAATAACTATCCTCTTTTTTGATTGCCTTATCTGTCCATTGCTGTGCGAAGTTATATGAGGCATCTCGCACGTTACCTCGGGTCCTTTTGATTGTGGGGCTTTTTGGGTCACACATTCACGTGAAGAGAAGGTTTGGGAGTTATCCACAATTGAAGCCAAATCAACTTGTTTACATTGTTTTACAATGTCAAACTGCATGGAATGACTATAGGGACGATTAGAAACGGTAGTCAATATTCGATTGTTTTTAGGTGTATGCACGTTTATGGCGTTTGGAGTCAAATCGCAAGAAGATGTCCTGGATAGATCTATTTTGGCCTCCGTGTATTATATATGTAATTTATGCAATTTAGGCAATAGGTCTCATGATCGAGACCTATTGCCCAAATTTATACCCACCTAACGTACCTATTTGTAATTCCAGATCAGGTAATCTATCCAACTCGTACCAGTTATCTGAACGATGAAATACGAGAAAGAATCAGCAAGGAATTAGGGTAATTGCATTCGGAGATCACATTATGTCACATTACAAACGTATCGGAAGGCATCCAGCCACCATCATGCATATTTAAATAGATTTTAGTGCATTATTCACTCTTGCGAATCCTCATCACTGCTGTGCAGGTATTTTATTTCACGGAAATTAACTTTAATGAACTTGGTTGTGTTTCAATTTGCATTTGCTAAACTCTTTTTGTTCGGATTTTCAATTTTGAGCTTAATAAAATGCCTACGGCGCTAAGTGTCCGCTCGGCTGTCTTGTGATGAAATAATATCATTATTTTGTAAATCCGTGCTCATAACAGATCTTTTAAAAGATTATTATCTGAAATATACATTTATTGTATAATATTATATGCAACTCATGTATATGTACCTACATGAAAATCTGGCTTCTACGGCAAGTTTATACAATGTAGATTTTAGATAGAAATAAATAATTTTATGACATGAGATGCACATTGCGATAATAGGCAACGGGTCTCACCTGCGGGTTTGCTTTTGACGATATGAGCAAAGAAGAAGGAGAATAGATATCAACATCTTGAACTAAAATATGATCGAGACCTATTGCCCAAATTTATACCTACCTAACGTACCTATTTGTAAAACGCAACGGCTTAAACATCGATTCCGTGTGCCTGAAACATTATTATAATTACCAAGAACATATTCAACACAAATTGTCTTCTACTTTGATATTTTAACTTATTAACCCTGAATCCTTAATTACCATGAGTTATTGCGTTTTTACTTTGAACATAAATCTGATTTATACAGGAAAATAGGTCAAACCTGAACTACTTTATAACTCAGGTAATGCGCAATTCTATATATATATAACTAGAATAAAAAATATATATTTGCATGCTATGATCTATGGCTATATGGGCTTGTTCTTAATATTTATTATTATTTGAATGCAAACATCTTAAGTAACCCTATTTACAGTGAATAAATGATTTGAATTTGAATTTGAATTCTGCATTTACAACACGTACCCTCCGATTCAGGAACTGCACAAACATGGTAATTGGGCACCCACTCATATCATAACATACTAAATGAGCTGAATTAATTTATACTAAATGAATCTGTAATCTAAATTTATGTGGCACGGAGAATATCTGGTTTGAAACAAGTAATGTGTTTTGGTTCAGTAATAAACTACGGGGAACCCTTAAAGTTTCGCTATGTCTGTGTGTCCGACTATTCGCCGGCCTGTCCACAGTTTTACTTAAGTTAATTGAACTAAAATACTAGATATTGAGGCGCTCACAATTTTTCATCAATATAGCATCAAATTTATGGAATAGTATCTTAGAAGATATATATATTTATATTTAAAAGAAAATTCCCGCACTAGGAATAAATCCTGTGTCGCAGGGGACTTTACAAACATACAACCAATGGACACAATGAACACCCAGACTCGAATCCGACAGCAATTAATGGATCACACAAAGTGTTGTCTCGTGTGGAAATCGAACCCACAACACTCGGCCTCGGCGCAGTGTCAAGTGGCGAGGCGGCCGCTTAAACCACTACGCCAACCGTGCAGTCAAATTAATATATTTCTTATATATTTATTTTATTATATTAAATATTTAACTTATTATGGGCTAACTGTCGAAGTACTTAGGTAATTTCAATTTTATTATTACATTGCCACAAAATGAAAATTGTGGTCCAAGAAATATTAAATAAAAATATTTTGTGAGAATTCAGTCAGGGACATCTGGTCCCAAACTAAGCAGAACTTAGAACTTGTACTAGGACAACCAGATAACTGATAAACACATTTAAAATTAAATATTCTTCAATTATATTCCTTTACTATTTTTTATTTTTATTTATAGACTCACGCCTGTATTCCCGAAGGGGTAGAGAGATGTAATATTACACCCACATTTCGCCAGGATTTTTCAGGTCCCACGTAATAGGGGGCGAGCCTATT
Organism: Euclidia mi; assembly: GCA_944739405.2. NCBI lineage: Eukaryota > Metazoa > Arthropoda > Insecta > Lepidoptera > Erebidae > Euclidia > Euclidia mi. The sequence goes on from OX123190.2 coordinate 51,697,787, forward strand.
GCCGTACCGGGAACATTACCAGACTCTGTGCTGCTACTGAGAATTTCCTAACGGAAAAACCCAATATCACTTTGCCCGACCCGGGAATCGAACCCGAGACACCCAATCCCACGTGCACATTCATGCCGCGAGACCAACGAGGCAGTCTGTATGTACTGTACTGTATGCTTAGGTTATTGATATCAAAATTATGGTTATGTGAACGGTCACTCATGTCAATGAGTCCTTTACTATTTATGATTTATTATGCCAGTAGGTATAATATATATGTATATAATACTATTTATTATAAGTATTTCCGTGTGGTGACGGATTAAGAATACGAATGTCACCACCCCATATCAACCCATGGGTGTCGTAAGAGCCGACAGAGGAAGCATATTATGCAGAGAACAGCACTGTAAGAGAAGGAAAACTTGATACAAACCCTATACCAACCCGTTTGGCCAGCATGGTGTAGTAGGCCAATTCCTCCTTTCAAAGGAGAGGCCTAGTCCAGCAGTGGACTGTTAAAGGCTGACGATGATTATAAGTATATCGGAATGGTCATGAGTACGCCACATCAACTGACTACGAAACGGAAGTGTGAAGATGGCGCGCTTCGACAGAGTCTAGTGTGACGTTCGCTATAGTTGAAGACTGGGGTGACGGTTGACGTTCAACGGAGCAACACAACTCTCACTTCTTTTGGAAACTCCGGGCGGACAACAAGTACCTAGAAACTGTCACTCGTTTCGTGTTTAATAATCCAAAATAATTATAGTCAATTTTGTTAATTTGATTTGGTGTGAACTTATAACAAACTGTGAAGCGTTGATACCGGCCAAAAATCAAGCAACCCGTCGTCAAGTAGATAAGTTACACCCAGATACAGAGCAATGTTCTGGGTTTGGATGGGAATCGAACCCGTGACGTCCGGTTTAGCAGCTAGGGTCACTAACTACTAGAATAAAAATGAATTCAGCATAGATCAACAGTAAGTAACCTTCATCTTTTTCGCGTGAGTGTGTGGCCTCCTTTGATATCGGAGTTTCCAGAGTCCTTCGACATGACCTAACGATTATTGTCCAATGATAAGAACCAGAACCGAGAGCTTTACGTGCCTTCCGAAGCACTGTGGTGCTTTGGTGTAAATGCCTCACGCGGTTACCAATCCAAGTGGTGGCCTGTACAAGCGTTGCTTAACTTTGACGACCTAATCGATTTTAAATTTTCGCGATTTGTATACATCATAGAATATTATTTAGCGGGTCTTAGTAGGAGAATAACAGAGGTATTTATGCCTTGAAATAAGTAAATTATCGCAACTTTGACGACCTATATATTACGAACTCCGAGACAAGTCTCACTATGTGTTACTATGCATAGTACGCGGGTCAGTCATAGTCTTTGTTATGCATTTACCAATTAATACGTATTTTTGTGGACAGTTTGAGGACTTAGTATTTATATTTTTAACTACATAAATATGATCAGTTAAAGATACTTAGTGCCTCGTTGATTTTTTTGTACTAATTAAAAAATAGTGGTGTATAATTATTCTTGAAAACCGTCGATGAATATTGACTTCACGCGGTACGCAGTGGTTTAAGTGGTCGCCTCGTCACTGTCAGTGGGTCGCGTGTTGTGGGTTCAATTACCACACGTGATAACAATTTGTGTGATGTGTAATTGTTTAGTGTTCTGACACTGGAATTTACTGTGTCTGTAGTTTTTTTTCAGCATTGTCGAGTCCCGGGTCATAAGAATTTATACTAGTGCCAAAGATATTTAAAAAAAACTATTAAAACTTTTAGCCCGCGCGAACTCGTTTGAAAGACATTTGTAAACTTTTTATATTAAGAAAGTCTGGTCCTCGTGAGCTACCACTTACTCATATGATCAACATCTGATACTTTTTACTGTATTTCTCAGTATTCATTATTGAAATTAAACTACAGTTTACGGATTTTATCGCGTTATATTGGTTTCACTTGTTATTACATTTAAACCGAATGATCTAAAAACTACATTTTTATTACTAGCCGACGTTTCGAATTCTTTACAGGATTCGTGTTCACGGCAGACTGAGGTGATATTTGTCTTTGTCTTGAATTTATAAGTTATCTCAAAGTACCTGAACATTTTTCAACTATTGGTGTTACTATCTACGCAGAATGTGCTCACTGTGTCTTGATGTCTTCTGGTGACTTTGTCCTTCTTGGGTTTCATTAGCCTGATAACAGGGTCCCAAGCTGGAGGAACATTCCAACCATCTTCCCTATTGAAATTAGGATGCTTTTTAATTTTAATAGCTTCACGTATCATTTTTGGGATAAAGCGGTGTTCTTTTGCGAGTATCTGTGGTTTATCAAATCGCAGGTAATGGTTGGTTCCTTCTTCTACATGTTCACACACAGCAGACTTCGTCGAGCGTTTGTGTTTAATGTCAGCTATATGTTCCTTTATTCGAATGCCTATGCTTCTCTTGGTTTGTCCAATGTATGAGAGCCCACACTCACAGTCTATCTTGTAAACCCCGGCCTCTTGTAAGGGTAACTGACTCTTGACAGATGGTAATAATTGGCTTATCTTCGTTGGCGGCTTGTAGAAAGTTTTGATTGAAGCTCGCTTCAAGATGTAGCCAATCTTGTCGGTCACGCCTTTGATGTATGGGAGGACAGCAGGTTGTCTCTCTACTGTGGCTGGCTTGTTCTTCGGGGATCTGTGACGTTGGCGCGGCGATCGGAGCTTGTTGTCTTGCAGAACTTGCTTGACATGTTGAAGCTTAGCGTCCAGGTGTTTCTTGTCACAAATCCCCCGGGCTCTCTGAAACAAAGACATTCCTACGGTAGCTAGCTGTTTAGGATGGTGGTGAGATTCACCGTTTAAGTACCTATTTGTATGTGTCTTTTTCCTATTCACAGTGTGGCTCAAAGAGTTGTTTTTGTTCCTGATAACAAGTACATCTAAGAACGCTAAAGAATTGTTTGCCTCTAATTCCATTGTAAATTTTATGTGGTTATGAATAGAATTAAGATGGTCTAGGACTACGTCTACATTAACACTATCTGTTGGTAAAATTGTTAAAGTGTCATCTACATACCGATTGTAGAACCTCGGTGTGATGGTGGCAGTCTGCAGGGCTCGCGCCTCGAAGTCCTCCATGAAGATGTCAGCAACAACAGGCGATACTGGAGAGCCCATTGCCAGACCGTCTACTTGTATGTAGTATTTCTCATCCCATAACAGATAGCCAGTTGTTAAGCAGTGTTTCAATATTTCTGCATATTCCTCAGGAATGTTGTTCTCTATTAGCTTCGTTCTAGTTATTTTAATACAGTCATGTGCCGGTAAGCATGTGAATAATGACTGTACATCAAAACTAACCATAGTTTCCTTGTCAGAGAGATGTAGGTGTTTTATTTCACTGACAAAATGGTAGGAATCCTTTACATGCGCTCTCGTCTTGCCTCTGAGTGGCGAGAGAATCTTTGCAATGTGTTGAGCCAATCTGTAGGTTGGTGCCCCTATTTGACTGACTATAGGGCGCAGTGGAGCATTTTCCTTGTGTATTTTCGGTACACTATACAATTGAGGAGGTTTTGCACACGATGGTTTTAAGTATTTCACGTCCAGATTCAGTTGTTCGGAGTATACTTAATACCATCGTGTGCAAAAGACACATACAAATAGGTACTTAAACGGTGAATCTCACCACCATCCTAAACAGTTAGCTACCGTAGGAATGTCTTTGTTTCAGAGAGCCCGGGGGATCTGTGACAAGAAACACCTGGACGCCGAGCTTCAACATGTCAAGCAAGTTCTGCAAGACAACAAGCTCCGACCGCCGCGCCAACGTCACAGATCCCCGAAGAACAAGCCAGCCACAGTAGAGAGACAACCTGCTGTCCTCCCATACATCAAAGGCGTGACCGACAAGATTAGCAACATCTTGAAGCGAGCTTCAATCAAAACTTTTTACAAGCCACCAACGAAGATAAGCCAATTATTACCATCTGTCAAGAGTCAGTTACCCTTACAAGAGGCCGAGGTTTACAAGATAGACTGTGAGTGTGGGCTCTCATACATCGGACAAACCAAGAGAAGCATAGGCATTCGACTAAAGGAACATATAGCTGACATTAAACACAAACGCTCGACGAAGTCTGCTGTGTGTGAACATGTAGAACAAGGAACCAACCATTACCTGCGATTTGATAAAGCACAGATATTTGCAAAAAAAACACCGCTTTATTCCAATAATGATACGTGAAGCTATTGAAATTAAAAAACATCCTAATTTCAATAGGGAAGATGGTTGGAATGTTCCTCCAGCTTGGGACCCTGTTATCAGGCTAATGAAACCCAAGAGGTGCATAGGATTCCCACCAACAACTTAGGGTCCCAAGCCAACCTCACCTGCAAGTGGTGCACCTGCTGATCAACGGACGAGGCTCTGGCAAGCAAAATATTCCGATAAGCGGCAATAGGCTCGCCACCTATAACGTGGGATCAAAACACTGGCGAAAAGTGGGCGTTTAATATGCCTCTGCCTACCCCTTCGGGGAAACAGGCGTGAGTCTGTGTATGTATGTATGAAACCCAAGAAGGACAAAGTCACCAGAAGACATCAAGGCACAGTGAGCACATTCTGCGTAGATAGTAACACCAATAGTTGAAAAATGTTCGGGTAATTTGAGATAACTTTTAAATTCAAGACAAAGACAAATATCACCTCAGTCTGCCGTAAACATGAATCCTGTAAAGAATTCGAAACGTTGGCTAGTAATAAAAATGTAGTTTCTAGATCATTCGGTTTAAATGTAATAACAAGTGAAACCAATATAACGCGATAAAATCCGTAAACTGTAGTTTAATTTCAATGTGTAACATTCGCGTAAACCCAAGAAAATATTATAGTATTCATTATTTTTATATAGAGATCATATTAACTAATGTGACCGCGAGATGATGAGGTCACATTAATTAAATAAGAATCATGAACAAACATAAAACCGCACAACTGTTACCTGTCGCCTCAGGTGATCGAATAAAAAACATTTCCAAATCTGACATCGCTATCACGAAGCTTGAACCCAGTAAACTACTTTAGCGCGCTGTTTTTACTATTGTGTGAATGGAAATGAAACTAGGGCACGCAATATTTCTATAGAACGGTGCGAAAAGAGCCCTCAGAGCCTTGTAGTAACGATCCTCTATTAAGAACGGGAGGGGATGTCAAGTACTCCTTCGAAGCGAGAATGTTTTGCTTTCGTGATTTTAAGTCACGCTGAGAACTTGGGTGTTTTTTATCGTGCCCTCTCGTGGTTTTATGACAATGTCCGATGTTGACAAATTATGTACTGGAACACGTATGTACACCAACACGCACGACCCTCAGTAATAATACTACCTACTCTGTACATTTACATTATACTTACGAAAAATAAGAAAGGGCTTACTTACTTGATGCTGTATATGCTGCTTTTGTGGCTGGGATCTTAAGAATACGTCTATTCTGTTTTGTTCATCTTGGGACAAAATTCGGCGTTCATTTTGTAAATGATTGAGAGACTCGGAGCTTGTTGAACAGAATAATTCAAAATAGAAGAATGAATATTTCTACGCCATTTCTAAAGAAATGTCGAAGAATCTTTTTTTTTTTTTTTGGAGTCTCCTAATACAGGCATTGTTTGCTTAAAAGGAGGCTCCAATCATCAATTATTGTTTTTGTAATCATTTGTTACTGAAATAAAAAAAGGTTTTATCAATTTTATTTATCAGGTAACAGCAAGAGCATATTAGCGACACAAACAGACTGCTACGCAGGTTGTGGTTAAAATCAAAACACGAAAATAGATTTTGATGAAGCTTTGCAGTAATAAAGCTCATACATGTTTTACATTGGCAGCCCCAAACTGGTCTCGAAAATTATGTGGCCCGAATTACCTAAAATCATGACAAAGATCTTACCTACAGCAAAACCGTGAAAAATCTCTTTACGTTATCTTTTCTTTACGTATAGTGTAGCTACTTTTTTCAGCAGTTGCCTCGCCGTTTAGAACTACGACGAGTGTTGCGAGTTCGCTTCTCACATTAGACAACTTGTGAGAGCCACAAATTTCTGTTTCAAGTCTGATTGTACGTTATGTAACTTTACAAACAGTTATTCAGCGGACCGCCACGCCGGCGTTTGTAACTAGCGCGGGACGTGTATAAGTATATAAAACTAGAGGGATGCCAGCGGTTACACCCGCATTATTTAAGGCTATTGCTCTGCTCCCGTTGCTCATAGCGTGATGTTATATAGCCTATAGCCTTCCTCGATAAATGGGCTATCTAACACTGAAAGAATTTGAAATCGGTCTAGTAGTTCCTGATTAGCGCGTTCAAACAAACAAAAAACAAACAAACAAACTCTTCAGCTTTATATATTATTTTATTTTTATTTTTACACTTCTGCAAAAATGGTATGCAAAGGCGGACTTAATGCTATATAGCATTTTCTGCCAGTCAACCTTAGGGTGATGCAGAGAAGAGTGTGGCAGGTGTATAAAATATATAAAACTTGATATTCATTTTCATTCATATTATAAATACATTATAATAATCTACACAATATATACTTACTATAAAATGATATATATGTATATATATATATATATATATATATATATATATAGTATACGAATACATATGTATATAAATATATATATACAGGGTGTCACAAGACCCATCACCAAGCCGAAGTCTACTCGTTGTGGACATCGTGCCAAGTCATACTAACCAAAAATAATACCTGGGAAACGATTTTTTTTTTTTGAGTTTTCACATTTTTTAAACCGCAATTAAAAGCGCGCGCGTGCAATGCTCGAAATACCTACTTATCCATGGGCTTATAGGACATCTAAAGAACATATTGGCGGGGTAAATGCATCGATTTTGTACCTTATTAGAAAAATTCCATACAAACTTTGAGCCTCAATATCTCCTGAACCAGTAATTTCCCAGGTATGGTGCCGAAGTAAAAAATGTTCGTAGAGATTGGTACAACATGGGATTTCAGTTTTCGTTAAGGGTCTTTTTACACCCTGTATATATAATATAAGTACATATCACATGTAACGTAAAAAGAACCTTTCAGGGGTGTCCACTGTTACGATATCCCTACTAGGGTGCGTTTAAATGAGAAACGTGGTTAAATGTTACAATAAAAATTGATTTAATTGCCAATTAATTTTAGACATCATTTAGCAAGCGAAAAAATTAGGAATTAATAAAAATTTACACAGGGTCGCGTGATTCGGCGATGGGAGGGGTTGATGTTGAGAATCCCGCTGCCGGTTCGTCCAGGAGAGTTGGTTAACTTAACTCGGAGCTGTAGCCGCCGCAAAAGGGCCGAACGCAGCCAGCGCTTCAATATTTATAGGAGCTCGTGGTGCGGTGGGGGCGGATGTGCAAGCGGCTGAGAGGTGGTGTCCTCTCAACGTCACAGCGACGTCACACACTCCCCCCATTAGGCCAGAATTTTCCCAGAGGGAAAATTCTGTGGCTGGTAGGCGGCAACTGCATTCCGGGACCCTGAAACAGATGAGTGGTAGTGGTGTCAGTAGGTTAAATACAAGGCAACTATTAACCCTGAAAGAGGAAAAAAAACAAGTATAACCCTCGGCCATTCATACGTCACCAAGCATTGAACGTTCCTATAACCAGACATTCATCACATTCAAAAAGGCCTACACACAATCATACGCATGAACAAGCCAACATTCATTCACGATGCGAGTCGCATTCATTATAATACACGACGCGCGAAGAGGTATTATACGTGAGTTTTATAGCAAATAGTCACCCAGTCTATGTTGGTAGGCACCACCTGACCACCCATATTCGATAAGTGAAATTAATTGAAAGAGTATAAGTCGTAAACCAATATTACGATCTCACTATATTACGATACTAACAATCATACGATTAGTTGGCAGTATCACAAACAAATTGCTCATTAACGCGCTCGATGCGAATTGTAAAAGCATAAAAAAAGTGTTCATTATAATAAAGTATAATACAATGTTTTGAGCCGAGTGATCGGCTGACATAAACAAGTGAGTCATCACTGCGCGCTTGGCGCCGGCCGCATTCCATTCTCGCGGACAAATAACTGGTTTCTGATTATGATACAAAATCGACAACGGCAAATACACAATTCGGAATAGGTTGCAATGTATAGTACATCACCGCAGGAGACAATCGATGACATAGTGTACACAACCATAGCCAAAAACACAAAAAAAAAAAATTCAGGGCAAGATGTAATGTATAGTACATCGTCGAAGGAGACTGTAGACGACATAGTATACACAACCATAGCTAAAAAACACAAAAAAACGCAAGCGAGAATCGAACCACAGACCGATCCGACAACAACTTTTTAACCACTGAGCCATAAGGGAATTTTTTTTTTATATTTTATTTCGATCAGTCATTACTAAAGCTATATATAACAAGATATTTGGGTACATGATTTAGCTGTAATTAGAAGTTAAAGGTTTTTATATTATTTGCAACCAAGTGTTAAGTTATTTTAGTGATTAGATCATTAGTGATGAGCATTAATCATTACATTCTTAAACTTTGTAGTGAGTTAATTAACGATCTTTTATATGTAAATAACCAAGAGGAACATATCTGATGTTTATATAGTTATGTGAAATTAGATAGTTATCAGATAGTTGGATAATTAGTTAGATAAATAACAGATTCTTTGTAACAATATTACATTTAATAAACTTTATTACAATTTAGAACTGAAATATTTATTCATTTTATGTTAGCATGTTTACATAAATCATTAACACAACACAATGCATTATCTTGTGAGCTTCGACTCAGAAACAAAAGAACCATTGTTGGGCTTCACAAATAATTATGTAGGTAATTATAACTTTGTATAGATATGCGTCTTACATTGTTGTGAATGAAACTGTACCCAATCGATTATAAACACATTGATGCTATAATAGAATAAGATTTAATTATTTTATTCAGCTTTTAGGTTTAAAATAGTTCATTGAGAAATACGAAAGGGTATTCTTAAACTTGTACATCAATTAATTCGCTTTAGTTATTAAAGTATATAAATTATTGATTTATGTATAAGTACCCACATTAGTTATTTAAGTATTGAAATTATTTATTAATTTGTGTGTAAACAGCCACTTTAGTTATTTAATGAGGAATAAATATTATTTATTTGATTCATATGTAAATAGGCACTTATTTATTCAAGAAAAGAAGTTATTGATTCAATTTATGTGCAAATACCCACTTTAGTTAAAGTTAGTTTCAATTCAATTAAGTTTGATAAATTCAGTTAGATATAATAACATTTGTGTTAACACAAGAACACATGTCCACGGAATTAACGATCAACGGAATCATAGCGCGATCAATATTAGACATAAAATGTAAAATACTACCTGTTGGCTCGATAGATGGCGTTGGCGTCGAATTAGATCGCGCTATGGTTTCGTTACCGACGATAGTAGAAATGTGTAAAGAGATTATTTTTTTGTGTGTGAACAGAAAGCACTGTGGTTTTAATATTATACGCGCTTAATATAACCCAGTGTTTTAATTAGTCTCCACTCCGCCAATAATAGGACCCTCTGTTAAAGTAAATTGGTCCTTCGCGTCGGTTCGGTCGGGAGTGTTGTTGGTAGTCTCCGGTGGTGGTAGAGATTACCACCCTTCGCGTCAATACTGGGCAGTGGATCGCTGTCCAGAGCAGCCCCTTCAGTGGGTCCCAGGTGAGAGGTACCCAGGAGCTGGAGGTGGAACCAGTGCAGCAGCCAGGAGTCAGGCGTGGTGCAGCCGACTCGCGAGCAGCACCCGGAGGAAGGCGCAAGGGAGGTGCGGTGCGACACTTGTGTGTTGCAAGCAGAAGGCGACGTGTGGTGCCGGCAGAGGGCGCCACTTGTATGGTGAAATATTGTGTTAGTGGAAATAGTGTGGTGATAGTGAAATCATCGGTGAGTGGATTGCATGGAAAGAAAACCGTGAGTACTTTGAATTATTAATTATCAAGAAGACAGCTGAGTCAACAAATAATTTATAGAAAATTTTTTTGGACTTTAATTAATATTAAATTAGAAAATTTGTAATAGTTTTATTAGTGTTTTTTAAAAGTAGTTAGAACTTGTAATAGTTTTAAGTTAAAAGTGGTTTAGACGGGGAACCTATGCCCGATTTTGGTTCTAAATCTTAAATAACTTGTAAAATTCTTATAAAATGGAATCTTTTGAGAATGTTCAAGAGGACTTATTTGTCAAAATGCGTAAAGCACGAGCTAATTTTAAAAAGTCTCCAAAAGATAGGTTAACGTCTGCCTATTTAGAAACACGTCTTGAAAATTTGCAAGCTTTGTGGGATTCATTCACACAAACTCACAAAGAAATAGTAAGCACTTTAAAAAAATCGGAATTTACTAGTTCAGCATACATTAAGAATGGTGTTTATGATGAGGTAGAGGAATTCTATGTCGAGTATAAAAGCGAACTGAAAGAATTAATGTCGAAAAAAAGTACTACTGATTTAAGTACGGACTCGAAGTCCTGTTGTCATATCGATAAACCAGTTAGTAGGGTTAAGTTACCGGAAATAAAAATTCCGTCATTTTCCGGTAAATATTCGGAGTGGCAAACATTTAGAGATTTGTTTATTGGGTTAGTGCACGAAAACAAGTCTCTAGATGATGCACAGCGATTCTTTTATTTGAAAGGACATTTGACTGGGGAAGCTGAGCTTTTATTACGAAATATTAAAGTGACATCTGATAATTATAAAATAGCATGGTCTAAATTAGATAAAATGTACAACAATAAACGGTTTTTAGCGAATGGCATAGTAAAAAGATTACTCAGTCAAAAGTCTTTGTCGTGCGAATCGGCTAGTGAAATAAAAAGATTGTTAAATACGACTTCGGAATGTCTAGAGGCAATCGGTAATCTGGGTGTGGATGTCTCTTCATGGGATCTGATGATTATTCACATAATTAGTGCCAAATTGGATAGGGTGACTAGAAGGGCTTGGGAACTACAAGTAGCTTCGGACTCAAGTGACGAGCTACCAACGTTTGAACAATTTTCAGAATACTTAAATAGTCGCTTTAGAGGTTTAGAAAATTTAGATAGAGAAGATACTAGAGATCATAGACAGGGAAAACATCCGCAGCCAAAGGGAACACAATCATTTCATGTTGTAAAAGAAAAAAGATTATTATCTTGTACATTTTGTTCTGCCGATCATAAGATTACTTCTTGTCAGAAGTTTGGTAAAGAGTCGAATGAAGCGCGACGTAAGTTTGCTCTAGAAAATAATTTATGTTTTATTTGTTTACTCAACAACCACTCTGCAAAAAATTGTAAAAACACTCTTAGGTGCCAGGTGTGTAAACACCGCCACCATTCGTTGCTGCACCCAGTAGGTGCATCTGGGTCTAATATTGGTGAAGATAGGAGTACGGTTCACGAGGAAATATCATCAGTCGCATCAACTTCATCGGTGAAGAATGATATTAAGAATGGTATCGCTGTAGTGACCGCGCAAGCGGAGGGATCGAGCAAGCCAATGGTATCGTGTCTTTTGACAGGAACTAACCGTAAAACGGTTTTGTTAACTACCGCTTTGATTAAAGCGGAGTCGAAAGATGGTTCATATAGGATTGTTAGGGCATTACTCGATCAAGGATCGCAGGGTTCGTTCGTTACAGAATCCACGGTCCAATATTTGGGATTAAATAAAACACCTTCAAAGCAAGTTGTAATAGGTGTAGGCGGGGACAAAAGTGCTACGGCCAAGTCCAGCGTAGTTCTCTCACTTAGGTCTAGAATAGACCCCAAGCTTGAGATTAAGGTTAATGCATTCGTCCTGAAGTCGGTCACAGCTCTTCTCCCAGCTACGAAAGTAACTAGGGTAGAATGGGTAGACTTGACTGATGATGATTTGGCTGATCCAGAATACTACAGGCCTAATAAAATTGATGTTTTATTAGGTGCTGAGGTCTACAGCCAAGTCATCCAGGAGGGCATTAAAAAGAATATAAGTGGGACATTATTAGCTCAGGACACTAAGTTGGGGTGGATATTGTCGGGCACCTTTGAGGTGGACCAGACAATTAATCCGACACATATCACCGTTATGCATTTAAGTCTTGAAGCGGATGACATGCTTAAAAGATTTTGGGAACTAGAAGCAGAACCTTCTAGGAAGAAAATGCTAACGGAGGAAGAAAATAAATGCGAGCAGTTATTCGCAACTACGACGGAACGCGACAGTAACGGTAGGTACATAGTAAGACTACCATTACGCGATGGTGACCCGGCCAGTACGGTTGGTGAGACAAGAAGCATTGCTGAAAAAAGATTAAAAGCGTTAGAGGTAAAATTTCGAAAAAACCATACATTTAAAGAAGAATATCAGAAAGTTATCAAAGAATATTTAAAGTTAAATCACATGAAAAAGGTATCAGAAGACGATAAAAATAATCAGCAAGCAATCTACTTACCTCACCACGCCGTTGTCCGGGAGGATAAAGAAACCTCCAAGGTTCGCGTCGTATTCGATGCCTCCTGTAAGGGAACTAAAGGTATGTCACTGAATGACAATATGTTAGTCGGCCCTACATTGCAGGCAGAACTTCGCCATACCATTATACGATGGAGAACACATCGCATATGTCTCGTAGCAGACATTATAAAAATGTATCGTCAAGTCCTGGTACACGAGAAGGATACAATACTACAACGTATCCTCTGGCGTGATGATCCTGAAAAAGAAATTGAAGAATATCAATTGGTAACTGTTACCTTCGGCACTGCATCGGCACCATATCTGGCTGTACGGGCTCTTCAGCAGCTGGCGCACGATGAATGCTCGGACGATCCTGAAATAGCTAATATAATTTTAGAGGATTTCTATATGGATGACGTAATGACTGGAGCTGAAAATATAGAAGCCTGTTTTAAAATTTATACAAAATTAATGGAAGTATTGAAAAAGGGTGGTTTTCCATTACAAAAATGGAGGAGTAACAGTCAACAATTAGTGGATAAAATGCGGGATGGAAAAGGAACTACAGAAGAGCTAAAGATACATATGGATAATATAACGAAAATACTAGGACTTACCTGGAACTCGAACGAAGATGTCTTCCAGTACACCGTGGAACTTCGACCGCTGACCGCACCTGTAACAAAAAGGAAAGTAATTTCTGAGATTTCAAGACTTTTTGATCCACTAGGTTGGTTGGCACCTAGTATTATTCAAGCTAAGATATTTATTCAAAGGTTGTGGCTAGCAGGGCTAGAATGGGATCAAGCAATTCCAAATACTTTATTACAAGATTGGTTGACTTACCATAACAGTTTGCCGGCTTTGATGAATATTAGGATCCCACGATGGATGCACTGTGAAGATAACAACTTGATAACAGAATTACACGGGTTTTCAGATGCATCTAAAATGGCGTATTCAGCAGCTGTATACCTGAGGGTTGTAGATTACGAAGGAAATATTCATATTTCCTTAGTGACTTCGAAGACGAAGGTATCGCCCATTAGACAAGTGTCTATCCCACGATTAGAGTTATGTGGGACAGCGTTACTTGCGAAATTGATGGCTGAGGTAGGCAACGTGCTAAATATCGAAAAGGCGAATTGGCACGCATGGACAGACAGTGAAGTGGTACTTGCCTGGCTCAGCAGTCACCCTAGTCGTTGGAAAACCTTCGTGGCCAATCGTGTTTCCGATATTTTAAATATTTTAGACACACAGCACTGGTCTCACGTGTCAACAAAACACAATCCCGCAGATTGTGCATCTCGCGGCGTTTCACCTGCTGAACTCGAATCCATGTCGATATGGTGGCGTGGTCCGGATTTCTTAAGACAGCAGATAATCGAATATAAAAAGCCAAAACATCTTGTAACTCGTTTAGAAGAAGTTAAGGTTAATACATGTACGGTGGATGTGACCTTTTGGAATCGATTCTCGACACTACAGAGAATGACCCGTGTTGTGGCGTATTGTCGTAGGTTTTTAAAGATAAAAAGACAGGAAAGGTCAAAGCATCTGACGAAACAAGAACTGGAAGAAGCAATAGAAATATGTATAAAGAAAAGTCAAGAAGAAGGATGCGCAAATGCTTTAGAAGAATTAAGGAAGAATAAGACATGTGAGAAAGGAAGTTTTAAATCATTAAATATATTTCTTGATTCTAAAGGGATTATAAGAGTGGGAGGACGGTTGGAAATGGCGCAATTGACTTATGGTAGGGTTCATCCCATTTTAATACCGAAGGAGTCTTTTCTGGCAAATCTTTTAGTAGCGGAGGCGCATGCAAAAACTATGCATGGGGGACCTCAAATTATGTTAACATATCTGCGGGCAAAGTATTGGATCATCGGAGTTAAATTATTAGTTAAAAGGTTTGTAAGGGAATGTAATAAATGCATTAGGTATAACTCAAAGTTTAGGACGCAATTAATGGGACAATTACCTTCAGCACGAGTCACTCCTAATAAACCATTTCTGTGTAGCGGAGTAGATTACGCCGGCCCTATAAACATAAGGGTATCAAAGGGACGAGGTAATAAGTCCTACAAGGGCTATATTGCTTTATTCGTGTGCATGTCCACAAGAGCTGTGCATTTGGAGGCAGTCAGTGAGCTAAGCACAAAGGGTTTTCTGGCAGCGTTCAAGAGATTTGTGGCAAGGCGTGGTCGGTGTGCTAAATTACACAGCGATAATGGCACAAATTTTGTGGGAGCAGCACGTGAGCTACTCTATTTGTTTAACAAAGAGAAATCGAGTTTTAATCCAGAATTAGCCGAATACCTCGCTAACAATGGTACGGAGTGGCACTTTATTCCTCCTCACGCGCCAAATTTTGGGGGCTTATGGGAGGCAGGAATAAAGTCCACAAAACACCACCTTAAACGGGTAATAGGAAACTCGACCTTGACATACGAAGAGATGGCCACTGTGTTGGCTCAAATTGAGGCATGCCTCAATTCAAGGCCATTATCTTATGTAGAGGACCAAGATAAGCTTACAATTTTAACGCCTGGTCATTTTCTGATCGGGGAGCCACCAATTTTACCACCTGATTCGAATTACGAACGCACAACCAATGTAACCAATTTGAGACGTTGGCAGCTCCATCAGAAGATGATGCAGGACTTCTGGCGACGATGGTCGCACGACTATCTTCACCAATTCCTGCAGCGGCATAAATGGAATTACAAAACTCCTGAACCCTCTGTGGGTAGTATAGTCTTGGTAAAGGAGGATAATATGCCTCCAGGAAAGTGGTTGCTGGGTAGGATTGAGCACAAGCATCCTGGTGCAGATGGTATTACACGTGTAGTCACAATCCGTACTCAATCGGCAACCATGAAGAGGCCTACTTCTAGGTTATGTGTATTGCCTCTAGCAATTTAGTTTTAAGCACAATCAAATGTAAGAAAGTGCCAATTTTACATGTACCGTGTTAGAATAAGTTCAAGTTGTTTATTTTTTGTCAACTATTGGAAACCTGGAAGTTAATTTAAATTTTTAGTTATTGTTTGTTTGGTTATTGAAACCAGTTTTTGTTTATTTCTTATCTACACCAGCCTCAAATTTGTTGAGCACGGTGGGCGGTGTAGAAGGACATTTGCCATAATGTCCTTGGTGGGCGGAATGTCCACGGAATTAACGATCAACGGAATCATAGCGCGATCAATATTAGACATAAAATGTAAAATACTACCTGTTGGCTCGATAGATGGCGTTGGCGTCGAATTAGATCGCGCTATGGTTTCGTTACCGACGATAGTAGAAATGTGTAAAGAGATTATTTTTTTGTGTGTGAACAGAAAGCACTGTGGTTTTAATATTACACGCGCTTAATATAACCCAGTGTTTTAATTAGTCTCCACTCCGCCAATAATAGGACCCTCTGTTAAGTACAACACAATATAACCACTACTTAAACTGGTCTAGTAAAACCAGATGCATAGCATTTAGTAAAAAGGAAACAAGTTACATATTGACAATTAAGTAGTTTTCCGGCCGTCAGCGGCTTAATTTTACGACTTATTTATCATTATATGTTTTATATATTTCAATAGAAACCAGACATTGAAAGAACAATCCTAGCGACACAAAAAAAATCCAAAACAAAATATAATTGTATAATTGCGACGCAGGAATTTAATGTTTGAGTTCACAATGAACAGTAAATGCATAAATAGATGCATTTTCAAATAACTTAGCCATAGGCTTCAACAAGAAGATAAAATCAAAGACCAAAAACAACGATTGTAGCATAATAAACATTTGACAAAACGAACAACCAATAACTATATAATATTCTACGATGATATTCGTATTTCTATACCAAATAGACAATAATTACATTCGTTCATTATTGTTAGTGAGCAACCTGCATGTGACACGTGTACATTTTATTAATAAATGAACGCGGAATTCTAGCAAAATACCTAGTATATAATACGCTAGCATCTTTAGGTACGTTCATTCTCAGCCAGTCTAACTATGTTAGGTACAAGTGGCATAACAAAGATGCAACTTTCTTAGTAAGAAAAATAGTTAATTTAAAAGATAATCGCCGTAGTAGGCGGTAAAAGTATTAAATAATACCGACTATATAGAAATATATCGCCGTACAAAATCACAAGCAGAAGGTTATAGTAGAAAATAGAAAGAAATGAAAAAGAGTAGGGTGTGAATTCGTTCCATAAGTCAGCCAAAGCAGATTATTAGCAATAATTACCAGTAGCACTTAATTACCTTAGTGGCATTTAAATAAGCTAATCGCGAAGCATACGATCAACGAAGGTGACCTTAGCACGTCGTTAGTGGACGTGAGGTCATACATCGCAATACAAAGAATGCAATCAAGGAATGTGACCACAGCGCGTCATTTAGTTGACACGTGGTCGCAAGCAAAACGATTATAACTTGTTACTTATGCGGTTGATACAAAATTAATTATCACACGCGGCAACAGAAATAGTTATAATATAAAATGCTTACCATGCATAGTAAGACAAAATTTGTCTGTTGTGACCGGCTCAACACAAAACCGACCTTCCGAGCACAACAGAACAAAAAGAGAAAATGTCTATTGTGGCCGACATAACACCACCGACTTTCCGTCCACAATTAAACAAAAAACAATATATGCCACTAAAATAATTACACACTGCTTTGGAACGATTTCACACATACACAAAAAATAAAGACTCACCGGCAGCGGATTCTCAACAAAACCCTACCTATAATATTCCCGTGGGCGCCACTGTAACGTAAAAAAGACCTTTCGGGGGTGTCCACTGTTACGATATCCCTACTAGGGTGTGTTTGAATGAGAAACTTGGTTAAATGTTACAATAAAAATTGATTTAATTGCCAATTAATTTTAGACATCATTTAGCAAGCGAAAAAATTAGGAATTAATAAAAATTTACACAGGGTCGCGTGATTCGGCGATGGGAGGGGTTGATGTTGAGAATCCCGCTGCCGGTTCGTCCAGGAGAGTTGGTTAACTTAACTCGGAGCTGTAGCCGCCGCAAAAGGGCCGAACGCAGCCAGCGCTTCAATATTTATAGGAGCTCGCGGTGCGGTGGGGGCGGAGGTGCAAGCGGCCGAGAGGTGGTGTCCTCTCGACGTCACAGCGACGTCACACACACAAAACATATCATGAGAGATTTTTATTATGTCTTACCTTCAAGTAGATAACAGTTTCACATAGTGCTGGCGCACTTTAGACTTAAACGTGAACCGGTTAGCCGACATCCTGATCTCGAGAGGGAGCGCATTCAAAAGGAGAATCAATTGAACATTGAAAGAAGAATGAACAAGACTTGAGCTATGAGAGGGACATGAAAGAAGATAATTGTGAGAAGAGCGAAGATTTCTATCATGGTTAAAGCAACGGTATTTAAAATGCGGTGTTAGATAGCTAGGGCTATTAGGAGAATGAAGTAAAGAGTATAGTGTAGACAACGCGCGCATATTGCGACGCTGTCGGATAGGTAACCATGATAGTTGAGTACGATATGCTGACACATGGTCGTACTTACGGAGGTTGAAATGAACCGAATGCAATTATTGAGAAGTCGGTCTAGTTTGTTGAGCAGATCTGCATTCAGGTCGAAATAACACACATCACCATAGTCGATTATAGGTAAAACCAAAGTCTGTACAAGCATTGTCTTTGTCTTGGCAGGGAGGAAGTTCTTCAGGCGGTACCGAGATCGTAGGGTACCAGTTACTTTTTGGCAAACATTTGTGATCTGAGGCAACCTCAATAGTAGCTGAGTGTAGAATCAAGGTGTATGCCAAGATCCTTGACAGTGGGGCTCAGAGGTATGTTGATGCCATTAAATGTGACAGGTGGTAGCGATGCCAAGTCCAGCCTGCTGATTATTCTTGGGCTCCCAATGATAATTGCTTGGCATTTCGCAGGATTAACACATAAACCATACCTCTCTGACCAGTCTTGAATTATCGCTAAGTCCCGGTTCACAGCGTCAAACGCACTCGGCAAATCCTCAATAGTAGCCTGCGAGTACTGCTGCAGATCATCGGCGTACAAATGATACGAACACTGAAGATCCAGGGTTAAGAGATTAATAAAGAGTGAAAATAAAAGAGGAGATAGTATGCCACCTTGTGGAACACCAGCCTTGAGGTCTCGCCAACTCGATGAGGAGTCATCGATACTGACCGACTGCTGGCGTTCACGAAGATATGAAGAGAACCATTCCAGTGCTTTGGAGGAGATCATAAGAAAGGATAGGATAGATAGGAGGATATCGTGACTGACGGTATTGAAGGCGTTTGAGAAGTCAACCAAAACCAGCACAGTGATCTTGGTATCCTCCACGCCCGCCCTTATATCGCCAGTCACTTTAAGCATAGCGGAAACGGTGCTATGCCCAGGTCTAAACCCGGATTGGAAAGGACTGAGGACATTGTTTTCATGCACAAACTGAGACAGTTGTTTATGAACACAAGCCTCAAGCCTTTGGAAAGGAAAGGGAGGATAGATATAGGTCGGAAATGGTTGGGAGTGACAGGATAAGACACTTTGGGCAACGGCCGAACATAGGCTTTGCGCCAAATCTCCGGAAATTGCCCAGAGTCAAGGGAGTGGTTAATGATGTAGGTAATAGCAGGAAGGACATGGTCTAAAATGGTCACAATCATGTAACGGCTAACATGATCACAGCCAACCGCTTTTGATTTAATGGAGAGGATAATCTTTTTAATCTCCGCCTCAGCTACTAGTATTACTACAGCATATTAGTATGAGATATAATAATAAAATGATCAAATTTACCTTAATACATTGTTTATTTCAGCCAAGATCTTTGAATATATTTTGGTTATTTATTGCCATTATTACATTGTGATAGAACGTCTGTTAGGGGTGATAGCGTAAAATTGTTTGCCCCTTGTCAAATGTGAGCAACGAGCGTGAATATTTGACAACGCCCTACAGGAGAGCTCGTGTATGGAAATAAAACAATTGTTTAATGTGTGTGAGGAAGATCTTGTAAGGGAGAAGACTACTTGTGGTCTTAGAGAAGTTCAAGATATAAATAGCTATTGTAACTATGTGATGGCATTCATGGCATTATGTCTTCGTAGACGTAGATAAAAAATTAAAATTTGTTCACGTTTACACATTTTATGCCCAACCTTAGTTATAGCAAGGACACGGTCACTGTAACCGCACTGCAGGTATTCTATAGCGCATCATCGATGCAGATGAAATAAGAGTTCCTGATTAAAGCAGGATAATCATATTTGGCGTTTGACCTACGCCAGCTACGAAAAAAGAGTCATTGCAATAATATATCGATCTAATTCCAGGCATGGAATAAAAATAAATAAACATCTTTTGTATTATAGTAGAAAGATGTATATGTTAAGCATTAACTAAAGTTCGTTACCTACCCGTCGCCGCTAGCTGGTATATTATTAGTTGTATGATAGTATTTTTGTATGCAGTTTTTTTGTATGCTAATTGCACGCAGACATTCAATAATGGAGTGAATAACTTCTTTCTTAAAAAAAAACTCCCTGTATTGCACAACTAACTAACCCAACTACTAATTATTGTATCTAGTCAAAAAAGTGTCTGAACATTCAGAAGAAAGGCCTGCTACGCACCGATAATGTTAGTATTTAAATATTTGAAGAGATCGGTTAAAAATATCTCCGCTTATACCGCTGTTAATAAATATCCCGACCGAAGTCGTGGAGGTATAAGTAAACAACTTTTAACGTGTTCAATGAAATGGGTAATTGGTTGCGAAAACATACCAAATATATGCATCGATGTTCATTAATACTTAATTACTGCCGTAAACGACGGATAACAAGCAGACAATTCAAACTGGCTGTTTTTATTGCACTCTACTTAATGCTACTGGGATATTAATAGTGAAATATAACGTGTCGGTTATGCAAACAATGTGGGAATCAGAGAAGACCCGCTTGGGGTATGTGATTACTGTAGCCATAAACCTTCCAATTAATCCGATGCCTGCTCTTTCAACCCAATCAATGATGTTTCGATAAGTAGTACTATGAGAAAATGATGTCCTGTCCACTTTTTATCAGATCTAAATTGAATCTTTGTCCACGCAATATCCGGTTTACCTCTCAAGGGCTCATTAAAAATTGGACTTGTACATGTCATTAGCGTATTAAGCCTATTTAGCTGTGATTATTTTCCATGCATTTCTTGATATCTACATATATGCTACATTTCGAAGTAGTTTACAACCACATAAATACTTTGGTAAATTTAATAGGGATGAGGGCATGTTGTTTTTAATGATCGATGACATTTATCCTAAAATTTTATTTTAGAAGCGAGTATGTCGTATGTTTGAAAGATATCTATATATATAAAAGAAAGTCGTGTTAGTTACACTATTTATAACTCAAGAATAGCTGAACCGATTTGGCTGAAAATTGGTGGGGAGGTAGCTTAGAACCAGGAAAAACACAAGAATAGGATACCATTAGTTGCAAGAATTAAACTGGGAGGGATTCTAGGGAGGGTCGAAGGTTGTAGGGAAAATCTACTTATTGAAAGTAAGAACGCATGCGCTGTTATAATTGACTGGTACCAGTGTATACAGATGTACATAGAAGCGCAGTTCTTAAAGATTTCGTGTGCCGATTCCAAGTGGAGACTGTCTCCAGTTTAGTTCGTAGTTGGGGCCGTTGGCGGCGCTAGCGTCGTTCTCCGTCTCTCTTGCTCGTAGTTAAGATACACAGGAGGAACGTTAGTCTCTCTTGCCCACGTAGAGACAGCTGTCACAGCGCGACTGCCACGCTGCCAAGCGGCAATTTGGGTCACAGAAAGTTTGTCTTCTGGGGGCTTATTCACTATGACCATTTTGAAGTCTTAACGTGTTTTAACGTGCTAGTTACCCACGTCGGCACGTTATTGGCTTAAACGGTATTCACTATGCCAACTTCAAGTTTGACAAGCACGGTAGCGCACGTTTCGGACATGGTTTTAGTTGTCAAAATTCCGTGAGCTAAGAGGTCACGTAACATGCACGTAACGCGTTTATTGTAAAACGATAGATGATAAATAAGTACTAAGTTTATGTGTTTTATATTATTTTCAGTGTCCGTTAGTGGTTAAATGCTAAGTTTATTTGGTTTTTTATTTACCAGTGTCCGTGTCAAAGTTATTTAATTAAATATTATGTTTTATGAAAATAGACGCCTGTCGCTGGCGCCAGCGTCTCACTCGTCTTCGGATAAATAATAAATCCATTATGATTTATTAGATTCTGTTAGAATTGGGCTATTTGCTGCACTAACCGCACTTATATTTTTTTATATTGTAGCGCGACTGCAACTGTCATGTCTGTCATCAATGTCATCATTATGTTTTCGTTCAAAAATTGACTTAAGTACAAAAGATGAACTAAACTTTGAAGATCATTTTTTTATTTTGAGATTGTTCCTGGCGAAATTGAACTAAAATAATATAATTTAAGTTTTATTAGCCTTTTCTATTTGTACTGTAGCTTTTAGTAAAAATACAAGTTAATAAAATAATATTTATAAAATCGAAATTGACAATTGGCATTAAGATTTATGAACGAATGTTGTGAAATTGATAACTAGGCATAGACAAGCTGTCGTATGGCATACTGAATACAATATTTTGATTGTCGTGGTACGTCACGTTACTGAAACACGTTTACGTCTAGTGCACGTCACGACGACACACGTCTTGAACATGGTATTTCAGTGGTCATAGTGAATAAGCCTCCAGAGCGCCCGTAGGAAATGCGCCTCTATGTAAATATCTGAGCTCTTTGCTGTACGCATGTACTATCTGTCAGTACTGTCTCATCATACATTGTCATATTGTGCACTGTCATTACACCATTCGCTTACATATTGTCATTGAATATTAGGTATAAATGCGAAAGTGTGTATGTATGTACCTACGTACCGATTTCACGCTAAGCCAGTATATTCTCTACTATTTTTTATAGACTCACGCTTGTATCCCCGAAGGGGTAGGCAGAGGCATAATATTACACCCACATTTCGCCATGAATTTTTAGGTCCCACGTAATAGGGGGCGAGCCTATTGCCGTTACCGGGCACATCACCAGACTCCGAGCTGCTACTGAGAATTCGAAAAACCCAGACACATTTGCCCGACCCGGGTATCGAACCCGGGACCTCCGATCAGTAGTCGCATACGCTATCCACTGGACCACGGAGGCAGTCTTCTCTACTAATATTATAAATACGAAAGTGTGTATAGAGATATTGGACCATGGCTTTGACATTTAACTGTATGCAAGGTGATGTTGTTGAGTACGTTTCGGTAGATAATGTCATGGATACTGACCAAGTTACTTCGTACCCTATACAGTTTCTGAACTCTTTACAATTATCAGTACTGCCTACACACTACTTGAGACTGAAAGTTCGTGTTCCAGTCCGATTAATGTGACATCTTGATGCACCAAAACTATGTACCTAATGCAAACGACTACAAGTAAAACACTCAGGAACAAACATTATAACAGCTTTATATTTCAGATGATAATAATATCATGCTAAGGGACGACAAAAGGTGAAAATCGTAACTCTCCGCATAGCCATTATTCCAACTGATTTGCCGCTCCAGTTTAAAATAATCCAATTTCAGATGAAACCTGCTTTTGCAATAACAATTAACAAAGCTCAAGGGCGGGTGTGTAATAGTAGACAAAGTTTTGTAATGAAAACCTCAGATTCCGTTGATAACAGCTTTAATTTTGGTTATTTGACATTAAGATTACAATGATTCGCAGTTTAACGTCTTGATGCTAGCGTAACAAATTTAGAAAATCGAATAACAAAAATATGTGCGGGTGTAAGTAAAATAAATTTAGGAGTCAGGTACAGTATTACTTAAACGAGTAACTTGATGCCATTTAAAATGATCAGGCGTTTATGCAGCGCAGACATCTTCCCCTCCGTTGAAAGACTCCTTTCAACTGCGTTAGTCGTCATCCGGTAAAGATGTAGGCAAGGGGCAGATCCGTGTGAGAGGCCTCCTGAAGCAGCCTCTGGTAGTCTCCACGTCTGCGACTCGTGTGACGCCGTCGGTTCCAGGGAACAGGCGGCTGACTCGTCCCATTCGCCAGCTCAGTGGTGGGACGTTATCCTCCTGGAGAAGAACTAAATCTCCAACTTGCAGGGATGCTGAATTAGTACGCCATTTGGAGCGCTGTTGTAGTTCAGCTATATATTCCTTTTCCCAGCGCTGCCAAAAATGCCGATGAATCTGTTCAAGCTTCAAGTAACGTTGAAGGTTGTTCTGGTTCTCGTGCTCGAGCGATGGACCAGGCAATGCATTTAGGGCACGCCCTATCAGAAAGTGACCGGGAGATAGGAAATGGTAATCGTTAGGGGAAGGGGAGAGTGGGCACAAAGGTCGACTATTAAGCACAGCTTCCACTTGTGTGAAAAGAGTACATATCTCCTCAAACGTTAAATGATGGTTCCCCATAACGCGTTTTAAGTGGTATTTCGCGGATTTAACGCCGGCTTCCCAGATGCCGCCAAAATGTGGAGCATACGTGGGAGAGAACACAAACTTTATGCCTTCATTGGTAGCAAAATTAACTACAGGTTCATGATTAGTTTTAAGAAAATTGCCAAGCTCTTTAGCTGCCGCAACAAAGTTGCGACCGTTATCGCAAAATATCTCCGCTGGCTTACCTCGACGCGATATAAATCTGCGTAACGTCATGATGAACGCGTCCTTGGACAAATCACTGACGGCTTCCAGGTGCACACACTTATAGCGAAAACATACAAACAAACATAAATAGGTTTTAATTAGTCGTGCACCTCGACCCTTTCTATTTAGTGTTAGGAACGGACCAGCGAAGTCAACTCCCACAGTACGGAATGGAAAATCAGATATGATGCGCTGTGCAGGTAAATTTCCCATCATGGGAGTTAATGTTTTACCTTGTATACGTCTACATCGAACACAAACATGTACTGTGCGGCGGGCCAAATGCCTACCATTTATAGGCCACACAGTCTCTCTTACACAGGCCAGCAACAGCTGAGGCCCAGCATGCATATTGTGTAAGTGTTCATATTTAAAATACAATTTAGTGAGTGGATGAGAAGCGTGTAAAAGTATAGGATGTTTTTTAGTATAATTGTAATTAGATATTTCTATCCTACCACCGACCCTCATCACCTTGTCATCATCCAAAAAGGGTGAAAGTGACAAAAGTGTTGACTTGCTACTTAAAGTTTTATTTTTTAACAAAAGATTGTACTCTAGAGCAAATGAAGTCTGCTGAGCAATTTTACATAAGCTAATAAAAGATAATTCTAATTCGCTAACAGTTAATTTACCAAATAATTTATCTTTAGGACATTTATGTCTTGTGTTATGTATGAATCTATTGACATACGCAAATACACGTCTCAGTTTTAAAAACGATGAAAACTTATCTATTTTTAGAATTTCTGTTTCTGGTTCCTGGACAACAGCGGAAGTGGACTTCATCTCAGGTAAGTCTGATTCATTTATTAATTTATTTAAATAGGGCCAATCGGATTCAGGCTGTATTAGAAAGCTTGGACCTGACCACCAGAAATTAGAATTGATGATTTGATCTGGGCTCACGCCCCTTGAGATCAGGTCAGCTGGATTCTGATCAGTCGGCACATAGCGCCACGACGAACTATCGGTAACATCATTAATTTCGGCTACCCTATTAGCTACAAACGTTTTTAACTTTGCAGAATTACCATTCAACCAGCTGAGGACAACGCTGGAATCGCACCAGTAAATGATGCGATTGACATCACATCGCAGAGAGCTGGTAACTGTCTTACACAATTTTGCAGCTAATAGCGCAGCGCAAAGCTCCAGACGCGGTATTGTTATCGGTTTCAACGGCGCCACCTTAGACTTAGCACACAGTAAATTTACCTTTACCTCGCCAGCTAAGTTGTGTGACCGTAGGTACACACAGGCACCGTAAGCTAAGTTGAATGTATAATAGCTTGGACTCGTCGTTTGAACCGGTGACCAGATCGTCGACGTAATGGTCGTGTTTAATAATGTTACCTATAAGCTGGTCATCGCAATCCTCTGCCAGTACTGACAAACACTTGGTGCTCAAATATGTAGCACTTGCAAGACCATAAGTTACGGTTTTCAGACGTAAAGTTTTGATAGGATTGGACTCATCACTTCTCCAAAGTATTAATTGTAAATTACGATCCTTTTCATTTAATTCAACCATTCTAAAGAATTTTTCAATATCAGCTGTCAAAATATATTTGTACTGACGAGCCCGAATCAAAATAGAAAAGATTGAGTCTTGAACATTGGGACCGACCATCTGCAGATCGTTCAGAGAGAAACCTGAGGAAGTTCGTGCTGATCCATCAAAGACAACACGAGTCTTTGTCGTTTCACTGTTTTGCTTATATACTGCATGATGGCAAAGATAATAGGATGGAACGGGATTAGTAGTCGGACATTCCTCTAAATGACCTAACTCTAAATATTCTTGAATGAAATTGCAATATTTCAACTTTAATTCTGGATTCTTACGGAAACGTCTTTCCAAATACAACAATCGTTTTTTAGCCATAGCGTAAGAATCTCCTAAACAATCTGGAGTATCAATTAGGGGCAGCCTCACACAAAATCTACCCGATTCTAAACGATAAGTATTACGATAAAAATGGTCTTCACATGCCTGCTCAATTTTGCTAAAATATTGCTTGTCTGGAATCTGCTCAAGTTCCCAAAACCTTTTCAAATGAGAATTAATATTGGAATTATTGCATTCGTCACTATCACTAATTGAAACATGACACGGAATATTTTTAGGTGACGAACAATTCCTTACACTTGGAGAAATTGGGCCGGCAACGAGCCAACCTAGCTTTGAGCTACGAAGCTGGGGCATATTAGTACCTAATGCAAGCTGATCACATCCGAGTAGGTCCCAAAACAGGTCTGCACCTATCAAGACGTCTATGGCTGAAGGCCGATTAAAGCTAGGATCAGCTAGCTGTAGGTTGGTTGGAATATTTAATTGACTAATGTCTATAGATTGTTTTGGAATAACACTTGTTAATTGGTTTAATACATAAAATGACTGTACAACACTATAGTCATCATTAAGAGAATTTTATCGGGCAATACAATTTTTGTTTACGTATTCCGCTAAGTTGTTGCCTATACCAATAACTTTTATAGTATTAATAGCACATACCTGTAATGATAACTTGTTCATAAGTGACTGGCTAATAAAAGAAGACTGACTGCCACAGTCTAACAAAGCACGCACTCGAAATTGTTTGTTTGTTTGTGGATTGATAACATTAACCATAGCTGTTGATAAAAGAATGTGATTTTCTATAAAATTATCACTAATAGAATTATTTACTGATATTTCAGTTGAACCACGATCTGTGTTGGTATTATTGCTGCTGACTGTACTAGCATTACTTGCACTAGTATTGTTTAATTTAGGGGAATGCAAGAGTGAATTGTGCCTACGCTTGCACTCACGACAGGGACCCAACTTGCAGTCACGTGCACGATGCCCATTTCGTAAACAATTGGAGCATAAGTGCAACTTAAATGCTTCATCTCGTCGTTCCTGAACGCTCTTCGCAAGGAATGTAGGGCAGTCGTATATCCAGTGGTCACCCTTACAGACAACGCACTGCTTAGCGACAGAGCCGGTGTTCTGAACTGTAGATGAAAAGGATGTGACCTTGGGTATATCAAACTTGTTTTGATTCATAGTTTCTAACACATCAGCGCGATCAGTTAGGAATTTTTTGAAATCCTTTAAAGCAGGGAGATTGGACAAATTATTACGATGTTCTTCCCACTTCATGGCAGTACGATTATCTAATTTTGGTATAAGAATTTTAATAATTATCATTTCAAGCAGTTCATCTTTCGTTGCTAAACTTGACAATGCTCGCAAGTTTTTAGTTACGTGGTCAACTAGAAACCTCAGTGATTTGTCCGATTCACGTTTGTGTTGTTGTTGTGTTGATTCGAAATATATCAATGAATTAAGGTGTTGATTTATAAGTTGGCGCTTGTTATCGTAACGATCGCACAAAAGCTGCCATGCAGTTTTATAATTATTTTCAGAAATCTCTAAATTGGAAATAATTCGCGCGGCTTCCTTTTCAAGATACGATACCAAATAATGGAACTTGTGAATAGGTTTAATGCGTTCATTGTTATGAATAAGCGATAAATAGGTATCTCGGAACTCAAGCCAGCGGAAATAAGCGCCATCAAACTTTGTGATTTGTATTTGTGGTAATTTAAAATCAACATGATGACATTGAAATGACAGATCGTTATGACATTGTGATGAATTGTGCAAATCAGATTCGTTTGAAGTATTTTTGTACTTATCAAATTGCTCTTCAGCAATTGCAAGATGTGAAGTGAAGATCTGCTCAATTTCATCACGTTCGTCGATCTCGGAGTCCATATTATCGCAATGAATGACCTCAATCTGAGCCTGTAGTTCATCAAATTTGCTAGACATAGCTCGTATTTTACCAATACTAATTTCTAACTCTTTAATTTGGGTTTTATTCAATTTTGAAGAGCATACTCCATCTAAATATTTTTTAAACTTTGTTAAACGACCTTTGACCGAGCTACGCTTAGCAAACAGTTCCTTCAATTGTTTTGCATTACAGTCTTTATCTTCGCTTAGAGATATTTTGTTTATTAAATACTAATAGCAACAACAAACGATAAACTAGCAATGAGAACTTTACGAAAAATGCTTATTGTTAATTGAGTTCTAAACAGTAACGCAAAATGAAGGAATAAAGTTATATGTTTAGAATCTAATCTGATACTCCTTCGGCGGAACCTGGGGCCCGAACGCACCACGCGCCACGCGACTGCAGCTCGGCAGCACGACGATGCACCGACGTCACCCGAACGCGGCTAGCGGTAGCTGGCAGCGTCAGGCAGCGATGGAGTTTCCGGAATAGTCGGCCCAAAATATTTGAAATAATGTTAACTACAATAATGGCACGAACTATTGGGAGGGTGTCCATGAGAAAAATTGGCAATATTACTAATTGGTGTTTAGATACTCAAGTATTGTTCATTTATGAACTTATTTTAAGGAATGTACTGGTATTTTAAGTATTTATAATTTTACAAATGATGACGTAGGTAGTTGTAACACTGAACAATGGATTTTAATTACACTATTTTACTATATTTACTAGTTGTTTACTTGAAATAAGCTTTAAATTAGCTAGATACTTTGTTGAACTAATGAAATACACAAGTGGAATGTACCAAACAGCGACCCTTTTGATAGGAAAAATAGGTTTAAGTGTTAGGGTAAACTATGGGAATGGCACTTAACTGATAGGCGAGACGGCTGCTTCCGGCTGCATTGGTCCTCGCTGATGGCTGTTGGCACTGATAGAAACACGAGCTGTTCTACAAATGTTGACGGAATCCTCGAACTGGCGTGGCAGGCTGACGGTGAACCCCGACGTGGCGTCGTCGTAGAAGCTAAGGCTGGGCGCGGCGCGTTCTGCTGACCGACCTGGCTGGCTTAGTTGTCTTCTTTGATAGTGTTCCTGCGTCTGTAGTCCTCCACAATCAATCTTTGGTAGATTTCCTTTTGACGAGAATTCTTTGTTTTCGTACTTCGATCCGAATTTTGCAAATCCGTGATGTCGCGGTCGCCAATTTTATGTGTAATAGTAGACAAAGTTTTGTAATGAAAACCTCAGATTCCGTTGATAACAGCTTTAATTTTGGTTATTTGACATTAAGATTACAATGATTCGCAGTTTAACGTCTTGATGCTAGCGTAACAAATTTAGAAAATCAAATAACAAAAATATGTGCGGGTGTAAGTAAAATAAATTTAGGAGTCAGGTACAGTATTACTTAAACGAGTAACTTGATGCCATTTAAAATGATCAGGCGTTTATGCAGCGCAGACAGCGGGCAAACCCTCAAAGCTGCAAGTGTGCAGTGTGCATTTAGAGAAATTCTGTTTCTTCCATGGGTGACGTATTTAACAAAAGACGAAACAAATATCCATAATTAAATCAAGAGCGAGTCAGGCCCGCTCCTGAAGGGTTTCGTAGTAGTGGTATCCACTTAACAAACCCATTATATTCGACTAACTATATTTCACTACTACTTTGCCGCCACCACAAATAACTTTGTTTTCCATAGTGTTTGTATAAACAAGAAGCTATATTTGTGGTTTTTTAAGATATGCTTCATTTCAAAAGCTGCTCCTGTCTACATATCATGCAAACCAATTTTCGTTGGAAGTTTTTATAACGATCTACAGCATATATTCATGTTTAGATTCGTCAGTATCTTACTTTAAAAGTTAGAGGGACACACACACTCATTTTACTACTTTGAAAGCGTACAGGTATCTTTCAAACGATCGACTTTGAGAAAGAATGGTTTTAGGAACCTGACAGTAATTTTATTAAAGACCCATTTTCCACATCAGGTCCATGTATGGAGAATAAACATTAATTAATTAATCATTTATATTTTTAAAATTTTCTGTATCGTCGTGAAGTTGTTCACAGAATGCATCTACTTTACTTTACCAATTTTTAAATCAGTAGACTCAATAGTTTTGGCATAAAGTGGGTGTGACATACGGACAGACTGAAATAGCGCATCTACCTATAAGGGTTCCGTGTTTTGCCATTTTTGACTACGGAACTCTAAAAACACTGTTTACAGAAATTAATTAAAGTAATTTAATAAATACTCCTTGCAGTTATATTTCTTATTAGTAGAAACTGGATTAAAACGAAAATTATTAAAGTATCCGAACAATAAAGCAGATCTGTGTTACCCCGAATTAAAAGCGAGCGAAGCCGCTAAAAGCTAGTAACTAATATATTTTTATATAGGTACCTGTATAAAGGTAACCCGGACGTTGGAATAGACGCATAAAAATATACGTCCGCATTTATGTTTCGCAGTTACCCATCAAACCGATTTATAATTTTATTTCACAACTTTGTAATCGTCGGCGTCAGGATAAAGCACGACTGGACCGACCGATGGACGGACGGACATGCCGAAACTATAAAGGCTTGTAGTAGAACTACGGCACGAACTAAAAGAAGAATTCAGACAGAACTACAACTGCATTTCTAATATATAAATATAAAATTAAAAAAATATTGTGTATAGTAGGTAGGTCTGAGAATAGGCCATAGGCTTTTTTATACCCTTACTTCACAAGGATGTCCCAATATCACGTTAACAGATCAGCCATTATTTGTATAATGGTGCTGATACACTTGAGCATTCACCTGTAATGAGCATTCTCACGAATGTTACAAAACAGAAAAACAAACGAGTATGTTTTAGCGAGCATTCTCACAAACATTCTGACGAGCCATAGAATATTTAAAATACCTAGAAATCGCGCTACAATGGCAGTAGAAGAGAAGAAGAATTCGTGTGAGTGTGTGGCAAACTGTGGTGTCGGAGTTTTCAGACCGCCCAAAGGCCTCCGACATGGCCTAACGATCCTTATCCTTTTAGACAAGAACCGGGACCGACAGCTTTATGTGCCCTGCAAAGCACGGTTGCGCTCAGATGTAAACGCCACACACGGTCACCCATCCAAGTGGTGACCTGTGCAAGCTTTGCTTAACTTTGCCGATCTGCTACGAACGGCAAGCCAAGCAGTGGCAGTTAAACCCAATAATATATATAAATAATAAGCACACAACTTCCAAAAGTCATATATATATAAATAAATTCTGAGTAAATCAGATCTGAGGAATTATTATTCATATTCTCTCTATATTCATTATAAGTAAAGCCATAATTAGTCAAATATAAAATTAGTAAGAACCTACGAAAGTTCGAAAAGACAATTGTTTATGTATCTTGCTCTTACTCTAGATATAATTCATAAGTCACAGTCAAGTAAATATATTGGGTAAAACTAGTGTTATATTAAGTTTCTATGTTTTTTCTTTATTCTAAGAATTAGAATGTTCGTTGTTCGGTTCAACAAAACAAAAACCAGTGAATGCTCGCTGCTCTGTTACAAGAGAATGCTCAGGTGTATCAGCACCATAAGACAACTAGAAATAAAATCTGTGCCACCGGGCAAACAGATTACACACACAAAGTACACCCAGACTCAGAACATTTTTTTTATTGATTATTCATAGCCTGCCTCCGTGGTCCAGTGGATAGCGTACGCGACTGCTGATCGGAGGTCTCGGGTTTGATTCCCGGGTTGGACAAAAAAGTTACTGGGCTTTACCGAATTCTCATTAGCGGCACGGATACTGGTGATGTGCCCGGTAACAGCAATAGGCTCGCTCCCTATTACGTGGGACCTAAAAATTCATGGCGAAATGTGGGTGTAATATTATACCTCCGCCTACCCCTTCGGGGATACAGGCGTGAGTCTATATAAAAAAAAAACATAGTGTCGTCTCGAGTGGACACCGAATACAAAAAACTCGCAGTTCTAGCGACGAAGCAATCGCTTAAAACTACACCGTACATTGAGTCTAATATAGGTACAGATACGTAGCAAAATTAATCAAATGTAGACTATTAAAATAATCTACCACATTGCTAAATAAATGGAAAAATATTTAATTAATAGAAAACGTTTATCCCTAGCTATTTTATTCAAAACCACAGTAAACAAAAACAGGCCGAATTTAATTAAAAATATATACAGGAGAAATTATCCCATCTATTACGGCACCGCACCCAGTAAAACAACGGGTTTGGTCAATGTAGGTTTATTATTGCCAAGTATAAAAAATAAAATCAAATTAATTTCATTACTACGTAACATGAAGAAGATGAGAGAAGGGTTTTGAAGCAATTAGTTTCACGTCACACCATTTTGTGTTTAATTATTGCACACATTTATTTACACATTACCGGCAAAAAAGGAGCCGGTTTTGAAACAAATTGTCTATACTGTAACTGGACCCACTGCCTACTCTGTACTCATAAAACACAATACTCAAAAAACTCGTACACAATACATTGCTTGCTTTGTAAAGAAACGTTACCTCACTCGAAGTAAAAAATCTATGAACTTGAAAATATTTTGCGCAATATTTTGTCGCAAGTTATACACCACTATTTTTTAATTAGTACAAAAACTTTAAGGAAATATTAGCGAAGACATTATTATCATATATGTTACCTAAGAATTTCATAATATCTATAAATAGCAAAGTTATAATAATTTGTTTTTTTGTAGAAAATCTCACCTAAATCATAAATATGTTTTACAATCCATTCACTACTTCATTGATAGTACTTACTTTCCTTCCTACTCTTACGCATTCTTTTCGTCGCACTTATAATGTAGGTAGCCTTAGACAATAAAATGAAGCAAAATAATAAGTGTAGGTAGTTACTTTTTAATTTTCTAAATTCTACCCTCTCTTTCATACTACATCCGGGCTTAGGACCGGCAAAATTTACCGTTTTACAAGTAATTAAATACGGAGGTATGTATTTAGAAAGCAAACACATAAAAGATAGTATAGGGTGCATAGGGTTTCCACCAAGAACTTAGGGTCCCAAGCCAACCTCACCTGCAAGTGGTGCACCTGCCGATCAACGGACGAGGCTCTGGCAAACAAAATATCCCGATAAGCGGCAATAGGCTTGCCACCTATTACGTGGGATCAAAACACTGGCGAAAAGTGGGCGTTTTATATGCTTCTGCCTACCCCTTCGGGGAAAGAGGCGTGAGTATGTATGTATGTACACATAAAAGAAAAGAGTAATGTTGGCGTATTTACGAAGTTAGAATCATCTGCTATTTACAAATATTATTTTATCATCATCATTTCAGCCTAGAGACTTCCAAAGCTAGACATAGGCCTCCCTCAGGGTTCTCCACACAAACCGATTTTGAGCCGCCCGCATCAAACTATTATTTACTTAAATACGTATTATTTACTAAACTTACAAGTATTTCCATTGTCCTTCGAAATATCCACCACCATTGTCAATAGACAGACAATTTTTCAACGAGAGAAGTACGCTTCTGTCTTTTCACTTCGTCAAAAGCGTCCAATATACGCTGTTTTAATTGTTCGACACTAACCGGCTCACTTTTGTACACTCACAAAAAGATGTCCATGGGTACACAGCTGCACTCGCGATTTCTCCACTCATAAAGTACGCACGAAGCATAGCTACATACTCCCGTGATGTGAACTGATAAGCCATCGCGTCGGGCAAACGTAGACAAACAATTAACTATTGCAGCGAAAAAATGGATGCGCTCACTTTCGCTAGCAATTTAGCACTGTTTGTCGCATCGGGGCGCGGCGCGGGCGTAAAGGGACAGGGGGGAATTTATCAATGGATCAGTTTACTACTCATAGTACTCGGGTCGGTCATAGTATTAGTTATGCATTTACCAATTATTACGTATTTTTGTGGACAGTTTTGGGACTTAGTGTTTTTATTTTTTAACTACATAAATATGATCAGTTAAAGATACTTAGTACCTCGTTAAATTTTTTGTACTAATTAAAAAATAGTGGTGTATTGCAAAGGCTGAGGGACTACGAATCCCGACAATTTGTAACATGTATCGCCACTTTCGTTTCTATATTTTCACAGAACAAAGAAACAAGGAGTATTGTGAGTTCTTATCTACAAATTTGTGATCTGTTCAGGGAAAATTAACGGATCTTTTTTTTTGGAAAAAAAACTGTTCCGTGTTTGAGTTTGAGTGGTAAAAAGGTGCATAGGGTTCCCACCAAGAACTTAGGATCCCAAGCCAACCTCACCTGCAAGTGGTGCACCTGCCGATCAACGGACGAGGCTCTGGCAAACAAAATGTCCCAATAAGCGGCAATAGGCTCGCCACCTATTACGTAGGATCAAAACACTGGCGAAAAGTGGGCGTTTAATATGCCTCTGCCTACCCCTTTGGGGAAACAGGCGTGAGTCTATGTATGTATGTATGTTTTAGTTTGGTACTACATTTCATTTTTCAGCTCAAGAATTTTCTTACAAGTAGGTATTTATTTTTCTTATCGCAATTCGGCCTTTAAACAAATAAAGAGTAGATATAATAATATTTATAAACAGACATGTTTATATTTAACAAATATCTACTTTAATAAAGTTAACAATAGTACAAAAATGGTACGTACCATTTTGTGACTTAGTTTTTTGTGCCATCTATTTCACAAAATCAATTCATCAATTCTATTCGCGTCAGCAACTTTCCAATTTAAAACGAATACGTACATACATTTTAAAATTCATTTTCAACAAAATACGTTATGATGAGTAAATGTTTTTTGTATCGTGCAAATCTCGTAACGTTTTTCGTGTCAAATAGTTAAATTAAATTTTTATGTGTTACTGGGCTTAGAGATGGATACTAGAAAAAAACATTTATACCATTATTTTCAATATTTAAATGTAGATTAATTATTCAGATTATGAATAAGTAATCTGTTTGCATTGTATCTTTGACATCACGACACCGACCACAGTTGAACCTAAAAGTTATCTTAATATATAAAATCCTTGCGTTACTGACTGACTGACAGACACGCTACAGCCGAAAATATTGGGCGCGAGAAGCTGAAATTTGGCATGTATGTTCCTTGGGGACCGTAGGGGTGCACTAAGAAGGGATTTCTCGAAATTCCCACGGAATCGGCCAAAACGGGTAAATTAAAAAAAATTACAGGCGTAGCTGCTGGCGTCCTCTAGTGGTATAATAATAATTATTCAGCAACAACTTCTTCAACTAGTATAAATTAATATGAAAGAAGGATTGCTTTTTCCTACTTTTGAAAAAAAAAGTGTTTTAACTAACAATTATGTTGGTGGTCCAACTTTAACTCGTTATTGGGAAGCTACTTAGGAAATATTTTGCACAACTTCAATAACTTTTTAAATACCAAAGAAGATCAGAAAAGGTGAAACCACGGCAACCAATTCATTATACTTTAAAAATACATAACTTTTAAGAACTTTTGTACCACAGTATAAAGCCCGAAACCTAACATAAGCATTGATCCATTAGTAGAATTCTACGTATAATTTATGAATCACAAAAGGCTATGTGAACAACAACGTACATACCATCAGCATCACTGCGAACCGGGTGTTATAATTAATTGCTCCAACATTCTACCCCGCATGACCTCCTCATTTATCTGTTTAGAATTTTGCCATATTGTACACAAAAATTGCTCCCGTATAACGATACTGTCCAACAATTCTTTTGGGAGCTGAGAAGAGTCCACTTCGTGATTATTTAATTTCGGTGTAACAAATCAGTTTTTTATGAAAGCCACATTTCACCAAAATATCGTTCGACATTTTTTTATATTGAAGTTGAATTTCTATTCCGTACATATTTGGAATTTGTGTTCAAGTGAAATACTATAATTTGATTTATAGAATTGGATTTCGTAGAATTCGGGCTTAAAAGTATGGAAATGAAAAAACTATACGTAGTGTTATAGTAGGGCTGCGTTTCCTGCAACAAAAATAGTTCTATAACTTAATTTAGACATGCTTGCTGTTTGAACGAGGCGCTTTGAAAGGGGTCAGCAACGTTATCGTGATATATTATACTGGTATTACATTTCTGAAACAAAAATTGACCTGACGCTGCCCGCTGGTAAGTAGTCCGTAAAATCTTATCTATCTTTGAAAGGGGTCATCAACGTTATCGTGATATATTATACTGGTATTACATTTCTGAAACAAAAATTGACCTGACGCTGCCCGCTGGTAAGTAGTCCGTAAAATCTTATCTATCTTTGAAAGGGGTCATCAACGTTATCGTGATATATTATACTGGTATTACATTTCTGAAACAAAAATTGACCTGACGCTGCCCGCTGGTAAGTAGTCCGTAAAATCTTATCTATCTTTGAAAGGGGTCATCAACGTTATCGTGATATATTATACTGGTATTACATTTCTGAAACAAAAATTTACCTGACGCTGCCCGCTGGTAAGTAGTCCGTAAAATCTTATCTATCTTTGAAAGGGGTCATCAACGTTATCGTGATATATTATACTGGTATTACATTTCTGAAACAAAAATTTACCTGACGCTGCCCGCTGGTAAGTAGTCCGTAAAATCTTATCTATCTTTCGTTTCTATATTTTCACAGAACAAAGAAACACGGAGTATTGTGAGTTCTTATCTACAAATTTGTGATCTGTTCAGGGAAAATTAACGGATCTTTTTAAATAATTTTTGCCAAAACAACTGTTCCATGTTTGCGTTTGGGACTACATTTCTTATCTTACGATAAGCCATAGTCTAAGGCAGGCAACCATTTCTTGGTAATGTGGCGAGAACTAAAATGAAACGAGTCGAGTTTGCATAAAAGACGATGTGTAAGCCAAGTATTGCTTTTTAACTAGTCAAAATTAGGAATTAACCGTCGCTTTTATATTAAAACCCACTTAGTGGGTTAGGAATTGTTGTTATTGTAATTTCATTTTGTCTTCTCCCTTTTAGTGGTCTCGCGGTCGAAACCCTTGTTAGTATGACAGAATGTTTTTATGACTTTCAATGAGAAATACTAAGTATTCTAATTTAAATTTACAAAACAATCAAACTTCTATTTCTAATAACTAAATTCAAATAATTTAATCCAAAGCCTTAAGTCAAATAATTTAATCAATTAGATCTAATCCAATAAAGCCCTGAGATAAACATAGTGCGCCCTAAACTATGTGAGGTGAGACATTAAATCGTGCCTTTACGTCCCTCCAGAAACTTCCGGTTCAGAATGTAACTATGTGGAATTTAATCAACCGCCTAAGATAGTCAAAGATTCGATATTAATCACTTCGGAATTCAAGTTTGCGTGCTTCTTTTTGACACTTGGGGTTCTCTGTTCACACGTTTTTGTTATGGCTGCTCGTAAAGGTACTGTCGCAAGGGGTGAATATATGAAAGCCTTAGACGAACTGCTAACCCATACTGCTGATGGATTTAAGCCTTTTGTCGCACTTTGAGCATGAAATGATTTACATCTAGGGAATGGCTAATAGGTAGGGAGTTGACTGTTGCGTTATGAGTGTTATATAAATATAATTTTGTATCAAAATATTTTTAAGTCAAATCATGACTGTAGCGGCCCGCAACGTAACAGGATCGTTTTGCTGAGGTGACAAAGTAGGCTCTCCTGTTACGTTGCGTCGCCAAGCCGCCACAGTCGGTTTACCTCTGCCGTTCTATATGGTTCTATCGTAACGTGTCGTATTGTACTATATATATGTATTCAAAATTGTAAATGTCGAGACAATATATTAATATTCGTTTACTGAAGTTCCTTGAGTTTTACTGAAGAAGTCCTTAACAACCTTCTGAGGAGTCAGTGGATTGTGGCGCAATAGAGAACACCCACACCCATATATCGCCAAAGTGGTGACCTCCTTTTGGACATTAAAAGGACATTTGCGTATATTTGAAGACTTTCGTAATTCAGCATCATGATACCAGTAACGACGACCATGGCAGGAAGATGCGTGGGGACCGAGACGGCAGGAGGTAAACCGGTTGTCACCACAGTACCAGTCACCACGATGCCCGACCATCTAGCTGCTATTACAGTAACATCGCGAATCCCGGAATTTTGGACGAACATGCCGAGATTTTGGTTCAGTCAATTTGAGAGTATTATGGCCCAACAGAAGCAAAGCGACGAGACAAAATACAACGTGGTAGTATCGAAGTTGAACATGGACGTTTTGCAACAAGTAAGCGACATCCTTCGTGATCCTCCGGCTACCGAGAAGTATTTGGCCTTGAAAGAGCGATTGATAGGTGTTTATGAAGAATCGGCTGAACAACAATTTCGAAAATTAGTGAGCGAGATCGAATTAGGAACTCAAAAGCCATCCCAATTGCTACGGCGAATGACTGACCTAGGGAGAAACTCAGAGATATCCGGACAAGCACTTTGCAATTTGTGGCTAGGAAAGTTGCCAGCAGCCGTTAGAGCAGGCTTAGCGGTAACCCAAGAGACAGACATACAGAAACTATCGAAAATCGCAGACAAAATCGTGGAAAATTTGAACGCAGATAACGTCGCAGTAGTACATTCGGAGAGCATACAGTTACCGTCGGCACCTTCGGGAAGCAGTCAAATATTCGCGGTTGGAGACCTGTTGACGCAGATAAACAAGCTGTCATTGGAAGTAGCGTCGTTAAAGAGCGAAGTCCAAGAGCACAGAAGGAACAGTTTTCGAGGACGCGTACAGTGGAATGGACGAGGACGAGCATATGGACGTTCCAGATCGAGATCGAGACCAAGAGGTACGCCGATGATGACCCCAGATGACCCCAATTGGCTTTGCAGACATCATTTCAAGTACCGTAGTCGCGCGCGTACCTGCGAGAAACCCTGCGCCTGGATTGAGAAGACGGAAAACTAGCTGCGGTACGTTCTGTGGCGGAGGAACATGTACCGGCAGCCAATAACCGCCTTTGCGTGACGGACTATCAAAACAAGATTCGATTTTTGGTGGATACAGGTGCGAACATTTCGGTCATTCCAGCAAAGTACAGAGAAAAGTGCAATGGTGAGTGTTCAAAATATAAATTATTTGCAGCCAACGGTAGTGAAATTAAAACATACGGTATTAGATCACTTGTGCTAAATTTAAACTTAAAACGTGCGTTTCGTTGGACCTTCGTTGTCGCGAATGTTACACAGCCTATATTAGGAGCAGATTTTTTGAGGCATTATAAATTGTTAGTAGATTTAAGCTCTAGAAGATTAATTGACCAAGTTACGAATTTGAACATCCTTGCTTCAGTGGTACAGTATGATCAGGAATCTATCAATACAATTAGTAATAATCACCCTTACTATGATTTGTTGTTGAAATATTCAGATATAACAAAGCCCGTTCTATTTATAGATTCGCCGTCGCACGCAGTTTTACATTACATTGAGACGACCGGTCCGCCTGTGTATGCGCGCTCTAGACCGCTACCGCCGGACAGGTATCATAAAGTTAAGGCAGAATTCGCGTTGATGCAAGAGCTTGGTATATGTAGACCTTCAAAAGGGGCTTGGGCTAGTCCGTTACACGTAGTTCCGAAAAAAGACGGCCAGTTAAGACCTTGTGGTGATTATCGTCAGTTAAATAGTATTACAACGCCAGATAGATATCCGATTCCGCGGTTACAAGATTTTACTTACATTTGCGCCGGAAAAAAAATTTTTACTCGTTTAGATATTAATAGAGCTTATCATTGCATACCAATCTCACCCCAAGATGTAGAGAAAACAGCTATTATAACACCCTTTGGTTTATTTGAATTTTTAAGAATGCCGTTTGGTTTGCGTAATGCCGCCCAAACATTTCAGAGGTTTATGAATAATAACGTATTACAGGGTTTAGAACAATGCGTAGAAAATAATTTGAAAAATGATAATAATAATAATTTGGAACCATTTTATTTCTGTTATTTAGATGACGTCATAATCGCAAGTGAGAATACCAATGTCCATAGAAAACACTTACAAGCAGTTTTTGAAAGATTCAATAAATTCGGTATCACTATAAATCTAAGTAAATGTATTTTTGGCGCATCCGAAATCGAATTTTTAGGATATAAAGTATCTTCTGAAGGTATTCTACCTCTTGAGGATAAAATACAAGCTATAATTGATTACAAAAAACCAGAAACAATAGAACAGTTACGTCGTTTCTTAGGAATGGTTAACTTTTACAGAGCACATTTACCGCAAGCGGTCGAATATCAAAAAGAGTTAAATAAATATTTGCACAATTCCAAAAGGAAAGATAAGACTAAAATAATTTGGACCGAATCAGCTGACAAAGCGTTTTTGAAATGTAAAGAAAGTTTACAAAATAGTGTTATGTTGTGGCATCCGGTAATAGACGTTCCGTTGGCCTTGATGGCAGATGCGTCCAATTCTAGTGTTGGTGGAGTGTTGCAGCAAGAAATAAATGGTCAGTGGAAACCATTAGGTTATTTCTCGAGACAATTAACTGAAGCTCAACAAAAATATTCCACTTATGATCGCGAACTTTTAGCAATTTATTTGGCTATGCAGTATTTTCGTAAAATGTTTGAAGGTAGAAAATTAGTAATATACACCGATCATAAACCGTTAACATTTGCATTTTCTAGGAAAATAAGCGAAAAAGAGACCCCGCGCCGAACCCGTCAGTTAGCGTACATCAGTGAGTTTACGACGGATATTAGGCATGTTACAGGCGATAAGAACATTGTTGCGGACGCGTTATCGCGTATTGAGACTATTGACTGTCCTTCTTATATAAATTACAGTGAGCTAGCGAGAGATCAAAAATTAGATACTGAGTTATGTGATAGAATTAGTCAGGCAAAAGATACACCGCAATTTAAAGAAATATTTTTACCAAACGAGAAAGAATCAGTTATTTGTGATATGTCAACGAAAACAGTTCGCCCTTATCTTCCAGAAAAGTATCGTAAATTAGTTTTTGATAGTTTACATAATTTAAGTCACCCTGGTATTATAGCAACAAAAAAATTAATTAAGGATAGATTTTATTGGCCTTCAATGAACGCACAAATTTCAAAATGGGCTAAGACGTGTATCAGTTGTCAAAAAGCTAAGGTGCAGCGTCATACGATGTCAGAATTAGGAAAATTTACGCCTAGTGCTCGTTTTGGACATATACATATAGATTTAGTAGGACCGCTGCCTACCACGTCAGAGGGGTATAGGTACTTATTAACTATTGTAGATAGAAGTACAGGCTGGCCTGAGGCATATCCATTGAAAGAGATAACGTCAAAAATGGTTGCGCAAGTTCTGTTTGAGAATTGGATAGCTCGTTTTGGATGTCCGGT
Source organism: Euclidia mi (assembly GCA_944739405.2). Classification (NCBI taxonomy): domain Eukaryota; kingdom Metazoa; phylum Arthropoda; class Insecta; order Lepidoptera; family Erebidae; genus Euclidia; species Euclidia mi. Next base: position 51,739,312 of record OX123190.2, read on the forward strand.
ACGGCTGACAAGCGACCAGGGCAGACAGTTTGAAAGCGATTTATTTTTACAGCTTACAAAATTATTAGGTATAGATAAAATTAGGACTACAGCATTTCATGCCCAAAGTAACGGTATAGTAGAAAGATGGCACCGTTCATTAAAAGTTGCGTTAAGAGCAAAATTAAATAATAATTCGAATTGGCTACGAGAATTGCCCATGATTTTGCTGGCGTTGCGATCTGTTCCGCGAAGTGATACGAACGTAAGCGCAGCAGAATTGACGTATGGTCTAAAGTTAAAACTGCCTGGCGATTTTTATGATAATAAGCACTGTAATATTAAGTATAATAACGAGTACGCTGAACAATTGAGAAATGTTATTAGGAACCTAAGACCGCGTAATGTAGCGCAAAGAGATTCACGTACAATATATGTCCACCCTGATTTAAGTAGTTGCGAGTATGTATTCATATGGGATGACGTAGTAAGAGGAACGCTTCAACCTCCTTATGTAGGCCCGTATAAGGTCATAAAGAGGGGAAGTAAATCGTTCAAGATTGATATTTGTGGAAATGTTAAATTAGTTTCGATTGATAGATTAAAGCCCGCTTATTTGTTGAATATTCCCTCAGAACAAGGATGTTCAGATGAGTATTGCGATATTAATTGTAAGGATATACAAAATGATCAACAAGAAAAATATGAGAATAGCGATAAGCGTGTCACTTACACCACTCGCAGTGGCCGCGTATCTAAGTTGCCTGTTAGATTTTTGTTGGATTAGCATTTATTATTGTGAAATTGTTATTTAAAAGGTCAGATTGGCTAATTAGAAGCATTCTTGATACAAATTTTAACCAGTTAACAGAATTAGTTTTACATAGTAATTATGGGTAAATCTTACAGTAAAGAACAAGACATTATTATTGCCCAAAACGGAGCAAATAATGCTAGAAACAGTGATTCCGAAATACAAAAGCATTTTGAGTTTTTTGGAGCTATCTTGTTGACCATTTTGGTGTTGTTATCTTTACTTATGGTGTATTTCTGTGTAACCAAATGTAAGAAACGGTCACGTAAGTGGATCCGTAGTGAAATGGTTTTGGCATTGATACCCTCGATAAGTGGTTTGCAACATGTGCAAGCACAGCAGTCTGCGCAGCATGGTAGTGGCCCACAACAGGCACAACCACAAGTTGTATATGCGTAGTGCAAGATGTGTTTATTAAATTCTTATGTCTATCCCACTGCTGGGCAAAAGGTATTCCACTGCTGGGTAAAAGCTACTCTTGACTCAATTTTAAAACTACGTTTATTAAATGTGTATTGATTGTGTATTTCTTATATTTTGTTTGTGTAAAGCTGATGTTCAGTGCGTATACAGTCCTCCAGTGGACACTATCATCGTTAGGTAGCAGTTTCGATCCCAAGGCACCAGCCGTAGGGCTAGTTGTACTGTATACGAATTGAAATAAGTTTCCGTATTGTTACTTTTGTAATAAAGGCAAGACTTAGAAAATAATATTGTATTTGATTGTGGAATAATTTTTGATTCGTTATAAAATATTGTAAACAATACTTAGAAGTTGATATCATGTTTGTTATATTTTATTCACATCCGTTCAAACCGTAACTCTAGAAGTTGTTTTGATGAATTGCATTTTGGCCAGTGTGAATGTTATGATTTCATCATTGTTCTTTGTTCGCTTTAATTCCTGCGTTATAAGCTAGCAACATCATGTAGCTGATTATATTAAGTTACATTCTGTGTATTCTTTTTGCTATGTCAGATTTTATAAAGGTGACTACACACTGGGTACTGTGGTTATTCTGATTATATGAAATAATGTATCGTATACAAGTATGTTTTGTATGTAATATTTTTGGATGTTTCTTTTTGTTTTTTGAAAAAAAAGGTGAGGACCACTGTAGCGGCCCGCAACGTAACAGGATCGTTTTGCTGAGGTGACAAAGTAGGCTCCCCTGTTACGTTGCGTCGCCAAGCCGCCACAGTCGGTTTACCTCTGCCGTTCTATATGGTTCTATCGTAACGTGTCGTATTGTACTATATATATGTATTCAAAATTGTAAATGTCGAGACAATATATTAATATTCGTTTACTGAAGTTCCTTGAGTTTTACTGAAGAAGTCCTTAACAACCTTCTGAGGAGTCAGTGGATTGTGGCGCAATAGAGAACACCCACACCCATATATCGCCAAAATGACAATAGAAATAAATAGCTTACAGGTAAGTATATCGTGTGCAAAATATTTTTAAATAGTAAATTTACCCCTTTCCTTACTATTATAGGTTGTACGCTTGCATACTAGCAGAAAAGAAAAGGAGGAAAATATTCTAGATACTAAATAGAAAATATAGATATAAGTAGTCTATTTTGCAAAGCAAAAAGTAAAGTATCGCTTTATTTCTCAAGCCTGGCTGAGAAAGATCCCACAAGTCTTTAGTGAATACACGGCTTTACGGCCGCAGTGAAGCAAGTAAAACTATGTCATAAACCGCTCACTTCTTTTCGCGTGAAATAATATCTTGATACGTAATGCCACTCACGTTCATACACATATATTCAGTAAATAGTTAGCTATAACAGAACCACTAACTCAGGCGTAAATTTTACTATCGAACGGTTCACTCAAAAATATAAAAATGAATTTTACTTACATCTACTTACATCTATATTTTCTATTTAGTATAAATAGAAAATATAGATGTAAGTAGTCTATTTTGCAAAGCATTATTGAAAAGCATTCCCCATTAATAAAGTATCGCTTTATTTCTCAAGCCTGCCTGAGCTTGTATATTTTCTCGTGCAACGATTAACTATCCCACAAGTCTTTAGAGAATACACGCAGCTGTCATTCTGGATGTCCTGCATACAAGAATGGCATTGATAGATGTCTCTGACAAATCCATTCAGACGTGTCATCGTCTTGGGAGCAATGGAAAAAATAAGCACCGGCCCATTGTATTGAAGTTCGCCAGCTTGGATGTAAAGACCGCCGTCTGGAGGGCAAAAACCAAGCTCAAAGGGTCGTCGACTTCTGTCCGGGAGTTCTTGACTAGGGCGCGTCAGGCAGTCTTCAGTAAGGCGAGGCTACATTTTGGCATGCGCTGGGTGCTGGACTCAAGACGGCCTAGTTAACATCAAGAACTCGGATGGGAGTCGCCACAAAATCACATCTTTAGATGAGCTGAATCCCTTACTGCAGAAGTACCCCAAGGTATCATTAGGCACGTCTAACAAAACTACGTAGTACTATATTGTTTAGTTTTTACTTGTTTCACGCATCTCTTAGCGAGTTTAGTTTATACTTAACACTTTCCACTGTACTGATACAAATATTTGCTATTGACAGTGTTTTCAGAGTTCAGACACATAGTTATTACTGTTTGTTTGTCGAGTCATTGGATTGTTTATCTATTACTGCAGCATACTATTCTTTATTACTAGACAAATTGAAGGTAGAAGTTGTGCAAAAAGGTCCACATTTGCAGAAAAGACTAAATTACTGACATAAATCTTCGTATATTTTATATTTATTTTGTCGCTGATTGCCTCCGTGGGCCAGTAAATAACCTATGCGTCTGTAGATCGAGAGGTCTTGGGTTCGATTCCCGGGTTAGGCAAGAGTTTAGGTAACCGATTTTTCCGAATTCTCAGTAGTAGAACAAAGTCGGGCAATGTGCCTGGCAACGTCAATAGGCCCCCTTTTTACGTAGGACCTAAAAATGCATGACATGGCCAAATGTGGGTGTAATAATTACAACTTCTGTCTACCTCTTCGGAGTATCGGTTTGCCACGTCACGCCTTGCTCGCGAGATGCGAGGTGTTTTCTTACCTTAAGGCTTTTATAATAGTAAGGGCGTATAATGGTTAAACAATTATATTAACTACTTCTTCTCATTTAACTCATTTCATCAGCCTATCACTCCTAGAGGTGGGACTCCCCGGGTATGCTACAAGACCCATTCTGGCGGCCAACACTATGCTTTCTGAGGCGTGGCCTTAATTTAAGAACCTGCTTTTTAATTGACAGACCATAAGTTCCTACATTCACATAACATTCAATTTGCTATAACTCTGAACTATGTCAGTTACTTTGGTCTTCTGCCGGATAATCTCGCGCCGGAAATTATCCATCAGCGAAATCCCTAGCATTGTCCTTTTCATCGCTCTCTGAGAAACATGTTGTGAAGGCAGTGCATTGCAGGACAGTCCAGTTTCAATGGAGTTGAAGGCATTTTCGTAATCCACAAAAGTCATCCACACACACAGCTGCCTATGAAAAAGTATGTCTTTATGGATTTGGCCCATGGTACTAAATCCTTTAAGAAACCTAGCCTGCACCGGTGGCTGGAAGACATCAAATCTTGATGTCAGGAAAAAGTAGGGAGGGTTGTCCATACCACCCAGTCTTAATAATATGATAAACAGATATACTATTATTAGACATATTAATGTCTAATAATAGTATATCTGTTTATACTATTATTATCCGATTGTTATAAAATATAGCATATAGCACGTACTATTACTTTAAGTTGCAGTGAGTTCAGAATCTAAATCGATAATTTTGCTGTATTCTGCTACCTAGTGATTTAGGTATATTTAAGTAATTTTATTTTAATTGGAGCAAAATTGTCGTGGTGCCACTAGAGATGCTTCGTGGAGCCCTGGCGCTCCCCGGAGCACAGAATGGTTGATCTATAGGTTTACATTATTTCGCGCTAATTTGTATTACTGAATTGCACGATAACTTTGCTTACGTGCGTATACTATAAATAGAAATATTAAATAACTTCACCTATTGACTTTTATTTGATTGGAATCTCTTATAGATTTATATTTTCTCGAAGAAGTGATAAATAAAAATACTTATTTAAAAACGAAAGAACGCTCATTAATGCCCGAATTAAATAAGTCTAGTTGTTTAGTTTTCCTTCAACTTGACTAGTTTCATTAAATTATTTTCGTGCGCGGAAGAACTAAGTAACTCAATTTAGCTAATTCATTTCATACTCAAGTGACCAGAAGTCACAGTTGTTCATTTATTTATAGAGTTAGTCATTTTTTCTACTAATATTTAATGTCCATTTAGACGTATCTATTTCTGTAATTGAAACACAAAAATGGCTTTATTTTTGGACTGGGTTAAGATATAAGAATGTTTGTTAGACCAAAAGATGCGGGACATTTTGAGGTTCACGAAAATGGCAAAAGGTCAATGTGGCCAAAATCTGAGTTATTTAGTTCTTCCATTATACCCACGATATAAGGTATTTTATTTAACCTATATTTGCACATATTTACGCGATATCGATCCGTTTCATAAATATGAGTATGTATACAAGTCGCGAAAGTTTTAAAATTAATCACATTAAGTTAATTTATATATACACCTTTCATCTCTCAAATACATAGTATATGTACTAGGTACTAAATATGTATGTATGTACATACCTTTGTCTTTTTCTTTTTTTTTTGATGTCGGGTTGGGAAAATTCTCATGGAGTCCCTCCGCCCTGGGAGAAGGGCAAAGGGGACTGTCAGACTTTTACTGACTAAAAACCAACCCGTGTTCCTCATGTACCCGTGTGTCGGGGGGTCGGGTATCACCAAAGCATTCCTCGCAACCCCCTGACGGGTATTGGCCCGCCAGATGGTCAGGCGGGCCCCGAACAAAACCTCCTTGGCCGCGGATAAAGGTGTTGGGCTCCGCCGCCAAAACACCCAGCGGCTGCACAAGATATTGAGGACAGCAACCTGACAACACCGCAACGCAACAAATGGTGCGCTCCCATGTGGTCGCGGGAGATAGGGCGCGCGGCAACGCAACACCGACACGCCTCTCCTCCCGCGACTGCGCCCGACTGCGAGGGACAGAAGAACTGTCCCTCACACCCGCAGCATTGGACGTATCCTGCGCAGGCCTCCATCAAGCCCACGCGTAGCGTCCACTCTCGGGATCTCGCTTAGCTTCACCGTGGGTGACTTAACCACAGCTACTGAGCCCCCCCACCACGACAATGTGGAGATCCCACGGGGGGATGCATGTACATACCTACGTATTTATGCTAATGCGCTCGCTTGTGCTCGTTTATATTGTGTAAACTGTAAACATGCTGATTAGTGTACAACATTATTGAATCCTGATCAGTAATTGGTATACCGATATCAGAAGGCCAATTCTCGTATTTAACAGAAACTGACACCGAATTTTGACTGAACTGCGATTTAATTTTGAATTGACTCACAATTGGTATTCTGCTCCACTTAATCTCCTTATAGTATAATTTCGATATAATCAATTTATAATCTCTTGTTGATCTTAGAGGTAATGTCAAAAACTCAAAAACAAAGACATGAATTTTGCCATTGTATGGGAAAATACATTAATAGGAATAGTTATTGGATGCCAATACGTTTACATGCCAAATTAAAATTAATATACAACTAAGTAATAAAATTTCGGTAAGTAAATATATTGGTTCCTTGGATCGTGTGAATTATTTTCAATAGGTATTCAATAATTAAAAAATTTAATATTCAATAATAGAAATAATTCAGACATTATAAAGATTTTAACGATGGTAACGTACAATTGGGGTTTTTAATTCGTTTTTTCCTCCTGATAATTTTATCTCATATGTTGAATTTCTCGAGCAAAAGTTTCGCGAATATTTCGATCTTGAAATAAATATTGTCAATGCTGGCAACGAAATACTTAACATGTTTGCATGTTGTCCACCAGGATCTCCTAGCCAGATCCCCCAGAGGATCCTCGTGAACTCATTAGTTGTGAAATTGTATAAAAGCAATTGACGTTTACAAAACCAGTGACTATTAGAAAGTTATCAGCCATCGATAGGGATTACAAAAATCAGGTGCATGCGATTTTCGACCTTATTGACGTAACTCAGAATTTATAATTTTAATAACGTATCAATGTCAAAAAGCAAGAAAATACCAAAAAGAAGTTTATCATGAATTGTCAATAAGGTCGAAAATCGCATGCACCTGTTTTTTGTAAGCCCTATCGATGGTTGATCATTTTATAGTCATTTGTTTTGTAGACATGAATTTGTCTTACACAATTTCTTTTTAAACTTATTTTAGATACCTATCCCCGTGGTAAAACTAGTGGCACATAATAGCTAAAGGCGATCCCTATGTTTATTAGCAAAATAGATCATTATATTACCATAAATATTACCAGAAAAATATTCAACACTATTAGTGGTATCGTTGGGAATGTCAAATAAATCACGTCATCACGTCGTGTCCTTGGTAACAAATGTATATTTTTATTCCGTGCTTTTAAAAGTATCAGGTGCATGCTTTTTTGGTTCCACTCGCTATTTTATTTACAACTGTACTTCTGCCGTATAGCGAATCGGTCGAGTCCAAGAATCTGCCCAATTCACGAATCTGTCGAGTTGGGAATTTGCCGAATCACGAATCTGTCCATTCCAGAATATGTCGTATACCGAACAAGCGATTTGTCTTAACCTATTGTGACAACCCTACCAAAATAGGTAACAAATTTACAAGCTCTTAAGAAGCTGTTTCTCTGTTCGGTTTATTTACTCATGTGGTTATATTATGTACGATGGTATCATTGTGAAAAAACTAGAAATACCTTACCTGCTCTACTAATAATTAGCAGAATACCGTTCACACTAGTTCACACTTGGTTCAACTTTCGATGTAGTCCCGATCTCATTCAAGTGTCAGTTAAGTTACGAGAATACCATTTATGACGCCGAGACTAGATCGATATTGGAATTTGAACAAATATAATTACCAGAATTGGCCTTCAGCAGTGTGATTCTGTAAGAATTCATTCTAAACTTCGAATCTGAATCCGCTGTGAGTTTCTTGATTGGCATTCTAAAACTCAGTTCATAATTCGAATCTACACTAGCTCTACTCTTGCGAGCGTGTTTGTGAGTTGAACTAAATTGACCTCGAGATTTTGACAGATAAAGTATGAGATGACGTTGAAAGTGGCATTCTATAAGGTAATTCCCCCGTCAATTCGACGCTCACTTCGCCCTCAAAATCAAAGTCATTTTGAACCTTATGCGAAGTGAGAGCGAATTGCGGCGTGAATTGCGAGTTGTTGTTTAAATTTTACAGAATCGACGTGCAGCTATCGATATCAGTATACAATTAATACACTATTTCAGTAAACGGCCCTTTGATCAGGCATTTCATTGAAGTTGTATTGAACTAGTTTAAACCACAAGCAAAGCTCAACACATTAATTTGATGTACATATTGGGCCACATGCCTCAGCTTGAGAAAAAAATGTAAAAAAGGAGATAGAGATGACGACGTAGTGGTTTAAACGGCCACCGCTTGACATTGTGTCGAGTGTTGTGGATTAGATATCCACCCGAGACATTGCGTCTCGGATATCTAATCATGTTTCAATACTATTTCGAGTCTGAATATCTCTTGTACTTATATTCGAGAGTTTTACAATTTTAAAATCTCTCTAGAAGTTCTTTAATCTAGAGCGAGCGTGGTGTAAAAAATACATCCATCATTATCATTTTTGTACAAAAACCCGAATGCTACCCAACTTCAACAACCTTCAAAGAACCTTGGAACTCTAGTCATAACAGAAGAATGGCTGGCTGCCCTATAATACGAATGTACAAATTAAATTAATTCACACCTAACCCCATCATGGGTTTGCAGATAGCAACTTAAAGCGAGCGAGGTTATATTAAATTCCGACCAAAAGAAACTTTTCGAGATAAGGACGGTACGTAATTTCATTTGCACCGTTTAAAACTTCAAACTGCACGGAGTCTGATTAAATTTTTAACAATATCTTTAATTTATAGATGTTGTACCAAGTTTTATTTGAACTGTTTAGGATGGTATTTAAGCTGATTTTAATGTGAGTGTTGATTAAGGACCGAACACGATTTGCCATTGCAAACATATTAAAGTATTATCTCTCTAGATATTATGTATGGTAAAGCAATATATTTGACAAAAACAAAATATTTTTACTTAACATTATGTCCATATAATTATAGTTTAGTAAAAAATATTTTGGTTTTGTTTGTTGTTGATAAATTAATATATTTTTCAATATTTTTACTATTTACTGTACAATATACAAACATGTGATAATACTTTTATCATTCCTTTACTGCACTAATGTGACATGTCTTATAGAGCTTCATTATGCCGTCTATACACTGAAGCCGTAACTCATCAACATTTTTGCGGAGATTTTCAATATTTTTATTTTTCTTGCTGCCGACAAAGTATGCTACTTAAACGAGATGCGAATTCGCCGAAACCAAACACACTGTCAAACCGGCGGTGGGCCGGCGCGTCTGGTGAGTAGCCTCCATTACTACGACATATCTAAGTGTGTACAAATTAATAAAAGAACATTGTAGGTAGAATACATACATTGTAGGTAGAACTAGGTTAGTGATCGTTAGTGATGATTGTATGCTTAATCTTATTCTCATTAAATGGGTACTTGGTTAGTCGTTGTTGTGATAATTTTGTAGTACCCACGTTTCCGTTGGTGTGGATTTGCATAAACCGGATAAGCCGTTTGTGCGGCTGCATGTTTAGCCATGCGTTGCCGTTGGTTGGACTGACTGTTTGAAATAGAAATATTGTTTATTATAAGTTAAATCGATTATATCAATTTAGTAGCGTGTTACTTTGTCTATTGAAAATTTCTGACTATGGTCACACTATGAACTGTCAAATCATTCACTCTTCATTCATTGTCGTGTCTGGGAAAAAATTGTCTTGCGCTCACGCATTCTTGTAATTTTGCGTTTTGGAATTAATTATATTGCTTAACAACCTCACAACCGTCGCTATATGAATTTGTCCGACAAGGTTGTGAGCGATTGACAAAAAGTAAAATTAACACGGTTTTGTCTTCCTAAAATATCGCCATTTGAAAGCACTTGGGTGCTTCGCGAATCTGAGTGGTATTGAAGTAAACCTGAATTGTAAATTCTTGTATCTGCCGCCCCTTGAACATTACCGGCAAGAATTGTGATAAAATTTTGAACTGTTGAACCCTTGTAAAATTTGTGTGTCGTCATCTACTTGAATCGTGTTCTGAAGAAGGACGCCGAACTGGACCCTGGTAGCTATAACGATTTGCTTGTCATTTTGGCCAAGATTATGAGTGTAATCTCATAGGTCTACTCCGGAACATCACAGGAAGATATCAGGTAAAGAACAATGCCCATTTTTCTAAGAGACGCCGGCCCAGATGTGGACAGTCAAAAACCGTAGTAGTTGTTATTGTATTCGATAAAAGAGTGTTAAACTAGAATTTTGAGATTGATTAGAGGTCCATCACATTCATAGATTTATTACAAGAAGTACTTTTATATGCTCACAAAACATTAGGTGTGTACCCACTTTTATTAGGATAGTTAAAGTATTTCGTAGTTTTGCGTAGAAAGGAATGAGTTAATCATTTGGTAATTAAGAAACCCGAAAGAAAAAGCAAGAAGTCGTAAAAGATCCAAAAACATAAAAAGCATTCACAATGTGCACGAGCAAAAAAATAGGTAACAAATAACATAAACTGAATATGACATTATTGACATTTACTTAAGAGTCAAAAAGTGTTGCCATTTTACAGTTTTAAATGATATTAATTAATCGATATGGATTTCGGACATAGGTAATAACATAACATATCTTCACGCCTTTTATCCCCGAAGGGGTAGACAGAGGTGTATTACACACCCACACTTCGCCAGATATGTTTAGGTCCCAATGTAATAGGGGGCGAGCCTATTGCCATCTACCGGGCACATTATTAAGCGAGCGATAATTAACATTTTTAATACACACATAACTTCGAAAAGTCAGAGGTGTGTGCCCGAGGTACCTGGGGATCGAACCCGAGACCATCGTCTCGGCAGTCCGTTACGTTCACTACTGGGCTACCGCCGCTTTTTTAGCGGCGGTAGCCCAGTGGTGTACATAGGTTATAATCTATATATTTGGTTCAAAATCGAACTTATTTGTAGTTAATCGCATATATACCTTAAAAATACACACATTTTAAATGTTTAAGGACCAAGTAGAGATTTGCTATTAACTCAAATCATTTTGAGTAGAGAAAACGTAAAATCGATAAAGAAGAAGTGGTAATCGATTTAATATTATGATTTCTTTACTGGCAATTTCTGATTTATTACGTGTTGGCTATTTAGACGTTAACACATCTTTTAAACCTATTTATTGAATAAGTTACTCGGCACACCTTTAGTTATGCCTATAAATTAAGTTATAAACAAAAAGGATTATTCAACAACAAATTGAAACATTATTGAGCTGTTCATGAGTTCCAAACTGGGCCAGAAATGGGCTTTGTTCTTTGCACATGTACCTATTAGTTTGATTTCATCGCTGTGAAAGCGCAGTGCACATATTTCAGAGATTTGTTGTGGCTACAAGGACTGATGAATATAATCACGCTTCCACTATCGTCTGCAAACAATTCCAGCCCTCCTAGCCAGATTCTGATCATAAATTTTGTGGTAGCAAAGCGCTGTTGTGTCTAGCCGCTGTTGAAAGTTACTCACCTCAGACTAATATTGTAATCTTGTATCTCATCACATTGTAGACAGTGTTGTAGTGTTTGTCAGGTCAGTTTTGTCTTTAAAACATAATATATATTTGTATTAGTTGACCTACTTAATTTGAACTACAATGTCATTATGCATAACCTCAAATCACTAATTGTTTGACTTCATTGTTTAAATCTAACTTGAATCAGTTGTTCTAGCATTAATAAATCAGCTTTGATTGGATACATAACCGTAATATGTATCAATTGATTTAGTTAATTGCATATATTGAGTTTGAAACATTATAACAACCAAACTTGACCTTGCATCTTGGGCGGGTCACATTGATAAACTTTTGTTTGTTGTAATATACTGATAATATTGTTAGGTAACACATACTACTACTATTGTATATCTCAAATAACACAACCAGTCTGTCTGTTGCAAGTAATTAGTTAACTAATTTGAAGTCTCAACTTTTGATAACTTTGTTTTTGTATCAATATAATTGAAACTATTAATTTTGTTGGGCAGTAAATTCTCTTCCACTTGCTTGCACCAGCAGTAAACAGGCTAATACCTTGTTGGTTTCAAAACAATGGCAAGTTCCCATACAACACTTTATTTGAAATCGATTCGAAGCGTCTATGTATGAAAAAATGTTAAAAACAAAGGGGTTCTATTACTTAAACACAATCATCTAGAGATTTTATTTTAGGAGGCCGTAAAAAAAAGATATGAACATTGTTTATATTTTAAGGTTATGTTAATAGAAAACAACTTTGTAACTACACAAATGCATTAAATACATTTAGATAAGGGGTGGTGATGTGCAAAAAGCATTGATAGGATATACCTAGACTGATTCAAGATCAGTGTCTAGACTTGATAAGTACCTAATATTAAAAAATCAAAGTTCCATCACGAAATAGGGATGTAGACTATGTGGGATTTATGTAATTCTTTATCTTTCACAATTTTATTGATTATTAGAGCCCCACCTCATTATGAGGCCATGGCGACGTCGCCAGCTACCGTAAAATTTATATTGAAATGTACCTATGGTTCCTAACTCACTTGGCCACGGTTTGGCAGCCATAGGTACATTTCAATATATTAAACTGTTTGGATACGCAGCCGGCGACGTCGCCATGGCGTACAAGTGAGGCAGGGCTCTTAGATTAGACGTCATGGCATGATGTAGATCTCTCTAATAAATAGGTACAAGTTACTTGCTTTTATAAGGAACTAGCATTTGCCTGCGTGGAAGTCGAAAATTATCCCACAGGAACTCAATACCTACCAGGATAAAAAGTATACTATATCCTATTCCAGGTTATGGTATATCTGTGCGCCTAGTTTCATTCTAATCGGTTCAGTAGTTTTTGCGTGCGTAACAAACAGACAAACAAATAAACATCGCATTTATAATATTATTAAGGATAAGGATATGGGATCTCTCTTAGTGCGCCACCAACAGGCATGACAAACCTTATCTGAAGGTGACCGCTGCAAATGAAATAAAGGAATGTTTTTGTAATCAAATACTTACTCCATAATTGACAAAAACTATTTGTATTAGATTGCTTTAAAAGAGACACCAATAGACTGATAAAACTCTTTAGTAATAAAACACTGCAAAAGGATTTATTATTTAATAAATACTAATAAAAGATGAGAGAGAATGGACCTGACGTAGTTCTATTTTCATTTGGATAATATTTATCATGTTCTGTTGTAGTTTGGTCGGGCTATCTTTTAATATTTTGTCACTTTGCCTTCGTATTAATGAACATCCACACAGAAGGCACACATTTCTATAGCCTCGTGGACACGGTCCAGCTTGTTCACATTCATTAGCATCTTGCTGCAAACTCTGATTTACTCAATCCATAGCGAGTTCCCAACATGCTTCACAAACATAATGATCATCAGTAATCTAAAAATTAAGAAAAGCAATTATTACTACAGGCAAAGAAAACGCATCACACTACATCTAGATAGACTAATGTCACTGAATTTTGTAATATTTTAAACTGCTTTGAAAATTCACTGAAACTTACTAACGCTAAATTGTAAGTATAATAATGTTTAAAAACTTACGATTTGTGGATAAACCCAGTTGCAGAGCAAAGTACAAACTCTTGTGTTCTGATCTAAGATGCGATATCGTCGGAGAGTATTGACGCAGATGTTACAATTCACGCACAATATGCGTGTAAGGCCTGCTACTTCGCATCATAACAAAATCCTAGGGCACAATCGAAGTCCGTGTAGAAAAAGCTATAAGTCCAGATGTTTTGAGCACAGATAGTCCGTAAGAAAGCACAAGTCGTCGTATGGGGTAGCGAATCAAGTCTTGCTTACCCCCTGGGGGTAAGTAAGAATCAAAAATAAGGATAATTCAACAAAAATTGCGAAAACAACGAAAACACAACCAAACAAGCTTTTCGGAAAGAAAAAAACGTTGACAATGTCACAGACTATAGTCGGTGCCACGAGAAGTTAGACTTTTTGCAAACACACATTCAGGGTTTGACAACCTTTGTTTCTAACAGTTGTTTTTGTGATTTTATGCCTTAGTGAACTTTTATGCTTTTTGAACAGTAGTTTTTTTTTCAATGCTCCATTATGCTACTAAGTATTCGAATTTATATTTTATTATGACTTCTTGTCGTGACAATTTTTTCTAATTTTACAAAAATAGACATATTTTATTTTGTGTTTGAGTATTCGAATTTCCCGGAAGTATTTGCATAAATTTGCCATTTTTTTTCAGTTTTTACACGTAAGTAATTCTGTAAATGCAAGACAACAAAAGAAACCCATTATGTCAATAATAGAGTACAAACATAGTACTCGATTGTATAGTCACCTAAGCTATCGTAAAATATAAAAAAATACCACTAATGAATAATATTAAAAGTTATTATTAGTCAAAGTATTTTATTTAGTCAAAGAAAATTAATTAGGATAATTATGTCAATATTATAACTGTACGAATTCATTATGTTTTGTCATTTAGATACTCAGTCACATTATAATATGCCTTTTTAATAAGAAATTGTTTAAGTAAAATCTTTAATTTATCTACATTGTTACATTTCAATATTTCTTTAGGTAAGTGGTTGTAAATAATTTCGAGGAGCCATACAAAAAACACTTTTCTCGAATTGAGCAGTTCTGTTTGGAGGAAAACACACTCTATTTTTATGACGCTCACTCATAGGTGACCTGAACAAAATCTTATTCTTGACAACAAATATAACAATCTCATATATATAAATACATGGCACCGTTAAGAGTTTTAGGGCGATATAGACAGGTTTGCAGCTATCAGTAAAATGAAGTTTACAAATTGCTCTCACGCTTTTCTTCTGTGCTTTGAACACCATTTGCACTAGCTAGAATATTACATTAAAATGTCTAGGCATAGAGATTTTACATTGTGTATGAATGAAAACGTCACAATTAATTTAAACAAAATCGTTATATAATAGTTTGCCATCTGCAATTCTGCACCCGCTTTTCCGAGATGCCGACCTTAGGACGAGCATTGCGATACCAAAAATATTCTTAACATCCAAAAATATGTTTTATCCTCTGATAAATGCCTAAGAATGAAAAAAAAATGGATGAACGCAAAATGTTGACATTCCAGGCGTCTGACATATTCCAGTACCACAAAACACTGTTGGCAGCGCATATATCGATAAAAACCCCATCTATTGACATATTACTTTGCAATGACACATATATGTGTACCATTGCGCTCATTGGATTTGACATTATTTGTTTTTGACAGATCTGTGGCTAATTTACTTAGTAGAAATTTTTTGTTTCAAAAAGTCTATTTTCGTGGCACGGTCTATAGGGATCATAGACAAGGGCAAGGAGTAAGGATACTGATAATGTAGACATTTTCACTTAGAGTTGTCATTAAATATCTTTTAATTGCCTACTGATACCTCTAACTAAATGATATCTCAGATCAAGTAAAAAAAATATATTTATTTATATCATAAATAAAATCTTCTTTTTATAAAATATAATATACATAAAATATTTTTTTAACATTATCGTGAATTGTTTCTAGATGTAGGTTAAAAAGATTACTTACCTTTTTACTGTTAAACAAATACGATTGTTTTGTAAATGGTAACTCTGAAAATGACATTAAACAAGCACCGGAAATGAATGTATTCAATAAATAGTTTATCAATTTAGATAATTTTACGTACGCTTTTATACTTGAAACTAAAAACGTACAAAATACGGAATAATTATATTAATAAGTTTTTCATAAGTTACGTTTATAGACGCTTCTAACACTTCACAGGTTCCTGCCATTGTTCTTTAAGTTTTTGTTAAGTTTTAATTGATAATATTATATAACGCTTGTCCCAGCTCTTTTGAAAACTTAATTATGTCAGCTATCAAGGACTTGCGTGCGGCTGCTGGTGCCATTGCATCAGATTTGCGCTGGTTTGCCTCAGCCAGTGCTTTGGTGAACCGGCCTGATCGCCAGCAGGCTTTATTACAAAGATATGAGCGGATCGATGATCGCCTGACAAGTGTGGAACAGCAATTTCGTACTTTTAGCGCTTGCTGTCTCGAAGTGTCAGTTGTTGACTTCACCGCAGACCAGCGAAATAGAGTCAGCGAGAATTATGCCCAGATTTTGGACCTCTATGATGCTGTCTCCAACTGTGCAAGACAGTGAATTGCCGAGAGGGACGGGCAACCGGCCTTGAAGCAGGAGCTTCTTATGCCAGCATCGGGACTGGTGAGTAGGCTTCCCACTTTAGACCTCCCGCACTTTGATGGCTGCCTAGGAAGCTACCTGGGCTTCGTTAACTTATTTGACATCCTGGTCGATGACAGGGCTGACCTTCGGCCGGCACAAAAATTGGCCTATATGATGTCGGTTCTGGATGGGGAGGCCAAAGGCCTCATCTAGCATCTGCCCGTGTCTGAAGAGGCGTACCAGACGGCTCGGGACTTAATTACCCGTAGGTACCACTACAAGCGTGGCCTCGCAGACACCCACATCGAGCAGATTTTGAGTTTGCCCACGCTCACCCGGGTCTTTGGGCTGCGCACCCAACTTTTGAACCCGCCCTTGGTGGCAATCAACGCCCTTAAGTGCTTGGATCAGCCCGTGTACCAATGGTTCTATTGATGACCTATTGGTGCACATTGTGCTCAAAAAGCTGCCTACCGACCTGAGGTCGCGATTTGAACAGCGCTTTGGTGGGGATAGTGCGACCCATCTGCCCCCTTTGCAGACTTGAAGAAGTTTCTCGAGGATGAGTGCCGGGTCTTAGATAACTCCGGTGGTGACACGCCGGCTAAGTCGCAGCCGCCCAAGGTCAAAGAGCAGGCTTGCGTTCACACCCGAGCCAATGTTGATCGGCGCCGTCCTCGCTTTGCAGTCACGACGAGCCCAGCGGAGTGCTCTTACTGCAAGGTCACGGGGCACAGAACGGCCAGTTGTAGGGCATTCTTGGACCTTCACGTCGCCTCTCGTAGGCGCATCGCACCCGCCGCCTTTGCTTCTCTTGTTTGGGGTCCCACTACCAGCGAGACTGCCCAAACTCTCGCCCCTGTCCTCACTGTGGAGGACAGCATTTGGACATTCTCTGCATGAATGCCCGTGAGGTAAGCCGCTTGTCCAACCAGCCGACGCCACGCACGGGCGGGTGTTTTGAAGGTGGCAGCCGAGGCTCGACGGCGCGTAACCGAGATTCGCCTCGCTCAATTGATCGCCACTCAACCCGCTTGGAGAACCGTAGCGTACGCACGCCTCCTCTCTCTCGCGTACCTGAATGTACGACTGCTCAGCGTCACCAGTACCATGACTGCTGCCCCAGGTATTCCCCTCCTTTAGCGGAGCGTCCCCGCCTTGACTCGCGCCCACCTCGTTTTGGGCGGGTGCGTCATTATGACCCCCCACAGATGGCGCGCGGATCGAGTCACCGCGCCTTTGAGGACTTCAAGCCGCACCCTCGTTTTGATTTGCCTGGTCCTGGCCAACGGTCGCCGCCCAGGCAACAATAGGTCATTGACTCCTGCCCTATAACGCCAACCTCCCCCATTGAAACCGTTATCCTACCAACGGTTGCTGTTTGGGTCTGGGGACCCATGGGGACTTCTGTTGTTGTCTGTGCTATATTGGACACAGGTTCACAAGGTTGCATTGTTTCCACTTATTTGGTAGGGCAGGTTAAATTAAATATGGGTTCTTTTCCAAATTGTATACGGGGAATAAGTGACGTAGCCTCTAATGGTAAAAGGCAAGTTAAGGTTTTGTTTGCCCCTGTTGAATCTTCACACCCGAGGATTAAAACGAGGGTATGCATCCACAGAAGCAGCTGCCCACTGCTGTGGTGAATTTGACATCGGGATTGGATCTGGCAGACCCCAAATTTGACACACCAGGACAAATCGATTTGTTGATTGGCTCTGATGTCCTCGGTGGAATTTTGATTGGTGGGAAACGGGTCTTGGTGCCAAATGGTTTGATAGCCATCCCGACCATATTTGGATTAGCTTTGATGGGACTTGTACCTAGGGAACCCCCTCCACCTGAACTTGATAATTTGTTGGCGGTAGGCTCCGCTCTCCCTGATGCGGTTCAGAGGTTTTTGGGACGTAGAGGAGCCCCCTCAAGCTGCCCGTTTGAATCCAGAACATGAGGAGTGCGAGCTGTTCTTCCAGAACAACACTGGTCGACTCCGTTCTGGTTGGATTATTACGAAGCTACACTTTCTGTCTGTTCGGCCTCCGCTTGGTGAGTCACGACCTTTAGCTGAAAAGAGATTGTTGGCTATGGAGCGTCGCATGGGTCGTGATGCGGAGCTCAGACAGAAGTATATTGAATTTATGAGAGAATATGAACAAATGGGACACATGTCTGTGTCAAATTTGGATTGGCGTTCGGTGGAGCATTACTTTCTCCCGCATCATGCGGTATTGAATTCATCAACTGGCAAGCTGCGCGCAGTGTTTGATGGTACTGCGCAGACTTCAACAGGCGTATCGTTGAACCAGTGCTTGCATGCTGGTCCCAAGTTGGTCAAGGACCTTTGTGACGTCATCACCAGCTTCCGACGACATCAGGTTGTCTTTGTAGCCGATATAAAAATGATGTTCAGATAGACGATTATCCACCCTGATGACCGTCGTTTCCAGCTGATCCTTTGGAGAGAGAATCCTCGCGATCCTATCGTTGTCTACGAGCTCAATACCAATACGTACAGGTTAAGGTCGAGCCCCTACTTGGCAATACGTTCTCTTTGGGAGCTCGCACACCGCGAAGGCTTACGTTTCCCACGAGCCTCCGCCATCTTGAAGGACGATATTTACGTCGATGACATTTGCTCGGGCGCCTCCACAGCGGACGAGGCGATCCTACTGCGGGACGAATTGATAGGTATCTTGGCCTCCGCTGGTTATGAGTTGCGCAAATGGATTTCCAACTCACCAGCGCTCTTGAAGGGCTTGCCAGAGGATCATCAGCAGGATCCACATTTCTTTGAGATTGTTGACAACCCCGCCATGATGGCTGTTCTCGGCGTTCAGTACAGACCAGTCCAAGACATCTTTTCGTATAACGTAGACTTGAAATTGCCTTGTTCTTGGACTTAACGTCTCGTATTGTCTACTGTCGCCAGAACTTTTGATCCAAACGGTTGGATTTGTCCTGTCATATTTTGGGCAAAATGCTTCTTGCAGAAGCTTTGAACAGCAGGATTGACCTGGAACGAACCTCTACACGGTACTCTTGTTGAGGAATGGACCTATTCTGTATCCACACTTCTTGCCGTCAACGAGATCTCCTTGCCTCGTCCCATCCTTCCTCCCGGGAAGTACAAGGCAACCATTCACAGGTTTTGTGACGCTTCGGAGCGTGGTCACGCGGCCGTGGTGTACACACACAGTCAGTGCCTCAGGTCAGGTGAGGCTTTCCCTGATCATGGTGAAGAGCAAGGTTGTACCCCTTCGAACATCTTTGATCACTCCAAAATTGGAGCTCTCGGGAGCAGCCCTACTCGTGCGATTATTGAAACACTTTGGGTAAAACAATTTGTATTAATGGGACCTATGCCTGGACAGACAGCCAAATTGTTCTTTGTTGGTTGAAGACGTCTGTCCACACTTTGGAGGTATTTGTCGCTAATCGCGTTTCCCAAATCCAAAAATCTGAAGTCAAACTTGTTTGGAGACACGTGCCAGGTGAGCTTAACCCCGCTGATTGTGCCTCGCGCGGATGCTTGACGCTTAGTTTGATAGGCCATTCGCTGTGGTGGGGTCCGGAATGGTTGAGTCGACCAGAAATTGATCGGCCTCGAACGCCAGTTTTGAATACTTCTAATTTGCCGGGTCTACGAACACTCGCTCTTGAGAAGGTAGAATGCGTCTTCGACCCCGATTTCTTGTTGAATCGCTACAGCTCTCTTGACAAGTTGTTAGGTGTTACTACTTGAATAAAGCGTTTTGTTTTTATTTTAGGCACTCACAACAGAAACATCTGACACCGTTTCTTTCACCACAGGAACGACAGGAGTCCCTCACCTTTTGGATTCGTTCTGTGCAATTGGCGCATTTTGAGAAGGAAATTGCTATCCTTAAGTCAGGGAAATCGAAATTATCGGGAGCTGTATCTAAATTGAACCCCTTTTTGGACGATACGTTTCTCTTGCGCGTTGGAGGGCGTCTCAAGAACGTCGACCTCCCTTACGGGGCACGTCACCCCCTTTTGTTACCCAAGGACGGTCATTTGGTACGCTTGTTGGTAACTGACCGTCACCTTAAAAATTCGCATGCTGGTTGCAATGCCCTGTTGGCCATTTTGCAAGGCGAGTTTTGGATTTTGGCTACACTAAGCATAATTCGGAGTGTAGTCTTTCGCTGCATCCCTTGCTATAAGCTCAAGGCTTCTACCATGCAGTCCTTGATGGGAGACTTACCGGCAAAATCGCGTAACAGAGAGCAGGACGTTTGACGGTGTTGGCACGGACTTCGCTGGTCCCTTTTTGGTGAAAACATCGACACTTCGAAACAGCAAGACTGTTAAGGCCTACTTGTGTGTTTTTGTTTGTCTTTCCACAAAGGCCGTACACTTAGAACTGGTCTCCTCGCTTACGACCGAGGCGTTTGTAGCCACATTTGACAGATTTGTATCCCGCAGAGGGCTGCCTTCCTTCCGTTCTGATTGCGGCACTAACTTCAAGGGCACCTATAATTATTTGAACGACGTAGTTAATTTCCTTGAAACCAACAAGGCTGACATAGGCAATAGGCTTGCCCGACGTGGGATAGATTGGTTATTTTCCCCACCAAATTTTCCACACTGGGGTGGTATATTTGAAGCCGCTGTAAAATCGGCCAAAACATACTTGCGCAGGACAATCGGTGAATCTGTCCTTACATTTGAGGAACTCGCAACTGTGTTTTGTAAGATTGAGGCCGTTTTGAACTCTAGGCCATTGTGCCCGATCTCCTCAGATCCGAATGATTTGGAGGCCCTTACGCCGGGCCATATTTTGATTGGTCGCCCACTTGTCGCCTTTCCTGAGTACCCCTATATTGATACGAGACCTAATCGTCTCTCGCGTTTTGAATTGTTACGCCAGATAACTCAGAGCTTTTGGAAACGCTGGAATTCGGAATATTTGCAACGCGTTAAGTGGACCGATAAGACCGATCCACCCAAGATTGGAGACCTCGTTTTGATCAAGGAGGCTAACCTTCCGCCACTCAGATGGCGCAGGGGGCGCAGTCTTCGTTTGCTAACTGGGGCTGATGGAGTTCCCCGATTTGCTGAGGTCTTGGTGGACGGTTCGATTCTGAGGAGAGCGGTTGCAACGTTGTCACGTCTACCAACCGATTAGCGGATCGGTAGGCCGGTCCGGGGCGGGTGGATGTTTGAAATAGAAATATTGTTTATAATAAGTTAAATCGATTATATCAGTTTAGTAGCGTGTTACTTTGTCTATTGAAAATTTCTGACTATGGTCACACTATGAACTCTCAAATCATTCACTCTTTATTCACTGTCGTGTCCGGGAAAAAAATTGTCTTGCGCTCACGCAGTCTTGTAATTTTGCGTTTTGGAATTAATTATATTGCTTAACAACCTCGCAACCATCGCTATATGAATTTGTCCGACAAGGTTGTGAGCGATTGACAAAAAGTAAAATTAAGACGGTTTTGTCTTCCTGAAATATCACCATTTGAAAGCACTTGGGTGCTTCGCGAATCGTAGTGGTATTGAAGTAAACCTGAACTGTAAATTCTTGTATCTGCCGCCCCTTGAACATTACCGGCAAGAATTGTGATAAAATTGTGAACTGTTGAACCCTTGTAAAATTTGTGTGTCGTCATCTACTTGAATCGTGTTCTGAAGACGGACGCCGAACTGGATCCTGGTAGCTATAACGATTTGCTTGTCATTTTGGCCAAGATTATGAGTGTAATCTTATAGGTCTACTCCGGGACATCACAGGAAGATATCAGGTAAATTTGCACATGTACCTATTAGTTTGATTTCATCGATGTGAAAGCGCAGTGCACATATGTCAGAGATTTGTTGTGGCTACAAGGTCTGATGAATATAATCACGCTTCCACTATCGTCTGCAAACAATTCCAGCCCTCCTGTCCAGATTCTGGTCACTGACAAAGTGCCTTTCTGGTTAGTCTAGTTTACCCTGAAGCTTTTGTGTTAGTCATAGTCTCCGTTGGTGCGCAAACAAGACAGCCATTAATGCATTTATCATAGTATCACAAACGTTGTCCATTGTCTTGAACGCGAAAGGTCCATTACTGTATCGCTAATGATTAGGTTAGGATAAGCTTCGTATTTAGACTATTCATGACAAAATTATAACGCTGAAGAGACTGGTTGGATAGTTGGTAGTAAATTAACATCTATAGTATCAGCCTAGTAAGATTTTCTTATAGTCTGCTATGTGATAAGGGAAACCAAAGCAACATGTTGAACAAACCCAGTTTAAGATTACTTTGTTAAACGCTCGAAATGATTATCTGGGTGGTGTTGTGTAACTGGATGGAGGTTGCATAGCGTGATGTTGAAGACCCGATGGATGTCAGAGTGAGTGAGAGAGATGGATGACAGAGAGTTCAAAATTTGCCTAAACAGACTGGGAATTCTTTGCAGAGGGTAATGGAAATGTGATTGTATTCATCCAGTCGTTCTAATCGACACAAAAGTCGAACATATTTTACTGAGATTCTCAGCGGTGAAATTACATGTAAATTTACCTAGTATCTTCACTGATGTCAGGCTTGGAGCTAAATTAGATAAAAGCAAACAATACTAAAGTGGCCACGATAGACTGAATGAATTATCTACTTAGCTGTACCTCCAAACGATGTTTTCAGGACACGAGGGCACGTGGACGACGAAGACTATTACACAATACAATTCGCGAAGCCCGTTTAACAATGTGCTTTCAAAAGGCGATATTTTACGAGACGACAACGTGATAACTTTTCAAGACAAGAACAAAGGAGTGATGTTCAATATATATCACTAATTTATCAAGGGCTTACTAAACCGATGCCGGTGGTAGATCCAAAAGCGGCAATTTACAAGGGTTTTATCAAATTTACTTCAATTCTACAAATCACGCGACGAGCAAAAACGGCGTGCACACAAGAGAATTTTCCGGAAGCAAGAATGAGAATGATTTGACAGTTCATAGTGTGACCAGAGTCAAAAAATTACAATAGACAAAATAAAATGTTACTAAACTGATATAATCGATTTAACTTATCATAGACAATATTTATATTTCAAACAATGAGCAATGCAATATTTTAATGAGTTTCCTATTATTTTAACGCGTATGCGTGTTTTTCAACAGCTTCGAGAGAAAGAGTTAGTTGTGATTTTCATTAAAACATACATACATAACGTCACGCCTTTTATCCCCGAAGGGGTAGGCAGAGGTGTATTTCTACACCTACTTTTCACCAGATATACTTTAGTCCCACGTAATAAGGGCGAGCTTATTGCCATACCGGGCACATTTCCAGACTCCGTGCGGCTACTGAGAATTTCGTGACAGAAAAACCCAATAACACTGCCCGACCCAGGAATCGAACCCGGGACCTCCCGATCCCACGCACACATTTATGCCGCGAGACCAACGAGGTAGTCGTATAGGGTTTGATATCGAGTTTTCCGTCTCTACGCAAAGATGGTATTTGCATGCAATGCAATGTGTTATCCCTCAGTCGCCTCTTACGACACCCACGGGAAGATAGGGGTTGGTGAGTTGGTGACACTTGTATTCTATGCCATCAACCACACGGCACTTTTCATTAAAACCTGTAATGATATTGATCAGAGTATCTTTATTTCCCATCGACTTGGGTCAGGAATAGCCGAACGACTAGAATGAGTGCTGTGCGATAATTTTCTTTTATTCCTAGAGCGAAGTGCATTAACGTGTGGTTGTTGATCGCATTCATGGATACCCTGCTGCTCAAGTAGCTCTGCTTTGATATTTGTTCACTAAAATTGTTAGATACCTCTGGTTTCTGCGTTGTATGACAAGAGCGTTCTTGGCAGGATTCATTAGCCGAAGTCCAAGTCGTGATTAACTCTACGGTAACCGTACAGTTAATCGTGACTTGGACTTCGGACTAGCTTTCGTTATTCGGTTAACTGTACTACGGTTAACCGAATGACGAAAGCTAGTCCCCTAGAGTTGTTAATAGGTAAGGTGTGTGCACGGCCTCTATCATTGATGGCAGTTGATGTAGAACCTAAGGTCGCCTAACCTAAATACCGTGAGAGATGATACGTTACGTAATATTGAGAGTACAGCAACATATGAGAAACGTAGGTTTGATAAGACAAAGGCAAGGCTTAGTAAATTTTCAGTAGGTTACATTGTGTTGATTATGAACGAGGAACGTAATCAAACGAAGTTAGACCCTAAGTATAAAGGCCCAATTGAGGTCACAGAAGTTCTTGACGGTGATCGTTATAATCTCAAAGCCCTTAATTCTAAGCGTACCTATAAGTACGCACACGACAGGTTGCGAAAAATGCCTGAAAGTCAAAGTACAACTGACGAAATTGAGGTAGAACAAAGTAGCTCTGATATTGAAGAAAGTGTTTAAGTTTACATGATGATCGGATCGGACCGTACCAGAGGCTAACGTGTAGCCGTAGCTCGGTAGAAATCGGCGTCTACTAACTAAGTAGTCCGTGAGTAGGCGGTATTGCAGTCAACTCTGTCGGAGGTCGGGTTTCAGTGGATACCATAGAGACCTGTAGAGACTCGGCGTTCCCATGTGGGGTTCGCAGAAAGTAGAGTAACTGGAGGTAACTGGGTTATGCGTAGCCATGAGAACATGTAGAGCTTGAATTTTTTGGTTAACTTGGTTTGAAATAATATCTTGAGAGATACTACGATAGTGAAATGTCAGTTTTAGTTTGACTTTTCCAGGTTATTAATTTTGATACTGAAATGTAGTGCCAGAGGATCAGAGCATAACTGACGATCTTGAAGAGAGCAACGTGTGAACCTTAATACTGACGAGACAGTAGAAAACTAAGCTTACATGTTGATTGGTTGTGTGATTCAATGTCAGAGGTGATTTGTAGCCGTTAATCAGTAAAAATCGGTATCAACCAACTGTGAAGACAGTTGTCCGTAAGTACGCGGTAGGCAGACAACTCTGGTGTTGGTTGTGTGCTTCAATGTCAGAGGTTGATTTGTAGCCATAAATCAGTACAAATCGGTATCAACCAACTGTGAAGGCAGTTGTCCGTGAGTACGCGGTAGGCAGTCAACTCTGGTGTTGGGGTTTCGTAGGAAACCATAAAGTCCAGGAGGAACTTGGCGATCCTTGTGAGGATGCGCAGATAAATGAGTTTCGTAGGAAACTATAAAATCCAGGAGGGAATTGGCGATCCTTGTGAGGATGCGCAGATGGGTGCAATGGGTGGCAACCGAGTGTCTGGTTGAGTACCTGGTTTAGTAACTGGAGGTTACTGAATGGTTATGAATCACATGAAAAGTTTTAGTTATTTGATTTGATAATAATGTGAGTCTATGGTAATTGACTGTATTGTCAGTGATGTTCTGAATCTAATTCCATTAGTAGTTAGAAAAGTAATGGAAAAGGTAATTTTGTAATAAATTTGATTGGAATCCTAACAACAATGTGCCCGGTACGGCAATAGGCTCGCCCCCTATTACGTAGGACCTATAATTCATGGCGAAATGTGGGTGTGATATTACACCTCTGCCTACCCCTTCGGGGATACAGGCGTGAGACTATAAATAAATCAATAATCCTAACACTGTTTTACTTTGATTCAACCCTTACCTGGGTAAGTCAGGAATGACCGAGCAATGTGATACTATGCGTGTAAATTTTTGTTACAGATTAACACACTGGGACGTGTGTCTTGTAGGATGGCCGTATAGGAATGGTCATGAGTATGGGACGTCAACTGACTACGAAACAGAAGTGTGAAGATGGCGCGCTTCGACAGAGTCTAGTGTGACGTTCGCTACAGTTGAAGAGGGGGGCGACGGTTGACATTCAACGGAAGAACACAACTCTCACTTCTCTTGGAAACTCCGGGCGGACAACAAGTACCTAGAAACTGTCACTCGTTTCGTGTTCAGTAAACCAAAATAATTATAGTCAGTTTTGTTCATTTGATTTGGTGTGAACTTATTACAAACTGTGAAACGTTGATACCGGCCAAAAATCAAATCAAATAATGTTACGATCACGATGACAGCATCAAAAATAATGAATCAACCGCGAAGAATAAACCACTTTAATAAAAATCGCTTTTTAATGACATGTTGTCAACCACATGCACACGTTAAAAACATTTTACACCCAACCAAATTCGTTCATAGTAACGGGTAAACAGAGGCTTCTCCCTCAAGTGGTGTCCATTTAGAGGTCTGTTGAAAAGCCGGAAAAGCACTAATCCATCACAGAGAGTTACGACGTCCTAGCGGTTATATACGAGCGTGGACCCAACCCTATGCTCTTATTACAACTACTTGATTTGTATTACTTGTATGGGATTTATCTTTTTTTATCTGGGCTACTTTTATTTGTAGGCGTTTGTGAAGATACAATATGCACAAATAACCTGCTTTTAAATGACGAACGATTTGAAAATAGTACAATTGAAGTTTTGATTATTACCGTACCCCAGCACACTGATATTATTCAGATAACAATTAGAAAGTCTAATTACACTCTGAATCTTCAGCCCGAACATACTCGTACGCCTCTTCTTTACATTTGCCATAATTTTTAGTGTGCTATGTTACATAGTTTCTTTTACATTATGTTTCAAAACGTTACAATGTTATTTTTAAATGATCTTAGCTTAAATAAAAGTACCCGATCGAAACATTTATGAAATAGTTTATCAAAAACGTTTTTGTTTTGTTTACCAATATTTAAAAGAAAATTTTTTGTTTTACCTCTTTGAAAGGTTAATCAAATATTGAACGGAAAACATACACGTTAAGGTAAAGAGAGTTACGACTGAAATATAAAGTAAAACATTTATTGATTCTCATTCATTCAAAGCTTCAAAGTATTTAAACTTAAGATAATTTCATTCCTAACACAAAACGCTTCAAAAGTATAAAGAAGTATTTCCCTCCAATTCATATACATAATTTGAGTAACCGTGGATGTCGCGTAAGAAGAAAAAGAAAAAAGTTTATAAGTACCAAGTGGAAAAATCATGACGTCATGTTGTTTACTCAAAACGGAAAGAAACAAGTTGGTATCGGGATGCGAATGAGACGCAACTTGTGTGGTTGTGCACAGACAAACAAACATTCAATCTAATTACGTTTAATTTGGTTGTAATGGCACAGGGAGGAACAAATGTCTCATTTGCTACCGTATTATTTAATCTTAGATGAAATGAAATGATATTTATTTCAGTACACACAGACACACATGTACAGAGTACATGCAGGTGTTACAGAATGTTTTTGAACTTCTATTTAGCCAATAAGTGGCATGTGAAATGTCATATAATTTGAAATTTATTAGGTACAATGCATACAATTACTAACATTTTATTACATTCATAAATTGGTCTTACACATAGAATATAATGTGATCATTAGTAGTAAATTGTAATATATTTAATAAAAAGATAAGAATATGAATAAATGTTTATTTCAATTCAATAATTTTACAACTAATTACATTTTTACTAACTATTACTTAATTACTATTTACAACTAAAACTATACTTATAAACCTATAACTAAATTAAAAAGAAAAGAAAATAAAATAATATATTCTTACAAAACGCAAGGCACGAGGCGTTTAGGCGTCGTAGTATACCTCCGCGTCAATGTCATGGGGTAACGTGCCCAGAAGGCTGGCAGCATTGCCACGCTGGATGGCAATGCTGATTCTTTGAGCAAAGAATAAACCAGCCTTCTGGTCACGTGAGACGTCGATCAAGCGTTTCGAAATTTCTCGGTATAAAATTCGAGCGCTCGGACCCCATGGGCCCAACGTTTCTACCCCAAACGGCTCAAATATGTAATTGCCGACTAAATTTCCGTATTTGCGCCGTTTGAGGGTTTCCGCCGTTGCAGCAGCAGCGCCGGCATGACCTGCTGTGCTTGGAATATGTGATGGCGCAAGGGTATTTACGCACGTTGCGTCCCACACCAAAGGCCTACCCATTTTCCATGGCAACAATGACATACCGTCAGGTCTCTTCCCGTCGTCTCGTACCAAACCATTTGGTTCGAGTACAGCTGGTACGCCAGACGCGGCAAGAGTACGACGAATTATGTCAGATAAGAATTGTGTTGGATTTTTCCGACAATTACAACAAGAACATTTTTACGATGTGTACATTATACATAATTAATTATAACTTTTTATTGCACATGCACTAAAAGTGTTTTTTTTTTTAAATCTATTTTATTATAAGGGCTTTTAAACCAAAAGGCTATGTCAGCCCCATCGTAACCTAAACTTACATACCTACTACATTATAAACTAGACAAACATCTCAGGGTATCATTGTTGCAAAACCATATCTACAATAAATTCTGCTGCCTTGCTTAAAGGTTCAGCCAATATACTATTAAAAGCTCCTAAATTATTAGTATTTATTTTAAAATTTTTGAATCAATGACTCCCTTGCTACTCTATATTTAACACACTCCGCAAGAATATGATGGACATCATCCAACTTGCCACAAACTTCGCAGTTAGGTGAACTTACTTTTTTCATAAGAAATGCAAATCTTTTAGTTGGATAATGTCCAGCACGCAATCGAAGTAACGTTATGATACTTACCCTATTTAATTTGCAAGAAAACCCGCAATATTCTATGTTCAATTCTCTAATAACATCAAATTGTATCGTCGCTATATCTTGACTACGTTTAGAACCTTGAATGCAATCCATACTAATATTAATAATACTACTTATATCTATATAACTAACCCAAATATCTAAGTTAAATAGCTCAAGTGGATTTGACGCATGTATACTAAAATGTCTACAATCATTATATACAGAGAACAGTAAAGGTTTTTTAACTCTTTGCCAGTATCTCTCATGATTAATGGAAGTAAGGTCATTCAAAATATTCACCGTTATGTTATTCGACCAGGACATACTTTGGACACAGAATTTATAAGCAAGGTATAGCCTCCTTAGAAACAGTGGTGGGATGCATAGTTCACTCTCCATAACATGTATAGGTGTGCTTTTGATATATCCTCCAATAATACGCAAAGCTTGGTTCTGGATTTTATCAATGTTAAATAAATGAGATTTTGCACTGTTGTCGTAAAGAAAGCAAGCAAAGTCAAATCTGCTTCGTACCAGAGATATGTAAAGTGTGCTAGGGGCTTGGGGTGTACACCCCAACCAGAACCCGCTAGACATTTTAATAAGTTTAAGAATTTTGAGCTTTTTTCAGAAATCTCATTTATGTGTTTGCTCCATCTGAATGATCCATCTAGCCATAATCCCAAGTATTTAATAACCCTTTCCGATTCAACTACAAAATTATTATTTTTTAACTTTAGTTGTTTATTTCTACGACCTCTACTAAAGATACAAATTTTAGACTTTCCTTGAGATAATTGAAGACCAATATTATCCAATATTATAATCATGTTATCTAACGCTTTCTGCAATTGGACTTCACAGAAATGTATATTCTTATCGCTTATATATAAGGCAAAGTCATCCGCGTACTGAGCAATAGACGCGTTATTAATTTTGTGACTGACGCGTTATTAATGTTAAAAAGCAATGGTGACAAAGGGTCCCCTTGAACAAGTCCTCTATCTCATCTTACTTCAATGTCATTCATATTTTCTCGTTTAATCATCAGTCGCCTGTCACTCAAGAAATTCCAAATATATGCACATATTCTTTTACTTACACCTAAATCATCCAAAGTTTTAACTACTTTATCTGTCAAAATATTGTTGTACGCGTTTTCAATGTCAAGGAAGCAGGCTACTGTTGGGGAGTTAACTGAGAATCCGACTTATATATAACTAACCAACCTAGTTAAGCTGTTCACACATGACTGAGCTCTCCTAAAGCCACATGTATTTTGCGCTAAGAATAACTTTTTTCACTATACTACTCTAATCGCTTGGATATCATAAGGTGGAATATTTTGCATAAACATGATATAAGCGATATTGGTCTTATTTTACCTTCCACATTTGTTTCAAAACCAGGTTTAGGTATAGGGACAATCAAAATTTTACGCCATTGATTGGGTACTACGCCCAATCTAAAAATTGCATTATAAATATTTAACAAAAACTTTTTACCCGATAGTGGTAAATGGTAAACCATAGAGTACGTAATTCCGTCACTACCTGGCGCTGTGTCTTTTTTTTATGCAAACCTCTAATTCTTGTAAAGTAAAATCAAAACTAAGAGAACTATTGTTTGATACAAAAACGGGTGGACATATACCTACTGAATCAGGTGTTAGGGAATGCAGCAATTCATTTTGTTTGTCGTCAGGTATACTAAATTTAGATTTACAATATCCCTTATACCAGCGCATTTTGCCCCACATGTTAGAAACTGATGTACTTTCTCCCATACTATTACAAAAGTTTTTCCAACTGTTTGACTTGGCCTGTAGTATTTGCAACCTAGCTGCTTCAGTTTTACGTTCCAGTTTTTCAAGGTTATCTGGTGTTTGATTTATCCTAAAGGTACTTAAAGCAAGTCTACGTTCAGCCACAACCTTCGATAACGATGGACACCAATACCGTGTAGGCTTAAATGCTCTGGCTGGGTTTGTACATACCTTAATATATGGAATATTCTTATCGGATGAATTATTAACAACATCAAGGAAATAATCATAAAAGGACTGAACTTCATTTTCGTCACAGTTAACACTATCGAACAGAAAAAAGGAGTTATTTAAATCTTTTGAGTATTTCATCCAATCTGCATGTTTGAAATTTTTCTTTCTAACCACTCGACAAATATCATTGTAACTTAGCGAAATTTTAATAATAAGGTGGTCGCTGCCTAAGTTTTCACTAAGCGTTTTCCACATGAAATGTATTGCTACATCCGAACATACGAAAGTAATATCAGGAGCGGATGACTGCAACCTACCGTTCACCAGTTTAACTCTGGTGGCTGCGCCGTCATTAAGAGACATATAACCCTGCTCTAACGATGCACTGTATATTTTTAAACCTCTTTGGTCAGTCTTATAAGACCAATTCGAGTGGTGGCCATTAAAATCGCCTGCAATCATCGTTTTCGTGGAGGCCAACCTGAAGATGTTATCCCAATCCGTTTGCGTCGTATGCACAGATGGTGGTCAATACAAGGAAATAATATTTTCGAAATATTTACAATTTAAAACTTTAATATAAACTATCTCTATACCTGGATTGATGTTGTTGATGGAGCATATATGTGTTTTCAAGGATTTGTGAACAAAAACTGCCACACCTCCGTATGAGTCATCTCTGTCCTTACGAAACACATTATATTCACTTACATGTAATGGAGAGTCGGCATCCAACCACGTTTCACTTATTATAGCGACGTGTATATACTCTCTAGATAATAAGCTGTCAAAATCGACTAATTTTGGCCTCAAACTTTGTGAATTCCACTGAGCAATATTTAACTTAAAGTTTTTATCCATTAAAAAGATTCCATAGGTTTTCGGTTATTCCTTCACGAGTAAATAATTGCATCACAAATACTTTACATTCATTAATTAAAACTTTTAACACTAACAAACATTTATCCTCAAATTTATCTCCTGACGTGAGTATATCTTTTATTTTATATATTAAACCCCAAATATCATATTTCCATTCTTTTCTTTTCCTTCCGTATCTCTTCTTTCTTCTGTATTTATTGCTGATTGATTACTCTCTGATTCTGAACTGTTCCTTTATATTATTATATCCTGTACTTCACTTTGAGGAAGTTTAGTTTTCTTCTTTTTATGACTAGTTTTTTTTTGTTTATAGCTGACACGTAACCAGTTTTAACTTCTTGTTCTTGACTATTTTCAATTTGCTCGGCAGATTTTTTCTGTACAACCATACTATACTTTTCCTTCATATTTGCGTTTATCTGCATATTATTCTTTTCGGTATAAATTGATTCTTCTCTTCTCGTAGGTCTCCGTAAGAATTTGAGTTGCAGTATCTTTATTAGCTTTGTCTTGTAAATATCGCTCCAAAGCCACTTTGTAGGTTATATTATTTTCACTCATAATAAAACGAATTTGCTTCTCCTTGACAAAACATGGGCATGATTTATCTAATGCCATGTGTGGACCTTTGCAGTTGGGACGTATAAATTCATCAACTTCACAGTTAATATGATCTTGACCACACTTTGGACAAATTACTTTGTTAGATGAGCAGAACTTCCTGATATGTCCATACTTCCAACATCCCGAATATTGGGTCACTGGAAATACATATTTTTCAACATCGAATTTACATCCATATGCATAAATAAAAGAAGGCGCTGTAGAACTTTTAAAACATAATCTTAGCGTCTCGCTTTCTACCCATTCATGGTTTATATTTAATCGCTTCAATCTTTTCGCAGATAAAATATGACACGAAGCTGATATTTTTTTTAGTAATTCAGATTCAGTCATTTCTAATTCTACCCCCCTAATGATACCATAGGATAAGTGGTTCTCATCAGTCAGTTGTGCCCTTATGTTCATTTCCGCTAATTTCGGACAATTTAGTAATTTATCAGCTTGTGTTTTATTATTGAACTGGATTAATACTCGGTACCCACTTTTAAATTAAATTCTGCTGATGTTGTCTATATCTTCATCTCTTAGAAATCTGGCTGGTGCCATTTGTTTTGGTAGCGTATTTGAAGAAAATAGACAGACTTCATACTTTTCTGAGTTCAATATTATATTTTCTGTAGGACCTTTATTCATTCCATTGTTTGATTGAGTGTTCTTGTCTACAGAATCGCTTCGGATTAATATTTAAAGTCTCCTTCTAGTTACTGTAACAAACCCTTCTTCACCAGTATCTTCACTTTCTCTGGCTCTTTTCTCATTCTGCCGCATATCCGTTGTTGCTTCTATTAATTCTTCTTCACGCCTTGTCATTTTTCGTATTTGCTGTTCACACTCTCTTACAACCTCGGAATCGCTTTTGTCATCATCACTTAAATCACTAACTTCCATAATTAATAAGTGGGTAGACGTAAAAAAAACTCGCTAAAGCTAGTTGCGTACGTAACTACGTGCGCTCGTCGCAGCGTCTCGCGCGCAACTCGTAAAAGTGACATGACACTGATATTTATTTTGTCTCAAAGAATTCTTTCAGGGAATAATATGTTTAAATGATTGATTTAAGAGCAATTCTTTGAAATAATCTGGTAGTTTATTGTAGATTTGGATCGTGTAGCTTTTGTGTAAATTACGGTAAGTTAATTTTGACCGACATAAAAATAAAGATTTGGGATGTTACATGGTAGATGTGAGTACTGATGTACGGAGACGTAGTCTTAAGGAAAAGGGCTAGGAAGCGAAACTCTGGCCCATTAATATTGTGAAATAAGTTTAGCCGCACGATTGCTGATCATGGAGCGTCTGTTATGTTCCGGGCGCTCAAGCCATTTACTACAATAAATATAAACGTGCAGTGAGAATAAGCTTCTAATCCAGCATATACAGCATAGTCCGCAGTGTTGGCTTTAGAAGATACAGATACTACAGATACTAAGTGCAAGAGTATATAACTGTAACTTTAAATTATCATTTAGAGTTTTATAGCTACTCTAGCACTATCAAAACTTTCGTGGAACATAATTGACTTATCAATATTCAATCCACGGAGTCGAGTCGGGTTATTTTATCTCTGTTATTTCTTTATTAAATTAAAAGCTTTGAAATAAATGGCGTCATAAATTTATATTCTTCTACTGTTTCCTTTACTTGGTAAGTTTTTATTGTCTTTGTATTTACTAGAGGCCGTTTCCTAAGAGGCTTTAAAATCTTTGCCAGCGCACATCTTCTGAGACTTTTTTATACCTGAATATAGGGCCCCACTGTGTTTTATTTAGTATTTTATTTGTCCCAGTTTGATTGTACATTCACTGGGAAAACGAATCCTTTCTTTTTTCTATTTTAGGACAAAATTAAAGACGACAAAGGTTTTTAAGGTCAGACAATAATTAATTTGGTAAAATTTTCTTGCTATGTTCGTTCAAAATTCAGTGGTTATAATAGTGAGTTTATAAGTAACTTGCGAATCATACTCTTCTATATAAATAAGGATTTTTAATACATCTCTCTCAAGCGGGAGGAGTTGAAAGTTTGATTAAATATTTGCTGATTTTGATGAAAATAAATAGTTGAGTAGTATGTAGCAAAAATATAGTAGGCTATAAGCACATTTAATCTGTCCTGAAAACAACCCGTTACATGGAATTGCAAGACACAAATCTTTGTGGTAATGAAACCCAAGACGATAAGAAATTAATGTTGAGCCCTTGGAATACTAAAACTTTGTGACGTAAGTGATATTAATAAAACATACACGTCCTTCACAATATAAATAACCATGTACTCCAATAATAAAAGGCTGTTCTCACGCTAACGAGACTGACACGTGTAGGTATGTACCAGATGTACCTACTACAATTTACTAGTAATTTTATTTACTTGATATTTAGCATACTTAGCATCTAAATCTTTGGTTTACTTTAATGTAATTTGACAAAGCCGACCGGACTTAAAATTGAAATTTATCATGAAAAAACCGATGGTAATTAAGTACAGTGGTACAAAATTATGGTACTCTATTGAATTTGTTTGCCGATTTTAATTTATCTTTAGCTCCAATAACTCATGAATACAAACGTTAACTATTCCAAGTAGCACACTTCACCATTCAAAGCTTTTGACGTATTAATTTAAAGAAAGCTCTCATAATGATAGCGTGGGATCGAAAGCGTCAAAAATATTGGACAAAGCAACACCATTACAGCCAAAAACTGATGTCCCCATGTAAAGGCATTGTTTAAAGAATGGCTGCCAATCTTTAGGCCCTGACACTTATATTGCAATTAAACCTTATAAAAACTTCTCACATAATTTACAAATAACAGGTAACATTATCATCATCATATCAGCCAGATGACGTCCACTGCTGGACATAGGCCTCCCCCAAGGTTCTCCACACAGACCGGTCTTGAGCCGCCCGCATCCAATCGCCTCCCGCGATCTTGACGAGATCGTCGGTCCACCTTGCGGGGGGCCTACCTCTGCTGCGTCGTCCGGTACGTGGCCGCTACTCCAGAACCTTTCTGCCCCAATGGCCATCGGTTCTTCGAGCTTTGTGCCCTGCCCACTGCCACTTCAGCTTGGCTATCCGGAGAGCTATGTCGGCGAATTTGGTTCTACTGCGGATCTCCTCATTTCTGATTCGATCTCGCAGGGATACTCCAAGCATAGCTCTCTCCATCGCCCTCTGAGTGACCTTGAGCCTTCTGATAAGGCCCATAGAGAGCGACCACGTCTCTGATCCGTAAGTCATCACTGGTAACACACACTGGTCAAAGACTTTCGTCTTGAGACAGTGCGGGATATCGGACGAGAAGATAATTATGTCGCAGCTTTCCGAACGCTGCCCAACCGAGTTGGATTCGACGCTTGACCTCCTTCTCGAAGTTGGACCTACCTAATTGGACTACTTGTCCCAGGTAGATATACTTGTCGACAACTTAGAGCGTAGAGTTCCCAACCTGAATAGGAGCAGGTACAACATGGACGTTCGACATGATTTTCGTCTTGTCCATTTTCATCTTAAGACCTACTTGTTGGGAGACTCTACAGAGGCCATCGAGCATTGTGCCTAGGTCTTCCATGGTCTCAGCCATGACTACGATATCGTCTGTGAATCGAAGGTGAGTGATGTACTCGCCGTTGATGCTGATGCCGAGTCCATTTCAGTCCAGAAGCTTGAAAACATCCTCCAGCGCAGTGGTAAACAGTTTCGGGGATATGACATCCCCCTGTCTCACCCCTCGCTGGACTCATTTTTACTGTAACCAGCACAGTTCCTCCGGCTTCCAGTCATAAAAAAAGTAATTACTACTCATAGATGATAAATTCCTTGTAAGAAACAAACCCTCAGCACTAGGTATATCCACGTAAGTCCAATGCTTAATTAATTCACTGCTATCACTACAATCATGGATAGGTTTCGAACTCTGGTCCTGGAGGCAGACTGACATAGTGGCGTTTTCATACAAACACTTCAGCACTTCGTTATATCGGTACTCAATCCGGCACCGTTGGAGTTGGGCAGTCGTTGGAGAGACTGTAGCACCGCCCAGGTTTCGATCGAATCAAAGGCTTTCTTATAGTCCACATACGCCAAGCATAGGGGCTGGTTATACTCCTCGGACTTCTGTATAACCTGCTGCAGCGTATGTATGTGGTCTATGGTACTATAGCCTTAACGGGAACCGGCTTGTTCGGGAGGCTGGTAGTCGTCTAGCTTGCTCTCGAGACGATTCGTGATGACCCTCGAAAACAGCTTGTAGACGTGGCTCAGAAGTGTGATGGGTCTGTAGTTCTTTAAGAGAGTTTTATCTCCTTTCTTAAAGAAAAGCACCACCACATCTCTGTGCCACGCCTGTGGCGTTTTACCCTCGAGAATGACGGAATTAAATAGTCGATTTTAAACTTTCGCGATTTGTATACATCATACAATTTAATTTAAACGGGTCTTATTCGCGATATTTAATTAATTTAAGGTATAAATACCTATGTTTTACCGACGATTCGGCCGTCTTACAACAGCCTTGGTCGCGGCAGGACTGATATCTGGAATTAAATAGCTTCCAAAGGGCTTCTCTAGCGGGTGCACCGCCGGCCTTCAGAAGCTCGCTCGTAATTCCGTCATCACTCGGCGCCTTGTTGTTTTTGAGCTGTTTGAGAGCCACACTAATCTCGTGCATGCTGACGTCCGGGATATCTTCGGTATAGTGTCGGGTCAATCCAGCTCTAGGGTCTGACGCTGGAGTGCCTGCGGGTTGTTGCGTTGTCGTGTATAGCTGTCCATAGAACCTTTCGATCTCCTCCAAGAGCTCAGGCTTGGACGATACGATTCTGCCATCCTCCGTCTTTAGCTTTGTCAGCTGACTCTGCCCAACAGGTAAAATTATAGTCGTAAACAAAGTATGAAAGTGTCGAAACTATCGTACGAAATTGTTTTGCTACATTGTCCCGCCGGAGCGTTGTTTCATAACCTCCCATAAACTTGAACGTAAATGTAAGGATGTGATTGCTACTGGTTGTAGCGGAGATCTAAACGGAGCGAACAAGGGTACTACAATTATTAGAAGCTTATACTAAACAATATTTTCAAAATCAAATATTCTGTTGTATTAACTTTGATTGTAGTGATAGCAGTGAATTAATTAAGCATTGGACTTACGTGGATATACCTAGTGCTGAGGGTTTGTTTCTTACAAGGAATTTATCATCTATGAGTAGTAATTACTTTTTTTATGACTGGAAGCCGGAGGAACTGTGCTGGTTACAGTAAAAATGAGTTAGCTTGTGGTGTAGTGGCAGTATGACTCTTTTACAAACGTAAAGTAGAAGTACTTTTTATTTACGGTTGAGTTTTGTTCAGTGAATGAGAATGCCACTCGTTCTCTCTTTATATTATAGTGAATGGAAAAAATTTAAGGATTACGGCCTGGAAAAGGAAACTAAAAGAAGGGTAGAAAATATTTGGCTTCTTCTCTCTTACTCTAAGGTTAGTTACACACCAAAAACGCCTCGTCATTGCTGGCTATCTTATCTATTGTTTGAATATTTAAAAAGTTAGGTAGTTCAGTGAAAAAAAAACATTTTTATATGTTCTCGTAATATTTTATTGACGCTCAAATAACCTTGTTTAAGAAAGCTTTTATAAAAGTATATTATTAAATATACTATTATTTTATATCTAACATTAAAAACTTAAACAGATTTTAAGCTAAAATTCTGATTAACCCCAGCCCCAAAAACATATAATTCCTTCCTCCGACTTTCTCACTTAATATGTGATATCATTTTTAAAGATGGAGGTTTAAATTAATACAAATTATGAGTCTAGGACTTACAGGAGCATTATTATTTATATCTTAATATATAAAATCCTTGCGTTACTGACTGACTGACAGACACGCTACAGCCGAAACTACTGGTCGAAAGAAGATGAAATTTGGCATGTATGTTCCTTGGGCACCGTAGGTGTGCACTAAGAAGGGATTTCCCGAAATTCCCACGGGATCGGCCAAAACGGGTATATTTAAAAAAATGCTATGCCTGCATTTTTTATTTTTTGCTGCTGGCGTCCTCTAGTTACTTATATTTAATTAAAAAGTAAGTACTTGTGGCTCACTTTAGTGTCACTTACAATCTTTTGTTAAAGAACGTCAGACACAGATAGTAGGCTTATTTCTAACATTGTTGCTGACTGTAAGAGCGGTTTCAGACTAGCGTTTCATACGCGCGTAGCATAAGCTCGCTTTCGCGTACAGGCGCGCTCTTTGGCACACGCGCAACACGTACGTGCTCGTATAAGCGCGAGCCGACAGACGATAAGACTACCGTTTCGAGCGAACACGCCGAAATATGCCCGTTTACGAGGGTCCGGTTTTTTGAAGCACGCAATGTAGCGTGCGTGTAAGCGCGAATGCGGATACGACCGTATACGCGCAGAAAAATACGCTAATCTGAAACCGCCCAAAATAATTGCAAACTTCGCCGTCGGTAGTAACGTGGCTAACTTTCACGTACAAATAAATTATAACAATCACAGAAACAAATCAGAACACCACATTACCGTTCGCGCATAATTTCAAACGCGTACATTGAATACCTATTTCAAAAGCAATTAACGCATATCCGCTGCTTTCAAACAATATATCCTCTCCCGAAAAGGCCCTCACATGCTCTCGGAAGTGTCGCCAATAGAGCATGCAATTAGGCGACGTTTTGACTAAATAATTATGCCAAGAGTATTTCGGCCTCAGTTCGCACCTCCTAATTCACAAACAGGTATCATGTGAATT
Organism: Euclidia mi; assembly: GCA_944739405.2. Classification (NCBI taxonomy): domain Eukaryota; kingdom Metazoa; phylum Arthropoda; class Insecta; order Lepidoptera; family Erebidae; genus Euclidia; species Euclidia mi. The sequence continues at coordinate 51,778,555 of OX123190.2, forward strand.
TTATCCTCGGTAAGTAACTGCTGGGACAGATTAACTACGGAATTCAATATTCGATCTATAGATGGATCTGTAGATTTTGGATTCGTTTTTGACATAAGCTCCATACAAAATATGTCAAACACGAATGTCGAATCTCAAAATCCATCTATGGATCGAATATTGAAAATGGCCGTTAGTCGTCTGGGAATGTCAAGTGAATGAAAACATGGTGATGAGTACACTCGACGTATGTTCTTACTGTCTATTAACATGGCGTTTTGATGTTTAAGGCAAATTGTTGTGCAAAGTGCTTGCTTACGAGGTATATGATATATGGTATAGAAGAGCTTGAAGTAAGTCAGATATAGCATTATCTAACTAGTTGTTTTGCAGCATCGCAACATGCAAAGGTATTGTTTATTTTACTGAAACTCGAATCTGGCTTTATACTCGAAATGAGTAGATTAGGCAGCAATAGCCTAATGGCGATACCGATTTACCTTTAGTGATTTGTACTCAGGCTTATAATATTTACATAACGGGTCACAAGTCTGAGTTACATCAGCAATAAACACGATTGGTTGAAACGCAATGTCAAGGCAATTAGTGATCTTTTGCCTATATTCGTCAGCTCAACCGAGTGACATTCACTGCTAGACATAGGCCTTTCCCAAGGCTCTCCACGTGGACCGTCTTGAGCTGCCCGTAGCCATCCGCTTGCCTCAATCCCAATAAAATCGTCGGTCCACCATGCAGGCAGCCTCTGCTGCGACCTACGCTACATGGCTGCCTCTCTACGACCTTTTGGCCCCTACTTTATTTTTTTCACATTCAGGTAATTACTTAATTAAAATCCGTAACATATGTTTTGCTTCAAGTTCCAATAGCTTATAAAAAGACGTTTAATATCATTAAAAATATCGGGATTAAAATACAAAAATATTTCTAGTATATCATCGAATTCCATCTACACACACTTCTACGCCGCGGTTGATTTATTTTTAAATCGTAATATAGGTACGTGGGAAATCCCCCCCGTGGGATCTCCACCTTGTCGTGGTGGGGGGGCTCAGTAACCGTGGGTTAGAAGCCACCCACGGTGAAGCTAAGCGGGATCCCGGGAGGGGACGCTCCACGTGGGCTTGGTAGAGGCCTGCGTAGGATGCGTCCCATGGTGCGGGTGCGGGGGACAGTTCTGTCTGTCCCTCGCAGTCGGGTGCGGTCGCGGGAGGAGAGGCGTGTCGGTGTTGCGTTGCCGCGCGCCCTATCTCCCGCGACCAAATGGGGGCGCACCATCGTTGCGTCGCGGTGGGGCCGCAGAGGAAGAGGAGATGCGGTGTTGCGTTGCCGTCCTCCCTATCCTCTGCGGCCGCTGGGTGTTTTGGCGGCGGAGCCCAACACCTTCATCCGTCGCCAAGGGGGTTTCGTTCGGGGCCCGCCTGACCATCTGGCGGGCCAATACCCGTCGGGGGGTAGCGAGGAATGCTTTGGTGAAACCCTACCCTCCGACACATGGGTACATGAGGAGCACGGGTTGGTTTTTAGTCAGTAAGAGTCTGACAGTCCCCTTCGTCCTTCCCCCCCGGGGCGAAGGGACTCCATGAGGATTTTCCAACCCGATACCAAAAAAAAAAAAAAAAAAAAAAGGTACGTGGGAAATATTACAATAGGACCACTAGGCTGATAACTAAAAATAACCGTTGCAGAAAGACTGACAGATTAAGCTGTCTGGGAATTTAGGGTGAATGAACATGTTGGCTACCATTTTGTTTTTTCTGTGCAAAGTGCGCTTGATATATACCGCTAGCGCAATATTGAAATGACCGCAGAGTTGCCGCTGCGTTACAGTGTGCCATTACCCTAAGACATTATTTCCACAGCATTCTACTGATTGAGAGTATATCTAGTCAACTGTATCTATCTTTATGGTGTCAATGAACAATCATTTCATAATCCAATATGCGTCATTAAATAGAACAGATAATTAGTAGCTTTACAAAAGGAAGCTATTTGTTTTCCAGCCAACGATAAATCTTACCAAGGTACACACTTGTCACTATTTAGGTAGGTAGGTAGGTACCTACTAGTTTCTTTGAATAATTGTCTAACGGTAACTGCTAATAGTTAAGAAAAATTCTTATAGTTGAATTGACTTCATTTACTTTTCTACTGTTGCTGTTCTATAACAAGCTTCAGACAATTGTAGTTACAATCCTGGTGCCAAAGCACCTACTGGCGAATCCAACTGAGCATGTAGACTATATTTAAGTAAGAATAGAATTGTTTTCGCTATGTGTTCGTAGCCTTATTTAATACAGCTTATATATAGGTAAGATGTTGAGTACTTTATTGCGTAATGTCTAATACAAAAATAGGTAAACAACTCAACAAAAAGTATAAAGAGAAACGTCGTTCAACCAACGTTTCATAAAGGAGCTTTTACTTGGCCTATAAAAACTTGAGCTAAGTCATACTTCTTTATACAAATTGACCAAATTTACGTACACATAATTCTATTTAGTTTGATGAGGTCATTGCCCCGGTCATTTGTGTACGAAAACAAACAAGATTTCCTTCTCAACATGATTTGGATAATAAAACGGTCTTTTATATCGGTTTTCTGCGTTGACATATGTAGATTTGACTTGAGCTTCAGATGGTTATTTATCTATACCTTATTTTTCTTTGGCAATAAGCAAATTTCATAATCGTAGTAACTGTTACCAACTTAGTTACTTATGTTGTTGGGCAGTTGTGGTATCCCCGAATACTTTTCATATTTGATCGGACTATAAAGGAATTTAGATGATTGTTGTTGAAAAACAAAATACGTATTAAAAATGTAGATTCTTAAAGTGTTAGAAAGTTTTTATGTTTAACATTTCCTGTAATTAATAAAAAAATATCAGACCAAACATGAATAACGCTACTTTTATTAATTAACTAGAGGACGCCAGCAGCTACGCCTGCATTTTTTTTAAATTTACCCGTAAGGGCCGATCCCGTGGGAATTTCGGGAAATCTCTTCTTAGTGCACCCCTAAGGTCCCCAAGGAACATACATGCCAAATTTCAGCTTCCTGCGTCCAATAGTTTCGGCTGTAGCGTGTCTGTCAGTCAGTCAGTAACGCAAGGATTTTATATATTAAGACTAGCTGACCCAGCGAACTTCGTATCGCCTTTTTAAGAGTTTTTATTTAATTCCCTTTTTTCCAAGCCCCTTTTCCAATATTACCATTGACGGCATTGACTTAGAACTTAATCTCTTATCATTTCAGAGTCTATAAATGATGAACAAACCAACATAGATTTTTATATAATACTAGCTGACCCAGCGAACTTCGTATCGCCTTTTTAAGAGTTTTTATTTAATTCCCTTTTTTCCAAGCCCCTTTTCCAATATTACCATTGACGGCATTGACTTAGAACTTAATCTCTTATCATTTCAGAGTCTATAAATGATGAACAAACCAACATAGATTTTTATATAATACTAGCTGACCCAGCGAACTTCGTATCGCCTTTTTAAGAGTTTTTATTTAATTCCCTTTTTTCCAAGCCCCTTTTCCAATATTACCATTGACGGCATTGACTTAGAACTTAATCTCTTATCATTTCAGAGTCTATAAATGATGAACAAACCAACATAGATTTTTATATAATATTGAATTCCCCATTCCTTAAAATATCGGACACGATACCAATATCGACTTTAAAAAAATCCCGTCCGCCATCTTTAATTTCCTATCCGCCATCTTTGATCACGAAATAGATGTTGTATTTGGATTCTCCATCCCTTAAATCATCAGAGATGATACCCATATTGATTTTTAAAATTTTCCCCATCCGCCATCTTTGTTTTCCCATCCGCCATCTTGAATCACGAAATAGATGTTGTATTTGGATTCCCCATCCCTTTAAACAAAGGAGACGATACCCATATTTATTTTTTTAAAAATCCCATCCGCCATCTTTGATCACGAAATAGATGGTGTTTTTGAATTCCCCATTCCGTAAAATAACGGAGACGATACCCATATTGACTTTAAAAAAATCCCGTCCGCCATCTTTGATTTCCTATCCGCCATCTTTGATCACGAAATAGATGTTGTATTTGGATTCACCATCCCTTAAATCATCAGAGACGATACCCATATTGATTTTTTAAATTTTCCCCATCCGCCATCTTTGTTTTCCCATCCGCCATCTTGAATCACGAAATAGATGTTGTATTTGGATTCCCCATCCCTTTAAACAAAGGAGACGATACCCATATTTATTTTTAAAAAATCCCATCCGCCATCTTTGATCACGAAATAGATGGTGTTTTTGAATTCCCCATTCTGTAAAATAACGGAGACGATACCCATATTGACTTTAAAAAAATCCCGTCCGCCATCTTTGATTTCCTATCCGCCATCTTTGATCACGAAATAGATGTTGTATTTGGATTCTCCAGCCCATAAATCATCAGAAACGATACCCATAATAATTTTTAAAAATTTTACCATCCGCCATCTATGATTTCCCATCCACCATCTTGAATCACGAAACAGATGTTGTATTTGGTTTCCCCATCCCTTACATTGCAGACGATACCAATATTGATTTTTTAATTTTTCCCATCCGCCATCTTTGATTTCCCATCCGCCATCTTTGATCACGAAATAGATGTTGTATTTCAATTCACCCCTTAAAATATCGAAGGCGATTTATGTATAAATTTTTTTTTCAATCCGACTGCTAGTTCCTGAGATTAACCGACATTATCTTTTAGCCTTTTTAGCCTTTTGCCCGGCCCCAGGGTCGAAGCGTTATGTTATAATTGTGCTATAGTATACAAAAAGATTTTTTCAGATCCGACCGGTAGTTCCTGAGATTTTATTATTAAGGGATTATCAATGGGTTTCTTCTGACATGAAGCCCGCTGGGCGGCAGCACTGAGACTTCAGGTCCGGAAACCTGTCAAGACTGCCATCAAACAAAGAAGTATATCAACGCGCATGCGAATTTGAACTATAGGCAGCGGTAATAAATTACAAATTTACTACTCCTAAGTTTACTTCTACGTTTTAGTTAGAAAACGTTTGTATGGGTTTGTACGGTTTTTCCGGCAATTATTAGAATTTTTCTCGCCGTAAAAACCATCTTTGAACTTCAACGAACATTAAAAAAAAATAATTGGCCAAATTGGTCCAGGCGTTGTTGAGTTATGCGCTTACCAACACATTTTGCGATTCATTTTTATATTATAGATGATGATGATGATTACCAAAATTAAAAAAATCTAAACCTTGGTGCGTTTTCAACCACGGTAGGTACTATAATAATAAAGTACATTTTATAACAATAATTTTATCAAAGTACCTATCCCATTATATATAATAACAAAGCAATAAAATCACCTGGTGACACTAAACACAATTGACACAGCCCTCTTTAACATTAAAGCGCATGAAAAACCCACATTTCCACACTTACCCTTGCGTGTGCAATGTCCGTGTAGTACAACACTTTAGCCGCAGGCTAACCAGTTTAAGTGAAAGCACTCCGCTCCACCATCACAAAGTAATCTTTGACATCGATCATTCACAAAGCGAACGCTCGCCACACTTTAATGTCACCTCAGTTTATATTAAAAAGGGCTACGTGATCAAGCGGGCTTAAAATAAAAACAATGTAGAGCTTTCTGTTTAAAGTACTTTTTTTAAAATACTATTCCCGTATAAGGAATTAATCCTGTATCTGTGGCATTTTATTCACATTCAAGCCCCGAACTATACTCAAAATGACAATCTAAAGATCTCACAAATTCTTGTCCTTTGTGCTAGACTATTCTACATAATATGTATGTTTCAAATATCACAGCATCTAGTCTTCAGTTTAGAATATTACACAGACTAGAGCAGTAACTATAATTAGGAGAGGGCTTTGGCTAGTTAGGATGGTACTGGAATAAAGAAGCTGACATTAATTGCTTTAATAGAATCACACTGTCGTCATTGTCGAACTATAAGGAAATAAAACATATCTTGGTATCATTCAAATTAAAAGCACAATTTAGTTCAAAAATATTTAAAATGATTTCATGCTCTTGCGATCCAAGAAGCAATTCGCAGAATGTATTCATATGTGCAATTGTTGCAGAGAATTGGTATATCACGGTAACCTAACCAGTATGGCAGCTTTAATGCATTTCAGCGGGTACGATAGCATTGTACAATGTAATCCCGCCAAACTCATTTCATCCCGAGCTGTCCCACGGTTGATATTGACCTACTCGTCTGATATGATTGACATGCCGCGTATGTATGTTATGTGTAAAACCAAAATCGTCTATCATTTCCTGTTACTGCGTTCCATCGCGGCGGGCCGCCGCCGGCTAGTGAGGACCGGTTCTTCGGCCGACCCCGCCTGCGCGCCGCACTCCACTCACTCGTCGTACATCGCATCGCACACACGCTACGGCCTACATATATTATTGTACTTGCGACCTATGCAATACAGTCTTTCTACCAAATATCGAAGCCTTTTCATTAGCCTAGACCACCAGCATCACATCTGGAGCTAGGCACTTATACAGATGGTCCTTCGCATGCAAGAAGCGCCGTCTTAAAGCTGTGTGTCTTCAAGCAATTTTTTTCCTGTGGACTTCGGATTGCCGCCGGCCGCTTGCGCAACGAACACGTTGGAGGTCACTTGGAGGACAATCCACCCGAGGATTAAAACTTTTCTGAGTGAGTCCGTTCCATATCCTTTCTTAACCTTGTTTTCTCCTTTATTCCAGGAATTCAAAATAGTGCTATTGCGGATCAGGCATGTTGATCTCTTCATAATAGCCTATTCTTACAGCTATAAATCATTTTCGTTATTACTTACATTTCTTTATAATAGCAATCATACAAATATTGCCAAAATATTAAAATACGTTCATCAAGCATTCGCATTATTACTTTATTTATGCAATAACAAATAGTTTTATGCTTAATGATTTTATTGAACTTCGTCGCTTACCTACGATCTATTGTGTCGACCGGTTTTATGACCCGTCTATTTTTCTCGCAACAGCTGTGAATCTCCGTTAGCTTTGCGTACCTAACTCATTAAGTTACATAAATTCATTATAACATTATTTTATGCTGCCGATTTTTCCATTAATACTTACCTACCTACATACCTTTCGCTTTTATTGCACTTTGCACATTTAGTTAAAACTTCTTAATATGTCTGATGCTAAACTTAAGGATCTTGTAAGGAAGCGTGGCAGTTATAAAGCAAAGCTTACGTCTTTTATAACATTTCTTAAATTCTTACCAAGTACCGACTTAGATGCTTTTCAATCATCCGAGCTTCAATGCCGGCTTGAGCAAATTGAGATACTATATAAGGAATTCGACGCGTTACAGATGGAATTGGAGACGTTGTCGGATAATGCGGGCGACCAGTACATCGAGCGTGAACAGTTTGAGGGTCTGTACTACGCGCAGTTGGGCCGCGCAAAGGCAATGCTTGCGCCTTCCTGCTCCTCTGCGCCAGCTTCAGCCTACGGTGCAGACGATACCATCCAACACGACTCTGGTTGCAAGCACGATTTCGTCAGGCTACCCAAGATAGACCTGCCTCACTTCAACGGGGACTATCAGCACTGGCTTGAATTCCGAGATACGTATATTGCCTTAATACATAACAATAACAGTATACAACCAATTAATAAATTTCATTATCTACGTGCTGCTTTGAAAGGCAGCGCGTCTTTAGTAATCAAAAGTATCGATTTTAAATCTGACAACTATGCCATCGCTTGGCAGTTGTTATTAGAACGTTATAATAACGAAAGGTTGCTTATAAATAACCACTTACATTCATTATTTAATTTTAACTCCATTCAAAAAGAATCTTGCAGTTCTTTACGTAGCATGGTTGATACAATTAATAAAAACTTAAGGGCTCTTGACACTCTGGGCCAGCCCACAGAACATTGGGACACTTTAATTATATACATGATGTCTAAGAAATTAGATTCTGTCACTAGCCGAGAGTGGGAAGAACATAAAAACGTTATAGATACATATCCAAATTTAAAACATTTTACAAAATTCTTATGTAACAGAGCAGACTTACTCGAAACCTTATATGACAATAAAAACTTAAAATCTATTTGCAACACAAACACTAAACAAAACTACGATACAAATACAAAAACAAATCACCTTACAAATACAAAACCTATTTACACTAAAACTGACAAGGTAACATTTCCTATATGTTCTCAAAGTCACTTTTTGTTCAATTGTCAATCTTTTAGAAATCTAGATGTCGACTCAAGAGTCAAAAAAGCTTCAGAATATAATGTTTGTATGATTTGTCTACGTCCTGGTCATACAGAAAACCGTTGTAAACTATCACATTGCAAATATTGCAAATTCAGACATAATACCCTTTTACATAAGGATACAGCATCAAACAATGACCAAAATATTGCCTTATCTACCAACATAGAACCACAAACTAATCAGGCATTCGTACTATTATCCACAGCTTTGGCAAAGGTGGCAGACGTCAATGGGAGGCTCCATACAGTCCGACTTCTACTGGACAACGGCAGTTCTTCCAATTTTGTCACTGAAAGCCTCTGTGATAAGCTTGGCGTGGTAAAACGAAGCACTAGCTCAACCATCTCAGGTATTAACGGTCTTATTTCTAGTACCTCCGAGAGTTGTAGTCTTACTGTGCAATCTTTTTATGGTGGTTATCGGGCGAGCATAAACTGTCTTATTTTACCGATGATTACGCAAAAGCTACCTGGCTCTTATGTAGATAAAAATATTATATCTATCCCGCCAGGCCTTCAGCTAGCAGACCCAACATTCAACATACCCTCAGCAATTGACATTCTTGTTGGTGCCGAGGTCTTCTGGGACGTCTTAGGTTCCGATTCAATAAATTTAGGTAAACATAAACCTAAATTACATTCATCAAAGTTAGGTTGGCTTATTTCGGGCTGTGTATATCAGTCTCGCCTTCATCAACCTGCTTTATGTAATTTCTTAACGGACAAGGAGCCTGAGCAATTTACTCGCTTTTGGGAGCTTGAATCTGTGTCCAGTAAGAACTGTTTCTCTACAGAAGAGCAAGCTTGCGAAAAGTTGTTTCAAGAGACGACACAACGTAATCAGCTTGGTCAATTCGTCGTCACCATCCCATTGAGGGAATCGCCTGAGTGCTTAGGTGACTCTTATGCGATGGCCAAGCGTCGATTTATATCCTTAGAGCGAAGATTTGATCGTGACCCTGTCTTTAAAAACAGATATTTACAATTTATCAAAGAATACATTGATCTTAATCACATGACACAAAATTCATCATTAAAACATTCTAAATTTAATTATTTCATGCCTCATCATGGTGTTGTGCGAGAGTCCAGTACAACTACAAAACTTCGAGTAGTTTACGACGCATCGGCATCCAGCACCTCAGGCAAATCCTTTAACGATATACAGATGGTAGGTCCCACTGTTCAAGAGGATTTATTATCTATACTCTTAAGGTACAGACAGCATCAATTTGTTGTAACAGGTGACATTGAAAAAATTTACAGAGCTATCTTAATCCATCCTTCGCAGCGCTCGTTGCAGCAAATTGTCTTTAGGTTTGATTCCTCAGAGCCTTTACGGACATATACCTTGAATACAGTGACGTACGGTACGGCATCAGCACCGTACTTAGGTACCAAATGCTTAGTATCTCTTGCAGACCAATGTTCAGATCCTAAAGTAAGTGAATCCATCAAGCGAGACTTTTACGTCGACGATTATTTAGGCGGGGGAGATTCAATTCAGTCTGTCATAGAATTATGCCAAGGTCTCATTACTACTCTCAAATCAGCTAAGTTTCATCTCCGCAAATGGCAATCAAATAGCCCAGAAATCTTAGAGGCTATCGCCAACACTGACACAAAGAATTCAAACAAAACATTGAATTTAAATGACGAATCTCCTTGTAAAACGCTTGGTCTTTATTGGGACTGTAAATCAGACCATTTATTATTTTCAGTTAACTTAGAATATTCAAAAATTAAAATTACTAAACGTAACATATTATCTTTAATCAGTCAAGTTTTTGATCCACTTGGTCTCGTCGGGCCATGTATAGTTAAAGCCAAATTATTATTACAGCAATTATGGATTCTTAAATGTAATTGGAATGAAGACATACCTTTAAGTATACAGTCACAATTTCTTGAATTTATACAATCCCTTTCATGTCTTGACTCTCTTCGTATTCCTCGTTGGATTTCCTGTAGCAATCCATCTGTAGTCGAGCTTCATACCTTCACGGACGCTTCCGAACGTTGTTACGCCGCTTGTGTCTATGTGAGGACAGTGTCAGTAGACGGGGCAGTTTGCGTTCGCCTTTTAGCTTCCAAAAGCAAGATTGCTCCTATAAAGCCCTTAAGCATTCCACGTAAAGAGCTATGTGGTTGTTTGATTGGTTCACGACTTTTCATGAAAGTACGTGAATCAGTTACATTACAAATTCATAAATGCTTCTTTTGGTGTGACTCGACAATAGTTCTCGGCTGGCTCTCTATGCAAGAACCAACCCGACTTGAACAATTCGTTCGAAACAGAATATTCGAAATACAGGAGACTACAACTGGCCATAAATGGAGTTATGTACCTTCCAAAAGTAATCCCGCTGATCTCGCAACTCGGGGGGTGAAGCTCGCAACTGATTCCATCAGCGCATCCGCTCTCTGGTGGTCAGGTCCAGAATTCCTTCACCAGGTCGATATACAATTTCCTATAGTACCTAACACGCAACTTCATTTATTACCCGAGACATCTTTACATACAAAAGTGGATAATAGTTTGAATAAAAATAATAATATAATCTTAAATTTAATACACAATACATCATCATTTACAAAATTAATCAGAATCGTCGCTTATATACACCGATTTATTCATAATTGCACGAAACAGAACACAAAAATACTATCATACCTTACATACATAGAATTACAAACATCACAGAACTTAATATTACAAATTTCTCAGCAGGAAATGTTCCCTGAGGAATACACAATGCTTAAAAACAAACAGATCTTACTTAAGAAAAATAGACTTATTAGTTTATCACCATTTATTGATTCTGATAATCTTATACGTGTCGGTGGGCGTCTTAAAAACTCTTATTACAGTTTTAGCGTCAAACACCCAATCTTACTGTGTAGCAAACACCACTTAACAAGAATAATATTTCAAAAAGAACACAAAACACTTTTTCATGCTGGGCCTCAATTACTTCTAGCACATATTAGGCTTACTTACTGGCCTTTAGCTGGGAGAAACCTAGCTAAGCAAACTGTGCGTAACTGTGTACGGTGTACTCGCTTTAAAGCGGAACCTGTCCAGGTCATAATGGGCAACCTGCCTGGTGACAGGACGCACTTAGAGTTTCCCTTCTTAAACACAGGTCTTGACTACGCCGGGCCAGTGCTGATAGCCGACCGCAAAGGTAGAGGTTGTAGGCTACTTAAATCATATATTTGCGTGTTTGTATGTTTCGCTGTCAAAGCTGTTCACCTCGAACTGGTCTCCGACCTTACAAAGGAGGCGTTTCTTGCAGCCTTCAGTCGGTTCATAAGCCGTCGTGGTAAACCTCAGCGCGTATACTCCGACAACGGCACCACGTTCGTAGGCGCTTTCAACGAGCTCTCACGCTTCCTTCAAGAGTCTCGTCATTCAGTCGAATCAGACATTGCCAACCAGGGTATCGAATTTAAATTTATTCCAGCTTACTCCCCGCATTTCGGTGGCATCTGGGAGGCAGCAGTCAAATCAACCAAATATTTATTACGTAGAGTCATGAGCTTAACTCACTGAACGTATGAAGAGCTTTCGACATGCCTGGTCCAAATAGAGGCTGTTTTAAATTCCAGGCCTTTAACACCCCTTTCCACAGATCCTTCCGATTTATCTTATCTTTCTCCTTCTCATTTCCTTATTGGGCGGACTCTCACGTCGTTTCCCCGGCCTCAAATAGATGACCGCAATATGCAGCGGCTACAACGTTTTGACCGCATCGAGAAGCTACGCCAACATTTTTGGCAACGTTATTCAAATGAATACATTTCTACACTTCAGCAGCGGACAAAATGGCAGACGTCAAGGCAAGATATTAAGCCAGGCACGATGGTTTTGGTGAAGGACGCCAATCTGCCACCTCTTCTTTGGCTGCTGGGCAGAGTCATCGCCGTCAATGCAGGATCTGACGGACATAGTAGAGTCGCCGACATCCGCACGAAAAAGGGCATCATAACTCGGGCCTTTAATAATATATGCCCTCTTCCAGTGTCCTGATGACATCATTTTGAAGTCCTCCACACTTCAACCGGGGGAATCTGTTACTGCGTTCCATCGCGGCGGGCCGCCGCCGGCTAGTGAGGACCGGTTCTTCGGCCGACCCCGCCTGCGCGCCGCACTCCACTCACTCGTCGTACATAGCACCGCACACACGCTACGGCTATACATATATTATTGTACTTGCGACCTATGCAATACAGTCTTTCTACCAGATATCGAAGCCTTTTCATTAGCCTAGACCACCAGCATCACATCTGGAGTTAGGCACTTATACATTTCCTCTTTTCTATTTACGAGGAATCGGGATTTTGGTAATAAGGGACGAATTATTGGTTTATTTAGACTTTAAACTTCCATATATGATCAAGATTTTACTGTGAAAATTATAGTCAATCTTGCAACATTTCCTTGTTGAAGAAAACTTTGATCGGTATATATTTTGTCCCACGTAAAGTTGAGTATTGAAAAACAGTCCTTACAATTATTGTTGTCTTGCCCAAAATAGAAGATAAGCATTTCACAAAATTAATTCAGCGATATCATAAAACTTTGTTATGTTTTCATATTAACATAGTTACTTTCGCAAGTATGCAATAAACAAAGATGCAGACAAACAAATAATACATTCTAGCTTCATATACATAAATATGGAACTAAATAGGATGAAATTCAATTCCACCAACACAGAGCAGGGAGCTTTACGTAATTAAGCGTTGAAACATGACAAGAGAGACGAAACAAAAGGAAATATATCAATTTGAACAAAGCCCGCATTCCATCGCGATCATTGGTAAAACGGAACGTTGTTGTCTAGACAGATTGTAGACGAAATATGTCGGCCATAATCCGAGTAACGAGCTAAAAACGTTAATGGACTTAGCGCTTATTTTTTTTTTACTGAGCGAATTCATTTGCCTTATTTATTACGCGTTTTATTGCGGGTGTTTATCATTCAATATTTTTTAGATGGATTAGTAGAACACAAATGTTGCAATTTTAAATGGTAGAAGTTCAAAATCGACCTCATTAGTGGTTATGTTTGAGAAGGCAAGTCTCAGTCTTTTCATACATTGTCATTATTGTCACAAGTAAATGTAGTGTGTTATTTTTATGTATTTGTACAGATTTTCGTCCATATTCATATGTCTCCAAGAAGATCTCTACCATTACATGCTGACTTCTACTTTACTGTGCAGGATTTACAACAAAGGTATTTTCTGTGAAATCATGGTCATCCCGTCTATCTTAATAAGAGTTTCGCCTGCAGTCGGCCAGTAGAGGGCGTGGCGATGATAGCGGGCAACTGTTTACTTTCTACAACCGCGCCCACTAATGCATCACGTTCTTATCTATTCACTGCAGTGCGCTGTGCATCCACTGTGGGAAATTACTGGCTATCCTAACTGCTCTGTTAATTATTATTTTAGACATTACCCCCTTATTTTAAATTGTCTTTCGGGATATTTACACTTTCAGCACTGTTGTAAGCGCCATGTTCATCCGTGCTTGCAACAGTGCCGAAATATCGGTTACTCCAAAGGTACGTAGTATATATCCCAAAAGGCAATTTAAAGTAAGTATAAATGACGACGAAAGTTTATATTCCTATATTACCCCCTTATTTATTTGGCACAGTTTGGTGGGAGTTTCTTGAATTTGAAGATAGAATATTATAGCAAGAGTAAGCGTCTATGTACAATACAAAATCAAAATGTTTAAAAGTTAGATTAGAGCTTCCTGTTAACCGTCTATACAGCCCGTCATTCATCACACATGTGTACAAAAAGGTAATGTCATTATATTGTCAGTATAAGATTGTAGACACTTTTTAGCACCTGGTAGCTAACAAACTCATAAAAGGTATGTGATGACATAGAGCAATTAAATATAATTTTGGGGTACATGTACATATCTATGATAATACAATATATCACATTACTCGTAGTTTTTAAGCCTAATGTATTGTAAACATTTCTTTTGGTGTGCAATAAAGTATAATCTAATCTAATCTATATCGAATTAACTTAAGGAACTTAAGGACTAGTACAAAAAATCTATCAGATAACCTAATTTATAATCTAAAAAAATCTCTTTATCTTAAAAAAAATGCAGCAATCAAATTTTTTTGATGAAACTGTCCATAATGATTAAAAATAAATTCGAATTTGAGTTTTTTTCATTTTTTTGCATTTTCAGAAAACATTTACAATAGTAATGTATATTTTTTTACACCATCAGAAAGTAGAGATTTCAAGGAACAAAAAGCCTCCAGACTTTTTGGAAAATGCTGATATTTTGACGTGAGAATTTTCGATTGAAAATTAGGGTGCTTTTTTGATATTAAGAAAATAAGGCGAAAAAATAAATATTTTAAATCAAATAAATTACAGTGTATTTGGGACATAATAAGGTAAGTTGTCACCAAATTTCGTAGAAAAAAAAAATTTAAAAAGATAAAAATAAAAAACCAAAAACTTGGTTATTTGAATTTTTCACCTAAATTTTGAGGTTATGTGAAAAAATTGTAAGTACAAACGTTGTAGATCTTTTTATTACCTACAACTTTCCCATGTAACTTTTTTCCATAGGACTTGTAGTTTTGCCGGAAATCAAGATAAACCATTTTTTATCCTTAAAAACTCACTCGGATCGACCGTAATTTATTTTCCTTTCATTTTTATCATATTCCCCTCATTTTCTAATGGGTTTTATCTTACTGTATTTTTTTTCATTTTTTACCATTTCTGAAGGCTTCGGCCCTGGTCTATTTTAATAATATAACCTTCAACCTTATACAAATAAAATTTGGCATAACTCATTAGATAATGAGTTATGCCAAATTTTATTCACAGAACACACAACTTTTCCCTTTGCTCATTGAGATCAATGAGCAAAGGGAAAAGTTCTGTGGTTTATTCTTGATGAGCTAAAAATAAAAGGAAATGACCCTCGATCCTGCACCGAATTTGATTAAAATTGTGGAATCATTGGAAACAAAGATAGGGCGTTTGAAAAGACGTTATGACAATGGGCGAATAAGTAATAATGGTGTGCATAAACTTGAAATATTCCGAAAGAATAATTATGAACGCTTTCATTGTTGTATCCGTTTGATGTCAGTTCTGTTATGCAAACAAAACTGTTTCAATATTGCAATATATTTTTACGAAAGATAAAGAAACTAAAGCAAATACAAATAGTGTGGTAATCAGTAATGATTTTTAGGAACGTAATTGCCAGTGGAAATTATAGAAATTACGTCTAGATGAAAACTATTAGAAATTACGTCTAGATGAAAACTATTAGAAATTCTAATGATATCAACCAGACAGATATCAATAGAAGTATTTTAGGGAAACCAAAACCAATTTGGATGTACACTCACATCAAAGAAATAAAACGAAACTGTTCCAAGAAAACCATCATATTAGAATAATTCAATAAATTGCTGAGTAAAAAAAAACATAAAATTAATTGTGAAAATTTGGGAAATGCCGAGTGTTGTAGGTTCGATCCCAACACAAGGCTGACTTTGTGTGATCCACTAATTGTTGTTGCGAGTCGGGGTGTTCTCTGTGTGGGTGTGTAATACACCATTGCCTACCCCTTCGGGGACAAAAGGTGTGAAGTTATGTGTTATGTTCGCCTGATGGTAAGCGATCACCACCGTCCATGGAAACTCGCAGTTCTAGAGGTGTCACAGGTGCGTTGCCATCCTTTATGATGAAAACAGGGATAGGAGCGAGATGAGGGAATAGGAAGAGGGGAATGGGAACTCCGGCACTAGCTCTGTTGCTATTCCTGTAAAGAAATCGAAACGACGGATATTAATAAACAATGTAGTTACCAGATCATTCTGTTTTAATGTAGGGTCTTTAAAACCGCAATTGAATCCGTAAACTTTAGTTTGATTGTAATTGCGTAAACCCAAGATTTCTTTTATTATATTACTTTATATTCAGCAACTGGCGAACGTCACTTAACGATCGTAAAGCAAATAAAAAATGATTATATTAGTTCTTTTGACCTAAATTCTGTTATGATTCAAGTTTACTGCGTACATAAAAAAACACACTCTCGCATTTATAATATTATTAAAATGGATTGTTATTTATAGTAATAATAGTTAGGTGTACAGTTAATTCTTGAAAGATAATATTTTTTTTATTAATATATACCCAATAGTTGGTGACTAAGGGTTCCTTCGCACTATACGGTTAGCCGGATTGCGGCCAGCCGTGCGGCTAACGGCAATCAAAAATTTGTACCAGAACGACCGGTGCGATCGGCCAGGAGCCGCATTGCAGATTCAATGGAAACGTTTAATATCGAATACTTGCCCATACAAATTTTTGATTGCGACCAGCCGCACCGCTGCCGCACTGGCCGCATTCCGGCTAACCGCATAGTGCGTAGGAGCCCTCAGCCTCACACAAATAATTATGTTTATTCAAAAGTCCAAATTATAAAAGATAGAAATGGTGCTTCAAATGTAGACTAAATACTTTTAATTCGTTTAAAATGTAAGACAGAACAAAAAATATCAATCCGCATAGAATGAAACATAGTCACTTCGAAATGAAAAGAAAACTAAAGACGTTGTGTCTATTTATAAACTCCTGCTAACCAATCTAAAAGTCAAGTACAGTACAGTGTAACGTATGACCGGTACCTACCGAGTGTACGTCATAATACCGTCCATACGCTCGGCCAATCAGGGAAGGCCATCGTCCGCGCTCGTAAATTTTGCCCATATTTGGTCAAGCTTCGCGAACTCTGATGAAGGGCCCGGTATATAAAGGGGCCGACAGAGAGGCCGGCACCGCTACTCTAACGTCGCTTCTACTACCTACCTACTATAACTAAGCGTACCTACTGACCCTACGTCGTATCTACGTGTATCCTGGTCCCAGCTACGGGTTCCAGGTTCACCTTAAGACTCCGGGCTACGCTCCCTAGACCGCTACACTTCCCAGCATCGTCCTCGGTGTCACCTCTGCCGAAGAGTCTGGCCTGCCCTACTCATTGTACTCGCACCGCCGGCGTCTGCCAGCTGAACCAACGGCCTGCGAGGATCTACCGCTACACGCAGCCTTCGAGCAGCCTGCCTACACACTACCGGAGGGAACAGCGTGGGAGACTGCAGCCCTTAGTGTTCAGGCCAGTGTCGTGTTGTTGGTCGGTCATACTCGTGGCAAGGGAAGTGAGACAATACTCGGCAAATAAACGCATAGAACCTTTTCTGCGTTTTACTACCAGAATCCGTTACAACAGAGCTTCAAAAGCTCTAAAGTAGTCTAAAGCAATAAATGCACCTCCTCAACGTAATCAACAAATTGAAGAAACAGACTCTCGTCGATACTCTAATCACTCTATCTCACTACACACGACCGGGCAGAATGGAGAGTAATCGCAAACGCGACAACACTCGAAACAACATCTCACGTAACTTCGTTCCTATCCATTTCATTTCACTTGTCTACAGCAGGAGATTTGTTCGGTACTGCCTGACATACAGTTCGCTAGTTTAGCGAGCCAGAATTGGAAAGATTTTGTAAACAATTGGTTTACACAATCTTTCTAATCCTGGTTGGCAGCGGGGCGACGGCGTCATTTACTACGATCATGTGAAATCTGGAAGGATTCATTTATTGCTTGTGACAGTTAGGCTCTGCCTGACATCACAATTATTGTTTCTTTCTTATTATGAATCGGGTATCTCGTTTTGTTAAAACAAAAATGGACATATTTGGGCCTATAATAACGAAGCTCAACAATTGAATTACTTTTTAGTATTCCGAAAGTCAAAAAGAAAATAAATATGTCACTTATAACTACGTCAAATAAAAGTCGAAGAACTAAAATCTTTCAAATATCCAAAAACCGGCACCGCATACCGGATAGGAAGTGAGCGGAATCCCTGTAAAAAAACAGAACTAGCACACATCGGCAATAGTCTACGCAGTTTATAACGCTTGCTATCCAACTAAGTTCGCCATTCTTCCGCACAGTGCGTGTTGTTTAATTACGCGTCGCTACTCGACCGGCCTCTGATAAACGGCTCTTCAACTGCTGTACTTCATGACATGTTTAGGGTTTTAAGCCTCGGCTCGGTAACAATACGGCTTATTTACATTTCACGTTGGGTTAGCGGCCTACAGGGTGAGAGAATGATCGATAATTATCACTGATGACGTAAAACCACAATACATTCGTGTTAATAGGTCCTATCTTTTAATTGAATCGAGGTATTGAATACATAGACTGTGTAATAAACAATTTTAAATAAATCAAGAGCGAGTTGGACTCGCCCATGAAGAGTTCCGTAGTAGGTATCCATACCCATTATCTTACCTAACCATATACCACAAAAATTTTTTCGCCAACACAAACGATTGACTTGGAGCAACAATGGTTTAAGAACCATAGGCACCCTGCAAGTATACATACGACCAATGAAAAAAAATATTGTTAAGTCAGTTCCATTTATAGAGAGCCCCCCTTAATTTCGATTTATTTTTATTTTATATTGAAATCGTGAAGCGGTTGGCAGAATACGTCTACCTACCAAGTTAACAAGGACGGACAGAAAGACATGGTGAATCTATAAGGGTTCAGTTTTTTGCCATTTTTGTCTACGGAATCCTAAAAATACGACTTAAGCTTTAAAAAGAAATAGTACTGAAGTGTAATTGAGCTTAAAACAAATGAATGGTTCAACAAGTTGATAGCTATATCTACGCGTACTTTAGAAGACGCAATCCAACCAGCAAAAACCAAAATTTGCAACCGTGTAAGCCGTGTCTAGCGAAAATTGATGTTACGGATGAAGGTTCTCTACTAATTATTTCCTTTTTTATTAGTGTAAGTGTGTAGCCAATTCTGGTGTCCGAGTTTTCAGACCATCTGAAGGTCTTCAACATGACCAAATGCGGATTGCCATCTGTACTGAGCCAGCGTGGTGGACTATAGCTCCTATATTTATATAAAAATAACAACATTAATTTTACCAACTTTGCATCACAATAAGTACAGTACAGTTGTAACGTATTACTACGTTTTAATACGTATTGCATTATAATATCTCGCAGGCGCTTAACGCAGTGGGTGGAGCTAGCTTCCGCAGAGCGCTTCGCTAGAAATTGTTACCTGAATGAATTCAGGTTTTAATTTATGGTCATTTTGTAGTAGTTGTAATCAGATTTGTATTAACATTATGGACTTGTACGATCAAGGAAATTTGCAAAAAATACAAATGTATGTGGCTCCTCAATCCTGACGCTGTGCAAATAAATAATTGATTGTACCTATCTGAGATCACAACGGAATCAAACACCCGAGATGGCTACATTTTGTACAAATGCCTACAAAATTATGTACAGCTCAACACTGTAATATACTCGATAGCTGAAAAACAAATCACTTTTCGATATAACCTAAAAATTTACGATTAGGGTGACCATGACTTATAATTACAATGGAATGGCCTACCTTTTCACTTTTATTTCTGATATATTATTTGAAAATATGTCAAGCCACGGCCTTTCCTGGACAGTCTATTAAATAAAAAAGTTCTTTTATGAACACGTAATATTTTCAATATGCATACTTGACTCAGGTTCTGCCGTGACTATTTTGGGAAATAATTCTCATCTAGGAATTATTTCTACAATTAATCTTCCTTTGAATAAGTGTGACAACCCTACTATATTTTTTCAATCGGCGGGTGGTCATGAATTGACACCGATCGGCTAAATCAACCTACCTAACACTTTTTAAAATAAAACTTATTTTTTAAAAGCGTACGTAATTCTAGAAGTTACTAGTTCTTTAATTTTAGGTATTGACTTCTGGAAAAGATTTAAATTGTTACCAAATCATATTTACTCTGTTTCTTTATCTAATAACGACTCGTAGTAATTCCTTGCCTAATAAACCTAATGCTACCGTGTCAGCTATTGATACTAACACTGATTACGACTCTACTATAACCTCGGATCAGTGGTATACTACCATCTAGAATGGCTGTAAAAACTCACCTACATCTTTCCCTAACTATTCTATCAAAAATGATAAATTATATCGATATATGGTATCGAAAGAGGTACTACCTACCTCGGATAGATCTACAGCTATTAAAGAATACCATTCGGAACTCGCTGTGGGTCATTTAGGTATTTTTAAAACGTATAAACGTTTAGCGCAGCGTTATTATTGGCCCGATATGCACGCTGACGTTGTTAAATTTATATCTTCGTGTGATACTGGTGTCGCACATAAACACCAAAACAATGGTACTTTATATACACACACATACAACTTACGTCGTAAACCGGCTGAGTTTAACGTAGGTGATACTGTTTGGAAGGGAACTTTCTATTTAAGTGATAAGGACAACTCATTTAGCAAAAAACTAGCTCCTAAGTTTACCAAGTGTACTATTATTGCTAAAAAGTTTCCACTAGTATACGAATTAGCGAATTTGTCGGGTAAATCTATTGGCAGTTGGCACATTAAAGATTTAAAACTTATTAACTACACTGATTCCTAACCTAACTAGATACTTTCATTGTACCTACCTACAGTTTGAGTTTCATAGTCAGTATCTACTTAGCACTGTCTACAGAAGTTCGGAGGACTTTAGTTAGACGGATTTTTCTTGTCTAGACACGTAAAATCCTGCTGTACAGAGCGGGGTATTGTAACGTAATACTACGTATTGCGTTATAATATCTCGCAGGCGCTTAACGCAGTGGGTGGAGCTAGCTTCCGCAGAGCGCTTCGCTAGGAATTGTTACCTTATATGGTCATGGACCTCTGTCCATGACCATATAAGGTAACAATTCCTAGTCACAGACTGCCTGTGGCTCTCCACAGGCAGTCTGTGACTCATTGGTCTATGACTATATAAGATGGGTGCGCGATCTAAATCGGTCCTATCGGTCGTATCCCTCGTGATTATTCTGCCTTCTACTCAATATCTACTGTCCCGCTGGGGGTAAGCATATTCTAGTTGTCTGTGTGCCTATATGTTCTGTCTGTAGTTTCTGTGTCTCCTAAGCATAACAGCCGATCTAGGGATAGCCTATTCCTGACCGGTTCTTGTGTATTCTCTGTGCTGTTTCCAGTTCTCTCTACGGGCCACGATTCTCTCTACGGGCCTGACGTTCTCTCTACGGCTACAATTCTCCCTACGGGTTGCGACCTACGAGCTGCTGGGGGCGTGCTGCTACCGCCGCCGCCCACGCATCAGCTCCTGCCTGCGAGCTTCTACAGCCAGGCCACTGGCGCCTGACCACATCGGCTGCACCGCCTGAGCCTCCGCTCAGCCTGCACCTCGACCACCGAGCTGCCTACACAATGTGCACTTCGGCCAGCTCACCGACGACCCTACGAGCAGCTACCCTGCAAGCGTCGGAGAGCAGCAGGAGTCTACATTCCAGCCTTCAGGCCAGTGCTTACCTAGTTCGGTCATACTGTATGTAAACGGTAGTGAGACATTATAAAAAACCTGTTCAGTCTAGCAGAGTTTCTTTCGAACCCCGACATCCTACCTGAGATCCCCGTCTCACAGTATAACCTTATAATATTTTGCCGGAAACAAATTAATTCAAAGAACCTTCATTTTTAATTAACCTTTTAATACAAATGTAATTCGACACCCAATATATTTCGCAGTATGAAATTTTTACGTGGAATTTTCACACTTTAATTACTTTAGGCTGTCTAACTAATAAACTATCACGGTGTTTTTATTTATAAGGCGAACAGACTAGGTACGTGTGGCCCACCGGCAATTTTAGTTTGTAGAATAGATTTTTTTTATACAAATACATTCATATAAAAGGTACTGAAAAGTGTGGTAAGAGTTTGAGTTTGATAGTATGAAATATGACAACCGATAGGCTTGTTGTTTTATCAATATGCATCCACTTTAAAGTACTGGATATTGGTACCTATGTTCACCAGGATACCAACGAAGGGTCAGCAAACGCAAGCTAAAATAGGCACCATGGAGGAGTACGATCAGAATTTCTCTGGCAATATGGTCAAAAATGCCGTAAGCTGACTGACAAACAAAATCATTACATAGCTCTCAGCGCGATTAAAAAGCGGCAATCGACTAGTCGCATAGTTCGTAGGACCGACAACCGACAGAGTTCACGAATTCTCGAACGAAGACCGCGCTTAGGTTACCGTACAAGGCATTGCAGCCTCTCTGAATGTAAGCTCTAAGGTGCAAAATTATTTTCTAAGAAGTAGCTATTACTACATGGAAAAACTATCACAACTATACTGGCTTCATAGTTCAACAACGTAACAAATTTTGGCGAACGACAATATTCACCTTGGTTATTGTAAGTTGCGTTTGAGTCCTAAGGGCTAGACAGCGTTATTTTTTTATTCATGTCAAAGTTGTAGGTACACGCATGTTTATTCTATAAGCGTGTTGGAGGCGCGAACCTCAGATTGTTAAAGGACTGACATAATCTTACATGGAATATGTGATGAGGGAGAGGTTTGACCTGACCCTCGTCTATATCTTAGCAGTTGCTCCTTGTAATATAAGCTACAATTACATTGTTTATGGTAATATGAATATCGAATTAACACGAACACAATTTCGTATACTTGTATTGCAAATTCTTGTAATTAATTATTACCTACGCTATCCAAAACTAAATATGAATTAATTATTATGAAGTGAACTTTAGCTGCGGCTCCACCCGCGCGTTAAATGATCTGTACATACAAATATCATACCATAAAATCGCTCTGTTGTGATAATAAAAGAAGGAATAAGAAACCGGCTTTTGCGTGTTAAATATTACCATAGATTTTGGCTTAGGTGTAGAATCGCCTTCTTTATCCGCTGCTTCAGACGTGGCTCAGTATAAAGTGTGAAATTTGCATGATTCTCATTCGTAAAATATCCCTTTTACAGAATGTGTATATTTGTTAAGTAGCAAACTATTATTTTAAACATGGCGCACTTTTGAATGTCTGACGTAAAATATAATTACCTACGTATCATTATTACATTACTCTAATTACCTACATATATATCTGTCATACATAAACCGCGAACGAAAATACTATACACATATAGATAGAAATAATTGGCTAGAATTGCCTCAATATATCAACATTAGATAAAGTCAGTCAAAGTGTCGATAGCATCGAATTCGCTATAGGCAAGACAGATTGTGTTCACGTCGCGCCGTCCTGATTTTAGAGAGTTGGCTCAAGCCTCACCTTCCACCACTTATCCTCTTCCAGGTTTTATTTTAATCCGAAATGATCGAGTTGGCAGAAGAGGAGGTGGTGTTGCCATCTATCTCCGCTCCGATTTCTCTCATAAAATCCTCGCTGTCTCCTCCTCTGATATTTCTGATTCTGCTGAATACCTTTTCATTGAAATTTGGGTCAAGAGAGTAAAATTAGTATCAGGCGTTGTTTATTGTCCCCCCTCAGTCGATTACTTCTCCAGTAACGAATCGATACTGGAATCTTTAGGGTCTGAATGCGCCTACCACATCATCATGGGCGATTTTAATACCAACCTCCTTTCTCAACAGTCCATTAGATCCTGCAAGATCCTTCAAATTGTCGAGTCATGTTGTCATTCATTGGTGGGTAGTTGTGTAAATACCTATTTTTGAAATAGCTATTTGAATTATTTTAAATAAAATAGTTATATCATAATATTAATATATTTAATGATATATAAACACAGTTAAGGTTGAATACCTGCCAGTCAATTGTTATCTCCGCACAATCACAACATTATCAACACAAACACACACATTAGAGTTGCAGCATCTCTATGGAATCCTCCATCCAGAATATCCAGCAGTATTTTGAGGAACGGATGGCCAAGTTCGAAGCAGATCTAGTCAAAAAGGGCTCTACTAGTACAGGCAGCTTGGCAGAAGAATTTGGAACGTTCGAGGACTTCATACTGCAAACACTACGGTCCTTCTCTCAACAACTGGAGTCTGTTGTCCGTCAAGTGGACAGCATGGAGACACGCAGCCGTCGTAAAATGATTCTCCTGCACGGCGTTGAAGGGGAGAAGAGTGAGGATACAGCTCAGGTGGTTGTCCAAGTGGTGAAGCAGCGGCTGAAGTTTGAGACAATCACTACAGCAGATATCCAACGTTGCCATAGAATGGGCAGACAGCAGTCAAACAAGCCCAGACCCATCCTGGTCAAGTTTCAGAGTGTATCAGTGCGGGACAGCATATAGTTCGCCAAAACAAAGTTAAAAGCATCCGGTGTAACGCTGTCTGAGTTTCTGACCCGAACGCGACATATGACGTTTATGGCAGCGCGGGGCGGAAGCCCGTGCACCTCATTTCATTTCAACTCCATTGAACTGCACTGACTTCCACTCTCTGCATTCGCGTCCGTTGCAGAGTTTGGCGAATGGCCTTAGGGGAGAGCGCAAGTCGTGTAGATCCCTAAGGCAAGGCTGGTGGACTATCCTTCCCGAGGTTGCCGCCCGTTCTTGGTCTGGTTCCTTATGAAACAGACGTAACGAAAACCTCCAGCCGCCCTCACCCACACACATGCACAAGCACGTACACACATACATTCACTACACTAACCCAATCATTCATACGGACGCGCACACACACACATACACACACCACACCTACATAGAAACACATACACATACGCCCACGCACACGCTCATACGGAGCCAAAACAAAAACAAAAAAATGAATGTGAAACAAAATAATAAACTACCCCAGGAGGGTACCAGCGTCCGTGACGCTGGAGAATCCCTCCCTGCACCCTCGGGTCCAGGCTGCCCCACGTATTCTGGGGGGGGCAATGTTTCACGTGAGCGTAGTTTAGACCTGCACGACCTGGCAAATGCCATGCCTCGTGCAGTACACATAACCAACACCTCCTGGACGGTTGTACCGCGTCGAGCAGACGAACGCCGCAAGGCAAACGTCAGCTCCGCTGCAACCGTATCCGGTAGAGGTAAACACCGCGGAAAGCGCTCCCGTCATCATAGACGTCAGCGTGAGTACGCAGCGCACGCGGGAGGTAGCGAACCGACAACGTCGGCGAACGCACCCCCCGCGGGAGGTAGCGAACCGACAACTTCGGCGAACGCACCCCCCGCGGTAGGTAGCGAACCGACTACATCGGCGAACGCACCCCCCGCGAGACAACCAACAGCTGGCGCAACGCACCAGCGCGGACATCCGCCCTCAGCCAGCGCGATGAGGGAACCGCCCAGGACGAAGCATTCGGCAGGACGCGGCGCGATTGGTGGACGCAGCAGCTCAGGCTTGCAAGCGGAAACCACGCGGACGGCGAAGAGTGAGCCTTCGGGCTCGCTCCCGCCGGCTGCACGCGCCGCTCCGGCCGGTGCAGCGCCGGGCACCCCCCGTCGCGCCCCCTCGACGGCAGTCGGAGATGCGGAACCAACAGCCCCATGGGGCACAACCGGGCCACGCCGCAAACGCGGCCCCAGAAAAGGCGGACCCAGGCACGCACCGACCAATCCGGCGCTCTCGGGACGGCCCACTTCGGCGACACCGTCGAAGAGGAACCGTCACGACGACACACCACCAAGCGCCACGACGAAGCGTGCGAGAGTGGACGCAACACCGAAGAGGGCAACGATGAGCTACGCCGATGCGACTAACTCGCATCTGATGGTGGCCGTCGTTGCCACTCCACCCACAGACCTGACGGTGGAGCAAGCACGGCAGCTCGAGCTCTCCATAGAGGAGCGCATCTTGGAAGCAGCCTTTGCACCACCGTCAAATAACGAGCCCGCACTCGCGCCATCCTTTAGAGGCAAACCGCTTGCAGCAGGAGGAGTCCTGAAGCTATGGTGCGAGGACGAGAAATCGCTGGCGTGGCTCAAACGAACGGTAGCGGGACTGCAGTCACCGATCGAAGGAACCAGGCTGGCTGTCATCGGGCAGACGGACCTCGCGAAGCGCGTTCGCGCATCGCTCTGGCTGCCGAGGTCGACCAGCCTGGAACTCCCGAAGATCCACCAACTCTTAGCTGCCCAAAACCCATGGTACGCTGTCCAGACGTGGCAACTGTACAGCGCTACCATGCAAGAGCACGGCCTATACTTGTCCCTGGGCATCCCCGAATCGGAGGTCCCGAGAATCGAGGCGCGCGACCGCCGAGTCTCCTTCTTCACCGGCAGCGTGTACGTACTGTTCCACGCTGCCGGGGCAGGGGCTGGCGGGACGGTTGCCGCGCCCAGGGAAATACCGCCCGCCAGCGGGCAAACACAGGAACGAGAGACAACATCAGCCGTTCCCAGCACGTCGGGCACAGCCCGCGCACACACAACGCCCGCAGTGACAATGAGCGCTGTGACGGCAGTTGACGACGAGCACGACTCGTCTGACGGGGAGTCCGTGGACAGCAATGTTCTCGGATCATCGTCAGACTAGAGTCGTACAGACCAACCTCCAGCACAAGCAAATCGCAACGGCTACCCTACGCAGGCTGCTGGAGGTTAACCACCACACAATAGCCCTAATCCAGGAGCCGTGGATTAGAGGCGACACCATATGTGGACTTAACAACATCGGAGGTAAGATATTGCACTGGAGCTCGGCATCTAAGCCGAGAACATGCATATACATTCCCCGAACAATACCAGCATTGCTGCTGACTAACTTTTGTTCTAGAAATCTCACAGCCGTGGGAATACGAACAGGGCCCAATGATCAGATGCTTGTACTAGCTTCGGTCTACATGCCCGGTGATGAGGAGATCCCATCGAAGGAGCTGGCCGAGCTGGTGCAGCACTGTGAGGACCACGGCTGGCCAATAATACTCTCGGCAGATGCTAACGCCCACCATCCACTGTGGGGGAGCCCCGAGGCAAATAGACGAGGTGAGATCCTAACTGAATACATCTACACAACAACACTAACGGTAATCAACAAAGGCTCAGAGCCCACATTTGTCAGCTCCAGATATCAAACCATAGTAGACATTACACTGGCATCGGATGGGGCCGCGGAACTTGTCACGAACTGGCATGTGTCCGCCGAACCATCCTTTGCCGACCACAGACGTATCTGCTATGACATACGAGTGCAAGAGAGGGTCATACAACCAAAACGCAACCCACGTAATACCGACATTGCGAGATACAAGACCCTGCTCGAACAAGAAATAGCCATGTCTAATTTCAACGACATGAACACAAGCACTACACACATAGAACACAACACTAATTTACTAACAAAATGCATACAACGCAGCTACCAACAAGCCTGCCCCACCACACTACCGAAAACGAGTAGTAAAACCCTATGGTGGGGATCGGAACTGGAGAAACTCAGGCGCAATCTGAGACAACTCTTCAACCGGGCCAAAAACACAAGGAAAGACACGGACTGGGACAAATACAAAGAAGCCCAGTCGCACTACAAGAAACGCATACGATTCCGCAGGGGAGAATCCTGGCGAAATTTCTGCACCAACATTAATTCCACATGCGAGGCAGCCAGGGTAAAAAAGATCCTATCCCAGGACAGCAACAAGACCCTAGGCTCCATAAGAAAGCCTGATGGCACCTACGCAACCACAGACATGGAAATAAGCCAAATACTAATCGAAACGCACTTCCCAGGTTGCACAGTGACCGAAGACTGTGATTGGGAAGAATCAGAACACAGACCACCGACCCAGACAGACTGGACGATAGCCAACAACATGGTTACCGGGGACCGGCTGAAATGGGCAATTAACAGCTTCCAGCCGTATAAATCTGCAGGCCTGGACGAAATAACACCAGCACTCCTACAATGGGGCTGCACAACGATTGTGCCACAGCTACTCAGCATATATAGAGCATCTATAGCGCACAATTACATACCACGAAGGTGGAGGGAAGTAAAAGTCATATTTCTCCCAAAACCGGGCAAAACGGATTATACGCAAGCAAAATCGTTTAGACCTATCAGTTTGACCTCCTTCTTGCTAAAAACGCTGGAAAGGCTCGCTGACAGATACCTGCGGGAAGGCGCACTGCTACGCAGACCACTACACCCGCATCAACACGCCTACAGAAGTGGTAGATCAACGGAATCAGCGCTTCACTCCGTAGTGGGGACCATAGAGACAGCGCTATCTGACAAACTAATGATCTTAGGCGCCTTCATTGACATAGAGGGCGCCTTCGACAAGACTAAATTCACCAGCATTAGCCGTGCCCTTAACAAGTTCGGAGTTGAACAAACCGTCAGTGGATGGATTGATCAACTCCTGAAACAAAGGGCTATTCAGTTCACGGTTAATACCACCACAAGAGGGATAGTAGCAAAAGGCTGCCCACAGGGAGGGGTCCTATCACCCCTGCTCTGGAACATAGTGGTAGACGATCTGTTGAGAAATCTGAATGACAAATGCTTCTTCACGGTCGGCTACGCAGATGATATTACCATCCTAATCAAAGGAAACTCAGAAGACATGATCCATTATCGGATGCAAGCAGCGATCAGGGTCATGGAACAATGGTGCAACCACCATGAACTGACGGTCAACCCAAATAAAACGGAGCTAGTACTTTTCACCAACAAAAGGAACACCCGTATGACCAGAAAACCAAAACTTTTTGGCACGGAGCTTAACTTATCGAGTGAAGTCAAGTACCTGGGCGTAACACTCGACCACAAGCTCAACTGGAATAAACACATCACCACTAAAACCACAAAAGCATGTACAATCTTCTGGCAGTGCAGGAGAATAATAGGCAAGAAATGGGGTCTAAAACCATTCATCACCCTATGGATCTACACTGCCATAATACGCCCCATGCTCACATACGGTGCAGTAGTGTGGTGGCCACGCACTCAACTAAACACAGTCAAGAGCAAACTGCAGAGCATACAACGCCTCGCCTGTTTGGCCACAACAGGCTGCATGAAAACAACTCCAACGGCGGCACTGGAGGTGCTTCTCGACTTGCGACCACTGCACCTCATCATCCAGCAAGAAGCAGGTGCCGCTGCGATCCGGCTCGATAAGTTCGGGCTGTGGAGGAGAGATGACCGCATAACCCACGCACGCCTGAAAAGGACGTTAACAAACGAGATCCCGATGCTAGATGCAACGTGTGATCTCATACCTAAAACCTTTGTCTTTGACAAAAAATACCGCATACAACTGCAAGAAGAGCACAAGGATAGTTCTGGTATACACGAAGTTAGAGTATACACAGATGGCTCAAAAACAAAGTATGGGACGGGTGCCGGAGTGTTCTCCCATGACTTGAATATCAATCTCTCAACATCGCTTGGTAAACTCAACACCATCTTCCAAGCTGAATGCGTTGGGATAACAAGGGCGGCGACGGCGATCGCGGCCAGAAATGTGAGCAACCTGTCAATACGCATCATCACAGACAGCGCCTCAGTACTACAAGCTCTCGATGGCAACTGCTTTAATAGCGGCCTAATTATGGAGTGCCACCAAGAGCTGCAGAAAACTGCAACGAGAAATCGGGTCACGCTCCAGTGGATACGAGGACACAGTGACTCCACGGGCAATGACGCAGCAGACCAACTGGCAAAGAAAGGATCGGACACGACAACTCTAGGACCCGAACCAATTGTTCCGATACCGTTCAACCAACTAAGAACATGGTTAC
Organism: Euclidia mi; assembly: GCA_944739405.2. Taxonomy (NCBI): domain Eukaryota; kingdom Metazoa; phylum Arthropoda; class Insecta; order Lepidoptera; family Erebidae; genus Euclidia; species Euclidia mi. The sequence goes on from OX123190.2 coordinate 51,808,557, forward strand.
GCGAGAGAACCCTACAACAACACGAAAAAGAGTGGGCAGAGTTAAAAGAGTGTAGGCAATCTAAAGATGCCTTTCCCCAATTAGACAAACGACTCTCGCAAAAACTGTTGCACTCCAACAGGAAAACACTCAAGCATCTGACTGGCATAATAACCGGCCACTGTCCACTAAACAAGCATCTCTACAACATCGGAGTCACGGACAGCCCACTATGTAGGGGCTGCATGGGGACCGAAGAAACACCCGCTCATATAATCCTACATTGTACCAGCGTGAGCGACCAACGGACGAAGTTCCTGAACAACCCCAGAACCATGAGCGAAGCCATACGCAATCCTGGTCAACTCATGGCCTTCTGGAAGGAGCTTGCATGGTATGAGTAGCAGGCGACTACCACGTCACTGCTAACGCACAATGGCCCAATTAAGTGGCTAAGTGCGGAAAACACCTGTCCAACTAACTAACTATGGCAGCGCGGGAGAAATTTGGCGTGACGAAGTGCTGGACCAGGGAGGGCTCCGTATTCGTCCTTGACGCAGATGGTCATCGGCATCGGGTTCTATGCTTGAGTGATCTCAATAAAATCAAAGGCTCCGATCTAGAAAAACCTGAAGCGAAGGTTGCGGCATCGAAAACCAAGCGGACTGCGGCATCCAAGAAATAGGTTATTATTCTTTGTTTACTAGGTGAATTTGCTTTCTATTTCACACTATCTACCTTCTTTCTTTCCATTAATTTATATTTTACTTAGCACAATGTTTATTACTTTGATTTGACATTAGACATATGTCAGTTATGTCACTTGTACTTCTATCTGTCACAAATGCCAATATGAATCTTAGGTTTTTTATCCTTAGATTGCTTGCATTCATTTTTCAAATTCATCTAGTCTAAAACATGCTCTTTTTATTGTTTCTTTTGTTTTTATCCATTTTTTTTCTCTGGCTCTTGTTCCTTGCTATTCTTTGTTTTTTAAAGCTGTGTGATGTTTATATAATTCATAATGTAACACGCAACTGGCGGGTGGACATTTTGACTTTAGACAGCTTAACAATATATTTGTATTTAAGTATTTATATAATATACTTTTATATATATTAGATATAGTTACTTAATTTATATTTATTAGCCATAATATATGCTAGATTCAAATAGTGACGATGACAGCTTTGTAACTGCTAGCACTCTCAATGACAGTTTAACTAGTTTGCCTTCACTTGCAGAGGTTCTGCAGTCTCAGTTTTCTGACGTCGCAGGGAACTTTAATGTAGTCCATATAAATGCCCAAAGTATTCCAGTTCATTTCCCTGATATGCTGACAACCTTTGACTGTAAGAACATACATGCTATTCTCGTTTCAGAGTCATGGCTTAAACCATGTCTGCAATTTACTTCCTATTCTCTGCCGGGGTTCCACCTAATTAGAAGTGGTGACGGTGTTGCTATATACCTACGTGCTCAAATTCCATACCGTATTGTAAGCAGCTCATCACAACCACCGCCCGTTAATGCCGGCGAGCATCTCTTCTTAGAAGTGGACCTAAATCATTCTAAAGTTCTTCTAGGTGTTTATTATTCGCCTTCGTTACGTATACATTTTTTCCCTTCTTTTGAAAATATCCTAGAAACTTTAGTAGCTTCTTAGAGTCACACTATCATAATGGGTGATTTTAATACTTGCCTCTTAAAACAAGACAATCGTTCGGCCACATTTAAGCGTATTTTAAATTCTAGTAATTTATCTATTCTTCCCCTTAATGCTACACATAATTTTCCAAACTCTGTACCTTCTCTTCTTGATCTCATTATCACTTCTTCCCCTACTTTTGTTTCCAAGCATGGTCAGTCCTCTGCAGATGCTTTCTCCTACCATGATTTAATATATCTCTCGTATAAAACGAGAACTGTTATGCAGCGCACTTTCGGGGGTATGGATCGGTTGAAGCTCTGCGCAGATGCCCGTAAAATTGACTGGTCTTCTATTTTCTCATCAGACTGTGTAAATGACAAAGTACAAATATTTACAGATCAATTAACTCAGCTGTACGATAAGCATGCACCAATCCGTGCCATTAAATTAAAACATCTACCTGTACCGTGGCTCACTGATGAAATCAAACTATTTATGTCCAAGAAAGCTGCTGCCAAGGCGAAATATAAATGTCGTCCAACACCTCTGAATTTGGAGAAATACATTAGTGCCAGAAGTCTTTGCAATAAGGTGTGTAGGAAAGCACAGCGCCACCATATTCACAACTCGGTTGAAAATGGAGATCCAGTAAAAATCTGGAAATTTCTGAGAACCTTGGGAGTTCGCAAATCACGCAATGACACAGTCCCCAAAGATATAAATATAGATTCGCTTAACGCACATTTCACTGCTTCGTCCAACTTTGATGGGACAACAAAAACAAACACTTTACAAGATCTTTCACGTATCCCAACTCCCAAATATTCCCCTTTTGTTTTCGAGCAATTTTCCGGTTGTGATGTTAAAAAGAGCATAATTTCGATCTTATCCAATGCTGTTGGCAATGACGGTATCAGTCGAAACATGATCCTACCTATCCTTGATGAAATCCTGTCTGTCCTTTGTTATATCCTGAACTACTCTGTTACTAGCGGTGTCTTTCCATCAGCATGGAAAGATGCCCAAGTAGTTCCGATACCTAAAAAATCCAAACCCTGTTCCTTTACTGACTTCCGTCCAATATCCATACTACCCTTCCTTTCCAAAGTCCTTGAGCGTCTTGTACACGCACAACTCTCATCTTTTCTTTCCAAGAATGCTCTCTTGAATCCTTTCCAATCCGGTTTTCGCCCTGGACATAGTACCACCACAGCATTGGTTCATATTACTGATGAGATAAGGCTGGGCATGGCTGGTGGAAAACTCACGCTTCTCTCCTTACTTGATTTTATTAACGAATTTAACACTGTCGATTTCCACATCCTGCTTGCCATACTCCGCTCTATTAACATATCTCCAACGGTAATTGACTGGTTTCGTAGTTATCTGTTTGGACGCCGACAGCGTATACGCGTTGATGAGTCGTACTCCTCATGGTGTAATACATCTGTCGGTGTACCGCAGGGTGGAGTGTTATCACCATTACTTTTCGCAATTTTCATAAATTCTATCTCCAAAAACTTACTGTCTTCCTACCACCTTTATCCAGATGATTTACAGATATATTCACAGGCACCACTCGAGACAATTTCAGAGGCGTTTACTAACATAAACTTGGATCTGGCGCAAATTTGTACGTGGAGCAGAAAGTATGGCCTAAAAGTGAACCCGTCAAAAGCACAAGTTATTCTGATTGGCAGTTCCAGGATGATTTCCAGTGTAAACTGGCCGCAGCTGCCTCAGATTGAGTTCGACGGTAAAATCTTAAGAATCTCAGATAGTGTAAAAAACCTGGGTATTTATCTGGATAAAACTTTATCATGGGGAATTCAAATACAGGAAACAAGTTGCAAACTGTTTGCCTCAGCAGGGTCGTTGCGTAGGCTGCGGAACTTTCTTACCACAACTACCAAGATTGCGCTTGCACAATCCTTTCTTCTCCCAATACTCGATTATGCCGATGTCAGCTATCTTGATCTTAATGAGGAGCAACTAAATAAACTTGAGCGTCTCCAAAATTTCTGTGTTCTTCATTTTTGGTTTACGCAAATATGATCATGTATCTTAATTTCGATCTAGGCTCAAGTGGCTCCCAATTCGTCTTCGCCGGAATACCCATATTCTTATGTTACTGTATAATGTGTTATTTAATCCAAATTCGCCCACATATCTCAAAGAACGTTTTAAGTTCCTCCATGACACACATTCAAGGACCTTGAGGTCGTCGGTGGATCTGAGACTGCAGATGCCAACCCATTCCACAAACTTCTACGACAAATCCTTTGCTGTTCAAGCTGTACGTTTGTGGAATGCGCTTCCGGTTGAAGTTAGGCAAGCTAAATCACTTAATATATTTAAAAATGCATTAAATAAGCACTATTTGTCACTTTAATCAGTTATCTTAACTTTACCACTGCTCTCTGCATTTATATAATTATATATGTATGTATATGTTTTATAATGGAATTATATATATATATATTGTATTATAATTATGTATCGTTAGTATGTATAGTATTATTTGTATGTATACCTTATGTTTTTGTATATGTGTGTATATATATATATACCTACATATGTATGTACATTGTATTCAAATAACTATAAGTTTCCACATATATTTGATCACTACACCATCAAACCTATCCTTTTCAGTCTGTCCATCCTAAGGTTGCCTGTAAGAAATCGCATTTTGCGATAAGGCCGCCCTTGTGCATTTACAATTTTTTTTGTAAATTTAAGATATCTTTTCATTATTTGTAACAATTGTATTTGCGCAATAAAGTTGTTATCTATATATCTATCTATCTATCTCCACATTCTACTATTGCAAGCTACTCATCACAATGTCGATGGGGAGGATACATGGCTCGAATTAATTTGCACCTCTGCTCCTGACCTAGTCTCCAAACATGATCCAATCCCTGCTCCAGGTTTCTCCCATCACGATCTCATCTTCCACTCATACATCCTTAAGCCTCTCCATCCTCCCTTTAAGGTTCTGCATGTTCGTTTCTTTGGGCGTATGGACGTTAATCAGCTGGAAAGAGATGCATCTACAATGAACTGGGATCACCTGACCGCTGCTGCAACTGTGGATGAAAAGGTCGAGAGCTTTAACAACGCTGTTGTCGAGTTGTAAATGTTCATGCACCGGTTAGAAAAGACAAACTGAAGCGTCCACCGGCTCCCTGGATTATGAAGGCAGTCAAAACCGCTATGAGACGTAGGGATTGTGCCTTTCGCAAATTTAAAAAGCACAAGACAGACGATTTCATGGTCTCAATATAAAGTTGCAAGAAATCGGTGCAATCAGGTGATACGTAACGCTAAACGCCGCCATATTCTCTGTAATATTAACTCTTCCTCCCCTGCCAATATCGGGAAGTTCCTCGGAACTATAGGTATTGGCAAGCAGCGCAGTTTTGACCTCCAGGACAATTGATTTGGATGAAATCAATAAACATTTCACCTCTTCTAATTATTTGGATCATCCTACCAAGTGTCTCACTGTGAATTACTTGCGTAACCTTCCCCGTCTTAACATATACGCTTTTAAATTTTCTTCAGTGACCCCGGGGGAGGATCAAGAAGACTATCCTTTCCATCAAATCCAACGCTACAGGCTATGATAACATAAGTCGAAAATGATTGTCCCTATCGTTGATCAATTGTTACCAGCCATTACGCATATTATCAACTTTTCCCTCGACACAGGTACGGGTAGGTGAGGAAAACCCTCACTATGGCGGAAAGCTTTAGTAACTCCTTTGCCTAAGATTCCTAACCCTTCCCTCCCCAGCCACTTCCGACCCATATCAATCCTTCCTTATCTCTCGAAGGTGCTTGAAGCTTGTGTCCACAGACAACTTTCTAAATTTGTCATTAATAATCAACTATTGAACCGATTACAATCGAGATTCAGACCTGGACAGTGACCGCTCTTTTGAAAGTGACTGGAGATGTTAGGGCGGGAATGGGAAGGAAGACACCAAAGTTACGGTGCTAGCTTTGGTCGATTTCACGAACACCTTTAACACGGTTAATCAAGAAATCCTATTATCCATCCTCTCCAGTCTTCAGATCTCTCCAGAGGCGCTGGAATGGTTCTCTAAATATCTCATGGGACGTCATTAGTCGGTTCGCCACGGTGAGTCTTCGTCATCATGGTGTCACCTCCAGTCTGGCGTTCCTCAAGGTGGCATTCTCTTCCCATTATTATTTTAAATTTTTATAAATCTCCTGACCGAGAATCTTCGGTGTGCGTATCACTTGTATGCTGACAACTTGCAGCTATATACACAGGCAGGAGTGGACAACATCGCTTCCGCTATCGATGGGATAAATCAAGCACTGTGCGTTATACATGATTGGTCACAACGATTTGGTGTTGCTGTGAACCCCGCTAAATGCCAGGCCATCATCATTGTTAGCCAACGCATCATCAACAAAATTGATTTTTCAACTCTTCCGTTAGTCATGTATAACCAGATAGCAATACCCGATTTTTTTTATACAAATACATTCATATAAAAGGTACTGAAAAGTGTGGTAAGAGTTTGAGTTTGATAGTATGAAATATGACAACCGATAGGCTTGGTGTTTTAAAGTACTGGATATTGGTACCTATGTTCACAAGGATACCAACGAAGGGTCAGCAAACGCAAGCTAAAATAGGCACCATGGAGGAGTACGATCAGAATTTCTCTGGCAATATGGTCAAAAATGCCGTAAGCTGACTGACAAACAAAATCATTACATAGCTCTCAGCGCGATTAAAAAGCGGCAATCGACTAGTCGCATAGTTCGTAGGACCGACAACCGACAGAGTTCACGAATTCTCGAACGAAGACCGCGCTTAGGTTACCGTACAAGGCATTGCAGCCTCTCTGAATGTAAGCTCTAAGGTGCAAAATTATTTTCTAAGAAGTAGCTATTACTACATGGAAAAACTTTCACAACTATACTGGCTTCATAGTTCAACAACGTAACAAATTTTGGCGATCGACAATATTCACCTTGGTTGTTGTAAGTTGCGTTTGAGTCCTAAGGGCTAGACGGCGTTATTTTTTTATTCATATCAAAGTTGTAGGTACACGCATGTTTATTCTATAAGCGTGTTGGAGGCGCGAACCTCAGATTGTTAAAGGACTGACATAATCTTACATGGAATATGTGATGAGGGAGAGGTTTGACCTGACCCTCGTCTATATCTTAGCAGTTGCTCCTTGTAATATAAGCTACAATTACATTGTTTATGGTAATATGAATATCGAATTAACACGAACACAATTTCGTATACTTGTATTGCAAATTCTTGTAATTAATTATTACCTACGCTATCCAAAACTAAATATGAATTAATTATTATGAAGTGAACTTTAGCTGGGGCTCCACCCGCGCGTTAAATGATCTGTACATACAAATATCATACCATAAAATCGCTCTGTTGTGATAATAAAAGAAGGAATAAGAAACCGGCTTTTGCGTGTTAAATATTACCATAGATTTTGGCTTAGGTGTAGAATCGCCTTCTTTATCCGCTGCTTCAGACGTGGCTCAGTATAAAGTGTGAAATTTGCATGATTCTCATTCGTAAAATATCCCTTTTACAGAATGTGTATATTTGTTAAGTAGCAAACTATTATTTTAAACATGGCGCACTTTTGAATGTCTGACGTAAAATATAATTACCTACGTATCATTATTACATTACTCTAATTACCTACATATATATCTGTCATACATAAACCGCGAACGAAAATACTATACACATATAGATAGAAATAATTGGCTAGAATTGCCTCAATATATCAACATTAGATAAAGTCAGTCAAAGTGTCGATAGCATCGAATTCGCTATAGGCAAGACAGATTGTGTTCACGTCGCGCCGTCCTGATTTTAGAGAGTTGGCTCAAGCCTCACCTTCCACCACTTATCCTCTTCCAGGTTTTATTTTAATCCGAAATGATCGAGTTGGCAGAAGAGGAGGTGGTGTTGCCATCTATCTCCGCTCCGATTTCTCTCATAAAATCCTCGCTGTCTCCTCCTCTGATATTTCTGATTCTGCTGAATACCTTTTCATTGAAATTTGGGTCAAGAGAGTAAAATTAGTATCAGGCGTTGTTTATTGTCCCCCCTCAGTCGATTACTTCTCCAGTAACGAATCGATACTGGAATCTTTAGGGTCTGAATGCGCCTACCACATCATCATGGGCGATTTTAATACCAACCTCCTTTCTCAACAGTCCATTAGATCCTGCAAGCTCCTTCAAATTGTCGAGTCATGTTGTCATTCATTGGTGGGTAGTTGTGTAAATACCTATTTTTGAAATAGCTATTTGAATTATTTTAAATAAAATAGTTATATCATAATATTAATATATTTAATGATATATAAACACAGTTAAGGTTGAATACCTGCGAGTCAATTGTTATCTCCGCACAATCACAACATTATCAACACAAACACACACATTAGAGTTGCAGCATCTCTATGGAATCCTCCATCCAGAATATCCAGCAGTATTTTGAGGAACGGATGGCCAAGTTCGAAGCAGATCTAGTCAAAAAGGGCTCTACTAGTACAGGCAGCTTGGCAGAAGAATTTGGAACGTTCAAGGACTTCATACTGCAAACACTACGGTCCTTCTCTCAACAACTGGAGTCTGTTGTCCGTCAAGTGGACAGCATGGAGACACGCAGCCGTCGTAAAATGATTCTCCTGCACGGCGTTGAAGGGGAGAAGAGTGAGGATACAGCTCAGGTGGTTGTCCAAGTGGTGAAGCAGCGGCTGAAGTTTGAGACAATCACTACAGCAGATATCCAACGTTGCCATAGAATGGGCCGACAGCAGTCAAACAAGCCCAGACCCATCCTGGTCAAGTTTCAGAGCGTATCAGTACGGGACAGCATATAGTTCGCCAAAACAAAGTTAAAAGCATCCGGTGTAACGCTGTCTGAGTTTCTGACCCGAACGCGACATATGACGTTTATGGCAGCGCGGGAGAAATTTGGCGTGACGAAGTGCTGGACCAGGGAGGGCTCCGTATTCGTCCTTGACGCAGATGGTCATCGGCATCGGGTTCTATGCTTGAGTGATCTCAATAAAATCAAAGGCTCCGATCTAGAAAAACCTGAAGCGAAGGTTGCGGCATCGAAAACCAAGCGGACTGCGGCATCCAAGAAATAGGTTATTATTCTTTGTTTACTAGGTGAATTTGCTTTCTATTTCACACTATCTACCTTCTTTCTTTCCATTAATTTATATTTTACTTAGCACAATGTTTATTACTTTGATTTGACATTAGACATATGTCAGTTATGTCACTTGTACTTCTATCTGTCACAAATGCCAATATGAATCTTAGGTTTTTTATCCTTAGACTGCTTGCATTCATTTTTCAAATTCATCTAGTCTAAAACATGCTCTTTTTATTGTTTCTTTTGTTTTTATCTATTTTTTTTCTCTGGCTCTTGTTCCTTGCTATTCTTTGTTTTTTAAAGCTGTGTGATGTTTATATAATTCATAATGTAACACGCAACTGGCGGGTGGACATTTTGACTTTAGACAGCTTAACAATATATTTGTATTTAAGTATTTATATAATATACTTTTATATATATTAGATATAGTTACTTAATTTATATTTATTAGCCATAATATATGCTAGATTCAAATAGTGACGATGACAGCTTTGTAACTGCTAGCACTCTCAATGACAGTTTAACTAGTTTGCCTTCACTTGCAGAGGTTCTGCAGTCTCAGTTTTCTGACGTCGCAGGGAACTTTAATGTAGTCCATATAAATGCCCAAAGTATTCCAGTTCATTTCCCTGATATGCTGACAACCTTTGACTGTAAGAACATACATGCTATTCTCGTTTCAGAGTCATGGCTTAAACCATGTCTGCAATCTACTTCCTATTCTCTGCCGGGGTTCCACCTAATTAGAAGTGGTGACGGTGTTGCTATATACCTACGTGCTCAAATTCCATACCGTATTGTAAGCAGCTCATCACAACCACCGCCCGTTAATGCCGGCGAGCATCTCTTCTTAGAAGTGGACCTAAATCATTCTAAAGTTCTTCTAGGTGTTTATTATTCGCCTTCGTTACGTATAAATTTTTTCCCTTCTTTCGAAAATATCCTAGAAACTTTAGTAGCTTCTTAGAGTCACACTATCATAATGGGTGATTTTAATACTTGCCTCTTAAAACAAGACAATCGTTCGGCCACATTGAAGCGTATTTTAAATTCTAGTAATTTATCTATTCTTCCCCTTAATGCTACACATAATTTTCCAAACTCTGTACCTTCTCTTCTTGATCTCATTATCACTTCTTCCCCTACTTTTGTTTCCAAGCATGGTCAGTCCTCTGCAGATGCTTTCTCCTACCATGATTTAATATATCTCTCGTATAAAATACGCCAACCAAAGGCAAAACCGAGAACTGTTATGCAGCGCACTTTCGGGGGTATGGATCGGTTGAAGCTCTGCGCAGATGCCCGTAAAATTGACTGGTCTTCTATTTTCTCATCAGACTGTGTAAATGACAAAGTACAAATATTTACAGATCAATTAACTCAGCTGTACGATAAGCATGCACCAATCCGTGCCATTAAATTAAAACATCTACCTGTACCGTGGCTCACTGATGAAATCAAACTATTTATGTCCAAGAAAGCTGCTGCCAAGGCGAAATATAAATGTCGTCCAACACCTCTGAATTTGGAGAAATACATTAGTGCCAGAAGTCTTTGCAATAAGGTGTGTAGGAAAGCACAGCGCCACCATATTCACAACTCGGTTGAAAATGGAGATCCAGTAAAAATCTGGAAATTTCTGAGAACCTTGGGAGTTCGCAAATCACGCAATGACACAGTCCCCAAAGATATAAATATAGATTCGCTTAACGCACATTTCACTGCTTCGTCCAACTTTGATGGGACAACAAAAACAAACACTTTACAAGATCTTTCACGTATCCCAACTCCCAAATATTCCCCTTTTGTTTTCGAGCAATTTTCCGGTTGTGATGTTAAAACGAGCATAATTTCGATCTTATCCAATGCTGTTGGCAATGAAGGTATCAGTCGAAACATGATCCTACCTATCCTTGATGAAATCCTGTCTGTCCTTTGTTATATCCTGAACTACTCTGTTACTAGCGGTGTCTTTCCATCAGCATGGAAAGATGCCCAAGTAGTTCCGATACCTAAAAAATCCAAACCCTGTTCCTTTACTGACTTCCGTCCAATATCCATACTACCCTTCCTTTCCAAAGTCCTTGAGCGTCTTGTACACGCACAACTCTCATCTTTTCTTTCCAAGAATGCTCTCTTGAATCCTTTCCAATCCGGTTTTCGCCCTGGACATAGTACCACCACAGCATTGGTTCATATTACTGATGAGATAAGGCTGGGCATGGCTGGTGGAAAACTCACGCTTCTCTCCTTACTTGATTTTATTAACGAATTTAACACTGTCGATTTCCACATCCTGCTTGCCATACTCCGCTCTATTAACATATCTCCAACGGTAATTGACTGGTTTCGTAGTTATCTGTTTGGACGCCGACAGCGTATACGCGTTGATGAGTCGTACTCCTCATGGTGTAATACATCTGTCGGTGTACCGCAGGGTGGAGTGTTATCACCATTACTTTTCGCAATTTTCATAAATTCTATCTCCAAAAACTTACTGTCTTCCTACCACCTTTATCCAGATGATTTACAGATATATTCACAGGCACCACTCGAGACAATTTCAGAGGCGTTTACTACCATAAACTTGGATCTGGCGCAAATTTGTACGTGGAGCAGAAAGTATGGCCTAAAAGTGAACCCGTCAAAAGCACAAGTTATTCTGATTGGCAGTTCCAGGATGATTTCCAGTGTAAACTGGCCGCAGCTGCCTCAGATTGAGTTCGACGGTAAAATCTTAAGAATCTCAGATAGTGTAAAAAACCTGGGTATTTATCTGCATAAAACTTTATCATGGGGAATTCAAATACAGGAAACAAGTTGCAAACTGTTTGCCTCAGCAGGGTCGTTGCGTAGGCTGCGGAACTTTCTTCCCACAACTACCAAGATTGCGCTTGCACAATCCTTGCTTCTCCCAATACTCGATTATGCCGATGTCAGCTATCTTGATCTTAATGAGGACCAACTAAATAAACTTGAGCGTCTCCAAAATTTCTGTGTTCTTCATTTTTGGTTTACGCAAATATGATCATGTATCTTAATTTCGATCTAGGCTCAAGTGGCTCCCAATTCGTCTTCGCCGGAATACCCATATTCTTATGTTACTGTATAATGTGTTATTTAATCCAAATTCGCCCACATATCTCAAAGAACGTTTTAAGTTCCTCCATGACACACATTCAAGGACCTTGAGGTCGTCGGTGGATCTGAGACTGCAGATGCCAACCCATTCCACAAACTTCTACGACAAATCCTTTGCTGTTCAAGCTGTACGTTTGTGGAATGCGCTTCCGGTTGAAGTTAGGCAAGCTAAATCACTTAATATATTTAAAAATGCATTAAACAAGCACTATTTGTCACTTTAATCAGTTATCTTAACTTTACCACATGTATATGTTTTATAATGGAATTATATACATATATATATATATATATATATATATTGTATTATAATTATGTATCGTAAGAATGTATAGTATTATTTGTATGTATACCTTATGTTTTTGTATATGTGTGTATATATATATATACCTACATATGTATGTACATTGTATTCAAATAACTATAAGTTTCCACATATATTTGATCACTACACCATCAAACCTATCCTTTTCAGTCTGTCCATCCTAAGTTTGCCTGTAAGAAATCGCATTTTGCGATAAGGCCGCCCTTGTGCATTTACAATTTTTTTTGTAAATTTAAGATATCTTTTCATAATTTGTAACAATTGTATTTGCGCAATAAAGTTGTTATCTATATATCTATCTATCTATCTCCACATTCTACTATTGCAAGCTACTCATCACAATGTCGATGGGGAGGATACATGGCTCGAATTAATTTGCACCTCTGCTCCTGACCTAGTCTCCAAACATGGTCCAATCCCTGCTCCAGGTTTCTCCCATCACGATCTCATCTTCCACTCATACATCCTTAAGCCTCTTCTTCCTTCCTTTAAGGTTCTGCATGTTCGTTGCTTTGGGCGTATGGACGTTAATCAGCTGGAAAGAGATGCAACTACAATGAACTGGGATCACCTGACCGCTGCTGCAACTGTGGATGAAAAGGTCGAGAGCTTTAACAACGCTGTTGTCGAGTTGTAAATGTTCATGCACCGGTTAGAAAAGACAAACTGAAGCGTCCACCGGCTCCCTGGATTATGAAGGCAGTCAAAACCGCTATGAGACGTAGGGATTGTGCCTTTCGCAAATTTAAAAAGCACAAGACAGACGATTTCATGGTCTCAATATAAAGTTGCAAGAAATCGGTGCAATCAGGTGATACGTAACGCTAAACGCCGCCATATTCTCTGTAATATTAACTCTTCCTCCCCTGCCAATATCGGGAAGTTCCTCGGAACTATAGGTATTGGCAAGCAGCGCAGTTTTGACCTCCAGTGGACAATTGATTTGGATGAAATCAATAAACATTTCACCACTTCTAATTATTTGGATCATCCTACCAAGTGTCTCACTGTGAATTACTTGCGTAACCTTCCCCGTCTTAACATAGACGCTTTTAAATTTTCTTCAGTGACCCCGGGGGAGGATCAAGAAGACTATCCTTTCCATCAAATCCAACGCTACAGGCTATGATAACATAAGTCGAAAATGATTGTCCCTATCGTTGATCAATTGTTACCAGCCATTACGCATATTATCAACTTTTCCCTCGACACAGGTACGGGTAGGTGAGGAAAACCCTCACTATGGCGGAAAGCTTTAGTAACTCCTTTGCCTAAGATTCCTAACCCTTCCCTCCCCAGCCACTTCCGACCCATATCAATCCTTCCTTATCTCTCGAAGGTGCTTGAAGCTTGTGTCCACAGACAACTTTCTAAATTTGTCATTAATAATCAACTATTGAACCGATTACAATCGAGATTCAGACCTGGACAGTGACCGCTCTTTTGAAAATGACTGGAGATGTTAGGGCGGGAATGGGAAGGAAGACACCAAAGTTACGGTGCTAGCTTTGGTCGATTTCACGAACGCCTTTAACACGGTTAATCAAGAAATCCTATTATCCATCCTCTCCAGTCTTCAGATCTCTCCAGAGGCGCTGGAATGGTTCTCTAAATATCTCATGGGACGTCAGTAGTCGGTTCGCCACGGTGAGTCTTCGTCATCATGGTGTCACCTCCAGTCTGGCGTTCCTCAAGGTGGCATTCTCTTCCCATTATTATTTTAAATTTTTATAAATTTCCTAACCGAGAATCTTCGGTGTGCGTATCACTTGTATGCTGACAACTTGCAGCTATATACACAGGCAGGAGTGGACAACATCGCTTCCGCTATCGATGGGGTAAATCAAGCACTGTCCGTTATACATGATTGGTCACAACGATTTGGTGTTGCTGTGAACCCCGCTAAATGCCAGGCCATCATCATTGTTAGCCAACGCATCATCAACAAAATTGATTTTTCAACTCTTCCGTTAGTCATGTATAACCAGTTAGCAATACCCTTCAGTCCAGTTGTTAAAAATCTCGGCTTACACATGGATGGTCTCCTCAACTGGCAGGCTCAAGTTACATCTGTTAGTCTAAGAGTGACAGGATGCTTACGTTCGTTGTACCGCTTTAAGAACTTCCTCCCTCCTAGCACTAAGGTAATGCTCATGCAGACTTTAATATTCTCTATTATCGACTATGGTGATGTGTGGTATTTTTACCTGAATGCAGGACTTCTCAACAAACTAGACCGGCTTCTCAATAACTGCATTCGATTTGTTTACAACCTTCGAAAATATGACCATGTCTCTGAATACCGCTCCCAACTCAAATGGCTAACTATTCGTCAACGCCATAGTTTGCGTGTTCTCACTACTCTTTTCTTAACTCTCCCTCTCTTCCTTCTTACCTAAGTCCTTTTATACAATATTTATGCTCAAATCACGACAAAAACCTGCGGTCATCTAATATAATCGTCTACTTTTATGTCCCTCTTTTAGTTCTGGGTTCGTCAACTCTTCCTTCTTCGTCCAATCTGTCTTATTATGGAATGCGCTCCCTCTTGAAATCATCAGGATGGCATATAATCGGCTCACTTTCAAGTTAAAGGCTCGAGAGTTTGTAAGTAGTAAAATGGCAAGATAATCTCATACTGACTGGACTTACTGACTTATATATTATTTATATTTATAATTTGCAAGTATTTATTAATATACATATATATGTATTTAAACTTATATATAAGGTGTATTCGGGTAACTCCGAAAATCGGGATATTCCAATAATTGCAAATATCTCCTTAACAAGGTCCTGTATTTTGCACCGGCCCGGCCGCTAGGTAAATCCTAGCGGGCATTTTAATCCTCTCCCCCCTTCAGCTGGCTCCTGGAGCTATGAGCGAGCGTTCGTGTGTAACATGACGTTTTTGTGAACATTGTCTATTTCGCGCATTTTTGCTGTTATCGGAATTACCCGAAGATCTATAATTACGAAATCTGGTAAGATATTTGACTGGTTGTTTTTTATTCGCTACTTTTTCGTTTTTGTGTACTATTTATCAGGCTTAGAAAACAATAGGACTACGTTCATTCTTTTTTTCGGAATTAGCCGATTAGGGTAATTCTGAACCATGTTCCATTCGGAATTGCCCGATGTCGATTCTCTAAATAAAATGGACAGTGGTTCCCAATCTCAAAGTTATTATTTTCAGAAATAGATTATATTGTTTTCATATTCGAATTTTCAAGTGTCATCTGTTTAATATAGGCACATTAAGCTATTTCTGTCTTTCTACTAAGTAGTTAAATAAAATAATCTGTTGAGTAGGTAAGTACTACAATCTACATAGAAATGATAGTGCGTTGTAGCCTCTAGGGGATAGGCCCTTCGGCACTCTCACTCACCGAACGAAACGCAACAGTTTAAGTACTATTACCTTACGTCGATTTTCTGTGAGAGGGTAGTCCTTCCGCGGTCGAGCCGGCCCATTCATGCTGAAATCAGAAAGGCTCTTCTACCGTCGATTTTAAACTGTCGCGATTTGTATACATCATACAACTTTATTGAAACGGGTTTTACTCTCGATATTTAATTAATTTAAGGTATAAATACCTTTGTTTAACATCGATTATCATTTCTATGTTGACATTATACTAATATAGATTTAACCAAGTTTAACATAACCCTTTATAAACACCAGTAGGCTATAATATAATAACTATGTCTTACTGAATATATTTTTATTACTTCAGGTACATGCCCAGTAAATATCTAAAAAGGATAAACCCTGGTACACGCAAGATTCAAATTCAAACTCATTTATTCATATAGGTTACAAAAGCAACACTTATGAACATCAAAAATATGACTTATTCAATGCCGTTCAAGCAGTTAAAAGTGGGTTATCTATGTACCTACGACGCGGCGAAAAGGAATGGAATACCCTCAACAATCCTTTATGATAAAATAAAAGTAAATTATAGCACGGATGTCGTAGGTAGACCATTAGCTATTCCACAGCAAGAAGAACATCGATTGGCGGACGTTATAAAAACGATGGAAAAATGGGGATTTGGCCTTTCAAAGGAAGAGGTGTTGAATGTGTTGCCTAACTCAGCTTAATTAAACTTAGTTTTTTTTTTACTTTTAAGTATTTCAACTCGCGTAAGTGGTTAAAGTTTGACTATCGTAGATCTTTTGTCGGCTAATTCCGAAATGCAAATTTATCACAAATACGTTTAGCTCACTCAGAGGCCAAATTTGACAAATATTTTTTATTTACGGTAAAGATGAATGAAAAAGAAGTATGTTCCTTATGATTGAATTACGTTAGGCTCACTTTTGAAAGTGAATCGGAATTATCCGAACATACTTCGGACTTGCACTCTTACAATAAAAAAATAACTTGGGTTTGAAATAGTTGTAAAGCTACAAGTATTTCAAATCAACGATATTCAAGAAATTCTTTGATGTAGGATGTTAGGCTGTATATTGAAGTAAATAGAGTGACCCAAGTCAATATCATAAGAACTACCAATTTTAAATAGTTATAGAAAATTCAAACATTCCTTTAACTAGTCATAAATCCATTCGTAATTACCCGAGTGCACCTTACTTTATATGTGTACCTATATATAAAATGTATATATTTAAATATATATTTATAGTTTAAGTAGTAATTTACTTATATATGAATGTAGTGATTATTATCTAATACTAGATAATAATTTTATAATAATCACGCACCTACTATCAACTATCTCTACATCGCCCTAGGTTGACTGGTAGAGAATGCCTAAGACATTAAGTCCGCCTATGTACCGCAATTTTTTTGTGTTGTGCAAAAAGTTAAATAAATAAAAAGAAAAATAAAAATTGTGTAAATGAAGTGTTTGTGTGTCAAAACGGCTATAATCCCGGCATTTTTAAGCAGATTGTCTGATGATGACTTCCTGATTGAAGTCTAAGAAGTCTTAGGAAGAAGGTAAGTTTTAAATATTAATATCGAACTGCATATGAACAGTAATGTTGACGTAGGGTGTGCATGAAGTGGTGATTTGAGTGGTCGCCTCGCTACTTAGCACTCTGTCTTGTGTTGTGGATTTGTTGTACACCCGGGAGAACAACACCTTGTGTGATCCATGAATTCTTATTTATGGTCTCAGTGTTTATTGTGTTCGTTGGTTGCAAGCTTATAAAGACACTACGATACGAGGCTTATTCCTATTGCGATAGTTAATTTTCAAAATAAGCCACAGCAGAAGCGACGGATTTATTGAATAATATTTTTGCTTCGGCAACTGAAACCTGTTATTTAATATGATTATAACAATACAGTTTGTATAATATGCTTTTTTTTCTATACGATTATATTTCTTTCAACAAAATATTATATGAAACACTGAGAAACATCAGAACTACCTATGTATGATTAAAATGGGAATAATTGGATGGAAAAAAAATATAATCGGGTTATGTAAATTTATAGTAATTAAAACTATTTGTTGAAAATCGTTGAAATTTATAATAATGATTATACTTTATTAACCAATTTATATGTATGTACTAGTTACAAACACGGGATATCATTATTCGTAGAGGTCTTCAGAATCACTGTACTTATATATAAATAAAAATTAATCACTGAAATGTTTTTTACGTGCATAACGTGCAAACGACTGCTACGGGACCGATTTGGATAAATATTTCTTTTATGCGTTCGTTATTGGCAGAAGAAGGCGTGTAAGTATATGCAAAAAAAATAATATTTTTAACATCCTCGCTCTACAAATACTTTTCTTAAAATAACTTCACCAACCTTTCAAGAACAAAACCTAAAGCTTTACGAATAAAAATATATTTTCTCAATTGATTTGGTTCTAATAGAACAGAGAATTTAAAGTAAGCGGAAAATGCGACTGCGTTCAAAAAACATACTTGTAAAATCACAATAACAATAGTCAAGTCAAAAACCAGTTCAAAATGAGCTGTGTTCGCTAAACACTTGGTCTGATAATTAATATAATGAGAGAGGTAGGGAGGTCATCCTGGATCGGTTTTTACGCATCAACATCCAACGCCATTAGAGTGGGCAGTCAGTGGACAATTTAATTGATTTATTTATCCCTATACCCAATTAGGCTGGCACCAAAAATTGTTTGGTGAAATTTAGGGAGAATTCTCTTCGCTGCCGGATAGATACTCTTGATTCAATTAATAAGAGCGTGATAGGTTTTCGATACAGCCAGTTATTTAAATGGATTCTAACTTATTGTATTTTCAATCCGAAAATGTACTGTGCGCTGTACAATATACGTGAGCGGGGAAAATTTAACACGGTGGAAAATTGATTCGGTTTTTGAAAGTGGATCCAACATTATATTAATTGAAAAAGTATATATTTTTTCTGTAATTTACTCTATAGTATAATTAGCTTTAACCTGATTGGTTTATATTTTTGTTCTGCGATGTCCTCGACGTTCTTAGGCAGGTACCTACTAAGTCTTTTACTGACACATAACTGTAATATTAGACTTAAATTCATTACTAGTGGCGGTTATGTAAATTACCGCTATTAACCGAGAGTGCAATATCTTCACTGAACTACTTGGAGGATGTTATTCATTCAACACACAGAATCAGTCAGTCAGTAACGCAAGGCTTTTACATTCACACCTTATATGGTAAAAAACATACATATTAACAAAAGTCTCTATTGAAATCGATAGCCTGCTCGCGCTTAGCCTTGTATATAAAACCTGACACAGTACGTATCCATTACATTATAATTTCAGTACCTGCCTTTGAAATGTTACATACAATATTTGCTTAAGTTAGCGTATAATGTACTATTTCTACGTACAATAACAAACAACCTGGTGCCGAAGCCTTACTAATATCGTATGAAGTTCGAACTAAATCAGTTCCAGGAATCAAATATAATTGCAAAAGGAAATCTTAACTTCAAAGTGTCCCAAGGACATTGATAGCATAACACAGGCAATATTTTGTTGATTGTGGTAAACACAGCTCTTTGGTAGTGGTAAGGTTATATTTACACCTACATATTAAATGCAAATGTTATTACTGCCTCGTTGGTCTCGCGGCATAAATGTGCGCGTGGGATCGGGAGGTCCCGGGTTCGATTCCTGGGTCGGGCAGTGTTGTTGGGTTTTTCTGTCACGAAATTCTCAGTAGCAGCACGGAGTCTGGAAATGTGCCCGGTACGGCAATAGGCTCGCCCCTTATTACGTGGGACTAAAGTATATCTGGCGAAAAGTGGGTGTAGAAATACACCTCTGCCCACCCCTTCGGGGATAAAAGGCGTGACGATATGTATGTATGTTATTAAATTGTTATATAAGTGAAAGATCGACGGGACTTTGAGCTTGACGCTAAGAGCGATTAGTAGAAAACCCAAACACCCGCAGCTCGTTACTACTATGAGAATGGTGCGCTCACATGCCTGCAATGTGCGAAGATTTTCTCCAATAAAATTGGCTACACAGGCCGTATAAGAGCAAATGACAGAAGGCGATGAAATCGGATGGAAGACTTAATCGTCATAAAAGAGACAGCTACCGCACTGGTAATATGTCCTGTAACGCAGGGAACTACAAGGGATGCAAAGAACATCCAGAACAACAATTTGTGTATCACAAAGTATTATCACATGACTTTGTACTCGTAGATCGTACCCATTTGGAGCAATGACAAATGATGAGGCGGGCAATTAAACCACTAAGTCATTCGTGCAGTCACACATGATGACTGAGCCCATTATAGCTAAAAAGTCATCTTGATCCCACGACGACGCGGCAATGTTGCCTTCCCTATACAGAAAATAATTTTGATTGTATTGATCCAAACGCTGTTCCAGATCTGTTTGTATTTTGTGTCGGTTGTTATAATCTTAATATAGAGCTGAAGAGTTTGTTTGTTTGTTTGGTTGAACGCGCTAATTTCTGGAACTCTGATTTGAAAAATTCTTTCAGTTTTTGATAGCCCATCTATCGAGGAAGGCTACAGGCTATATAAAATTGCGCTTTGAGCGACAGAAGTGGAATTAGCCTTAAATAACGCGGGTGTAACCGCAGGCATCCGACAGTATTCAATAAATCCGACACCACACTAGTATTACCTAAATCTAATAATAGTTTTTGTCGTCAGATACAACGTATATTCACTTAAAATTACTACCTTACCATTGTGTCTTATAACTGTAATTTGTTTCAAACTGTTTTAACGAAAATATGATTATAATTATAATGGACGCAAACGAAAAGGAAATATTTTACTGAAAGAATAGAAAAAGTAAAAACGATGTTCTTAGAAAATTAAACATAAGTTTTATCCGCCATCCCCTTTAAATTTTGTGATAGTTGGTTAAATGTATAATTTCGAGACATAAACATATATCTCAATATTAATTATTTTAAAGACAGACCTTAATGTATTCGAATTATCTTAAAAGATACATAATAATTTATTATTCATATATAGACAACAGTTCTAGTTATGTATTTCTTTTTTTATATAATAATAGGCGGCAAACGAGCAGACGGATCGCCTGGTGGTAAGCAATTACCGCCGCCCATGGACACAAGCAACACCACAGGAGTCACAAGTGCGTTGCCGCCCCTTGGGGTGGGAAAAGGGATAGGATAAGGAGTGGGATGAGGGAGAAGGAATAGGGGACAGGGCCTCCGGCACTCTCACTCACCGAACAAAACGCAACAGTTTAGGTACTGTTACTTTACGTCGATTTTTTGTGAGAGGGAAGTACTTCCCCTGTCGAGCCGGCCCATTCATGCTGCAATCAGCAAGGCTCTACTACCGTGAAAATTATTGAGCTTATCAAGAATATGGTTTAAGTAATGTTCCAAAAGTATATCTACCTGGGACAAGTAGTCCAATTAGGTAGGTCCAACTTCGAGAAGGAGGTCAATCGTCGAATCCAACTCGGTTGGGCAGCGTTCGGGAAGCTACGACATATCTTCTCGTCCGATATCCCGCAATGTCTCAAGACGAAAGTCTTTGACCAGTGTGTGCTGCCAGTGATGACTTACGGATCAGAGACGTGGTCGCTCACTATGGGCCTTATCAGAAGGCTCAAGGTCACTCAGAGGGCGATGGAGAGAGCTATGCTTGGAGTTTCCCTGCGAGATCGAATCAGAAATGAGGAGATCCGCAGTAGAACCAAAGTCACCGACATAGCTCTCCGGATAGCCAAGCTGAAGTGGCTGTGGGCAGGGAACATAGCTCGAAGAACCGATGGCCGTTGGAGCAGAAAGGTTCTGGAGTGGCAGCCACGCACCGGACGACGCAGCAGAGGTAGGCCCCCCGCAAGGTGGACCGACGATCTCGTCAAGATCGCGGGAGGCGGTTGGATGCGGGCGGCTCAAGACCGGTATGTGTGGAGAACCTTGGGGGAGGCCTATGTCCAGCAGTGGACTACATAGCGTGCGTGTTTATTTTTTAAAGGAACTTCTTCGAAACCTAAGTAAGAAGGATATCTCTATAAACGTAGCATGCAGTAATTCGGAACAATACATTTTAAGTATAAATAATATCAAAACCTATCACAGTAAGTAAATTAAAACTAACTTCAAAACAACACTAAGAAAAATAAAACTTAAATCTAACACACATTGTGTCTTATGTTTGCAGAAACCAGGTCGCGTATTTACAAAGGCTATACCATTAGAATGAAAGTGCGAACTTAACTGGCTTAGCTTTTGTTTGACAAAAACTTGACGGAACCCTAGTCTATTCTAGTACAGAAATTAACCGAAATCATTTATTATTTCAGTTAATTTCTGTACTAGAATAGACTAGGACCTCCTTCTCAATTAACCTTTGTAAGATAAATTAATTCTAACATTGCAGCAACAAATGCTATTCAATTTGGGTCTAGGTTTAGGACCACAATGTGCCTAGTGCCTAGTTTTGGTTGGTTAGGTGCGACTGTATGTAATTCAAGTAACTAAATAGATTATGTTAGCGGTTCTCTTATGACCCTTAACCCAAAAATAGGAGCCCTGCGAAGCAGGGCTCCGTCAACTTAGTTTATTAAAACCTATTTAATTGGACATAATGTCTACTTACCTACATATTATATTTGTGGTATAATATAATATAAACTAAGATTTTTGGGTTAAGGGTCAAAAGAGAACCTAACATAACCTATTTAGTTACTTGAATTACATACAGTCGCACCTAACAAACCAAAACCATGTTTGAAAATATCTCGACAAAGGCTTTTATCTATTTGAGTGAATATGAATTATACAGTACTAGGTTTTGTACGTGTATTTTGTTTGAAAATATCAAGGCCAAAAGCTAATCCATTTGAATCAATTTTTTTACTGAGATAGATTAGATATTGGCGAGTAACATCCATAAACAAAAGCTCTTCTATTAGAGTCTGACTCGTGACTCAAATAGTATAGCCTTTGTAAATACGCAACCAGGTCAGCATGGCTGAAGCCTAGCGTGAACTTACAAACGTAAAGTAGCGATACCTACAAAATAGGAGACGGACAAGGGAAGGACGTCATATAAATGACAACACAAATCCACTTTACAAATATATGTATGTATATCTCTAGATTCGATTCCTGGGTCGGGCAGTGTTATTGGGTTTTTCTGTCACGAAATTCTCAGTAGCAGCACGGAGTCTGGAAATGTGCCCGGTACGGCAATAGGCTCGCCCCTTATTACGTGGGACTAAAGTATATCTGGCGAAAAGTGGGTGTAGAAATACACCTCTGCCTACATCTTCGGGGTTATAGGCGTGAGACTATGTATGTATATATGTATATCTGTAAAAGTAATTCGGAACAACTTACTATGTATGTATATATGTATATCTTAAACATATCTGTATGTGAACGCCATAAATATATTATATCCTTGCATATTTTGAATACCCCAAATACTAAAAAGGTTGTGATAATTACGAAAAGGATTGACTGCACCACACTCTGTAAATTGGGTAATAAAATAATGTACACTACCCGCTTTGTTTAAGCGCATTAATGAAAATCTGCGGAAAATATGATATGAAACGAAAATGCATGATTTTAACCGTTTCAGAAGATAATCCGTTTAGTATGAAAAGTTGATTATAACCAGCAAACGACCGAATATCTCTAAAAGCTGGTTTATATCTTATATACCCCATTTTACTTTAAGTGATTGTAAATTGGGTAACACGAACGCTCAAACAATTCGTTCGATGAAACATTTAAATTTTCTCTTGAGATCAAATCAAAATCACTTAAGAGTAAAGTCGTGGAAATTTTAATATCCGTTTTACCAAACTGTGATCAGAGAGGTCATTCGGCATCACGAATAATGGAGTCTATCATTAACCCAAAGGGCCTCTTTAGTTAATGCGACTTTGTGAAAATGTTTGCCTTTAGCTTGATGGGTATAACTTTACTGCAATAAGCTGGTGGGGATTAATGAAGTTGCCCATAATTGGAATGAATATGCAATTTGAATTTTTTATTTAATAACTTGAATATAAATACTGTTGTATTGTGTATTACTTCCGTGCTTGTGTAATCATTATAATCCTGGTACCCTTAGAATTTGTTAACAAATTTTGAATAAATAACGGGAGTGGTGTCAACCTTTACACAATAATCAATAGGTACATTGTGCAAGATGCTTGCTCGAACAACGTACTGGTTTAAGAGGCTACAACATCGTAGCCAATGCAGCAAGTGTTGTGTATTCGATCTCGCGGGACAAATATTTGTATAATCTACGAAAACACATTGGGAGTCTTCGTTCCCTTATGTTGAGTGCCAGCTGTTTCGTTGTATGTAAAATATTGGACGATACAATGTGATCCGTCTATCTAGTAACTGGAGACCCTACTTCTAGACGATGCGAAGAAATGGGAGTACAGTCATCTTCTGAATTTTAACAAATGAAACTCTATAATATATTCTTTAAGTGTAAGTAATTTCGAACTTTTTTGTATGCTTCTTCAAGTTTTCATGTATTTTGTTAGAATTCTAGATACACCTATGCGAAAAATGTATTTGTATAAATAAGAGAGCCTATTTATAATAACAAGTGCGCGCAATTGTATAACTCTAGCAAAATTTGGGAGGAATAAAAAGAACAACGTCGTCAAAGCATTTTTTTTTCTCAACATAAAACATTCAGAAATAACTTTTCCGATCATGAATATTCATGTTTTTCTTATTGTCGCATCTTCGCACATTTCGAAACAAAAATGAGTTAAACAATCGTATAAGTGGGAGGACATTTACGGGTTACAAAGGCGACGAAAGTATAATTAATGTCCCGTAAAAGTTAAAATTCTAAGAAAGTTCTTTGTTTTAATACCGAGATGTCACGTAGTCTCATTAGGGGTTAAGTACCGCTGAGCTACATCCAGTCAACCCTCTTGCTCTAGTATTTTCAGTTTGTTTATTTTTATTTTTTATTACGCAGTAAACTTAGGTTTTACAGGCCACTGTGTTTATTTTTAATTTGTGCGTATTTGTTTTATGGTAACAATGAGGAGTGTTACCAAGAGTTTGGTGCAACTTATTAATGAAAATGTGGTTGGTTAAGAATTTTTACTATAAGAATTTTGATTTTAATTTCAGGTAGAGTTTTGATGATATTGAAGACCTAATTCGTAGACCTACTGAAATTAAAATTCGTCCATAAATCGTCCCAATCTTAATATTTGTTCTAAGACATTAAAAACGCCTATAGTGATGTTTTAATTCGAATCCCATTTGATCTTTCCAAAAATACGAGCGTTACATGTTTGCTTTTTAAACGTTAACAGAATATATCATAGTGAGACGAAATGTCTTAAATTTAACTTTTAAAATTATAGGTGATATGTATGGCTCGATTGTAAGTTACTTGTATTTATATTGTAGTGTATTTTAATTCGGTGGTTCGACAATTTTGTAACCTGTGAGCAATTATACCTAAGTATATCATATTTATTTGTAAAATCTCTGCGGGGCGGGCTTGCCATTTTATGGAATGAAATGCTAATTAAAGATTACTCGTCTACAATTTTCATCTAGCATAGCATGAACGACTATAGATAATGCTACTGCTACACCTGCATTAGCGTTAACGTAAATGGCAATGGCCAGCAACGCGTTAACTAACGCATAAAAAAATCGCGTTGACAATTTGTAATTTAAGGCGTTAAAACTTGGCCACATCAACGTAGCGCCTAAATTAACGCGCTAATTGACGCATTAAGATGCAGGTGTAGCAGCAGCATAAAAAGTAGACAAGCTGAAAATAAAATTACTAAATTAATAAGTAGGTGCAGGCCGGTTATCTTCTATAACGAGGTGATTACACTCGCTTGGCTCGATTGTATATAAAGATACGAATTTCTTATAATAGTATATAATTCAGCTGTAATCTGTCCCATTTTAGCTAATTAAGTTCGGCTAGTGGGTGTTTCACGAATAAAGTCCCTTACTTGGTAACAGAAAAAATATTTTTGTTGAATGATGAAACTAATTTCGTGATTTGCTTTATTGGTTACTTAAGACCATATGATCCTACTTACCTACTTTTATTACATTAGCATGACTCAGCTTCTCGTTCGTAATAGATCTGCATAGGTTGCCACTTGGATGGGTGGTCGCGTGTAGCATTTAGGTTCATTAGGGCGCTACCGTACTACTTTGTGTCTCAGGATAAGAATCGTTAGGCCATGTCTCAGGCCTTCCTCCGTGCGGCTTATAAACTCCGACACCAGAGTTCGCCACAAAATCACACGAAGAAGAAGTAACATAATTTCATTATATCCAGAGACAACTCAAACACCGCCATCTGATCCCAAACTAGCCAAAACTATGGCAATTAGAGAGCTGGTAAACATGCATGAATATTTGTAAGACATTAATTATTTAATATGACATAGAATCTTCGCTAAAAGTGCCTACTAAATAAGCTTTATTCTAATAAACCCAGACAAAGCAAAAACGATATGAAGTTTGAGATAATGACTTCTACTTCAACTACGTTGAGTCATGAGTGGTACGACGACCGGTTGGTTCAGCGGGAGTGTAAGCGACTGCTACGCCGAAGGTCAAGGGTTCGATTCCCGCTCAAGTCAAACATTTGTGTGCATGAACATGGATGTTTGTCTTGGTCAGGATGTTTTTATGTATAGTATTTGTGAATTTACAAAAAATAAGTATATATATGTATGTTTATCCATTACCTAGTACCCATAGTACAAACTCTGCTTAGTTTGGGACTAGATGGTGATGTGTGTATGTGGTAGAATATTATATATAAATAAAAACTTATATATGGCTTAAACCTGGAGTAATTCTATTGAAATAGCGTACCTTAGAATAAAAGAAAGATATATTTTCTACAGCCATCTCACAGAAACAATATACGAGTACAAAGATACGAAATAGTTATAAAAACAAAAATATAAATTAGCTATTTATATTTTTATTGTTATATTTTTGTATCAAGTCTCACTCTGTGGAGTGATGCAGTCATCCCGTGAAAACGGCTGATGCATATGCTATTCTACCTTTCTATTTAAATAATTGCCTGATTGAGTCTCATTATATACATAATTATAATTTTAGCAAAAGATTGGCAGTATTTAATAAAATCTAATGCACAGAACAGAATGAGAAACATAGGTTAGAATAATTATGTACGGTAAGAGCAATAAAGATTTCAGTTCATCATTTGCCAGCGCTGACCTCCTATTTTTTATTTTTTTTTATTTCTTCTCCATAGCACACTTTCTGCCAGCTATTACTAACATTTACATTTTTAACAATAGAGGAAAATAGGAACTAAAATGTGAATCCTAAATTTACAAACATTACTTTTGCGATATCAAAAGAATTGTTTTCGTCCAATGGCCGTTCTTATTATTTCCTGTTTTCACCTGTCATTTTCGCATTCCGAAAAGTTATTAAAATGGATGCCTATTTTTAAATAATAGATACTTACAGAATTATGCCAAATTATAACACAGTAAAGGAGCACTGCCAAACACACAAAATAGGAAATATAACAAATTAACATTGAAATAATGTTTTCATCATATATATCATTTCAGCCTAGAGACATCCACTGCTAGGCATAGACGCCACGGATCTATCGAAATATATGTACTAATGCCTGCATCCAACCACTTCCCGCAATCAAATCGTCGCTTCACCGGCCTAGCCCTGCTAAGTCATCTAGTACGTATCTAATTTAGACTTTTAAACTAGGCGTCAACATTTTCGGAACGAATAGAGTACCTATTTAAAGAAATACACTTATTACGTAGCCCGATCTAAAAAGAAAACAAAGACTTACACAAGCTGGAAGACAGTCGTGGCCTAATCTTTTATGCCACGAGACATTAACCTAAGTCAAAACTCATGTAATTATTTTGGAGCAGACGTTGACTAAATTAATATTAAATTTAATTTTAAAAGCCTATAATATAATCTGTATATATATTTAATTATATAAAATTTTTGCGTTACTGACTGACTGACTGACAGACACGCTACAGCCAGAACTACTGGGCGTAAGTAGGTGAAATTTGGCATGTATGTTCCTTGAGGAGTGTAAGGTAGCACTTAGAGAGGATTTTTGAAAATTTCCGCCCCTAAAGGAGTAAAAAATGTTGTCAGAGTTTGTATGAAACTTTTTATTCTTTCAATGGATTAACTCTAAACTTTGTGTTGTGGTTCTTTAAATGAAATAAGTTAACACTAAGAAACATATTTCGGAAATTCTTACGCTAAGAGGAAAAAGAGCAGTCAAAATATGTATGAAATCTTTGTATTTCTTCAAGGGATTAACTCCAAACTTTGCATATTTGGTCGTCAAATGACGTTAGTAAACATCAATATATTTATTTTGCAAACTCTTGCCCTAAGAGGGTAGAAAAGGGAGTCAAAGTTTGTGTAAAACCATATGTTTTTGCAATAGAGTCACTTCAATTTGTATATATAAAATCCTTGCGTTACTGACTGACTGATAGCCACGCTACAGCCCAAACTACTGGGTGTAAGTAAGTGAAATTTGGCATGTATGTTTCTTGAGGAGTGTAGGGGAGCACTAAGAGAAGATTTTTGAAGATTACTCCCCTAAGGGAGTTAAATATGTTGTCAAAGTTTGTATGAAACTTTTTATTTCTTCAATGAATAAACTCTAAACTTTGTATATTGATTCCTCAAATGAAAATAGTTAACACTAAGAAGCATTTTTCAGAAATTCTTACGCCAAGGTAGTAAAAAGGGCAGTCAAAATTTATGTAAACCTTTTGTATTCCTTCAAGGGATGTGTCTCAAATGACGGTAGTGAATTCAGTTCTAGGATGAAATGAAAACAATATTCATCAAATTTGTTTGAGAATTTGCATTGTTAATCAAGAGGCGCAATAGTTTATACAAATCATTTTATCGAATCGAAATTTACGCGAGCCAAGCAGTGGGCAAAAGCTAGTATTCTATAAAGTCAGTAAGATTTTACGCTGACAAATATCCCGCAAATTTCTTTGAAAATATATTTTAAGACCACAAATGTTATGAGCTATCTCATTACTCCGGAGATTTAAAGCAAAAATTAGGTCATCGAAACACACCTTTCATGTTACTCAAAGCAATTTCCCTTTAATAAGGCCGAGTTCCGACGTTCGTCGGTAAGATAAAGGTGGTTAGAAACACGAGCATCGTGGAATAGGCTCGTTAACTTTTCAATTTTCCAACGTAAGCTTTAGTAATAGTTGGATGTGACGCCGGTGTGGCCCAACCCTATTATTTAGTGTTGTTACGACCGCGGGACACGGACAATTGTTTATGATTTTTTTTATCTTAGGGTAGAGATTGCCCGAGTAATGTGTTGTTACGAGTGATTTAGATTTTATAATATTAGAAATTTGCCTGATGTTGCAGCTTTATGAGCGTGCACACATTTTCTCAATTTGCGATTACTTATTCTCTTAGTATCTATGTAGCTAAGATATACTAAAAAGTTGTTCAAAAAATTGTGAACGTTTGGGGCCAGGTAGATATAATGTTGGGATAGTCTGGTAGATTAGGATATAAAATCGCCCACTAATAATTACTGGTAGCTCTGCACTAATATACCTAGTGTGTTAGATTCAAATCGTTATATTTCTCTATACTTTCATTTTGGTTTCATATTGTTTTACCTGGCAGACCTAAACTACTACCACACTACTATATGAGTTCCCACGTAGCTGCAGCTCAGCAGATACAGCTAGAAGATTTAATCACGCGTATGCTCATCATCCACCACTATTGAAGGCACGGTGCGTTTTAACTCGAACTTTTTTTGCCGCAGACGCAAGTTGATTCTGATATCATAATAAGGACTCATTACTTACGACGAATAATGCATTTAATACGATAATCGAATCAAATAAGTTCTAAGGAGCTAGCGAAATATAACCAAAAATAAATTCATTTATTTTTGGTTAAATGAATTTATTTTTGGTTATATTTTTGCTTGTTGCTTGGGCAATTGCTACATACTGAACTTCTGAAAAAGTCCAATAGCACACCGCAGACGACTGCTAAAATATAGCCAGTTTGTTTCTTGAATAACTTTTAGACCACAAGGAAGATAATTTTAATTTTTTTTAAGTTATCCAGAAATATAAAGTTTCGTCACTTAGGACCCTTTATTTCTAAAATCTTTGATATTTTAAGTTTTTTTTATTTAGAATAATTGTTAGTTAATAAGTTTTCCTAGAAAGTAACAGTTTAGAGGCAAAAAGTAAACAGATTTCTTAAATTTAGATCATTTTGATGTCAAGACGAAAATTTCAAAAAATTGTTTAAAGCTCGATATCTCAGAAACCGTTAATTTTGGACCCCTAGTTGACAGGGATCAATTTGTTGCAAATTACCTCAAATATCAAACATCCTGTATATATAAACGTCGTGTATGGCGTTCTCTCTCCCTCCTTAACAAAACGCTGTATTTACGTGTATGTAAACTATTTTAATAATCAAGTCAAAAGTAAAATTATCACTGGCAATTGGCGATGCAAAGATTATCCACGCGCCTCTAGCGGGTTTGGAAGTTGTCGAGGTACGACACTTTTGACAGCTTACAATACAATAATATTAATAATAAGCCCCCTATAATCCAACCATACGTCCGAGTCGAACACCTGACTCACGTGGGGGGCGGACACGCGATATAGTAGTTACTGGCGCGGCCAACATGGCTCTGGGAACCATTTATATGGAGATGATGTTACGAAGTAAACGATTAGGACCACTTCCCGGGGGCAATCGCCGGGAGCTGACGCTCTAGTCTATTGTATTCTATTCTATTCCATTCCATTCCATTCCATTCTATTCTATTTTATTTTATTTTGCTTTATTTGGAAAAAAAAACGATATTACAATATATATGCTTAAGGTAGTACATTTTCTTGTAAATAACTTATTGTAATAACTGCGACATTTTCCACAGATTATATGTTACGCAGGAGGTAAATGCCTTTCTACCTGCGTCCACTTAAGCCGATAAACCAAGAATACGCATCAAATGGCCAACAAAACTAAATGTATTCATCATGCGTACTTATTATTTCGTTACAAAATTAGAAACTAACATGACATGTTATAGGAAAGCTTTGCATGAACTATTCGCACAAAAATATCCAGGTATTCAGGCAACCGAACAAAGAATCTCAGACCAAAGACGTATGATAGTTAGGAATAAATACCTCACAGATGATCATCTGAATCAGATAAAAGAAGAACTCCGAAAGGAATTAGAACATCAACACACTACTGCATTAACACCTACACACGACTCAGTACAAAACACGAACATAAACGACCAAATAGAAACCAATATATACTCTACACTACAAATAAACTCATCTCAACATGCATTTTATCTTGATTATACTTCCACAACCCAAACTTCACATATATCCACAGAAACAACATCAACACAAAGTATTCTCTTAGAATCCGAGTTACCAATGATAGAACAAGACTCGACTTGTGAAGAAAATGTGATTAAACTAACCGATCAATTACGTACTAAGCTGCTGCCTTATGGAGGTATGGATCCTACTATGAGGCCAAGCTCCCTAAATTAGGTTACAGCAAGCGACTGATTTACTCAGTATATTTAATAATAACATACTGAATCGATGCCTAATAGAAAATATACTTCTGACCGATATTCACACCTTAATATACTGCACTGCTACTGTAGTAGCAAAAGAACTAGGATACAAAATATACACACAATATAATAATCTGATAAACTAAAAGTACACCGAACCCCCATGGCAAATTAGGCTGCAAAAAGACATCTCAAAGTTAAGATCAGATATAGGTAGGCTTACGCAATATCTTAGAGGAAATAGATCGAAAAGATTACAAACGATAGTAGGAAAAATACTAACAAATAGCAAGGTACACACAAGACACGAGAATAATAATAAAACTCTAGAAAAACACCTTGATACACTCAAACAGAAACTGTCCCTTAAAGCGCATAGATTGACTGGATATAAAAAGGCATTGCAATGAAAGCAAGAAAATAAACTGTTTGCTACAAATGAAAAGATTTTCTACAGACAAATGAAGACGAATAAAATAGACGATAATTTAGATAATGGTAACCTAGGCACAACAACTAGAGAACAAGCAGAAGAATTCTGGTCAAATATTTGGTAAAAAGATACCACGCATAATAATTTAGCACCTTGGATAACGGAAGAAGAAAACAGATGGGCAACAATGGAAGAAGTGGAGTACTCAGAAATAGTAGATAGAGGCATAAAAACCGTGACGGCAAAACTTCACAACTGGAAGTCGCCAGGTATCGACAATATACATAACTTTTGTCTGAAGCACTTACATTCACTACACCAATGTATAGCTAACTGTTTCAATAACATTATACTTAAAAAGCAGCCTATACCGCCCTTCTTAGCAACAGGAATAACTTATATGATCCCCAAGACCAAAAACTCACAAGACCCCTCACAATACCGACCTATTACATGCCTACCTACACTGTACAAATTTTTTACAGCCACTGTTACCAATAGAATCAATTCACATATTGAAAATAATAATATTATAGCCGAGGAACAAAAGGGATGCAGGCGGAACCACATGTTGTGTAAAGAACAACTTATAATTGATGCCACAATACTAAGGCACGCTAATGCAAAGAAAAGGAACCTACATATATTGTACATATATAGACTATCGTAAGGCATTTGACAGTATTCCACACTTTTGGCTTATTAAAATATTAAATATTTACAAAATTAATCCCAACATAATAAACTTTTTAAAAGCAATGATGTCATTCTGGAAAACTAAAATGTACCTACGTCATAACCAAAATTCTATTACAACGCGAGAAATTCAGATTAGAAAAGGTATTTACCAAGGTGACTCCCTCAGCCCATCGTGGTTCTGCCTCGCTCTTAACCCACTTTCCTCCATGTTAAATAAGCAAAATATCGGTTATTATTTCAATCGCACCTCTAACGCAACTTAGCTCATTTAAATTATATGGATGATATAAAACTTTATAGTAACACATAAAAAAATATTAAGAAACTTATTGATATTACAGCGTCATTTAGCAAAGACATTGAAATGCAGTTTGGATTAGACAAATGTAAAATCTTAAATGTAACAGGGAAAAATAGAGCCAGGAGATCATATAACACAAGAGGGGAAAATTATAACAGCCATGGATACAAATGAAGTGTATAAATATCTGGGCTACCAGCAATCGAAACTATTAGACCATTCAAGACTTAAAACACTGCTTACTAAGGAATTCAAAAACAGATTAACCATGCTTTGCAAAACTCAACTAACCTACTCTTTTGGTGTAGTGAAATGGTCCCAAACAGACCTGAATGGTCTTGAAATTAAAACTCGTACTATATTGTTATTAACTCGTACTACAAGGCTGCAAGAAATCGCTGCAACCAGATGATACGCAATGCCAAACGCCGACATATTATTAGTAATATTGACTCCGGATCGCCAGGTGATATCTGGAGATTTTTGGGGACTCTAGGGATAGACAGAGCGAAGCAGTGTAATCTTCCGCCGGCTATTGGGTAAGACGATTTATATAAACATTTCATCACCTCGAATACTTTAGATCGTCTAACCCTGCGTCAAACGGTTGACTTCATTGCGGGATTGCCTTCTCTAAATATAAATTGCTTTAGTTTTTCTCCCGTAACCACAGATGAAGTAAAAAAGTCCATCCTATCCATAAAGTCAAAGGCTGTGGGCTACGATCAGATCAGTCGTCGCATGGTCACCACTGTCCTCGACCAACTCCTTCCCGCTATCTCCCATATCATCAACTTCTCCTTGTCCTCCTGCCAATATCCCAACGTGTGGCGTAAAACCTACGTTCGTCCTCTTCCCAAAATCTCCCATCCCACTATGCCGAGCCACTATAGACCCATATCCATCCTCCCTTTCCTATCCAAAATCCTAGAGGCTTGTGTTCACAAGCAGCTTTCCAGATGTATCCTATCCAACAATATCCTTAGTCCTCTCCAATCCGGGTTTCGGCCTGGACACAGTACTGTTTCCACCCTACTCAAAGTGACTGGCGATATTAGGGCGGGCGTGGAGAAAGCCGAGGTAACCGTATTAGCTTTGGTTGACTTCTCAAACGCCTTTAATACCGTCAGTCACGATGTTCTCCTGGCTATCCTTTCCCACCTTAATATTTCATCTGAGGCTCGGAATTGGTTCTCTTCATATCTTTGTGGACGCCGGCAGTCGGTTCGCACTGATGAAACATCGTCAAATTGGTGTGAGCTGGATGCTGGGGTTCCACAAGGCGGAATTCTCTCTCCACTTCTATTCTCATTGTTTATTAGTCTCATAACTCGTGAACTTCAGTGTGCGTATCACCTGTATGCTGACGACTTGCAGCTTTACTCTCAGGCACCGGTGGATAAGTTATCAGATGCAATCGACAAAGTTAACCAAGATTTACAAGCGATAAAGATGTGGTCTGATCGATTCGGTCTTTGCGTGAATCCATCCAAATGCCAGGCTATTGTTGTGGGCAGTTAGCGCATGATTTTTAGAGTAGACTTCACAAGCCTGCCATCTGTTACTTTCAATGGATGTGTAATACCATTTGCTACAACCGTGAAAAATCTTGGTTTATACATAGATACCACTCTTGACTGGCGGGCTCAGATTGCAGCAGTTAGCCAGAAAGTTTTCGGGACTGTTCACTCTCTTTATCGCCTGAAGAACTTTCTCCCTTCAAAAACTAAAGCAATGCTTGTGCAATCGTTAATCTTCCCCATAATTGACTATGGTGATGTTTGTTATCTCGACCTGAATGCAGACCTGCTCAATAAACTTGACCGACTTCTCAATTATAGCATTCGATTCGTTTTCAATCTTCGTAAGTTCGACCACGTCTCGAGATTCCGTACTGAATTAAAATGGTTGCCAATTCGTCAGCGACGGAATTTGCGTACGCTGACGACCTTATACTCACTTCTCCATTCCCTTAATTCCCCTTCTTATCTAATGCCTAGTTTCCAATATCTCTGCTCCAACCATGTTAAGAACTTGCGATCATCTAATAACCTTCTTCTTCTTTGGCCATCTCACACTTCTAATCGAGTTTATTCTTCTTTGCATATCCAATCTCTCGTAGTAAGATCTGGAATGCTCTCCCTCCTGAAATTAGGATGGCCACTACTCGAGACACATTCAAGTTCAAGGTTATATCGTGGATTGTCGGAAGCTTGTCAGTAGCAGCGCTCACTTATTACCTATTAGCAGTTTCAATTTATGAAGTATTTATGTTTATGTAGAAATTATAGTTATAATATATATATTTATTTATATATTTATATATAATTAATATATTTCAACGTGTATATTTATTCGTATGTATGTATGTTGTGTGTATATATAGGGCATTTATATTCGTATGTATGTATTACCTTGTATAATATTCTATTGTTATATTAAGTTTTCTTGTTTTAGTCTCTAAAACACACCTGCCACTATCATCTATGCATCACCCTAAGGTTGACTGGTAGAAAATGCCTTTGGCATTAAGTCCGCCTTGTGCAAAATGTATTGCAGGAAGTTTAATAAATAAATAAATATTGACCAAAAATAACTTTTTACTTCCTAGGTCAGCTGTCGAGCGAATGTCTCTGAAACGTATAAAAGGCGGTAGAGGTCTAATAGACATGACTTGGCTGTGGAAAAAGCAGGTTATCAATCTTAGGTCATTCTTTCATAACAAAGCCGCTACTAGTGATCTCCATAGAATTATTGTTAGCAATGATATCAAATTTACCCCTCTTAATTTAGCAGAAACATTTAACACCACAACGTATTTAAGTACTATTCAATTAGATCCAGAAATCATTCGACTAGATCAATGGAAAAGCAAAGTACTACATGGTCGCCACCCGCCTGATTTACAACAATCGCATATTGATTTAGAAGCGTCAACTAGATGGCTGACATTTGGCTATCTATTTCCGGAAACCGAAGGGTTTATAATAGCTCAGGATCAAGTTATAAACACGAAAAATTATAGGAAATATATTATTAAAGATACCAATGTCACAGATGATAAATGTCGAAAATGACCCAAACTGCCAGAAACCATACAACACATTACAGGAGCATACTCTACACTGACACAAACGGACTACACACATCGCCACAACCAAATTGTCAATATCATTCACCAGAAACTGGCCCTCAAATATAACTTAATCGAAGATACACATTCACCTTACTACAAATATCATCCCAGCTCCGTATTAGAAAACAATGCTTACAAAATGTATTACGACCGAGCCATACTCACAGACAAGACCATTCATTACAATAGACCGGACATTACAATACACCACAAATTAAAAAATATTGCATATATAATAGACATAGCAGTCCCAATTACCCACTATCTGCTAAAAACTATCTATCATCAGCTTTTAACAGTCCACTGCTGGACTAGGCCTCTCCTTTGAAAGGAGGAATTGGCCTACTATACCACGCTGGCCAAACGGGTTGGTATAGGGTTTGTATCAAGTTTTCCTTCTCTTACAGTGATATTCTCTGCATAATATGTTCCCTCTGTCGGCTCTTACGACACCCATGGGATGATATGGGGTGGTGACATTCCGTATTCTTAATCCGTCACCACACGGACAAAAACGGCTAAAAACTATGACTGAAAAAATAAATAAATATACGGAACTTAAGGAAGAACTGGCAAGAATCTGGCGAGTTAGAAATGTATAATGTACCAATTGTAATATCCACCACTGGATATTACAATTGGAACATTTAATAATACTAAAATATTTGCACCATAGCCTAAAACTACTTGATTTAACATCAAATACCTTTGTCAATATACAAAAAGCAGCAATATTAAACACATGTAGGATTCTACGAAAGTTTATGCAGAGCGATGAAACGCAGCATCTCATTTAAATGACAATTACTTGGTCTTGACCCGTAATTGTCATTAAAACACCAGCGATCAGCTGAGTATTAAAACAAAACATAATAATAATAATCTTTATTGTATACCAAATAGTAAATTTAACACAGGAATTACAACAGATAAGTACATGTTGCACAAACGGCAGCCTTATTTCTAAAAAACAATCTCTTGCAGGCAACACTTATGGAAAAGAGAAGTAAGGAGCCAGACATAGGGCAGTTTTGGCGTAGTAAGATACTAATGAAACAAAATACGAATACACTTTATACTATACAAATACACTAATATATATTAAATACTATAGTATATACACAATTTTGTTTCGCAGTTATGGTGGCAATTGTATTTAGAACTCTCAAATGTAGTAGTAATCTGTGAAAGAGTCGTACATGGACGATTTCTAAATTTAGCCGATAGAGACGCTAGTTAGAATCTTAGCATCGCCAATATGGCTTCACTAATTAATAAGAATGAATATTATGATTTGAGTCATTGTAAAGGCAACAATAGAATCAGATATGTGACTCAACACGCACCTGATCGGATGAATTTAATTCATAAAGAAGCAAATTCTCTTTGTTCTGCTACATTAAATATATGTATTTTATTATAGAATTGATTAGGTAGGTATTGGCTATATTTAAAATCCAATAGTCTTTTTATAAAAACATGCATTGAACTTAGATAGAACGAACATCTCACAGGTAAAATAAATAATACCAAAGTGTTACAAGAATTCCAATTAAGTTTAATATTTGAACAATTCAGGTGAAATTTCAAATTAAAAGCTTCCGTGTTGTGACGGATTAAGAATACGGAGTGTCCCAACCCCATATCATCCCATGGGTGTCGTAAGAGCCGACAGAGGGAGCATATTATGCAGAGAACAGCACTGTAAGAGAAGGAAAACTTGATACAAACCCTATACAAACCCGTTTGGCTAGCGTGTTATAGTAGGCCAATTCCTCCTTTCAAAGGAGAGGCCTAGTCCAGCAGTGGACTGATAAAGGCTGATGATGTATGGTGAAATTTCAGAATTGCCTACACTGTAGTTCTTTGTTACTTTTGACACCTAGGTGCGATACAATTCTTACTTGTATGTATTGAAACGCAAAAGAAATAGAGTAATATGGGAATACCTACTGTTTAAATTTTCGCTTTTTACTAGGTATTATATTTCGCTTATGCACATTACGTAGCATCTGCTATTAACATACTGCACCGTAAATGCAATGTACAAATATGTGAACTCGGTAAAATGAAGTCTGTATTCCTACCATGCGAGTGAATGTACTACACTATTGTAGTTATAGTTTGTTGAAAAAGAACTTATTATCTTCTTCTATATATACAAGTTTTTTGCGTTACTGACTGCAACTGCAGACAACGCACAGCCGTAATTTCGGTTATTCCTTTCTAACTGCACCCTTTTACGGCCCCCTGGGATCATACATGCCACATTTCGGCTTCTTGTGACCAATAGTTTCGATTATGCGCTGCCTGTCAGTCAGTCAGTATCGCAAGTAATTCATATATATAGATGGACTCCGCCTAACCGCTACACCGCCATTTGCTACGATCCAGACATATCTCTTTTGCTTCATCCAATCTCATCAAAATTTATTTTGCTGTATAAACTATAGCAACACGTAGTAGGGCTAATAGTATGAAAATGCAGTGGCGGGTAGCATAGGGCGCGGGCCATTACACGCGTTATTTCATTAAGCAACGGATAATGAAATTTCCAACGGTAAAATTGTGCCCGAGGCCTCGAATAAGTGCATGAAGATGAGAGCGCGTAGTAGAAAAGTTTAAATAGTATGAAATGTTGTGTTGTATGAAACGCTGAAGATCTTATAAGTGTAAAAGTTTATATTTTTGCTGCGTTATTACAGAGAGAGAAGTATTCTAAAAATGGATTACGATTAAATGGAACCTCCCACAATGCAAGCTCACACCCTCATTTTACAGAAGATAGAAAACTACAAAATACTGAGTCTTGTATATTCTGCTTCGGATAGAGAGTAGAAAAGTGAGAGGGCGACCAATGAAAAGATGGATGGACTGTGTGAGAATGGATCTGGAAGAGATAAGGTTAATAATAATCTGAAGAAGATAGAGAAGAAGTATGGGAGCGCAGAATACACTTTGCTAATGCCAAATAAATGGAGACCAAGGCAAGGATGAGTGTGCTCTGCTTCAGCTGGTTAACAAGCTTTTTCTAGAG
The DNA here is from genome assembly GCA_944739405.2 of Euclidia mi. Taxonomy (NCBI): domain Eukaryota; kingdom Metazoa; phylum Arthropoda; class Insecta; order Lepidoptera; family Erebidae; genus Euclidia; species Euclidia mi. The sequence continues at coordinate 51,847,612 of OX123190.2, forward strand.
ATGGTGTGCATATCAGACGATGTGGGTATTAGCGTCAAAGCTATTCACCCATAAAAAGTGGACTAAAGAAATTTCACTTGTTGATGGATTGGTAGTTTTATAGCCCTAGTTACACTTATGACAAACATGAATATGTATCAGAACATTTATTTGAACTATACCTACTATATAACCAGACGTAAACCACAATAGAACAGGATGTAAGTACATAATATGATAAGAAAGCTTCTTTAAGTCTAAATTTTAAATTATCTATTGAGCACCTTGTCAACGACGGAAAAACTATCCCTTAGATCTTAAAAAAACGTATTATCTATGTACTCAACGAACCAAGATTTCTTCTTTTCGAAAACGATTCTCTCTTCTCAAAGGTTATGTCTGTAACGTGGGTGAATAAATAAATATTGAAACAAAGAAAACATGCAGTCGCAACCAATAAAAACATTCAACGAAACTTAACTCCAGATTGTTAATTGGAAGATAATTTTGTTTGGGTGATCAGAACCAAAAACTTAATTATTACTTGTTTATGCAGAAATGTCATGACTATAAGTATCTATAAACATGTAGAACTTTAATTAACTGTTGTGTATTTATACCATCCTGAATATGTGTGACTGATGACGGCAAGGCATTAATAAATTGGGCTGGTTGAATGCGATTTGTGTTGACATTTCATCATAATCATCGTCCTAGCGTTATCCCGGTCGCATCCAAGACTTAAAAGCCTTGGAGCCCGAGGTCTGTTTATTGGTCTAACCAGATATGACAGAATATCAATTTTTCCACAGAGCGACTGCCGTCTGACTTCCGCAACCCAAAGTGATAGCGATCATCATCATCTTCCAGGCATTATCCCAGTTGCATTGAAGACTCCTCGTCTTAGAGGCCGGATTCCGCTTACTAGTCTAACAAGATTTGGCAGAATATCAGCCATGTTAGCGAAACTCCCCGAACGACTGTCAAAGATCTTTATGACATCCGAGACCAACGGCTTTTAACTCTCCGAGGCACGGGAAAAGTGATAATTAACAATTTAACATTTTATGTTGACATTTAATGCGCAAATTGGAAACTCAGACCTTACCATACGTGAATACAGCATTCTGATTGGCAAATTTCGCATATTTTGAAATACAGAATTTATCGTTGCATCCAGTGCCTCCACGGCTTTTATTACATGTATTGTATAATAACATTATGTTTATAATCCAACTTAAAAATAAATTATGATTAAATCCATAACAGTGTCTACCGTTGTGGCGTTTGACCTGGAGTCAGCCATTGCATTTATCTTTTACGGTTATCATAAAGAATCCACTTTTCATCACTTGTCACAATTCGATCCAATATTCCTTCATTTCTGTACCGATTCAACAAGGCAACACAAGTTTCAACACGCGTTTGTTTCTGCAGATCAGTCAAATCATGAGGCACCCATTTTTCGTATTTTTAGGGTCCCGTACCTCGGAATGAAAAAAACGGAACCCTTATAGGGTCAATTTGTTTGTCCGTCCGTCTGTCAAGACCCGTTATCTCAGAAACGCATGAAGGTATCAAACTGAAATTTATACCAAATAGTCAAGTCTGCTGTCTCATGAAGCTGTGAAAAAATCAAACTTCTAAACCAACGCAATCAAAAGGTACAACCGTTTATGCTGCAAATTTCCGCAATTTTCGAAACTCAAAATTTTCTCAAAGCTTTCGAAAGCAAGGGAATCAAAACCTACAGGGTACTTCCCGTAAACGCAGAATCTTTAAATTTGGTACGAAGCAATGTCTTGTAGCACAGATAAAGGAAAAATTGCGAAAACCGTAAATTTTTTGTTAAATCACATATTTCTTTTAATAATTATATATACTTTCAGGTTTGTACGGAACCCTCGGTGCGCGAGTTCGACTCGCACTTGACTCGTTTATTTATTTTATTTATTTGACGCAAATTAGTCAATATTGTGGGTAAGGTAACGTTAAACCATGCCGCTAATTCCTGGGTAGTTTGACGCGGATCGGCTTCCACCATCTCTCTTAATTCATCGTTATTCACCTGTATGGGCGGTCTTCCTCGTGGCTCGTTCTTCAAGTCAAAGTTTCCATCGCGAAAGCTTTTAAACCAAAATCGCACGGTGCGTTCATTAGAAGACTCCTCTCCAAATGTGTTGTTAAATAAAACCTAATTTATAAACAAACTATTTTGTAGTTCATCCTTGTTAACTTGTCAAATTGGTGCTCTTTTGTCTCTGATGTGCTCTAACGTAATATCGCTTGTACAACTATTGCAAATAATTTTTTTTTAATCACGCTTATTCGGGAGTTTATAATTTAAAACAGGTTATGGGCCGTCCCGTATGCCTACTCTGAATTAGATTAAAAGTATGTTTTTCAAAATCTGCAACAATTTTAGGTAGGTACTGCATTGTTGAAAACCGGCGAACAATGAATAACTTGCAAATTGAGAAATTGTCCGGCAGAGATAATTACAATACGTGGAGATTTGCGGTAAAAAGCTATTTGGAGCACGAAGATTTATGGAGTTGCGTCGATCCGTTATATGAGAAAGAAATTGACCCGAAGAAAGACGTGAAAGCAAAGTCAAAAATCATTTTACTTGTAGAACCTACAAATTTCGTTCACATTGAAGAAGCCAAAAGTGCACGAGAGGTTTGGTTAAATCTACAAAAAGCATTTCAGGACTCCGGGCTTTCAAGAAAAGTTGGGTTATTGAGAGACCTAATCAATACGTCTTTGGAAAATTGTGTCAATGTTTAAGAATATGTCTCAAAAATCATGTCAACCGCCCATAAATTACGGAACATTGGGTTCAAAGTAGATGACGAGTGGCTCGGTACACTTATGCTGGCAGGTCTGCCAGAAACTTACAAGCCTATGATCATGGCTATTGAAAGTTCGGGTATAGCCATTTCATTTGTGGTTCGGCGTTACACCGAAACCGTAGGTTCTAGGCGACTTGGAGAAGGAATGGACTGTATATAAAGGATGGCGATTTCTGGGTCGCCTAGAAAGGAATAAGGGATTGGATTGGGAGAGAGGTATAGGATATTCTAAAGGATGCTGCAGGATGAGGGGCACCTACCTTATACGTCAGTCCTCTTTCCTTGCAAATGGCAGCCTCCTGGTGTTTTCGAGATGAAGCTGCTTGATTCACTCCACAACACAAATCACTTTCACTCGCAAGCGGTTTTGTATAAGCGGTAATAATTATAGCGGAAGCGGCGCGGTGCGGTACGGTATGGCGGACACGTATTTAGCGACTCGAATGTTCTGGACTGTCTCTCGCGTCGACGATCGCGGCGACCAATCCGCGAAAGGCGTGCCCCTTCCAGGGAATGGGATAGAGAGGGACGGAAACATCGCTCGCATTAGACAAGCAAGCGTGGAACGATTGACGTTGATGTGATTAGTTATAGATAGGAAGGTAGATGGCGCTACCAATCTGACTTCATTAAAACAAAGTTGTTACAGGAGGTGAAGGTCCCTGAATCCTCTGTACTGTATACCAAGCACAAAAATAAAACTTTCAGCAATAAACAGCAGATAAATAGTAAAGGAAAAGGACCCCGTTGCTATAATTGCAATCAGTATGGCCATTACAAATCTCAATGCACCACGAAGAAAAGTTCTGATAAACAGGAAAATAATTATTTAGCAATTTTTTCAGCTTGTTTTTCAGTAAATGACAACAACTGGTATGTTGATTCGTGTGCACCCATGCACATATCTCGCAGAGCAGATTGGATGTATGATAAACGACCATCATCGGTACAGAAAATCACAGTTGCCAATAATGATGTTGTCTCCGCGCAGGAAATGGGTAACGTTAACCTTATCACTGTTACTTGCAATGATGAGCATCTTATACAGGTAAGAGATGTATTATTCATACCAAAATTAAGTACTAACTTACTGTCAGTTAGTCAGCTAACTAAGAATGGATGCATGGTTACTTTTACTAGTACTGGCTGTGAGATTTATAACCCCAACGGAATACTTGTTGCCACAGCAACATTAGTCAATAATATGTACAAATTGAATACAGTCACAGGAAGTGCCTATGCAACAACAGTCAGTGAAAGTAAAGCTAGTTTAGATATATGGCATAGAAGGTTGGGTCACTTGAATAAAGCTGATGTTAAAAAGTTAGAAAATTGTGCTGAAGGTATTATTATAACAAAAGGAGGAGAGGATCAAACCGTTTACCCTGTACAGAAGCAAAGCAAACTAGATTACCATTCCCTAATTCAGATTCTAGAGCAAAAGCATTGTTAGAGATTATTCATTCTGATCTGTGCGGCCCAATGGAAACACAATCCATCGGTGGAGCCAAGTATTTCATGGCCCTAATAGATGATTACTTTCATAAAGTGTTTGTATATTTTTTGAAAAACTAGATGGATTTGAAAAAGACATTTGAGCAGTTCAAAAATGAGGTTGAAAATCAATTGAATAGCAAAATAAAAATACTAAGAATGGATAATGGCACAGAGTATTCTAACAAAGTTTTTAAACAATTTTTGACAGATTCTGGAATAAAGCATCAAACCACTACACCATACACGCCTCAGCAGAACGGAGTTGCCGAGCGTATGAACAGAACTCTTGTCGAACGGGCAAAGTGTATGCTTTTTGATGCAAAGCTGTCAAAAGGATATTGGGCAGAAGCTGTTGCCACTGCAGCCTGTGTAATCAATCGTTCACCTTCACGTGTTTTGGGAGAAATCACGCCGGAAGAAAAGTGGACAGGTAAAAAACCGAATATTTCACAGCTGAGAATATTTGGAACTAAGGCTATGGTACACATACCCAAGGAAAAAAGGTTAAAATGGGATAAGAAATCTAGTGAAATGATTCTTTTAGGATATTGTGAAAACACTAAAGGCTATCTTTTAGGATATTGTGAAAACACTAAAGGCTACCGATTGTATGATCAAAAACACAAAAAATTTGCTATTAGTAGAGATGTCATATTTATAGAAAATGAAAATTAAATTTCAGAAACTGAAAATTCTTCAAAACAACACAGTCTTGTTGACATGATTTCTAGTAATTCAGAATCGGAAAATGTAGACAATGATATTTCAGAAACTACTTCTTCATCCTTGGCTGAAGGAACTGACAGAACCTTGTCACCACAGAGCAGTTGCTCTTTTGATAGCTGTGCCAACGATAATGATGACACTTATCATTTGGATACATCTGAAGAAAATATTTTGAATAATTTACCCGACAGAAATATTACACTGAGATCACACCAAAGAGGTCAGCATATGATGGACAGTGATGGTAACGGTTTAATGTGTGCTATGCAGTTATCTGACCCTGCGACACTTGAGGAAGCTATGTCTTGTCCAGAAAGAAAGCAATGGCAAGAAGCAATGAATGAAGAATATAAATCTCTATTAGCAAATAATACTTGGGAAATGTCTCATTTACCAACAGAAAAGCGGGCAATCCCTTGTAAATGGGTCTTTAAGACAAAAACCAATGAGAGAGGTGAAATTGTGAAATACAAAGCAAGATTGGTTGTGAAAGGTTGTGCACAGAAAAGAGGTTCAGAATATAATGAGGTTTATTCACCTGTTGTACGGCTCACATCACTAAGATATTTGTTTACAATAGGAGTGAAATATGATTTGGACATTTACCAAATGGATGCTTTCTCAGTGTTTGAAATAGAATTAGTTTTTATTATAAGTCAAATCGATTATATCGATTAAGTAACATTTTGTTTAGTCTATTGAAAATTTCTGACAATGGTCACACTGAACTGTCACTTCCGTTCTTGCCTTGAAAAATTATCACGCCGGTCTTGGTCGTCTCGTACGTAAAAAAACACCTTTTGAATTAACGCGAATTGAATTAACTTGTATAATTGAACTAAATTGAGCAAACCGTCTTGAATGCCGCCTGATCTAGTGCTGGCAACGGTAAATTGTGATAAAAGACATTGTGAACTTTTGATTGACATTTGCGAAAATTGTGAATCCGGTATCGACGTCCACGTGCCAACGTGTCTTGAAAACGTCGCGTTTGCAGCTTAATAGCTAAGTATAAGATACTTCATTCATTTATTTTGGCCAATATACTTGTATGAATGTGTCTAATTTAGCTCAAGCCTGACATCAGTAAAGATATCGGGTAAGTGAAATATAATATTGATAGTTGTAATTTGGATTTCAATTCATCACTGTGCAACGCATTGCATTGTGTCTGGATCATTGTCTATCGTGGTCAGGTAGATGTATTACACCTTCCACTGCAACTCTGTCCTGAAAATCTAGGGATTTTATAGGCCTAGGATCTAGGATTTTGTAGCCAGGTAGGCCTGGCTACGGTAATTCTAGACACTCAGCATTTCTTCAAGGAGAAATTGAAGAGCAAATATACATGAGTCAACCACCTATGTTTGAACATGCTGGTAAGCAAGTTTGTTTATTAAAAAAGTCATTGTATGGCCTGAAACAAGCAAGTAGACAGTGGAACCGGAAATTAGGTGCTGCTTTACAGGAATTTGGCCTGACACGTTCAAAACTAGATATATGTGTATATTTTAGAATGGCAGATGCAAACAAAATGCTTTTTGTAGCCACGTATGTCGACGATTTGATTATTTGACTAACCAAGAGTCTGAATTACAGCATTTAAAAGACCAACTATGTGCTAAATTTCGGATGAAATATCTAGGTGAGCTAACCTATTTAATAGGTTTTCATCTGGAAAGAGACAAGAATAATAAGAGTATACGTCTAGATCAAAGGAAATATATTCAAGAAGTTTTGCTTAAATTTGGTATTGGTATTTGGTCAGATTGCAAACCAGTGAAGAGTCCTATGGATATAAATGAAAAATTATGTAGTACAAATGAAAAGGTGAATATTTTGACCAATGTGCCATACCTGGAGGTTGTCGGATGCCTACTTTATATTTCACAAGGCACACGACCCGATATCAGTTATGTAGTAAATTTCCTCAGTAAGTTTAACCTATAAGCAGTCACTTGAAGAAAATATAACACATGGATACTGTGATGCCGACTGGGCGAGTTCTGATGAAGACCGGCGGTCATGCACTGGATATACCTTTATTTTCCAGGGACGATCCATATGCTGGAATTCAAAGCGCCAGCCTACAATAGCTTTATCCACCACGGAGGCAGAATACATGTCGCTGTCAACTTGCATTCAAGAGGGATTGTGGCTCAAACAACTACAAGAAGAACTCTGGCCACTTCTCAAGTCTCAGGGTATTGTGGTTTATTGTGATAATCAAAGCTGTATTAAACTTGCAGGTACAGATGGTTACCAATCTAGGACAAAGCACATTGATGTAAGGCATCATTTCATTCGTGACAAGATACGCAGTGGGCAGTTTGTTGTTCACTATGTACAGACTGGAGAGATGGTTGCAGACATCCTGACCAAGCCTACTACACCCTCTAAACTGGCGTACTGTTCAATGAAGATGGGATTATGTTTTAAGGGAGGATATTGTTAAATAAAACCTAATTTATGAACAAACTATTTTGTAGTTCATCCTTGTTAACTTGTCAAATTGGTGCCACTGCCCTTTTGTCTCTGATGTGCTCTAACGTAATATCGCTTGTACAACTATTGCAAATAAATCTCTTTAAATCACGCTTATTCGGGAGTTTATTATTTACAACAAAATGCAACATTGATATTGCGGGCTGTTTCTGCCGCGTTACTTCGGCGTCGGAACTCGTAGAAAAAATCAGTCGAATTTTCGCAGTATCCAAATTTTTTTTGTCTAAGTTGAATAACAAAAACAATTGAAAGTCGATTTTCAAATGTTTCACATTTTTAAAAGAAGAACATCATAGAAACCATGTGAAAAAAGTTTTATTGAAAAACCTCAAACTATGAATATTCTATGTCAATTCAAAGTACCTATTACAATAAAACGGTAATTTCATACTTTAACCAATATATTATATAGCTAAATTCAATAAAGGAGTAGAAAATCTACTGCAGAATTCCATCTATATTGAAGTTCGGTATTCGAAACATCCTATTTACTCTTATAAATCATCCGATCGTGATAGTTTCGGGCCTACCGACATTCTTTTCAGCTTGCCGACTATGATATGTTGAGGACTATCTGTATATCGGTTCAGGAAGCATCCTGAACCGATATACATACTACCGATTGAATCCTTGATATTTTCTGCTTCTATGTTTACCCGAATATTCAGTATACAACGCGAAATGAAATAAAAATATAGACTCAGGAAACGATCTAGTTGTTTGTGTCTGAAAATACAGTGCATAGATAATTTGATTATCTGGTAAACATTTCGTAGTATGCTTTCAATTTTGACAGATATTTTTATGTCGTTGTGCTTTGACGATAAGCATTCTCTTGATCTGTAAATATGATGCAACGCTCAAAGTTTCTAGACAGTCTGGTAAATCTCTACTTGTGCATCCATGCAATCAAGTTATTTATAATTATGCGAACATCCGATCGGAACCCAAATATGCAAAGAACACGCACCCATAAATTTCACATATTCGTACAGTAATAATTAACTTAGTTAAGTAAAAAGCTCTTAAATTTCGACGTACAAAATACACCACACACTCCAACTAGTGACCACATCATTTAAAAGCACCACAACATAAAAGCCTGACATTAAATACATCACTCACTCTCCCATGGGCATCATACATCAGCTAGGGTTACCAACAGTCAAGACTTGTATCGCTGTATCGATATGTTCATATTTTTATTCATTCTGAGCACTTGTACTTAGCTCTTTTTGCCAGACAGTAACAATTTATTAGCTGGCAGAATAGTGACAGTAATAAAAATATTTGTAATATCAATGCAATTATCGTATAAATATTGAAGAAATAGTGCACACCAAACTCCACGGTATAAGTTTATGTTTCAGGTATTATAAGTCCTATAAATAAAAGTAGGTTAAAATTTACTTATTAAATTATACTAGACTTTGCCCATAGATTCACCCACGTGTGTATTTTGGGATTTTGCAAAATCTTCTATAAGTGCTCCTCGACACTCCCAAGGATCATACAAGCCAATTTTTTTAATTTTTCGTACTATGAACTAACTACTGGTAGCTACGGTTGTGCGTTGTTGTCTGTCAGTCAGCAACTGAAGAGTTTTATAAATTATACATATATTGCTGATAATACCTACGTCTGAGAAATTAAAGTCACCATACAAACAGTGACGTAATTCAAATCCATTCTATCGAACTACTCTATCGTCTGAACGTGACATTGCTTAGCAGCAACTAAACTTTTCGTAGCAATGTTTTGATTAAACGATTATAACTTTAGCGGTTAGTATACATTATACACGGTTATTTAGCGGGTCTTACTTGCAATAAATACTATCTTTAAGGCATACATTATAAGCAGTATTAAATTAAATTAGTATATAATAGGGGTTAAAGTATGCAACTGCCGTTTTATTGTAATAGGTACTTTGAATTGATATAGAATCTTCACCGTACCGGGTAGTTGACGGCATAGAATACAAGTGTCACCACCCCCTATCTTCCCGTGGGTGTCGTAAGAGGCGACTAAGGGATAACACGATGCAAATACCATCTTTGTGTAGAGACGGAAAACTCGACATCAAACCCTATACGACTGCTTCGTTGGTCTCGCGGCATAAATGTGCGCGTGGGATCGGGAAGTCCCGGATTCGATTCCTGGGTCGGGCAGTGTTATTGGGTTTTTCTGTCACGAAATTCTCAGTAGCAGCACGGAGTCTGGAAATGTGCCCGGTACGGCAATAGGCTCGCCCCTTATTACGTGGGACTAAAGTATATCTGGCGAAAAGTGGGTGTAGAAATACACCTCTGCCTACCCCTTCGGGGATAAAAGGCGTGACGATATGTATGTATGTATGTATAGAATCTTCATGGTTTGAGGTTTTTAAAAGAAACTTTTTTCACATGGTTTCTATGATGATCTTCTTATAAAAACTGTGAAACATTTGAATATCGACTTTTAATTGTTTTTGTTATTCAACTTAGACAAGAAAGATGGATACTGCGAAAATTCGAGTGATTTTTAAATACGAGTTCCGACGCGAAAGTAGCGTGGCAGAAACAGCCCGCAATACCAATGTTGCGTTGAGAGAGGGGTCTGCTAATGAATGCACCGTGCGATTTTGGATTAAACGCTTTCGCGATGGAAACTTCGACTTGAAGAACGAGCCACGAGGAAGACCGCCCACACAGGTGAATAACGATGAATTAAGAGAGATGGTGGAAGCCGATCCTGTTCAAACTACCCAGGAATTAGCGGCATGGTTTAACGTTACCTTACCAACAATATTGACTCATTTACGTCAAATCAATAAAATAAAAAAATACGAAAAAATGGGTGCCTCATGATTTGACTGATCTGCAGAAAGAAACGCGTGTTGAAACTTGTGTTGCCATGTTGAATCGGTATAGAAATGAAGGAATATTGGATCGAATTGTGACATGTGATGAAAAGTGGATTCTTTATGATAACTGTAAAAGAAAATTATTTATTATAATATTAATTATTGCTCCATGACAACGCGAGACCTCATACAATACGAGAAACTGTTTTGACCCTTCAGGAACTGCAGTTAGAAACCATTCGTCATACTCCGTATTCGCCAGACCTTGCTCCAACGGACTACCATTTTTTCCGTGATTTGGACAATTATCTACGTGACAAGAAGTTTTCTGCCCAGGAGGCAGTACAAAGTGCTTTCACACAGTTTGTGTAGTCTAGATCCTCAGAGTTCTATCGCAAAGGCATAAATGACCTTCCTATTAGATGGCAGCAATGTATAGATAATAAAGGTAATTATTTTGATTAAATAAATATGTAAAAAATTAAAAATAAACAATTTTGATTTTCAGTTCAAATCGGCAATTTAATACTTTAACCCCTAATATTATACGCGAGAAATACTGTATTTATCGCGAGTTAGACCCGTTAAATACCCGTGTATAATGTTTTGATCTATGGGCCAGTAGAATTTTTTATCGTAAAAAAATTAAGATTTACTTAATTTTATCGTGAAACTACATCTTCTTCGACGATACTAGAACAGTATACAGCCTAGAAGAAATGCATGAATACAATGAATGCATTACTGTTCATGTGCCCCAATAAAAAGTATACGGAATCGATCTCAGCGCGGTACAAAACTTACGCTAAAGAAAAGCTGGTAACCCTAAGCACACGAAATAAAAATAATCGCCCGTTGCATGAAAAGTTTGGTAATGAGATAGTCCTTTCTATAATGCACTGCACAATACAAAGCTTAAGCATAATTATAAATCATTCGGCCCGCGTACAGTTAAACAGCTTACTAAATTTAAATTTTATTATAATCTGTGCTTTTGATACTCTCCCCGTTCAAAACGGGACTTTTTGGTGACTCCATAAGCGTCGTATAGAAAATTTAGTGTAGTTTCTCCGCTAATAAACATTAGCATAGCATGCCTATTTATGACATTTTCCGCTTCGCCCGTTTGAAAAGATTTAATGCGTGGGAGGTACTGATGTACCTACTCAAAATCCAGAATATTTAATTACATTGTTGTACAACTCAAATTCATTTACATCTTTTTTGTAACCATAAAAGAAAAGAAGACAGATAGGTACGATGTTTTAAAGTCCTGTATTATTTGCATTACCTTTGATTGTTCTTTTATGAGAAAATGTGCTTTTGTGAAACATTTTAAAAAGGTCTGTCTGTCAGATATAATACCGAGTCGAATAAATTACAATGTACTGTTATAAAAGAACGAGTAGGAAAGTGAAAATAAAGAAATTTAATCTCATTTAGGATTCTTCCGCTAATCGCTAACGGACGTTTGTTTTAGAGTGCGACTTTGTGCTCCACTGTGAAAAATAACCAGAAATTTAACCTTCTATGAATAAATTTAAATAAAAGGGAAACACTCGCTCGAACCTTTTCTTTGTAGCTTCCACTGTTTCGAATCTTAGGAAATGAGTTTTATTTCTTGACGATAAAACGTGATAAATCCGAAATAATATTTTTATTTAATTAAAGTTAGAGATAGTCTAATAACACAAGGTTCCAATACAGATTTTTTATCCCCGCGCTCTCGACTTGATGCGACGCATTAGCAGTGTCGATGAAAGAACTAAGAGCAAAGAAACAACATATTACAATAATTGTTGCTATTTATGTCCATAGACATATAGTCAGGTTTTCCATTACAATATTTTTAATTGCTTGTCACCACCTCGGATTTCAGCCGTATGAATTTGTTACGAATATCATTATCATGACAAATTGCAACTTATGTATATCAACTCAGGACACAAAGTTTTGGACAAAATTCATATTTGAGTAAAGCTGCTGGCAAAGGCTAGTGTCAAGCATAGTTTCATTCACTTTTTCGTAGACAAAATCAACTTAATATTCTGTTCTGTTTATTCTTATAATGCCAAATGGTTGTGATATAGAAAAAGGGTAGGGAAATTAATGAAGTTGTTCATTAGGATTAAGTGGGATTGTCGCTAATGTTTGCTGGGGCTGAAAATTATGTATCAAACCGAACATCAGATAGCACCCTTAATTAATTGATAATGATCTTAACCTAATTGTCTTTAAGAGTTATATTTCATTGCAAATTTTGCTGATGATTGAATTTGCGCGCAATATTTGGTTAACAAATAAATGGTTGTTTATTTCAAGGAATTAGTAAATGATTGAGAAAAGAAAGGGAAAAGAATTAGCGCAACTTTCGGCGAAATGTTTGAATATAAGTGAATATATTCCATTAAGTCCATTACCCAAAAATATAATCGTGAGTACGACTATAGGTACTAAAACACCGTAAAATATTTTCGTGTCTGCCAAATCCGTCTTCATCCATACTCACTATGCAAACTCAAAGTGGAATCCGATAGTATAATAAATAGGCGATATTATTTATTTCTTTGTATGCTAGGGGTTCACACAAAAAGAGATATCCAATTGATAGGAAACCTTTCATTTGATAGCGATATACTTTTTCACGCACAGCGTCTAAAATTAAATGTGTAAGTATGTCGTACCTATTTGTCGTTGTCATAGCAACCTCTTTGTAGAGCACTTCGAAAACGTATTATTCGGTATAATCATTTGTCTGATCATAAATGTAGTATCTCGTATAGTTGTTGTATTTCCTTTACACACGAGTAATATTTTTATGATAAACTAGATTTACATAGCTTTGTTGATATAGAACTACGTAGGAAAGTCTATATCAAAATGCTTTGAACTTGCGATATTGATTGACTGCGACTCACTGACGGATATAATAGTGCTGGTTACATATCACTACCTACCATCAATCGCTATCATGTGTATAGATCCATAGGCAGAGTGGCTAAAGCCTCGTATTCATTAGGGGACATTTGTCCCGCAACCTTGTCGCCCGACACGAATTCTACGTGTTGAGCGACGTCGCGGGGGACATCGCCCGACATCGCAGGCGACATCTACGTGTCGGGGAACAAGTCGCTTGTCAACGCTCCGATAGCGTCGACCTTGCGCGACTTCGTGTCCCTCGACAGTTTCCGACGGCATTTGACTTATGTGGACGTGTGTTGCTATTTGTTCCGCGACTACCCGCGATTATAGCACACTTCGTTGGTCCACACTACCAACGAAACTGTGTTAACACTTAGGCGACATCTTGATCACAATGCCGGTATGTGGACGAGCGAAATGTCAGTCGACATTGTCGCGGGACAGTCGCACGTAAATGTCCTGCGACTGTTCGCGATAAGTCGAGCGACTTTGTCCCCTAGTGAATACATGGCTTAAGCCATGATGTCGCCTAATTGTTAACACACTTTCGTTGGTAATGTCAACCAACGAAGTGTATATATTCGCGGGTAGTCGCGGAACAAATAGCAACACACGTCCTCACAAGTCAAATGCCGTCGGAAACTGTCGAGGGATACGAAGTCGCGCAACGTCAACGCTATCGGAGCGTCGACAAGCGACTTTTTCCCCGACACGTAGATGTAACCTGCGATGTCGGGCGATGTCCCCCGCGACGTCGCTCAACACGTAGAATTCGTGTCGGGCGACAAGGTCGCGCGACAAATGTCCCCTAATGAATACGAGGCTTAAAAGTCACTGAATAGTCAGAAACAAACTATCCAACATGCTTATGATTTCAAAATCAAATCTCACACTCTTGTAGGTAGGTACTGTTTAGTCAGCACAAATTAATACCTTAAATAATTGTGAAATATGATATAATCATGTTTATATTATATAACCAACTAAATATTAAATAAAATAAGCCATAAAATTAACCATTCACTTTGAAGTAAGACCCGCTACCAAGAGTGTTAAGATTATGGGCTCCAAGAACTTTTGACCTGCAACACGGATCTCGGCAAACACCTAAAGATTTCTAGACATATTTATTTTAGAATTTTGATTGTTAACAACTCTTATACAACTTAACACCCGAAAAAAAATCAGAGTCATTCCTTTTTTCCTGCCATTTCATTATCTTTTCGTGTTCCTTTAAAGTTTAAAGTCCAGACAAAATGGGCTTAGTATGCGAGTGCACTGCAATATTATTAAACCAAAAAGTTCAATACCTACAATCCAAAGAAAGATAGACTTAACTCTTGTAACTAACAGCCCAATCTTACTTGCTCGTAGAGGTAAACTGTATAGTTCAAGGCAACTCATTTTCATAATAAAAATATTCATCGTATAATAACAAACAAATGCGATCTTTATGGCATTAGAGGACAATCCTTAAAGTGATTACAGAGTTACCTCTCTAACAGGAGACAGTGCGTGGAAATTAAACAAATAAACGATAAACGGATAGCGACATCGTTTAGATCAGAATATAGGCGTAACCTACTTGGCCTCCCGCAAGGAAGTGTATTGGGGCCGTTGTTGTTAGTAAGTAAGTAAGTATTTATTTCCAAAAAACAGTTAACAATTGGAGTATTTATGGTTCCAAACTAGGCTAGGCCTGTATCTTGGACACCATTTAACAGAAATAACTGTGACAAAGTTTTTGGTACAAGATAAGAAAAGCTGAATATAAGCTTAACACATTAAATATAATAAAATTCAATGTAAAATAATAATTGCTAAAATTAAGAGCGCAATGTAGCATAAATAAAATTAACATTATCAATTGCAATAGTTGTGTTTTTAAGTACGAGTGTGTATGTAAGTAGTGGTGTGTTGTGTGGTGTAGGATGTGTGCGTGTCTGTGTGTGTATGTTCGTGTGTTGCACAGGCGTCTACGTAACTATCTGATTATTGTAAGGAAATATTTTTCTGTGTCATCATACGATATATTTAAAAGTCGCATCATTAGCATTTTTTCAGTTGTCTAACTGTGAGATTTTTTGTGTTGAGAAAGGATAATACTTTATTGTAAATATGGGTGTGCAGAAATACTGGAAGCCGTTGTACGAATGTAGATCTCATTGCTACTGTTGGGATTCTGGGGTTGCGGTTGTTTTGCGGTATGAGATGGGGGCTTTTCAATATTTTTATGTGCATTTTACATGCTACTTTGTAAATATAAAGTTTTCGTACTCCGAGGATAGCTGCTTCTGAGTAGAGGTTATCTGTTGGGAATCGGAACGGTTTATGCAACATAACTTTGAGAACCGCGCGTTGAGCCCTTTCTAGTCCCAGCATGTGAGTTTTAGCAGCGCCGCCCCAAACCACCTGACAATATTGTATAAGGGATTGGCATAAAGCTGTATAAACTAATTTTCGTGTTTTTATGGGTGCGCAGTCGCGTAGAAGTTTCATTATGTAAATAATTTTTCTTACTCGCTTTCCTAAACATAAAATGTGTTGTTTAAATGAAAGGTTTTGATCTATAATTATGACTAAATATTTCAGATTATTTATTTGTTCTATTTGTGGACAAATACAGATTGACATGGAGGTGGTATTTGTTAAGCAAGATGTTTCGTGGAGTTTTAAGGCGCTGTTATACCTCAGAAGCCGTGAAACACCTAATTTTTCGTCGCGCATCTAGCCATAAGGGTACATATTACAAACTAGCAAAAAATAGAGCTTAAAGTCAAGAGTCTGAACAAAAGACTTTTGAAAGAATTTTTCATGTATGTAAAATAGAATCACGGTAAAAAAATCACAAAATCGAGGCAAAAAATAATCTTTCGTCTCACTGTTTGCAATATTTTGATCGTAAGCTGTCTTATTTTATTTGGTAATATTGTAGAAAATCTAATGAACTAAAGAATTACCCTATTTGTTTTCATATTATACGAGTATATTTTGAAAAATTAAATAAAATCTGCCAAACGTCTATGATTTTGCCGCTCGGTAGATCCCATCAATATCAAAAGCTTCAGCAATTTAAACCTTATTAGCATAAGCGGTGTACTGAGTGTCAGTTGCTAGTTTACGCCCCGCCTAGACCTCATCATTCGGCTATGAGCCCTGTGAGAGATAGGTCATGTCGCTTGCGTCTCCGCTGCACGAAATTTTACGTAAATCTGTTTGTTATTATAATACGCCAAATTGAGTTCGTAATTTCATGTTTTATGTTATAGACTGAATACTTTGAATCAAATAGGTTTTTCATGTAACTATGGGCACATATAATTAGGACCTAAGTTTATACTCTTGTTGCGTTTAATGTGTTATTGTTTCTGTGCTTATAAATATATAGTTAGAGGAATAAAATATGGAAAATTAGAGAAATGAAGTTCTACGAAGGATTTGTACAAGAAAGCGTCGCAATAAAATAGAAATTCATCCATGGCCAAGTGATTATGAAATATGTAACATTTTTACACAAATTATGTTTATAAGAGTCTTTTATGACTAACTATGTTATAGATTATCGATTATGCATAATATAATTATATAAATTATTCTCACAATACATAGCTGCCACAGTTTTCAATTTTCGAAAGAGTTATAACATAAAATCGAATCATTTTATGTACCTGTATTACAAATTCATTAGCTTGTCAGAGCGCCTGGAGCGCTAAGATGCCGCCACGGCAAACAATAAACAGCGCTAATATGGCGCTCCGAAATCCGCACACAAGCGGTACCGAATGTTGTATTATTGTGTTGTGAACATAAACCTATTTAGGTGCATCGGGTAAAACTTTGATTATTCATAAACTATTAGGTATGTCTCAGTACATCTAATATATTTTTAATTTCTAGAATCAATAATTTATAAGCAAAAAGATGACTTCTCTGGTTACTATAACACAAGTTATAGTATTTCTTTTTAAAAAATAAAGTACGTAACTAATTATCTTTATTGTAATTACAGTTAAGTTAAACATAAAATTTCTGCAACGTCTTACACACATTTGACTGCAGTCATTCCTAACACGATCTGTTCAAGAGCTAGCCAAGAAATGCCAAACAATTTTTTTTAACAAATTTGATGATAAGCAAAAATTACAAGAGGGATAGCAGTGACTGGTTCGAATTGCGTAAGAATATGTTGACAGATTGAAATTTTGGTATAGTGGTAAAAAGAAGAGATAACAGCAGTAAAGCCAACTTAGTAAAAAATATTTTGTACAAATAAAATATTTGCAATGTAAAATCAGTTGCGCATGGAATGTAAATTAACAACTGGCTTTGCAACAACTGGCGAAGCAAGAAAATATAACAATCGAGCCATCCGTTCATTACTGCCACGCCAGATGGATTAATAGGTCCAAACACGATTGTGGAAATTTAATGTTTTATAGTTGCCTATAAGAATGGCCTGGAGAATAGTATAAGAGCAAATAAAATACAAATATGGAAACATGATAAAAAAGTGAACTGACTAGTCTAAACAAATATTGTAATTGTTATAACCAAATTCAGGGGCAACGCCACGTTACACGCAAACAAAAGTGTTTATTTGCTGTGTGGAGTGGCGAAAGTATACCACTAAAAATAGAAATTATAGAAAGAGATGATGTTTTCTGGGAGAAGAAAAGCCTGTGGTGTTTTATATGAATTGGCAGTTGCCTCAAAATTGTTGATTCTCGTCAAACTCAAGGGATGGCATTGCGAGATCAGGGAGGAAAATGTTTCATCAGTGCTTGAAATTTCTACAATACCAAGCCGTAAAAGGAAAGTAAATGAAACTGTGCCTCGTGAACAACAGCAAATAATAAGTATTGAAGCCTTATCACCTCACACACTGCCTTTAACATTCGATGAGAATAAAGAAAACCTGCCGGGTTGTAACAGCTAACTTTTGATGAGCTGTAAACTCTGTATTTCGTTAATAAATGATAAATAAATATAAATAAATATCTTTTAATATTTATTTTCTTTGAAACAACACATAGGTATTTGAAGCGAAAGAAAAATTTTATATTTTCCATACAAACATGTATGAGGAGAGCTAACGAAAAGCAGTAACTCAAATTCTAATTCTATAATTTTCTAAGCGACATAGAAGTATCTCATGAATAAGGTATATCCACATATATTTTTGATGTTTCATCTATTTTGAAAAATAATAATGGGTTGGGTTTCGAAACAATTCGCCTGAATTTGAGGGCATTGGTAGTGAAGGGGACTTAAGGGAGTTCGTTTTAATCCCCTAAAAGTAATTTTGGTTGCCGGAGTTGCGTCTAAATATTTTTAAACAATTTCCACAATTTCATAAATACTTCGGCAATTATGCAAAACGGAACGTAGTTTTTATACTTTAGTACAGTTTTACAAATGTCATTTTTAGGTTTTATGTGAAAAACGTGAAACGAAACGCAAAACTGCCATCTTGGAATGATCATATTGACAGCTAATGTCAAATTTGTGCGTCATTGCTTTCGAGTGCCTAGGGTTAGGTGCGACTGTAATATGTAACTAAATAGGTTATGTTTGGTTCTCTTTTGACCCTTAATCCGAAAATAGGAGCCCTTCGCAGGGCTCCGTCAACCTTACTTTATTAAACTAGTGTGATGAATGTGGAAGTTGGCAGTGCCATACACACCGATGTTTGGAGTTTTTTTTTTTAGAGGAAACCAAGTATTTCCGGCAAGTGAAAATGGTAAGCGGGGTCCAAGACCTCTCCTCCTCCCTTTTCAATCACTCACAACCCCTAAAAATGGCGACGTATTTCGAAACCTTTACCATAATAATTATGCCTATAATAACAATAAACATCCATAAATAAATAAAAGAAATCAACTTTTACTAAACTTCAATTATCTCGTAACTCGCTTTAGTTTAGATACGGCTTTTGCGCTTAGTAGAACAGTATTGTGTTTTTTAGGGTACCGTAGCCAAGAATTGTAAAAACGGAACCCTTATAGTTTCGCAATGTCTGTCTGTCTGTCCGCCCGTATGTCACAGCCAATTTATTGCAAAACAGATTTGAAAACTGGCAGGAATGGAATTAGATGTAGGTATTCTATGAACTGCTTCACTATTTTTATACAAAAACAAAACAAACATAATACTTAACTGACTTAATTATTTTTATCATCTTACGGCACGTAGATATTAACCTACTTTCGTCAACTATTAATACATATAACGTCTAATGTAAACCTGTTTTGCTCATGGCTGCACTGAGAACAAAAATTGCGCTATGCCTATATTGTACAAACAGATTGATGTATGTAATATAAATTTTAATATCAGTATCTCAATTCAATATGCTAAAACGTTTTGCTTGCGATTTTGAAATATTGGAATACGGATGTCGCCAGAATACGGCTGCGCGCGACGAGAATGAAGGGGGGCGCCCCGCAGTAGACGGAGCTAAGCTCCCTTCACTTCCCCTGCTTCACCCCCTCATTTACCAAAACAGTCGCTTAGGACAGCGCCTTAAGCAGATGTCTTGTGGTCTTGTGGTCTATGTTTTGCTAAAAGCTATGTGTTTGGTTTTGTTTACGTTTATTGCGAGTAAGTTTGAGTCAAGCCAGTTGATAACTTTAGTCACCCCTGATTCAGCTTCGGCATAGGTAGATTCCCAATCCGATCCATTGAAAATTATTGCTGTGTCATCGGCGTAGCAGATCAGTTCGGCATTAGGAATGTCTAGTTTCAGTAAATCATCTGTATAAATTGTGAACAGTGTGGGGCCTATTAAACTACCCTGCGGTACACCAAAATAAATGTTTTGTTCTTCACTTATATCTTTATCAATTTTAACACGTTGTCGTCGATTGTTGAGATAGCTTTTGAACCAGTCAGAGGCAATACCTCGGATGCTAAGTGCTTCCATTTTCTTAAGTAGAATTGGTATCGATACGGTGTCGAATGCTTTTGTCAGATCAACAAAAACTCCTAGACATCTTTTCTCTTTATCCACGTGATCAGTAATTATGCTGGTAAGTAGACTTATAGCATCTTCTGTACACTTTCCTTGTCTGAAACCAAACTGCCTTTGGGATAAACATGATATCTTCTCGATGTACTTCACTAGGCGGATGTTTATGAGTTTTTCCAGTATTTTTGAAAATATGCTAAGTAGTGAAATAGGTCTGTAGTTATCAGGACATCCTTTATTTCCAGCCTTGTGAATTGGAGAAACAGAAGCGACCTTCCACCTTTCGGGAAATACTCCTGTGTTCATGCTTAGGTTACAAATGAAAGTGAATGGTTCAAGGATAGATTTTTTTATATATTTGATAAGGTATGCTCTGTGACTGTCTACTCCAGGGGCCCCGTCATTCTTGAGGTTTAGTATTATAGCATCTACTTCTTTGATGTCAGTTGGAATTAAGAACATGGAGTCGCTCTGCTGTGTGCTATTTGCAATTTTGTTGGCTAGGTCATTTTCAGTGGTGGCTAGTTTTATGAGTATTCGGTCTGCTAGTTTTTTCCCTATTGACACAAAGTGTTTATTGCAGTTATTTAAAGAAATTTTGGGTGTTTCTTGTGACTTCAAAAGTTCTTGGGCATGGTTCGTTTTTTTTGGAGATTCCCATGTTTCCTTCAAGGTGGCCCACAGTTTTTTAGTATTGTGTTGATTTTTTGTAGCAGAGCGCTGTAGTATTAATTTTTTACTTTTCTTAAAAGTTCTGTAAAAAGGTTTCTGTATCTTGTATGAATGACGCAAGCAACGAAACCCTTAAGCTGTCGTAGCTTAAGGGTTTCGTTGCTTGCGTCATTCTTAACTTGCAGATGTAATGTATCTCTGAAACGCATACATCTTATTAAACCAGGAGTGATCCAGGGTTTTATTGGTAACTTTTTACGGCTGTACACAAATTCTTTTGTGTTACGTAATACTGCGGCGCTTAATATACCTTCAAATGCTTCTAATGCATCATTCACATTCTGGCTACAGGTGACAGGGGACCAGTATGTTGCATCGATGTCTAATTTGAGCGCTTCTAGGTCGTTCGTGTTCTTAATTCATATCAGCGATATTCCTCAAGCAATACCACACAGATGTGTACTTTTTGCGGACGACATTTCGGTCATTATTTCAGCAAAACGTGACTACAATAACTTTAATTACCTACTTAAATCAACAATTGATGCAGTTACATATTTGTTAAATAGCAATAATTTTACAGCTAATTTAAGTAAAACTAAAATAGTGTAGTTTCATAATTATAAAAAATAAGTATGACGAAATTAGAATCAATGGCTATGAAAATGAAATCTTACAGGTGGAAATATAACATTTCTCGGCATTACCCTTGATAAACACTGCAATTGGAAGGAACATCTGTTTGTGTACGAATAAACAAATTTGTTTACGCTTTAAGAAACTTGAAAAAACAGGTAGATGACAAAGCTGCCCTATCTGCCTATCATGGGTATATTAGTTCAATTCTCAGATATGGAGTGCTCTTATGGGGCAATTCTACTGACATAAATAAAGTTTTAATCTGTCAAAAAAAATGTGTTAGGGCCATTTGTGGTGCCGCTCCCCTCGAATCTTGTAGAGCATTATTTAGGAAAACTAAAATTCTTACAGTAATATCCACTTATATCCTTGAATTAGCACTATTTGCCAGAAAACATTCATACTTATTTTCTAAAGCGTCTGAACAAAGACAGCATCTTTCCCGAGATAAAACTAAACTCTGTGTATTAAGGTCTTCTTACTAGAAGACCTTAATACACAGAGTTTAGTTTTATCTCTTCACCAAAAAATTGCTATAGCTTGAAAGCAAATTTATTATAAAATACCCAAAGTGATACGAGAATTCAGGCAACAATTGATTAAATGGCTTATAGAAGGATGCTTTTATTCTATATCGGAGTTCCTAGAATACAAATATATTAAAAAAAAAGATAATAATTTGTAATGTGTTCATGATCACAAATTGAAATTTTGTTTTACATAAATGATTACAGGCATAGTGGATAAATTTAGGTTAAAGCATGCGTAATTTAATTTTAAACATTTGCATGCTGTTTGTACGGTGAAACATGTTGTACCATAGACACTAAGAACACCTGTCAACCATGTTTCAAGCGAATAAATGATTTCTGATTTCTGATATAAAGAACGATATGGCACTTTTACACCCATTAACTTAAGCGAAAATAAAGAAATATGAAACTATTAAGTACAACCCATTTCAAGGGCAAACGGGCAAGGACGGGTACTCGTAAAAATGTGTAAATATCACACTTGAACTTTAAGCAGACGAAGATAAAACCTTTTCAACTTTATTATATATATTTTTATAAATTATTCATTCTAGAGTTATTACTTCATATATTTTAGACTGACTAAACGTCTTTGAATCTATAGAAAGTTTTTATTTGAATAATTTTCACAGTAACATTATACTAGGTTATTAATTTTAACTATATACATTGCTATCTTACATAATCATAATATCTAAACATATATATACATATATATAGGTACATGAATCTAAAAATAAAAAGTGAAAATATGTACAGGTGTGTTTAGGCGTCGTAGAATGCCTCCGCATCAATATCATCGGGTAACGTGCCCAGAAGGCTGGCAGCATTGCCACGCTGGATGGCAATGCTGATTCTTTGAGCAAAGAATAAACCAGCCCTCTGGTCACGTGAGACGTCGATTAACCGTTTGGATATATCTCGGAATAAAGAGCGAGCGCTCGGACCCCATGAGCCTAGCGTTTCCACCCCAAACGGCTCAAATACATAATTAGCTACTAGATTACTGTATTTGCGCCGTTTGAGGGTTTCCGCAGATGCAGCAGCAGCGCCAGCATGGCCTCCCGTGCTTGGAACATGGGATGGCGCGAGGGTGTCTACGCAGGTTGCGTCCCACACCAAAGGCCTACCCATTTTCCATGGCAATAATGACATACCGTCAGGTCTCTTCCCATCGTCGCGTACCAAACCATTTGGTTCAAGTACAGCTGGTACGCCAGACGTGACAAGAGCACGACGGATTATGTAATTTAGGTTAGCATGACGAGGAATTCAACCAGCGCTTCTGCTGCAAGTCAGCCCATGGTGTCCGAGGCTATCGACGTCTTCTCCACAATGACATCGATGCGGAGAGACACACGGAACACCTAAACGAAGACAAGTGGCGATGCGGAACGTCTCATCGTCCAACATGGTTCCTGTGTTGGACGATGGTAGTGCCTGAAGCCATAGACCGGATTCCCATTCCCCCACAGCCAGCAAGCGAGCTCGCTCTGTAACATCAAAAGATGTATCCAAAAGATTTTTTCTCACAATGTTACAAAGCGGCGCGTCCCACTGTCTTTGGGAGAATAGGTTGGTGGGCAAATCAGTGTTTGGACAAGCCATTTTCCAGGCGTTTATAACTTCGGTTTTGCACAGCACTTCTGAGTTAACTAGTGTAGGTAGTAATATTTTCCTAGTTAACTCTTCCGTGCTGTGAACCGAAGATAGGAACGCCGGTAAACTGACACTGGAAATTTTGCGAACGCCGAGCCCACCCAGACGTATGGGTAAAGATGCTTGTAGCCAGGCTCGGTCGTCCAAGTCCACATTTAATATTTTTTTTAAAGTTATTTGTATAATTTGATCCATTTTTTCTAATAGTGTTATTTTTTTCCAAAGCTGCGATGATCTTAAGGCATGAGTAAATTTTGGGACGAAAAGACAATATCGAATAATAGTATAGGCCGAATGTACATTAATTTTGAATAGGCGATCTGAAATATCACAAAAATTTTGAATTTTTCCTCTACGAAAGAATCGAAAGATTCTTCAAATACTGGAGAACCTAGGAGGCGAAGAGAACTCTTATCAACAATTTTGATGTCTGAAGCCAAATTATTAAATTTAGATGTTATCGAAAGTTTTTTTGAAGAGTCTGTTGTATTTATAAACAGCTCACATTTACTATAATTTAGTTCCAAACCAATAGATCTTATATCTTTGAATCTTATATTGAGCCGCGTCAAAATATGAAATATTCACTTGGCAGATTACTTTTCGAAAGAAATTACTCTGAATATTCTTTATGACACTTCAGGCTCTATGTACAAAATATGTTTACAAATAATTATATCACAGAATAGATGTTAGACTTACCTACTAATAGTTTATGGAAGTAAGATTATCAATACATTAAAATTTAATTAGTTCCACCATTTTTCATTATTCTACGACCAAATGGAGCGACGAAGAGAAGTGATTACCGATATTTCGAAACTCACACTGAAAAACGTGTCATCAAAGTTGTACCGAGTCTAAAAGTTATTATACTTTGCTGTCGTGTCGATGCTTCAAATCTTAATATATCAGTAAGTATTTGATGATTGAAGAATTATTGGATTGTTTATTAATAACAATCCAATAATCCTTCAATCATGTTTCTTCATACATATGCTTAATTTTTTTTTATTACACTGCATTTAGATAGCTGTGTTATTTTTATTTTACTTGCCATTGGAGAGACATTATGTCCAACAGTGGATTACGACAGGATGATTGATGATGATGATAATATTTTCATTTTACATTTTATTACTTCGTATACAAACTGTTTTACATTTAAACCTAGTTTTTGGCAAACGTTTTTTTTTCAAACTTAATCAGAATGAGAAATAACACAATCTTCAAGTATGAGATATAATAGGTCATGAGATATCGTCAGCTGAAAGACGATGGGCGAACAGGCGGGCGGCCGGTTAGACAGCAGAGACTTAGTAATAATTTCCAGCTGGCACGCTTTGGGTACAGAACCCTAACAAATGTTCATAGTTGTCAATTTTAATGTTGAAATTACCGAAACCTTAAAAGCTGACGAGTTTAACAACAAAGATTGTTATTTAACAAAAGCATATTTTTGATAAAAGTAAAGTTTTTATTATCTGCATTAAAAACAATTTCTTACAGATCCTCTTATCGATAATTTGAGTGACAAGTCCTACTTTATTTTAAAAGTTAACTCCGAACGGGTGAGGCCTCGATAACCTACAAAGACAATATTTATCTTCACTAAACATACGAGCTATAGCAACATTGACACAACATTTATAAACTTCTCTAAGAATTCACTTAATACCTTCCAGACATTCGTTTCAAAACAGTCTGATTGTTTTCGTATCTTTTCATAACAATTTACAATACCGGTGGATTTCGATCTGGCTAAATCAAATCTAATTTCTGGCCAAATTATTTTCTGGTTAAATCCATGCCTCGCTCAGAGATCAAAGCGCCGTATTAATTTAATTAACTTCGTGTCTATTTACATTACGTAGATGTTGATATAACAGTATTGTGAATGTCTGACAATGTAAATAATACTGAGTGCGATGTACCACTTTGTTGAAATAAAAAATATACGTGTAAATAATCGATATGAATCCAATATTGGAAAGGTGTGCAAATAATTGTTTTACCGTATTGTCGCTCCCGTCCATTTTGTTTTAAAATAAAAATATGTTAGAACCTGTTACGTAGTATTTGTTTAAGGCATAACATTTCATCAATTGGCAGATCTTCAAATGTTTGTCTAATAAAAATATTTGTAAAAATAAAATCTCCATCCTGTACCCAGAACGATTGAAATGATTTTTATCTGTCTATTTTTAAACAAATAAATAAAATGGTTGTACATTTGTAACGTCAAATAACTGTCTCCTAAGTTCTCTTTAGGCGAAAGATAGTTTTTATTTCTTTATAATTTTGTCCTTTTTTCTAGAGATCAAAAGATTTATCTGTCCTCTTTAAAAGGGACGCGTACGAGGTTTGCTATGTGGTTAGTTAGTTTTAGATGTGCCTATTGCTAATGAGTAAATAATGAAAGGTAAGTAAGTAATGGCAAGTGTTTTTTTTATAGTAACAGGCGGTTAACGAGCAGACGGATCGCCTGATGGTAAGCAATTACCGCCGCCCATGGACACAAGTAACACCACAGGAGTCACAAGTGCGTTGCCGCTCCTTGGGGTTGGCCAAAGGGATAGGATGAGAAGTGCGATCAGGGAGAAGGAATAGGGGATAGGGCCTCCGGCACTCTCACTCACCGAACGAAACGCAACAGTTTAAGTACTGTTACGTTACGTCGTATTGTTGTGTTTAAAGATTTATAGCAACAAAATTTTCAAAACCTAATAATCTATTTATTTTGTAGCGACCACAGATCATGTACATGGTAGCGACACCTGCACCATGAGTAATTTCTGTATTGATAAGTACACAACAAATATTCAATCAACAGGTTGTGAACATTATAATATTTAAACCAATAGTTTGTGGAATAATAATGGACGATCCCCTGTTGAGACCGAACAATGGGCACAAGAACACTCATCAGTCACATAAAATACTATGATAATTTTACACTAATCCCACCATATAAATATCAACCTTCGTGCGTCATATCATAGTATGTTTAAGAATATTTTCAAGTGGATGCCTTAGGGCTCGAATATATCAAGTAAGGTCGTAAAAAGGTTCGAGCTTTGCCATATTCACAGTAATAAGTTATCTCCATCGAGCTGTCCACTATAGAGGTGATTCCCCATTAAAGGTCGTACCAATAATGACTATACGCTTCGGAGGGATTATAGGGGCCGACGTAAATGGGACTTCGTGACCTTTAGGGCGAGTCCATGGTGACATTATAAAACGCTGCGGCAGAGAAATTATAATAAAACATTTCGGAATAAAACATTTCAGAACTGCACGGATGCTACATTGGTTTGAGCGGTCCCCTCTTAGTTTAGTACTGCGCCAAGTGTTGTGGCCTCAATCTCCATACGAGATAATTCTTGGTGTCTGAGTGTTCTTTGTATCCATTAAACAAATGTCTGTAAAGTATCCCACCATATTTCCGTGCAGCAGTTGTCTTCTTAGAAAACAAATCACTACACAAGCACTCTTATTTTGAATGCGAACCTTTTACTGAAACACGCCGGCGGCAGTCTGCTAATGGATAACTCCGTTTAGCAAATCTTTCGCGCCGCAGTTGCATACACATTTTTAACATAAGATTCATACAATTTTTATAATTTAAGAATGTTTTCAATGTGTATGCTATCATGTTTTAAAGCCAACCGTAAAACAAATCAAGAAAAAATATACCTTTTAAACATATCTGAAAAATTGTATTTGTACTCAGAACTGCTACTAGCAAAACTCTAATATTCATATAAGCTGTCTAATATAAAATGCATGAGATATTATTTTTACATTATCTGCATCAGTACATATTCTAGTATGAGAAAGAGATTAAGTTTGTATTATAAGTACAAATATGTTTAAAATCTGCACTCAGAGTATAATAAGTACAATGTTATATTTACATAGATGCTTGTATATTTTTACTTCTTAATGCATACGTATTTTTCGGCATTGTTACTAGTAATATTAGTTCGCAATCGCGATGTCATGGGAACTTGGGAGTTCCTCAAGGTACTATTCCCCTTAATACACATGACATAATGGTCCCTTTAGTAAGACGATCGGAGATAAGAGGTTTTGATAATGCAGTAAATAGAATCCTTAAAACAAGTTAAAACTTTTAGCTGTTAAACTTATTAGACGCCTTGATAAAATAAGTCATTGTTATTCAATATTTGTTGACAGTTCTTAATCAAGGTACAGTACAGTACACTTTAAGTAGGTACAGGTCATTTGAAGTATTTATGTCAACACGGCTGATACAAATAAAACTCGGTCAAGAAGAAGTATTTACATTCGCAAGATCCTTCAACAAACATCGCACAGCGTTTATATTACAAATCATGATATAAATCGAAGTTAATGGATACTGAAACTTTCTCTGATCGACTTTCAGTCGCAATTCCCAACTCATTTCATTCCGTGCTTCACTGAAACGCACCCTTAGTTCCGAGATAGCGGGACCTTTCCAACCATAACAGTAATAAGGATTTAGCTTTGGATAAGCAATTAAGAGGCGAAACTTTTAATAACCAATAATTTTATAGGTTACTAGCTGACCCAGCGAACTTCGTTTCGCCTTTTTAAGAGTTTTTATTTAATTCCCTTTTTTTCAAGCCCCTTTTCCAAAGTTACCATTGCCTTAGCGCTTAATCTCTTATCATTTCAGAGTCTATAAATGCTGAACAAACAAACATAGATTTTTATATAATATTGCATTCCCCATTCCTTAATCTATCGGAGTCGATACCCATATCGACTTTAAAAAAAATCCCGTCCGCCATCTTTGATCACGAAATAGATGTTGTATTTGGATTCACCATCCCTTAAATCATCAGAGACGATAACCATATTGATTTTTAAAAATTTTCCATCCGCCATCTTTGATTTCCCATCCACCATCTTGAATCATGAAATAGATGTTGTATTTGGATTCCCCATCCCTTTAAACATCGGAGACGATACCCATATTGACTTTTTTAGAAAATTTCCCATCTGCCATCTTTGATCTCGAAATAGATGGTGTTTTTGAATTCCCCATTCCTTAAAATATCGCAGACGATACCCATATCGACTTTTAAAACAATCCCGTCCCCCATCTTTGATCCCGAAATAGATGTTGTATTTGGATTCTCCATCCCTTAAATCATCAGAGACGATACCCATATTGATTTTTTTAATTTTTCCTATCCGCCATCTTTGATTTCCCATCCACCATCTTGAATCACGAAACAGATGTTGTATTTGGATTCCCCATCCCTTTTAACATCGCAGACCATACCAATATTGTTTTTTTTTTTTATATATTTGATACAAATCTCCTTTATTGGGCGGATACTGCCATAGTTGTCGTTTTAACTGTTTAAGAAATATAACTGCAAAAAGTTACACATACAAACTACTTAGTAAAGACTGTGTTATCCGGTATCTGTGACGTTTCGCTAGATCGGCCAATATGGCGACTGTGATTTGTCTGTCAGAACCATTAGAATTTAACAAAATACTCGACAATCCAAATTTTGCGGATATATGTTGTCGACTCGATATCTTTATTTTTTAATGTTTTATTATTCAGGTAAGGTTTCGATTTCGATTTTAATGTTTTATTATTCAGGTAAGATTTGACACTGCGATAGCAGCGCAGTCCGTCGGTTCCAATGTGAAACATGCCAAAATCCACAACTACTTACAAATGAAAAATTAAGTAAAAAACATTTTCCAGTGGATTAAATTGTAAATCTAAACCATTCTCAAGTCTCCTTGAACACACACAAAAAATTTCAAGATCGGTCCAGTCGTTTAGGAGGAGTTCAGTGACATACTCACGCTCACAAGAAATATATATGTACATAAAGATGTACGATATAGGAATTCTGTATGTCGGATGTTTACGTGTTTATGAGCAGTTTTATTGAATTTAAGTGTTCGGTAAGCGTCTGTTGTATGGGGCCGTAAAACATGTGTCATAATTATAATCTTGGACATATCTGAACCATATTTCATGCGGTCGGTCAATGAGTGACTGGTCATGTGAATTAATTTACGAACTGCGGTGATATCAGTGGTATTAAATTGCTTGTAAGTTTGATAAAATCTATTGTTCGTTTTATTGGCTTGCAAAAGATAAGTTACTTATGTATGCGTCAAAATTTATTAAAGATTATATAGTAAACTAGCTGAGTCCGCGGTTGCACCCGCATTATTTGGGCTACTGCTCCGCAGTCACTGAATTCCCCCAGTTGTCCTGGCCATCTGGTAAGATCACGATAAACTTATAAAAGTAGCGTACGTATTATACAGGGTCTAAGGGACGGTGTACCGAAAACTGATACCAGTGATTCAGAACATTATATTGAGACCCTTGGCGGTCGAATTTTCCGGAAAAAGTCTAAGCATTCGACAATTTACCAAAAAATTGCGATGTAAATAGAAACACGCAAACTCGCACTATCAGCTGTTACGGCCTTACAGTGGCGGGTCGTAGCGGCATTGATTACGATGTACCTACTGGTGCGCTTACTGTGCTGCGGCCGCACGCCGCGGCCGATGTCACATCAGAGTAAATGCGCCATGTACCTACATGTTTAATTCTTAGAATTGTGCAAAATTACTAATGCGGTTGACTATAGTTACTATTTAATTACATTATATGGCAAAAAATGCAAAAGAAAAATCGGAAAATTAATGAAAATTTTCCATAAAATTCGACCGCCAATGGCCTCAGTATCATGTACTGAATCACTGATATCGGTTTTCGGTACACCGTCCCTTACACCCTGTATAGACTTAAGGTGGAATCGCGGGCGAAATCTAGGTAACAATATGGTGATATGGTGATATGGTGATATGGTGAAGAGGTAAAGGGAGCTAAAGCAGAGAGGTTAATTTCATAAAATTTTGACAATTAATACCACATTGGCACATTACAATGTGCTTACACGTAAATTTTACTCTGGTGGCATTTGTTTCTCCTCTCTTTAATAAGTAGGTATAGGTCATATATTATGCAAAACAACCGAGTAAGTACACAATTAATTACAACATAAAAATACATTATTTCGCAGCTGGTAACAAGTAATTCACCAATACTAGAAAATAAATTTTATTATATAAATAAATTATTATTTTATGTATAACTTGATCTAGGCATTAATTTATATCAAGACATGCGAGCTTCATAACTCATGTTGCGCAGTCGAAATAAGCATCTTCCAACGTGATTACAGTGACTGTAGCACCAGGATTTGACCGAATATTATTAGCTTTTGCGCAGAGCGGCTACCTGTCTGACCTCCGCAACCCAAAGGGATAGCTATATTCCATATTATAAACTAGTGTCAGTTAATTCATAGGTATTAACTCCCTGTAATAGCTGTCAAAAATCTTCATGACAGCCGGGGCCGACGGCTTAACGTGCTCGCTGAGCGATAATTTTCAATTCAATACGCACATAACTATGTAACACATAAAAGTCATTAATGCATGCCGTGGTTTCAAACCCGATACCCTCTGCATAGCAGTCTGTTAGTATCTCCACTAGGTTACATACATACATACATACATACATAGAATCACGCCTGTTTCCCGGAGGGGTAGGCAGAGACTACGGAACGCCATTTGCGACGATCCTGACATATCTCTCTTGCTTCATTCATTCCCATCAGATTCCTCATGCATGCTCTTCTGTTCAGGGTACTTCAAACCTGTCCTGTTTTAAGGATGTCTTTAATCTGGTCAGAGAACGTCCGCCTAGGTCATCCCCTTCGTCCTGTCCTATTCACACTTGCCTTGTATATCTGCTTGATCACTCTTTCGTCATCCATCCTCTCCACGTGCCCAAGCCACCTTAGCATACCTTTCTCGATGCTTGTCACTACATCTTCTTTTACTCCACAACACTCTCCTATCACACAATTCTTTACTCTGTCAGTCAAATACACACCACACATACTTCTCAGTGCTCTCATTTCTACAGAATTTATTCTACTTTCATGACTGAAGAGTCATGAAAGTAGAATAAATTCTTATTTATGGTATTGGTATTTATGGTATTGGCTTCTTATTTATGGTAGTGAAAGTTGGGTATGGCAGAAGTGCCATACCCAACTTTCACTACCATAAATAAGCGTAGATACCAACACCCCTCGATCAACCATACCATCAACGACGTTGATGTCGGCTAAGTTTAAAAGCTCACAGATTATGAATATATTTATATAAAATTGATTCTCTTCAAGTTTATGTGTGCGTTACGGATTATTTTTGGTGAAAATTAAACGGATCACGCCAACGTAAGATCACGGCGCGCGTTGGTTATTTTCTGTCAATATTATAATTTAACTTTGTACCTTTTGTCTTGACAGCAAAACCCATAAAAACGTTTGGCTTTTGTCAATTCACAAATATGTTAATTTATTAGGTTAACTCACAGCATATACCTATTTAAAACATTTACAGTACTTAGGTAATAATCATAAATCTATGGTTCTGATATACATGCCACTTACGATTTAACGCAGCATTCACAGGTTAGACAGCACATATCAGATAAAATATATTTTTACACACTATGTTATTACATAAATGAATTTAAAACTAAGTATGCCTTGAAATCACAAATAATAAACATCAACAGCAGTGCAAAAAATGTATACAAATGAATATAAATATTGCATACGAAGTCTCAATAATGCTTACATTATTTACAGTAGTACTGGAAAATGAAGGGTTGTGGGATAATTAAAAGTATCTTCCAGCTTTTAATTAGTTTATTTAGATATTAACTAGCACGACAACATGACAGTGTTAACGGTGCGCGCGACATTATTATAGTTAACATATTTTTTGCTAGATGGCACTGCTCACGTTATTCGCAATACCATAACACCTCCCCTCGAAGTAGTGAGCATGCATATGTTTAAATACATTCATCCATCATGCCTAAATTACGCAAACACTCATGATGCTTTGTACCACTCAAACCTTTGGTCAAAACATCAGCAGGCATTCGGTCAGTACATAAATATCTAAGGTCAATCACACCTTTTTCACACTTATCACGAATGAAATGGTGGCGTACATCGATATGTTTCGTTCGAGAATGGTAATTTTTGCTTTGAGCAAGTTTGATTGCACCTTGGTTATCGTTAAACATCGTCACGCACTCACACTTTATTCCAATACTAGTCAAAACATCGCGCAAATACATGGCTTCTTTAGTAGCTTCTGAAATAGCCATATATTCGGCTTCGGTGCTCGATAAAGCAATGGTCCGTTGCTTTCGCGCCTC
Organism: Euclidia mi; assembly: GCA_944739405.2. NCBI lineage: Eukaryota > Metazoa > Arthropoda > Insecta > Lepidoptera > Erebidae > Euclidia > Euclidia mi. Next base: position 51,880,718 of record OX123190.2, read on the forward strand.
CCAACTGATTGGGGCACCTGCTAAAATAAATGCAAAACCGGAATAGGATCTACGGTCTATTATATTTCCACCCCAATCTGCATCCACCACGCCAAACAGAGGCAAACCAGTCCTTTCATACACTAGTCCGTAATCTGACGTACCCTTTAAATATCGTAACACACGTTTAGCAGCCTTCCAATGACTAATGTCATAATTTGTATTAAATTGACTTAAATAATTGACGGCGTATGAAATGTCTGGTCTTGTTGATACAGCTAAATGCATCAAAGCACCAATCAAATTCTGATATGGATACTGTTCCATTATATCATGCTTAACACATTCAGGTTTTAATAATTTAACATTCACATCCATAGGCGTAACGGTAGGTTTGCAATCACTCATTCCAAATCGTTCTAACATTTTATCTATATATGATTTTTGACTTAAATACAATGTATTTTTATCATCGCGACTAAATTCAATTCCTAAACAGGTAGATATTTCTCCCATATCTTTCATTTCAAATACACTTCCTAATTGTTTCTTAACAGTATTTATCCATGCATAATCGTTTGTCGCTAGAATAATATCATCGACATATATACCTATTAACATAATTCGCTCTCCCTTTCGCGCGAAAAATAGACAAGGATCCTGTAACATCGCCTCAAAGCCAATATCATTCAACATTTTTACTAACCTTTTATACCACTGCAATCCTGATTGCCGCAAACCATACAAAGATTTTTTTAATAAACACACACTGTCCATGCATTCATCAAGAGCTTTCTTCCAGCGGTTAGCTGTCTCCAGTATATTCATATCTGTTATTATTTTCTTCTGCGAACCAACTTTTTCTTTTGCGAGTACTCTCTCTAGAACATCGCTTAACTGATCTGGAATTTCCATATAAACCTCTTCTTCAAGTGAACCATTCAAGTAAGCTGTTACTACATCCATTTGATGGACTTGTAATCCTAATTCTGCCGACAAGGCAGCAATTAACCTTATAGATGACGATCTCACCACAGGGGATGAGGTTTCATGGAAATCCTCCCCTGGCCGTTGAGAACATCCTTTTGCGACAAGACGCACTTTCTTGCCAGTACTTTTAGTACTAAACACAAATCTGTTTCCAATAACTTTTCGTTGTTTTGGTCTTGGTACAATTTCCCATGTTTTGTTTTTCATCTGTGACAGGTACTCATTTTCTAAAGCTGTTTTCCAACCATTTACGTCACTTCTTTTCTCTATATCTTCCCACGTCATTGGTTCTATCATTGCTATCCCTGCACTCATTTCTTCATTCGGTTCATCTTCTGGTTCATTTCCATCGCTATCGGTAGTATCTTCTTTTACTGTATTATATTCTTTTCGCGGTCTACCTGTCTGACCAGTACGAATAAGGCGAGGCCTTCCTCTTCCTCTCTTAGAAGGTTGTATTAAATTTTCCCATGAAAAAGTAGAGTTCCTCTTTCTATGTATTTGACCTCTATCTTCTATTGGTTCATTAACTCTTTCAAGTGATTTTCTTGGTCTACCTCCATCTCTTCTAGCTCTTAATATGTTCCGTTTTTCTTGACTTTTGTTATTGAATTCTATGCTTATTTGTTCTTCATCAGTGTCTTCTTCTTCTTCGTTAAGTATCTCTTTATATTCATGGCTAAACGCTGTCTCACTCATAAATTTCACGTCACGGGTTATAATAATCTTTCTAGTCCTAGGATCATGAATTCTATACGCTTTTGATTGAGTATCATAACCCACAAATATTCCTAACTGAGAACGTGATTAAAATTTTCCTTTCGGTTTTCCCTTATCTTTATAATACGCTTTTGAGCCAAACACGTGCATATATATTAAGGTAGGTTTCTTTCCTTTCCAGACCGTAAAAGGTATTTGACCATTTAAAGCTGTAGTTGGACACCGATTTCTTATATAATTAGCAATATTAATTGCTTCTGCCCAAAATGAAGGTGGACTTCCTCCTTGACGCATCATGCAGCGAGCCATCTCAACCAATGTCCTATTCTTTCTCTCGGCAATCCCATTTTGTTGAGGTGTATACGGCACGGTTAATCTTCTTCTGATTCCTGCTATTCTCAAAAAATCATCAAATTCATTATTCACGTATTCTCGTCCATTATCAGTCTGTAGATTCTTTATTTTCTTCCCAGTAAAATTTTCTACATAGGCTTTGTAGGTTTTAAATACACTAAGGACATCACTTTTACTTGCTATGAAATAGACTTCGCACCATCTAGATTTATCGTCAATAAACGTAACAAAATATTTTTTACCGCCGTAAGACTGATGGTTCATCGGTCCACAAACGTCACTATGAACTATTTCTAGTAATTCGCTCGTACGATCTTCCCTTTTCCTAGGAAAAGGTGTGGAAGTCTGCTTTTCACTAATGCAAATCTCACATTCAGACATCTTTTCGTCATCTTTGAACGTTAGTCCGTGTACTAAACCACTTTTCACCATAGCTTTCAGGTCGCGTTCGTTGAGGTGTCCAAGACGTTGGTGCCACATATCTATTGAATTTTTTGCATCTTGAACATTATTGACGGAGTTATGACTCATCCGTACATGATATAGATTGCCAACTCTATCTGCACGCATATGAATTTTTTCATTGTTATCAATCACAATCGCATCATTTTTCCTGAAGCGAACTTCGAACCCACGATCTGTCATCTTGGCCACTGATAATAAATTTGTTCGTAGATCGGATACATAAAACACCTTTTCTATGTCGATCTGGCGTTCTTCATTGCCCGTGTCTACTGATATTCTTACCATACCAGTGCCACTAATTTGTGTTTTGTCGCTATTAGCTAAATTTAATTCGGAATCTAGTCGTGTAAAGCCGTTGATCATTTGCTTATCGTTGCACATATGACCCGTACATCCACTATCAATGCACCAAATAGGGTTTAACTTCTCACCTAACATAACCTCTTCGGCAGCACTCAATAACATTGTTGTCTTTTGCACCTCATCCTCACGATATTCCAACTTTTGTGCACTTTGTTTATGCTTATTGATATACTTAGTTCTGCATTCTCTCGCAAAATGCCCACGACGACCACAACGATGGCATTCAATGTTACTTTTATAAGCCTGGTTGTCATTATTCTTCTTCAGATTGACATTTTTATGTTTATTGACACGTTTGACGAATAGTGCTCTCTGGTCAGTTGTCTTGGACTTACGAGCTTCATAATCCTCGATAATCTTGACCTTTAACGTTTCCGTTGATGGTAAATCATCACGAGATTCCATTGCTGTTCTAAACATGGCGAATGAATCTGGCAAACTGTATAATAATAATATGGCTAGTAGTTCGTCTATAACTATCAAACCGATTTCCTTCAGTTTTTTAACAGCATCGAAAAAATCTGCGATGTGCTTCTTCAAGTCATCATCTTCCTGCATGCGAGTCAGAACAAGTTTTTTCAATAACGAAGCTTTTCTGGCAGGTCCGCTCGACTGATACATAGATTTCAGTTTATCCCATATAGCCTTGGAACTGGCCAAACCATCCAACGCAGCTAGCTCACTTGGACTCACCGCTAACAATATGTCAGACTCAGCTTTTCTATCCATTTTCTTCCAATCAGCATATTTTGGATCGCTTAGATCTGGTTTTGTCGACACGCCCGATACATAATCCCATAGATCGTTCTTAATCAAAATTGCCCGCATATGTATCTTCCATGTGTCGTAATTATCGCCAGTTAATCGATCTATTTTAATAGATGAACCCATTTTGAAGTTTCTTCAACTCCAAAAAACAATAGCAGCGAATATAATCTTCGTATAAAGTAATAATGTAGTGATGTAAACAAATGACGAACGTAACTTGCGAGTCTGAATGCACTAATCACCTTAGCTAAACCATAACTTGCGTAGACGCGTTTATTACTTTAATTACGACGAACTGTTTTGGTTCAAATCACTGTTATTGTTCAATTATCAGTTTTGATTTCACACACTGGCAGTCTCTGGGCCCATAACCTGAAGGGTTGTGGGATAATTAAAAGTATCTTCCAGCTTTTAATTAGTTTATTTAGATATTAACTAGCACGACAACATGACAGTGTTAACGGTGCGCGCGACATTATTATAGTTAACATATTTTTTGCTAGATGGCACTGCTCACGTTATTCGCAATACCATAACAGAAAATGTAAGTATGTCAAGAATTACAAAGAAGAGACGGGCATAATCACATCTTCATCGGCCTTATGTAGATATAGAAAAGAAACTGCTAGATATAGGCTTTTCGGCTCGTCACTACAGTTAACTGGATGTTGTCCTATGCTACGTTTGCGAAGGCACGTCGCTACTCCAGAACACCTCTACTCAAACGGTTATCAGTTCTGCGCCAACTGTGACCAACCCATAATTTACCTTGCTAATATTTTAGGCTAAAATGGACCAAAATTACGGTGACCGACCGCATATGACAGCGACAAGAATCCTGGGGCCTATGGTAAAATATTTTAGACGCCTTTAAAAGGGATGGAACAAATGTATTTTGACAGAATTTAAAGACGGAAGGGAGGGCGAGAGAGATTTTTATCCAGCAGTGGGACAGAAATAAGAGTTATCTTGGTAATAATAACCACTTAATAATGAATGTACAAAGACCTATGACATTTAATTTCAATGTGTCACATACGCATAAGAAGAAACTATGATATCCACTTGTATTTATTTTGGGCGTACGTTTTATATCGAAAAATAAAGCATGTACTGTTCTCTACAATAAACAGAAAATAGAAACATGGGTAGACAGGTTTTAAGGCTGACAGTACCTCTACCTGTGACCCTTTTATATATATTTATTATCTCTTGAAGTCCATCAACAAACAAAAGTGAATTCTAAACCGGTTGGATCTACAAAAGTGTAAGTCAAGAATAAAAATTTAATAACCTAATATATTCTTGCATTTATGAGAAAGGTGTACTCAGAGATACCTAGGCTTTTAAATAAAGCGCAGACAGGTACGACAACATCAATGTCAAAAGACACTAACGTTAGCTGGAAAAATTAATGGCGTGGAATAATGTTTTGAATATCGACGCCTCCAAGCAATAACCCGGGAATCGAAAAATCTAACTTTTACAGGAGAAAGGATTTAATGATTTTATCAAATATCTTTTCAACGAGTTGGAATATTGAAGTCATTGATGTATTAAATGAAAGTAATTTTTTTGCGAAATATAACTGTGTCCTTATTATGAAAATCCTGTTATTGAAAACCTAGTAATTTACGAAAATAAATAACACCAAAAATGTTATACCTACAATTTTACAGTACTTGCGGGATTATTGCAGTAAATTTATCAAATAAAATATTTCATAACGTTATATTACTGGCTTCTACGGCGTTATTTTATAATGAAGGGCTGATATGTAACGTGTTTTTGGGGAGTTATTGTGGTAATATCAAATAATTTAAAAAACGGTATTAATAAATAGCGTTATTATTACGAGGAACATTAGAACAATTGTGTTACTGTTACCACTCGATACCGACTTTAAAAAAATATTTGTATGTAATATTATAAACGATAATAAACGAAAAACGGACGGTAATAAACGAAAAATATATCGATTATAAGTTATATTCAGAATGTAATTTGACACTTTAGTTTGACGCGAACTTAGTTTACGACTTAGTTCGAGTTAACGAATTTAGTTCTTCTTCTGAAATATTTTTGATTCCCGCTTCAGAATGTAACTAAACTTAATACAACATTTTACTTACAACACTAACTAGCAAAACGTTGCAAATACTGCCTAGGTGGAAGTTATGAACGTTTGTTTTGTTAGCATCCCCAGGTTAATAAGTGATACAAAATCTTGAATCTATTTGATTCCAAGATATTATCTGTTAATTATCATATTTATTAATTATTTCATTCATCGCTTAATTACGTTAAAACACAAGATTAAACCTTTCTTAAAATGGGATGGGTAAATTAGAGAACTATACTGTGATCACGATAAATTTTATAGATTGACTCTTACAAAGATATCGCCGCTAAACGAAATTGGCTGTGGTATTTTAAGTGATTTCTTTATATGTATACAGTGAACCCTTGCGTCAAAGCGTCACTGCTACCAAACTTAAGCACTTGTGGGAGTTTTAAGATAAGCGTAGGGTTATAGCCCATGAGTAAATAAATTGTCGTAAGCTAGAAAATTTTCTGACAAGATGCGGAATGAAATGATAGTAAAAGAACAAAAAGGTTGGTGCAAAGTTGAAAGTATGTTCAGTTAATTTCATGTTTTAACAAAAATAACTTAATTAGTTAATTTCAACTTTACAAAAAGTTGATATTATCAAAACCATACAATATAAGAGTTAAAAATATGATACCAATTTAATTGATAGTGAATTCTACAAATTCATATTTAATTAATCTATTTTCGCAGTCATCTCTGCTTTAAAATCTGACACTGTCGGTTGAGCCATATTATAATGAGTTTCATGTCGCCAATGGGTCTTGGGTCTACCCAGGCGTATATAATGAATATGCAGTCACTATCTGAAACAAAAAAAAACAACAATTAATGAGAATGATGCTATTTTCGTGGGTTTACGCGAATGTTACACATTGATATTAAACTACAGTTTACGGATGATTTTATCGCGTTATATTGGTTTCTGGCGGTAATAACTAGTGAAACCAATATAACGCGATACAATCCGTAAACTGTAGTTTAATTTTAATGATAATGATGTTATTATTAAATCATACTGCAAGTTTATTTTTAACAATTTACTTTTATATCTCAGTTCAAAATTTTGACCCGTCTGTCCTATGTACTTATTTTGGCATTGGTCGCATGTTAAGCAGTAAATACCGGAATTTTTGTTCTTGCATAGTTTATCTTTACCATTGCAAAGAAATTTTAACGTTTTGTATGGTTTATAGGCTGATCTGATACCGTTCCGTCTCAGTATACGCGCCATACGGTCAGTTATACTTCCAAAATATGTTAGAACAGCAGTATTATTTATAGGTTCTTTTATGGAGGGATATAAAAGTGACTTGGCCATTCTAAGTTGTTTTCCTCAAATCATCTTGTCAATTAGGCGTTTACTATACTGACCATTCCGCATTGAAATGGTTCCTCAACTTGAGCAACCCGACTGGTAGATTAGCTCGATGGTCGGTACGTCTGTCAGCCTTTAACTTTGAAATAAAACATCGGCGCGGCGCAGATAATATTATAGGAGATGCGTTATTACGATCCTTACCAGTAAATATAATTAGCGCGAATAATAATAATAATAACGTGAACAACCCTAATGTTGACACTGATCAATGGTATTCAGCCACCTACAATGGTTGTTTATCTTCGCCTAATGACTATCCAGACTATTCTATTAAAAATAATAAATTGTATCGTTTGATAAAATCGGGTCCATATTGGCTCACCTAAAGTTCTTTACCCGAAATTGTTCTTCCTAACGATTTGTAATCCGAATGATCACTCTTCCTAAAATTTTTTATCCTAAAGTTTTCATTCAAACTATTTGTAGTGCAACCGGCGACGTTCATAACACTCATGTTTCCGAAAATTTTAATTAATAATATCATTAATGTAAATATATTTAAACTCCTACTGTTTTTTATCATAACGCTTTTATCCCTAAACATAAATACCATAATATTTTCACTCATACTCAGAAATAAACATTTACCAAGTGTAATAAAAAATATCTGACACTTTTACCAAGACACTTTTAGCCTTATATTTAGGTGTCTTATACGATAGAATCGAGAAAATAAACGATTTGCAAAAATAACACTTTTTGGGCTAATTTTTTCTAAGTCCTCGCGCCGTAGCGCCCCCAAGGCTACACTCCAACCGAGTATCATAAAACACGACTCATTTACGGTTATGATTATGGCCTGGGAGTTTATACCTAGTACCTAAACCATTAACTATAGGACCGATTCGGTTCTGGCACTTCGCCGGCCGCTGCCGCAGCACGCTCGCTTCGCTCGCTCGGCTCGTGCGTTATGGTCACAGTTCTAACCTAACCTAAACCATTAAATATTAATACGACCGATTCGTTTCTGGAACTTGACCATTGTACTATTGCGTATTTGTACCATGGTACTATTATTCTTATATATGTTATACATGTTATGTGAAAATAAAGTTACGCAAAATGAATGTATATAATACTAATTATTATGAATAAAAAGAAAACTAAACAAAAAAGATATGAATATGAATAATAGTGTAAAAGATGGTTATGTTGAGAAAATATAGGAATACAAATAAAAGTATAATAGATGTTTATTGCTACTGACATTATGAAGTTGAATGCTTCGGAGTTATGAACATTAGAGACAGAGTAGTTAGGAATTGTGATTGTTAGGATGAAAAATGTTAGGAAGAACATTTTTGGATTTCCAATTATCGGAGTTGAAAATTTAGGTGAACTTTGGCGCACCCGATAAAATCTAGGTGTATACTACGTAAGGAGTCCGAATGGAAAGAAGTACTACCTACTTCTAATCGAAATAATGCCATATTAGAGAATCATGCCGAACCCACTTCGGGGCCTTTCGGTATTTTTAAAACTTACAAGCGGTTAGCACTTCGTTACTATTGGCCCAAAATGCACGCTAACGTGGTAAAGTTCATAAATTCTTGCGACACTTGTATCGCGCACAAACATCAGAACCATGCACCATTGGGAACCATGGGACGACCCAAAGTGTGTTCACGACCCTTCCAAACCATTAATGTATATTTGGTGGGGCCATTACCCGTCACAAGAAAACAAAACGCTTACATCTTTGTAGTAACTTGTTGTTTTAGTAAATACTATCTTCTTTTCCCTATCAGGCTAGCAACTGCGGAAATAATAACTAATATTTTGGAATAAAAAATATTTTTAGTTCATGGTATACCAAATACAATTATATTGGACAGTAGTAAACAGTTTGTAAGTGCTACTTTAAATGCTATGTTGCACAAGTATAAAATTCCTAATCTGCACTATACTCCTAAATATTCTCCTCATCTGAATACAGTCGAACGCTATAATAAAACCAATGTTTCTACCTTAGCGGCGTTTATAGGAAATGACCAGAGATTATGGGACACTCTCCTACCTAAGATGCAGTTTGCATTAAATTCCGCAGTTAATGAAGTCACGGGCTATACACCTAGTTTTTTTAGTCTATGGACGTGAATTAGTTCCATGCGGCTCACACTATGTTGACACGGACGCTGATGATATAGTTTACATACCTAGGGACGATTACGCAGAAAATATAGGTCACTTATCAGGCATATTTGACAAAGTTCAGGTACTCCTCATTCAAGCTCATGCTAGGAATTCCCAAACTTATAATTTACGCCGTAAACCAGCTGAGTTTAATGTGGGAGACACTGTTTGGAAAAGGACTTTTTTCAGAGCGACAAGGATAAGTCCTTCTGTAAGAAACTAGCCCCTAAATTCGTGAAGTGCACAGTGATTACTAAAAAGTCGCCTCTCGTATACGAGTTCTCGGACGCGTCTAAAAATTCTATTGGGTTTTGGCACATAAAAGACTTAAAACTTATACACTATGGCGCCTAACTATTTGTTACAAACCGTATAGGACTTTCCCTTCTTTTCCTTCTTTCTTCTATATGCCGTCTTAGCTTGGACAGTAGCGGACTCATAGACCTAACGCAGCTAGTCGGATTTTTCTTGTTAGCCACGTAAAAACCTCTCCTAAGGCGGGCGGTATTGTAACGTATGTCCGGTACCTACCGAATATGCGTCATAATACCGTCCATACGGTCGGCCAATCAGAGAAGTCCGTGATCGTGGGGTTTGCCCGTATATGGTAATACACCGACACCAACTCTGATGGAGAGCTCTGGTATATAAAGGGGCCGACAGAGAGGGTGGCCCCGCTACTGGTTGTCACCCTGCCCGAACTACGTGCTACGTCTACGTCGTACGTGTATCCTCTCCCAGCTGTGGGTAAGTAACTACATTTACTGCGTTAGCGTACTGCCCATCTCTCTACCTGCTAGCTGAGGCCGGCTGGCGCCGCCTGCCTGACCCTATTGGTTGTAGCTCTTCTAATGCTGCTTCCTTCAGTTTCCAGGTCCACCTTGAGGCTCCGGCTACGCTACACTCTACTCTACGCTACCCTAGTTCTACTCTTCCACTTCTCTTCACTCCACCTGCACCGTCTTCGACGACACTTCTGCCGACGAATTCGGCCCTGCCCCAGCTCATCGCGCACACAGCGCCGGCGCCTGCCAGCTGAAGCCAACGGTCTGCGAGGATTTGCCCCTCTACGCGCAGCCCGTCAAACAGCCTGCCCTGCACACTACCGGAGGGAACAGCGTGGGAGACTGCAGCCCCTTAGTGTTCAGGCCAGTGTTGTGTTGTTGGTTGGTCATACTCGTGCATAGGAAGTGAGACAATACTTGGCAATAAACGTATAGAACCTCTTATTCGTTTATTCTAGAACCCGATACATCTATGGCAGTTTTTAGAAGCCGATATATTTGATTTGGTTTAGCAGTTTCTGAGAACCTTGGTACTATAACCTCGTTAGTAGAATTGTGGAACACCAAAATTGATTTCACAAAATTAAACCAACGTACTTGGGGACGGCTTCATCAAGCATACCTATGGATGGTCGTAGGTCGAGTAGCATTCGCAGTACCGCTAATTGGGTCACATCACATCGTTCAGATTGAAATCAAACAGCGCTTGAAATAGAGTGCCTGAATGTGTAACGTGTCAGAACCTCAGTCTTTGTGGCTCAAAACTGCGGCGAATTTAAAACTTTTCAGCTGATCATCATCGGAATTAACCAATAGTTTTTGTTTTTAGTTTTGCAATTTGCAAGAACTATTTGTTAACTAAGAACGTAAGCATTGCATTAGATTAGTTTCAAAACGATACAAGTTTATATAGTTAGTAGAAAAGTATGTTTTATGTTTTTCTTCCAAAATGATTGTTTATTCCCAAAGCCACCGACTACTATGGCGATCTTATTGAAAATCATAAAACTTAAAAGCTTATTGTACATCCGTGATGCAAACACTCGCTACCGTCGTCGAATGCCAGCATAGCCCTCTCGGTATCATCTAAATCCTAGTAAATGACATGCTGATTTAGCCAATAAAATACAGTTTTATTATATTTTAAATGAATAGCATAAACATAATTTTGTCAAATACCCACATATAGCCTGTCTTACTGAGGCGATATGAAATTACAATACAAAGCAAATATGTTTGAATTGATTTTATTTATAGCACTAAATTACAAACGACAGCTTACTAAATTCATCAAGCACCGTGCCCAAAAGCTTGGAACTTGCGTCAAAACAATTACATGGTACTGCGGTAAATGAATTTGAAACTTGCTAGCGCAGGGAAGCTGTCGTTTTTCGATGAACGCGTGACGTAATTAGGTGCCTGTGTTGATAATTAAACTGTATTTAGTATGTCGCACTACAAAGCGAGTGCCACCTAAGTTTGCCCATTACCGGACTACTGCCGAATTTGTCGGCGTGAGCATGTGAGTTACTTACTTTGTTTTTTTAGTTCTATGCGAGTCGCTTACTGTTATCAGAATGTTAACAATATTCCACACGGGACGACACTTTGTGTGATCTATTAATGTTGTTTTGAGTGTGAGTGTTTTTTGTTTATTGCTTATTTGTAAAGTATTTGTACTGGGAGTCGCCTTTTTAAAAACAGATGAAAAAGATGTGTGAAAAAAGCAGATACATACAGAAAAAAATTAAGTTTAAAAACTATATCCCGACTACATAAAAAAGGGGATCTAAAAAGGAAGAAACAAGAAAATAGCTCACTATAAGTAAAGAAATGCTCAAGCTAGAGCCGTGGTCGCACCTATTGCATACTAGTGTATATTATGTAGTAACCTTCTCATGTTTGTTTAATGCAGTTAAGTGTTGGTGGCGCCCACATTAGGTATACAATAGGTGCGACCACGGCTCTAGCTTGAGCATTTCTGTACTTATAGTGAGCTATTTTCTTGTTTCTTCCTTTTTAGATCCCCTTTTTTATGTAGTCGGGATATAGTTTTTAAACTTAATTTTTTTATTTAACCCTTTTGCGTATCCCGATGGGGCACGTCAAAAAACCGTCCGAAAAATAGGTAACTCAAAGCGTCTAGACCACGCGAATTGTAAGTACAACCCCGTTTTAAACTTATATTTTGACTGAAACAGTATAATATATGTACAAATTTGTAATCTGCTAACCAATACCTTTCTTTTGATACCAAACACGTAATGATTATGTCAGTTTATTTTTTTTTGTGGTTGGAATATGAGGTATAAATGCCGTAATATAAAATTTTGATAAAATTTATATAGCCTATGACACCCAGGCCATTATTACAAATCTATTGACACCCTATTTATTAAAATCGGTTCAATAGTTTAGGCGCTACGGTGGAACATACAAACATATATACATAGACTGCCAAAAACATTACCCTTCCTTTTGGCTTCGCCGTAGTCGGGTAAAAAGAACAGATACAATTACAGTAATGTAACACAGAGCTAGCTATTGGGTACTGGCCTGTCACAAAAGTGTTTAAAGATAAAAAAAAATATTGTTTACGATGTGAATATAATTCAAACTGTACATATTGATTTTGTTGAAGTGAGAACTAAATACAAATACTATAATGTAGAAAATAAACAATAATGTAGAACGGCAGATCATAGTTACGAGTGGTAGAGAGTATTTATTTAATGCTAATGCCAGTCTCGCAGTATCCTGTGTAAATCAACACCTCTGTCACATCTTATACCTAGATATGTCAGCAGTTCATACTCGTACTAGTTACATCGATATCCCGCTTCTCTAAATCCATCTTTTATGGTAATATAGTCTGTAACGATACCAACCACTTTCTGACATTTAAAAATAGGTTGCCTGGCGTGAAGCAACAATTTAAAGTAAGATTCTTGAACTGATATCTGTTATTTGTTCCTTCAACCTCCTACAGTACAGATTATATAATTCCTTATGTATAAAATTTACAAATTTAAAAGAGTTGGATGACTCAAGTGGAGCCTTAACTCAACTTTATATACAACTCCTCTCCACGCACTTTTGTCGCACAAACAAAAATATTTGTGGGACAAAAAGAAAGCGATAACATAAATCACCGAACGGACAAACTCGAAACTGATAGTTGGAAAACGCTCACACAATCAGCTTATCGTACCAACTGAAACTGCACTACCAGCTATTTGTCAAACTTTCGCCGCCAACGAAAACATAAGCCCTCGAAAAACCAGTCCAAAAAGACCTGTAATTTCCTCAATACGAGCACCGGAGAAACCTACACTATATACGAAATAGGGCAGTGCGGGGGCTCAGCCAAATTGGGTACTTCACGCGACAGATTGAGAATATCACCTCATGTATAATTCACATACGAGTTTGAATCGAGAGCGTTCCAACTTGGAACACAATGCATCGCTGTTGCATTCTATGAAATATTTTACAGAATAAATGAATATTTTACGATGATTGCCGTGTGGTTGACGGCATAGAATACAAGTGTCACCACCCCCTATCTTCCCGTGGGTGTCGTAAGAGGCGACTAAGGGATAACACGATGCAAATACCATCTTTGCGTAGAGACGGAAAACTCGACATCAAACCCTATACGACTGCCTCGTTGGTCTCGCGGCGTAAATGTGCGCGTGGGATCGGGAAGTCCCGGGTTCGATTCTTGGGTCGGGCAGTGTTATTGGGTTTTTCTGTTCACGAAATTCTCAGAAGCAGCACGGAGTCTGGAAATGTGCCCGGTACGGCAATAGGCTCGCCCCTTATTACGTGGGACTAAAGTATATCTGGCGAAAAGTGGGTGTAGAAATACAGCTCTGCCTACCCCTTCGGGGATAAAAGGCGTAACGATATGTATGTATGTATGTATGTTTACAATGAACCGATTGGATTTGTTTATCATACCGGAGCGCGAATTGTTTTCATATCAATTACTTTGGTGATCCCTATCGCGATAAAAATGTGATTTATTTTTATCTCGTTCGCCTAACTGTTTCTAAAAGGAAAGTTTCTGATTGTAACCCTACTTTTCTATTAATTTCATATATCTAAGGGAAAAAAATACAACATAACGATAGAACAAGTTGTCTAAAACTTTCCTCAACTGACGACAAAGCATAGCAATATATATAAAAAGGTTGCTTTGGTGAATGTTGGCATATGCGTTCTCTACTAATGTCATTGATGGTAACATTGTGTTTACCTATCTAACTAATGTACTGATATTTATTTCAGACTTGTGCAAATATGAAGCTCAAGGAAATTTTGCTTCAAAATCCAAATTAAAATAAATATGTAAAAATATAGTCCAGGCACGGAAGTACCATTACTCCTGTGACCAAAGCGAGTTAGGCATCTCGTATTCATTATTATTTTAATCTAAACTATATAATTATAATAATAATCGCTGCAGGGCAGCTTTGTGGCGAGCTGAATGTGTGTGGGTCGCCACACACATTCTAGGATTCACATTCTAAGATTAATATAATTACCATATTAGTATAGTAGTTTGTATACATTACAATATTAGGTTTTTCTATAATAGACTCTAAACTCCTTAATATTTCCGGGTTGTCAAAAGCAACGGAATCCAAATCAATATTTTTTAAGTTTACCGTTGGTAAAATAGGAGCTACGTTCACATAGTTGACTTTGTTACAACAGGAGTCATTAAGTATATCTAATATTTAGTTATTACAGGTTTTAAAACTAAGTTTACATTATTCTTGGATACTAATTTATTTATTTATTTCTTTATGCACAAACATCATGTACAAAGGTGAAGATAATGCCATAAGGCATTTTCAACCTGTCAACCGGTGGTGCAGAGATAACAGTGGTAGGTGCATTTTACTAAGTATATAAATTTAAATAGTAGTTATAAGGTATACCCTGAAAATAATTATATATATATATACCTAAATATACATACATACAATATACATAAATACTTATAATTTGATGAGAGATTGAGATTGATGTCCTTTAATCTCTCAAAAAGAAGCTCTCGAACTTTCATTATGAATGTATAACGGTTGGTGGACAGTCTGATTTCAGGAGGGAGTGTATTTCATAAAATAATAGACTGCACCGCAAATGAAGAGTTAATGAACCCGATAGTGTGACTGGGGCAAGAAAGAAGAAGATTATGAGAAGAACGAAGATCTCTCTCATGGATAGAAGATAGATATTGGAAGTATGAGGTGAGATAAGTCGGTGGGGAAGGGGACTTGAGAATAGAGAAGAGTGTAGTAAGAGCACGCAAACACCGGCGTTGATGAATTGGTAACCATCTAAGTTCGGAATGGTAAGCAGAGACGTGGTCATACTTACGAAGATTGTTAATGTATCGAATGCAATTATTGAGAAGTCGGTCGTACTTATTGAGATGTTCTGCATTCTGGTCATAATAGCACATATCACCATAGTCGATTATGGGCAAAATTAAAGCCTGCACAATGCACAAGCATTGTCTTGGTCTTGGAAGGAAGGAAATTCTTGAAGCGGTATAGTGCTCGAAGAGTTTTGGTGACCCTCTGACTAACATTAGTCACCTGCGCTTGCCAATCGAGAGCGGAGTCGATGTACAGCTAGGCCTGTTTTTTACGGATGCACTGTACGGAATGACCAATCCATTAAACATTACAGGAGGTAGAGTTTTCATGCCTAATCAATTCAATAAGCGGCGACTGCCTACAATAATGGCCTGGCACTTAGCAGGGTTAACTTCTAAGCCAAATTTGTGACACCAGTCCATCATTGAATCTAGGTCCCTATTTATGTCAGCAATAGCAACTGTCACATCTTTCACCCTCGCTTAGGAGTACAACTGCAAGTCGTCAGCATAAAGATGATACGAATATCGAAGATTTGGAGTTAAAAAGTTAATGAAAAAAGAGAATAGTAAAGGAGAGAGCATGCCACCCTGAGGAACACTAGAGCTAATAATACGCCAACTTGATGTAGTTTCATCACAGCGAACAGACTGCTGACATTTCTGAAGATAACTTGAGGACCATTCCAATGCATTGGGCGAGATCATGAGATGGAAGAGGATTGATAGAAGGATATCGTGACTGACGGTGTTGAAAGCGTTAGAGAAGTCGAACAAGATCAGCACAGTGACCTTAGTGTCCTCCATACCTGCCCTAACATCGCCGGTCACTTTAAGGAGAGCAGAAGTCGTGCTATGACCTGGCCAGAAGCCGGATTGCAGTGGACTGAGTTTAGTTGAAGTTGTTTTAGTACACAAATTGAGACAACTGTTTATGTACACAGGATACAAGCACTTTAGATAGGAAGGGCAGGCTAGAGATTGGACGGAAATGGGTAGGAAGAGAAGGGTTTGTTATCTTAGGAAGTGGGATAATAAAGCCTTGACACCACAGGGAGGGGAAAGTGTCACTAGAGATGATCGAGAATCGGGATGATCATGCGACGGCTGATAGTATCAAACCCAACAGCGTTGGATTTTATGGATAGGATAATCTTTTTGACCTCACCAGATGCAGTTGGAGAAAAATTAAAAGCTTCAATATTAGGACGGGGAAACCCAGCAATATAATCAACTGTAAGACGCCTGGTTTGATGATCAAGTTGAGAAATAGTTGTGAAATGGTTATTTAAATCATCCAAACCAGTCGTGATATGAGGAGTTGTGTGTTGCTGTTTGCCAATACCTAGGGTCCCGAGGAACTTCCAGATACAAACAGAGGAATAAGAATTAATGTTGTCAAAAATGTGGCGGCGTTTAGCATTGCATATCATCTGATTCCTTGCAGTTTTGTGTAGACTCTAGTTCTCGTCAGACCGCTCCTTTTTGAACTTCCGAAAAGCTCGATCTCGGCGTCTCATGGCCATTTGAATGCCCCTGGTAAGCCAAGGAGCGGGAGGACGTTTTAATTTAACTCTCCTGATAGGAGCATGTTAATCAAAAAACCAACTAGCGTTTTGTTGAATATTGAGACTTTTTCGTCTACGGTGTTGGCTACTAACAGAAATGACCAATTAAGCTCAGCAGCATCCTCTCGCAGCTTCTCGCTATCCATACGCCCAAAACAACACATGTGCGGAACCTTAGGATGGGGTTTAGGAGGTTTAAGGTGATAGGATAGGAAGATGAGATCGTGATGGGCAAAGCCGGGAGCATGGAATGTACCAAGGATGGGGCTGAGGTGATAATCAAGTCTAACCAGGTGTCTACACCTTCGATGTTGTGGTGACTGGGTTCGAGAGGAAGAGTGTGTAGACGGGCAGACTCAAAGCACCTGAGGGTTGTGTAACTCAATCCAGTGGTCGGTACCCGAGTCTAAAAGGTGTTGAGCTATGGCTGACTTATGTGGCTTGTTATTTTTGACTGCCCTGATGTGTTCCTTTATCAGACAAGAAATGGTGCATTTCGTTTGTCCTATATAAGAACTCCCACAGCTGCAGTCAACTTTGTATACAGCTGGCTTTTCTAATGGAAGACTGTCTTTCGGCGTTCTTATATATTACGACAGTTTCTTAAAAGGAGTGAAAATAGTCTTAACTGAAATCTTGTCAAGAATATTGGCGACCTTATCTGTCACTCCTTTGACGTACGGTAAGTACGCTGGGTGTCGTTCAACCTTGAAGGCCAGGTGTTTTTTAGTATGGCTGGGTGGTCTGATTCGCCTACTGTGTCCGTTTTTGTGTAGAACGTCGCTTATATGCGAACGTTCCTTACCCAAATGTTCCTCGTCACACAAGCTGTATGCCCGGTCGGTAAGTGACGTTATAACTGAATTCAGTTGACGTGGGTGATGATGTGAGTTAGCGTGTAGATAGCGATCTGTGTGTGTTGGCTTTCTGTATACAGAGTGGCTCAGTGAACCGTCATCCCGTACGCCAATCATAACATCGAGGAACGCCATTCTTCTGTCCCTTTCGATTTCATAGGTAAAACCTATTTTACTGTGGATGCTGTTTACATGTGTCAAGTACTCTTGAACCATCTCTTCATCGGCTTCCATAACACAGAAAATGTCGTCTACGTACCGTTTCCAAATTCTTACCGACTTCACGCAACCATTCATACTTACCAGCGATGCCTCTAATCATGCCGTAGGAGCCGTACATTCTCAAGGAGCTATCGGGAAAGACAAACCTATGCATCGCGAACTCTCAACAAAAGCGCCTTATTTGTCCTCCACGTAACACCACCAGTAATAATGTACTTACTTATATTTCTAGTGTACCAGTACCTGTAGTATAAGTTTACTTATGTGTTAAGTTTGTGTGGAGATGCAAATAAAACATTTTCATTTTCAAAACTAACTATAGCACGACTGAAAAAGAGTTGCTTGCTGTACTGTTTGGATGTAAAAATTCCGCCCTTACGGCCTGGCCACAGACAATTCGCTCCAGCGAAAATTCGCGCGACGCGACCGGCGACGCGACTTGCGACTGAATCAAATGTATAGAAATGTTCTAAGCATGCCACGCGCAGCGGCGACCGGCGACGCGACCGGCGAATAGCACCGAGCGGTACAGCGGCGTGTCGCGCGACACGTCGCGCCACCAAAACAAATGTATGAATTAGTACGGCGCACGCCACGGCAGCGGCGTCGAGCGGTAGTCGCGGCGACTAGCGCCGGAGCTGAGTCAGTATAACATTTTTAGTTTGTTTCTCCGCGTGCATGATATTATTCTTAGAATTTTTAGTTAGGCTACCTATTTGGAACGTCTGGATGTTATCTATATCTACATAAATGTATACAGTATATATAAAGTTGAAGTGTCTGTCTGTGATTTCAAAATACCTAAGTAAGTTTTTAGAAGTGCATATACTTAGTTAGCTAGATCACACTTACCTACATAAGCTTTTCCGTATTTTAACTCAAAACTCGAGTTACAATACTTACAATACCTACAAGCGTCGGCTCAGTACGCTTTCAGTAGGTACCTAACTACCTACAGAATGTATACCGAATTGCCTTGAGTTTGGTATGCAGTAGGTTAGGTGGGCACCGAGCCTGACGCTCGTAGGTATAAATCGCGTTCCGACCGTTTGTATAAAGATAAAATACTGTACCTATAGATTTCAATACCGTGGTTAGGTACACAATATCAAGTCTGCCTCTGTGATTTTGCGGTAGTGTAAGCGAATCATGAGGTCTCGGTTTCGATTGCCGGGTTGAAACAAATGTGATATTGCCACCAAAGTCCGTACAATGTCGAGCTAAATTTCATAAAAAGATCTCAGCTAATGTCGTCTCGCTCCTGGTCTACACTGGTCGCGACGGCGAACGCGTGTGCCCGTGGCATGTTTTTCGCGTCGCGCGAATTGTCGCGTCGCCGGTCGTGTCGCAGGTCGCGTCGCCGGTCCCCGTGGCCAAGCCGTTACCTATACGGTCGCAAATTTCTCATAGTGACAGATCACCGCCCACTTAGGTGGATTTTCAATCATAAAGACCCAAGTAGCAAACTTCAGCGATGGCGCCTATGTTTGGAGGAACACGATTACGAGATTGTTTACCGGAAAGGGCAACTAAATTCTGTAGCTGATGCACTATGCCGTTACCCGTTAAATCCCATATTTCCAAACCCTGAAAATGTTAGCCTGCCAGATGACCTCTCGGACCTTTAGAATTAAGCCTCAACTCTAGTGATTTAAACCTTGACTTTGATAATTTAAGCATTCCTTCCATACCTGTAGACGACGAGAAATAGAGTCAAGATATTATCACTGAAGAAAGTAATCCTAATATCCGAAGTACTCCTAACTTACCTCAGATAGCGATGAGTCCTTCCTCCACTTCGCCAAGAGCAGTGGATGACTATTCGCAATTTCTGAAATATAACCTGGAAAAGAACAAAAATTTAAATACATATATCAAAGAACAGTTTGGCTGTTATTTGTTAAAGTCCATCACTTTGACCAAACAGCTCATCCCGATCTCTTCAAGATCCTGAAAGAAGTAAAAAACGAATTAGTAAAACACGAAAATGTAAAGGAAATAGCAATTCCTGATTTTAAAAACCCTTATGAAAGCTTATCTTTTGTTAAAATTTATAATATATTATCAATATCATACATATTCCATGACACTGGAATTATTGTAAATATTTACCATAATAGTATAATGTATCCATCTATGAGTGAAATTAAAATGATACTTACTGAAAACCATGACTTGCCTGTTTGCGGTCATTTAGGCTCTGTTAGAATGTATAACAGAATCAAACAAAAATATTACTGGAAACTGAAGAAAGACATTGAGAATTATGTAACAAATTGTTCAGCTTGCCAAGAAAATAAAGCCTTCCGTAAACTTAATCGGGCACCGATGCAAGTCACATCAAGATCCACTATCCCTCAAGAACGAGTCTCACTTGACATCGTCGGGCCCTTACCGGAATCTGGAACTGCAAAACTTAAATATATAATTACTCTGCAAGACGACCTCACAAAATTTTCAGCTGCATATCCTATGCGCAGTGTATCTGCAAAGGAAACCACAGATAGCCTCATACATTTTATATCACAGTTTGGGATTCCCAAAACGATTTTAACAGACCAAGGCACAAACTTCACAGCGGATTTATTTAAGAAAACTTGTCAATTCCTAAAGGTTAAACAGTTGTGGTCGACCCCATACCATCCCCAAACACAAAGAGCCCCAAGCTCAAGGAATACTTGAAATCTTTCGCAAATGATAACCAGGATAATTGGCCGGTACGTTTACACTGCAATTTTGACGTACAACACGTCCGTACATAGCACCACTAAATTCACACCCTATGAGTTACTATTTGGTCGAAAGCCATTCATCCCAGATTCCGTATATAGCTCTAATGTAGAAACTACTTACCCAGAATATTTAAAAATGTTACAGCATAGATTAACTCATTCGAGAAACAAGGCAGTAGGAAACCTTATTGCCTGTAAAGAAAAATCTAAAAAGTATTATGACGAGCACACGCGCCCAGTCACTTATAAAGTAGGAGACTATGTATTTTGTTAAAAACCATTTGAGGCTGCGCAAAGCCCTTTCGCCTATATGGAAAGGCCCAAACAAGGTCATTAAAATAAATGGGAGGAATACCCTGACCTTGCTTATTAATAGGCGACATGTTTTACACCACTATGATGAGGGTAAACTTGCCTCTAGACCAGATGTTCCTGACCAAAGTAACATCATACAGGAAATAGTAGATGTAATTAGTAAATAAGGATAAGATATAAGACTTAGATATAGTAATTGAATTTTTGTTACAGTAACCCTTCGCTGGGGCAACAGTTTGTCGAACAGATTGCAAATAACAATGGAATCAATCTATTTTTCTAAAATAACCGTTGTTCTTAATATGTATTGTTTATATATTTAGTTATTGTATTAATACAGGATACTATAGCAGGTATAACGTTTATTACTAATTATAAAGTTTTACATTACGGCTTCTAATTTTTTGGGAGAAGAAATTACTTTTACTTTAATGATAATTATGTACCAACTGAGCAATATTTTTTCTCATCAATACTGTTTTTCTTAATGTTTAGTAATTATGTAAACCATTAAAAATATAATTTAGCACACCATCAACCGTTTTTTAGAAAATCACAATGTACCAAGATGTGTGTACTATCAAAGTTTAAAATCATAATTCAAGATAGGTTTGCTACATTGTAGGCAAATGTGTTTCACCGTCAGACCCTTCCTGTTCAGATGTTGAATCATAGTCACTCTCCAAGGCAAAAAATATTGGGTTTGTAGTATTTTATTGGTGCCATATTTATATTTCAGTGACTCATATAATAATATATTAATATGGCGTGCCGCATAGGCATAGTAAAATCGATAATGGAAACTAGAATAATAAGTAGGTATTTCTTTAAAACCCAGCCCTTACCGCCAGATAGACCTTATTTGCCAGATAAATTCGAAATTGGCAAGGAATTTATATGATTTATCTGTCAAGTTAATTTAACATGAATTTATCGGACAGCGGTGTAACTGGCCCTAAATCTTATAAATTCTTATCCATAGTCCACAGGGGCAATAGATACGACTTTAGTTTATGCCCAAGGTGCTACGGTTATGGTCAACTTAAATGTAAATTACATAACCAATAATTCCAAGACGTACGGGTCCTTAGTGCTGTACTAAATTATGTTATACGAGGTACCTCTCAGTTAATTGAGCCTCAAACTTCAGCACTAATTTATACGGGAACCCTACTAAGCATGTTTGACTTAAAAGTCTTAAAGACTGAAACTTATTCGCGGAGATGTTTAAGCAAATTTAATGGTATAATTTGTCAGCTACATAATTACGCTGTTTGTGATAATTTGTAATAAATTATTTTTAAACGATTTTAAACTTTCGTGATTTGTGTGTAAATTTTTGTCGACATTTCAACCGACTTGCAACGTTTGTGGTTGCGAAGAGATTGATGAAATATTTAAGAAATCGCAATTAACACCTGTAAATAAACTTATATATTTTTCTTTTCTAAAGATCGCTTACCGTTAAGTTATTACGTTTGTTGCAGAACATAAGGCTTCCAAGATTTTAAATAGAGCTTATGGCTTGATTTACACTTACCACAACCACAATACAACGTCGCCGCAAAATGCAGTCGCGCTGTGGTTGTGTGGACACGGCATTGTAGTTGACTCGTTCTGCATGCTGAAATGAAAAATATCTGGTAAACCGTAAAAAGGAACATGTGATACAAAATATAACTTTAAAAGGTGCTTTTTAACTTCTACGTAAGCTTAGAAACAAGGTCAGTTATTTTGCACACATTCTTAAAGAATTTGTTCCCATAAGACCTTTAAAATTTATTGTCCAGTTAATGATCATGTCTTCATATTTCTCGTAAAAAGTATTTTAAGGAAACAGAATTAATATACTGCGTAAAAATAAAATAATA
Source organism: Euclidia mi (assembly GCA_944739405.2). Taxonomy (NCBI): domain Eukaryota; kingdom Metazoa; phylum Arthropoda; class Insecta; order Lepidoptera; family Erebidae; genus Euclidia; species Euclidia mi. The sequence goes on from OX123190.2 coordinate 51,903,723, forward strand.
ATTGACGCAGTATCTCCAATGAACTGAAGTGATACATATTTGGCCACAAGGAAATCCTCGAAGGAATAGAAGAGTAAACACTTGAGATGTTGGACATAAAGGGCGAATGCCGAAACTTTAGAATAAGATTGAGCCGACAGAATTTGCCTTAACAAGACTGTAGTGTTATATTATTCAACAAGGACTTTACTGGATCTACAATGAGTTCTAATTTGGCTTACTAAGTAACCGGCCTCGGTTGTTCTTTGATAAATTAGATAAAAACTGTGTACTAGTTCGACCGTAGTAATCTTTGCGGGTCTAATGACGTATTAGGAAACTGGACGGGTATCAAGTTGTGGAGTCATCAACTGACTACGGTTTTGTTCAAAAAGTTAGTATTCATTCAATTGAGTCAGTGTGTGTTTAAGTTTTCTTATAAAAAAATAAATAAAATTATAATGAAAAAGATATAGGACTTCTAAATTGCATTAGCAAGAATAATCTCGTTTAGGTCGGGTGACTTTACTTGACCTTAATTGATCGGGTACCTGTTGATTTCATTAATGTGCAGTTAATTGTGGAGTGTGTGCCCTGTTTTTACACCGATGACTCTAATTAAAAATACACGAAACAGAAAGAAAGATCGTGAGTTGGCAAAGGCCTAATTATAAAATGCTCACTTGCTATTTTGTGGGCTTAGTGACGACCAACCACTTTAACTGTATACGGGTTCGAACCTCAATTACGAATTATATATTTGCCTAAGATCCCACCGCAAAATATAAAAATCAATAAATGAATTGAATTCCAAAATATCTGAACTATAAACATTGCAGTGGTATTCCGCACTACTACGATTTACTGTAACCAACACAATACACACATAAACATCATCGAATAATCTTCCCTAACCTATTTCGGGAACATGATCAGAAGCTATTAGGTGGGTTATTAGACGTAACATCGACATCGACAGGGCCTACATTTATGAGACTTCGTTCATCTCGGTGATTGGATACGAATACTCTAGTCCCCAGACAATAGGCTGATACGATAGTATCCGCACAGAAAATGGGGGCTTAAAAAATTCTCTTAAAATATTCATGACATTTTAGAAATTTATATGTCTTAAATTTTGTTAGTTAAGTTAAATTAAGGCTGCATATCAAAAAACATTCTTTAAATCTTTCACAAACGAATAATTTCGTATCGATTTGAATTTAAAATTAAACTCTATTTATAATATATTTATGATTTATTTATAATTTGACAGCAAAGCGTACTGGAGTGATTTTTCATCAGTTTTAGGTGTTGCCATATTTGTCTCGGGAAGTAAACTATTGTTCCCTCTACTCTTCACCTAAAAGTTCTGAGAAAACTTGTTATTAATATTATTATAACAATTTAGGATATAATAGTAGTAAAGAAATATCCTCTAGTTGTACCAGTGAAAGTAAGCACTACTTCGGTGAGTTGTTTTAAGTTAAATATAACTGGAATACCTAATATCATAACGTTCGAAATCAGCGTTTGTTTACAACTTTGGGCGAGTAGTTACCTAACAAATTAGGTATACGATATCTATATAGGTATCATACTATATAGTATATTATAATATCTATGATCTACGGTACGATCTAGTGCCGCTTGTTAAAAATAATGTTAAAAAATCTTTGACCTATACATAACAATATTAAGAAAACAAATTAGCTAAAACAGGAGCGTTACTTAATACCACGTTATGTTGGAAACTAGAGGATCTTTTTACCGACTTTTAGTTTGTTTGCTGAGTTGAAACTATTACATCCACGCTCCATTAGCTCCGCTAATTGCACCATTTATCGCACAAAGCGTATGGATAGAGCACCTTCTTATACTTTGTTGTAATGCAGAAAACATTATTAGATTGTTTTAGTCGTAAGGTAAGCGTTGAAAAAAAATTGGTTCACGGTATTTAGAAATGTTGGTGGTATTTGCATGTTTGGTTCGCTTATACCAGGAGTTGATATGATCTGTTCTTGTTAAGGAGCCGTGAGGTTTATTGCTGGGCCGTGGTTGCTACACGAGTTTATTTGTAAGGCTTATTAGTTTTCTGCCAAGCTGATATATTGGTTGAGAGAAGAGTGTAGAGCAAAAGTGTGATTTTAAATTGTATAAATCTTGTAGTTTGGTTTCTTGAAGATGGCATATCAATGAATTATGAACCAAAAATTTTTAGATCATGCGTAATTTCATAAACATGTGCATTAATAAAATGTCTTTCAAATAATAATTTGGAACAACAATACTGATACTGGTTTTAGAATTTGTTATGTCATAAACATCCGGGTGTGAAAATTTCTTATAAAGTATAATACATAGGTATTACTATTTTTAGGAAACTTTCAAATGTCAATCCAAATGTCAATAAATAACTTGCAACCGGTAAATGCGTATACACTTCGCATTCATAAGTGGGAGTATTTTTGTCGCCGCATGCAGTATATTTGCTTCTCTGTCCCTCTTTTATTAGCTATTGTTGTGTCGTTTGATTCTTAAAGGATGATTCTCGTTACACCGTGCCGGGCCCGGGCCGGGCCCCGTCCGGGGCACGGCCGCGGCATGGTCAGATATTCATTGTATTGATTTGTATGAAGTAATTCACGTTAGGCCGCGGCGTCGTAATTTCGGTGGGTATTGTTTCTCTTTCGTCTGTCGCAATCCCTACTTGAACAGACAGACACGGCCGTGCAATCAATGCTCGATGATTCACGTTACACCGGGGCGGGGCCGGGCCTGGGCCGGGCCGGGGCCCGGCCGTGTTGAATCCACCGTGCTCCGGCCGGGCTAGGCATTCATGCTACACCGGGCTGTTTCCGAGCATTCATTGTACGGCCATGCCTGTCGGTACTTGTTGGGATAGCGTCACACGAGGTGATAGTTTGTAATGATTACTAATTAAAATGCAATCCTCACAAATTGAGTTGGCAGCTATCGCCATTGCCATTGACGACGAAGCATTGGAAAAACGAACCGAAAGTTCCAAAAGAAGTTTTATTGAAATCAATTTCGCCATTTTAGAGATCTTTAGCAATATATGGAAAGACGTCGGACAGACAGACATACATAAATTCAAAAAAATATCAAGTATTGCTTTTTAGTATTTTCCTAGATTGTTTAGTTAATTTTCGTCAAAAAATCTTTAATGTTTTTCACCTCTACAGTGTTATTATAGTAATATAGATAGTGAAAGCATAAAATTAATAGGCAATGCGATATTTTTGGCAGAAAAGGAGATAGCTCGTTTGACAATTAACGGAATCGGATGTCAAATGAGATATCGAAGGATTCTGAATCACCTAGCTGGTAAGACTAGTAAGCGGACTCTGGGCTCTAAATCTTGGATGCAACCGGAAAAACCCTAGGACGATGATGACCGTAGTAAATAACACAGTAAGAGATCATTACCGTAGACCATGTTTTGGTCAAAAATAAACAAAAATTCCGTGCATATACAGTTATTACCGTTTAGCTATCTAGTAACATGCCTGACTAATGACTATGGTGTTAAAATCAAGGGAAACAGGCAGAGGGCGCACAGAGTACCCTTGCTACAAGGGGGCGTCAAGGCTGAGTCGCGGGCGCAGAGAATATTACTGTCTTCAACGTGCAAACAAAGAACAGAAGAAAAATAACACCCTGTGTTCTAAAAATATATCAAAATATGCGTTAATATGTCTTGTAATACGAACATGTATCGTGCTATACCAAAATATATTGTCCGATATCTGTCGACATACTTTGGTGACGTAGTAAAAATATAAGTTATAGCTGCGTGTGTAGTGTGTGGTCACTCGCCGATTACTAAAAAAAATATACCATAATATACCGACCTATGATTAATATTAATTTATAATTATAGCTCCGTGTGTTCCGGCCTAAATCATCAATTGCCCTCCAGCCGGGAATCAATACCCACGGCCAAAGCACGGCCGTGCTTCGGCCGTGGCATGGCCGTGCCAAGAGGTACCAAGAGGCAATATACACAAATATAAATTAATGTTCACTGCAATTTGGATAGCGTATGCGACTGCTGATCGGAGGTCCCGGGTTCGATTCCCGTTTCGGGCAAAAGTGTTACTGGGTTTTGCCGAAGACTCTGTAGTAGCCCGGGGTCTGGTGATGTGCCCGGTAACGGCAATAGGCTCGCCCCCGGCTATTACGTGGGACCTAAAAATTGATGGCGAACTGTGGGTGTAATATTTACACTTCTGCTTACCCCTTCGGGGATACAGGCGTGAGACTATAAATAAAATTCAATTCGAATATTAAATTGGGATGGAACCGATTACACCGCCTTTCATCCTCGTTTGTACGATGAAGTAACACAGATTTCGGCATTGCACAGCTTTCTAGCAACTTTGACCACCCCTCACTTAAAAATGGAGATTTTCATGGTTGTGAACAAGTTGGTAGCAGATACCTACCTGCATAACGTACTTGTGTCATTATCGTCCTCATATGATATCAGTGCATCCCGGCTTGCTAGCAGCTTGTTTACAACCATGCGAATTTCTGTTTCTTTTTTAATTCCGTCTGACCTCCGCAAACCAAAGGGATAGCGATATACCATAGTTTAGACTAGTATCAGTTTATTCAAACTCTGCTAGTAACAAATAGCATAGATCTTCACGACAGCCGAGACCGACGGATTAACGTGCTCCACGGAGCACGGGGCAAGCGATATCTTAACATTTGCATACGCACGTAACTTCGAAACGTTAATGATGCGTGTCGTGGATTCGAACTCCATACCCTCTGCAAAGCCGTCTGTTGGTAACTCATTCTAATGTATTACTATTTAAAAATATTTTTTTTGTTTCTGATAACAACACAGATTCCATTCATATTCAACACTTCACCGAATTGAACACAGTGATACAAAGATTGATTATAGGTACCTATCTGACGGCGATGTAACGACCTGAGATAAGGACTTAGAAACATTGTGTCTCTGATTACTACAATTTATTGTCACTAATAAAAGAAGCCATTGTTCCATAATTCAACTAGAACAAAAAGAAATTACATAACTTGTTATTATACCAAACGATAGAAATCTCGAATAACACTTGAAAGTTCATGGACATCAAATATTTTCATAAGTTACAGACACTTGAGTTTCATTTCCACTTCATGGTGTCATTGCTTAGAATGAAGGTGCATATATCTAAGTGAACGTGGGTCATTTAGGGGTCAATCACCCTTAAGGGCGTCGCACTGAAAATAACGGTCTTGTTCTCGGACTAAGACAGTACTACACTGAGACTGGTTTGATCTTTTAATTGTTCAATTTTGGGCACAATGATATTTACGAATAGTAAGACATAATTTATTATTTTAATATGTTCAGAATAAATATTTATTATCCGTGTGGTGACGGATTAAGAATACGGAATGTCACCACCCCATATCATCCCATGGGTGTCGTAAGAGCCGACAGATGGAGCATATTATGCAGAGAACATCACTGTAAGAGAAGAAAAACTTGACACAAACCCTATACCAACCCGTTTGGCCAGCGTGGTATAGTGGGCCAATTCCTCCTTTCATAGGAGAGGCCTAGTCCAGCAGTGGACTGTTTAAGGCTGATGATGATGAAATATTTATTCGTAATAACTTGCAGTGATTAGTATTGTTACGAGCTGTGGTTCGGCGATAAATTAAAGTCACTATGCCACTAAACTGTACTTTATTTTACAACACACTAGATTAAACCACTAATAAAACATCTATTTCCACACTAGGAAAAGTAGGAAACACTTTCGACTCTTCAAATTCTTCGCTCGTTGTTTATCGCTCTGTTACTTGAACTGAACTGTCTCAGTCCGCTCGTCCACGGGCTATTTATACCGGCCGGATAACATAACTAGTCCATTCTAGTGTATTCCGGAACATTCTGCAAACAACACGAAAACACCCCGGAGTTCACGCAACAGGAACGCCATCTAGTAGGCAATAAGTAACTTCCTGTTCTGTAATCCCTTCTAATTCTATCTGTTGTCGATAGATGGTGTTATTCTCAAGATATCGCCATTCATAACACTGCCTCCCGCTTAGACTAGCTCGTCCCGAACATCGTTGGACCTATAGTAACGAGCCAACCGGTCCACATGAACTTTCTTCGGTGCGCCTTGCGGCCCCTTCTGGATTCGATAGGTGATATCGTTCATCCTGGTAATTATGCGATATGGCCCGTCCCATCTGGCTTGTAACTTAGACGATTTACTTTTGCTTCGTACTGGGTTGCGAAGCCCCTTATCGAAGCCTTTGTTGTTGACCGGAAGGTCGTAGTGAGTCTTCATCTTTTCAGACATCGGTTGTCCTGACTCCCTGATGTGCTCGTATACGTCATTCATCCTGTCGCGTAGCTCGGTCGCGTAATCCGTTATTTTGCGTGGAGCATTTAGGTGGAATAACAGTGATGAGGTTTGCAGGTAAATGTAGTTCTCTTCCGAAATTGGCAAAAGCTGGTGGTACTCCTGTGGTTTCGTGGACCGCACTGCGATATGACAGGAGAAATGGTTGGATGTGCTTGTCCCAATCTCTTTGTTTGCTCTCCACGATCTTCACCAGGTACCTTTTCAGTGATTGGTTAAACCGTTCAATCATACCATCTGTTTGCGGATGATAATTCGTGGTTGTATGTGCACCCATCACGCGACAAGTCACCTTGAAGTTTGAACACCTCAGATTCGAAGTTCCAACCTTGATCACTGTGGATTTCCAAGGACACCCCGAACCGACAGAAGACTTCATGCACCAGCTTATCGATTTGGGATTGCAAATAATTCAGGCCACTTTGTGAAGTAATCCATCACAACCAAGAAGTATTTGTTTCCGTCCTGGCTCTCACGGAACGGTCCAGTGACATCCAATGTTAAGCGCTCCCATGGAGCTCCCTCATTGTACAGTCGAACAACTTCTCGCTAGCCCACCATAAAGGGGAGTATCGCTCAGCAAGACATCGTCGCTTCCAGTGCTACTTTACACGCACATTGACACTCGTATAGAAAACCAGTTTCTAGTGTGCCTCGACTCTATGAGCGAGCCAAGGGATTTTTTTCAAACTAGTCCAGCGCCGACTTATTTGATTGTATACCTTTAATGCACCTCTGCTACGAGTGTGTAGCCCCTTCACAGCCGCACAACTTGTGCATTTGCGGCACCAATCCTCGATATTGTCCAGACAGGGGAGCCAATACAACCACTCTCGGATCTTAGTAAGAGTCTTCTTAACTCCCATGTGACCTTCCGAAGCACCATTGTGATAGAGCTGCAAGACTTCCGGCACCTTAGTTTTTGGCACTACCATTTGCAAATGTCACTGGTTAATGCGAGCATTTTCCCATTTGCGGCACAGAACTCCATCCTGGACAACCAAGCTTTCCCACTGTGACCAATAACTCGTGGTGCGATAGGGCTTGACTCTTGGACTCATTGTTGTGATATTCCTCCATTTGGGCCTCGAAGTGCCTGATTTCTTCCATTTGAGAATTGGCTGTACATCCTTGTCATCTTGCTGAACACTCTGCAAAGCTTCTTTCCATTCGTCGCTCAGATCCGTCTTCTACATCTTCACTAGTGCTGCTTGCTTTGCTTACTGTCGGGCACAGTGCTTGGACCGGTCGGGACATGGCCTACGTGATAGAGCATCTGCGTTACCATGGGCAAGTCCCCTGGCAAGCCACTGCGATGTTGTATTTCAAAATCAAACTCTTGCAGCAGTTTAATCCATCTGGCTACTTGTCCTCCTGAAGCAGCCATTTCAGCGCAGCGTGGTCGGTTCGCAGGTGGCACCTCTATGCCATTTATTTTCTAGACTCACGCCTGTATCCCCGAAGGGGTCGGCAGAGGTGTAATATTACACCCACATTTCGCCATGCTGCATTTAATCATATCAGCCAAACGACGTCCACTGCTGGACATAGGCTTCCCCTAATGTTCTCCACACAGACCGGTCTTGAGCCGCCCGCATCCAACCGCCTCCCGCGATCTTGACGAGATCGTCGGTCCACCTTGCGGGGGGCCTACCTCTGCTGCGTCGTCCAGTACGTGGCCGCCACTCCAGAACATTTCTGCCCCAATGGCCATCGGTTCTTCGAGCTATGTGCCCTGCCCACTGCCAATTCAGTTTGGATATCCGAAAAGCTATGTCGGCGACTTTGGTTTTACTGCGTATCTCCTCATTTCTTATTCGATCTCGCAGTGAAACTCCAAGCATAGCTCTCTCCATCGCCCTCTGAGTGACCTTGAGCATTCTGATAAGGCCCATAGTAAGCGACCACGTCTCTGATCCGTAAGTCATCACTGGCAACACACACTGGTCAAAGACTTTCGTCTTGAGACACTGCGGGATATCGGACGAGAAGATATGTCGTAGCATCCCGAACGCTGCCCACTGAGTTGGATTCGACGATTATGACCTCCTTCTCGAAGTTGGACCTACCTAATTGGACTACTTGTCCCAGGTAGATATACTTGTCGGCAACTTCGAGCGTAGCGTTCCCAACCTGAATAGGAGCAGGTACAACATGGACGTTCGACATGATTTTCGTCTTGGCCATGTTCATCTTAAGAACTACTTGTTGGGAGACTCTACAGAGATCATCGAGCATTGTGCCTAGGTCTTTCATGGTCTCAGCCATGACTACGATATCGTCTGCGAATCGAAGGTGAATGATGTACTCGCCGTTGATATTGATGCCGAGTCCATTCCAGTCCAAAAGCTTGAAAACATCCTTCAGTGCAGTGGTAAACAGTTTATGACATCCACCTGTCTCACCCATCGCTGAAGTTGAATAGGTTTCGAACTCTGGTCCTGGAGGCGGACTGACATAGTGGCTTTTTCATACAAACACTTCGCTCTTCTACCGGGAGGGCCGACCAACAGTCCCAAGGTGGTGTCGGGTTCATCGTTCACAAATCTCTCGTGACCAACGTGATAAATATCGGAAAGATGTCGAGCAGGGTAGTGTACCTTACACTCAGAATATCCAAGCGACAGAATATACGCTCCGACCTCAACGCACTCCGATGAGGAGGTAGAAGCCATGTACGAGGAGATATATCGGGCTATACATGGCTTCAAAACCCATTACACCGTGGTCATGGGAGATTTTAACGTGAAACTGAGCAAACGAGACGGTGATGAGCTGAGAGTGGGGCAATTTGGATATGGGCATCGGAATTCCCGGGGTCACTTGCTAGCTAGCTTTATGGAGGAGGAAGGACTCTATATGATGAATTCCTTCTTAAAGAAGCGAGAACGCTAAGCAAGCGGACCTGGGTAAGTCCAGACGGTGCCACTAAAAATGAGATTGACTTTATCATGTCGACGAAGAGGCAGATATTCAATGATGTCTCCGTGATCAATACGCTTCAAGCGATCACCGAATGGTAAGAGGCACATTGAATATCTGTACAGGCCTCGAACGGTCGAGGTTGATAAAGTCCACGTTCCGACCGGCTCCGGTTCATATCCAAAACCCCGAGAGCTTTCAGCTCGAACTCAAGAACCGTTTCGAATGCCTGGGCGAATGCGTAGCTGGGACGAGTACAGTAACGGGTTCGTGGATGCTGTCCATACAACAGGGGCTAAATTCTTTAAGCCCCAGAAGAGCAAGAGAACCAGCTAGATCTCGGGTCCGACCCTCGAGCTGTTAGAGGAAAGGCACAAGATGGTTCTGTTATCCTCCGACGACATGCCGAAATATCGGCACCTCAACAGACGGATGTCTAACTCGCGATCTTCGCCAATACAACACAAAATGTGTTCGTGAGGCGATCGAGCAGAATAAGGGATCCAAAGTGTTCCTGAGACTTTGTGCAAATGGGTATCCAGCTTTCTTACGGAGCGTAGCATTAAAGTCGTAGTTGACGGTTCATGCTCTGACCCTAGGCCCGTGAATGCTGGCGTCCCTCAGGGCTGTGTACTATCGCCAACACTGTTTCTTCTGCATATCAATGATATGTTACAAACCAGTGACATACATTGCTATGCAGATGATAGCACCGTAGACGCACTGTACCCCGGTAGTGCTAAAATGTCTCAGCCACAAGTCATTGAGTGTCGGAACAAACTTGTGTCTTTAACGGAAACCACACTCGACCCTGGTCTCCGATTGGGGTCATCGTAATCTGGTGACTTTTAACCCCAAAAAGACATAGGTTTGCGCGTTTCCCGCCAAAAAGACCCCCTTTGTCGAATCTCCAATATTTCAGAGCACTTCCCTTGATATTAAGCCGATCATAGGGATTCTCGGAGTCGAGATAACGCGAGACGTCCAATTTCGCGGTCATCTGAAGGATAAGGCTAAACTAGCCTCCAAAAAACTGGGTGTCCTTAATAAAGCAAGAAGAGGCTTCACATCGGTGCAGCGTCTCTTGCTTTACAAAGCTCAAGTTAGGCCCCACATGGAGTACTGCTGCCATCTTTGGGCCGGGGCACCACAATACCAACTGCTTCCATTTGACCGCGTCCAACGTCAAGCGGCTCGAGTCATCGATGACATGATCCTTACAAACCGGCTCGACCATCTTGACCTGCGTAGAGATGTTGCGTCTCTCTGCGTTCTATATCGTATATATGATGGGGAGTGTTCTGATGAGTTGTTTGGTCTGATACCCGCTGCAGAATTTCAGCACCGTACAACTCACCACAAACTAAAATTCCACCCTCACCACCTTGATGAGTGGCGTTCTTCTACCGTACGATTCACACGCCATTTCCTGCCTCGTACGGCCAAATTGTGGAACCAGCTACCTGCAGCGGTATTTCCAAACCAGTTCGACATTGGAATCTTCAAGAAGCGAGCATATTCCCTTTTAAAAGGTAAGCAACGCACTTGTGATCCTTCGGGCATTGCGGGTGTCGATGGGCGGCGGTGATTACTTACCATCACGTGACACGCTTGTTCGTTTGCCTTCCTACACTATAAAAAAAGAGAGATCTTTCTGTTGGGCAGAGTCAGCTGACAAAGCTGAAGATGGAAGATGGCAGAATCGTATTGTCCAAGCCTGAGATCTTGGAGGAGATCCAAAAGTTCTATGGACAGCTATACACGACTACGCGACAACCTGTAAGTACTCCAGCATCAGACCCTAGAGCTGAATTGACCCGACATTATACAGAAGATATCCCGGACGTCAGCGTGCTCGAGATTAGTGTGGCTCTCAAATAGCTCAAAAACAACAAGGCGCCGGGTGATGACGGAATTACGAACGAGCTTTTGAAGGCCAGCGGCACACTCACTGTGGAAGCCACAGGCGTAGCATAGAGGTGTGGTGGTGCTTTTTTTATGCAAGGGGATAAAACCCACTTAAAAAACCATCTCATTTGTGAGCCACGTCGACAAGCTGTTATCGAGGGTCATCAAGAATCGTCTCGAGAGCAAGCTAGACGACTTCCAGCCTCCCGAACAAGCCGGTTTCCGTAAAGGCTATAGTACCATAGACCACATACATACGCTGCGGCAGGTTATACAGATATCCGAGGAGTATAACCAGCCTCAATGCTATTTGTGGACTATGAGAAAGCCTTCGATTCGATCGAAACCTGGGCGGTGCTACAGTCTCCCCAACGGTGCCGGATTGACTACCGATATTTCGAAGTGCTGAAGTGTTTGTATGAAAACGCCACTATGTCAGTCCGCCTCCAGGAACAGAGTTCGAAACCTATTCATCTCCAGCGAGGGGTGAGACAGGGGGATGTCATCATCATCATCATCATCAGCCTGCAAGTGTCCACTGCTGGATATAGGCCTCTCCAATGGCACGCCACTGAGCCCGATTTTCGGCTTTTCGTGTCCAGGCGCTGCCAGCCACTTTGCGTATATCGTCACTCCACCTAGCCGGAGGGCATCCTACACTACGTTTGCCAAGGCGCGGTCTCCACTCTAGCACACGACTACTCCAACGGTTATCGGTTCTTCGACAAATGTGGCCGGCCCACTGCCACCTCTTGGTTCTCTGTCGGATCACTTCATTACGAATTCGATCCTTTAGAGAAACTCCGAGCATAGCCCTCGGGTCTCCCTTGTTTGGCTGAAAGGAATTTGACAAACTTGCACTTCCCAAAAAAATTTTCGCATAGTTTCATTTGCCAAATTATTACTTAACAAAAAAACTATTTGTAATAATCGATTTTAAACTTTCGCGATTTGTATACATCATAGGTCGCTAAAATAGCTTGGATAAAAATAAAAATAAAAAACAAGTGAGGGTAGCTGCCGAAACCCACGCTTCACAAGGACGACGCTGAGATGACATCAGTCCTGCCGCGACCAAGGCTGTTGTAAGACGGCCGAAACGTCGGTAAAACATAGGTATTTATACCTTAAATTAATTAAATATCGCGAATAAGACCCGTTTAAATTAAATTGTATGAAAAAATCTATTCACAAAAAATTGTAACGTTAACCTAATGCTTGGGAAATGAACGTTTAAACTATAACTTGTTTACCAACTAGTACTTTTAAAATTTTTTATTTAGTCAACTATTTCAGTTGGAATATGAGTTTTTACGCAAAATCAATAATTATCCTAATCTAAATAGTTCAGTTCCGGCTAACCTACTAAAAACAATCTCTTTTGTCTATTAATGCAAGTCATTTCTGGCACTCGCCGGCTGCAACCGCGGCACCGCTCGCTTTGCTCGCTCGGCTCGTGTGTTCTAACCTAACCCAACCATTTTTTTAAAATCAACCTACTCTAACTACTTCCTTAAATAAACTAATATCACCAAACGTTTACTGTCTGAAGATTGTTTGCTGTAATAAATCATTTGATTAAAGACCAAATGCCATAATGACATTATACTTGGTAATATTTTGCCAAGTAAAAATTTGACCAAATAAAAATATGCGTACTAAAATCATTCGGAATATTGCAATGGTATAAAAAAAGGTTGCTAAAATTTGTTTGGGTAATGAAATTTTGTCAAAATCTTTTCGGCAAAACAGCAGGATCCCATAGTCCTCTCCATAGCTCGCTGACCTTAAATTGTTGGACCAGTCGCACCGTCAGTGTCCACGTCTCGGCTCCGTAAGTCATAACGGGTAGGACACACACGTTGAAGACCTTTGTATTAAGGCTTTGCGGTAGGGGTGACGAAAAGACTTGACGGAATTTCCTATATGCAGCCCAGCCCATCCGTATTCTTCTGCCAGCCTCCTTCTCGAAGATTTTTCTACCCAACTGCAAGGTTTGCCCGAGGTAGACGTACCTGAACAACTTCGAGAGGGACCCTATTTAGGGTAATCGGTTCCGCAGAGACATGTTCATTGAACATTATCTTGATTTTTTCCAAGTTCATCCGGAGACCGATGCGAGCGGAAGAATTGGCTAGGCTGCTCAGCATATACTGCAAGTCCTGCACGGTTTCAGCCATGGTGACAATATCGTCTGCAAATCTTAAGTGTGAGAGGTACTCGCCGTTTAAGTTAATACCGCGTCCTTTCCAGTGCAGCGTCTTGAACATATCCTCCATTGCATTTGTGAACAATTTGGGAGAGATAACATCGCCTTGTCTCACACCTCGATGCAAGTGGATAGTTTCAGACTGCTGGTTCTGTACTTGGACGGTCATAGTCGCGGCGTCATACAGACCTCTCAGCACTTGGACATATCGCCAATCGACTTGGCACGGTTGCAAGGACGACGTCCAGCACAGACCAGGTTTCAATGGAGTCAAAGGCCTTCTCATAGTCCACAAACGCTACAGGGGCTGATCCTTCTCCTCTGTCTGCTGTATAATCTGCCGCACTGTGTGCATGTGGTTTATGGTGCTGTATCCTCCTCAAAAACCGGCCTGTTCGGGTGGCTGAAACTCGTCAAGTCTACGCGCGAGACGGTTTGTAATGACCCTTGAGAACAGCTTACAGACGTGGCTCAAGAGCGAGATAGGTCGATAGTTCTTCAAAAGAGTTGTGTCTCCTTTTTTGAAGAACAGAACAACAACGCTCTTGCTCCACGCCCTTGGAGTTCTTCCCGAGAAGAGAACAGACTTAAATATGCGTTGGAGCTGCACAAGTATAGGTTTCCCACCAGCCTTCAGCAGCTCCGTCGTAATTCCATCGTCCACGGGGGCTTTTCCATTTTTGAGCTGCCTTAGGGCCATCACGATTTCGTCTAGGCTGACATCTGGCAACCCTTCCGTGAAGTGGCGGGTTAAAGTGGCTCTGGGATCCTCGGAGTCGGGTTGGGGACGAGACCCCTTCGAGGTGTAGAGGTTGCCGTAGAAGCTCTGAACCTCCGCAAGAATCTCTGACCTAGAAGTGACGACTTTCCCGTCTGACGTGGTCAGCTTCGTCAGCTGGCTTCAACCTAAATGCTGGATAAAGACTTTCTACCCCCGATTTCGCTCGATCGCTTCTTGTATAGAGCGTGTATTGGAGCTACGGAGGTCGCGTCTTACCAGCTTAAAGATTTGTTTATTTAGATCTGTCGAAGCGCCTGTCGGGTTTTCTCGTCGCTTTTCTATTAGCTGCAGAGATTCTCGCGAAAGTTGAGATCTACTGCCGGTATGATGCGTCTTAGAGACTTTCGTCCCCTCATCCCGCAGGATTTCCACCACTTGCTTGAGTTCCTGGTCCGTATCAGCGTCTATTGTGGTTTCCAAGGCAGCGAACCGGTTTTCCAGTTTTAGCTGGAATGTTTCAAATCCAACCGTGGATTGGACGAAATTTGGCAGGAGCGTAGACTTTATAAGGCGAACGCGTTTGAGCTTATAATCAATATTTAGAGTGCCTCGTACAAGTCGGTGATCATTTTCGGTGTTTAACCTAGTGATCACGGAGACATACCTAAATATTCGCCTCTTGTCCGCCATAATGAAGTCTATCTCATTCGTTTGTCAAAGTATCGGGGCTACGCAACGTCCACTTCCGTTGAGGTTGCTTCTTAAAGAACGAGTTCATTAAGAACAGCCCGTCGTTCTCTAAGAAGTTGATGAGCATCTGCCCCCTATGATTTCTCCTACCAAATCCGTGTGGTCCTATTACCGATTCGCCGCAAGTATGTACCCCACTTTGGCGTTGAAGTCCCCCATGACAACATTGAAGTGGGCCTTTTGGGTGTGGTGTAAGGCCGTGGAAATATCTTCATACATTTCCTCCACTTCATTATCCGAGTATGTAGAAGTAGGTGAATACACTTGGATAAGCTTGAGGGTATACCTCTTGGTGAGTCTAATCACAAGGTATGCTACCCTTGTCGACACACTGGAGATTTCTAAAATTTTGTCAGAGAGGACCTTATGGACCAAGAACCCAACCCCGCCTTGGGATGGCTGGTCTCCCCACCTGAAGTACATAAGATGGCCTGAATCTAGGGTAATGGTATCCTTACCCTCTCTTCGGACTTCGCATAGTCCCAAAACATGCCATATTATGCACCTCAGTTCCTCTTTCAGTTGTGCCAGATGTACGTTGTGCCATAGCGTGCGTCCGTTATACGTCGCCATGGTCAATCGGTGTTGGCGGCCTACCATAACCCGGAGATTCTTCGCACCCCCTGCCCCGCCATTACCATGTCCGTCGCCTTGGCCAGGAATAGCGGGGTGACCAGGAACTGGGTGCCGTTGCGTAGGTTTGGGTGCCAGTAAGGTTATGCCCGGAATCACCACGCTGGGCATGCGTGTTGGTGATCGCAGGGCGTAGCTTTTCACACCGGTGACGCTGCTGCCCGTCACCGATCTGCTATATTTAGCGACGCCTATTTGTAATGGTTATACCGCCATTAGTCGGTCGCCAGAGCCTCGTTCACTGGTCGGCAGGATGCATCACGGGCAGGTGAGGTTGGCTGGGAGCTTTAAGATGGAGTTGTGCTCCCATGCATCCCAGAGGGGGTGTCATATCCCCGAAACTATAGTGGAGAATGTTTTCAAGCTTTTGGACTGGAATGGACTCGGCATCAATATCAACGGCGAGTACATCACTCACCTTCAATTCGCAGACGATATCGTGGTCATGGCTGAGACCATGGCAGACCTAGGCACAATGCTCGATGGGCTCCGTAGAGTCTCCCAACAAGTAGGTATTAAGATGAACATGGACAAGATGAAAATCATGTCAAACGTCCATATTGTACCTGCTCCTATTCAGGTTGGGAACTCTACGCTCCAAGTTGTCGACAAGTATATCTACCGGGGACAAATAGTCCAATTAGGTAGGTCCAACTTCGAGAAGGAGGTCAATCGTCGAATCCAACTCGGTTGGGCAGCGTTCGGGAAGCTGCGACATATCTTCTCGTCCGATATCCCGCAGTGTCTCAAGACGAAAGTTTTTGACCAGTGTGTGTTGCCAGTGATGACGGATCAGAGACATGGTCGCTCACTATGGGCCTTATCAGAAGGCTCAAGGTCACTCAGAGAGCGATGGACAGATCTATGCTTGAAGTTTCCCTGCGAGATCGAATCAGAAATAAGGAGATCCGCAGTAGAACCAAAATCGCCGACATAGCTCTCCGGATAGCCAAGCTGAAGTGGCAGTGGGCAGGGTACATTGCTCGAAGAACCGATGGCCGTTGGGGCAGAAAGGTTCTGGAGTGGCGGCCACGTACCTTACGACGCAGCAGAGGTAGGCCTCCCGCAAGGTGGACCAACGATCTCGTCAAGATCGCGGGAGACGGTTGGATGCGGGCTGCTCAAGACCGGTCTGTGTGGAGAACCTTGGGGGAGGCCTATGTCCAGCAGTGGATTTCGTTTGGCTGATATGATGAAAGAGGCCCATGAGAGCAGAGAATTCGTGCGTAGTACATAAATGCGTGCGACCAAACCAGCGGGGCATCCCGTACAGAAGCCTCGACGGGCCTCACTCGTCTATGTGATTGTGTGAGTGAAAAGTGCGTGCGTACACGGCGCCGGCGACTCACGCGTACATTCAAACCGGCGGCGGCCGATTAGTATGAAGCTATCTTACTATTTTTTTTGTACTATGGCCAAAAGCTCGCGCGTACGTAGGCCTTTTCGTAGCAAGTTACGCACAGCATATATGCTTAAAAGTTGATTTATTCTTATAGGTAACTACCTAATTGAGAAATTAAGAAGAGCCAACTTGTTAAATGCCATGAACACAACAATGAAATAGTATCACGTACCTAATTGATAACATTCTGGCGACTAAACTTTATTCCTCACAATAAAATAAGAAATAATGTGTCGTTAACCTATCTTGATAGACGGTCGTAAAAGTCAATCGTTGACAGCAGACTATTGAATGATCATTAACGTAAAGGTAAGCATTTATGACGAACGTTATCTTTAATGTGAGCTTTAAGTAGGTATAGGTAGATATTGCATTAGGTATTTCTACACCGGATCAACTGGGTTAAAGACTGTAATGGGGTGCCGCGCAAAGACAGGCTCCTGGTGGTCGAAAGACTGCTGAGCTCAAAAGGAACCAAGGACAGGCCCCCGCCACTGGCTCAAATTCGCGCGATAAATACCTACCATTTCGTGTACCGCTGTCGGTCCAAACGACAGAGGGCCGCCACACGCCCGGCAGCGTGTACGCACGGCACGTTTCCCGGGCTTTCTTATAGAAATGCCGAAACCACGAAGTTATTGTGCAGTGTACGGGTGTTGATTTTTCATTGCCGAAGGACAAACAATGATTTATGTAGTAAGTAATGGTATAAGATTAATTGATATAAGTGGGTACTTATACACCACTATTTTTTAATTAGTACAAAAATTTTTACGGGGCACTAAGTATGTTTAACTGATCATATTTATATAGTTAAAAAATAAAAACACTAAGTCCCAAAACTGTCTCAAAACTGTCCACAAAAATACACAATAATTGGTAAATGCGTAATTACGGCCCGCCTACTATGACTTGTAAAAGTAGTAAATGTTCCATTGATAAATTCCCGCATGTCCCTCTGCGCCCGCGCCGCACTCCGATCGATGCGACAAACAGTGCTAAATTGCTAGCGGAACCGAGCGCATCAATTTAATTGTTTGTCTACATTTGCCCGACGCGATGGCTTGTCAGTTCACATCACTTGAGTATGTAGTTATGCTTCGTGCGTACTTTTTGAGTGGAGGAATCGCAAGTGCAGCTGTGTACCCATGGACATCTTTTTGTGAGTGTACAAAAGTGAGCCGGTTAGTGTCAAACTGTTAAAACAGCGCATATTGGACGCTTTTGACGAAGTGAAAAGACAGAAGCGTACTTCTTGACAATGGTGGTGGACGTCTCGAAGGACAATGGAAATACTTGTAAGCTTAGTAAATAATACCTACTTAAGTAAATAATAATTTGATGCGGGCGACTCAAAATAGGTCTGTGTGGAGAACTTCGAGGGAGGCTTATGTCCAGTAGTGGACGTCTCTAGGCTGACATGATAATGATAAAATAATATTTGTAAATAGCAGATGATTCTAACTTCATAAATACGCCAAAATTACTCTTATCTTTTTTTACAGAATACCTTATTTTATTTTGATATGTGTTTGCTTTCTAATTACATACCTCCGTATTTAATTACTTTTAAAACGGTAAATTTTGCCGGTACTAAGCCCGGATGAAGTATGAAAGAGAAGGTAGAATTTATAAAATTAAAAAGTACCTACGCACACTTATTATTTTGCTTCATTTTATTGTCTAAGGCTACCTACATTATAAGTGCGACGGAAAGAATGCGTAAGAGTAGGACGGAAAGTAAATACTATCAATGAAGTAGTGAATGGATTGTAAAATATGTCTATGATTTAGGTGAGATTTTCTACAAAAAACAAATGATTATAACTTTGCTATTTATAGATATTATGAAATTCTTACTTCACGTATATGATAATAATGTCTTCGCTAATATGTCCTTAAAGTTTTTGTACGAATTAAAAAATAGTGGTGTATAAAATTTCATCTACATATTGACACCGTTTATTTTATTTAGAGCAAAGGTAAGAAAGGAAATAATAGGTGTGAAATTTTTTGTAAATTGATAAGTTTAGGTTATTACTAGAAATAAATATAAATGTTGTTTTTATTAAGTAAAATCTACTTAACGTCAGAATCTTATGCACGTACTTACTGTATTGTCTGGTATTGTGCCCGATAAATGGAAATAGGCAATAGGCCCCTACCACGTACGATTATTATACATTTTATTTCTTTTTATAACATATTACATACTTATTGTTAATCTTATTAAATATGTTAACAAAATGTATTTACTAACTGATTCGTGAATATATAGGTATTATCAAATAAAAATATGTCTTTTTCGCAACGTTCGTTTTATTACCAAAATCATCATTGGCGGGCACAAGCCGCGCCAGGAATGAATTATTTTCGTCAGTAAAAAAAAACACTTTTTCACGGCAACAGTTTATTTTCTAGCACTTGTATGCTCGTACAGAAACACTTATTTGAAAGGCTCATAAACTGGTTAATACTGATAATAATTAATTATATTTAGTGGAAAAGACAAAAACGTGACCGCGCCAATTCGTGGCGAGATGAGAACAGGAAGTTTTAGAATGTTGCCAATACAATTTTTAATTATAAAAATTAATATTTATGTTGTTGCCAACATAAGTTGGGGGGGGCCTACGGCAGTAGGATTACATAGAGTTATTATCAGACAAGATAACTATTACTAAACGACCTTACAAATTAAGCAATATAGTAATTTAAAAAAGTTGCAGTTTAAACTTAAATAACTATTCACTATCTCTATCTATCTATCTATATCGTCACGCCTGTCTCCCATTGGGGTAGGCAGAGACTATAGAACGCCACATGCTTCGGTTCAAACATACTTCTTTCGCTTCCTCGACATTCATTAACCTCATCCTGCATGCGCGTCGGTTATGGGTACTTTTAATTTGGCCCTTTTTCAGTACGTCACCTATTTGGTCGGCGTACGTCCGCCTAGGGCGTCCCCTACCGACATTTCTATTCATTCTCGCACGATACACTCCTTTTGTATTCCTTCTTTCATCCATCCGTTCCAAATGTCCAAACCAACGCAACATTCCTTTTTCAACCTTTGTCACTACATCTTCTTTTAGACCACACTTCTCTCGTATCACACTGTTTTTCACTTTATCAATCAGCCTTACTCCGCACATACTCTTAAAAGCTTTCATCTCCACAGCATTGATTCTATTTTCATGCTTCTTCTGCCATACCCATGATTCACTACCATACATCATTGTTGGCGCCAAAACTCCCTGCAGTATAGCAAGGCGAGCTTGCTTTGGGATAATATCATTGCTGATGATGGACTGTAAGGCGCCATTCACACAATTTCCTGCTTTCACTCTCCTTTCAATATCTCCCTCACATTTTCCATCTCTCGTAAACAAAGAGCCTAAATACACAAACTCGTTCACTTGCTCCACTTTTTCATCTCCTATCATTACTTCACATTCAGTTACACTATCATCCCTCTCTATGACCATGACTTTGGTTTTGTTAACATTCACTTTCATACCTTTCTTCTTATACGCTTCATTCATCGTGGTGACCATCTGCTGCAAATCCAACGCTGACGATGCAAATAGAACCTGATCGTCAGCGTATAGCAGGGTCTTAAACACTGACCCACCCATTCTTAATCCACATTCAGACTCTTTCAGATCGGTCAAACAACTGTCCATGAACAGATTAAACAGCCAAGGAGACGCTACACATCCCTGTCTAACACCACGATCAATGTTAAACCAGTCCGTGTAGGCCCCGTTTATTCTGACACAGGCACTTGAATCCCTATATAAGGATTCAAGTGCCCGTATCAGACTGCTGCTCACTCCATACACAGAAAGTGTTGACCAAAGTTCATCCCTCACCACTCGATCGTAAGCCTTTTCCAGGTCAATAAAGGCGCAGAAAACCTTCTGGTGTTTACTTAAGACTTTCTCTGCAATGCACCTTAAGGAAAAGACTTGATCCGTACATCCCATTCCCTTTCTGAATCCCGCTTGCACATCCCAAATTTTACTGTCCGTTTCAGAAATCACTCTTTCAATCAGTATCTTTGCATACAATTTGCCTACAACACTCAGGAGGCTGATACTGCGATAATTTTTGCATTCCTGCTGTGACCCTTTGCCCTTGTACAGTGGCACAATAACGGCTTTGTTCCAGTCACCTGGTACACGACCGGACCGCCAACATTTATTAAACAGTGGATACAGCAGGCTTGCAGTGACGCCTTCGCCTACCTTGAGCATTTCAGCAGATATCCTGTCATATCCCGCTTTACCCACCTTCATACTTTTCAATGCATATCCTATCTCTTCCATACTTATCCCACTTTCACAATTATCTTCCTCATTCGTTACTATATTCCTATTGTCGCTCCCTCCTCGTTCAAACAAATTCTCAAAATATACCTTCCACTGATTCAGAACTTCCCCATGCTCTCTAATAATACTTCCATTTTTATCCCTCATCACACCAACTTTCGAAACCTCTGATTTGCCTCGGGCTGTTCTGACCAAGTGCCAGAATAATTTGATATTGGCCCGAAAATGTTGGGCAAATTTTCTATCAAATTTATCCTTGCATTCTTCTTTCTTTCTTCTCACTATCTCTTTTACTTTATAATTCAACCTGTCATACTTTTCTTTTACAATACTTTCATTGTCATTCACACCACCTTGTACTCTTTTGTTGGCTCTTAAGGCCAGCAAGTCCATCCAAGCTTTGCGCTTTTCCGCAACCACACCGCTTACTTCTTGATCCCACCATTCATTACAAATTTTCTTAACGTTCTTCCTCTTGCTTACGCCACATATTTGAGTGGCCGTCTCAATCATTCCATTCTTAAACTCTTTCCAAAATTCTTCTATTTCGCACTCTTCTTTCTCAAACAAATCTTTTAACCTCACTTTCAATATCTCTTTATACTGATCGCGTATATCCTCTTCTGCCAATCTTTCAACTTTCAGTCTTTCTATGGCAGGCGAGTGTTTGCGAGGCCGATGGCGCCATTTAGTTGTTAGTCCCGCTATACGACTAACTACCAAAAAATGGTCAGTACCCACATTCAAGCCTCGGTACACTTTGGTATCTTTCACTTTTCCTTTTAAACGTTCATCTACCACAACAAAATCTATCATACTTCGTTCTGTCTGCCTTTGCCATGTATACATATGAATCATCTTGTGACGAAACAAAGTGTTAGTCACAACAAGTTTTCTCTCCATACAAATGTCCAGCAAACACTCACCATTTTCATTCACTCTCTCATCACCAAATCGCCCTAGAACCCTTTCACATCCATCACGAGACACACCTACCCAGCCATTAAAGTCGCCTAACATAATTATTCTTTCATTATTCTCACACCTAGCAAGCACATCTCTGACCTTGTCCCAGAATTCCTCTCTGACATTCAATGGTTTGGACATGTCCGGAGCATAAACACATACAACAAAAACTTTCATTAAGCCAATCTTTAATCGCATCCAAAGAAGCCTGGAGTTGACATATTCATATTCTTTCACACACTCATTCATTCTATCTGACAATCAACTCCTCGGCTAGCCCTTTCAGACTCAAAAACTCCAGACCAGTATGCACGATATTGGTCATGAGTAGTTGTTGAGCAACCTTTCTTCTTTGTTTCACTCACCCCCAGTATATCAATTTTCCTTACATCCATCGTATCACACAATTCATCGATCTTACTATCCACTCCTCCATCTTACACGTATATCTGCTACGCACGCTACTCACACGGAGTCAACACTTGCACCGGTCTCACGTCTTCCAATAAGGGAATGTCTGGACGTAGTGAGGGACAGACTGACTGACAATGATATGCCTCACAACTATATTGATCTACTAAAACACTGCTTAGATGGCAACTACTTCCTCTTCCAAGGCTAATATTACCTCCAGATCGATGGTGTCACAATGGGGAGTCCAGTAGCCCCAGTACTGGCTAATATCTGGATGGAACATTTTGAAGAAAAGGCGCTTAGCATTGAGCGCGCTTTGCACCCAAGACCATTAGGCTTTGGAAAAGATACGTGGACGACATCTTTTGTATCATTAAAGGAGGTAAGCAGGAAGTAGATCAATAATTATGTGCAACACCTTAACTCCATTCATCCGAAAATGAGGTTCACCTACGAAATGGAAACTGACAGATCGTTGTCATTCTTGGATGTCAAAGTGACTGTTAGACCAGATGGGTCCTTAACACACTGCATATACCGGAAGCTTACACACACAGATAGATACCTGCACGCCACGTCGCACCACCACCCTCGACACCTGCAATCCGTTGTGACGTCACTAAAAAACAGAGCATATGACCTCTGTGACCCTGAGCATTTTGAGCTAGAGCTAGACCATGTTCAGGAGGTACTGAGGAAGAACGGATACCAGGTACAACGACGAATGACTCGCCTATCAAGCGAGAAAAACATCCAGCGGCAAATAGACAACCGACCTACATGCCCTACATTAGAGGTGTTACGGATAAAATAGGAGCCAAGTTAAAAAACTACTCCATTCCGACCGTATTTACACCAGGGGCGAAAGTATACAACATGGTGGGCACAGCAAAGGCTGTTCTACCGCTACAAACCCCAGGTGTCTATAAAATCAACTGTAACTGCGGAAGCTCTTACATAGGGCAAACGAAGCGGACTATCGCTGAACGTAAAAAGGAGCACATCGCAGCTGTAAAGAACCGTCAAATGAATAAATTGGCAATTGCGGAACATTTACTGCAATCGGGCACCAATCACTGGATTGAATTTCATCGTCCCCAAGTCCTCTCCACGGAACGCCACTTTTGCCCAAGAGTTGTGCGTGAAGCGATTGAAATCAGAAAACATAAAAATTTCAAGCGGGAAGAGGGCTTCAAATTGTCATCTGCGTGGAATCCAGTGATTCGGCTAACAACACCCCACTTTAATGCGCAGTCGGCGAATATTCAATATACAGATACGGTAAGTGTGTTTTGCGCCGGTACTTCGAAAATCAACGACCCGGGGGTAGAAATAGAATCTTCTACCTCGCACTCGGAGACGTGACATCGCTACACCAGTCAGCTTGCGACCACGGGACGTGCAACCGTCTCGAAACGTCAAGCAAAATAAGGTATGTAAATACCTAATGCATGTTTGCGTTAATTCCCGTAAATATATGTATATATTCTTAAACATGCAACGCGAGTGTTTAAAAGTTTCTGATCCATCCAAGATTATGGCCTCTCAGATCATAAAGCGATAAAAATAGAATTAAAGATCGAAAACTTAACAAATCCAATAAAAACGTGGTATCTAAAAAAATTAATATTCAACCAAAATAAAATTAACTGCTCAAAAGCCCATTTAAAAAAGTGGACTGGGATCACATAATAATTGAAAACATAAATTCCTATTACGAAGCTTTTATCAAACTTATAACACAATTATCAAATAAATATGTAGGTACAAACGATTTGGATCAGAAATAAATGTAAATAAGAATAGCTTACAACCGGTTTAAAAAAATCATGCCAACATAAAAGGGTTTTAAGAACTATTTTAAATTAAACAAAAACCGGCGACGACCGGTTGACGACCGGTAGGCGCAGCGGGAGTGTAAGCGACTGCTAAGCCGAAGGACGCGGGTTCGATTCCCGCACAAGTGAAACATTTGTGTGCATGAACATGGATGTTTGCCTTGGTCTGGGTGTTTCTATGTATAATATGTATGTATTTACAAAAAAAAAGAAAGTATGTAAGTATGTTTATCCATTGTCTAGTACCCATAATACAAACTCTACTTAGTTTGGGACTAGATGGTGTTGTGTGAATGTGGTAGAATATTATATTATTATTAAATGGAAAACTCAGACAATAAAGTGAAGGCTATGTGGAAAATAATTAACACAAAAAACGGAAAATATATCTTTAAAAATTAATAATGAGATTATTGAATGTCCAACAACCGTTTCCGACACATTTAACAACTATTTCGCGATAGTAGGTAACAACGCTAATCACATGGACTCAAACGAACCGATTGGACAACGTGTCATAAATTCGCCTGTGTGTTCCTTGTACTTGCGGCCAGTCAACCAAAAAGAGGTTATAAACATTATAAAATCCACCAGAAACAAACATAGTTGCGGCATAGATGACGTACCACCAATACTATTGAAACAGTGTGCAATGCAATTTTCCACCCCTTTAACTCTTTTAATTAATCAAAGCTTTGAAGAAGGTCAATTTCCAGATTTACTTAAGATTTCACTAGTTAAACCCATACATAAGAAAGGAGACAATCGAACCCCAAACAATTATAGGCTGATTGCTTTGCTCCCAACATTTTCTAAAATCTTTGAAAAAGCAATGCACAACCGTTTTACTCGTTTTTAGAACGATACAACATACTGGACCACAGTCAGAATGGATTTAGAAAATGTAGGTCAACAACACTAGCGGTTTATAAGTATTTACAAAGAGCACTTCAATACATAAATGATAAAAAACCTGTTGTAGGATTGCTGCCAGACATAACCAAAGCCTATGACAAGGTCCTCTACAACATCCTCCTTATGAAATTATACGGTTGCGGAGTTAGAGGACTCGCTTACTCATGGTTTGAGTCGTATCTTAAAAATAGGACACAGATCGTACAAATAGAATATTTTGACAAACACTCAAAACAATTAAAATCTGTGCGATCCCAAGTTATACACCAAACATGCTCAATCTATCAGGGAAGCGTCTTGGGTTGCATATTGTTAGACTCAGAAACATCCACGCCAGTACTTTTCGCCGACGGTTTCTCAAATCTGATAGTTTAAATTTCAATAACCAGGTCCAAAACACTCTTCAAACTGTTACACAATGGCTAAAAGAACATAATTTAGAAATAAACTCAAAGATAACAAAGATAATGAAATTAAAAAAAAACCACCTCTCTCGCTACAAATAACAGATCAAAACAAGTCAAGAAGAAGTCAACACTTTTAGTTTATTGGGAATAAGTATAGACACGCACTTGAACTGGAAAACACATATAGAACACGTCAAATCGAACTGTCTAGATTCACATACGCTCTATTCCTAATAAAACATAGCACGGACACACAAAAAGCATTGTCCGCGTATTACGCATATGCATATTCCTGGCTAAGGTATGAGGTCATGCTTTGGGGTTATAGCGTTAATGTAGACGATCTATTTATAAGTCAAAAGTAGTGTATTAGAATTCTGGCACAAATAGACAATAAACAAAGCTGCAAACCATACTTCACGAAGTTTAATATATTAACATTGCCGGCAATATACATACTCGACCTATGTACATTTGTATTCAGAAATAGTGAAACGTTTAATAACACTAAAGACATTCACAACATAAACACCCGACATAAAGATAGATTGCATTTACCCACTTCAAAAACAAAACTGCTTAATGAAAGCCCATATTACGTGGCTGTTAAAATATAAACAAATTGCCTAAGATAATTAAAAATGAAAAGATAGAAACAAAATATAACAAACAGCTAAGAACTTTCCTGAACCAAAAATGCTACTATTCAGTTACAGAATATCTAAAAGACAAAATATAACCTATAACGATGCTCATTATTTGAATAGATTCCTAAACCTAATTATTTATATGTTACCTAAGTTATACACTAGATCTATAAAAAGCAAACAATTTAGGTATTTAGTTTTTTTTTTATCTGAGTGTTTTTTTATTAATTTATTTTACAACTTTATATATATATATATATATATATATATATATATATATATATATATATATATATATATATATATATATATATATATATATTTATTTATCAGATTGAAATGTAACTAAGCCTTAAAATACTATACAAAGAAATATATACAGAACATACAAAAAAATATATACAAAAAAAAAATATTAGAGCGCGTCATGAAATTCATCCAAATCGCCGTCAACTGGCAGCGTGCCCAGAACGCTGGCAGCGTTGCCACGTTGTATGGCGATACTTACCTTCTGGGCCAAATACAACCCAGCCTTCTGGTCACGCGAGGCGTCGACAAGTCTCTTTGCGAGGTCTCTAAAAAGAGATCTCGCACTTGGACCCCATGGCCCCAACGTTTCGACCCCAAACGGCTCAAATACGTAATCCCCTACTAGGTTTACGTATTTGCGCCGTTTGAGGGTCTCCGCTGTAGCAGCAGCAGCGCCCGCTCAACCGGCTGTGCTGGGAAGATGTGATGGCGCGAGGGTATCGACACACGTTGCGTCACATACCAAAGGCCTACCCAACTTCCATGGCAGTAAAGACATACCGTCTGGTCTTTTGCCGTCGTTGCATACCAGGCCCTGAGGTTCAAGGTGGGCTGGAACGCCAGCGGAGACAAGAGCCCGACGGAGAATGTCATTAAGGTTGCCGTGTCGTGAAATACGACCTGCGCTCCTGCTGCATGATAGGCCATGGTGACCAAGGCTGTCGACAGCCTCTCCACAGTGACAGCGATGTGGAGTAACACATGGCGCGCCTAAACGGAGGCAAGACGCGATGCGGAAGGTCGTATCGTCCAGCATGGTACCGATGTTGGACGAGGGCAGTGCTTGAAGCCAGAGGCCCGACTCCCACTCTCCCACAGCCAGTAGGCGAGCACGCTCTGCAGCATAAGACGATGTGCTAAGAAGGTTTTCTCGTATTCTGCTGCAAAGCGGTCCATGCCACTGCCTCTGAGAGGATAGGTTTCGGGGTAACTCAGTGCTTGGACAAGCTCTTCTCCAAGCATTCGTGGCATCGGTCTTACACGGCACCTCAGAATCGACCAGTGTTGGTGCTAAGATTTTCCTGGTCAATTCTGCAGTGCTGTGGACCGAGGACAGGAATGCTGGTAGGCTAACATCAGAAATTTTCGAATACCGAGGCCGCCAAAACGTACAGGTAAGGACGCCTGTAGCCACAATCGGTCATTCAGAGTTATATTCAAAATTTTACTAAGAGTAGTTTGTATAATTTTGTCCATTTCAATGAGTAGGCTCGAATTTTTCCAAAAAGGCGAAGCTCGAATAGCGTGAGTAAATTTAGGCACGAAAAGACAATACCGAATTATAGTGAAAGCCGAATGAATGTTAATTTTGAGGAGCCTGTTCGAAATTTCACGAAAATTTTGATATTTTTCATGAATAAATGTATCGAAACCTTCGTCTAAAATCGGGGACCCAAGGAGGCGAAGAGAACTTTTTTCAATGTGGGTTATATTGGGAGTCAGAAATTGAAATTTGTAAAGTATAGAGGATTTATTTAAATTGTCGTTTATGAAAATTGCACATTTAGTTGGATTTAGGTCTAAGCCTATGGATGAAAATTTAGATTTCAAGAAAGCCAGATCTTGATAAACAGTCTGTACGTCGCCTGCCAGGGTTCCGTCATCTAGGTACCAGATATTGAATTTTGAATTTAACTGGCTGATGATTGGGTGAATAGCTAGGCTAAAAATGAGTGGTCCAAGAGGGTCACCTTGTTGACAGCCAACGGCGGATTCCAGAAGATTTTCCTTGAAGATCAATTTTGAAGGGTTTCTGTAACACTTGCAAAGAAAGTTGTAAATTTTGGGTGTTTCAATTTTAACTTGTGTCAGCAAGGTGTCCCGGTTCACTGAGTTATTGAGTTGGTATTAAGTTATTCTTAAGCTTATACAATTTCCACGTGACATAATTTATATATAAAATATTTGTAATTCATAATGTTCTTATTTAAAATGTTATCTTTAATCCATATCTTGAATTCTAATAGTATTATTTTTCTCATATAATTTTCAAATTTCAAATGTAATAATTCCATTATTTTTTTGCTTCCAAATGCTTACGTCTAACTTATAAAATTACTTCTATAAATATAATTTTGTATTGTTATATTTTGCTAATGCATGTATCTCAAATTTTCTAATTGTTTTTGCTACTCAGCTTATGTATTGCTACGCTTGAAAAAGGCGCTAAGTCTAAAGCACTTATTAATGTGTACCATCTTAAATGTACACTTAGTTTGCAATAAACTGGATATAATTCTCGTGCAACTCCCGCAACGTCTTAAACTTATTTTTTGATATATTTTACAAATAATGAAAACAAATAATGTAATTTATTTTAAGCCTCAATAATAAACATGTACCTATGTAAATGTAAACCTTAGACAAATCCAAAAGTTCTTGCTTTCTATTATTCTTAAAATCAATCCTTTCGTCTTGGTATTAGAACAATTTAATTAAACTGTAGCATAAGGCTTTGTCGTTCTTACATATTTATTCTATTCAATGAACGCCGTAAAGAAAGCTTAGGTGCTATTATTTGCGCCGTGGCTTGCCTCAAAGACGTGCAAATAATTACGAATGCTGAATGCAAATTAATTTTTGCTGAATCTATTCTAGTACGTCGACCTCAGACCTTAAGGCCTTTTCTAGACGTATTGCAGTCATACATTGTTTCAGTTCAGAATTTAATTAAAATATACTATTTATTGTTTTTTAAGGCTTTCTTTTAAATACAAGACGTAATAAATAACATTGAGACGAAGGTTACCTGTTGTCTGGGTGTCTGCTTATAAAATTTAATTATTATTAAATGGGCAAATTTAATAAATATTTAAGTTTCTTGTCTTTAACACAAAAACCAGTAATAATAAGCGATATTTAAAAGCATCCTAAAATTGCTATTTGGTAATTTTAGTACTTTACTTATACACATAGCTACTGGGATTATCCCGTGAGTTTCAAATCTTGTTAGTGATGTTTTAGTCCAATCCGTCCTTGAGATTAAACGTTTGAACGGCACGTTTCTGTTGGAAGTCAGATGGATCCAGTTGACATTAAGGTGTTGTTTGTTTGAAAATTCATCTACTGGCATTTTTGTTTTTTGATATTGATGACGACTGAATGAAATATGCAGCCAGTGTTTGAGTTTATAAACTGTCCCACGACTGGGCATAGGCCTCATCTCTATGTGAGAAGGGTTATGCCTTAGTCCACCACGCTGCCCTAAAGCGGGTTAGGAGAATACTCATGGCTTCCTCATAATGATGTCCTCCACCGTTAATAATTTATTAACAAGTTAATATGCTCAAATCAGTGGTGCGCACTGTAACTTTGAACTCGAGACCCTCTGCGTCAGTTAGTCTCTACGCTAAGCTATCGCTGCCTTTTTTATGAAGAATTGAGGTTTAGTAAATACTCACTAAGTTGCTACGTGCTATTTATTTTTCATTTTTATATAAAACTATAGCATACCGGCAGCTACGCCCGCACATTTTTGTTTTATTTAACCCTTTCTGCACGATCCCACGGTAATTTCGGGTAATCCCTTATTCATGCACCACTGCGTTTCCAAGGAACAAACTTGTCAAGTTTCAACTTCTTGCGCCCAATAGTTTTGGCTGTAGCTTGTCTGTCAGTCAGTCAGTAACGCAAGAATTTTATATAGGTACACAGATATTCGATGTAAATTACGTATACAGTAGTACAGATGCTGACAGTACATGCACCTACGTGTTAACTCATTTACGTGGTTAGGTCCCTCATTAAAGGCCACGTTGCCCTTAGGGCCTAGCGCGGTACTAATTACATAATTTATACATGGTGTACAAAGACCCTTAACGAATACTGAAATCCCAGCGCCCCACGCTTTTATAACTAAATATTATAATTAAATTAATCTTAAATCAAATATTATAATCAAATATTATAATTAACTTTTTAAAATTAAAATGAAAAAAACTAATTAAAATGAACAGGCGGCGATAGCCCAGTGGTGTACGTAACGGACTGCCGAGACGATGGTCTCGGGTTCGATCCCCAGTTACCCCGGGCACACACCTATGACTTTTCGAAGTTATGTGTGTATTAAAATAAAAATATTAATTATCGCTCGCTTAAAAAAATGTGCCCGGTAGATGGCAATAGGCTCGCCCCCTATTACATTGGGACCGAAACATATCTGGCGAAGTGTGGGTGTGTAATACACCTCTGCCTACCCCTTCGGGGATAAAAGGCGTGAAGATATGTTATGTTATGTTATGTTATTATAATTAAAAAAAAATCGTGTGGTGACGGATTAAGAATACGGATTGTCACCACCCCATATCATCCCATGGGTATCGTAAGAGCCGACAAAGGGAGCATATTATGCAGAGAGCAGACTGGGATGAGATGCGGTCGTTCTTTGCATCTTATCCTTGGCAGCCCACTTGCTTCTCTTCGGGTGACCCTTCAACCTGCGCAGATGCTGTGACGGAAGTATTGCGTCAAGGAATGAAATATTATATCCCATTCTCAGACATATCCACATCAACCAAAACTCAGTCCTGGTTCGGGCCTGAATGCGGACGCGCTGAAGCGCTGAAACATGAGGCGTTTCTTTCATGGACTGAAGCTCGCAACTCCAAGGAAAAGGACACACCACATAAGAAGAGAGCATATAACAGGGCTGCCAAGTCGCCATGTAGGGAATAAACTTGCTTCTTACCCTGCGGGCAGCAAAGTATTTTGGTCCCTGGCGAAATCGGTGGAATCGAACTTCTGCCGCCCCTCACTACCCCCACTGCTAAGGTCAGATGGATCCCTGGCCCACACTGCTGAGGACAAAGCAAATTTATTTGCCTCCCTCTTCGCGGAATCTTCGCGTCTAGACACTGCGAGTTAAACACCTCCAACATTACCTGTTTGCGAAACCCGTATGTGTGACATACGCATTCGGCAAACCGAGGTTCGTAAAACGCTGCGGAATCTAGACGTGAATAAGGCCAGCGGTCCATATGGCATTCCAGCCATAGTACTTAAAACCTGTGCCCCAGAGTTGTCCCCCGTACTGACACACCTTTTCCGCCTATCCCTGACGACAGGACAAGTACCTAAGTCCTGAAAGCATGCCAATGTTCAGCCTGTGCCGAAGAAAGGCAGCCGTGCCAACCCTAATAACTATAGACCCATTTCAGTCACTTCCATACTCTGTAAGAGTATGAAACGTGTATTGAATAATAGGCTTCTGGCACACCTAGAAACTAACAGTCTTCTCAGTGACTGACAATACGGCTTTCGCCGGAATCGGTCCACTGGAGACCTTCTAGTGCATGCCACACACATGTGGGGCGAGGCCATCGAAAGATACGGAAGCACTTGCTGTTTCGCTCGATATCTCAAAGGCCTTTGACAGGTTCTGGCACAATAGTCACATAAGCAAGCTTCCGTCATTTGGCCTACCCACTAGTCTGTGCACTTGGATATCAGATTTCCTGAGGGACCGATCTATTCGGGTAGTCGTTGATGGCTGCTCGTCGGATCAATTGGCAATCAATGCCGGAGTCCCTCAAGGATCAGTTCTCTCCGCAACCCTATTTTTGCTGCATATCAACGATCTGTTGAAACCCGGTACCTTTGGGTATGCAGATGACAGCA
Source organism: Euclidia mi (assembly GCA_944739405.2). NCBI lineage: Eukaryota > Metazoa > Arthropoda > Insecta > Lepidoptera > Erebidae > Euclidia > Euclidia mi. Next base: position 51,936,115 of record OX123190.2, read on the forward strand.
CGGTGGTAAAGAGATATATGTCCAATGCTCGAGCCAGTGGAGTGCAAATACAATCACTCAGGGAATGAATGATCGAGCGGATGAACTTGTCTTTAAAGGCGGTCTCCGATTGGGGTGATGCCATCTTGGCAAGGTCAATGCTTCGAAGACCCAAGCGTGTCTATTCTCGGCAAAATGGAGCCAATTTGACCTGGTTCCGACATTCCAAAATTTGTCCGTGCCGATAACTGACGACCTTGAGCTTCTTGGTGTCTCGTTGACCTCAACCCTAAATTTTGGCTCCTATATAGAGGCCAAAGCTCAACTAGCTGGCAAAAAGCTGGGAATCCTCAACAGGGTGAGGCAGTACTTCACGCCGGAACAATTGCTAAATCTATATAAAGCACAAGTCCGTTCCTGCATGGAGTACTGTTCGCACCTCTGGGATGGTTCTGCCAAGTATCAATTAGATACATTGGTCTATTGAGAGAAAAACTAGAAAAATCATCGGCGATGACCAATTGGTTGACGCAGGACTCCAAAGCCTGGAGCATCGCCGTAGTGTCGCCAGTCTATCGGTATTCTATCGGATACATTTTGGAGAGTGCGCAGAGGAACTACACAATCTGATTCCTCCTTCCCCTTTCTTCCATCGGACGACCAGACTAACGAGTCCGCGTCACCCTTACATGGTGGATATCCCGCTTATACGCACGAAGTGCTTTGCTTCTTCCTTTCTTATGCGTACCGCCAAGGTGTGGAACTCTTTACCCGAGTCTGTGTTTCCTGATGAGTACAACCCGGGTGTTTTCAAGTCGCGAGTGAATAGGTACCCTCTAAGTAAGCGTGCGCCATCTTAGACCATATCATCGCTTAACATCAGGTGAGATCATGGTCAAACGCTAGCCTATCAGTAATAAAGAAAAAAAAAAGAACAGCACTGTAAGAGAAGGAAATCTTGATACAAACCCTATACCAACCCGGTTAACCCTATACCCCAAGGCCAGCGTGGAATAGTAGGCCAATTCCTCCTTTCAAAGGAGAGGCCTAGTCCAGCAGTGGACTGTTAAAGGCTGATGATTATAATTAAAAGCACATAGTTTACACTTCAGGCCAGAAATAGAGACAACTTGAACGATCCATAATTTATTTTTTGTTTTATGTGTATTTATAAAAGCGTGTTTTTCTAGTGTTTTTTAAACTATTAATTTATTTTATACTTTTGGTCTTTGATAACGAAATATTTTTAACATTTATACATTTATTTTAAGTAGGCGAATGAGCCCGCATTCTCTCCATCTCCTCCTGTGCATCTGTATTACATGATGTTTTATCTGTCAGCTTATAACAATCTAGATCTTCAATCTGGAGACCACTAAGTGATTTTACTCTAATCAGGGCCACATACGCCTGTCCAGCCGCAAAAGTACGGGACCCTAACTACACCACTGCGTGGTCTACAATATATAATCGGTTTGTTATAACCTTGAAACCTGATCGTGTTCAAAGTCCATTACATGGCCTTTCTCACTAGTGCAAACACGACTATGATACGATACTCCATCATGGAATGCCAGTGCCTATCCTTCGGCTTCATCATCAGACCTTGAAACCTAATCGTGGCCAAAGTTCATTACAAGACTATTTAAGAAATCTAAAACAGCTATGATAAGATTTTCCATCATGAAGTTCCAGTTCATGTCTTCCAGCTCCATCATCAGATCAATTTGACAGTACCATATTATTGTTTTGTCATCAGAACTACATACAACTGCCAATTTTCATTATGCTACGACCCTTGGAAGATGGTTAAATTAGTTCCCTCAGATTCGTTACATAGTTACATACACGACGACCTAATAAAAGAGTGTTAAAAATTCAGTACGGAAGCTATACTTTTATATGTACAGTAACTATTAACTGTAAATAATAACAATATATTTCCAAACGTACATATGATTGGAGAGCTTGCCTCAATTTAGTTGCGTCATGTGTCATCATCGTCGCGTCTTTGTGGAGAGACTGAAGATAGCTTTGGTCACCATGACCTATAATTTGATAACATATTTTTTTCGTTCTGTTTGTCTATAGTTTATTATAAATGCAGTTCATAAATTTTATCTATATTTCTCTTTATTTTAACTATATTTCACGAAAGCCATGAAACATCAGAACTAAGGTTCAATTACGAGCCAAAATGATTCAAACTAGGCTAGTTCTAAGCCGCCATTAAATCTATGTAGGCCTATAAAAACTTCTAAGTGTCGTATATGAAACATTTTTCGAATTTTCTGGAACTAAAACTGCAATATCTCATATCGGCGGCCAATGAAAAAGTTTTAACGTCCAAAAATGATATAGCCCGAGTGTGCATTCCCCGATATCCATTGTAATGAAACCATCGTAAAGTACTGAACGTCAGAGTTATGGGACTGTCTTCATTGGACTTCGGAATCAGTTTAAAATTTATAGTTTCCAGTTTTATGTACACTTTATAGGAATTTAAACTTTCATGGTCACTATCAATACTTTTTACTGTTTCTACGGGATATATACTATTACGAACCGGGTACGAACCATTGGATTGAGTTACATAACCCTCAGGTGTTTTCGACAGAGCGCCACTTTATACCTAGAATGGTTAAAGAAGCTATTGAAATTAAAAAGTACAAAAATTTCAATAGAGAAGATGGGTTTCAACTGTCGAACACCTGGCATCCAGTGGTACGTCTATGTAAAACCCGTGAACCGCAAAAAGTTAAATCACGAGCCAACGTAGTGAGTACAGTGTGTCGCGATCGAGTACAGTGCGAGAGTGAAAACGGTGGTAGTGGTTGTGCACGCAATAAACGAGTAAGAAAGCGGGTAGACCGTTTCACATGTTTATAACATTAATCCACCCGCAATACATCAGTACATCCGTGAACATGGCGTTTGCAACAGTGCCGAAATATCGGTTACTCAAAACAAAAACAAAGGTACGTGGTATAATATATCCCGTAAAAACAGTAAAAAGTATGTACACTTTATTTGATTTTTTTTCGTTTCACAGTTATAGCGCATTCTTACTCATTCGAGTTTGGATTTCATAACTTTAGCTGTTTCTATTATATTACTAGCTGTAAATTTTTTGTTATATATATCAAATACGTGTGAATGCGTGGAAGGAGTCGCTTGAGAACGGCGGTCTGAAAATAAACGTGGCGAAGACCGACTATTTGGCCTGCAACAGTACAGATCCCGCGTCAATTCGCATAGGCGGAGATATTGCCGAGCGAAAGGATCTGGTCAAGTACCTGGGATCAGTACTCTACGCGTCTGGTGTCATCGATTGCGACGTCAAGGCACGCATTTCGGCTGCCTGGGCCAAATGGCGTGAAGTGAGCGGTGTCATTTGTGACCCCAAAATGCCGGTTAAGCTCAAAGGACAGGTTTATAAATGCATCATTAGACCTGTCCTGTTATATGGCAGTGAGACGTGGCCTGTGCTTGAGCGACACAAGTAGAGTCTGCGTGTCACTTAGATGAATATGCTGCGCTAGATGTGTGGAGTCACACGGAAGGACTGCATTAGGAACTCCCGCATCGGGGTAGCCTTCATGTCCGTGACATTGCTGACAAACTGCAAGAGTCTCGGCAACGAGGGTGTTGCCACGTCTTACATCAACCGGCATCTTATGTAGGCAACAAATGTCTTGCCATGCTACCTCCACCGGGCTCCGGTTAACGGGGAAGGCAAAAGAAATGCTGGCTTGACGTCGTAAGGGATGATATGCGTGCCAATAAAATAACCATCAGGGATGCTGAGGATGTTTTATAGAGTCGCTATTTTAGTCACTTTAGAAACCTACATATTCCAGTTTTCAACAGAGTCAAATATCTAATTTGAGGGAGACATTGACTGTTGGTAACAATTGTCACAGACCTGCATGACAGCCTTCTTGTTTCCTTTTTTGCTGTTCTTTCCATTATCAATGGTTGCTGCTTCTAAACAAAGTCGTGTAGCTGTAGTGTTAAATAATATGAATCAATAACGCTACGTGTTTGCGTGTAGCACGCTTGCAATATATTATTGTATGTATTGATGCTACGGCGTAGCATGTACCTTACATGTTAGTATCATTAAACTTTTAACTATTATATGTATATAATTATAATAAAGTAAAATAAATAAATTAAGCAGACTATTAACTAAATAAAAAAAAAATATTTCTGCTTGGCGGTATACACTGTACTCATATTTCCATGCAATATAAGAGCACAGATCAGGGGCGTTACTAGTACGGGATACCTATAAGGGACTGTAAAAATTGCTCACCCTTGAATTAAAACACAACTTTGGGCACCATTTTAGCCTGTAGTATATTATTGGTGCCATATTTCAGTGATTCATATTATAAAATGACATCCTACATAGACATAGTGAAATCAATAGTAAAAACTAGAATAATAAGTAGGTATTTCTTTAAGGGCCAGTTTCTTACCGTTAGATAGACCTTATTTACCAGATAAATTGCAACGTGATTAATATAAGTTATCTGTCAAGTAAATTTAACAGGAATTTATCGGACAGAGGTGAAACTGGCTCTTAATCTTATAAATTCTTATCCCTAATCCACAGGGGCAATAGTAAAGACTTTAGTTTATGCCTAAAGTGCCAAGGTTATGGTCAACTTAAAGTTAAATTACATAATGAATAATTCCAAGACGTACGGGTCCTTAGTGCTGTAGTAAATTATGTTTTACGAGGTACCTCTCAGAGTACTTCTGAGCCTTCTTTCTTTCCTTCAACTTCAGCACTAACTTATAAGGGAACCCTACTAAGCATGTTAGACTTAAAACATTGTAGTCTTCAAGATAGGAAGTTATTTACGAAGATGTTTAAGCAAATTCAACGGTATAATTAGTCAGCTACATAATTATGGCTGTGTGTGATATTCTTTAACGAATTCCTTTTTAAACGGTTTTAAACTTTCGCCATTTGTATATTATACAAGTTTATTTAGCGGGTCTCAGGATACGGGTACTAAGATATTTAATACATATAATATGCCTCGGTATTTGCCGACGGTTTGACCGACTTGCAACGACCGCGGAGGAATGATGAAATATCTAAGTTATGGCGGTTAAGACCCGTTTAATAAACTTGTATATTTATTTCTTTTCTAAAGCGCTTACTGTTTGGTGATTTGATTTATTACAGAACATAAGGAGTACGTAATTTTAATAAATTTGTTTGACTCACACTTACCATAACCACAATACACCGTCGTCATAAAATGCAGTCATACTATGGTTGTGTGCAGAAGAACAGTTCTTTCTTACTCGTAGTTGGGTCGTTCTGTTTGCTTTTATGAAAAGCGCTGGTAAAATACCGTATAGAGACTAACATGGTACATACAATATATTAACTTAAAAAGGTGCTTTTTAACTTCTACGTAACCTTAGAAACAAGGTCAGTTATTTTGCACACATTCTTAAAGAATTTGTTCCCATAAGACCTTTAAAATGTATTGTCAAGTTAATGATCTTGTCCTTATATGAAAAAGTATTTTAAGGAAACAGAATTAATATAGTGCGAAAAAATTTTGGCGCAGTATCTCCAATGAACTGAAGTGATACATATTTGTTCATAAGGAAATCCTCGAAGGAATTGAAGCGTACACTTGAGATGTTGGACATAAAGGGCGAATGCTGAAACTTTAGAATAAGATTGAGCCGAGAGAATTTGCCTCAACAAGACTTTGGTGTTATTTTATTCAACAAGGACTTTACTGGGTCTACAATGAGTTCTAATTTGGCTTACTAAGTAACCGGACTCGGTTGCTCTTTGATAAATTAGTTTAGAACTGTGTACTATTTCGACCGTAGTAATCTTTGCGGGTCTAATGACGTATTAGGAAACTGAACGAGCATCAAGTTGTAGAGTCATCAACTGACTACGGTTTTGTTCAAAAAGTTAGTATTCATTCAATTGTCTACTGACGAAGTTCAATTGTGTTTCAGTTTTAGTATTTAGTTTCTTATAAGAAAATAAGTAAAATTATAATGAAAAAGATATAGGACTTCTTAATTGCATTAGCAAGAATAATCTCGTTAAGGTTGTGTAACTTTACTTGACCCTAATTGCTAAGATCGGATACCTGTTGATTTAATTGATGTGCAGCTTGTAGACTGTGTGTCCTGTTTTTACCGCGGTGACTCAAAAATACACGAAAGAGAAAGAAATATCGTAAATTGGAAAACGCATAATTATAAACTCCTCACTTGCTATTTTGTAGGTTTAGTGACCACGAACTACTTTAACTGTGTACGAGTTCACAACTCAATTACGAATTGTATGTATATTTGCTTAAGATCCCACCGCAAGATTTAAAAATCAAAAACTAATTTAATTTAAGAATATCTGACATTGCAGTGGTATCCCGCACTACTACGATTTACTGTAACCAACACAATACACATATAAAGATCATCGAATAATCTTCCCTAACCTATTTCGGAAACATGATCAGAAGCTATTAGGTGGGTTATTAGACGTAACATTGACATCGACAACGCTTTCATTTATGAGACTTCGTTCATCCCCGTGATTGGATACGGATACCCTAGTCCCCAGACAATAGGTTGATACGAGAGTCAGTATACGCGCAGATAATGGTGGCTTAAAGAATTCTCCTCAAATATTCATGATAGAGTACATTTCAAGAAATTTAATCATAAGACACACACAAATATTGGTTGGTTATATCAAATTAAGACAGAATATCACAAAAAAACGGAATTAATAAATTGAGATTGATTTAGGATTTTACTGGAACTATAATTTAGACCTATTCTATTCTTTGTCGCAATTGTCTAGGAATGTAAAATATTTTTTCAGCAACTATCAACCTAAATATTCTTAGAAAACCTTGTTATTAAAATAATTATACACTAAGATATAAAGTAAAGGAATGGTAATCTAGTCGTACTAATAAAAGCAACACCATACTTCGGTGATAACTGGAACTATAACATTCGAAACCAGCATTCGTTTACAGCTTTAACCATCTAGTTACTTAATAAATTAAGTAGGTATTTAATACCTACCTTCTACACTTGTACAGTATAATTATTATCTATGATCCACCGTACGTTCTAGTGTCGATCGGTAAAAGTACTGTTAAAAATCTTTGACCTATACATAACAATATTAAGAAAACAAACAAGCTAAAACAGGAGCGTTACTTAATACTGCGTTAAGTCAGAAACTATAATAGAGGATCTTTTTACCCGCGCGACTTTTAGTTTGTTTTCTGAGTTGAAACTATTACAGCCACGCTCCATTAGCTCCGCTAATTGCACCATTTATCGCACAAAGCGTATGGATAGGGCACCTGCTCTTACTTTTTTTGTAATGCAGATAACATTATTAGATTGTTTCAGTCGTAAGGTAAGCGCTGAAGAGAAATGGCTGGACGGTATTTAGAAATCTTCGTGGTATTTGCATGTTTGGTTCGCTTATACAGGGAGTTGATATGATCTGTTCTGGTTAAGGAGCCGTGAGTTTTATTGCTGGGGCACACGAGTTTATTTGTAAGGCTTATCAGTTATCTTCCAAGCTGATATGAAGTAGAGAAGAGTCTTTACTCTTCTGTAAAGCAAAGCTGTGTTTTTAAATTGCATAAATCTTGTGGTGTGGTTGTTTGTAGTTGGCATATCAATGGATTACGCACCATTCATTTTTAGATGAAGCGTAATTTCATAAACATGTGCAATAATAAAAGGTCTCTGATATAATACAATTAGTGATTTTTGACTGACAAATTACTGTAACTACATATTATTTTTCTTATTAATTATTGACGTATTTAACATTATTAACTATTATTTTCATGATTTATTGACCTGACATTGTTAACTATTATTTTTTTTATTCATTATTGACATATTGAGATGGTAACAATCATGCATGGTGCGTTAGAGAGGAAAGGAATGAAAGTGAATGTAAGTAAAACGAAAGTTATGGTTTTTGAAAAGGAGGAATGCGTTACGGCATGTAATGTTATGATCGATGGACAGCAAGTGGAGCAAGTGAATGAGTTTGTATATTTAGGTACGCTGTTTACAAGAGATGGTAAGAATGTAGAAGATATTGAAAGAAGAGTTAATGCAGGTAATAGAGTGAATGGAGCTCTGAAGGCGTTTATGAATAGCCAAAACGTGTCCAAAAAGGCACGTTTGGCTGTGCATACAGGGGTGCTAGTACCTACTCTTATGTATGGTAGTGATAGTCGGGTATGGCAGAAGAATCATGAAAGTTGAATAAATGCTGTAGAAATGAGAGCACTGCGAAGTATGTGTGGTGTTTCTTTGACTGACAGAGTAAAGAATTGTGTGATAAGAGAGTGTTGTGGGGTAAAAGAAGATGTAGTGACAAGCATCGAGAAAGGCATGCTAAGATGGTTTGGGCACGTGGAGAGGATGGATGACGAAAGACTGACCAAGCAGATATATAAGGCAAGTGTGGAAGGGACAGGACGAAGGGGAAGACCTAGGCGGACGTTCTCTGACCAGATTGGAGACATCCTAAAAACAGGACAGGTTAGAAGCACCCTGAACAGAAGAGCATGCATGAGGAATCTGATGGGAGTGAATGAAGCAAGAGAGATACCTATGTCAGGATCGTTGCAAATGGCGCTCCGTAGTCTCTGCTTACCCCTCCGGGAAACAGGCGTGAGTCTATGTATGTATGTATTATTGACATATTTTTTATTTATTGCAGTGATATAAGTGTTAATATTGACATTTTCTATGATTATTTAATTAAGTACTTACATGTTTGATATTTAACTTTAATTAATTGATTTTATATTATGTGTGTTTTGCATGCCTGTATGGCCGAGCAAAGTGATCTAAAATTTCAACAATGTTTGTAACATCTACCTTAACTTTGTTCAGCAAACGAATAAATGATATTGATTTTTGATTTTAATATTTTGGAAGAAAAATGTAATTACCTTCATCAACAATACTGGTACTGATTTTATATAAACTACTGTCAGGATTTGCGTTATTTCATAAACATTCGGTATGTTACTTAGTTACTTTATAAGAAATTTTTACACCCAATAGTGTCAATAAATAACTTGCAACCGGTAAATGCGAATACACTTCGCATTCATATATAGGCGGGTCCACACAGACCGAGCAGCCTCGCGCGGAAAATGCTTCGCGAGGATGTTCGGTCTGTGTGGACGTGGCTCGGTCGAGGAAAGCGCACGGCAGCCGCAGCCGGCCGCACGCGTGCGCCCGAGTTACCTAATTTGACACGTCCACACAGAGCGCGCAGCCTCGCGAGGAATTGGCGCGCGAGGCTGCGCGCTCTGTGTGGACGTGCCCCGGCCGAGGCAAGCGCGTGTGCCGCCGCCACCGAGCAACCGAGCGGCCGAGCCATCGAGTTTGGTTTTTTGTTTTGCCGCGGTCTGTACGCTGTTTCGTGCCTCGCTCGAACATAATAATCCCTACTAATAATATAAATTCGCAAGTGTATTTGTATGTTGGACATTTTTTTTTATAGACTCACGTTTGTATCCGCGTAAGGATAGGCAGAGTTGTAATATTATTAAATCCACATTTCACCATGAAATGTTTAGGTCCCACGTAATAGGGGACGAGCCTATTGCCGTTAACGGCCACATCAGCAGACTCCGTGCTGCTTCTGAGAATTCGGGAAAACTCAGTAACACTTTTGCCCGACCCGGGAATCGAACCCGGGACCTCCGCTCAGCAGTCGCATACCCTATCCACTGGTCACTGAATGACGGAGGATACATTCATCATAACATTCTCATCTTTGACGCTATTTATTGTACGAATAATAATCCTTCAGTCTGTGCTTCGGTTACAGTATCCTTGCCTACAGACATTCATTTCCTATAATTCATTCTATATTTTTTCCATGTCTACCTATTCCATCCTTTAGGTATAACAATTATCGACGACCGGTTGGCAAAGCGGGAGTGTAAGCGACTACAACGCCGAAGGTCGCGGGTTCGATTCCCGCTCATGTCAAACCTTTGTGTGCATGAACATGAATGTTTGTCTTGGTCTGGGTGTTTCTATGTATATATTTACAAAAAAAGTAAGTATAAGTAAATATGTATGTATATTATGGCCCATTATTACCATTGTCTAGTACCCAAAGTAGGTACAGCAATTGGCGTCAGTCAGGCAGCCGGCTAGTAAAAGCACATGCCACAACCCTATTGCAGTATGGCAATTTCCAAGTACTATATTTATAAACAAAATTTAAAAATAAGAGAGAGGAGAGACCATCAATCTCACATTGATACGTAGACCGATAGATGGCAAATGTACTATTTCACTCCAATTCACAAGTTGACAATTTGATACATGCGCAATAATACATAATAGATTTTCAACTATATTTTCATGTTCTGAATACAAACTTTATGACAACTACAATTTTGTTTTTTTCCTACGGTGCCGAGGCTGCCGCGCTCTAGGCCGCGTTCACATTTATCTGATGTAATCTGTCGTGACAGCGTCTGTCGTGTCGCGACAGACAATATCCCGGTGTGCGACAGAGAGGGGAGGGGGTGAGTACGGTACAGCGCGAATTAAGAGATTGGACTCAGATTAATTGTAAAAAAAAATACTTTATTTAATTATAACAGCTTAACAGTATATTTAAAATATAAAATAGTAATCGCTAATTAACTCGCGCGACACAACTCGTCAGACTAATGTGGACGTGCCACTGTCTGTCGTAAAGCGTCAGACGCGCGTATGCAATTGTGCGCAATGGACGACGAACTAATTAACTTCCTTTTTATAATATTATTCTTATACAGTACCTATAGATGAGCTAATTGAATACGAAATAATATAATCCTATGTAATTAATTTATGGATATGATTGGATATCTACTTAATCTGAATCTGATAATTCATCAAAAACATTGCGAAAGTGTGAACTCCATGTGAGTCAAGACAGAACTGATTTAAAATTGCGTCAGATCGCGACAGACGGCGACAGACAAATGTGAACGGTAAGTAATTACGTCAGAGACCGTCACGAGAGATCACGTCAGATAAATGTGAACGCAGCTTTATTCTATGCCCTCGCTCGTTCGCAGACCGTTTCCTCGCGCGGCAAATGCCTCGCGAGGAAACGCTGCTGCTCGCTCTGTGTGGACCCACCTAATGGGAGAGTATTTTTGACGCCACATGCAGTATATTTACTTCTCTGTCCCTCTTTATTTGCTATTGTTAGCAGCTGTGGCCGTGACGTGTCGTTTGATTCTTAAGGGTGCTGCCACCCTATGGTGATCTGCTATCACGTTCGAATCGTAAAATTCTCGCATCTGCGTCTTGTAATATTGTGCCAGGAGGCCCTTAGACCGCGTTAGTAATAAATAAAAGTGACGTAAATATAAATTAAGTTTGTTTTATTCTCAATTTAGTGTGGGGTGCGTAGGGTTCCCACCAAGAACTTAGGGCCCCAAGCCAACCTCACCTGCAAGTGGTGCACCTGCTGATCAACTGACGAGGTTCTGGCAAACAAAATATCCCTATAAGCGGCAATAGGCTCGCCATCTATTACGTGGGATCAAAACACTGGCGAAAAGTGGGCGTTTAATATGCCTCTGCCTACCCCTTCGGGGAAACAGGCGTGAGTCTATGTATGTATGTATGTATTCTCAATTTAACGTTTTGTAGATTGGCTAATTCGCTTATACAGCGGGCTGCCAAAAGGCAATGTCTCGAAATATAAATGAATGTTCGACGTAATTTCAATTCGAATATTAAATTGGAATGGAACCTTTTACTTCCCCCTTCCAACCCTTTTTTGTACCTACTTAGAATGATCCGAGGTTTCGAAATTACACAGTTTTATAGTAACTTTCACAGCTCCCACTTAAAAGAAAAGAAATAGAGATTCTCAAGGTTGTAAACAAGTTGGTAGCAGATACCTGCATAGCGTACTTATACCATCATCGTCCTAAAATTATCACAGTATAGGCCAGGTTGCTAGCAGCTTGTTTACAACCATGAAAAACTCAGTTTCTTTTTTAATTCTGTCTCAGCAAACCGAAAAGAAAGCGATATTCCATGGTTTAGACTAGTCTTAGTTTATTCAGACTCTCCTTATAACGACTATCAAAGATGTTTACGACAGCCGAGACCGACTGCTTAACGTGCTCTCCGAAGCATGGGACAAGCGATAATTAACATTTTAATACGCATATAACTTCGAAACGTTAGTGGTGCGTGTCGTGGATTCGAACTCGATACCCTCTGCAAAGCCGTATCATCATTATATGCTTTTCGGCGGTAGGTGCTAAAAACGATTAGACGTGTTAAAATTGATCCATTTTCATTTAATTAATAAAACACTAATTTGAGTACAAGTTTTGCCTAAAGTTGGTATATAAACTTTAAAACTGCTATTACTTACTGTGGAACGTTAATGTAGCACAAGTATCACTCAATTTATACCACCTGCCAGCACATCACATAAGTTTACTACCGGCTATCACTAATACACAATGTCACAGCTTGAGGACATCCAGCTGGCGCAGAAGAGTCTGGAGGAGTGCTTTGCACGACGAATGGCTGAGCTTGAAAGCCAAATTCAGTCTGCGGGGCCTGCCAAAGATACGGTGGCAAAAGTAGCGGAAGAATTCAGGACATTCCGAGAGCTGATGTTCAGCATGCTTGGCCTCCTTCGCAGGCAGATAGAAGACTGTTCCAGCATGCTCGACGCTATGGAGACACGACACAGGCGGAAAGAGCTTATCTTCCTGGGGATTGCTGAAGCCGAGAAAGACAACTGCAGTGCCTTGATTCTAGATATCATCCGTTCTAGAATGTCTGCCAAGGATGTTGGGGAGAGCTCCATCTCAACTTGTCACAGGCTTGGTGCACCCAGCAAGGAGCGGCACAGGCCTATCTTGGTGAGGTTCACGAGTGTGAGCGCCAGGACTGCAGTATGGCGCGCGAAGACAGCATTGAAGGGCTCGAAGATCGCGGTCAAGGAGTTCCTGACCAAAACCCGGCAGTCACTATTTGCCACGGCTCGTCAGCACTTCGGAATGCGTTCCTGCTGGACTCAGGACGGCACTATCGTCGTTAAAGCTCCGGATGGGACACGGTCCAAGATCACCTCCACTAAGGATCTGAAGCAGTTGATCGCTAAACATCCGAGTATAGCAGGTGATACGGATACCACAGCAAAGAACGGCGCCGGCAGTGCAAAAACTGTGCCGCGAAAGAATTAACCAACTGTCTTATTTTAAGCTTCTCTTTAACTTTTTCGTTATTTACTAATCCTATAATGTCGTGTTTACATACTCGTTGAAGTTCTGTGTCAGTGACCCGTTATTATTCAGTTATCTTTAGACTTATTCACATTACCCACAACATGCGCACACACAACTTATTTATTTATTTTCTAGTGAATGACAGATGACTTTGTGATTGTCAAGTGACATAACTGACAGCTCGTTCCGTTTCGTCATTGTTATGTGTCGTCTGTGTTGCGTTTTGTTTGTGCTGTCAATTGACGTATTTCATCCGAAAATCTTTTACTTTTTGTTTTTTAAACAGTTATGCAGTTCGGTAATTGTTAAACTTAAAACTACGTAATTATCTCTACTTATTTATTGTGAGTTGGCTGGCGGGTGGTGCAGAGAGGAAAACATATAAACGTGAGTAGAACTTAGTAGTCTTATACACATTTAGTTAGAATATTTAACCTATTTACTTATATATATACGTATATATTATATTTATATAATCTTATTTAATTTTATTATATACATAATATTTTAGTTACACATATTTGATAATGTCATCAGATGAGTCCTTTCATTCAGCTAATGAGTCTTTTCATGATGATAGCATGTGCTCCTTAAGTGATACTTTAGGTGATCTCTTACAACATACCTTCGACCAACGAACCAGTAATCTCATAAATGTGTGCCATATAAACGCGCAAAGTGTGCCAAACCATTACGGCGATCTTTTAGAAGCCTTTTCTAATGCCAATGTTCACGCCGTCCTGATTTCAGAAAGTTGGCTCAAGCCTCACCTTCCTTCTACCACTTATCCTCTCCCAGGTTTTATTTTAATCCGAAATGATCGAGTTGGCAGAAGAGGAGGTGGTGTTGCCATCTATCTCCGCTCCGATTTCCCTCATAAAATCCTCGCTATCTCTTCCTCTGACATTTCTGACTCTGCCGAATACCTTTTCATTGAGGTTTGGGTCAAGAGAGTAAAATTAGTTTTAGGCGTTGTTTATTGTCCCCCCTCAGTCGATTACTTCTCCAGTATCGAACCGATACTGGAATCTTTAGGGTCTGAATACGCCCACCACATCATCATGGGCGATTTTAATACCAACCTCCTTGCTCAACAGTCCACTAGATCCTGCAAGCTCCTCCAAATTGTCGAGTCATGTAGTCTCCACATTCTACCACTGCAAGCTACTCATCACAATGTCGATGGGGAGGATACATGGCTCGATCTAATTTGCACTTCTGCCCCTTACCTAGTCTCCAAACATGGTCAAATCCCTGCTCCAGGTTTCTCCCATCATGATCTCATCTTCCTCTCATACATCCTTAAGCCTCCCCGTCCTCCCTTTAAGGTTCTGCATGTTCGTTGCTTTGGGCGTATGGACGTAAAACAGCTGGAAATAGATGCATCTACAATGAACTGGGATCACCTGACCGCTGCTGCAACTATGGATGAAATGGTAGAGAACTTTAACAACGCTGTTCTCGAGTTGTATAATGCTCATGCACCGGTTAAAAAAGTTAAAATGAAGCGTCCACCGGCTCCGTGGATTACGAAAGCAGTCAAAACCGCTATGAGACGCAGGGATTGTGCCTTTCGCAAATTTAAAAAGCACAAGACAGAGGATTCATGGTCTCAATATAAAGTTGCAAGAAATCGGTGTAATCAGGTGATACGTAACGCTAAACGCCGCCATATTCTCTGTAATATTAACTCTTCCTCGCCTGCCAATATCTGGAAGTTCCTCGGGACTATAGGTATTGGCAAGCAGCGCAATTTTGATCTCCAGTGGACAATTGGTTTGGATGAAATCAATAAACATTTCACCACTTCTAATTATTTGGAACATCCTACCAAGTGTCTCACTGTGAATTACTTGCGTAATCTTCCTCGTCTTAATATAGACGCTTTTAAATTTTCTTCAGTGACCCCGGGGGAGATCAAGAAGACTATCCTTTCCATCAAATCCAACGCTACAGGTTGCGATAACATAAGTCGAAAAATGATTGTTCCTATAGTTGATCAATTGTTACCAGCCATTACGCATATTATCAACTTTTCCCTCGACACAGGTGCGTTTCCCTCACTATGGCGGAAAGCCTTAGTAACTCCTTTGCCTAAGATCCCTAACCCTTCCCTCCCAAGCCACTTCCGACCCATATCAATCCTTCCTTTTCTCTCAAAGGTGCTTGAAGCTTGTGTCCACAGACAACTTTCTAAATTTGTCATTAATAATCAACTATTGAACCGATTTCAATCCGGATTCAGACCTGGACACAGCACAGTGACCGCTCTTTTGAAAGTGACTGGAGATGTTAGGGCGGGAATGGAAGACACCAAAGTTACGGTGCTAGCTTTGGTCGATTTCACGAACGCCTTTAACACTGTCAATCACGAAATCCTTTTATCCATCCTCTCCAGCCTTCAGATCTCTCCAGAGGCGCTGAAATGGTTCTCTGAATATCTCATGGGACGTCAGCAGTCGGTTCGCCACGGTGAGTCTTCGTCATCATGGTGTGACCTCCAGTCTGGCGTTCCTCAAGGCGGCATTCTCTCTCCATTATTATTTTCTATTTTTATAAATCTCCTGACCCAGAATCTTCGGTGTGCGTATCACTTGTATGCTGACGACTTGCAGCTATATACACAGGCAGGAGTGGACGACATCGCCTCCGCTATCGATGGTGTAAATCAAGCACTATCCATTATACATGATTGGTCACAACGATTTGGTGTTGCTGTGAACCCCGCTAAATGCCAGGCAATCATCATTGGTAGCCAACGCATCATCAACAAAATTGAGTTTTCAACGCTTCCGTCAGTCGTGTATAACCAGATAGCAATACCATTCAGTCCAGTTGTTAAAAATTTGGGCTTACACATGGATAGTCACCTGAACTGGCGGGCTCAAGTTACATCTATTAGTCAAAGAGTGACAGGATGCTTACGTTCTTTGTACCGCTTGAAGAACTTCCTCCCTCCTAGCACTAAGGTAATGCTCATGCAGACCTTAATCTTCCCTATTATCGACTATGGTGATGTGTGCTATTTTGACCTGAATGCAGACCTTCTCAACAAACTAGACCGGCTTCTCAATAACTGCATTCGATTTGTTTACAACCTTCGAAAATACGACCATGTCTCTGAATACCGCTCCCAACTCAAATGGCTAACTATTCGTCAACGCCGTAGTTTGCGTGTTCTCACTACTATTTTCTCTTTTCTTAACTCTCCAACTCTTCCTTCTTACCTAAGTCCTTATCTACAATATTTATGCTCAAATCACGACAAAAACCTGCGGTCATCTAATAATCGTCTACTTTTGTGTCCCTCTCATAGTTCTGGATTCGTCAACTCTTCCTTCTTTGTCCAATCTGTGTTATTATGGAATGCGCTCCCTCTCGAAATCAGGATGGCAAACAATCGGCTCACTTTCAAGTTAAAGGCTCGAGAGTTTGTAAGGAGTAAAATGGCAGGATAGTCACAGACTGACTGGATTTACTGACTTATATATTATTTATGTATATATCTATAATTGGCAAGTATTTATTCATATACATATATATATGTATTTATACTTATTTATTCTTTATATGTGTACCTATATATTAAATGTATATATTTAAGTATATGTATATAGTTTAAGTAGTAATTTACTTATATATATCTAGTAATTATTATCTAATACCAAATAATAATTTTATAATAATCACGCACCTACTATCAACTATCTCTGCATCACCCTAGGTTGACTGGTAGAGAATGCCTAAGGCATTAAGTCCGCCCACATATTTTTTGTGTTGTGCAGAAAGTTAAATAAATAAATAAAAATAAATAAATTATCATCATCCTCTTAGCGTTATACCAGTTTCAATCTGGGGTCCACTTTCTAGTCTGACCGGATTTGGCTGAATATTAGCTTTTTCACAGAGCGACTGCCTGTCTGACCTCTGCAACCCGAAGGGATAGCGATATTCCATGGTTTAGACTAGTGTCAGATTATTTAGAAGGTAACTGTAACTACTGTCAAAGATCTTCATGACTGCTGGGACTGACGGCTTAATGTGCTCTCCGAGGCACGGGACAAGCGATAATTAACAATTCAATACGCACATAACTCCGAAAAGTCATTGATGCGCCCCGTGGATTCGAACCCGATACCCTCTGCATGGCAGTCTGTTGGTACCTCCACTCGGCTATCGCTGCCTCCTCTACAAAGCCGTATGTTGGTAGCTTATTCTGATGTGTTCCCATTTTAAACTAACTTCTTCTAATAACAACACAGATTCCATTATAAACTTCACCGAATTGACCACAGGGCTACAAAACAAGATTGATTATAGGGACCTATTTGACGGCGATGCAACGACCAGAGATAAGCACTTACAAACTTGGTGTCTGTGATTGCTATGACTTATTGTCACAAATAAAATAAACCACTGTCCCACACTTCTACTAGAATAAAAAGAAATTACATAACTTGTTATAGCACTAAACGATATAAAACTCATATAACATTCGAAAGTTCATGGACATCAAATATTTTCATAAGTTACAGACACTTGAGTTTCATTTCCACTTTATGGTGTCATTGCTTGGATAAAGGTGCATATATCTAAGTGAACGTTGGTCATTTAGGGGTCAATCACCCTTAAGGGCGTCGCACTGAAAATAACAGTCATGTTCTCGGGCAAAGACAGTGCTACACTGAGACCGATTGAATATTTTTATTTTAAAACTAGAGGACGCCAGCAGCTACGCCTGCATTTTTTTTTAATTTACCCGTTTTGTCCGATCCCGTGGGAATTTCGGGAAATCCCTTCTTAGTGCACCCCTACGGTCCTCGAGGAACATACATGCCAAATTTCAGCTTCCTGCGCCCAATAGTTTTGGCTGTAGCGTGTCTGTCAGTCAGTCAGTAACGCAAGGATTTTATATACTAAGATTAGGGTACAACGATATTAAATTTACAATCAAGAAATCAATTATTATTTAAATAATCTCAGGATACATATCAATAAGTAATAACTTGGATTTACTGGCAAGGAAACCCAAAAATCGGGTTGAATGGCGTGTCATTGGAGAAGCCTATATCCAGCAATGGACTATGGCAGGCTGATGATAATGAGTAACTTGGAGGGATTAGCATAGACGTAGCACTTCGAGAGGTGATGATAAATCAAAGATTTTTTTGTGGTTTATCTTAAAACGTTTGTTATTTTTTTAATGTTTTTAATTTCTTTTAAGAGCTCTGTGCGTAATACGAATCCTGTGAAAATTATAATATAATATTGATTCCATCGATAGTAGTTGAAGTATTCTTCTGGTGTTACTAGGAGCCTATGCTTACGGTACCTTTTGATATTGACTATCCTAAACTAAGCAAAGTGGTAACCAGATAACTAGTATTGCTCATTATTTTATAAAATTAAAATTATCTCAGATGGCAATCGAACGAATTCTATGACTTACGGCGTAGTAATCAGGGTCACTAACAAATAATAACGGCTGATCTGCTTTAGCAAACAGGTCAGCCGTAATTAATAATTATATTGCCGTTTATAAATAGTACATAAATAATAATTAAAAAAAGAACTTATATTTTAATTTTTGTATATAAGGGATTGTCCGTGTGGTGACGGATGAAGAATACGAATTGTCACCACCCCATATCATCCCATGGGTATCGTAAGAGCCGACAGAGGGAGCATAGTATGCAGAGAACAGCACTGTAAGAGAAGGAAAACTTGATACAAACCCTCGAATTTCTCCTTGCAAAGGAGAGGCCTAGTCGAGCAGTGGACTATTAAAGGCTGATGATGAGATATAAGGGATGTTCTCATTGTAACTCGGTCCTTATACTGCTAGCATCGGATAGCAGCACGTCGGCCACGTCGCACGATATTGGGCGGATCAGAACTATGTGCATTCCGACTAAAAGGGCGTCCGCCTGCAATTCTAAGACCTTTTTCTGGTAACGTCCTATAAAACACAAAGGAGATCCTTCTACGCCTGAGTAATAGGGGTAATGCCTTTGTTACAGCACTTCAATAAGCCTATTGAGTTTTATTATAGACTAGTTATTGCTCGGCGCTCCGTCCGGGATATTAGCTTGTTAATGGTGGTGTAATAGCTGAGTTACTGGTATTTGCGACAATAACGTCAAAGGAAATTTTCACTTATTTACAGTGGCGAGAGTTGCAGTAAAATTCTTGTCTATTCGGGATATAAACCACCTCCGTATCAAAATGGTTTAATCATTCCTGTCCCTACCAAGGTTGCCTGGAAGAAATCAACGCTGGCGATAAGGCCTCTTACATGAAACAGAGCTTAGTTACTGTATGAAATTTACTGTACTTTGGTGTGCCATAAAGAAAACATCTATCTAGCTATCTATCTCTATATCAAATTCTATTCCATTCCAGTCGAGTAAATAAATAATGGCAAACACACAGAGTCACTTTCGCGACACTAAGATACAGCAGAGCACTTTCTACTTATTTATGTACCTCTCTGTAAAGTTATGGGCAACATATACAGACTTGCGCCTATATTATAGCCTTGAATATTTAGCTTCACGTCATGGAAGTTGTTTACCAATAGATGGTTATGCAGTAAACAAAACTTGCTATCAAACTTACTGTACACAATATGAACTATTGTGAATTTTAGGTAAATAAACTAAGTTCATAAATCGTGTTGGATATTAGTCATCGATGTATACAAAATTTATCCGTTGTTGACGGACAGACAACGAACAGTTGAAACTACTAGGCTCAAGAAGCAAATTTGGCATGTATATTTTTGGGGATCATGGGCATGCATTAAGAAATTTCTACAGGATCGGGCAGAAAAGTTAAAAATAAAAAGAAAATGTGCATAGCTGCGGACATCATCTACTGTGTTATAATTTAAATACCAAATATTTGTCTTCTACGCGCATTTACTTAAAAACATTTAAATTTTGTTTTAAATGTGAAACGTATTACAGCCGCAGAATGATTATTATACTGTGTAAATTTGCTTAGAAATAATTTAGCACCATGTTGTATTTATGGTGTCCGATCATTTGACAAAAATCAAATGACAAATTTTTATTTGAAAAATAACATTTGACAAAATTATACTTTATAAATTTATTATTTTACAAACTATTGTTTAATAAACTACTCATTAGACAATATATTTACTAAAAAAAAATTATACTAAAACCTTAATTTACAAATTAATTATTTTTTTAAACATGTTAATTGGCAAAACAACGTAAAGCATAAATAACATTTGACAAAATGCATTGCTTGGTAAATATTTTATTAACAAAAATCTATGTTAATACAACAATGTTTGTGTAGAGTCAACTGAAACGATGACTGGTTAGGTTAGGTTAGAACTGCGACCACAACGATACCAGAACCGAATTTTACTTATTTCGCTTAATTCAGGCAGTGTGTATTATTTTTACAAGACTTAAGTTTCTATGGAATTAGTATTAATACAAAATTATTACTTGGCAATAAATAAGTCCAAGATGAAAATTGCAACCATGCAATTTAATATTTTCAAAATTACGCGTAAGTATTGGTTAGAAATTATTTTTTTTATTTTATTTATTTTATAGACTCACGCCTGTATCTCCGAAGGGGTGGGCAGAGGTATAATATTACACCCACATTTCGCCATGAATTTTTAGGTCCCACGTAATAGGGGGCGAGCCTATTGCCGTACCGGGCACATTACCAGACTCCGTGCTGCTACTGAGAATTCCCTAACGGAAAAACCCAATAACACTTTGCCCGACCCGGGAATCGAACCCGAGACCTCCCAATCCCACGCGCACATTTATGCCGCGACACCAACGAGGCAGTCAAGTTAGAAAGTCAGGTTAGAAATTATTTAGTTTTAAAAACTAATAATTTATCTTCTAACTTTTTGTACAATCACCAATTAGGCAAACGAATTATTTAGTCATGTGATTATTTTTAAAATAATATTTTAACAGTTTAATTATTTTCTAAGTAAAACATTTGCGAAACCTGTATTATGTCAAATGATTGTTTTGAAAGTTATATGTTTGCGAAATGAAAGTTTGTCAAATGTTTAGTTTTTCAAACGTTGTTTGTAAAATGATCTTTTGTCATACGTTTTTTGTCAAACAATAGTAAATCTGTCCTGTATTTATGTTATTCGGAAAACAAACAGTGTATGTATTTCTACAAATGTTGACACCTACAAACTCTGTAACTCAGGTCTTGCAATTAATGTTTACCTTACATGCTTAAGTTTCTTTACATAAATATCCATTACTACCGTTTGCCGCGTGCCTTGAAGCGATACGCCTTCAATCCCGAGTGTCATGAAGATCTTTGACAGTCATTGCAGACAACTGCCTCCTGCGCTTTTGTCAACGACCGCCATCAAAGTTTCTGGTTTGCCTAGCTTGGTAAGGATATTTATATAAGCTTTTGACAAGGAGTGGTCAATGTTGTTTTTGTAACTACTAAGTTATTGGCAATTTTACTATCATAATGTGGGCTGCATTTACGTTAATATGTTGATATTTTCAATATTCCCCGAAGTGGGTCTTATGCTGGAATAAATAGAGCTCCTCGACAAATTAACTTCGCCCACGCCTGGTTTAGTGGCTAGAATACTTCACTGTACGGCATTGTGACACAAATAATTATAATTTAATGGCGGTAGCAACTTGTCTCCCTTAATAAGGACTGGTGTCATGAGGCTGAATATAAGGAAGGAACTTAGTAGGCCTTTGAACTGTAGTGGGATGTAACTAGCTTAATATAAATTAAAGCCAATAGATAAAGAAAATAAAATATCATCAATATTTCGTAAAAACAAAGTGCTCTAAGTACCTACCGGAGCGTCTGCAAACAAGAAATTAATACTCCCCTTCTTAGAGAAGGCCAAAGAAAGTACCGAATGCCTGAGTAATCCATTGCAAACTATCCGATACACAAAGCTAGCCAGTCGTTCCCTCGGGCACCGTTAGCATTATTCAATTTAGCTGTAGCCAAAGCAAGAAATATAATCCGAAACTCATAACAGCTCTCAAGTACCGTGAGAGAAAAATAATATTTAAGTAGTTGTGAGCTTTTATAATATTAGGGGCTTTGCGATGATTTGTTAAATAATATTATACCACTACACAAGTCGGTCTTCCTATGGTAGGTTTATGCTGAAGTATGAAATGTATATGGTACGGGGATCTTTGATATCTCTTTTTATTAACAATACCTAATGATTGAATGTATTAGATTGCCTACTATACATGTTCAGGGTAATAACATACGAAAGCTGAAGTCTATAGATTTTAGTAACTCGTTCCACTACCAACTGGTTTGGAGTACAATAGTAGGTATCATATTAAAAAGAAACTTTGTTCTATGGCTAAGGAATTAAGAAGAGGTATACCAATTGGCAGTATCATATCTCATTCCCTGGATGTCGAAAAACTCAGCGAAATATTACACGAAGCAAATATTATTATCACTATCAACCCACCTAACCAGCGCGGTACAGTAGGTAAACCAAATCTTCCTCTTGATTAGACTCATATTAAGAGAGGAATATGACTCATATTAAGAGAAGCCATATATAGTCTACCAGTGGACTACGAAAGCCTTTATGATGATTATCAATCATCATCGCTCTAGCGTTATCCCGGTTGCATCCAAGACTTACACGCCTTGGAGCTCGAGGTCCACTTACTGGTCTAACCAGATAATATTCCACCACATGTCTGCTGTTTGCTGTGCATTCCTGCTGTTGTGTATAATTATGTATATATTTGATCCCTTTTTTGTCCTTGTAGTGTATATATGTATGGCAAAAATAAAACTTTGTTTCATTTCATTTCACATTCACACAACACCATCTTGTCCCAAACTAAGCAGAGCTTGTACTATGGGTACTCGATAATGGATAAACATACATACATACTTCTATTTTGTAAATACATACATATTATACATAGAAACACCCAGACCAAGACAACATCCATGTTCATGCACACAAATGTTTGACTTGAGCGGGAATCGAACCCGCGACCTTCGACGTATCAGTCGCTAACACTCCCGCTACGCCAACCAGCTATGACAGAACATCAACTTTTCCACAGAGCGACTGCCGTCTGACCTCCGCAACCCAAAGAGATAGCGATATTCAATGGTTTAGACCAGTATCATTGCAGTTTGTTTGGGTACTGACTCCCCGTAACGACTGTCAAAGATCTTCATGACAGCCAGGACCAACGGTTTAACGTGCTCTCCGAGGCACGAGGCAAGCGATAATTAACAATTTAATACGCACGCATGATGATTATCAATAGCTTACTATAGTAGAATTGCTAAACGCATTAATGTAAATAGCGTAATAATACGTACAGAACAAACGCTTATGTAACACTTCTCTTTGGAGCTGAGTCAACCACATATGTAGTGGAGGTTTGTTATCGATTATATTGGATTCCTCGAATCCAATAATTATGTAAACCCACATAATTATAGGATTCGGGGAACTGACGTTTTGTCACCATATCAAAGCTTGGCGTTATTTTCTGTCAAACGTGGGTGAGTTGTCGTCATATTTGAACTCGTCGACGTGCACAGAATTTTGTGATTTAAATTACATTTAATAGGTAATTATTACCGAGTCGTGTTGTTTTGTATAGGGATGATATAATTCATTATGTTCAGAATACCCATGTCACACAAGTCAAGAACATTTCATCTATACCAAAGAGGAAAGATTTGTATTTTGGTATGTTTGTAATGAACAAACTAAAAAACTACAAAACAAAAATTCTTGCACCATTATAATGCGACTTTATCCCTGAGTGATATAGGCTATATTGATTTCTAGAAAATGTTAGGGATCACCCGTGCGAAGCTGTGACGTGCCGCTAGTCATCAATATTATCAGACAAAACGATCAGAGTTCGTTTTTTGACTTTTCTTGAAACGACTATAACGACGGACAACGGTGGTCAGTTCTCCAACAATTGCAATCAGATAACCATATAACATTTTTATTTCTTGGGGTTTAAACAACAGCATTATTTGTCCTTTGTTGATATTTACTAGAATCAACCTATAGCCTACATAATAAGTACATTTATTTATACATGAAGCACATAAGCTATCTTTATCACATAGTCTGACAGATATACAACTTTCAGAGAGTAGACCGCTGTCGAATATACTTAGACGACGATTTAAAATTTAGTGTCCTATTAAGGGAACCACCGGCAATCAATAGAGGACTACTCATAATTCAGCCCCAGCAACTCCATACAAAATCTCAATGCCACTAAGGAAAACACCAATTTCTTTCACTAAGGAAAATACAGTGAAATTCCGAAGTATTTCTTAGCAAACAAATAAACTAAGAATCTCGGTATTCAAATATCGGTTTCCATCCATCACTTCTAGCGTCCGAATTACGGGTCAACGCACCCGTTTGGAAAATGTCCATAGTTTGAGATAGTTTCTGTGATAGCAGAGGACAAATTGGTTTTACCTCAACAACTCCTGAACTGATTTTTATTGAATCGTGCCGAGATAAGAATGGTTGTTGGAAGTTTCACGCGGCGCCAACGTCAGACGCTAAAAGTTTGGTCGTCAATATTTTTCAAAAGCGCTCGAACGTTCTTCATAAACTAGTATCGCAACCTAGTTTTCATTTTGTTTCTGTGGTCTGTATCTGACAGTAAAACACTTTTACAAGTACTCAGTGTGTATGGTAGGTACATAATATTTTTGAATTTTATGCGGTTATCTCAGAACAGTGCACCTCCAACAGTGAAGAGACTGATTTTAGAAAGTGAGAGAAAAATAACTGCTACTATTTCAATGTTTTGTCAGATCTGCTAGCAGAGCTCTGACAAAATCCGTTTCTGCCTATATATTTACAGATCTAAAATATGCTATTAAATATTGATATGCTATGTGGAAAACTTTGGGGGAGGCCTATGTGCTGCAGTGGCCGTCCCTAGGCTGAAGTGATGGTGATAATGACATCCTAAATAATGTTACCTTGACTAGTACAACACTAAAATCACGAAAATCATGGGAAGTATTTGTAAGAATTTTCTATAACTACAATGATATTATAACTATAACAGATTTACCCATTAGTCAAAATCATGAATAAAAATGCCTCCGTGGTCCAGTGGATAGCGTACGCGACTGCTGATTGGAGGTCTCGGGTTCGATTCCCGGGTCGCGCAAAAGGGTTACTGGGTTTTTCCAAACTCTCAGTAGCAGCACGGAGTCTGGTGATGTGCCTGGTAACGGCAATAGGCTCGCCCCTAATTACGTGGGACCTAAAAATTCATGGCGAAATGTGGCTGTAATATCACACCTCTGCCTACCCCTTCGGGGATACAGGCGTGAGTCTATAAAAAAAATAATAATAATGAATAAAAACCGGCCAAGTGCGTGTCGGGCCGCGCGCAATGTAGGGTTCCGTAGTTGCCCATAATGACTTGCTGCAAAGGGTATTAATGTACAACAAATCCGACTGTTTATTTTGCTGAAAAATAATTTTAATGACAGTCACAGATATGAGAATTATCAGATGTAACGCACGGCACAGTTGCGTGCGGCCACTAAAGCAAATACAAAATTGAAAAGCGAATACAAACTCGTCTCAGTGCGCTACGAAGCATCGTACAGTTCACGCGTCACGATCACGTCAACTTTTAAATTCTCAAAATGCCGTCTTGTGTTCTTTAAACACTGTAAAAGTTGTTCCTAAAAACAAAAACAGGAAAATGGAATATCTTTTCACAGGTAACTATTGATAATTTGACTGTTTCCTAATTTAATTTCGATAAAATTCGTATTTGTGCAAGAAATATGTAAGTGTTGCCAGTTTTTGTCGACGCCGTTCTGCCTGAATTAGGGAAAATGCACTTGTCAATTGATTATGTGATAATGATTGTCATGTTAATGAAAAATACAATACCGTATTATAAAAGTATACTGTAGATATATCTTCTTTCTCATAAATATAGTAATAGAATTTCAATTTCCATTAGTATATACCTTACATAATATTGTTTTGAGTTCGATCCCCAAACGATCCAAATATTCGTGTACACCCTGCTACTCGTCAAGCTTATAAACTTTGACCTTTGCACCGTTCTTATGGCGTAAAGAATAAGTATCAAAATCGTACAGCAAATGTTTAGCTTGACTTGGCGCCCTGTGTACATACATACTAATGGCGTAGGGAATAAGTATCAAAATCGTACAGCAACTGTTTAGCTTGACTTGGTGCCGTGTGTACATACATACTTATGGCGTAGGGAATAAGTATCAAAATCGTACAGCAACTGTTTAGCTTGACTTGGCGCCCTGTGTACATACATACTAATGGCGTAGGGAATAAGTATCAAAATCGTACAGCAACTGTTTAGCTTGACTTGGTGCCGTGTGTACATACATACTTATGGCGTAGGGAATAAGTATCAAAATCGTACAGCAACTGTTTAGCTTGACTTGGTGCCGTGAGTACATACATACTATTTATTTCTCAACTAATCGACGCCAGCGGCTTCGCACGCACATATTTTCTTATTTCTCGTTTTGCCCGATCCCGTGGGAATTTCGAGAAATCCCGTCTTGGTGCACCCCTACGGTTCCCAAGAAACATACATGCTAAATTTCAGCTTCATGCGCCGAGTAGTTTCGGCTGTAGCTTGTCTGTCAGTCAGTCAGTAACGCAAGGATTTTATATATACAGATTTACGAAGTAGTTAAAACTTAACTCGGTACCTACATTTAAGAAATGTATTTATAAAAGCATTAATTAAATCCATGGTAAATTCTTCAAAACCGCAAATTAATATAAGAATATTACATAACTATATGCAAAATACTGGGAGATTATTCATAATCTGGCAACTTTTCACACACATAGACGCGCGTGTCCGTACAGTGCCAGTCGCCAAAGGTCACGCACACATAGCTGTCAACGTGCCACGCTTAGTTGGACGAATACGCTACATCTGATTCTTGTTAATAAATCTATGATGACAGTATTATAAGAACCTAAGTTTTGTTTAGAAAAATACTAGGTATGTATCCAGTTATGTATTGTATACATAAAATGTGGTTTCCAAGATATACTACTACTATACATACGTAGTACCGTAGTACCATTGTAAAAACAGAATAGTAGGTTAGCTAAGGCCGCTCGGCGAGTTAATTGCCTACTCTTGCGTTGACGCACGGGTTGTCACTTGTTTACACCGCGGCACCGGCTTTGTCGGCGCTCGCGCTTTTTCGCCGCTTTTTTAAGTGATCGCGCTGAATACTTCACAATTTAAGCTTGAATTTTTTTTTTTCAAATACCTACTGACTACCTAAGCGTTATATAACTATCTAAATGCCTTTTTTAATGAGAAAAAGTAACAAGTTAAATTTACTGACGTTTAAACACATTGTATATTATTAATAACGTTTATTACAAAACTGAATGTATATAAACAATTCAAGCGGGCGAGCAGTGTAGTACCTACATGAATGCGCTCGATCAGACGCGCGGCGCATCCCGTACTAAATCCGCGCCGAGCTTGCCGCGCTCGTGAGATTGTGTGCGTGAAAAGTGCGTGCGTACACGGCGCCGGCGACTCACGCGTACATTCAAACCAGCGCGGCGGCGCGGCGGCCGATTTGTATGAAGCTATCCTACTATTCTGTTTTTACTATGGTAGTACATTACATACCAAAGTACGTATATCTTTACATTAAGCCAGCGCGCCCAATGTAAACTCACAGGAATAGATATTTATAAGTTAACCGAAGATTACTCGTAAACTAGTGATATCTACTTAGCCGTGATAGTTTTCCTTTTAAATTCGTTATATGTACTACATTTGTGATTTTTTTCACCTCTTCCAAATTAATAGTTTAGCCGGCAGAGGGGGGGTACACTTGAGTCTAACAATTTTTTTCACTTCAAAGCTTGATATTTGACAAACCAATCACTTGATCGAAAAAAGATTTGAGCAAACTAATAATATTTTTTAAAACCTATCCAATGATACCCCACATAATGGGGTACTCAACCAAAAAAAAATTCAACCCCACTATATATGTAGGGGAGATGCCCTTAAAATTTTTTTTCCCTAAATTTTATTCTACAGTTTTGTTGCAATATCTTATGTCTATATTCATGTCAAATATCAGCTTTCTAGCACCAGGCGTCTTTGAGCTAGGCTGCGGACGGACAGACGGACGGACATGACGAAACTATAAGGGTTCCTTGTGGACTACGGCACCCTAAAAATTAGTGATTGAGTCTATGAGTCTATTTAAAGCCGTTAACATTATCATCATTGTTTGAAATAGAAATATTGTTTATTAGATTAGATTAGATTAGATTAAAACTCTTTATTGTACACCAGAAAACAAAAAATATACAAGAGTACAGTGATCATATTTACACAACTAAAACTAGTGGTACAAGGGCGGTCTTATCGCAAATTGCGATTTCTTCCAGACAACCAAGAATGGAATACAAGAATTAGTGACTGAGAGAATGGGTAGGTTGGTGTACTTCAAAGAATAGTGTATTCTGATGAGCTCAACAAAACTAATAATAATACTATGTACTTACATACTAATATTACAACTTACATAAATATATACTTTATAACATACATATATGAATAGATACCATAAATAGATACAATATTAGTGCAAGTTTAAAAGAACTGTCATGGAATGTCTCCTAAGTAGTGATTGATGACAAGTTTTTTAAATACTGTCAAGGATTGAGCCTGTCTTATTGTCTCAGGCAACGAATTCCACAGTCGTACAGCCTGGACAGTAAAAGATTTGTCGTAGAAAACTGTAGAGTGAGCTGGAACTTTCAGTCTAAGATTCTCCGATGATCTTAAGCACTTCGTATGTGTGTCGTGAAGATATTCAAAGCGAGCTTTGAGATACAAAGGAAAAGAAGGATTGTATAAAATATTATAGAGAAGACAGAGAATGTGAGTATTCCGGCGAAGGCGGATTGGCAGCCACTTGAGCTTCATGCGAAATTCAGAGATATGATCATATTTGCGTAAACCATATATGAATCTTATGCGGAAATTTTGGAGTCGCTCAAGTTTATCAAGCTGATCATTATTGAGATCGAGATAGCTGGCATCGGCATAGTCAAGAATGGGAAGGAGAATAGATTTCACAAGTGCAATTTTAGTGGTAGTCGGAAGGAAATTACGCAGTCTTCTCAATGATGCTATGGCAGCAAAAAGACGTCGGCTGATGTATTGCAGCTGGACGGTCCACGAAAATGTTGTGTCTATGTATATCCCCAGATTCTTGACATCCTTACTAAAAGGAATAGAGACATCTGCAAAAGACACCTGGGGAAGCATTGACCAATTAATCCTAGAAATTAGTCTAGAGCTGCCGATAATTATAGCCTGGGTTTTAACAGGATTAACCTTAAAACCAAACGTTTTCGTCCACTCAGATATGGCAACTAGATCCTGATTAATGTTTGCGATGCCTAAAGATAAATTTTCAAGCTTCGCTTGAGAGTAGATTTGCAGATCATCTGCATAGAGGTGGTAGGAACTTGAAATAGAATTAGATATTGAATTGATAAAAATCGAGAAGAGAAGAGGAGAAAGAACGCCGCCCTGAGGTACACCCGCAGAATTGTCGCACCAGGATGAATAAGTTTCATCCAGATGGACACGTTACCGGCGACCAAACAGGTAACTACGAAACCAGTCAATCACGGATGGAGATATGCTAAGAGAGCTAAGGATGGCAAGGAGCACGTCAAAGTCAACGGTGTTGAATGCATTGCTGAAATCCAACAAACAGAGAACTGTGAGCTTGCCGTCCTCCATACCTGACCTGATATCATCCGTAATATTGACAAGGGCAGTAGTGGTACTATGACCAGCACGGAAACCTGATTGAAAAGGATTGAGGATGTTATTTTTAATGAGGAATGAGTTGAGTTGGTTATGGATGAGACGTTCAAGGACTTTGGAAAGGAAGGGTAGTATGGATATGGGTCGAAATTCTGAAAAGGATATAGGATTGGATTTTTTAGGTAGTGGGACCACATGAGCATACTTCCAAGCTGCAGGAAACACGCCACTAGAAATTGAGGAGTTAAATATGTGCGTGATAATAGGTAGGATAACATCAAGGATGGGGAGGATCATATTACGGGTGATACCGTCACAACCAACAGCGTTGGAACTAATGGATAAAATGCTCTTCTTAACATCACATGCAGTAAACTGACTAAAGACAAAAGGAGTATAATCAGGAGTTGAAAGCGATGAAAGATAATTTATTGTATTCAATTTGGTTGTCCTGTCATAATTGGACGAAGCAGAGAAGTGCTGGTTAAGCATGTTAATATCAAAATTGTAAGGATTAATATTCTGACTTTGCTTTCCAACCCCTAATGATTTGAGGAATTTCCATACTTTTGCAGGATCTCCGTTTTCTACAGAATTGTGGATATGCTGGCGTTGTGCATCCCTATTGCAGTGATTTCTGAGTGTTATGTATTTTAATTTATTTACCTCAGTAGGTTTGGATTTTAGTTTTGATTTGGCTGCTGTTTTTTTCTGTATCAGTAGTTTTATATCCTCAGTGAGCCAGGGTGATGGCGTATGCTTTAGTTTTATAGCACGAACAGGCGCATGGACATCGTAGAGGTCAATAAGATTTCTCTCAAAAAACTCAATTTTGCTGTCTATAGTTTCAGCATGCAGTAGTAGTTTCCAGTCAATTGCCTTAGCATCATCAATAAGATCATCAGTATTCATACCACTAAAATTACGAAGCAAGAGAGTTCTAGACTTTGCCTTAGGGGGACGAATTTTATAAGACAGATAAATGAGGTCGTGATAAGAAAAAGCATCTGCACTACATTGGCCGTGTTTAGTGACATGACCAAGTGATGAGACAAGAATGAGGTCTAGAAGTGAAGGTATAGCATTAGGGAAGTGATGAGTGGCATTCAAAGGAAGTATATGCAGATTAGTGGAAACAGCAATAGAAGAGAGAGAAGAGGAACGTGAGTCGTTTTTAAGAAGACAGGTGTTAAAGTCACCCATAATTATAGTTTGACTGTAAGAAGGAGATAGATTAAGTAAGAGATTTTCAAAGGAAGAAAAGAAATCAACACGCAAAGATGGACAGTAGTTAACACCAAGGAGAATTTTTGTATGGTGCAGCTCGACTTCCAAGAAGAGATGCTCACCGGCATGGGGTGGTGGCGGCTGTGATGACATGTTTAATATTGAATAAGCAATATATGAACGGAGGTAAATGGCAACACCACCGCCACCACTTCAAGTTCGGTCATTCCTAATGAGCTGGAAGCCAGGCAGAGTATACGAAGCCGAGGGAATGCAAGGCTTAAGCCAAGATTCAGAGACAAGAATAGCATGGATGTTCTTACAGTCAAAACTAGCCAGCATATCTGGGAAATGGGCGGGAATACTCTGTGCATTAATATGGACAACATTAAAGTCTCTCGAAACACCAGAGAACAAAGACTGCAAGTTGTCTACCAGAGAAGGAACACTAATATAACTATCATTGTCACTACTCGCGGAGAAGAAGTCATCACTTATTTTATAATATATTAGTTTATAATAAGTTAAATCGATTATATCAGTTTAGAAGCGTGTTACTTTGTCTATTGAAAATTTCTTACTATGGTCACACTATGAACTGTCAAATCATTCAATCTTCTTTCTTTTTTGTCGGATCCACAAAAAAAAAGCTCTCGCTTCGTTCTGGAAAATTCCCGTTTGTGAACGCGTTTTGACCTTGTATTTTTGTAAAACTACCAAATAACCTTACAACTGTCGCTATTGAAGGTTGCCCGACAAGTTTGTGAGCAATTGATAAAAAGTAAAATTTATAGGGTTTTGTCCTCTCGTGAAATATCACCCTTTGGAAAGCACATGGTTGCTTCGCGAATTGTATTGGAATTGAAGTGAACTTGTGTCGTAAATTCTGGTATTTGCCGCCCCTTGAACATTACCGGCAAGAATTGTGATAAAATTGTGAACTATTGAACCCTTGTAAAATTTGTGTGTCGTCATCCACTTGCATCGTGTTCTGAAGAAGACTCCGAGCTGGACCGGCTGGGTAGCTATAACGGTTTGCTTGTCATTTTGGCCAAAATTATGAGTGTAATCTTATAGGTCTACTCCGGAACATCACAAAAAGATCTCAGATAAATTTGCACATGTGTATTAGTTTAATTTCCTCGCTGTGAAAGCGCAGTATATATGTTAGACCTTTGCCTTGGCTTGACCAGACTGGACGTATTAATCACGCTTCCACTAACCTCTGCAAACCTTTCCCAGTCCTTCTAGCCAAACTCTAAACAAAATTTTGTGGTAAGCATAGTGTGGTTGAAATCAAGCCGCTGTCGCTGTACCCAACTAGATTAATATTGTAGGGCATTCTTGGACCTTCATGTTAGCTCTCGTAGGCGCATCGCGAATGCCCGCCGCCTATGCTTCTCGTGTTTGGAATCCCACTACCAGCGAGACTGCCCAAACTCTCGCCCCTGTCCTCATTGTGGAGGACACCATTTGGACATTCTCTGCAAGAATGCCAGAGACTTAGGCCGCTTGTCCAACCAGCCGACGCCGCGCACGGGCGGGTGTTTTGAAGGTGGCAGCCGAGGCTCACCGGCGCGCAGCCGAGAGTCGCCTCGCTCAATTGATCGCCACTCATCCCGCTTGGAGAACCGTAGCGTGCGCACGCCTCCTCTCTCTCGCGCACCAGAATGTGCGACTGCTCAACGTCACCAGCATCATGACTGCTGCCCCAAGTATTCCCCTCCTTTGGCGGAGCGTCCCCGCCTTGACTCGCGCCCACCTCGTTTTGGGCGGGTGCGTCATTATGACCCCCCACATATGGCGCGCGGATCGAGTCACCGCGCCTTTGAGGACTTCAAGCCGCACCCTCATTTTGATTTGCCAGGTCCTGGCCAACGGTCGCCGCCCAGACAAAATTAGATGAATTGATAGGTATCTTGGCTTCCGCTGGTTATGAGTTGCGTAAATGGATCTCCAACTCACCAGCGCTTTTGGAAGGCTTACCCGAGGATCATCAGAAAGATCCACATTTATTTGAGATTGTTGACATCCCCGCCATGATGGCTGTTCTCGGCGTTCAGTACAGACCAGTCCAAGACATCTTTACGTATAATGTAGACTTGATCCTCCTTGTTCTTGGACTAAACGTATTGTCTACTATCGCCAGAACCTTTGATCCAAACGGTTGGATTTGTCCTATCATATTTTGGGCAAAGTGCTTCTTGCAGAAGTTTTAGACAGCAGGATTGACCTGGGACGAAACTCTACGCGGTACTCTTGTTGAGGAATGGACCTCTTTTGTATCCTCACTTCCTGCCGTCAACGAGATCTCCTTGCCTCGTCCCATCCTTCCTCCCGGGAAGTACAAGGCAACCCTTCACGGGTTTTGTGATGCTTCGGAACGTGGTCACGCGGCCGTGGTGCAGTTCCGCACAGTCAGTGTCTCAGGTCAGGTGGGGGTTTCCCTGATCATGGCGAAGAGCAAAGTTGCACCCCTTCGGACATCTCTGACCATTCCAAATTTGGAGCTCTCGGGAGCAGCCCTACTCGTGCTATTGTTGAATCACGTGTCTAACACTTTGGGTAAAACAATTTGTATTAATGGGACTTGCGCCTGGACAGACAGCCAAATTGTTCTTTGTTGGTTGAAAGCGTCTGTCCACAGTTTGGAGGCATTTGTCGCTAATCGCGTTTCCCAAATCCAAAAATCCGAAGTCAAACTTGTTTGGAGACACGTGCCAGGTGAGCTCAACCCCGCTGATTGTGCCTCGCGCGGATGCTTGACACCTAGTTTGATAGGTCATTCACTGTGGTGGGGTCCGGAATGGTTGAGTCGACCAGAAATTGATTGGCCTCAAACGCCAGTTTTGAATACTTCCAATTTGCCGGGTCTGCGAACACTCGCTCTTGAGAAGGTAGAATGCGCCTTCGACCCCGATTTTTGTTAAGTCGCTACAGCTCCCTCGACAAGTTGTTAGGTGTTACTGCTTGGATAAAGCATTTTGGTTTTAATTTTAGGCACCCACAACAGAAACGACTGACACCGTTTCTCTCACCACAGGAACGACAGGAGTCTCTCACCTTTTGGATTCGTTCTGTGCAATTGGCGCACTTTGAGAAGGAGATCGCTATCCTTAAGTCAGGGAAATTGAAATTATCGGGCGCGGTATCCAAATTGAATCCCTTTTTGGACGATACGGGTCTCTTGCGCGTTGGAGGGCGTCTCAAGAACGCCAACCTCCCCTACGGGGCACGTCACCCCCTGTTGTTACCTAAGGACGGTCATTTGGTACGCTTGTTGGTAACTGACCGTCACCTCAAAAATTCGCATGCTGGTTGTAATGCTTTGTTGGCCATTTTGCTACGCGAGTTTTGGATTTTGTCTGCCCGAAGAATTATTCGGAGTGTAGTCTTTCGCTGCATTCCTTGCTATAAGTTCAAGGCTTCTACCATGCAGCCCTTGATGGGAGACTTACCGGCAGATCGCGTAACTGAGAGCAGGACGTTTGACGGTGTTGGCACGGACTTCACTGGTCCCTTTTTGGTGAAAACATCGACGCTTCGAAACAGCAAGACTGTTAAGGCATACTTGTGTGTCTTCGTTTGCCTCTCCACAAAAGCCGTTCATTTGGAACTGGTGTCCTCGCTTACGACCGAGGCGTTTGTAGCCACATTTGACAGATTTGTATCCCGCAGAGGGCTGCCCTCCTTGATCCGTTCTGATTGCGGCACTAACTTCAATGGCACTTATAATTATTTGAATGAAGTTGTTAATTTCCTTGAAACCAACAAGGCTGATATAGGCAATAGGCTTGCCCAATGTGAGATAAATTGGTTGTTTTCCCCACCAAATTGTCCACACTGGGGTGGTCAATGCATTGTCAAGAGACCAGACTGGACGAATTAATCACGCTTCCACTAACCTCTGCAAACCTTTCCCAGTCTTTCTAGCCAAACTCTAAACAATCATATTACTATTAGCACTACAAATCTATGTCAATAAGAACTCAAGGAACGCAGTTTAAACAATTTTTAATTCAAAGTATTTGCTGAAGTAAGTCGAGATTTAGTCTAGTCCGATGCTTCACATACCCAATGTTTGCCTCTCAAAGGAACTCCTTTACGATTTAATTTTTAAATTTGTGTGTTTGGATGTAAATAAAATATTCGCTTTGACTCAATATTCTTGCGTTGCCAGCGATGTGCACCGAGCATAAAATATTATGATTAAAGTTGGTTTGCATGTTTCTTGAATGTTTAAGCATGGCAATCCGCAAACAGGTTCAAGGTATGTTGTTAGGAGTAAAGGCTGTAATGACGTGCTGGGATTTATGTATTGGAAATAAATTTCATCAAGATTTTAATAATATAAAAATTCAATACAAAGAAATATTGAAGAACATTGTGATGTCTTGAGTTAGTAGACTGAAAGACTTTTTTAAATGTTATATTATTGCATTAAAGCGCTTAAAATAGGCTGTCAACATCTTGAAGATCACAAATGTCACTTGCAACAAATTATTACAACAAAAGTTCAAACAATAAATAGCTGTTTGGTGAGAGAAAGTTCAACGTACAGTCGCAATGAGCGTAGCCGTCAATAGTCCAGAATATTACAATATTTCATAGATTTGCGTGCGCAGTCAACACCTGTATTGTACGCCTTAAAACATTTACATTTACTTAAAAAAAAGCCTTAGTACCTAGTTGCTTCAATGCTGAAGTGTATGCTTTATAATATAAAACTAGCTTTTGCCCACTGCTTTGCACGCGTAAATTACGATTACATAAAATATTTTGTACAAGCACCCATACTCTCTTCAAGGAACATACATGCCAAATTTAACCTTCTTGGTGATTTCGGCTGTAATATGTCTGTCGGTCAGTCAGTCAGACAGTAACGCAAGGATTTTACATACACAGATTGAAGTGATTCCATTGAAAAAATTAAAGATTTTACACAAACACTGAATCCCTTTTTTACCCTCTTAGGGAAAAATTTCCAAAATAAATGTCTTTTTGTTCGCTAACGTCATTTGCGGATCCCATAAACAAACTTTGAAGTTAATCCCTTGAAGGCATAAAAGGTTCTATGCAAATTATGATTCCCCTTTTTATCTACTTAGGGTAAAAATTTCCAAAAATACTTTCTTAGTGTTCACTAACTTCATTTGAGGAACCAATATACAAAGCTTGAAGTTAATCCATTGAGGGCGTTTTTTTGTTTTCTTTTTTTAAAAAGCACTAGGACTAACTCTTGTGTCACGGGGGACTTTACAAACATACAACTAACGGACACAATGAACACCCAGACTCGAAACAACAATTTATGAATCATACAAAGTGTTGTCTCGTGTGGGGATCGAACCCACAACACTCGGCGCAGTGTCAAGCGGTGAGGCGGCCGCTTAAATCACTACGCCATCCGTGCAGTCTATTAAAAGTTTCATGCAAATTCTGACAACCAGTTTAACTCTTTTAGGGGAGGAATTTCTAAAAATTCTCTTAGTGCGCCCTTACACACCTCAAGGAACATACATGCTAAATTTCACCTACTTGCGCTCAGTAGTTTCGGCTGTAGTGTGTCTGTCAGTCAGTCAGTCAGCAACGCAAGGATTTTATATACAGAAGATTATATAAATAAATAATATTTGACTGCCTTCGTGGTCCAGTGGATAGCGTATGCTTCTGCTAAACGGGAGGTATCGGATTCGATTCCCGGGTCGGTCAAAAGTGTCACTGAGTTTTTCCGAATTCTCAGTAGCAGCACGTAGTCTGCCAATGTGCCCGGTAAGGGCAATAGGCTCGCCCCCTATTACGTGGGACCTAATATGCAACATGGCGAATTGTGGGTGTAATATTACACCTCTGCCTACCCCTTCAGGATTACAGGCGTGAGACTATAAAAAAAAAACAAACTGTCTATAATCTCAAAATAACTGTATTTCATATTAGCAACAATATGAAATACAGTTATTCCGTTTCCAGTACCCCAATGTTTTATTTAGATTGTTTTTGTGTCTATTTATTCATGGTATCTTAAAAATGGTTGAATAGATTTAGATGTGTATTTTACTAATGGTTCATGAAAACTCTCGAACAAACGATGATAATTTCATTTAGGCGTAGCTGCTTGCAAAAGCTAGTTAAAATTAATTAGTCAAGGATTCCGTACCAGTATACATTTGTACATCTCAGCGAAATTATACAAAAAAAATATTCAAGTTCAAAAACCCTTTCTTAGTAGTTTTAGGTTAAAGAAATGAGAGAAGCCTTTATCAAAGCCTTTGACGAAGCAGATAACTGATAAAAAGTGCTAACCTGCTTAAAAATAAATAAAAATAGCAAAATAACAGTTCTATGTATTTTGGCTTATATTGGTCTTATAAAAAACCATCATACATTTTTTAGTTAGTGAAGATGAGAGCCAGCCGCATAAATTTAAATTCATGAAAATTAAATGCACATCAGGGACAAGGAAAAAAAAATCAAGAAAGGAATTAAAAGTTTCATACAAACTGGGACCCCTTTTTGAACTCCCCGTTTTAGTGGTAAATTCAGTAACGTCACTTGAGGAAGGTTTCATACAAATTCAGACTCCCCTTTTTAACCCTTTAGGGTAAGAAATTCCAAAAAGATTTTCTTAATATTTACTAAGGTCATTAGAGAAACCAATATACAAAGTTTGAAGTCAATCCACTGAAGGAATAATAAGTTTCGTTTAATACACACTTTGAACCCTTATCTTACTCCCTTAGGGGAGGAATTTCCAAAGAAACAAATTCTTAGTGTTCACTATCATCACTTGAGCAACTAATATACAAAGTTTGGAGCCAATCCATTAAAGGAATAAAAGTTACATAAAAACTTTGACCCTCAATCTTACCCTCTTAGGGTCGGAATTTCCAAAAAAATATGTCTTAGTGTTCACTTTTATCACTTGAGCAACTAATATACAAAGTATGAAGTCAATCCACTGAAGAAATAATAAGTTTCATACACACTTTGACCCCCTCTCTTACCCCCTGCGGGTGGAATTTCCAAAAATCCTCTCTTAGTGCTACCCTACACTCTTCAAGGAACAAACATGCTAAATTTCATCTTCTTGTGACTAGTAGTTTCGGCTGTAGCGTGTCTGTCAGTCAGTAAGTAACGAAAGGATTTTATATATTTAGATAATGCACCAATTATGAGACTAGGGGTGTGCGCTCTAATCTAAATCTTTAAACGAGCAATTCTTGTATATTAAATGTGTATATAATCTGAATCTCGGAAACGGCTAAAACGATTTTCATGGAAATTAGTATGCAAGGGGTTTCGGTGGTGACAAATCGATTTTAGATCGAGATATCGATTTACATAGACTTTAGCTTGGATTCATTTTTAGAAAACACGATTCACCAAAAAAAAGAACAACGCGCAAAGCTCGGTCATCTACATATTTAAAGACCCCATAAAATCGTAAAGGCACTTGTCCTATAAAGTGTCAATGTAACTCGTCCTGGTAATCCCATATCTCAATTATTATTACCAAAATCACACACAAAAGTCTGAATTTCCGCGACCAATTTCGTTGAAAATATGAAATATTTGTAGTTTTGTACTATAACCATTCTTCATAGGATTCGTATGTATACGATTAAAATCCGTCAAAAAATCTTGTATAATATCTACAAACCACGTTATTCAATAAAAAAATTGCCGTGAATTCCTTCACAATATTCTACTATGTATATGATAATATGCCATCCATTAGCAAAATGCACATCGCAGTGTTGATCTTTCATCCATAGACGTCGGACGGTAGAAAGCGACGTCTAATGACTCTTGCTGTCATCAGCCAAAGTCTCGCGGCAGATTGAAAATTTTACGAGGATCCCTGATGATGGGATGCTGCATCTTAATAGGTACCCTCTTTATGTACAGTTTATTTTTACAATCTGTGCTTTTATAAACTTGCTTTACGGGCCGCGCGCCGATTTTATATAAGTTAAATACCTAGTTAGATTATGTAGAGAAATCGTGTTGTATACATTTTTTGGTAGACGTGTTTTATATTAAACTTTTTGCGTGATATTTTGAGACGGGTTTAGAACCACGTGTTGTTCCTAACCCTTAAGTGTCTAACGAATACTATAAGTGAGCTGCAAATAATAATCATTAATCCAAATTAAATCTCTTTCGCATTTCAATATTGATTTTACAAAAAGTATATAATTGTTACCACCTGTCTGCCAGCCCGTATAGAGAGAAGAGGCCCGTGCCTGAGCCTTGGGGAGTATATATACCGGGCTGGTGATGATAATAATATCTATTTATATGATATATTACCAGTGTCATTGAGGATTATGTGTACATCTATAACATAATAATTTTATTTTTTATTTTATTTATTTATTTATAGTCTCACGCCTGTATCCCCGAAGGGGTAGGCAGAGGCTGCCTCGTTGGTCTCGCGGCATATATGTGCGCGTGGGAATGGGAGGTCTCGGGTTCGATTCCCGGGTCGGGCAAAGTGTTATCGGGATTTTCCGTTAGGAAACTTTCAGTAGCAGCACGGAGTTTGGTAATGTGCCCGGTACGGAAATAGGCTCACCCCCTATTACGTGGGACCTTAACAATTCATGGCGAAATGTGGGTGTAATATTACACCTCTGCCTAACATAATAATATAGGAATTTAAACTTTCGTGGTCATTTTTAAACTCATTTTATCTTGTCTTTCGTGATATCTACCACGGTAAACCAAACAAAGTTAGGTGGTAGATATCCCGAAAGACAATCTAAAATCACGTCTATAACTGTCTTAAAAAAGAAGAAAAAAATATATGATGCATCAAAGTTATTGGTATGCTCACGTCAAGGGGCTCCTTAGTAAAAGGATATTGCAGCAAAACGGTGCATAATTTTTACATCAAATGTACGTGGTACTGTGAAGTGGTCCTCCACAGACGTACGGAATTCCATTAGCGAGTTTTGGACCTATGCCAGAGTAGCCGTGCGAATCGAAAGATTTTTAGATTTATGAAGATGTGGACTTAGGTAGAAAGTGTAGTACTGACTTTTCTGTTTGATCTGTCACGTGCTATCCATAAATTAAGTAAAATATCGTAGTTTACCTCGTTATCAAAGTCCAAAACTTATATTCTCTGTATTTTTGTCCGACAAAATATCAAACATGTGTGTGTGTAAATGCAAATTTATAGGCTCTGATTAACGTTGCTAGTTTCATTAGTGAGTTCTAGTGAGACTCTACTTAATACTTAAGCCCTAAGCTTAAGTATTAAGTAGAGTTGCCAAGAGTTGTTGAGTGTTTAGGATTTACTCAAATGCGCTATATTGGGCAGTGTACAGGTTACTGGGGATGTCTCTGGAAACTTTAACATAGGGACTACATTTTTTTTAATACTGCCCGTTACCCGAAGTTGTCAATATTAATAGAGCAAAATAGAAATAGTTCTGCTAATCAAGTAAATATTTTATATCATTGATATTAGTTAAAGGTAGCCCAACACAATAAATATGTATTTTACTCATAACCCTATAACTAAATAATACGAACCAGAGAATTTTTGCTTTATCAACGTACAGAAATCATCCCACACATAACCTACAGCTCAAATTATACGGAAAGATAACTTCCCCGTACAGAAATAAATCCAGTTCACTTACCTGCTGCGTGGAAAAAACCAGTCGACATCACTTATTATTTATACCTACTTAACCCTCTCATCGTTTTGCAATTTTATATTCATTGGCTGACCCTTACGAACCAGTTGCGGTGACCACGAATTTAAATGTACTGTCCACTTCATCCGAGTGGACCTCAAATAATTACAAAACTCAAAGTTCGCCCTCCGGGCAATAAAAAAAACTAAATGTGACGTCATTGATGTAACCCTCGCATTCGGCTTATTATGAATGCGTTTCAACATTTTAAAGGCAACTTTATGCATGAAATTTTCCGAAACAAATATTTCTGTTATTTTTCAGGTCTCTGTAGGTACGCTTTTGAATGTGGCCGACGTTTGAATGGAAAATTATTTTGCGGATGTTACTACACTGTGCTGAATTTTAATAAGAAATATCGGATTTTTGTGTTTGCGGGTTATTTAAAATTTTGCTTTTCAGTTTTGTTTGTCATTGTTCATTATATCGCAGTAAATATTGATAAAGATTCGTGTTTGTGTGAAAACTATTTATCATTTCATGCGAGGTGTAGAAATATCTACATGTGCCTAAAGCTGAACATAAAGTGCAGCGGCATGCGTAGAATAGGAACGTGCCTGTTTTCGGTTTAAAAGTTTTTTTTTTTTACACAGGATTACTCAGGACTTAACATGATTACTCCTGCACTGGTAATAAATCCTGTGTCATGGGGGACTTTACAAACATACAATCAACGGACATAATGCACACCCAGGCTTAAATAAAACAACGACTTATGGATTACACAATGTGTTGTTTCAAGACTTTCGAGTCTGGGTGTTAGGTCCGTTGGTTATATGCTGGTAAAGTCTCCAACAAAATATTCAGTATCTAATATTTTCGCTTTTGTCTGACCACACAATACAAATTCTCGGTTCCAAATTGCATAATTCACACCCATGCGGTCCCTGCGAGTCTGAACAGGCCCTTAAAGAACTACTGTCCTGTTAACAGGGGTCGTAGTGACCTTTATATCTGTAGTACAACGACTCTTGGTCATACCGTGACCGCTTGCTATCAAGGAAACCATATTAATTTCATTGCCAACGCTATAATAATAAATACAGGTGATAGTGTGCTAAAGCGTCAATGTGCTGACACTATCAGGGCATTCGAGGGTGCAATTAGTTTCATGCTGTTCTATCTATTCACTTACTAAGAAGCTTTGATCTTATCATTGTTCTGAGTAATATAATGCAATTTGTCTTTGAGAGGCTCGAAAACGATATTTACTGAGGCCAAGAGAATAACACAATGTTCAATCAGACCATGACGTTCTATTTGACTTTGTCTGAGTAATGACTGCAATAGATGGACATTATTTAAGGGCTTAACGCCTTCTATAAATAACTTAAGTCGTTAAAAAGATTTAACAAGAGAACTTTAGCAATATTGGCTCTGTGTTACATTATGTATGACGATCATATATCGTTATGTCGTCTTGTACTGAAATACTAAAAATAATGGAATTGCTTGGAATAAAAATGCCAAAAATACAAGGTCTTGTCTTCAAGGATGAAACTAGTAAGCTATTTGAAGTATCAATTAACGACGAGTTACATGACTAAGTATTAGCGAAATTACAGGTCAAAATACACTTCTGCCTACTTCTCTGAGAACATAATGCGATTACATTCCATAGCTAGATTTATAATGTAGTTTAGATAAAAATAATCATGAATACGAGATGCCTATCTCGCTTTGGTGACAGGAGTAATGGTGTTGCTGTGTCTAGAGTACATTTTTGCATATTTATTGTAATTCGAATTGTGAAACAAAATTTCCTTGAGCTTGATATTTGCAGAAGACGAAGTATTACATTATTTAGAAAGTAAATTTTACAAACCATCACATTAGTAGAGAACTCATATGTCAACATTCACCATTGCAACCTTTTTATATTTATTGCTATTCTGTGTCGTCAGTTGAGGAAAATTTTACACAACGTGGTCTATTTTTTCGCGTAATGTTGTATTTTTCGCGTAGATATATGAACTTAATAGAAAAGTAGGGTTACAATCAGAAACTTTCCTCTCAGTAACAGTTAGGCGAACGAGATAAAAATAAATCACATTTT
This sequence comes from Euclidia mi, assembly GCA_944739405.2. Classification (NCBI taxonomy): domain Eukaryota; kingdom Metazoa; phylum Arthropoda; class Insecta; order Lepidoptera; family Erebidae; genus Euclidia; species Euclidia mi. The sequence goes on from OX123190.2 coordinate 51,979,316, forward strand.
TATCGCGATAGGGATCACCAAAGTAATTGATACGAAAACAATTTGCGCTCCGGCATGATAAACAGGCGTTCACACAAATCCAATCGGTTCACCGTAAAATATTAATTTATTCTGTACAATCTTTCATAGAATGCAACAGCGATGCATTATGTTCCAAGTTGGTACGCTCTCGATTCAAACTCGTGTGTGAATTATACATGAGATGATATTCTGAATCTGTCGCGTGAAGTACCCAATTTGGCTGAGCCCCCGCACTTCCCTATTTTGTATATAGTGTTGGTTTCTCAAGTGCTCGTATTGAGGAAATGACAGGTCTTTTGGGCCTGGTTTTTCGAGGGCTTATGTTTTCGTTGGCGGCGAAAGTTTGAAAAATAGCTGGTAGTGCAGTTTCAGTTGGTACGATAAGCCGATACGTCCCTTTCGTACGTGAGCGTTTTCCAACTATCAGTTTCGAGTTTGTCCGTTCTTGGTGATTTATGTTATCGCTTTCTTTTTGTCGCACAAATATTTTTGTTTGTGTAAGTACTTTATGTGAAACTGCGTGGAGAGGAGTTGTATCTAAAGTTGAGTTATAGCTCCACTTGAGTCATCCAACTCTTTTGAATTTGTAAATTTCATATATTTGAATTACCTTTATATGATTTCTACTGTAGCAGTTTGAAGAAACAAATAATACATATCAGTTCAAGGATCTTAATTTAGACTGTTACTTCACGCCAGGTAAAGTGTTGTTTAATGTGCAGACTATATTACCGGACAAGATGGATTTAGAGTAGTGGGGCATACTATTGATGTAACTAGTATGAGTATGAACTGCTTACAAATCTATAGGATATAAATAAGGCGTAGACTAACACAAGATAGATAAGGCGAGCCTGGTGTAAAAGTATCTAAATTAAATACTTTCTACTACTCGTCACTGTGACCTGCCTTGTTAGATTATAATAATATATATTAAGTTTCCTCCTTCACAAAATTACTTTTTACAGTCTGCATGAAAATATTTATAACATAAAGTATTATTTTTTTGTCGACGAGCACTTTTGTGGCAGACCATTACCCAATAGCTATAACTCTATCTTATATTGCTTTTGTATATATGTAGGTATCTGTTGTTTTTAAAAACGACGTTGGCACTGACCGGATACTTTACAAACAATCAATAAACAAAAACCTAGCACCTAATTACGTCACGCGTTCATTGAAAAACGACAGCTTGCCTGTGCTCGCTAGTTTCAAATTCATTTACCGTAGTAATAAGTAATTGTTTTGACGCAAGTTCCAAGCTTTTGGGCACGGTGCTTGATGGATTTTTTTAGCAGTCGTTTGTAATTTAGTAGGTACTAGACGTAATAATCAACTCAAAAATATATGGCTTTATATTGTAATTTCATATCGCCTAAGTAAGACAGGCTATAATTGGGTATTTGACAAAATTATCTTCATGGTATTCATTTAAAATATACTGAAAAACTCTTTATTTTTATTTTATCACTTATGTATTACTAGAATTTAGATGTTAGCGAATGTCAAGCATTTCGAAATTACTAATAAGACAGGGAGGGCTATGTTAGTATTTGAGGGTATTTGATGTCAGTGGCGAGTATATCCATCACTTAACTAATAGGCATACATTAATCCTTTATTTTTTTTGTTTATTAATGATATGTCCATAATAATCGTCAACTGTTCCATAAGTACAAACAATTATATTGGGATATCAAAATATGGTAAGATAGACAGTAAATAGTTCTTGCAAATTGCAAAACTAAAAACAAAAACTAGGTATTGGTTAATTCCTACGAAAACAACGTGCTGCACTAAAATTTAAGCGCCGAATTCAGCTGAAAAGTTTTCAATTCGCTTTATAGATAGTCCATCGCAGTTTTGAGCCACAAAGACTTAGGTTCTGACACGTTACACATTCAGGCACTCTATTTCAAGCTCTTTTTGATTTCAATCTGAACGAGGTGATGTGACCCAATTAGCGGTACTGCGAATGCTACTCGACCTGCACGCCCATCCATAGGCACGTTTGATAAAGCCGTCCCCAAGTACGTTGGTTTAATTTTGTGGAATCAATTTTGCTGTTCCACAATTCTAGTAACAAGGTTATAGTACCAAGGTTCTCAGAAACTGCTAAACCAAATCAAATATACCGATTTCTGAAAGCTGCCATAGAAAAGTAGCGAATGGATGAAAATGGAATAATCCTTTACGTAGAATTATAGATTGTGCTTTCAGGAACCCTGAGGTATATTTTAGTATTATGATTAACCTACAGAGATTCAAAATTCTTTGGGATTTATAGTATTGCAAGGAAAAGCACCAAAGCTCGCCGTGATCTTACGTAGGCACGATTCGTTTAATTTTCACCAAAAAATAAGCTGTAAAGCACACATAAAAATTAAATCTTTATCCGGATAATGTTAAAGAGAATCAATTTTATACAAATAGGTATATTCATAATCTGTGAGCTTTTAAACTTAGCTGGCATCAACGTCGCTGCGTGCCTCCACACTCGGTCGAGGTATTAGCCGACACTTAATATTAATTCTACGAGCACACTCTTAAGAAACTTGACGCAGGCAGTTTTCGTATTACTCGGTTACTGTGACAGTGAAGCGATTATGGCAGAGCAATAGAAGTTAATTTGATGAAGATAATAGTTATTTTGATTAGTCTCATGTCTGTATTTAAAGTTAAGTCTTGGTAATTACTATTAACAAGACTTAACTTCAAAGGATACTTTCTTTTACTACAATTAGTGACCGAAGCCTAGTGGAGATACCAACGGATTGCTATGCAGAGGGTATCGGGTTCGAAACCACGGCGCGCACCAATGACTTTTATGTGTTACTAGTTATGTATGTGCGTATTGAATTGTAAATTATCGCTCGGAAAGCACGTTAAGCCGTCGGTCCCGGCTGTCATGAAGATTTTTGACAGTTATTACAGGGAGTCAGTACCAATTAATTAACTGACACTAGTCTATAACATGGAATATAGTTATCCCATGGGGTTGCGGAGGTCAGACAGGTAGTCGCTCTGCGCAAAAGCTACTAATATTCGGTCAAAACCTGGTGGTACAGTCACTGTTATCACGTTGGATGATGCTTATTTAGACTGCGCAACATGAGTTATGAAGCTCGCATGTCTTGATAAAGATTAATGCCTAGATCAAGTTATACATAACATAAGGCTGACCTCACATTAGGCGTGCGCGATCCTCGGGCGTGAGCGCCGTTTTTTACTTAGATGATCAATTTAACTATTATTCAAGTCTACAAACTTAGGACTATGTGCTAGTTAACTTTAAATTACAGACGTGAGTGAAAGCATTTTAAGTAAACATTAGTAAAACTAATACGAATTAATTATGTTATTAAAGTTGTTTAAAATTGTTTTGCTAGCTTTTTTTAATAGAATTAATTAAAAAATAATGTCTTTTTATTTTTTAATTAATTGTGTACTTACTCATTTGTTTCGATGTATGTACCTATACCTACTTATCAAAGATAATTTATTAATATACTACTTGCAAATGCCACCAGAGTAAAATTTACGTGTAAGTACATTGTAATGTGGTATTTGTCAATATTGTATAAAATGTTCATTAGTAACTGGCGTGTTTCAGTAATATACTATTTACCTCGTTACCTCCATATTGTTCCCTAGATTTCGCCCGCGATTCCACCGTACATAATACGTTCGCTATTTTTATAAGTTTATCGGGATGTTACCAGATGGCCAGGACAACTGAGGGAATGCAGTGACAGCGGAGCAGTAGCCTTAAATAATGCGGGTGCAATCGCGGTCTCAGCTAGTAGGCTTTACAATGTTTAATAAATTTTGACGCATACATAAGTAACTTAATATCTTTTGCAAGCCTATAAACCGAACAATCGATTTTAACAAACTTACAAGCATTTTAATACCACTGATATCACCGCAGGTCGTATATTAATTCTCATGACCAGTCACTCATTGACCGGCCTCATAAAATACGGTTCAGTTATGTCCAAGATTATATGACGCATGTTTTACGGCCTCATACAACATACGCTTACCGAATACTTGAATCCAATAAAACTGCTCATAAACACGTAAACATCCGATAAACAGAATTACTTTATCGTACACAACCTATAAAATTGTTGGTTATTAAAAGTTTCGCCCCTTAATTGCATATCCAAAGCCAAATCCTTATTACTGTTACGGTTGGAAAGGTCCCGCTAACTCGGAACTAAGGGAGCGTTTCAGTGAAGCACAGAATGAAATGAGTTGGGAATTGCGACAGAAAGTCGATCAGAAGATAGTTTCAGTATCTATTAACTTCGATTTATTTCATGATTTGTAATATAAACGCTGTGCTATGTTTGCTGACGGATCTTGCGAATGTGAATACCTCTTCTTGCTCCGAGTTTTATTTTTATCAGCTGTGTTCACATAAATACTTCAAATGACCTGTACCTACTTAAAGTAGCTATGTGATTAAGAACTGTCAACAGACATTGAATAACAATTACTTATTTTATCAAGGCGTCTAATAATTAACAGCTAAAATTTTAACTTGTTTTAAGTATTCTATTTACTGCATTATCAAAACCTCTTATCTCCGTTCGTCTTACTAAAGGGACCATTATGTCATGTGTATTGAGGGGGATAGTACCTTGAGGAACTCCAAAGTTCCCATGACAGATATTATTACCGTGACATCGCGATTGCGATGTAATATTACTAGTAACAATGCAGATAAATAGGTATGCATTAAAGAGTAAAAATGTACATGCATGTAAATATAACATTGTACATATTATATTCTGAGTGCAGATTGTAAACATATTTGTCATATTTGTACTTATAATACAAACTTAATCTTTTACATACTATGATATTAAGGTTGATATTTATATGATGGGATTACTGCAAGATTATCATAGTATTTTATGTGACTGATGAGTGTTCTTGTGCCTAATGTTCGGTCTCAACAGGGGATCGCCCAGCATTAATCCACAAACTATTGGTTTAAATCTAGATGTTCACAACCCGTTGATTGAATATTTGTCTTGTGTACTTATCAGTACAGAAATTACTCATGGTGCAGGTGTAGCTACCATGTACGATCGCGGTCTAAAAATGTTTACCACTTTTCAAATTACATTCTTTGTCACGCTGGGTTCAGCAAGGTCTAAATTGCTATATCTGAGTACTTGTTACGTTTCAATCATTGGTAAGGCATCGAGTCAAACAAAAAGAGTATGAATATTTTTAGGTCGATGAAATAATTTGACATAAAGACGGAATTGCATTTATTTTGCTGTAAAATTTCTGCATTTTAATATTATTATAAAAACACTTATTGTAATAAAATGGCAAGTTTAACGGTGCAACAAAGAGCTGAAATAATATTATCATTATAGCTCACAGTCTGATTTTCGCTAGACGATATCATCATCATCATCACCCTAGCATTTTCTTAGTTGCATGCCAAGCTTGCGCTTCGGAGCCCAGGGCCTGCTATTACTGGTCTACCGAGATTTGTCTGAATATCAGTTTTTACACGGAGCGACTGCCATCTAACATCATTCTAAGGTTAGACCAGTAGTCAGTAGGTATATTTTAGGGCACTGACTTCCCACTAATGACTGCCATAGATCATGACAGCCGAGACTGCTTAACGTGCTTTCTGATGCACGGGGGTGAAATACCGCCAACCTCGAGCTAATTAAGAATTTCTTGACAGAAATTTCTAATAATTTGTCACTAAGAAATTCTTAACAGAAAACCTTAGCAACATTTTCCGAGCCCGACCCGCGAATCGAACCCGAGACCTCATGATCAGCTATCGTATGCACTACTGCTAGACCAACGAGGCAGTCTTACGCTAGACGATATAAATATTGTATTTTTTTCAAAAAGGTTTCATATTCAGGATGTCGTATTTTCGCCATCCCTTTCATTATAATCTGTCAATGTAAAAGTCATTTGATAAACTTATTAATTACAGATATCAAAATCGTAAATAGCAAGTTTAAAATTACATTATTTGAAGACTACAAATATTTTAGTTTATCACGCTTGTAATTAAATTAACGTATATTATAAATATGGAATAATAAATCGTTACTGACACCAGTTGCTACGCAACGCATGTTATCATAGATTAGTTGCCTAGTACAATATCGTCGTCCTTGTGTCATTGATGTGTTTATGCAATTATAAGCCTTAAGGTGGTAAACACTTTCAGACCGCGACTGTACATGATCTGTGGTCGCTATAAAATAAATTGAAATGATTATGAAATGGTTTATAAAAATATAGTTGATATGAATGTATAAAAGGCAACAGAACAGTTGCCATTATTTACTTAGTTTTCATTATTTACTCATTAGTAATAGGCACATCTAAAACAAACTAACCACATAGCAAACTTTGTACACGTTCCTTTTGATTATCTAGAAGAAAAGGACAAGATTGTAAAGAAATAAAAACATCTTTGGCAAAAAGAAAACTTGAAAGACAGTCATAAATGTACAACCATTTTATGTATTTGTTTAAAAATAGAGACAGATAAAAATCATTTCAGTCGTCCTGGGTAAAGGACGTAGATTTTATTTCTACAATTATTTGTATTAGACAAACATTTGAAAATCTGCCAATTGATGAAATGTTATGCCTTAAACAAATACTACGTAACAAGTTCTAACATATTTTCATTTTAATACAAAATAGACGGGAGCGACAATATGGTAAAACAATTATTTGCACACCTTTCCAATATTGGATTCACATCGAATATTATTTACACGTACATTTTTGATTTCAACAAAGTGGTACATACATAGCACTCAGTATTATTTACATTCTCAGACATTCACAATACTATTATATCAACATCTACAAAATGTAAATAGATACAAAGTTAATTAAATTAATACGATGCTTTGATCTCTGCCCGAGGCATGGATTTAACGAGAAAATAATTTGGCCAGAAATTACATTTGATTTAGCCAGATTCAAATCCAAAACACCAATATTGTAAATCGTTTTGAATAGATACGAAAACAATCAGACTGTTTTGAAACGAATGTCTGGAAGGTATTAATGAATTCTTAGAGAAGTTTATAAATGTTGTGTCAATGTAGCTATAGATCGTCTGTTTAGTGAAGATAAATACTGTCTTTGTAGGTTATCGAGGTCTCACCCGTTGCGAGTCAACTTTTAAAATAAAATAAGACTTGTCACTCAAATTTTCGATAAGAGGATCGGTAAGAAATTGATTTTTTTTATAATGAAAGCTTTACTTTTATGAAAAAATTATGTTTCTGATAAATAACAATCTTTGTTATGAAACTCGTCATCATCACCATCAAAATTGACAACTATGAACATTTGTTACGGTTCTGTACCCAAAGGGCGCCATCTGGAAATTATTACTAAGCCTCTGCTCTCCAGCCGCCATCGTCTTTCAGTTGACGGTATCTCATGGCCCATAGTAGCCCATACTTGAAGATTGTGTTATTTCTCATTCTGATTTATTTAATAAAAAATCTTCTTTCTCTTAGCGTTATCCCAGTTTCAGTCTGGGGTCCGCTTTCTAGTCTAACCGGATTTGGCTGAATATTAGCTTTTCCACGGAGCGACTGCCTGTCTGACCTCCGCAACCCGAAGGGATAGCGATATTCTATGGTTTAGACTAGTGTCAGTTTATTTAGAAGGTACTGACGCCCTGTAACGACTGTCAAAGATCTTCATGACAACCGGGACCGACTGCTTAACGTGCTCTCCGAGGCACGGGACAAGCGATAATTAACAACTCAATACGCACATAACTCCGAAAAGTCATTGGTGCGTGCCGTGGATTCGAACCTGATACCCTCTGCATGGCAGTCTGTTGGTATATCCACTCGGCTATCGCTGCCTGCCTTTAATAAAAAATACTACTTTAATATTTCAAATCTATTAATGGCAATGCTTGTGATGAATCATTTGTTGACGTTAAACGATTGCGATCTTCTCCATGGATAATACCGCTTCTGAAAAAAAGTCTCTCACTATAAACACTACTGCCAGGAGGCGATAGCGAATTTCGTTTGCTAACCAACAATTTTATGTCCAACTTAGGCGAGCAGTTATCACCCCTCATGGGATCTCCACCTTATCGTGGTGAGCCCCCGCTCAGTAACCGTGGCTTGGACACCCACGGTGAAGCTAAGCGGGATCCCGGGAGTGGACGCTCCACGTGGACTTGGGTGAGGCCTGCGTAGGATGCGTCCAAGGGCGCAGGTGCGGGGGACAGTTCTGCCTGTCCCTCGCAGTCGCGTGTCGAGTTGAGATGGCTCATAAGTAGAGTTTCTACCGTAGTCAACAAAAGAAATGGCGAGCAGTTATCAAATAAAAATCTATTTCATTTACCACAGAACTCTTTTCTGCATCTTCATCGTTTTGCTTTGCTGTAGTGACTTCTTCAAAACAGTCCCAAAAAGACTCAAGAAGCTGTCGTGTATGTCTTTTTTATTATTTGTTTGGTTTCATTGGTGATTCTTTTCCTACGAAATGGTAAAGAATCATCATCAATATTCGGCCGCTAAATATTTGGCCGAGGACGAAGCCGAATATTCGTCATTAAGTTATTCGGCAAAATCACTATTCGTGGCATCTCTATCATCAACAAACTATACTGATATATTATAATTTGAAGCATCGACAGAACACCAAAATAGCTATAATAACTTTTAGACTCTGCACATATTTGCCAAAGTGATGCGTTCTCTTCATTGCTCCATTTGGCCAGAGAATACTGAAAATGGTGGATTGAATTAAAAAACAATATTGATAACACAATTTCCTTAAAGTGGTAGTAGGCAAGTATAATATTTGTTCTGTGATATAATTGTATGTAAACATATTTTCTACTTTTAAGTCCTGAAGTGTCTAAAAGAATATTCTTTCGAAAAGTAATCTACCAAGTGAATATTTCATACTTAACATTAGGTTCAAAGACGTTTAGTCTGAAAAGTAATCACTCTGAAATAAGAAATATAAAAGAATAAAGTTGAAAAGGTTTTTATGTTCATCTGTTTAATGTTCAAGTATGATATTTACACATTTTTACGAATACTCGACCTTGCCCGTATAATTAATATGGGTAGTACCTAACAGTTTCATATTTTCTTTATTTATTTTCGCTTAAGTTAGTAAGTGTAAAAGTGCCATATCGTGCTGCATACGATGAATATTTTGTATTATGAAAATGCGTTGCTATGCACCATAAAGTTTACCTCTACGGACAAGTAAGATTGGGCTGTTACAAGAAGTAGGTATATTTTTCTATGGATTATAGGTATTGAACTTTTTGGTTTAATATTATTGCATTGCACTCACTTACTAAACCCATTTTGTCTGGGCTTTAAAGTTTAAAGGAACACGGAAAGATAATGAAATGGCAGGAAAAAAGGAAAGGCTCTGAATTTTTTTCGGGTTTTAAGTTGTATAAGAGTTGTAAGCAATCAAAATTATAAAATAAATATGTCTATAAATCTTTAGGTGTTTGCCGAGATCCGTGTTGCAGCTCAAAAGTTCTTGGAGCCCATCATCTTAACACTCTTGGTAGCGGATCTTACTTAAAAGTGATTGGTTAATTTTATGGTTTAATTTATTTGATATTTAGATAGTTATTTAATATAAAGATGATTTATTTATTTGACAATTATTTAAGGTATTAATCTGTGCTGACTAAACAGTACCTACCTACAAGAGTGTGAGATTTTATTTTGAGATCATAAGCATGTTGGATAGTTGTTCTCTGACTATTGAGTGACTTAAACTCCTCTGCCTATGGACCTAGACACATGATAGCGATTGATAGAAGTGATATGAAACCAGCGCTATTATATCCGCCAGTGCTTCGCAGTCAATCAATATCGCAAGTTCAAAGCAGTTTGATATAGACTTTCCTACGTAGTTCTTCAACTAAACTATGTAAATCTAGTTAATCATAAAAAATATTACTCGTGTGTAAAGGGAACACAACAACTATACGAGATAATATATTTATGATCAGACAAATGATTATACCGAATAATACGTTTTCGAAGTGCTCTACAAAGAGGTTCCTATGACAACGACAAATAGGTACGACATACTTACACATATTTAATTTTTGACCCTGTGCGTGAAAAAGTATATCGCTATCAAAGGAAAGGTTTCCCATCAATTGGATATCTCTTTTTTTGTGTGAACCCTTAGCATACAAAGAAATATATAATATCGCCTATTTATTATACGATCGGATTCCACTTTAAAATTGTATAGTGAGTATGGATGAAGACGGATTTGGCAGACACAAAAATATTTTACTGTGTTTTGCAATATACGAGATAAACAAGCATCAATGAGTTTATCGTAGATGCGGTTGAAAATGGCAGAGGAAATCATTTCAAGTACCTAGCGCTTAGTTACGAGCTAGAGTATTGTATCTTTAGTTTCTTTTCATGCAATAAAAATAATTATATCATAACGCTTTGAATAAAAGCAGGACCATTGCTGGACCCAAGCGTCTTGTATTTGTCTTTACAGAAACACCTAGAGAGAGTAAGAGGATTTGGCCTACTATACCACGCCGGCCAGACAGATTGGTATAGGGTTAAATGTCCAATTTTCCATCTCTTCGTAAAGATTCTATTTGCTTCATGTAATTCTTTAGTCGCTTCTTACGATACTCTCGGAATGAGATGGGGATTTTGTATTCTTAATCTGTAACCACAAGGATGGTGTTTGGTACACCATCCGATTCAACTCAATATCATGATCGGAAAATAGCGTACCGAAGTAAAAACATATGGGATTATTATGTAAGGCTATGTCCTTGGCTTCTTAAAAAGTTTCTTCTTATTAAATTTGATGATTGTGTGACGACGATTGTGTTACGAAGAACTTTAAAAATTACGAAGTGGCTGAGTTAAAAATCTTAGCCAAATTTAAAAACTGTGGAACAAGGTATAGTTATTTTCGGCTTTAATGGAAACAGGCTTGGTTTTCTTGGCAAAAATTTGTAATTTACATCTTTTAGTACGTCTCCCAAAGTGATAATGCGCATAGAAATCTTCGTCACTGTTCGGCAACGGTCGTATTCCCCGAGCGTCGGAAGACGATATGTATATAGAGTTGTTAAGTGCATAATTTTGTAAAATTATGTTTTTTGTGCTAAAAAAAAAATAAATAAATATTGATTTATCAGTAAAGAAATTTGATTCGATAGTTCCATATAAGAAAATAGTGAAGATAACCACACGATAGCGAATATGCTACAATTTTTGTTGAATTGATTTACTTCGATTATAATACTTTTTAAGTGTCTTGCTGTAGCTGGTGTAATGATGGAAGAAAAGAAGGTTTAAGTAATACAAGGTTTATATAAGAAGAAGAAAAATGGTTTTCAAAAACAGGTTACATTAAAATCTTAGAAACCTAATCATAACATCTCAGTTCAAAAGTATTTACAGCAGTGATCATTCAAGAATAATATTACAATTACAAAAAAATTAATCAGAATCAGGGAGGATCTCTATTCCTGACATCGTAGATTCATCAGAACTTTCATTATACTCTTGTTCATTGATACTTTCCTCACTGCTATCACCTGTGTAAATAATCATTTCATCAGAAAAACTATCGATTCTTGGGTCAACATTAAAATTTATCGTTAAAATTTATCCATTCTGGAAGAATACGTCTGAAAGAAAATGGTATGGGCAGAGTTAGACATATTTTTATTTATTTGTTGTATTATTGCATTATGTACTAATATACTTTATAATATTGTTTATTACTATATCTATTTGTTTATTGTGTGTATCTTTTTAAAATGTTTTTTCTAGTACTTAATATGTATTTAAAGTAGATATTTTTAATTTTTTAATATTAACAAGCCGTGAGAAATGTTAGTATATTAACCTATTTTACAAAATAAACTATTTAAATTTGAATAACATAATTAAATTCACCTTTGAAAACAAAACCAAGAAGGGTGTGTAACAGCAGCTCTATATAATTCCACACAGAGAGAACACGTGCAGTCACCACTATTATATAAAGACGACTGACGGACCTTTGACGGACCGGCGACCGCCGCCGACCGCCCGAATTGTTTTCGATTGTGTACACATAATATTCACTCCTATATCTTTCGAACAAGGTGCAAAATGCAAGTGCATTGTTTAGGGCTCTTACAATTCAATGATTCGGGTGTTTCCGGGAATACGACAATTAACGAAGATCTGCATGCCCATTATTAATTTGGGAGTATTGTTAGATAGTGTAATCATTATCTTATTGATATTGTGGGTAGTTTGATCGTTTGTGAGATATTAAAGATTGTAATATAGGATAGAATAATATACTGTGGATCAAGTTGTATCAATGAGATTCATTATATACCTGTGGTAAACATTTAGTAAATTGTGTTGATGCTAAATAATGCTTATTATGTTCTGTTGTAAGACAGACCTTTCTAATAATATAAAACTACCCACAACATTGATATTTGATATAAAGTAAAAGTGTGGCTGTACCACTGTATGTTAATTATTAGTTATTGAAAAGAATGATCAAGAGTTTTATTGCCTGTTCTTTCTCTTGGTTTTATGCCTTTGCTTTGCGAACTGGGCTTTAAATGTACATGTAGAATCACGACGTAATCTAAAGATATATCCTTGTGCCAAACTGAATAAATGAAAGTATGATTTGATAGTTGTCTCTTTTATTTATCAAAACTGTCTCTACACTATAGGGAGCTTTCCTGATTCTGACACGCTAAAAAATAGTTGCGCTTTTAGGAATTCCCCAATATTGCGCGCAAATTTAATCATCAGCTGAATTTGCAATGAAATATAACCCTTAATGACAATTAGGTTAAGTTCATTATCAATTAATTAAGGGTGCTATCTGATGTTCGGTTTGGTACATAATTTTTCAGCCCCAGCAAACATTAGCGACAATCCCACTTAATCCTAATGAACAAGTTCATTAATTTTCTCTCCTTTTTATATATCACAACCATTTGGCATTATAAGAATAAACAGAACAGAATATTAAGTTGATTTTGTCTACGTAAAAGTGAATGAGACTATGCTTGACACTAGCCTTTGCCAGCAGCTTTAGTCAAATATGAATTTTGTCCAAAACTTTGTGTCCTGAGTTGATGTACATAAGTTGCAATTTGTCATGATAATTATATTCGTAACAAATACACTAATTCATACGGCCGAAATCCGAGGTGGTGACAAGCAATTAAAAATGTTGTAATGAAAAACCTGACTATATGTCTATGGTCATAAATAGTAACAATTATTGTAATATGTGGTACATAGGGTTCCCACCAAGAACTTAGGGTCCCAAGCCAACCTCACCTGCAAGTGGTGCACCTGCCGATCAACGGACGAGGCTCTGGTAAACAAAATATCCTGATAAGCGGCAATAGGCTCGCCACCTATTACGTGGGATCAAAACACTGGCGAAAAGTGGGCGTTTAATATGCCTCTGCCTACCCCTTCGGGGAAACAGGCGTGAGTCTATGTATGTATGTATGTATTGTCGCGAGCGCGGGGATTAAAAATCTGTATTGGAACCTTGTGTTATTAGAGTATCTCTAACTTTAATTAAATTAAAAGGTTAATCTTCTGGTTATGTTTCACAGTGGAGTACAAAGGAGGACTCCAATACAAACGTCTGTTAGCGATTAGCGGAAGAGTCCAAAATGAGATTAAATTTCTTTATTTTCACTTGCCTACTCGTTCTTTTCTTTTATTACGGTACGTTGTAATTTATTCGACTCGGTATTATAACTGATAGACAGACCTTTTTAAAATGTTTCACAAAAGCACATTTTCTCATAAAAGAACAATCAAAGGTAATGCAAATAATACAGGACTTTAAAACATCGTATTTGTCTTCTTTTATTTTATTGTTATGAAAAAGATGTAAATGAATTTGAGTTGTACAACAGTGTAAATAAATGTTTTGTGTTAGTAATATGTTCGGTTTTGAGATGTAGTTGTTAACTTAATATTTATATAAAAGCGAAATAAGCAGTAATTTGTACACACTGAATGTAGTTTCGAAATTAGTTATTATTCTACAGTTTTGTACGTATCACAAAAGTTAAGCAATCATTGCACTGTAATGAAAATCTGTTGTGTATTTGTTACAATTCATCTCATTAATTTTCTACATGAACTATAACAGTATGTAAAAAAGCAAATCTGAATTTTGATTAGGTACATCAGTACCTGCCTGCCCACGCATTTAATCTTTTCAAATGGGTGATACAAAATATGCCATAAATAGGGAAGTTATGCAAAGGCATATTAGCGGAGAAAATACACTAGATTTTCTATACGAGTACGACGCTTAAAGGCCGATTCACACATATCAGTGAAGTCTCAGTACCGGCAACGTGTCCGCACAGGTCAGTATCACTGCTACAGTGAGGCGGCAGTGCTTTAATTCACACATGTATCAGGGCGCGGATCGGAAGCACTGAGAACGGTGCGACGACAGTCAGTGATGGTTATGCTCTATTCAACGATACGGAACTAGCAATCATAGCCATTGCTTCAGACAAAGAAGAAGAAGAGCAGCATCAAGGGAAAAAAAGAAAATGGGTGCATGAAGCATGGCAATTAAGAGAAACAGAAGGAGAGTGCATGACATTATACAAAGAATTCATATAGGAAATATTTTGAATATTTTAGAATGTCGGATTCTATCAGTCGCTCGTCCTCCATTTCGTTTTACGGACACCGGCGTCCGTGATCCGACAAAAAATATCGTCGCCACCGATTACGTCCGTGATCGCCGGCGCCGGCACTGTCACTGAGAGTACTGTGTCTTCACTGACACTGACAGGTGTGAATACGTTCATAGAAAATGTATGAAAGAATAATTATCACATAAGAATATTTTTCATACTAGCGATGCTGAAAATATTTAATCTTATAATTCGACAACGCTGTTAAATTAACAAGTAGTTTATAGGCAACGTGACCCTCAATCGAAATATAGATAAAATATTTGGTCCTCTCAGATGGTTTAATAATTATAATAAAGTTTATTTCAAAAGGAGATGGTAGTTTTACATTGTTTTGACATAGTAATTGATATCAGAACATTGTTTATTCTATAATTCTACTTACAATAGGTTTAACAAAATGACTACTTACAATATATTATGGACTTATGGACTACAATATTCTTGGGTGGAGAACTGTTTTCCTAGAGATACTACTGAGTAGTCTGTGTTTAGGAGTTACAGTGTCGATCCCCTATTGGTTAATTAATTATATATATAAAGGTATTGAAATGATATACAGGTGGTAACAAGACCCTTAACGAAAACTGAAATCCCATGTTGTACCAATCAGTACGAACATTTTTTACTTCGGCACCATACCTGGGAAATTACTGGTTCAGGAGATATTGAGGCTCAAAGTTAGTATGGAATTTTTCTAATTACGTACAAAATCGATGCATTTACCCAGCCAATATGTTCTTTAGATGCTCATGGATAAGTAGGTATTTCGAGCATTGCACGCGCGCGCATTTAATTGCGGTTTAAAAATGTGAAAACTCAAAAAAAATCGTTTCCCAGGTATTATTTTTGGTTAGTGTGACTTGGCATGATGTCCACATTGAGTAGACTTCGGCTTGGTGATGGGTCTTGGGACACTTCCATAATCTGACATTACCAAAATTTGCCGCACCAAGCACAGGACTGTACTGTACATAAGTGTATGTAATACATTAAAACCCGCCATTGTAGAATTATTAACATTATAACATTATAATATGACATTATTTTTAAGCCATAATCCTAAACCTTAATTTCTATCAATAAACATTCGGCTTAAAATTATTCAATTCAAATCAATGTAACTATTTCATTTTAGATTTGTGGTGTTGGCTATTATGAACGTAAATACTAAAATATGTGTGCCGACTTAATTAGTATGTTATTTAATAGTTGGTATTTTCAAACGCAGGCTCGTTGTGCAGATTACCTAGTAGCTGTCCACAGAATAGCGAATAAATCGGCGTTTAAAATACATTGGTTATTTTAGACCTAATTGTATCTGAAATAACATTATTGTTGGCAGAATTAAGGTATGGTTTCGATTTCACGCATTTCATTTGCAATAATAGGCTATAGTACACAGACCAAGAAAAAATGGAGATTACTGTACTACAACAAAGGACGAAGAAGGGAAGATTTGCGAAACTACAAAAATAGCATATCAAATTACAGAATTAAAAGTAACAATGTATTTTTAAAGTTTTAAATTTACTTTACTGTAAAATACAAATTCAATTTACTGAAAAGAGAATAGATTTATAAGATTCAGCCCGCCAGTCTGTATAGTATAGTAACTTCAACTCCCTTGCTTCGAGCCTCAATAAAACAGAAATACCCTATTATATTCATAATATCAAAAGATATAGCTTTATTCAATAGAGGAGTAGAAAATCTACTACAGAATTCCATCTATATCGAAGTTCGGTATTCGAAACATCCTATTTACTCTTATAAATCATCCGAATGTGATAGTTTCGGGCCTATCGACATTCTTTTCAGCTCGCCGACTATGATATGTTGAGGACTGCTTCCCGAAACGATATACATACCTAGTAGCGATTGAATCTTTGACATTTTGTGCTTCCATGTTTACCCGAATATTCAGTATACAACGCGAAATGAAATAAAAATATAGAGTAGACACAGGAAACGATCTGGTTGTTTGTGTTTGAAAATACAGTGCATAGAACATTTTGGTTTTCGGGTAAACATTTTGGAGAATGCTTTCAATTTTCTGAGATATTTTTATCTCGTTTGTTGTGCGACAATAAACATTCTTTTGTACTGAAGGTAAATATGATGATGCAACGCTCAAAGTTTCTAGACTGTCTGGTAAATCTCTACTTGTGCATCTATGCAATCAAATATTGTTTTTGTGAGCATCCGATTGGAACCCAAATTATGCAACAAACACGCACCCATAAATTTCACATATTCTTACAGTAATAAATAACTGAGTTAAATAAAAAGCTCTTAAATTTCGACGTACAAAACACATCATGTATTAAGTGTACGGAGTGTACCACACTCCAACTAGTGACCACATGATTTAAAAGCACCACAACATAAAAGCGTGACATTAAATACATCACTCACTCTCCCATGGACATCACACATCAGCTAGGGTTACCAACAGTCTAGACTTGTATCGCTGTATCGATATGTTCATATGTTTATTCATTTTGAGTGCTCGTAGGTAGCTCTTTTTCGCCAGACATTAACAATTTATTAGCTGGCTTTTTGATAGCAATGCAATGATCGTATAAATACTGAAGAAATATAGCTCACCAAGCTCTACTACTCTAGTCTATATTTCAGGTATAATAAGTCCGATAAAGGTCAGTTTTAAATTAACCTAATAGATTATACCAGATTTCGCCCGCGGCTACAATCGCATATGAGATTACGAATTTTCCAAAATCCCCTATATGTGCTTCTCCACAGTTCCAAGGGCCATACAAGCCAAATTTTAGACTTTTGCGTCCAGAAGTTACGGTTGTGGGTTGTCTGAAAGACAGTAACTGAAGAGTTTTATACATATTGGTGATAATAGGCACATTTTGATTAATGAGTCATTAGAATTTTTACCGCTAAACATATAAATGTTTTCATAGTTTATCGTGAAACTACGTGTTCTACGACTACACTAGAACAGTACAAAGCCCCGAAGAAATGCATGAATGAAATGGATGCAAACGGAATCGATCTCAGTGCAAAAACTAACTATAAAGAAAAGCTGGTAACTCTAAGCACAACAAATAAAAATAATAACCCGCCGCATGAAAAGCTTGGCATTGAAATAAACATTTCTATAATGCACTGCACAATACAAAGCTTGAGCTTAATTATAAATCATTCGGACCGCGTACAGTTAAACAGCTTACTAAATTTAAATTTTATTATAATCTGCGCTTTTGAAACGCTCCCCGTTTAAAACAGGGACTTTTTGGTGACTCTTTAAAGGCCGATTCACACATATCAGTGAAGTTACAGTTCCGTCACAGTACCGGCACCGTGATAATTATTCTTTCATACATTTTCTATGAACATATCCACACCTGTCAGTGTCAGTGACGACACAGTACTCTCAGTACTCTCATAGAAAATGTATAAAAGAATAATTATCACGGTGCCGGTACTGTGCCGGAACTGTGACTTCACTGATATGTGTGAATAAGCCTAAAGGCCGATTCACACATATCAGTGAAGTCACAGTTCCGTCACAGTACCGGCACCGTGATAATTATTCTTTTATACATTTTCTATGAGAGTACTGAGAGTACTGTGTCGTCACTGACACTGACAGGTGTGGTATGTGATAATTATTATTTCATACATTTTCTATGAACGTATTCACAACTGTCAGTGTCAGTGAAGACACAGTACTCTCAGTGACAGTGCCGGCGCCGGCGATCACGGACGTAATCGGTGGCGACGATATTTTTCGTCGGATCACGGACGCCGGCGTCCATAGCTTAGGGTTACCAGCTTTTCTTTAGAGTTAGTTTTTGCACTGAGATCGATTCCGTTTGCATCCATTTCATTCATGCATTTCTTCGGGGCTTTATACTGTTCTAGTGTCGTCGTAGAACACGTAGTTTCACGATAAAGTATGAAAACATTTATATGTTTAGCGGTAAACATTCTAATGACTCATTAATCAAAATGTGCCTATTATCATCAATATGTATAAAACTCTTCAGTTACTGTCTTTCAGACAACCCACAACCGTAACTTCTGGACGCAAAAGTCTAAAATTTGGCTTGTATGCCCCTTGGGACTGTGGAGAAGCACATATAGGGAATTTTGGAAAATTCGTAATCTCATATGCGGTTGTAGCCGCGGGCGAAATCTGGTATAATCTATTAGGTTAATTTAAAACTGACCTTTATCGGACTTATTATACCTGAAATATAGACTAGAGTAGTAGAGCTTGGTGAGATATATTTCTTCAGTATTTATACGATCATTGCATTGCTATCAAAAATATTTTATTATTGTTAATATTACGCCAGCTAATAAATTGTTAATGTCTGGCGAAAAAGAACTACCTACGAGCACTCAAAATGAATAAACATATGAACATATCGATACAGCGATACAAGTCTAGACTGTTGGTAACCCTAGCTGATGTGTGATGTCCATGGGAGAGTGAGTGATGTATTTAATGTCACGCTTTTATGTTGTGGTGCTTTTAAATCATGTGGTCACTAGTTGGAGTGTGGTACACTCCGTACACTTAATACATGATGTGTTTTGTACGTCGAAATTTAAGAGCTTTTTATTTAACTCAGTTATTTATTACTGTAAGAATATGTGAAATTTATGGGTGCGTGTTTGTTGCATAATTTGGGTTCCAATCGGATGCTCACAAAAACAATATTTGATTGCATAGATGCACAAGTAGAGATTTACCAGACAGTCTAGAAACTTTGAGCGTTGCATCATCATATTTACCTTCAGTACAAAAGAATGTTTATTGTCGCACAACAAACGAGATAAAAATATCTCAGAAAATTGAAAGCATTCTCCAAAATGTTTACCCGAAAACCAAAATGTTCTATGCACTGTATTTTCAAACACAAACAACCAGATCGTTTCCTGTGTCTACTCTATATTTTTATTTCATTTCGCGTTGTATACTGAATATTCGGGTAAACATGGAAGCACAAAATGTCAAAGATTCAATCGCTACTAGGTATGTATATCGTTTCGGGAAGCAGTCCTCAACATATCATAGTCGGCGAGCTGAAAAGAATGTCGATAGGCCCGAAACTATCACATTCGGATGATTTATAAGAGTAAATAGGATGTTTCGAATACCGAACTTCGATATAGATGGAATTCTGTAGTAGATTTTCTACTCCTCTATTGAATAAAGCTATATCTTTTGATATTATGAATATAATAGGGTATTTCTGTTTTATTGAGGCTCGAAGCAAGGGAGTTGAAGTTACTATACTATACAGACTGGCGGGCTGAATCTTATAAATCTATTCTCTTTTCAGTAAATTGAATTTGTATTTTACAGTAAAGTAAATTTAAAACTTTAAAAATACATTGTTACTTTTAATTCTGTAATTTGATATGCTATTTTTGTAGTTTCGCAAATCTTCCCTTCTTCGTCCTTTGTTGTAGTACAGTAATCTCCATTTTTTCTTGGTCTGTGTACTATAGCCTATTATTGCAAATGAAATGCGTGAAATCGAAACCATACCTTAATTCTGCCAACAATAATGTTATTTCAGATACAATTAGGTCTAAAATAACCAATGTATTTTAAACGCCGATTTATTCGCTATTCTGTGGACAGCTACTAGGTAATCTGCACAACGAGCCTGCGTTTGAAAATACCAACTATTAAATAACATACTAATTAAGTCGGCACACATATTTTAGTATTTACGTTCATAATAGCCAACACCACAAATCTAAAATGAAATAGTTACATTGATTTGAATTGAATAATTTTAAGCCGAATGTTTATTGATAGAAATTAAGGTTTAGGATTATGGCTTAAAAATAATGTCATATTATAATGTTATAATGTTAATAATTCTACAATGGCGGGTTTTAATGTATTACATACACTTATGTACAGTACAGTCCTGTGCTTGGTGCGGCAAATTTTGGTAATGTCAGATTATGGAAGTGTCCCAAGACCCATCACCAAGCCGAAGTCTACTCAATGTGGACATCATGCCAAGTCACACTAACCAAAAATAATACCTGGGAAACGATTTTTTTTGAGTTTTCACATTTTTAAACCGCAATTAAATGCGCGCGCGTGCAATGCTCGAAATACCTACTTATCCATGAGCATCTAAAGAACATATTGGCTGGGTAAATGCATCGATTTTGTACGTAATTAGAAAAATTCCATACTAACTTTGAGCCTCAATATCTCCTGAACCAGTAATTTCCCAGGTATGGTGCCGAAGTAAAAAATGTTCGTACTGATTGGTACAACATGGGATTTCAGTTTTCGTTAAGGGTCTTGTTACCACCTGTATATCATTTCAATACCTTTATATATATAATTAATTAACCAATAGGGGATCGACACTGTAACTCCTAAACACAGACTACTCAGTAGTATCTCTAGGAAAACAGTTCTCCACCCAAGAATATTGTAGTCCATAAGTCCATAATATATTGTAAGTAGTCATTTTGTTAAACCTATTGTAAGTAGAATTATAGAATAAACAATGTTCTGATATCAATTACTATGTCAAAACAATGTAAAACTACCATCTCCTTTTGAAATAAACTTTATTATAATTATTAAACCATCTGAGAGGACCAAATATTTTATCTATATTTCGATTGAGGGTCACGTTGCCTATAAACTACTTGTTAATTTAACAGCGTTGTCGAATTATAAGATTAAATATTTTCAGCATCGCTAGTATGAAAAACTTGTAACTCACAATAAAATTAATCTTTACAGGGATGGGATTCTATACTAACTACAGAACCAAACATCTTAAAATAGTTTTAATATTTTTAGACTTGAACCAAACTTATAAACCATATATTTAAAGACGTGCAGGCACTGGACCCAATATTATTAATTGTGTACCTATTTCAAAATAAGCGTTCATACTAATTTGCCAATCAGAGTCCTGTATTCACGTCTGGTAATCGGTCTGAGTTTCCAATTTGCGCATTAAAAGTCAATAAAAAACGCATTCAACCATGTAAAGATTTTATTAAAGCTTTAACCTCATCGATCACACCGAGTCACATGTATTCAGGCTGGTACGAGGGGAGGTCCAGAAATTCGTGGAATGAAAGGGTTCTAAATTAAATAAAACAATAAATCTATTTTTCCTTTTCAATATAATCACCCTTAAGTTGAATACATTTATTAGATCTATAAATTATTTTTTCTAAACCGTCAAAATAATATTGTTTATCTTTCGCCTCAAAATAGGCCAAAATTGCCTCCTTCACCTCATTGTCGTCGGAAAATTTCATTCCCCTTAAGTCTTTTTTTAAATTGGTGAACAAATAAAATTCACTAGGGGCCAGGTCTGGACTGTAAGGTGGGTGGACTAGTGATTCGAAGCCGTGGGTGTGCAGAGCAGCCATTGCAACTTTACTCTTGTGAACTGGTGCGTTGTCTTGCAAGAGCAAAACACTCTTAGCCAATTTTCCTCGACGTTTTTCTTTGATGGCCTCCTTTAATTTCTCTAGTATCGATGCGTTGTATTTTCCGGTTATGTTTGTTCCCGTTCTTTGCAATCAATCAGTATTATTCCCTCACAATCCCAAAAAACAGTAGCCATCAACTTTCCAGCCGATTCTGACACCTTGAATTTCTTTGGGGATGGTGTGCCCTTTTTATGCCATTGCATGGACTCCTGTTTTGACTCAGACTCAAAGTGATGGACCCATGTTTAATCTCCAGTAACAATCCGGTCAAAAGTCTGTGCAGGTTCATCTCCACACAACTCCAAAAACTGCTTTGACGCATCGACGCGCTGCTGTTTCTGAAGCGGTGTGAGCATTCTAGGTACCCATCTTGCACTGACTTTTGGCATACCCAGATGGTCATATAGGATCCGCAAAATGGTGGTATCTGATACTCCAACTAATGCAGATAACTGTTTTTCTTCAAACGGGCGTCCTCCAGTACAAGTTTTTCAATTTTTTCGATGATGTCTGATGTGGTGGCCTCAACTGGCCGTCCAGAGCGGGGGTCGTCTTCAATCGAGTCTCTACCATGTTTAAAAAGACCATGCCATTTATAAATCATGGATTTACCAGGACAATCCTCCACGTAAACGGCTTGCATTTCGTTTAGAATGGTTTGGCCATTTTTTCCTTGCTTGGTAAGGAATTTTATCACGGCACGGTGTTCAATTTTCTCCATAGTTTCAGTTTTCTTCCGAATTGACTTGTTTAGCAGACGAGTGTTCGTAAAAGAATGACGCAATAGGGCTGAATCTCTATTTATATACTAATGATGAGTCTCCAAGTAGTATGAAATTAAGCGAGCACCCCTATCCCCACTCCATCCCCTCCATTCCACGAAATTTTGGACCTCCCCTCGTATATAAATACACAACATTTAACTAAAGTTCTACATGTTTATACTCATAATCACGACGTTCCTATATAAATCTAGTAATAAATAAGTATTTGGTTCTGATCACCCAAACAAAATAATCTTCCAATTAACAATCTTGATTAATGTTTTGTTCAATGTTTTTTTTGTTCCGACTCCAGGTTTTCTTTGTTTCAGTATTTATTTATTCGCCCACGTCATAGACATAACCTTTGAGAAGAGTGAATTGTTTTAGAAAATAAGAAATCTTGGTTCGTCAAGTAGATAATACAATTTTTAAGATGTAAAGGAAGGTTTTTCCCTTTGTTGACTAAGTGCTAAATAGCTACAGTTTACAATTCAGATTTGGAGGAGCTTATATTTTGTATTATTTATATTCAGTAGAATTAAAATTAACGTCTGATTTAAATAGTAGATATTGTAACTCAAATTTAGTTATCTTACTCTGGTTTCGTTGGTCGGAAGTGTTACTAGGTATGTAAAACTACCAAACAATTCTTCAAAAAGTTAAATTTATATATTGCAAGCGCTGGGCACAAATGATCTGCTAGTATTACCGTATCTATAAGAAGCCTGGCAACCAGCAGAAACCGGATTGCAAAACACAAGACTGTTTAGTTTTAATTATCATGTAACACTAGATGTTGCCCCGTATTTCCATAGCTACAAAATCAAAACAATCTTTCAAATCCTCTGTTCCCCCATTGGGATGTAATGGTGTATTAAAAGGCTTTAGTAGGTGCGTAAGTAATTAAAGCAAACCTGTAGGTTGCTGTAGAAGTTTAGGCTCTACGATGATAGTATGTCAGTCAGGTCACGTCATTTTATATAAGAACAGATAAGCCCGCGGTTACACACGCGTTATTTCAGGCTAGTGCTCCCTTGGCTCATAGCGTGATGTTATACAACCTATAGCTTTCCTTGACAAATGGGCTATTAACGCTGAAATATTTTTTAAATCGGACGAGTAGTTCCTGAGATTAGCGCGTTCAAGCAAACAAAGAAACAAACTCTTCAGCTGTACAATATCATAGAAGAAGTTGCTTCCATTCTCTCAACTTGACCACACGGGGCAAGTAATGCCTGTAATAACACAGCAAAAAATATACTTCAATTTACACTTATTACATCTTCAGCATTTCATATAACACAGCATTTCATACTATCTAAACTTTTCCACTACACGCTCTCATCTCCATGCACTTATACGAGGCCTCGGGCACAACTTTACCGTCGGAAATTTCATTATCCGTTGCTTAATGAAATAACGCGTGTAATGGCCAGCAAATCCCGTGCCTTATGCTACCCGCCACTGCATTTTCATACTATTAGCCCTACTACGTGTTGCTATAGTAAGTTAATATAGTGTATATATTTAATTAAAATAATTAGGGGAGTGAATGATGCAAAAGAGATATGTCAGGATCTTTGCAAAATTGCGGTCTAATCCATAGTCTTTGCCTACCACTTCGAGAAACAGGCGTAAGTCTATCTGTACATATCAATCGCTTGCGATACTGATTTACTGACTGACAGGCAGCGCACCGCCGAAACTATTGGTCGCAAGGAGCTGAAATGGGGCATGTATGTTCCTGGGAGGCTGTAAACGGGTGCAGTTAGAAAGGACTACTCAAAATTCCGGCTGTGCGTTGTCTGCCAGTCAGTCAGTAACGCAAGAAACTTGTATACACAAAAGAAGTGAATAATGATTGCTTTTCAACTTACTATAACTAAAATAGTGTAGTTCATTCACTCGCATGGTAGGGGTACAGACTACATTGTACCGAAGTCACATATTTGTACATTGCATTTACGGTACAGTATGTTAATAGTAGATGCTACGTAATGTGCATAAGCGAAATATAATACCTAGTAAAAAGTGAAAATTTAAACAGTAGGTATTCCTATATTACTCTTTTTCTTTTGCGTTTCAATACATACAAGTAAGAATTGTATAGCACATAGGTGTCAAAAGTAACAAAGAATTACAGTGTAGGTAGTTCTGAAATTTCACCTGAAGTGTTCAAATAATAAACTTCATTGGTATTTATGTATTTAGTATGTAAGTAAATAGTATTGTTATTAGTTTTGCTGAGCTCCTATGAATACACTATTCTATAAAGTACACCATAATTTACCCACTCTCTCAGTCACTAAATCATTGTATTCCATTCTTGGTTGTCTGGAAGAAATCGCATTTTGCGATAAGACCGCCCTTGTACCACTAGACTTAAGTTCTTCTTTTGATTCATGTATTCTTGTTTTTTCTGGTGTACAATAAAGAGTTACTATCTATCTATCTATCTATCTTGTAACACTTTGGTATTATTTATTTTACCTGTGGGAGGTTCTTTTTATCTAAGTTCAATGCATGTTTTTATTAAAAACCTATTGGTTTTTAATTATAGCCAATATCTACCTAATCAATGCTATAATAAAATATATAAAATGTAGCAGAACAAAGAGAATTTGCTTCTTTATGAATTAAATTCATCCGATCAGGTGCGTGTTGAGTCACATATCTGATTCTAATGTTGCCTTTACAAAGACTCAAATCATAATATTCATTCTTATTAATTAGTGAAGTCACACTTATTAATTAGTCAAGCGATGCTAAGATTCTAACTAACGACTCTATCGGCGAAATTTAGAAGTCGTCCATGTACGACTCTTCACAGATTACTACTACTTTTGACAGCTCTCAATACAATTACCACCATAACCTCGAAGCAAAGTTGTATTGTAAGCTGTCAAAAGTGTCGTACCTTGACAACTTCCAAATTATGCCACTAGAGGCGCGCGGATAATCTTTGCATCGCCATTTGCCAGTGATAATTTTACTGTTGACTTCATTATTAAAATAGTTTACATACACGTAAATACAGCGTTTTGTTAAGAAGGGAGAGAGAACACCATGCACGATGTTTATATATACTTTATATATACAGGGTATTTGATAATTCGACCAATTCCTTGAAGGAGGTTATATTTGAGGTCATTTGCAACAAATTGTAACCGTTGGGGTCCAAAATGAATGGTTTCTGAGATATTGAGCATTAAAGATTTTTTTGAAATTTTCCCCCATGTCATCAAAATGATCGAAATTTAAAAAAAAATACGTTTTGGCTCTTAACTGTTACTTTTTGGAAAGCTTATTAACTAGTAATTTTAGACGAAGGTTTCGACTCATTTTACATGGAAAAAAATCAAAATTTTTGTGAAATTTCAGAAAGACTACTCAAAATTAATATTCACTCGGCTTTCACTATTATTGTCTTTTTGTGCCTAAATTTACACATGCTATTCGATCCTCACCATTTTGGAAAAACCCATCCTCATTCTTTCAATTTGACTATATTATCAAAAATACCTTAAGCAAAATTCAAAATGTGGCCTTGAACGACCGAGTGTGGCTATAACAGGCGTCTTTACCTGTACGCCTGGGTGGCCTCGGCGTTCGCAAAATTTCCGATATGAGCTTACCAGCATTCCTATCCTCGGTCCACGGCACTGCAGAATTGACCAGGAAAATCTTAGTACCTACACTGGTCGATTCTGAGGTACCGTGTGTGATCGATGCCGTGAATGCTTGGAGAATGGCTTGTCCAAACACCGAGATACCCCGAGACTTATCCTCTCAGAGGCAGTGGGACGAGAAGCTTTTCAACGCAATACGAGAAAATCTCCTAAGTACATCGTCCAATGCTGCAGAGCGTGCCTGTTTGCTGGCTGTGGGAGAGTGGGAATCGGGTCTCTGGCTTCAGGCACTGCCATCGTCCAACATAGGTAACATGTTGGACGATACGACTTTCCGCATCGCTACTTGCCTCCGTTTAGGTGCGTCATGTGTTTCTCCGCATCGCTGTCACTGCGGGGAGGCTGTCGACAACCTTGGTCACCATGGCTTATCATGCAGCAGGAGCGCAGGTCGTATATCACGACACGGCAATCTCAATGAAATACTTCGCCAAGCTCTTGTCACCGCTGGCGTTCCAGCCCAACTTGAAGCTCATGGGCTGGCACGTGACGATGGCAAAAGACCAGACGGTATGTCTTTATTCCCATGGAAGTTGGGTAGGCCTTTGGTGTAGGACGCAACGTGTATCGATACCCTCGCGCCATCTCATCTTCCTGGCACAGTGGGTTATGCGGGCGCTGCTGCTGCTACAGTGGAGACCTTCAAAATGCGCAAATACGCAAACCTAGTAGGGGATTACGTATTTGAGCCGTTTGGGGTCGAAACGTTGGGGCCATGGGGTCCAAGTGCAAGATCTCTTTTTAGAGATCTCGCAAAGAGACTGGTCGACGCCTCGTGTGACCAGAAGGCTGGGGTGTACATGGCCCAAAAGTTTAGCATTGCCATACAAAGTGGCAATGCTACCAGCGTTCTGGGCACGCTCCCGGTCGACGGCGATGAGGAGGATTTTTATGACGCCCTCTAAATTATTTTCTTTTTCTGTGTATATTTCGTAGGATAGTATTTTAAATTTAAGTTAAGTTTAATTAAATACCTAAATAATATTATGTACATTGTTACGGAATAGACATTTTATGCAAGTACTAGCCATTAATGTAAATGAAAAAACTTAAGATATCTAAGATTTTAGAAATAAAGGGTCCTAAAGGACGAATCTTTATATTGTTGGTTAATTTTCTGAAAATTAAAATTATTTTCCTTGAGGTCTAAAAGTTATTCACGAAAGAAACTGACTATTTTAGCAGTCGTCTGCGGTGTGCTATTGGACCTTGTCAGAAGGTCAGTATGTAGCGATTGCTCAAGCAACTTATTACTCTCTCTTGGTTATATTTCGCTGGCTCCTTAGAACTTATTCTATTCGATTATCGTATTAAATGCATTGTTCGTCGTAAGTAATGATATGATGCCGGAGTCCTTATTATGGTATCAGAATCCTTGCAACTTTTTTTGCCGCAGACGCAACCTGCGTCTGCGGCAAAAAAAGTTAGAATTAAAACGCACCGTGACTTCACTAGTGGTGGATGATGAGCATACGCGTAATTAAATCTTCTAGCTGTATCTGCAGCGCTGCAGCTACGTGGAAACTCATATAGTAGTGTAGTAGTAGTTTAGGCCTGCCAGTAAAACAATATGAAACCAAAATAAAAATATTGAGAAATATAAGGTGTAATAATTTGAATTCATTTCTAAAAGGACATCAGCAACAATTTGAATCGAACATTAGGTATTTAAGTGCAGAGCTACCTATACTTATTAGTCGGCGATTTTATATCCTAATCTACCAGACTATCCCGACATTATATCCCTATACCTAGCCCCGAATGTTCACAATGTTTAAACAACTTGACGACATAGATACTAAGAGAATAAATAATCGCAAATTGAGAAAATGTCTGCAAACTCATAAAGCTGCAACATCCGGTAAATTTCTAATATTATAAAATCTAAATCACTCGTAACAACACATTACTCGGGCAATCTCTTCCCCAACATAAAAAAAAATATAAACAATTGTCCGTGTCCCGCGGCCGTAACAACACTAAATAATAGGGTTAGGCCACACCGGCGTCGCATCCAACTATTACTAAAGCTTACGTTGGAAAATTGAAAAGTTAACGAGCCTATTCCACGATGCTCGTGTTTCTAACCACCTTTGTTTTACCGACGAACGTCGGAACTCGGCCTTATTAAGGGGAAATTGCTTTGAGTAACATGAAAGGTGTGTGTCGATGACCTAATTTTTGCTTTAAATCTCCGGAGTAATGAGATAGCTAATAACATTTTTCAAATTTCAAATATACTTTCAAAGAAATTTGCGGGATATTTGTCTGCGTAAAATCTTATTATATTACAGGCGTCTAAAATTAAATTTTAATATTCCTTTAGTCAACGACTGCTACAAAATTATTACATGAGTTTTGACATAAATGTCCCCTGGCATAAATTTAGTTTGGACTACGACTGTCTTCCAGCTTGTGTAAGTCCTTGGTTTGTTTTTTGGATCGCGCTACTTAATGTGTGTATTTTTTTAAATGCTCTATTCGTTTCGAAAATGTTGTCGCCTAGTTAAAAAGTCTGAATAGATATTGATACGCACTAGATAACGTAGCAGGTCTAGGCCGGTGAAGCGACGATCTGGTTAAGATCGCGAGAAGCGGTTGGATGCGGGCATTAGTACATACATATTATATACCAAGTATTTCTTTTTTATATATTTCACCACCCCCTATCTTCCCGTGGGTGTCGTAAGAGGCGACTAAGGGATAGCACGATGCAAATACCATCTTTGCGTAGAGACGGAAAACTCGACATCAAACCCTATACGACTGCCTCGTTGGTCTCGCGGCATAAATGTGCGCGTGGGATCGGGAGGTCCCGGGTTCGATTCTTTAATTAAATGTTACCAAGCTAAATAAGGACTTAGCTGATTTCGAATTAGGTTGAGCTAAAATGCTATTAAAACTGCCAACATTGAACATGTTCAAACCAAAATTCCTCAGCTGTATCCTCATAGACTCATATCGGACACACTCCACCAATATATGAAATATATCCTCATACTTCACAGTTAGGAGAAGAGGATTTTCTCATCATGAAGTAAAATTTATTGCATGGAATATGTCCTGATCTGAGTCTATGTGCTTTCATTGGCTGCTTTGTTGATATGTTCAATAAAATAAACATATAATAATTTTGTACATTATCACTGTCTAAATACTGCATATTGCATTCCTTCAAGGACATACTGTAATTTTGCCAATTTGCTAATTTAAAGTACGTTTTTCATATATTTTTATTGTATCTATAAAATTAAGCGAAATTTTGATAACGAGATGATCACTTCCTACGTTTTCATTAATAACTTTCCAACGAAGTACATAGGATAAATCAGATGAAACAAAGGTTATATCCGGCAAACTCTTTTGAACGACGTTATTGACTAATTTAATTCTAGTAATGTCACCATTATTTAACCAAATGTACCCGGCATCTAACGCAGCATCATATAAATGACAGCCTCGTGAGTCAGTTTTATATGACCAGTTTAGGTGATGAGCGTTAAAGTCGCCTGCTATTACACATTTACTAATAAATAATGAAAAGAATTGTTGCCAATCATATTGAGCACATCTGACTGAAGAGGGACAATAAACAGATAATATATGGGTAATATCATTGCAATTAAGTAATTTTAAGTAAGCGGCGATAGCCTAGTGGTGTACGTAACGGACTGCCGAGACGATGGTCTCGGGTTCGATCCCAAGGTACCCCCGGCACACACATCTGACTTTTAGAAGTTATGTGTGTATTAAAATTGTTAATTATCGCTCGCTTAATAATGTGCCCGGTAAATGGCAATAGGCTCGCCCCCTATTACATTGGGACCTAAACATAACTGGCGGATTGTGGGTGTGTATACGCCTCTGCCTACCCGTTTGGGGATAAAAGGCGTGAAGTTATGTTATGTGATGTTATGATTAAGTAATTTTACACAAACTATTTCAATTCCTAAATTGTTTATTCTAACAGGACACTCTTGTACCATTATGGATTAATGAATTTTAAGAGCTGTACCGCCATATCCATTCTGGCGATCACGTCTAAAAATATTGTACCTGCTAATGTTCAAATGCGATTCTGGTTCAAGCCAGGTTTCTGACACGATAGCAATATGTATCTTTTCCTGGGACAGTAAAAGTTCAAATTCAACAAGCTTAGGTCGTAAACTCTGTGCATTCCACTGCAATATACTTAACTTACTATTTTTATTAACATTGTTAGCCATTTATAAACAAAGACATAATTTTGGTAAATGAATTTTGGAAATTGAGGTATGCTCAATTTCCCTCATAACTTTCAAAAAGAACCGACTACAAACTTCCATCAAAAAACTTCCTATTTGATCTACTTGATATCGAAACTATTGTCTGTCAAAAAATATCCTTTAAATGTTTAAAAATACTAGATAAACTCATATCAAAAGATGAACTTGATTTCTTACTTGTTTGTTTTTTTTCTTTTTCTTTGAGTACGCTTGCAATCTCACTGTATAATGGAATGTCTTGATTTTTACTCGTACTTTCCTTATCATGCTTCTTCTTTTTTTTCTTCTTTTTATTGCGAGTTTGTACATTACTATCTCCTATCAGTTCTTCCGTTTTCGAACAACTAAATGATGATGTAGTCATCTCATTATGAAAAACAGCCTCAGCCGTAATGAGAACCTTATTCGAGCTCTGTAGATCACAAGTTTGAGCCTCAAAACCATCCTGCTTTTCATGACTATTGTTTTTCGAGTCTCCCGTACTCTTCTGATTCATATTGTACATGACCATTGCCTTCCGGTTTCTTTTTCTTTTATGAAAACTGGACATCTCTTAAATAACGCCATATGCGGCCCTTTATAATTTATACACACATAAGAAGTAGCGTCGCAATTGACGTGATTATTACCACACTTGGGGCACATCGGATTTTTGTTTGGACATGAGCGAGCAAGGTGACCAAATCTCCAGCAGAGTGAACACTGTGATACTGGGAATACGAAAGGTTCCACTTTAAAGCGACAGCCATACCCATATACGTATGGGGGTAAATTCGATCCTTTAAAACATATTCTTACTGTTTCTGAGTTCATCCACTCGCCTTTGCTGTCTAATCGCTTAAGCCTTTTAACAGATTTAATTTGATAATCACATTTTAAATAATCTATGATTTCTTTTTCTTCCACCTCTAAATCAATTTGTCTCAAAATGCCATAAGTCAAATTTAATTCATCTGTGAATTGTACTCTGCATTCAAAGCCCAACACATTTTCTGACTTCAGTAGCTTCAATGCGCTTTCTCTGTCTTTAAAATCAATAAAAACTTTATATGCTCCTTTATATGTCATTTTCATGATATTTTGTATACCCGCGCTTCGTAATAACTTTGCCATACCGAACTGTTTGGGCAAAGTTTCTTTACTCGTAATAGAAATAGTGCATTTTTCAGATTCCACGTCTATTCTATTCAAATTCTGCTCGTTTGAACTTCTTCTAGCTGGTCTTTTATGTCCTCGTACAGTTATAAAATCATTATCTTCCACATTCTCCTCGGCGTCTTGACGGTATCTCTTCTCAGGTTGACGTACACATTCCATTTCCTATCCACTCATACTCGTGTCTGTTGTCAAATTAGTAATAACTAGTTGCTCTCTATTAATTTCCACATCGTCCTCAATTATATCACTGCCGCTAGTATCACAAAAGTCTATATTTTCAAGTATACAACTCATTTATACCACAAAAATAATGAGGGTACATTAGCTTTTTTTTGCAAAAAAGACATAAACACGCGCACAACAGATGTGCACTCGCGTCGATGGCTCGCGCGCAACTGACCAAGTATTTTAAGTCAGTGTTTTCCCAAAAAGTATGTACTCAGCCCATGATAAAGAAGCCATCTATAAAATTTATTTTACAAGATATACAAAAAATATATATTTTCTATTAAACTTTTTTTTAAATCTACATTTCACAGGACTAAAATGTGATGTGAACGAAGGGTAAGCTACTTTTTAGGTTATAAATAAAGTGCATTGACCTTACGCATCGACCGTCACGATGCTTTGCTATGAAACAATAATTTCGGTGAAAATAAAAATTTGAAAACAAAATAATATTGTGTAAAATAAATCTTAGGTAACTAGTTTCTATATCATGATATATCAGCCCATGGGCTGAGTATATACTTTTCGGGAAAACACTGACTTAAAACATACATGGTGTATATCGATGGATGCAGGGCGTCTATGTCTAGCAGTGGACGTCTCTAGGCTGAAATGGTAATATTTATGATCCTTTATGGTCAAAACATAATTTCGATGTTAATTTGTAACATTTACTATTTTGTGTGTCAGGGAGTCCTCCTTAACTGAGTTATAATTTGCCATATTTCTATGTCTACTATTAAGAAAAGAAATATTAAATATCTATTTTAATTGGGTAACATTTTGTATACTTTATAGATAAAACAGGTATCCATTTTAATTACTTTTCAGAATGCGAAAAGTACAGGAAAACAAGAAATAATTTTTGGTTGGACGGAAACAATTCTTTTGATGTCACAAAAGTAATGTTTGTAAATTCAGGATTCACATTTTCATTCCTATTTTCCTCTATTGTTAAAAATGTAAATGTTTCCATGTTAGGAATAACTGGCAGAAAGTGTGTTATGGTGAAGAAAAAAAATATAAAAAAAGGAAGTCAGCGCTTGTGTGTGCTGTGTGTTGGCAAATGGTAAACTGGATTCCTTCTTGCTCCAGTTTCACATATCCTAACTTATATTTCTTGTTCCCCTTTTCTCAAGCATTATTTTTATTTTTTGAATACTTTCAAAGTTTTTATTTGTACACACACATATTTAGGTATGTAATGAGTCTCAATTACCGAGATTTTCAAAAATTTGCGTATGTGATGGGATGCTACAGCTGTGGTCGCGGTAAAATACATATATTGTTTTTATTGCCTTTACTATTTAGCCCCAAGTGTTGTCTATTGTTTCTATCCGATGGCTGTAGGAAAGAAGGCATTTTTATTTACAGGTACATGACAATACTTTAAAAGAGTTCTTACTTAGACCAAGTTTATTAGATCATAGCTTATTTATTGCTTATAGCAAAGATCTTATATAATACTTTACAATTTATATTATATTTAGAAATTTGCCCGCATGTTTATCAGTTCTCTGATTGCCATAGTACAGGCTCTGCCCAGTTAGGGATCAGATGAACGTTTTTAAATTGTCTCAGAATATAATAATAATACTTCTTTGTCTAATTTTTTGCATGAGTGTGTGGAAACCTTTGTGTAGCAATGTATTTATAGGCCGCCCGAAGGAAGGCCTCCGACATGGTCTGACTATTCCTCTTGAGACAACGACCGGAATCGGCTGCTTTATGTGCCCTCTGATGCACGGTAGCGCTCTGATGAAAATATATGCCACAAGTGGTCACCCATCCAAGAGGCGACCTGTGCCAGCGTTGCTTAACTTTGCCGTTCAAATACGAACGGCAAGCTAAGCCTTGAGTTTTTAATATAAGTATCTAATACAATAAATAACGTGCATAACAGGTAAATAGGATCATATGGTCTTAATTTAAGTAACAAATATAGCAAATCACGAAATTAGTTTCATCATTCAACAAAAAAGAATCCTGTTCCAAGTAAGGGACTTTATTCGTAAAACACCCTCTAGCCAAACTTACTTAGCTAAAATGGGACAGATTACAGCTGAATTCTATTCTAAAACATTCGTATCTTTATATACAATCAAAGCAATACCTCGTTAGCCAGTAAACATCCGTAAGATGCTTATGACTACCTCACGCAGCGTGAGGTTTGTGTGCGTTACGCGGGACACGAACACAATAGGACACCGTTTAAGGGTTCAGGGGTCGAGAGGGGAGCCCATTTTATGGAATCTGTTGCAGGATCCTCTACTGAGGGAGCGGGGGTACTACAGCCAGGCATTTGCCGACGATCTGGTTGTCGTCTTCCTTGGCGACTCGGCGGTGGAAATCCAGACCAAGGCGCATGTTCGGGAGTGTCAAGAACAAACTTAAATTTGCGCAACATAAAACCAAGGCCATGCTCATCACAAATCGGCTGAAATATGACAATCCACACCTGAACATGGGCGGGATCGACATCGAGATGTCCCGAAATATAAAAATACTGGGCCTCACTATCGACGACAAACTCACGTTTAACGCGCACATATCTCACACTGTGAGAAAGTGCTTGGCCATTTACAAGTCGCTGTCTAGAGCTGCGAAAATAAGTTGGGGACTCCATCCGGAGGTAATCAGGAGCATGTACACGGCGGTAGTGGAACCCATTGTGTTGTATGCGGCAAGTGCATGGGCACCGGCGGTCAAAAAGAAGGGCGTGCAGAAGCAGCTGAATCTCCTTCAGAGAGGTTTTGCACAAAAGCTCTGCAGGGCATACAGGACCATCTCCCTGAACGCGGCCCTAGTCTTGGCCGGGAGCTGCAGCCTTGTTCGAGGCACGGTCGGGACTGGGGCGCAGTGAGGTAGAGACGATGGAGCCCTACAGAAGCAAGCCGCATCCGGCCTTGCATATGAGCATGCAGTTCATTGACCTGGTGCACCCAGAAGTCGTGTTGGCAAATGCCAACCAAGATGTTAAAATTTACACGGATGGCAGTAGGATTGAGGGCAAGGTCAGAGCCGCACTATCCGTGTGGACTGGTGAGGCCGAAAACCGGGCCCTCAAACTCAAACTGCCATCATACTGCACGGTGTATCAGGTAGAACTGCTTGCCATATGGAAGGCCACAGCGGAGATCGCGGCCCGCTCTGAAGCGAGCTTCAGAAGTCTTCAGTGAATCACGCGCGGCCCTTCAAACCGTCGTAAATAACAGGGCGACTCACCCGCTAGCGGTTAAGGATCGTAGAAACCTGCATGAGGGGAGGATCCAGAACAAAACTGTGTCTTTGTTCTGAATAAAAGCACATGCAGGTCATACAGGGAACGAGAGGGTTGACCTGCTGGCGAGAGAGGCCGCTCTGAAATTGAAGACAGCGCCGCACTACGACAAGTGCCCGATTTCATTCGTGAAGCGACAGATCCGTCAGGAATCGCTTCACGAATAAAATCGGAGGTATAGAGAAGGGGGCACCGCCGCTGTGACAAAACTCTTCTTCCCGGACGCAGTGGAGGTACACAGGCTGGTCTGCAAAATCGACCTGACAGCGACACTAACGCAAGTACTAACGGGACACGGCGGGTTTTCTGAATATTTACACCGATTTAAATGTAAAGAGAACCCGTCGTGTCTCTGTGAGCCGGAAACCTCGGAGTCCGTACTCCACGTGCTAATAAAATGCCCTATCCACAATGTGGAACGCTATAATTTTGAACAGAAAATGGGGGACACCATAAGGGTGGATAACTTGTGCACCCTTATGGCGGACCCCATCACAAGAGGTCTAATGATGAAATTCTGTACTACGGTTGCAGAGCAAGTCATGCGCAGAAATAGATAAAGTAGGGAGTAGAATCTTATTTGATAAAATATGACCTTCGGACTCCCTAATAAGTCTTTCTGCGCATGGCCCGCTTCGCAGAAAGTCCTTCTTCTTTCTCTTAGCGTTATCCCAGTTTCAATCTGGGGTCCGCTTTCTAGTCTAACCGGATTTGACTGAATATTAGCTTTTCCACGGAGCGACTGCCTGTCTGACCTCCGCAACCCGAAGGGATAGCGATATTCCATGGTTTAGACTAGTGTTAGTTTTATTTAGAAGGTACTGACGCCCTGTAACGATTGTCAAAGATCTTCATGACAATCGGGACCGACGGCTTAACGTGCTCTCCGAGGCACGGGACAAGCGATAATTAACAATTCAATACGCACATAATTCCGAAAAGTCATTGGTGCGCGCCGTGGATTCGAACCCGATACCCTCTGCATCATGCATGGCAGTCTGTTGGTATATCCACTCGGCTATCGCCGTTTTGTAGCCGGTCTCGGTAGCTTCGACTTTCGCAAGATAACTCCAAAGGATGTCATCCCTTTTCAAACACCAGGCGTGTACAAGGTGGATTGCAGCTGTGGTAGTTCCTACATCGGGCAAACAAAAAGGACCATCGCCGAACGAGTTAAGGAACACATTACGGCCGTCAAAAACCGACAAACCACCAAGTCGGCCATAGCTGAGCATTTGTTGGAGTCAGGATCCAATCACTGGATTGAGCTACATCGGCCCCAGGTTCTCTCCACAGACAGTCACTATTTTTCAAGAATAGCACGGGAAGCCGTTGAAATCAAAAAGCACACAAATTTCAACCGGGAGTTTACCGTTTATCTACATCTTGGAATCCTGTCATCAGCAAATGTAGACACCGACGAGGTGATATTACGCGCCAGTGTGAAGATACCATTAGTGTTGTGTGTCGAAGTACCGACAGTTCCGAACATATAAAAGTTAATAATTGTGAAGACCAAGTGAGGGTAGGTTCCAAAACCCGCACTTCTCGGAGGCAGCGCTGACGAACATCAGTCATCCCGTGACCACGGCTGGTGTAACCCATGCCGAAACGTCGGGACAAATAGAAAGGTATTTCATCTTTCTTTTCGTTTATTAACACGATTCAGACCCGTTACATAATTTTTAATATGTGTACAAATCGTGGTAGTTTAAAAGTAGTTATTTTAATATTAAGTTTGGGACCATTTGTGTAAGAATTTTAATTTCAGTAAATCTACTAATGAGGACAACAACACCAATAAAAGTCTACCTAAAATGAAAATCAACTTTCTTTTAGTTAAAGTTTTTTACCAACAACATTTTTATTAATTAGTTATACCAACTTCTCGGTAACACTCTTTATTGTTGCCATAAAACAAATACCTACGTACAAATTAAAAACAAACACAGCGACCTGTAAATCCCTAAGTATACTGCGTAATAAAAAATAAAAATAAACAGAGTGAAAATACACGAAAGTCAAGACAATACAAGGACGATATACATTATATGTGTATATCGTCCTCCATTAAGTGACTTTAATTTGTTTGAATCTGTTATGGAAGATGCAATTAGTAAAATTAGGAGCAATAAGAAAGGGATTATAGTTTGTGGTGATTTTAATGTTAACATTCTTGAAAATTCAATAATGACTTGTAGATTTTTAAACCTTTTTAGATCATTTAATTTGAAAAATTTATTTCTTGAACCAACTAGAATCACAGCAACATCTTTCACCTGTCTTGATAACATATTTAGTAATTGTATTGTTTCAGATAGAGTAGTTACTTCTGAATTAACTTCGGATCACTGTGGTCAATTAGCTAGGTTTCCATATTACAATGATAGCATCGTACAGAGAGTGTTGGTTAGGCCATTACCTAGGCATAAGTTTAATGAATTCCGGAATAAAGTATTGATTGGAATGAATACTATGAATCCTGACTTAATAGAAATAGATTCGCCAAATAAGAATTTTAACAATTTATTTTATATAGTTAATAACACGTTTCAGAATACTTTTAAGACTAAGAAGAAAGTAATTAAGGAATCTCGAGCTTTTAATGAGTGGGCTACTGCGGGTATTTACAAAAGCAGAGCAAAAATGTATGAGTTGTATGGTATGAAAAAATACAATTCTGATTTAAACTTCACTGAGTATGTTAGGAATTATTCTAAAATATTTAAAAGAGTGTGCAATACAGCTAAAGCTATATTCGTTAGGAATAAAATTAAACAATCTTCGAATAAAGTTAAGGCAACCTGGCGAGCTATTAATGAAACAACAGGTAAGACAACATTAAGAAGTAATAGTTTTAGTCTTCTTGATAATGATACATTAATTCATAATGACGAAGAAGTCGCACACACATTTAATAACTTTTTTGCTAGCATACCACTTACTACTACTAGAGAATTAAAATCATCAGCTATAGTCGCAGGAAACCTATTAGAGTCTAGTGTAGGAAAATGTGAAGTAATATTTAAATTTCATAGTATTAGTTCTACCGATATTATAAATACTTTTAAGTCTTTAGAGTCTAAAAATACAGGTGATCTCTGGGGCATTTCTGTTAAGGTTTTGACAAGTATAATTGATGTAGTGGCTCCTTATTTAAGCAACTTATTCAATAAGTGTATTAAATCTGGCAGTTTTCCAGATCTTATGAAACATAGTAGAATAATACCTCTGTTCAAATCCGGCAATAAGACTGATCCTAGTAATTATAGGCCAATATCGATACTACCTGCTTTTAGTAAGATTTTTGAAAAGATCATACTCAAGCAACTACTAAGACATTTTAATCAAAACAGCCTCCTTCATGGTGAGCAATATGGTTTTACCAAGGGTCTTTCGACAACAGATGCAGGAGTAGCGTTACTCAAACATATCTACAGTGCTTGGGAGAATTCCCAAAATGCTGTTGGTGTGTTCTGCGACCTTTCGAAAGCATTCGATTGTGTCTGCCATGAAACGCTCTTGTGCAAGCTTAGACATTACGGCGTCCAGACTAAAGCATTGGATGTCATTAAGTCGTACTTAAGTGACAGGATCCAATGTGTTGAAATAAATGGCTCAAAATCCAGTGGCTTACCTGTTGATTTAGGAGTGCCACAGGGCAGCATCCTAGGGCCTTTCTTGTTTCTTGTTTACATAAACGATTTACCTTTTTACTTGAGAAACATTTGTGACGTTGTACTGTTTGCTGACGATACTTCTTTGATATTTAAAGAAGATAGAAATAAGGAACACTTTAACGAAATAAACAGTGCACTCATTCAAGTGACTAAATGGTTTAATGTAAACAATCTAGTACTGAACGCCAAAAAAACAAAATGTGTTAAGTTTGCTCTGCCTAATGTCAGAAACCTTGGTCCTAACATAGTTTTAAATGACGATGTACTCGAAACAACTGAATCCACATTATTTCTAGGATTAACACTTGATTCGAAGTTACAATGGGGTGCGCATGTTACATATCTCTCAGGGAAACTTAGCTCAGCTGCTTATGCCGTTAAGAAGGTTCGTAGGTTGACCGATGTCGATACGGCTAGATTGGTTTATTTTAGTTATTTTCATAGTGTTATGTCATATGGCATATTGTTATGGGGTAGAGCTGCTGATATCCAAAATATTTTTATATTGCAGAAACGGGCAGTTAGGGCCATTTACCAGTTAAAGACAAGAGTCTCACTCAAAGAAAAATTTAAAACTATTGGTATTCTTACTGTAGCGTCACAATATATTTATGCCAGTGTTATGCATGTAAGACTAAACATAAATTCTTATAAAATGAATAGTGACAGACACAATATCAATACTAGAAATAGACATAAATTATGTGTTCCGTATTTTCGTTTGCACAAAACGCATAGCTCTTTTATTGGGCTCAGTATTCGCATATACAATAAATTACCAACTTATATTTTAGACTTGCCATTAAGTTCGTTTCAGGCAGAAGTTAAAAAGAATCTTATAAATAAGGCATATTACAGTTTGAAGGATTATTTTGATGACAGGAGCGCTTGGAAGTAGTTCTTCGCTTTTGACTAGGTCAATAATTAGTAGTTTTATTTTATAGTGTAGTTAATTACGATATTCTCATTTCATACGATATTTTGCATTCATGTTCCACACTTTCATTATAACTTTGCGGATTTGTAAAATGTGGGTAACTCGTGGTCATGGGCTAACTAATAGGTTGTCGATTGCTTTGGTTTCATAATACCGTTACTTTCTGCTTCATTCACTTCTACCATAGTTCTGACCATGTTCACGAGTTGCCTACATTAAAAAGACGTAAGTGGATGCTCCTGTTTCACCATATTTACTTTGGGAGGCTTACCATATGAACATCATTTACTGCTTGAGTATGATATCAATAGCTACTAAAAATTTTACTAGTAGATGTCTACAATGTGAAACAGTTGCAGCTCCTTACAAAAATAAAATGTACCACCATTATATTTGTTTGAAAAGAGTGGCCATGAGTTTTATTGCCCGTTCTTTCTCGTGGTTCTACCTATTGCATTGCGAACGTGGCAGTAAATGTAAATGTAGAATCATTAAGTAATTAACTTAAATTTTGACGTTCATAAGCGTCACTTAGTGGCCTAGATGAATAAATGATTTTGATTTTGATTTTGATTTTACTAGAGCAAGAGGGTTGACTGGATGGACATCTCGGTATTAAAACAAACAACTTTCTTAGAATTTCAACTTTTACAGGACATTTATTATACTTTCGCGTCGCCTTTTGTAACCCGTAAATGTCCTCCCAGTTATACGATTGTTTAACAAATTTTTTTTTCAAAATGTGCAAAGATGCGAAAATAACAAAATATGAATATTCATGATCGGAAAAGTACTTTTTGAATGTTTTATTCTGAGAAATAAAAATGCTTTGACGGCGTTGTTCTTTTTATTCCTCGCAAATTTTACTGGAGTTATAAAATTGCGCGAACTTATTATTATAAATAAGCCCTCCCAGTTATACAAATATATTATTGGCATAGGTATCTAACAAAATACATGATAACTTCAAATAGTATACAAGAAAGTTTGAAATGACTTACACATAGAGGATATCGGGTTTCATC
This sequence comes from Euclidia mi, assembly GCA_944739405.2. Lineage (NCBI taxonomy): Eukaryota > Metazoa > Arthropoda > Insecta > Lepidoptera > Erebidae > Euclidia > Euclidia mi. The sequence goes on from OX123190.2 coordinate 52,020,633, forward strand.
AATATTAAAATTGAGAAGATGACAGAACTCCTTACTATTTCTTCGCATCGTTTAGAAATTGGGTCTCCAGTTATTAGGTAGCAGATTGCATTGTATCGTTCAATATTTTACAGACAACAAAACAGAGGACACTCAACACAGGGGTGGTTTTCTTAACGAAGTCTCCCAACGTGTTTTCGTAGATTACACAAATATTTGTCCCGTGCTAATGCAGCAAGTGTTGTGTATTCGGCTACGATGTTGTAGCCTCTTAAACCAGAACATTGTTTGAGCAAGCATCGTGCACAATGTAGGTACCTATTGATTATTGTGTAAAGGACGGGTTGACACCACTCTTATTATTTATTCAAAATACGTTAACAACTTGTAAGGATACCTATCATTATAATTATTATACACGCATTGCAGTGAAACACAACAACGTATTTGTATTCAAGTTATTAAATTAAAATTCAAATTGCACATTCAAAACGAAACAAAAAATGGGCAACTTCATTACACCAGCTAATTGCAGTAAAGTTATACCTATCAAGCTAACAGGCAAACATTTTCATAAAGTCGCATTAACTAAAGAGACCCTTTGGGTTAATGATAGACTCCATTATTCGTGATGCCGAATGACCTCTCTGATCACAGTTTGGTAAAACGGACATTAAAATTTCCACGACTTTACTCTTAAGTGATTGTGATTTGATCTCAAGAGAAAATTGAAATGTTTTATCGAACGAATTGTTTGAACGTTCATGTTATCCGATTTATAATCACCTATAGTAAAATGGGGTAATATAAGAGATAAACCAGCTTTAAGAGATATTCGGTCGTTTGCTAGTTATAATCAACTTTTCATACTAAACGGATTATCTTCTGAAACGGTTAAAATAGTGCATTTTCGTTTCATCTCATATTTTCCGCAGATTTTCATTAATGCGCTTAAACAAAGCGGGTAGTGTACATTATTTTATTACGCAATTTACAGAGTGTGGTGCAGTTAATCCCGTTCGTAATTATCACAGTCTTTTCAGTATTTGGGTTATCCAAAAAATGCAAGGATATAATATATTTATGGCGTTCACATACAGATATACATATATTTGTAAAGTGGATTTGCGTTGTCATTTATATGACGTCCTGTGATTTTGTAGGTATGGCTACTTTACGTTTGTAAGTTCACGCCAGGCTTCAGCCATGCTGACCTGGTTGCTACGAACATAAGACACAATGTGATGAAATGATTTGCCATTTTACCTGAGAAATATTTGTGACGTGGTATTGTTTGCTGACGATACTTCATTGATATTGAAAGTAGATAGAAATAAGGAAAACTTTACCGAAATAAAATGTGCTCTTATTCAGGTGACTAAATGGTTTACTGTAAACAACTTAGTACTGAACGCCAAAAAAACCAAATGTGTTAAGTTTGCTTTGCCAAACGTCAGAAAGCCTGGTCCTAACATAGTTTTAAATGGTGATGTTCTGGAAACAACTGAATCTACACTGTTTTTAGGAATAACACTTGATTCAAAGTTACAATGGGGCGCACACATTACACATCTGTCAGCGAAACATAGTTCGGCTGCTTATGCCATTAAGAATGTGTGCAGTTTAACAGATGTCGATACGGCTAAATTGGTATATTTTGGCTATTTTCATAGTGTTATGTCTTATAGCATATTACCATGGGGTAGAGCTGCTGATATCGAAAGTATTTTTATATTGCAAAAAGGGACAGTTCGGGCCATTTACCAATTATGAACAAGAGTTTCGCTCAAAGAACGATTCAAAGAAATCGGTATTCTAACAGTAGCGTCTCAGTATATTTATGTTAGTGTTATGCATGTGCGTAAAAATATAAATTAATATTCAAAGAATAGTGATATACACTCTATAAATACAAGAAATAGATGTGACGTCACATCGCGCTCCTGCGCCGCGAGCCCCGCTACGAGTGACGCACAGCAATGGGCCGCTCCCTCGCGCCCCTCCGCGCTGGCCCTATAAATACAGGGGACACACGAGACTTCGTCCCTTTTGCTCCGGCCAGCACCACCGAGTTGAGTACAAGATCATCTGAAGACCTGTGAAGTGCCAACGCCGCCCACGCCCGGGATAATTTGTCTCTTCTGTTAGCCTTAATCGTCAGTTCTTTTTTGTATCGAATAACTGGAATTATAACGCGAGTTTAAACTTTCCTGGTGATATTTTTTATTTATTTCCCGTAAGTCAACCTAATTATCTCTCTTTAATTGCTCGGCGAGTGATCGATCCCGGCTACCCCGTGGAAATCAATCACTCGTGCGACATTGGCGCCCAATAGAATTTTTAATTATATTATATATATAATTTTTAAAACGTAAGTTGGCACTTTACAGTTGAGTGAAATAATTTCTTTTTCTCTTGTATATTTTTCTCCTGTGTGTGCATATATTCTGGTGTGGTGAATTGCGTACAGGTACAGTTTCTATCTATTTTGGTTGGCCATAAGCAATTTAACTGTATAAATTCCATAATCAAATTGTTATTATAGGTACTTTATAAACGATCATGGTGATTAACCGTACGTCGCGAGCTCGGAACAGTCGAATAGTACCTACCATTTAGAACGTACCTAGTTGTCGTTATGACGCACGCGCGTTCACTCAGCGACGCGCCGATAAATAAGTGCCTAACTAATGACTCACCATTGTTTACATTCAAAAGGTGGTTACTGGTCGTGTTCTAGTTATTAATTAGAGCAAAATATTTATTAATTTCTTTCCTTTGACATTGAGCGGTCCGGTCGTGTCTGCGGCTTGTATTATTTTTGTTCATCTTTACGAAAAATCTGTTGTTATACCTAACTATATTCAAAAAGTTTACTTATCTAGTGGCAAAGGCCGAACCCAAGATTTATAAGTCGTAGGGCTAGATCAAGTTTCTTATATCTACAAATCATTATTACCTAATAATTACCCTAAGCGCTTCTCCATAGATTGTTATCTTTAATATTAGGCTATTACACTGGCCTCGGCATTTACATGTAGGTATGTGTGATGAATTATGAATGATAAATGTTTATGTTCGGGTCATTACCCGAACACCGTCATCACACCTACATTCATACAGGCTTGTGTGTATGTAATCAATAAAATACTCTTTATAAATTGACCTACAAAATAAGTGCAAGGCAGTACATACTTAACATTCGCGTCAAGCTTACAATTAGTATTCAACATTATTTTGTACTCATCAACATTTTTCACTTTCATAGAACATCAACATTAATTTAACTAGTATTTAAGATAGTGTAATTACTATTATTTGTGAAGTGGAATAAACATTTAATCTGCACTCAATCCTCTCTATCATTTCGCAATCTCACTGTAAGCTAAACACCGCCACATTGGTCCTTCGAGAGACCTTCGCGCGCCGCGTATTCGTATCTCGCGATTCCGTGGAGTGAGGGTTTGAACTAGCTAACAAAGTGCAGTGTGTGGAGTGCAGTGCCCGGATTGAAGTGCCAGGATTGCAGTGCTAACATTCAACAAACAACAAAGGATTTAGCAGAAACAGCAAGTCCGGAGAGTTGCTATATTTCTAGCATATAGCAAAACAAGTAACATTTTTCTTTTTTCTTATTATTATTTCTTTTCTACTTAACATTGCCATGGAGGATTTGGTAGAAAATCAAGCAAAGATCTACGAGAACATCGTCAAGATCGGTGTCAACATAAAGAAGGATAGTTCTGACAGAAAATCGTCCGAGTATTTTAAGAAGCGATTGGAAACGCTGGAGCAATACTGGTCAGATTTTCAAACTAATCACGCTAACATTAATAAGTATGCTGAAAAAACGCATCCGTACTTTACTGAGTTAGAGCATGCCAGAACATTTGAAGCATATGAGTCCGTCAAAGCGTTGATTGAACAACAAAGTCAACAATTTTTGTCCAAGTTGAAAGGTCCGTCAACTAGTGGACATAACATGCAGCTAGGAGGAAACGAACAATCTTTTGAAGACGCATCTCATGACATGATGAAGGAACAGTATACTCCCAGATCTGTTACTTCAAACCAGGGTACGAACAGCAAACTTGACGACTTGATGCGCAAACAATACGCGAACTTTAAGGCTTTTGTAAGGACAGCGGCTAACATAGAGATAGACTCGATACAAAGCAAGTGGGAATACGAAGACGCATTAAAATCCTTGCAAACTAGATGGTCTAATATAGATTCCCTACACTGGGAAATAGATATTGAGTTGGATGGTACGAATCGAGAGTATGAAAACTTGTTTAATAAATACGAAAAACAATTCAACCTGCTAAAACGAGCCTTAGGTACGAAGATGTGTTCGGTGGTACATAGAGAGAAGTCGACACCTAAATTAGACATTCCAGTTTTTAGCGGTAACTACAATCAGTGGGTATCGTTTAGGGACTTATTTTCGGAAGCAATCCATAACAACAATTCTCTCTCTAATGGCCAGAAAATGCAGTTTTTGAAAGCGAAAGTCCGTGGCGAGGCAGAACGTTTAATCCAGCATTTGCAAATAAGCACAGACAACTATTTAGTATGTTGGGAGATTCTCAACCATCGGTACAATAACAAAAAACTTATATTTTCATCCCATATGAATATATTACTAGGACTACCCAGCATACAACAACCTTCCCTTCAACAAATTAAGAAAATCCACGATACAACATTAGAGTGTCTGAATGCCATTAAAAACTTGGGCGTCGATACATCAACCTGGGACCCCATGATTGTGCACATACTTAGCCAAAAGCTGGATTCAGACACGTTTACAGATTACATAGAATCATTGAAAAACTCTAAGGAACTACCGGTCCTCAAGGAATTCTTAGAATTTTTAGAAGGGAGATTTACTAGCCTAGAGACTGTAACATCGCGCCGTAAAGAAATTATTCCACAAAAGAATAATTATAATCAAGCAGTTATGAATTCTAAAAAGTACAATTTCAAGCCATCGAACTCTAATAATTACAGCGGTCATCAAAATCAGAGCTATAGCAACAAGCCTATTGCGAAAACAATGCATGCGTCGAATTATACATGTCCTCTTTGCAATAAACAACATGGCATTTATAACTGCAAAACTTATTTAGAAATGCCAGACGAACAAAAATTGAAAACAGCTTACCGATTAAAATTGTGTACTAATTGTTTATTTAGTCACAAGGGAAGTCAATGTACTTCAACCAAAACATGTCATAAATGTCCCGAATCACATAATACTATTTTACACGATGCTTTCACGAAATCAAAGCCGAGTTCCACTGGGTATCAGAGGTCGAAACACACCGAAAAGTCACTCGAACCTGTAGCAGGGACTTCGCATGCTTCGCAGCAGGAGACTTCGGAGATCTTGCTAGCTACTGCCGTAATAAAAGTAGAGAACGCGGAGGGAACTTACTATCCCATCAGAGCCCTTATCGACCAAGGGTCTCAGATCTCGTTAATAACGGAGAAAGCGGCTCAACTTTTAGGCATTAAAAGACAAAGATGCAAGGGAATCATTTATGGCGTCGGGGAAAAGGAAAACAATTGCAAGGGCATGTTGGAAATTAACTGTGCGTCAATGGTCAGTGACTTTACCTTCAAGTCAGAAGTTTATATTATGAATAATTTAATTAAAAATCTTCCTAACAAAACATTGCCGAAACCATCGTGGCCATACTTAGAAAACATAAACCTAGCGGACCCTGAGTTCTATAAAAGTCGCCCTGTGGATTTGTTGCTTGGAGCCGATGTTTACGCTAACATTATGTTAGGAGGAATTATACGAGGAGAAAATGATAGCCAGCCAATAGCTCAACAAACTCATTTAGGTTGGTTGTTGTGTGGTAATGTGAAAACATACCATTGCCACGTAGTGCTAAACAACATCGATGAGATCAAAAAATTCTGGGAAGTTGAAGAAGTTAGTGAGCAAAAGGGCATGTCTTTAGAGGAACAGGAGTGTATGGATTTTTACTCAAAAACAACAAAGAGAAATCGGGATGGACGGTACGTTGTTCGGTTACCGTTAAAGAAAGACATGAAACATCGACTGGGGGCGTCCAAACCCATGGCATTAGCACAGTTCAGAAATTTAGAGCGAAGACTTATGAAACAAAGTAACTTGCGTCAACAGTATAGAGATGTCATGCAAGAATATTTAACATTAGGCCATATGAAAAAGTCAAACAGCGAACATAAAACGGATTGTTATTTACCGCATCATGGCGTGCAGCGAGAAGAATCAACAACAACAAAATATAGAGTCGTATTTAATGCCTCCGCGAAAACCTCCACAGGTTATAGCCTGAACGATCTCATGCACAAGGGCCCTAACTTGCAACAAGATTTGCAGTCGTTGTTGTTGCGCTGGAGACAATATCCTATTGCCGTTACGTCTGATATTGAGAAGATGTATAGGCAAATAGAGGTAGCCGACAGTGACCAACATCTACAAAAGATAGTGTGGCGTGATTCACTCGATATTAACAATCCTATACAAACGTTCCAGCTAACAAGAATCACATTCGGTACAAAGCCCGCCCCATTTCTCGCCATATTGACACTGAAAAAACTAGCAGAAGATGAACAGAGAAGATACCCAGAAGCATCAAGAGTAGTCTTAGAGGGATCGTTCTACATGGACGATTTCGTTTATAGCTTTTATGACTTAAAAAAGGGTAAAAAGTTGATTGGGGAGTTAATCCAATTATTGAAATCCGGTGGGTTTAACTTGCGAAAGTGGTCATCAAACAGCAAAGAGTTATTAGAAGACATTACAGAACAAAATCATGGCGAAGGCGTATTCAACTTTAAAACAGCTGATACTACTTCAAAAACACTCGGCCTGTGTTGGAACGCAGCCGAAGATGTATTTGAGTTCAATTTTGAATTCGCCGTAACGCAGTCTAAACCAACAAAACGAAGCCTACTATCGGAAATATCCAAACTCTTTGACCCACTGGGCTGGTTAACACCATTTTCTACCAAGTTAAAACTGCTTTTCCAAAAGCTATGGAAAGATAATATACATTGGGATGAACCGGTGCCCGATAACATTTGTCTAGAGTGGTCCAAGTTAAAAGAAGACAAACATAAAATTAAACATTTTAAAATCCCAAGATGGATCAAAAGCGGAGAAAAGGAGACTATCGAGCTTCATGGCTTCTGCGATGCCTCTATGGATGCGTACGCATGTGTAGTATATTCTCGTGTGAGACATCAGCAAACTATTACTCTGGTCGCCGCTAAAGCAAAACTTGTACCATATAAAAAGGCAGTAACATTACCCCGTTTAGAATTGTGCGGTGCGCTGTTATTAACAAAGCTTATTAACAAAATACGCGAAAGTATGAGCTGTGCAACAGAAATTTATGGATGGTGTGATTCGATGGTCGTGTTAGGGTGGTTACAGGGTGAACCTAGCCGCTGGAAACCATTCATTGCAAATAGAGTACAGGCCATAACCAACATTATGCCTACAAACTGCTGGCGCTTTGTCAAATCAAGTGACAACCCAGCAGACTGTGCAAGCCGTGGCCTAAACATATCACCATTAATGGATCATCCCTTATGGTTTCAAGGACCTTCATGGCTTCAAAAATTCAATAAGGAAGAAATATCCAAGCCAATACTAGTTTATAAAACGGACGAAGAGATTAGAAACATTAAACAATCTAACATTATACAGAAAAGTAGTACAAACATAATTGATGACTTATTAAAACAATTTAATTCATTTTATAAAATAACGCGCATATTGGCATGGATTCTCCGAGCACTGACCCCTGTCTCGCAACGTAAACAGTTACCGTCGTACCTAACATTGCGTGAGTTACGATATGCAAAATCGGCTATTGTGAAACATGAACAAAGGAAACAATTTGCACCAGATTCAGATAAAATTAGCAAAGGTGACAAAATTAGTATTAAAAGTCAGATCTTAAACTTAAATCCGTTTATAGATCATTACGGCATCTTACGAGTAGGAGGTCGATTGAGTAACGCAAACATGAGTTATGAAGCGAAACATCCCAAGATCATATCTCACAAGAGCCGTTTAGCGGAGCTATTAATAGAAGAAGCGCATCTCCTAACTTTTCATGGGGGACCACGACTGACTCTGGCGACGCTGCGGCAACAATACTGGATCACAGGTGGATACAACGCTGCGAAGAAGCAAATTAGAAAATGTATTATCTGTCGAAAGCACGATATACGAACGCAACATCAGCTGATGGCGGATTTGCCGTGGGCGAGAACAAATCCGGCCGCCCCATTCTTCCACACAGGAGTAGATTACACGGGATTTATGGACATAAAAATAAACAAAGGAAGAGGTGTAAAAACAAATAAAGGATACGTAGCGGTCTTTATTTGTATGGTGACAAAGGCGGTTCATTTTGAATTAGTGTCAGACCTTACAACTTCTGCATTTCTAGCCGCTTTGAAGAGAATGGCAGCCAGACGAGGAACACCGCACCATTTGTATAGTGATCAAGGAACCAACTTTATTGGTGCTAACCGAATGATCCAGGAAGAAATGGAACAACTACAACGAATATTTAGTGATACTAGTTTCTTCACGGAAATCACGTCAATGAACATTGAATGGCACTTCAATGCTCCATCGTGGCCGAGTGCTGGAGGTTTGTGGGAGAGAGCCGTCAAAAGTTTGAAATTTCACCTGAAACGTGTAGTTGGAGATCAAAAATTAACATTTGAAGAATTCACTACCCTTTTGACACAGCTAGAGGCATGTTTGAACTCACGGCCATTGTGTTCATTGACGGAAAACATAGAAGAATTAGATTATTTGTCGCCCGCCCACTTTTTAACAGGAAGAGCAGACTTAACAGTTATTGAGACGAAAGAAGATGCCAGAACAAGGTGGCATTTAACTAACGAACTGTTCAAAGATATTTGGAAAAAGTGGAAACTCGAATATCTTAGTCAGTTAACGGCAAGACAGAAGTGGTTCAGACCTCAAAAAAACATTAAAATTGGTGATTTGGTGGTTATTAGGGAAGACAACATCCCCGCAGGAAAATGGGCCATGGGCCGAGTTATTGAACTACACCCAGGGAATGACGGCTATGTCAGAGTAGTCACCCTAAAAACAAAAAATGGCATTTTGAAACGGCCGATCGTAAAATTATCCATTTTACCCCTCGAAACACCCGGAGAAGAGGACCAATATAGCAACCCCTCGTCAGTCTCTTCTCCAAACTCCGAGAAGAAACCTAGCACAACAAAACCAACATCGAGAAGAACCAGTTTATCAAGCGTAGCTATGGCGTTATTATTTTTCTTAACGTTGTCCGGAACTGTGCAGGCCGAGCATAACATAACAAGGCTGGGGAGCAATCATTCACTTTACTTTGACCCTGTAAAACAAGTGAATATGGTCAAAGACAGATGGACATTAGTAGTTTATTACAACATGGCTCCGTATTGGGAAGGTATAACAACATTGCAGAAGACCATGACCTATCTCAATAAAACATGCATAACAATAGGAGACCAGTGTAATCTGATAATGCCGCAATTGTCGCACGAGTTCGAGGAATTAAAATATTATAATATATTACTTACGAACCAGCAGGTGTCGGGTCACGAGCGACGACGTCGCGGGCTCGTCAATGGAATAGGCTACGTTGCAAATTCCTTGTTCGGTGTATTGGACGAACGATTCGCTGAAAAATATGCTCAAGACATCGAACTCATAAAAGGTAATGAAAACCATCTATTAAGTCTATGGAAGAACCAGACATCGATTGTGGAGTCTGAGTACAATTTATTAAAGCGGACGGAAGATTTAATGGCCAAACAACACAAAATTATCAACCAAAATTTAGTGAAAATTGAACAAAGCAACAATAGAATACAACTGGAAATCAATAACATTACCTTACTTCAACATTTTACTTTAATGTCAATAGCAGCGAACAATTTGTACATCAACTTAAGGCGAAGTCAAGATCTTTTGCTGGATATACTTACGGACATTCACCATGGAGATTTCAATATGCATCTACTTACCCCACAACAACTTGAACAAGAGATTCGCCTCATATCATCACAGTTATCTGCCGATGTTGTCTTGCCAGTTAGACCGTCTAACATACGAACCATCTACCAACTCTTGAAGATAAAGTCAAGGATAACATCAGAATACTTCTTATTTGAAATAACATTCCCGCTTGTCAACAGAGAGGAGTATCATTTGTATAAAGTCGTTTCCATACCACATGAAGTGGGCAACGACATGATACAGTATACGCCGATAGCCGAATATATTGCAACGGATTTGAAAAAGGACACATATTTCACAATGAGCGCTGAGGAACTGTCTACGTGTGTCGAACAAGAAAAAGCGTATATGTGCGATCTGAAGAAGTCTGTATATCATCTGAGTAGCGATAACAATTTTTGTCAGATGGACCATCGTACCGAGAAATGTAGGCTTACTCAATCAAAGTGCCAAAATGAGTGGATACCACTAACAAACCCTTCGCTCATCCTTTATCACGTCTGTGGCAACTACACTATAAAAATAATTTGCAATGATCGAGTCGCTATAGAACGGTTGAGTTGTGCTGGTATCTTGTATGTAGAAAATGGCTGTTTACTCAAAGGTACGGATTTTACCCTGCAGTTACCTAAACAGTTGAAAAACGACATCCACATGTCGGCAGATGTTTATACAACTAACATTGATCAGCTCAATTACCTAATTAATACGTCGCTGCCATGGGAAAACATCGAGAACATTAGCGATACAACAGACTTACAGGATGCTTTGGAACATCTGCACACACGCATAAACGAGATGAAGAAATCCCAGGTAGAGTTGGCAGAGACATATTCACCGCATAACATACACCATTATGTGGTGAATTACTCGCTGGTTGCAGTGGTGGCAGCAGCAGCGGCCGCGTTACTGTGGCGCTGCAGACGGCGCCGGCGCGAGCAGGGCGCGCGCATCACGCGGGACATCGAGCTACAGGCCGCGCCCGCACAACGGGCTAACGAAACCAGTGAATGTGCTAGTGAAGTGGTAATAAGTGCTAGTGCGCGTCAGCCTCGGGTTGAACGACAACCCAGTGCCGAATATAGTGAAATAAGTGACAATATCCAAAAAACTAACAAATCGTGTTCGCCAATACCGCGTAAACGTTTTTAGAGACTATAACGTAAACCATACTATTATAACTTAGTTCATACCTATTTTAGTCTGATAACTTAGTATTATAAAATGGGAGTTTCATTTGATTTATAAATTTGATCTTTAATTACTTAATGCACATGTTTATTTTATTTTTTTGCATTGTTTAACAATCATCCTCACAACAATAATGTTTCATCTTACTCATTCCTTTCATCTTGTAGGCCCCGGAATATGTTCGGGTCATTACCCGAACACCGTCATCACACCTACATTCATACAGGCTTGTGTGTATGTAATCAATAAAATACTCTTTATAAATTGACCTACAAAATAAGTGCAAGGCAGTACATACTTAACATTCGCGTCAAGCTTACAATTAGTATTCAACATTATTTTGTACTCATCAACATTTTTCACTTTCATAGAACATCAACATTAATTTAACTAGTATTTAAGATAGTGTAATTACTATTATTTGTGAAGTGGAATAAACATTTAATCTGCACTCAATCCTCTCTATCATTTCGCAATCTCACTGTAAGCTAAACACCGCCACAGTTTATGTTCAAATTCAGACTGCCGTTGTACGCGTGAAGAATGCAAGCGTGGGTCATTATTATTTAGGTATCCTAATTAGCGTATAGGGTTGTCACTTGTTCAAGGTACTCAGGCCCTTGTTTTCTCTAATTTTAGGGAGTATCTTCAGGGCTGCTACGCCCGTTGGGCTAGGGAATTTTCCTTAGGGAAAATCCCGGCCTAACGGGAGGGGTGTGTGACGTCACATCGCGCTCCTGCGCCGCGAGCCCCGCTACGAGTGACGCACAGCAATGGGCCGCTCCCTCGCGCCCCTCCGCGCCGGCCCTATAAATACAGGGGACACACGAGGCTTCGTCCCTTTTGCTCCGGCCAGCACCACCGAGTTGAGTACAAGATCATCTGAAGACCTGTGAAGTGCCAACGCCGCCCACGCCCGGGATAATTTGTCTCTTCTGTTAGCCTTAATCGTCAGTTCTTTTTTGTATCGAATAACTGGAATTATAACGCGAGTTTAAACTTTCCTGGTGATATTTTTTATTTATTTCCCGTAAGTCAACCTAATTATCTCTCTTTAATTGCTCGGCGAGTGATCGATCCCGGCTACCCCGTGGAAATCAATCACTCGTGCGACATAGACATAAATTATGTGTTCCGTATTTCCGTTTGTGCAAAACTCATAGTTCTTTTATAGGACTTAGTGTTCGTATCTACAACAAAATACCGATAAGTATTTTGGACTTGCCGTTTAGCGCATTTCAGACAAAGATTAAAAATGATCTAATGCAAAAGGCAGATTATAATTTAAATGTATATCAGAATGACAAATGGGCTTGGAAATTATGTTTCATAATTCATATATATGGTAAATAGGTAGATAATAATTTTCATGACATGTAATTTAAATAATATTCCATACCAAATAAAAATATGTAAAATAAATAAATAGTTTTTGGAATCGCCACCACATCATTAAATGTCATTCATTACGTTAGATACTTCTTATTTGTTAAATTATTTTTTTATTTAATGTGTTATAATCGTGTAGTCAATCAGTTCGATCGGTGGTTGTATTTCAAGACATAAAGACATAAAGACATAAAGACATATTTATTTCTGCATTTTGGTTGTTTACAACACTTATACATGTCAAAACCCTATTCTAGATGATGCCGGCTTTTCCTAGCTAAATGACTTCTTGAGAAGAAAGGCCGAAACAAACTCAGAGTCATTTTTTTTTGTCACTTCATTTTGTTTAGTATTTTCTTCATCTTTTAAAGTCCAGACAAAAAAAAGGGTTTAGTATGCAAGTACAATGCAGGAAATCATCTGACGCTTTTGACTGACTCGGCCCACTGATGGCCCGCATTCAACAGCAATCGTACGGCTCAACCTTGATTGAGGGAGCCAGCACGATCTGTATCACTATGCCTCCACGCCATCAGAAGGTGTATGCATAAGCATGTCAGCCTAAGCCATCAGACAGGTTGCCACAACTATTTGTTTATATGTTTAATAATGCCCACATCATACTCACAACTTTACAAGCTAATACATAGTAAAATACATGTTGCAAACAATATGTAAAAATAATAAAATTTTAACAATAAAATGTCATATTATATTTAAAATGTCAAAAAATATTATTGAATGTCAATTCAGGAATAATAATATATTACTTAAGTAATTTTAAAAATAGTAAAAATTTAAACAATAAAATGTCATATATTTAAAATGTCAGATAATATTATTGAATGTCAGTTTAAAAATAATAATATATTACTTAAGTAATTTTTAAATGTCAAAAGAAAATAAATAAAATAACAATGTCAAATCAAACAATGTCAAAACAAAATAAATAAAATTACAAATGTCAAATTACAAATGTCAAATTAAAAATGTCAAAATGTAAAAATATAAGTATTACAAATGTAAATAAAAATATCTTGTCACTAATTTCAAAATGTCAAAATTCATAATTTTTAAACTCAATTCCAGGCATTTTTGTCTGCTAAATAATCTTTAACTGTGTAATAAGCTTTTGAACACAAGCTCTGTTTAATAAATACTTTGAATTTATTAATACTTAGTTCCTGAATATTGCCTGGAATTTTGTTGTAAAAACGTATGCTTTGACACTTGTAGGAGTTACTTATTTTTTGTAGTCTAGTTGAAGGTAGAACAAGTTTGTTTTTATTTCGTGTGTTTAATTTATGAATGTCGCTGAATTTGGAAAACATATTTATATTTTTTCTGACATATAACAAGTTCTCATAAATGTATTGAGATGCGACAGTCATGATCTTAATTTCTTTAAATTTTTCCCTCAGTGAATGCCTTGAACCAAGACTGTAGATTGCACGAATAGCCCGCTTCTGCAGTACAAACACAGTTTGAATGTCAGCTGCGTTGCCCCATAATAAAATGCCATATGACATTATGCTGTGGAAATAACTAAAATATACTAATCTGGCCGTATCTATATCAGTTAACTGACGAATTTTATAAACCGCGTACGCTGCAGAGCTAAGTCTATTCGACAACTGACCTATATGTGGGCCCCACTGTAGCTTAGAGTCTAAGGTTATGCCTAAGAATACGGTGTTATCTATAAGATCCAACTCTTCTCCATTCAAACATATGTTAGGTTTAACTTGTTTTACATTCGGTCTTGAAAATCGTATACATTTTGTTTTTTTTTCATTTAACAGTAAATTGTTAGCAGTAAACCATTGAACTACTTTAGAGAGAGCGTTATTTACATCGTCATTATTTGATTGTTGTCCTCTAAGTTTAAAAATAAGTGATGTATCATCAGCAAATAACACTATCTCTTCATTATTTTGCATAATGTATGGCAAATCATTAATATATACAAGGAAAAGGAATGGACCAAGAATTGAACCTTGCGGCACTCCCATTGTGACCACTGAACCCATAGAAACTTTTCCATTTACCTCAACTCTCTGTATCCTATTACTCAGATATGATGTTAGGAGATCCAAAGCAGTGTTCTTAACTCCATAGTAATGTAATTTCCTGATCAATGTTTCATGAAAAACGCAATCAAAAGCCTTTGATAAGTCACAAAAGACTCCCAGAGCATCATGCGACTCCTTCCAGGCATCAAAAATACTATCTAAAAGCTCAACTCCAGCATCGGTAGTTGAGCGACCCCTAGTAAAACCAAATTGTTTTTCATGTAACAGCTTATTGTTATTAAAATGAATTTGAAGCTGACCTAGAATTAATTTTTCAAAAATTTTACTAAACGTGGGTAGCACAGATATTGGTCTATAATTTGTGGGGTCAGATGTGCTACCTGATTTAAATAACGGAATTACTTTACTACTTTTCATTTGATCAGGAAACACACCACAGTCAATGCATCTATTGAAAATCATTGCCAGTTCAGGTGCTACTGTGTTGATTATGGATTTCGTAATCACAACAGAATTGCCCCAAAGATCACTAGTCTTCTTCAAATTAAGACTATTAAAAGTTTTTACAATATCTCTGTCAGTGACATAACTAAAACTAAATTCAATGTTACACCTATCGACATTTTGTTTCAATAGAGATTCGGCGTCAATAGGGGACGAGTTGAGGGATTTAGTGGTTGAGACTGGAATGTCTGTGAAGAAATTTTCAAATGCTGTGGCAACCTCAAAATCTGACTTTAATATCTTGTTATTTAATTGAAGAGTGTAATCGTTACTTTTAATCTTGACCCTTCCAGTCTCATTGTTTATAATATCCCACGTTGCTTTTATTTTATTGTCACTGTTTTTAATTTTTGATTTTAAATAAAGTGTCTTAGCTTCACGACAAATCTTTTTAAATAACTTGGAATAATTTCTTACATATTGACAAAATTGTTCATCATTTTTATTAATTACTTTCTGTTCATATAATTCGTAAAGCTTATTTCTACTTTTATAAATTCCAGTGGTTGCCCATTCACTGAAGGATGTAGTACCAGCAACTGAGATCCTCTTAGGGACAAAGATAGAATTGAATATAGTACAGTACATGTCAAAGAAAGAATTGTACAACTTATTAGGATCGTTATTATAGCATAAGTATGGTAATGTACTTATGAGTTTATCCTTAAGTCCCTCCAGACGACGCAAAGTTTTTGGCACCACACTCAGTTCCTTTCTACCTACTTTTTTAGACTGCATAGCAAATGTTATAGATTGTCCACAATTATCTGATGTTAATTTGTTAATTATTTGCTTTCTAACTGGTACAATGTCTGTAAATATGTTGTCTATACAAGTAAATGTCGTGGAAGTTATCCTGGTGGGTTCCAAAAATAAGCATGCAAGATTATATGACTTGAACAAATTCTTAATTTTGTGGCAATTCAGGGAATCTTCTAGTAAATTAATATTAAAATCGCCACCTACTATTATAGATTTATTTTGTTGGCATAGCTTCCGTAACACATCATCCATGACACTTTCAAAGTTATCATAGCAGGATGATGGTGGCCTATACACACTCAAAACAAGAAGTTGGTCCAACTCCACACAGGCTATTTCAACTGTCCGTTCAACAGAGAAACTAACAATGTCACTACGATTCTTAAATTTAAGCAGCTTGTTAACTAAAATCAATGATCCACCGTGTATTGTATTTTGTCTACTGAACGAACTACCAACTAGATGGTTATTAAAATTGCACATGAACTGGTGATCTTTAAGCCAATGTTCTGTTATACACAAAATATCGACGCATTCACCGTTCATGAACAACTCCACTTCTAAATCTTTATTTGACATACCTTGTATATTTTGATGTACCAGTTTTAATACTTGTGAATTTCTAAATGAAATATTAGTTGGATTGGGCTTATTCGTACATACCAGCCCATTATTAACGAAAGTGTCATTGCAAGAGGTATTCTCTATTGTCGAATTATTTAATTTAAATTAATAGAAATGTCAGACTGTGTAGCCAAAATACTGGCTGAATAATTATAAATGTCATTTTGTTGCTGTATAGGGGCAACACGTTTATTAGCCAAATTCTTGGCTGAAATGTCAATACAAAATGCTAGCGACTCAGCTAGTTGTCTTTTATAATAAGAATTCAGATAACAAGTATCTTGCGTCAAATGTAAAGCTTTACTAACATAATTGTTAGAGTCAAAAACATGAAATTTATCGTTATTGTATGACCAACTACACAAATTTATATTAAGACTATGTCTAATATTATTTTCTTTCTGTGGCAACCCTTTACTGAAAGGTAAAGTGAGCATAATAATTTGATTTAAATTTAATTCACATAATTTACTGTAATAATAGAATAAAAGTCTTTTATTTAAAGATCCTCTTTTACCAAGTAGGATCAATAAAGTTGTATCCTGGTCAAAATTGAAGTTTATAATTTTATCTAAAATAGCAATGGAACTTAACCCAGGCAAACAGTAGTTCATCACTAACCCATCACTATATGCGTTTGCCAACAACTGACCCATAAAAAACACTGACCCGACCCACACTGACCCCAAAAGATATCATGTCAATCAAATATAGGTACTACATTTGCATTTTACACGCGTTCCACAAATTTATGACAATATTAACGATCTGGAAAATGGAGGTAATTCGCGTTCATGGTCAGTATACCAACAGATTGTTAATTACTGCCGGTTCGTGTACCGTTGTCGTCATGCTCACTAAAATGTTATTTCTTGTGGTGGCGTCGTGTGTCGGATCATCCCTGTCCCTCTGATATGGCGAGAGGGATGATAGCTGGCCCATGCGTCATACTCGTGAAAGAGTGCTACTTGCAATGACTGGTCGATGTCGGTCTTACGGGCTGGTATTACATTTTTAATATTTAACTGCATCATCTCCGTCATGGTTCTGAACATTTGCACGGATTGCCTGCCTTATTAGGTACTTAATTTAAGTGGATACTCCTGTTTCACAATGTCTATTTTCAGAGGGCTAATTAAATGAACACCAAAATTTAACTGGATTATGCATGAGTATTAAGTAGAGTAAATATAAACAAGTGACATAGAAGGTGTAACAGTTGCAGCACCTTACAACATTGAAATTGTTATGTATTATGCAAAACCTGGCGATGGAAAAGAGTGACCGTGAGTTTTATTGCCCGTTCTTTCTCATGGTTCTACGCCCTTGCTTTGCGAACGTGGCAGTAAATGTAAATGTAGAAGCTTTAGGTAATTATTATTTTTTAATTTGTCGTTTATAAGTGTCACTTTGTGATTTAAATGAATAAAGGATTTTGACTTTGACTTTGACAACTACCACAAAATTTAAAGGGGATGGGGAATACAACTTATATTTTTACTTTTTCTATTATTTCAGTAAAATCAAATAAATGTCCTTTTCGTTTGCGTCCATTATAATTATAATCATATTTTCGTTAAAACATTTTGAAGTAAATTACAGTTTTTAGACACATTGTTATCGTAAGGTAGTAATTTAAGTATAATTATGTGGTAATTTAAGTGAATATACGTTGTATCTGACGACAAAAACAATTTTTAGATATAGGTAATACTTGTATGGTATGGGATTTATTTAATACTAGAGGACGCCAGCAGCTACGCCTGCAATTTTTTTGAATTTACCCGTTTTGGATGATCCCGTGGGAATTTCGGGAAATCCCTTCTTAGTGCACCCCTACGGTTCCCAAGGAACATACATGCCAAATTTCAACTTCCTGCGCCCAATAATTTCGGCTGTAGCGTGTCTGTCAGTCAGTCAGTAACGCAAGGATTTTATATATTAAGATTATAACAACCGACACAAAGAACAAACAGATCCGGAGCAGCGTTTGGATCAATACAAACATAAAATTATTTTTAAGTAGGGAAGACAAGACTTCCACTTCGTGGGATCAATATGACTTTTTAACTATAGTCGACTCAGTAATCATGTGTGACTGCACAAATGGCTTAGTGCTTTAAGTGTCCACCTCATGATTAGCATTGCTCCAAGTGGGTTCGATTTACACGATCTTACTATTGCGGGAGATGTCTCATTTATGACGATTATGTTTTAGAGCCGTTTTCGGCTATTGTGACTGCTTTGTTTCATGCCAGGTGTTCTCATATCACTTGTGTAGCCAATTTTACTGTAGAAAAGCCTCTTACATTGCGAGCACGTGAGCACACCATTCTCGCAGTAGTAAATGATGGGCGCGAGTGGTTGGGCTTTCGACTCATCGCGCTTAGCGTCAGCGCGTTTGAGCTCGATCCCGTGGGTATTACAGGAATTCCTTCTTATTGTACCCCTAAAAACAAACATGCAAAATTTCAGCTTCTTGCGCCTAATAGTTTTGGCTGTGCATTGTCTGTCAGTCAGTCACTGATCTAATCTTGAAACAACATCTCTGTATACCACATTTTCACAAATAAATATTTTCGTATTTTTTCTTTGTATTTTTTGTCAGTAATACAAGAAATTAATATATTTATATTTAATAATATTGCATTAGATATCTTAGTTTAAATATAGCCTTAATTCTAACAACGAATGCTCTGTATAACACTTTTAATAAAATATTGCCTCTGTTATGCTATTAATGTTATTGGGTCACTTTGAAGTTAAGGTTTCCTTTTACAATTACATATATTAGATTCCTGGAACTGATTTAGTTTGAACTTCATACGATATTAGTAAGGCTTCGTTACCAGTACGTTATACCAGTTCGTACCGGTTTGTTATTGTACGCAGAAATAGCGTATATATAGTATATAGATAATAGCGTATATATATAGTAGATTATATGCTAACTTAAGCAAAATATTGTATGTTATATTTCAAAGGCAGGTATTAAAATTATTATGTAATGGCTACGTACTGAGTCAGGTGTTGCATACAAGGCTAAGAGCGAGTAGATAATCAATTTAAATCGAGACTTTTGTTAACATGTATTTTTCTTTGTAAACCGTATTATGTCTTTAACTGTAAACAGTAAATAATAAAATAAACTAATTATTGTATTCATCCTCAAAATAAATCACTGAAGCTAATTCATTCTCGGATATTGGCGGAAATTTAATTAACCACTATTCATTACGAACTTACAAGTCTAATGTACCGTCAGTATTTTGTCAAAAATAGTAGGTACCTACTTAATAACGGCGTAGGAATCGCAGAACAAAGATCTTTACCAATACTTTAGACCAATTCACCTTAAGATAAATTACAGAAAAATTAAGTACCTACGTTTCAATTAATATAACACTGTATACACTTCCAAAACCGAATAAATTTTCAACCGAATTCAATTTACCTTTTTCAATTTACTCACGTTTATAAAGCATTGTACAGCGCTCAGTAAATTTTCGGATTGAAATTATGAACAAGTTAGAATCCATTAAAATAACTGGCTAGATCGAAAACCTATCACGCTCTTATTAATTGAATCAAGAGTATCTATCCGGCAGCGAAGAGAATTCGCCCTGAATTTCACCAAACAATTTTTGGTGCCAGCCTCATTGGATATAGGGATAAATAAATCAATTAAATTGTTCCACTGGCTGCCCTCTCTAATGGCGTTGGATGTTGGTGCGTAAAACCGATCCAGGATGACCTCCCTACCTCTCTCATTATATTAATTATCAAACCAACTGTTTAGCGAACACAGGTCATGTTGAACTGGTTTTTGACTTGACTATTGTTATTGTGATTTTCCAAGTATGATTTTTGAACGCCGTCGCAATTTCCGCTTACTTTAAATTCTCTGTTCTATTAGATCCAAATCAATTGAGACAATATATTTTTATTCGTAAAGCTTCAAGTTTTGTTCTTGTAAGGTTGGTGAAGTTATTTTAAGAAATGTATTTGTAGAGAGAGAATGTTAAAATTCAACCTTCTTACATTTTTATTAAGACGCTTTTATTAGATCGTCGTGTATGTAACTAACCATGTAATGGAATCTAAGGTATCTAATTTAACCATCTTCCAAGGGTCGTAGCGTAATGAAAATTGGCAGCTGTATGTAGTTCTGATGATAATTTAATAATATGGTACTGTCGAACTAATCTGATCATGGAGCCAGAAGATATGACCTGGAACTTCATGATGAAAAAACGTGTCATAGCTGTTTTGGATTTCATATAAAAGGCTTGTAATGAACTTTGACTACAATTAGGTTTCAAGGTCTGATGATGAAGCCGGAAGACAGGCACTGGCATTCCATGATGGAGTATCGTATCATAGTCGTGTTTGCACTTATGAGAAGGGCCACGTAATGGACTTTGACTACAATTAAGTTTCAAGTTCTGATGATGAAGCCGGAAGATAGGCACTGGCATTCCATGATGGAATATCGTATCATAGTCGTGTTTGCACTTGTGAGGAAGGCCACGTAATGAACTTTGACTACAATAAGGTTTCAAGGTCTGATGATGAAGCCGGTAGTTAGGCACTGGCATTCCATGATGGAGTATCGTATCATAGTCGTGTTTGCACTTATGAGAAGGGCCACGTAATGGACTTTGACTACAATTAAGTTTCAAGTTCTGATGATGAAGCCGGAAGATAGGCACTGGTATTCCATGATGGAATATCGTATCATAGTCGTGTTTGCACTTGTGAGAAAGACCACGTAATGAACATTGACTACAATTAAGTTTCGAGGTCTGATGATGAAGGCGGAAGATAGGCACTGGCATTCCATGATGGAATATCGTATCATAGTCGTGTTTGCACTTGTGAGAAAGGCCACGTAATGAACTTTGACTACAATTAAGTTTCAAGGTCTGATGATGAAGCTGGAAGATAGGCACTGGCATTCCATGATGGAGTATCGTATCATAGTCGTGTTTGCACTGATGAAGAGGGCCACGTAATGGAAATTGAACACGACCAGGTTTCAAGGTTATAACAAACGAATTATATATTGTAGACCACGCAGTGGTGTACTTAGGGTCCCGTACTTTTGCGGCTGGACAGGCGTATGTGGTCCTAAGTAGAGTAAAATCACTAAGTGGTCTCCAGATTGCAAAGCTAGATTGTTCTAAGCTGACAGATAAAACACTATGCAATACAGACGCACTGCTCATTCGCCAACTTAAAATAAATGTATAAATGTTAAAAATATTTCGTTATCAAAGATCAAAAAGTATTAATAAATTAATAGTTTAAAAAATACTATAAAAACACGCTTTTATAAATGTACGTAAAACAAAAAATAAGTTATGGATCGTTCAAGTTCTCTCTATTTCTGACTGAAGTGTAAACTATGTGCCTTTGATTATAATATTTGATTGTAAAAGCGTGGGGCGCTGGAACAGGAAATACTTTATTGTTAACAAATACGAATACTACTACTAATAATACGGAAGCTGCATGAGATCGCACAAGAGCATAACATTTATGCCGCCAAAAGGTTCCCAAAGGTAACCAAAGATATCTCGTTCACGAACTAGAACTCTACATTTTGCCACTGTTGACGCATTGCGTTAAAAATGTCGGTGAATGTCGTCTCTCCGCATGTTTAGTCTGAGTTTGACGAAGTAGTACTTTGAACAGTCTGTTTAATGTGGAGCCAGTGTCGTGCTGCAACTCAAGTTAGAGCGCCAATCTGTGTAACCTGCTTCCCGTAACATCTGTTCACTTGATTTTTGAACAAGGTAAACAAAAACGTATTTCCTGTTCCAGCGCCCCACGCTTTTACAATCAAATATTATAATCAAAGGCACATAGTTTACACTTCAGTCAGAAATAGAGAGAACTTGAACGATCCAGAACTTATTTTTTGTTTTACGTACATTTATAAAAGCGTGTTTTTCTAGTGTTTTTTTAACTATTCATTTATCTCGTTTGTTGACATTAGGTACTATCTTGTACTGTTACCTAAATACTAATATCTAAATAACTTATTTGAGTTGTAAGAGTTATAAAAGCTAGTGTTCCTTTTTTTTTTTTTTTTTTTTTTGTTTTACGAGGTGGAAAATCCCTTCGGATCTCCGACTCTTGGGGGAAATAAGAGCCGGAGTATGTGGTGTTTCCACTAAAAACCACCTCGACTTCCGCCATGTACCCGTGTGTCGGAGGGTGGGGCATCACCAAAGCACTCGTCGCCACCCTCCGACGGGTATTGGCCCACCAGATGGTCAGGCGGGCCCCGAACAAAACCCCCTTGGCGACGGATTAAGGTGTTGGACTCCGCAGCCAAAACGCCCAGCGGCCGCAGAGGATAGGGAGGACGGCAACGCAACACCGCATCTCCTCTTCCTCTGCGGCCCCACCGCGACGCATCGAATGGTGCGCCCCCATTTGGTCGCGGGAGATAGGGCGCGCGGCAACGCAACACCGACACGCCTCTCCTCCCGCGACCGCACCCGACTGCGAGGGACAGACAGAACTGTCCCCCGCACCCGCACCGTTGGACGCATCCTGCGCAGGCCCCTCCAAGCCCACGCGGAGCGTCCCCTCCTGGATCCCTCTTAGCTTCACCGCGGGTGACCAATCCACGGTTACTGAGCCCCCCCACCACGACAAGGTGGAGATCCCACGGGGGGGAAAAGCTAGTGTTCCTAACTAATACTTACCTACCAACTAGTAAATAAAGTGTAATTTATTATTAATTATAATCAATTTCAATGATTTGCCTCAAATAGTCAAATTATTTGTATATTTATACAACACGGGTATAGTTTTCATTTTCATTTAAGTATTTAAATTTTAATCATACATAGTTCTGATGTTACTCAGGATCTCAATGTAATATTAAAAAATATATATACTTAACGGTATAAGTACACATAGAAAAGAAGCATATTATACAAACAACATTGTTATAATTATTTTAAATCACAGGTTCGAGTTCCCGAAGTTAATATATTATTCAGTAAATGATACCTACATAGTTTACTGCTGTGGCTTACTTTTAATAATGAACTATCGTACGTTGTATGTTTTGAATTGTTTTGTATCGTAAGCATAAGCATTCAATCAAATAACAAACCCGAAATACGTTTCGTTTCAAATTAATCTTAAAAAACATCTCCTGCAAGAACAAAAATGCGACCAGGAAAATCAGTACAAATAAATTTTACACAAACATCAGTACCGAATACTTACGTTTTGTTTATGACCACTGGGTAGCATGCCGGACGCTCTTGACAGGTGTGTTTATGCGGTTGGAGTGTCTCTTCGTATATACTCGAGCTATACTTGCGCGCTTTTCTATTCGGTAACGAACGTAACGTGCTTAAGGAGTGAGGTGGCGAAACTGTTGTAGTTTTGTCATCGGGCTGGGCTGGGGTGGAGCTAGTAAAGGGCTGAAATAAATATAGGCAATGAAAATAAATGTGTTTATATGTGCATATATATCTATATACATGTGCATATTATTATGTATATATATATGTATGTAAATGTCTCAGTATGTATGGGTGAAGTAATGTTGCAGGTGTATAAATATCTACATATTATTATAATATAATGCACATACCTTTTAATACGTACCTCTTTTCCACTGAATAATTGGGATTTTCGTGGCAACAAACATGTTCTCCTGTTTTTATGTCTTAGTATAAGCTAACATAGTCTTAATATATACTACTATGCCATCGTACAGATGCCCGTGGCTATTAATATTTTAAATTGTTCTTTTTGGTCGCGCGGCAGCCATTCTCGGGCAGCGCGAAGGCTGAATGATGGTCGAGTGGTTCTCTCGCAATTCGCCGTTGCATAATCGAACAAGCGAGACGCCACTGTGTGCATAAGCGAGATGCATTCCTGGCCAAACCAGCATTCGAAAACCGGTTAGCGTTACGGAAAAACAGCATGCTATATTGTTTACGCCAAATGCAAGTTTTTATTATTTTAATTATGTTTTTATGTTTATGATGTATGTCTGATATCTGTGATCGTCACCTGGGGTTACCACCTAAGATCAGGGTTGATTTATGGTCTTCGCCATAATCAACATAAGCCTGAGTGGTAGCCTCGTTTTTATAGCATACCTGCTTGTTATTTTGTAGTGTCTGTTTTATGTAATTATTTAACTGTTGTGTATGTTATAAAAATAAATACATTTTCTTCTTCTTCTTCTTCTTTTAAATAATAATTCACACAAGGTGTTGTTTTCCGGGTGAAGAGCAAACGTACAACACATGGCGCAGTGCCAAGCGAGTCATCATAGCTGTTAACAGGTAGTTGGACATTAAGTTTTCAAATTTACCTGTTTACCGGAAGAGACTTCAGACCTCTTAGACTTCAATCAGAAATTTATCACATAAAAAATCTGCCTAAAGATACCGCGAACACAGCTACACTCACACATGCAAACTTCAAATACACAATATGTCTTGCCTGTAGCGAATTCGATGGTATCGACATTGATATCGACAATCAACTTTATCTAATGTTGATGTATCGAGGCAGTGGTAGCCAATTATTTCTATCTATATATGTATAAAGCTTTCGCTTGCGGCTTGTGTATGATAGTAAATTAGAGTATTTGTAATGATGATGCTACTACTTACACACATGAAAGAAACATTATGCGAAAGTGACATACAATATACGTACGAAGAAGTCGTTTTGCGACTGAGCCACACATTGACATTGCGAAACGTAACTACGAACAGCCATTTAAATATTTTTGACTGACCAATTTTATCTGGGGTGCATATGGTTCCCGCCAAGAACTTAGGGTCCCAAGCCAACCTCACCTGCAAGTGGTGCACCTGCTGATCAACGGAAGAGGCTCTGGCAATCAAAATATCCCGAAAAGCGGCAATAGGCTCGCCACCTATTACGTGGGATCAAAACACTGGCGAAAAGTGGGCGTTTAATATGCCTCTGCCTACCCCTTCGTGGAAACAGGCGTAAGTCTATGTATGTATGTATGTATGCAATTTTATCTGATGTATTAGTCAACCAGCCGATAAATAAAGCAATTCTACACTTATGCCTAAATCTTTGGTAATATTAAAGATGCGGAAGTGGGTATCGTTATCCTTCTTTCATAATCACCACAGAGCGATGTTACGGTATGATATTTGTATGTACAGATTACTTAACACGCGGGTGGAGCGGCAGCCAAAGTTCAGTTCATAATAATTAATTCATATTTAGTTCTGGCTAGCGTAATAATTCATTACAAGAATTTGCAATACAAGACTGTTGTATATCAAATAATGTTCGAGTTAATTCGATATTCATATCACCATAAACAATGTAATTGTAGCTTATATTAATGTTAAGATATAGACTAGGGTCAGGTCAAACCTCTACCTCCCCTTATCACATACTCCATGTAAGATTATGTCAGTCCTTTAACAATCTGAGGTTCGCGCCTCGAACACTATATATACACTATATATAACCTCGTATGATTTGAATAAAAAAATAACGTTGTCCAGATCGTTGTCTAGACGCCCTAGATGCCCTTAGAAAGACTTTAGAATAACGTTACTTTTATGGCTCGGAAAAATATATTATATTTTTTGACTTTAAAACCTGTTTAGCTGTGATAATAATATTTTCCCTGCAATTTTATTATAATTTTCGCTAAATGCAGTCTTCGTTCAAGAATTCGTCAGCTCTGTCGGTTGTCAGTTCTACAAACTATGTAACTAGCTGAAGACGGCTTCGTATCTGTTTTGAGAGCTGTGTGATGATATTGGTTTTTAGTCAGCTAACGGCATTTCTGACTATATTTGCCAGAGTAACTCCGACTGTAGCTCTGTAAGTACCTATTACCGACTGTAGCTCTGTAAGTAGGTACCTATTTATAATCCAAGCAAAAGCTCGGATATCAAACTGTTATAAATCTGGCTAGAATTTACATCATTGTTACTTTTAGGTTAGGTTTTAGGTTAAGTTACTAGAAGATAGATTTTAGGGTTATTCATATATGTATCAAACAATATAAAACTAAATATATTGTATCAGTAATTATGTATAGCATAAACCTATCGTATATGGTTATATCGTATTGATGGTTTCTATGTATTAAATTTATAGTGTTGCCAATAATAAATATACAATTTGATCTGACGTTTGGCAGTTGACACTGTCAAACGTGTAAATAGGATATAAAAGGAGAACAGGCTCTGGTCAGGTTCAGTTCGTTTAAGGTACGAAATAATTCTGACTATTATGTAATTGTGTTTTTATATTGTGTTTTTACTAATATTGTGTTTCACAATTATTTATTGCTTTAGTGGTGTTATTTAGAGTATTGTTAATATAGACAATGTATAATTAATGTAATAATATAGCGTAGCAATTGTATAACTGATATCGTGGGTGGTTCCGTCAGTTGTGAGATGTTAAAGTTCAGAAATTGGAGTCTATCCTATTACGACCTCCGTATACCGTCGAACGGAGGCGGGTCTTCGGCCTCGGGCATGTAGACCGATGCAAAACCAAACGCTATGCTCCTTGGTTGCTGTGTTATTTTAGTTTGTATCGCGGTGATGTCTCTGGAACAGAACTCCGTTAAAGTTTGGGCTCTGATGTTTTTAGTAGTTAGTATACAGGTTCTTGGTAGTGTGTGGTCAGTTAAAGAATAAACCTTACCTTCCAGGCTGGAGAGGCCTCTAATGAGACCACCCCTTATCCAAGGTTCCTGGATGAGCACGATGGCTGATTGTTGGACCTCCATTCATTTGCGCAGTTTCGCAGTAGCCTTTGGCTGTGGTGGAGGTTGGTTTGAAGGCAGCTGACTTCACTAGGTGGAGGGTTCATCTTTTATTTATTTATTTTATTAGGCATAACTACAGATCCCGGCATCGGGCAGTGACGACCCCATCGCCCAGTGACTTGGCACTGCAAGCAGTTACCTTTGCTTTTCTCATAGAGGAGTGAAGGATATCCCGTGGTACCCCTTGTTCGGAGGGGTACAGCTGCGACGGGTCCAGGCACTCGCGTTTTACGAGTGGTTGGACACGCAAATCTGCTAACCGTGGCAAATCGTAATACAGGCATTGGGTCGCAGTCATGTTTTGTGACCTAATGCTGGGAGCGAAGGTCTTGGCTTAACCGCCCGGGCCGCGAGGAAGAAGGGCCGAAGGCCCTTGGTTGATTGGGCGGGCGTCGCCAGACGTTTCTGATGGCGGAGGCCACGTAACCCGCTCGGGGAAGAAGAATGCTTTGGGTGATCCAGCTGCGCATACCCCGGAGTCGTTGTTAAGGCCCTGATAGACGCGGCTCAGGACATCGCTGCTGCAATTGCGGCTCAGACTGAGCGCATCGGGCGGGAGGAGGCATCTAACGCCGAGCTCCACTCCCGCCTAGCCTCCCTAGAGGCTGCGATGGATGTCCAGGGAGCTCGAGCAGCTTCGTAAGAGTGCGCCGCTGACATATCTAGCTACTCAATCACCGCGAACGCCAACGACGGAGACCTGCGCGCCTCCGCAGGTGTCCGGGTCACCTCTTCTTCCGGTTGCCAAGCACCCGACAATGAGCGCACCAGCCAAGAAGCCTCCAAGGAGTGGGGCCCCACTTCGCCGAGAGTAGTTTCCTCCTCTTCCCTTCCGCCCCGCCCAGGCTCAGAATAGCGATCGGGTCCAGCAGCAAGTTGTCGCGGTGCCTTATCCATGCGTGAGCCGCGATGGCTCCACTTATACCGACCTGGCGTCGCAGCTCTTCGGCTTGGCCCAACTTGCGATTCAGATGGATTGGGACGCCCACCACTAGGAACCACCCACCTGACTGCCTTTCAGAGTGCTGCATCGACCATTTGTCAACCTCCAACCAGGGGTTCTGGAATTCCAGAGCACGACCCACGTCGCGCACGTCGCCCAAGACCCCCTGTTGGTCGGGTACGACAATGCCGCACCGCACTTTCTTCGGGGTCTCTTCCGTGTGGGGGGTGTTTTATATAAATATATGAGCTATAGTCCTTAACAATACTTGGCCATGTTGGAGGCATTCGGGCGGTCTAAAAACTCCGACACCAGAGTTGGCCACACACTCACACGACAAAGAAAATAAATAGTAGATAACCCCCGTCCGTAACATCGATATTCCCTATACATGGATTAAACGGTTACTAGTTTTCGTTTCTGCTTTTGGATTTTCGGAGTTATGTGCGTATTGAATTGTTAATTATCGCTTGTCCCGCGCCTCGGAGAGCACGTTAAGCCGTCGGTCCCGGTTGTCATGAAGATCTTTGACAGTCGTTACAGGGCGTCAGTACCTTCTAAATAAACTGACACTAGTCTAAACCATGGAATATCGCTATCCCTTCGGGTTGCGGAGGTCAGACAGGCAGTCGCTCCGTGGAAAAGCTAATATTCAGCCAAATCCGGTTAGACTAGAAAGCGGACCCCAGATTGAAACTGGGATAACGCTAAGAGAAAGAAGAAGTTTTCGTTTCTGCTGGTTGGAT
Source organism: Euclidia mi (assembly GCA_944739405.2). Taxonomy (NCBI): domain Eukaryota; kingdom Metazoa; phylum Arthropoda; class Insecta; order Lepidoptera; family Erebidae; genus Euclidia; species Euclidia mi. Next base: position 52,049,689 of record OX123190.2, read on the forward strand.
TTTTTTATAAAATACGAGCAGATATTGTGATCAACTTGTTGTCCGATTCAGTTGTTTCAAGCTCAATTACACTACACTACCTTTTTTTTTTAAAGCATAAGTCGTATTTTTAGGGTTCTGTTGCCAAAAATGGCAAAGACGGAACCCTTATAGATTCGCCATGTCTGTCTGTCCGTCCTTGTTAATTTGGTAGATAAGTATTCTGTCAACCACTTCACGATTTCAATATAAAAATAAATCGAAATTAAGGGGGCTCTCTATACATGCAACTGACTTAATTTTTTTTTTATTGATCGTATACTTGCAGGGTGCCTATAGGATCTCCACCTTGTCGTGGTAGGGGGGGGGGGCTCAGTAACCGTGGTTAGGGCACCCACGGTGAAGTTAAGCGAGATCCCGGGAGGGTACGCTCCGCGTGAACTTGATGCCACTACACGGGACCCGTAGGGACACCGCGGTGGTTTTAGTGGGTATGCCCCGAACGTCTTTTGGGGAGAGCTTCCACACATCTCCTCCGCCAGTCCCAAGCCAGGTCGATCACACTCTGGCCGGGTTGGCGTCGAGTTGAGATGGCTCATAAGGAGAGTTTCCACAGTAGACAACAAAGAATAATAGGGTGACTATGGATAGGTCTTTAAAAATGACATTGAGGTTTTTTAAGGCATTGTTTCTCCAAGTCAATCGTTTATGTTGGCTAAAAAGCTTTTGTGGTATATGGCTACGTGAAGATAACGGGTATGTGGATACCTACTACGGAACCCTTCATGGGCGAGTCTGATTCGCTCTTGATTTATTTAAAATGGTTTACTACCTGGCCATGTATTAAAGACCACAATTTAATTAACAGGTAGTACCTATTAACTTGAATGTATTGTGGCTTTACGTCATCAGTGATAATTATCGATCATCCTCTCACCCTGTAGGCCGCTAACCCAACGTGAAATGTAAATAAGCGGTATTGTTAGTGAGCCGAGGCTTAAAACCCTGAACATGTCATGAAGTACAGGAGCTGGAGAGTCGTTTATCACAGGCCGGTCGAGTAGCGACGCGTAATTAAACAACACACACTGTGCGGAAGAATTGCGAACATAGTTGGATAGCATGCGTTGTATACTAGGTACTGCCGATATGTGTTAGCTCTGTTATTTTTTTCAGGGTCCATTGATGGTTTTTGCTATTTGAGGGATATTAGTTTTTAGACTTTATTTGATGTAGTTATAAGTGGCTTCGGAATACTACAAAAAGTGACTCAATATTTGTGTCTCGTTTTTGTACAACCAACCTATTTTCATTTAAGTCTATTTTTGGGTTAACAAAACAGGATGCCCCATCCACAATTACCAGAATTAGAAAGAAAGAATAAAACAATAATTATGATGTTAGGCAGATGCTATCCGTCACACAAGTAATCAAAATACAATATATCCTTCCAAATTTAACATGATCGTAGTAAATGACGCCGAATTTTTTTACACAATCTTTCTAATCCTGGCTCGCTAAACTACCGAACCGTATGTCACGCAGTACCAAACAAACGTCCTGCTGTAGACAAGTGAAATGAAATGGATAGGAACGAAGTCGCGTGAGATGTCGCTTCGAGTGCTGTCGCGTTCACGATTACTCTCCATACGGCTCGGTCGTGTGTAGTGAGATAGAGTAATTAGAGTATCGACGAGAGTCTGTTTCTTTAATTTGTTGATTACGTTGAGGAGGTGGATTTATTGCTCTAGACTACTTTCAGCTCTGTGTACTGTACTTGACTTTTAGATTGGTTAGCTGGAGTTTATAAATAGACACAACGTTTTTAGTTTGTTTGCCATTTGGAATTGACTTTGTTTGATTCTTTGTGGATTGATATTTTTTAGTCTCTGTCTACTCCTCCGGGAAACAGGCGTGAGTCTATGTATGTATGTATGATATGTTTAGTTTTGTCTTACATTTGAAACGCATTAAAAGTATTTTGTCTACATTTGAAGCTCCATTTCTATTATAATTATCTTTTATGATTTGGACATTTGAATAAACAAAATTGTATGTGTGAGGCAACGGGCTCCTACGCACTATGTGGTTAGCCGGAATGTGGCCAGCCGTGCGGCTGACCGCAGTCAAAAATGAGTATGAAAAAGTATCCGATATTAAACGTTTCTATTAGAATAGAATGATTATTTGCAAGAAACATGGTTACAGGTAGTTGTTTCAAAATCATATTGTAGTACAGCATGTCTCAACATAGCCGGCGTGCAAAATTACAAATAAAAAATATGGATTATACAAACAATTAAGTGAAAACGAAAGGTTAAAACAATGTCAAAATATATGAAGATACAAAAATAATTATTAAATTAATGTACATGTTGTAAACAAACACAGTCACTTTTTGAAAAAGGTCAGGATGTCTTTTAACAAATACACCAATTTCGTGGATGTAAATGCAAGTAACAGCAAGCAGATTTAGATTCTTGAATAGAGGCCTACAAGAGTCAAGTGGAGCCGCACCGCCTATTTCCCTAACATACCCTTTTTGTGAAATAAATACCTTACTCATGTCGGTTGAGTTGCCCAACAACAAAATACCGTATTGACCCGACATAACCATGATATGCTATCAAGGCAGTATTTTCGTTAGCAAGTTTCCTAGTCCTTCTTAGAGCAAATGCGAACCTATTTGTGCGGGTACATACTGTTTTTATGTGGGCCTTCCAGTTGCAGTTGCTATCAAAAAACTTCGCCTTCATAGCCTCTGATATTTCATTGCCACAGTAATGTACATTTAGGGCCGATATTTTGCAATTATAATTTTTAAATTGGATGATTTTTGTCTTTGATAAGTTGACCGCAAGGTTATTTGACTTTAACCAGGTGGAGATACTTTCAATGGTGTTTATTAAAGTTTGCTTATAATGATGATAATGATGACTTCATTAGAGTTTTTATCTTGTCGAACCACCACCAAACAAAAACAAAAGGGGTCCCAGTACACTCCCCTGAGGTACTCCAAATTTATTCAATTTATATGTAGACTGGTATGACGTGATGCTTTGATTTATGTATATCTACACGAGATACCTCGACGCATTGCTTGCGATCCTTCAAGTACCTACCCAACCAACTCAGAGCGTTACCTCGAATGCCATACATGTCGCATTTATTTAACAGAGTTTGATGATCCACAACATCAAAGGCACTCGACATATCAAAGAATATAGCCGAAACGCATCTTTTATTATCTAGAGATTCTGTTATGCTTTTTACTAACGAGAAGGTAGCTAGAGTTGTAGACTTGTTTTTCTGAAATCCGTTCTGTTCTTTTACGATCACGTTGTGTTTGTCTAAAAAGTTTGTGATACGCACATACATTATTTTTTCAAGGATTTTTGAGTATATCGGTATTAATGTAATTGGCCGGTAATTACTTAATTCATGTCTATCATCTTTTTTGTGCAATGGCTTAACAATGGAGGTCTTCAGCTTGTCGGGAAAAATACCTTGAGAAAAAGAAAGGTTTCACATTTCTCACAACTGCGTTTTATAATATTTGTTGCGAGCCCATCGTAGCCAACAGCGTTTGTATTTTTTAACGATTTTATAGCCCTCTCGATTTCTGTTTTAGAGCAAGGTGTCAAAAATATCGTTGAGTCTACTCTGTTTATCAACCGATAATTTAGAAGTAAAGTAATGTGGAGTGTTTGTTTTCGACATGTAAAACTTATTAAACACTTCAGCTATTTCTGTTGGATCCGTAATATAATTTCCCTTGTAGTATATTTGATGTATTTTCCTAAAATTCTTCCCATTGTCAAGTTTATTGCCAATTATGTCCCAGGCTGCTTTACATTTGTTTGATGCGTTAGAAATGTACTTACTGTTCATGTTTTTTTTAGAGACTGAAACACATCTTTTAAATAATTTGTTATACTTTACATAAAACGATTTAGCATCATTATTTTGCTTTTGTAGCAACTATATCTTAAATATCTTATTTTGATTAAAGACTTTTTTATGCCATTAGTCATCCATTTAGGAGTTGAAACATTACTTTTAATTTTTATCCTATCAATGGGAAAACATAAATCGTAGAACATTGCAAAAGTGTCATTGAAGAAATTACATGCTCGATTACAATCACCCTCACTCAGTACTTCAGACCAAGACAAGCTAAAAAGTCATTTTTTTAATTTTAAATCCCGCCTGTAAACATACATATAAGACGGCTTCAATATTACATGCCTTACAGGAAACACCAATTATTCACACAGCGATGCGGCTGCCGGCCGATCGCACCGGTCGTTTTGGTACTTTTTTTATTGCGGTTAACCGCACGGCTGGCCGCATTCCGGCTCACCGCATAGTGCGAAGGAGCCCTTAGATATTTTTAGCAATTCGGTGTTGATAAAAAATCTTAATTATCTTATAAGAATTAACTGTATACCTAACTATTATTACAATAATTAACTATCTATTTTAATATTTTAATAAATGCGAGAGTGATTTTTTATGAACGCAGTAAACTCTAATCATAACAAATCTATTTTTATTTGCTTTACTACTTTACTTTCGTCAGGTGCTGTCTACTGAATATAAAGTAATATAATCAAGTATTTCTTGGGTTTACGCGAATATTATCTATTGAAATCAAACTACGGTTTACGGATTCTCTCGCGATAATTATATTGGTTTTAAAGACTTAGTGTCTTGATGGCAACTGAATGATTTCTTTACATGTACAGAAACAGAATTAGTGCCGGTGTTCCCATTTCCCTTCTCTATGCCTATTTCCATTCTAAACGATGGCAACGCACTCCGGTGACTCCTCTAGTACTGCGGGTGTACATGGGTAATAGCTTCATATCAGGCAATCCGCCTACTTGCTAACATAAAAATAAACAAGCGTTTCTTTCAGTAACTACTTCGAGCTTTTATAAGCATAAAGCCGACAAAAGAGCTACGGTGCGCCTAACGGCCCGGCCACGGCCTACAGCGGCGGCGGCAGCGGCGAGCGTTTTCGATATACATGGCACGTTTACTCTAACGCGTCATCGGCCGCCACGGCGGAGTAAAGCGCGCGATGTACATCGCAAACGCTCGCCGCTGCCGCCGCCGCCGCGCGCCGTGGCCGGGCCGTTAACCGTAGCCCTTAACGGCTTTGGAGAATACTATCCTCACAATTTTTTTCTTTCTCCCTCGCGAGAATGGGTAGGGTAACTCCACATTTTTCTCTTTCCGTATTCAAAAGAGAGGATAAACCGTACAATATTATTTAGCGGTTCTTACTTATTGCGATAATTTATTTATTTAGTGGTATAAATATCTCTGTCATTCTGCAACGTTTCAACCGGCTTCCAACGGTCGTGGTTGCGGAGGGACTGGATCCGCAAAATAATATTGTATGATGGATACAAATCGCGAAAATATGAAAAAACGGTATACTGATACTTTAAGTTGATTTTCTGCGCTGGGAAATCTTCGCTCAAAATCATTCGGCACTCACGATGTCACCAACTCTACCACTCAGACGTCTATGCCCTTTTTTCAATTATACAACACCCACACTAATAATAAATTTTATGTCTACGGAGAACTTACAAACATTCAAGCAATGGACACAAGGTACGTAATTTGTGGTTCACACAAAGTGTTCGCAATTCCAAGCGCGCTACGAGGCGACCGTTAAAACCATAACCATGCAATTAGGATCTGGTCACCGTCTGGTTTCCTTTTACAAGGTGTTTCACCTTTATTGTCAAATAATTACCCAAAACATACACATAATTATATTATATTAGCATCGTCGTGTGGTTGCTTGGCTATAAGATTTTATGACGCTATTTATAGTTTCAGAAAACATATTCATGGTTTATAGCTTCTTACGATAACAGCTGTTAAACATTATATACCCAAAAATGTGATCTGCAAGAAACATTTAGTTGTTTCAATTCAAAAGCGTCCTACAGGGAGCCATTAAGTACCACGTAATTCTAATTCAGCCTTTAAGTGATATTATTCTATCGTCTAGACATCTACTCAATACCCGAAAGACGAACATTAGAGATAATGGAAAAACAAAATGATGTTGAATTATATTAAAACTACAACAAATATCAATACGATGAATTCATATTTTAAGCTTGAACATACATATTTTTATTTTTATAGACTCACGCTTGTATCCCCGAAGGGGTAGGAAGAGGTGTAATATTACACCCATATTTTGCCACGAATTTTTAGATCCCACGTAATAAGGTGCGAGCCTATTGCCGTTACCGGGCACATCAAAGGACTCCGTGCTCCTACTGAGAATTCAGAAAATCTCAGTAACACTTTTGCCCGACCCGGGAAACGAACCCTGGACCTGCGATCAGCAGTCGCATACGCTATCCACTGGACCACGGAGACAGTTGAGTACGTTATCTTATTTGAAGATGAACTTTGCATATATCTCGGTATAAATGGTGTATTGCGGGTGACTTTACAAGCCTTCTATCAAAGCACACAGAAAAGACACAGAATCGTAACAACAATTATTAGTGGATTACACAAAGTCAGTGTTGTGTTGGGATCGAATCTACAACACTCGGCATTTACCTTTTCACAATTAAAATTATATATGCATGAAGATATAAATTCCCTTCTTCTTCTTAATGTATAATAATAGCTTTTATGTATAAATAATTCAAATAATAATAATAGTAATTTACTTACGAGTAGATGCTATATGTACTCTCTTTGTGCATAATGATAAGTAATATAATAACATGCGACAAAGTTACACTTTATTTTTATTTTACTCAGTAATTTATTGAATTATTCTTAATATGATGGTTTTCTTGAAACACTTTCGTTTTATTTCTTTGATAGATACTAAGAGTGTACATTCAAATTGGGTTTGATTTCTCTGAAATGCTTCTATTGATGTCTGTCTGATTGATATAATTAGAATATCTAATAGTTTTCATCTAGTCGTATCGCATATTATATATTTTCACTGGCAATTATGTTCCTAAAAATCTTTACTGATTACCACACTATTTGTATTTGCTGCAGTAAATTTTTCTTTCTTAATAATATATTGCAATATTGAAACAGTTTTGTTTGCATAACAGAACTGACATCAAACGGATAAAAAAACAAAAGCGTTCAAAATTATTCTTTCGGAATATTTCAAGTTTATGCACACCATTGTTACTAATTCGCCCATTGTCATAACGTCTTTCAACCACCCTATCCTTGTTTCCAATGATTCCACAATTTTAATCAAATTCAGTGCAGGATCGAGGGTCCTTTCCTATTATTTTTAGCAAATCAAGAATAAACCACAAAACTTTTCCTTTGCTCATTGAGATAATGAGTTATGCCAAAGAACAATGGCAAGTTCCCATACAACACTTTATTTGAAATCGATTCAAAGCGTCTATGTATGAAAAAATGTTAAAAACAAAGGGGTTCTATTACTTAAACATAATCATCAAGAGTTTTTATTTTAGGAGGCCGTAAAAAAAAGATATGAACATTGTTTATATTTTAAGGTTATGTTAATAGAAAAAAACTTTGTAACTACACAAATGCATTAAATACATTTAGATAAGGGGTGGTGATGTGCAAAAAGCATTGATAGGATATACCTAGACTGATTCAAGATCAGTGTCTAGACTTGATAAATACCTAATATTAAAAAATCAAAGTTCCATCACAAAATAGGGATGTAGACTATGTAGGATTTATGTAATCCTTTATCTTCACAATTTTATTGAGTATTAGAGCCCCACCTCATTATGAGGCCATAGCGACGTCGCCAGCTACCGTACAATTTATATTGATATGTATTGTACCTGACTCACTTGGCCACGGTTTGGCAGCCTTAGGTACATTTCAATATAAAGCTCTTAAGATTAGACGTCATGGCAACAAATAGGTACAAGTCACTTGCTTTTATAAGGAACTAGCTTTTGCTCGCGTGGAAGTCGAAAATTATCCCACAGGAACTCAATACCAGGATAAAAAGTATACTATATCCTATTCCAGGTTATGGTCTATCTGTGCGCCTAGTTTCATTCTAATCGGTTCAGTAGCTTTTCGTGCGTAACAAACAGACAAACAAATAAACATCGCATTTATAATATTAGTAAGGATAAGGATATGGGATCTCTCTTAGTGCGCCACCAACAGGCATGACAAACCTTATCTGAAGGTGACAGCTGCAAATGAAATAAAGGAATGTTTTTGTAATCAAATACTTACTCCATAATTGATAAAAACAGACAATTTGTATTAGATTACTTTAAAAGAGACACCAATATACTTATAAAACTCTTTAGTAATAAAACACTGCAAAAGGATTTATTATTTAATAAATTCTAATTAAAGATGAATGAACCTGACGTGGTTCTATTTTCATTTGGATAATATTTATCATGTTCTGTTGTAGTTCGGTCTGGCTATCTTTTAATATTTTGTCACTTTGCCTTCGTACTAATGAACATCCACACAGAAGGCACACATTTCTATGGCCTTGTGGACACGATCCAGCTTGTTCACCTTCATTAGCATCTTGCTGCAAACTCTGATTTACTCAATCCATAGCGAGTTCCCAACATGCTTCACAAACATAATCATCATCAGTAATCTAAAAATTAAGAAAAGCAATTATTACTACAGGCAAAGAAAATGCATCACACTACATTTAGATAGACTAATGTTACCGAATTTTGTAATATTTTAAACTGCTTTGAAAATTCACTGAAACTTACTAACGCTAAATTGGTAAGTAAGTATAACAATGTTTAAACTCTTACGATTTTTGGATAAGCCCAGTTGCAAAGCAAAGTACAAACTCTTGTGTTCTGATCTAAGATGCGATATCGCCGCAGATTATTGACGCAAATGTTACAATTCACGCACAATATGCGTGTAGGCCTGCTACTTCGCATCATAACAAAATCTTAAGGCACAATCGAAGTCCGTGTAGAAAAAGCTATAGGTCCAGATGTTTTGAGCGCAGATAGTCCGTAAGAAAGCACAAGTCGTCGTATGGGGCAGCTAATTAAGTCAAAAATAAAGATAATTCAACAAAAAACTGCGAAAACAACAAGAACACTACCAAACAAGCTTTTCGGAAAGAAAAGAACGTTGACAATGTCACAGACTATAGTTGGTGCCACGAGAAGATAGACTTTTTGCAAACACACATTCAGGGTTTCACAACCTTTGTTTCTAACAGTTGTTGTTGAGATTTTATGCCTTAGTGAACTTTATGCTTTTTAAACAGTAGTTTTTTTGTTTCAATGCTCAAAATTATGCTACTAAGTATTCGAATTTATATTTTATTATCTACGACTTCTTGTAAATTAATATTTTTCTTCAAATTTTACAAAAATAAACATATTTTATTTTGTGTTTGAGTATTCGAATTTCCCGGAAGTATTTTTATGAATTTGCCGATTTTTTTTAGTTTTCACCCGTAAGTAATTCTGTAAATGCAAGACAACAAAAGAGAGCCATGTATGTCAATAATAAGGGGCTTCTAAACGGGCCATATTTTTCGGCCATTCATGGCTGCATTATTAGCAATTAATTGCTCAGCCATCACAAAAATATATTTTGCAATCAATGGCTGGGCAATTTGTTGAAATATGTCTGATACAGTATGGCCGGTTATGTAGACTCCTAAACGGGATACACAATCGGGCAACAATAGCCGACGAATTTACACTTTTCGCAGCGGCTTATATAATTTTAACACAAAAATCAAAAAAGAAAAAGAATAGATTGTAGTATCGACCTTACTTAAATAGGCGTGAAACGTTAGATAATTTAAGTCAAGAAATAAACCTTGATAAAAAAATATTTAAAAACTTTACTAGAATGTCAAAGGGTAACTTCGAGTTACCTACTCCTTAATAAAATTGGACCGAAAATATAACCAAATGAATATAGCCATAATCACGACGTCATTCGCAGCAAATTTCATGTCGCGTAGAAAAGGATATACTATGTCATAACTATAGAGTGGGACTGAAACAACAATAGAAACTAGTCGGGCAATATTGCAGAATATCGACAGCTCAGCGATCGTCCGGCAACCCCTCGAAACAATGTCGGCCGCATGTGGCTACACCAAAAATGTTTGGCTATATGACCAGGATATTACAGCAATATTGCATAGTCTGGCTTGGATAGCTAGCAATGTTGCCAGCCACTGAGTTGCAGCCACATATTGCAGAAAAATGTTGCCCGTTTAGAAGCACCTATAGAGTACAAACCTGGTACTCGATCGTATAGTCAATAGCTAAGCTATCGTAAATATAAAAAATACCACTAATGAATAATATTACAGACCACTAGCTAGTACATTACATTAAAATGAACACAATTAACTTAAACAAAATCGTTATATAATAGTTTGCCATCTGCAATTCTGCACCCGCTTTTCCAAGATGCCGACTGTAGGACGAGCATTGCGACACCAAAAATATTCTTAACATCAAAAAAAATTGTTTTATCCTTTGATAAATGCCTAAGAATGAAAAAAAAATCATGGATTAACGCAAAATGTTGTCATTTCAGGCGTCTGACATATTCCAGTACCACAAAACACTGTTGGTAGCGCATATATCGATAAAAACCCGATCAATTGACATATTACTTTGCAATGACACATATTTGTGTACCGTTGCGCTCATTGGATTTGACATTATTAGTTTTTGACAGATCTGTCGCTAAGTTACTTAGTAGAAATTCTTTGTTTCAAAAAGTCTATATTCTCATGGCACGGTCTATAGGGATCATAGACAAGGGCAAGGAGTACTACTGATACCTCTAATTAAATGATATCTCAGATCAAGTAAAAAAATATATTTATTTATATCATAATTAAAATCTTCTTTTTATATAATATAATATACATAAAATATTTTTTTAACATTATCGTGAATCGTTTCTAGATGTAGGTTAAAAAGATTACTTACCTATTTTCTATTCAACAAATACGATTGTTTTGTAAATGGTAACTCTGAAAATGACATTAAACAAGCACCGGAAATGAATGTATTCAATAAATAGTTTATCAATTTAGATAATTTAACGTCCGTTTTTATAGTTGAAACTAAAAACGTACAAAATACGAAATAATTATATTAATAAGTTTTTCATAAGTTACGTTTATAGACGCTTCTAATACTTCACAGGTATAATCCTGCCATTGTTCTTTTATTTGTATAAGGTTGAAGGTTATATTATTATAAAGGCAGTATTTCATTGGTTAAAATTTATTACTTATTTTCAGTCTAATAAGAATTTGTGCGTTTTAGTTTGTAAATTAGGTTATCTGATACATTTTAGTACTAGTCCTTAAGTTCCTTAAGTTAATTCGATATATTGTATTATCATAGATATTAAAACATTGTACCCTAAAGTTATATTTAATTGATCTGTATCAGATGCTAAAAAGTGTCTAGGTACAATCTGATACAGACCATATAATGGCATTACCTTTTTGTACACATGTGTGTTAACAGAAAGCTTTAATCAAAATTTTAAACATTTTGATTTTGTATTGTACATAGATGCTTACTCTTGCTATAATATTCTATCTTCAAATTCAAGAAACTCCCACGAAACTGTGCCAAACAAATAAGGGTGTAATGTCTAAAATAATATTTAACAGACCGGTTTCATCCAGCAGCCTTTGTTTGAGGAAATAGCCAGTAATTTCCCACAGTGGATGCACAGCGCACTGCAGTGAATAGATAAGAATGTGATGCAGTAGTGAGCGCGGTTGTACAAAGTAAACAGTTGACCGCTATCATCACCACGCCCTCTACTGGCCTACTGCAGGCAAAACTCTTATTAAGATAGACGGGATGACCACGATTTCACAAAGACAATGACATTTATTACTGAAACTGTTTGCATACATAGGTGTTTTACATAAGATATATAGTTTCAACAGCCTACTAATCGGGCATTGTAATATTATTCTTATAATTAACACATAATATATATAACATTTATATATTTTATTACATACCTACTTAAGACTTACATTTATTTTGGAAATATTCATAAATATTATAAAAAACTGTTTTAATTAACCAACGTTTTAAGGTCCCTTTAAACAATTGTCCATCTAGTTTCTTAATATCTACGGGCAAGTGGTTTAAAACTCGGATTGCAGTTACATAAGTGTTTTTCTAATATATAACATTGTTTATCAATGGTAAGTTTAAATTGTATTTATATTTATTTCGCACGTTAGGCTTAGAAGTGCACTTAAGATTAAAGAATTGGATATTATTTTGAACAAATAAACATAATTCTAGTATATAAATACCGGTAAGTGTAAGGTATCCCTTTTCACTAAAGACAGATCTAAAAGAGTCTATACTTTGCATATTATAGATAATGCGGAGACACTTTTTTTGTAGAAAATATTAATATTGATTGTACATCACATGAGTTGCATGATATACGTAACCAAAATAGACTAATTTTGCAGTATTGACAGAAGTTGTTTCGACAAGTGTAGATAGGGTATAACTGTACTTCGATAACCTTTTGTTTATTTTTTCAATGTGATGTTGCTTTACCTCTTCTATATATGTATGCTATTCACGTATATTTAACGATGATGGCTTATTTTTATAATGCCGAAATTACATCAATTTTGTTTTTGTCAAATTTACTTTTAAGTTTATTGATTTTAGCCAGCTAGTAACGCTATTTAATGTATTATTTATTTCAATTTCATATTCAGTGTCATTTAAGTTATCATTACATCTAAAGATTGTAGCATCATCTGCATACGTAATGCACAGATGGTTTGTTAAGTTATGCAGGTTATTTACGTAAATTAAAATAATAATGGGCCCAATATGCCGCCTTGTGGAACACCTAGTAATACCTTTTCGAACCTTGATTGAAAAGGCACTAATGTTTTAGTGAACACAGAAAGTACCTTTGTTGTTAATGCTGCACAGTAAAGTAGAAGTATTGGTAGAGATCTTCTTGGAGACATATGAATATTGACGTAAATCTGTACAAATAAATAAAATAACCCACTATATTTACTCGTGACAATAATGACAATGTATGAAAAGACTGAGACTTACCTTCTCAAACATAACTACTAATGAGGTCGATTGTGAACTTCTACCATTTAAAATCGCAACATTTGATTTCTTATTCTGACATAACAATTTGTGTTCTACTAAATCAATCTAAAAAATATTGAATGATAAACACCCGCAATAAAACGCGTAATAAAGAAGGCAAATGAATTCGCTCAGTAAAAATAAATAAGCGCTAAGTCCATTAACGTTTTTAGCTCGTTACTTGGATTATGGCCGACATGTTTTGTCTACAATCTGTCTAGACAACAACGTTCCGTTTTGCCAATGATCGCGATGGAATGCAGGCTTTGTTCAAATTGATATATTTCCTTTTGTTTCGTCTCTCTTGTCATGTTTCAACGTTTAATTAGGTAAAGCTCGCTGCTCTGATTTGGTGGAATTGAATTTCATCCCCTTTAGTTCCATATTTATGTATATGAAGCTAGAATGTATTATTTTTTTAGTCTGCATCTTTTTTTATTTGTATACTTGCGAAAGTAACTATGTTAATATGAAAACATAACAAAGCTTTATGATGTCGCTGAATTAATTTTGTGAATTGCTTATCTTCAATATTGGGACACGACAACAATAGTAAGGACTGTTTTTCAATACTCAACTTTACGTGGGACAAAATACATACCGGTCAAAGTTTTTTTCAGTTTCCTTGCTGAAGAAAACTTTGACCGGTATGTATTGCCAGATTGACTATAACTTTCACAGTAAAATCTTGATCATATATGACCATGGGAGTTTAAAGTCTATATAAACGATTAATTTGTCCCTTATCACCAAAATCCCGATTCCTCGTAAATAGAAAAGATGAAATGATCGACGATTTTGGTTATTACACATAACATACATACGCGGCATGTCAATCATATCAGACGAGTAGGTCAGCATCACCCGTGGGACAGCTCGGGATGAAATGAGTTTGGCGGGATTACATTGTACAATGCTTTCGGACCCGCTGAAATGCATTAAAGCCGCCATACTGGTTAGTTTACCGTGATATACCAATTCTCTGCAAAAATTGCACAGATAAATACTATCTGCAAATTGGTCTCTTGAATCGCAATGCCAAATCCAAAATTTTAAATACTTTGGAACTAAATTGTGCTTTTAATTTGAATGATATACACATATGATATATTTCTTTATAGCTCGACAATGGCGACAGTGTGATGCTATTAAAGGAATTAATTTTAGCTCCTTTATTGTAGTACCATCCTAACTAGTCAAAGTTCTCTCCTCACTACAGGCTACAGGAATACAAGGTTGTTAATTCGGATATTCATGAGGCCAACTGCTCTAGTCTGTTTAATATTCCAAACTGAAAGCTAGATGCTGTAATATTTAAAATATATTATGTAGAATAGTCCTCCACAAAGGACAAGACTTTGTGAAATCTTTAGATTGTCGTTCTGAGTATAGTTCGGGGCTTGAATGTTTGTAAAATGCCACAGATACAGGATTAATTCCTTATACGGGAATAGTATTTTAAAAAGTACTTTAAACAGAAAGCTCTACATAGTTTTTATTTTAAACCTGCGTGATCACGTAGCCCTTTTTAATATGAACTGAGGTGACATTAAAGTGTGGCGAGCGATCGCTTTGTGAATGATCGATGTCAAAGATTACTTTGTGATGGTGGAGCGGAGTTCTTTCACTTAAACTAGTTAGCCTGCGGCTAAAGTGTCATAGTAGGTACACGAACATTGTACGTAACGTAAACGTAAACTTTAAACGTAAGTATGCTGAGGATAAATACATAGAGTCCATAGATTATGAAGGCGCCTAAGAGCGTCACTTTCTATTGTACTTAGTAAGCGCTTTTACTTATTTAACTTATATATTTTACTTGAATATAGTTTTTACATATAAATGACTAATCAATTGAGCGGTGACTTAGACAATTTTTCTGTGTCTGAAACAAAAATATGTGATGTCGATGCGTGTAAATATTCTGTACCGAGTAGTGAAAAGGTGCTGACTTTGCTGACACAAAATATTCGCAGCATAAACCGTAATATAAATGGTTTTGAAGTTTTATTACATAATCTCGAGGTTAACTGTGACATTATAGTGCTAACAGAATGTTGGCTGTCAAACCAAACAACTGCTCTTCCACTTCTTGATGGATATTGTGTACACAAACGGAAACTAAGTTAAATCAAAATGATGGTCTAGTAGTCTACTCCAAAAATAATTTGAATGTTTCCGTAGAGGAACCTTTATTTCAGGGCAGTAATTGCTTGATAGTTAAGATCAATTTAGATACAGTAGTTTTAGCAATTTATAGGCCGCCTTCCCAAAACATTGAATTATTTTTGGATTCACTAGACACACATTTAAAAAGGTTATCACATTTTCAGAACATTATACTGACAGGTGATATAAATATTAATATCGCGTCTCAAAGAACCGACATTCATGCTCATAGTTACCTAAACATTTGCTCATTTCATGGGTTGTTACCAACACATTATCACCCAACTCACCAAAGTGGCTCATGCTTAGACCATTTCATTATAAAATCCATCAAGCCAACAATAACATTCATAACTAATTCATCATTAACAGATCAGTGCTATTCTATTGACCGTAAAATTAACTTCACCCAGGAACAATTGCACATGCAGCTATGCACAAGTGGACATGAAAGCCCTCGCAAGTAGTATAAGTAGCATAGATTTTAAACCCATTTTTAACTCGAACGATGCGAATAGCTCTCTACAATATTTTATAAGCTCAGTACAAGATGCAGTAACAAAACATACGTCATTTATACATACGTCTCGAAAATATACTAACATAAAACCTTGGATTACTCCCGGCTTGGTTCGTTGCATAAGACACCGAGATAGACTCCATCAAAAACTAAAACTGGCAACTGACAATGAAATACTATCCGTATCATATAAAAGGTACAGAAATTTCTGAAACAATCTTCTAAAAAACGTAAACATTCAATACGACAAAAATCAATTGCAAAAGGCAGGACAAAACAGTAAGCTCGTCTGGAAATTTATAAAAAACAATACATTTACTTGTAAAAATACAGAAACACCACTCGACCTACAGACATAAGTCCAATATCAGCAATTGATAAGATAAACGATTATTTCATTAACGTCGGTAGATCTTTAGCGGAAAATACTCCTAAACCAAGTAGCTTCCCGTCGCAAACGAGCCAATCATCACCGCTAAATTCTTTTGTATTGCTGGATACGGACGTTAATGAAGTAATAAGTATCATAAGTAGTTTGAAAGAGGTGTGTGCAGTGGGGTGGGATAATATACCAAACAATATTATCAAAAATTCAAATACATATTTGCGCCGGTGTTAACACATATTTTTAATTTATGCTTAGACGAAGGAGTTTTCCCTCGCTTATTTAAAAAAGTAGTAGTGTAGTAGTAACCCCTGTTTTTAAATCCGGTGATAAAAAATGTATTATTCACTATAGGCCAATTTCGGTCTTTACGGGCCTTTCAAAGATCTTAGAGAAAATAATAAACATTCGATTGATTAAGTACCTCGAAGATAATAAGCTGCTTTCAAATAACCAATTTGGCTTCAGGCCAAAAAAGTCCACTAATCAAGCAGTACATCAGCTCAAGGCGCACATAACCAATAGTCTAGATGAGAGCATGCACTCCATGGGAATCTTTTTAGACCTTGCCAAGGCGTTTGACACAATATCTTGCTCCATCCTGTTGCGCAAGCTCGAGACATTCGGTATAAGGGGTACACAACTTGCACTTTTTTCACTTTTTTGGTGCTGAACGTAAAAATAGTGATTTTGGCATTCCACAGGGTAGTATTCTGGGGCCAACTTTGTTTCTCATCTATATAAACGACCTTTGCAGCTTAAATGTCCAAAATGGTATATTAATATCATATGCTGACGACACAGTGCTTTTATTCTCGGGAAATACATACTCTGAGCTATATGACTGTGCCCAAAATGGTTTTAATATTGTTTCAAACTGGCTACACCAAAATCTGCTAACCATGAATATTGACAAAACGAAATACATATTATTTAAAATGAGAAATACTAATCCATCTCCTACTAACCTACACATTTATGCACACAACTGTGGAATGCACGCTGACCTAGCTACCTAATTAATGTGGGACAAGTACATACTTGTCCCACATTAATTAAAATTGACAATATTAAATATCTAGGTATAACACTCGACACATCTAAATTTTCGTAACCACATTGATATTTTATGTGCGAGAACGCGTAAATTGATTTATATTTTCAAAAAACTACGTAACATAGCCGATTACAAATTAATAAAACAGGTTTATTTAGCTTTGTGTCAATCCATATTAACATATTGCATTACAACGTGAGGTGGTGCGGCAAAATCAGTTCTTTTGCCGCTAGAACGAGCACAAAGAACAATACTTAAAGTTGCTACTTTTCGTCCTTTTAAATTCCCTACGCACCAGCTCTACTTGTCATACAACGTGCTAACAGTGCGCCAACTATTTATACTCAACATTATATTAAAACAGCACACCGAAATCCCTTATTCCTTTTGAAAGAAGAAGAAAGGACCTAGTTTGTACAACACCTCATACGAATCATGTCTTTGTTAATAGATTTTACACTTTTCTAGGCCCGTTCTTATATAATAAATTCAATAAATTACTCAATATATATAGTCATAATTATAAAATGTGCAATACAACACTATCAGAATATTTACAAAAGCTTAATTACGACGACACAGAAAAATTACTAGTAATTTTAAAATGAACTTTAAAAATGTTGTCAGAATATTAATCATATTTTTATTTTTACGTGTTTGTTTTATATTTTTACGTGTGGTTTCGCACTGATAAGTAACTTTACTGACTGACCTGAATTTCTAAATTGTATTTCGTATTTGTATTATTAATTTTAAATAAATTAGTCTATAATACTTTACTATAAATCTTAATTTAATTACTTACGACTACGTTATAATATAGCTTACAATTAAATATTAATTGTCATTTGGATCATTATGTAATATTCAAGCGTCAGCTCGAAACACAGGTATAAAGCCCGGTTTCCACCGCGAGCGGAACGGACCCATTAATGACTCTCAAACTAGTCGCCGAGACAGCGACGGAGCGGACACATTTTACTCGTTTGGTCGACTCAACTCATTTTGGTGGAAACACTTCATTGTAAAATTCAATTGCGAGTTGAAAGGACTCATTATGACTCCGGTCCACTCTATAGAAATGAAAAAGGAGTCATTAATGGGTCCGTTCCGCTTGCGGTGGAAACCGGGCTTAACCTAGTTCGAGCAGGTAGCCGATGTATTATAATTATAACGCAATGTTAGTTTTTTTGCCAATGGTGCAAATAGTTATTTTTGTAGCCTTATGTACACAATTGTTTATTCAGCCATGTATGATATTATGTAAAACTAAATAAAAGACTTTAGGCTAGTTATACCAATTAATCTAATTTAAGGCTAATTGTAGTGTACCTTTTTGTATTTTTGAGGATGAATAAATTATTAAATTATTATTATTAAAATTATTATTGCACACGCAAGGGTAAGTGTGGAAATGTGGGTTTTCATGCGCTTTAATGTTAAAGAGGGTTGTGTCAATTGTGTTTGTTGTCACGAGGTGGTTTTCGTTCTCTTTTTGATTGTATGTAACGGGATACTTTCATACAATTATTGCTATATTTAAAGATAGAATCAAGCTTAAGAGCGAACCAAGCTGCTCAATTGTTTTAACAATCACGAAAAAGAATAGCTTTATGCGTGTTTGGTCAAAGGTTATGTCAATAGGATTCCAGGAGAAGATGACCTTATCATTAAATTTCTAATATTTCGTTGTAAGCAACAATTATCCAAATTCCTTTACAGACCGGTTAAAATAAACCTGTGGGGTTACTAAAATTCGCATACAAAAAATAGTTAGGTAATGGGAAAAATATTTTCGCAAACTAAACTTCCAAAGAGTGCATGCTTATATAAATATGGGCAGTAACAAAGTAACTAGGTAACACTTACTATGATTACAAAATTTGCTTATTGCCAAAGAAAAATAAGGTTTACCTATATAAATCTGAAGCTCAAGACTAATTTATGTAGGTCAGCGCAGAAAACCGATATATACGACAGTTTTATTACCCAAATCATGTTGAGTGGGAAATCTTGTTTGTTTTCGTACATAAACGACCGGGACAATGACCTCATCAAAATAACTAGAATTATGTGTACGTAAATTCAATTTGTATAAAGAAATATGACTTAGCTCAAGTTTTTATAGGCCAAGTAAAGCTCCTTTAGGAAACGTTGGTTGAACGACGTTTCTCTTTATACTTTTGTTGAGTTGTTTACCTATTTTTGTATTAGACATTACGCAATAAAGTACTCAACATCTTTCCTATATATAATATATATAAGCTATATTAAATAAGGCTACCAACACGTAGCGAAAACAATTACATTCTTATTTAAATATAGTCTACATGCTCAGTAGGATTCGCCAGTAGGTGCTTTGGCAACAGGATTGTAACTATAAAAAGCTACAATTGTCTGAAGCTTGTTATAGATCAGCAACAGCAGAAAATTAAATGATGTCAATTCAACTCTAAGTATTTTCCAACTAGTAGCGATTACCGATAGGCAATTTTTCAAAGAAACTAGTAGGTAACCTAAATAGTGACAAGTGTGTGACCTTGGTAAGATTTGTCGTTGGCTGGAAAACAAATAGATTTTACTAACTAAAAACTATTTAATTACGCATATTGGATTATGAAATGATGACTTCTTTGACAATATAAAGATAGATACAATTGACTAGGCATACTCTCAATCAGTAGAATGCTGTAGAAATAATGTCATAGGGTAATGGCACACTAAAACGCAGCGGCAACTCTGCGGTCATTTCGATGTTGCGCTAGCGGTAAACGCACTGACAACCTGCCGTTGGCTTGCTGCTTATTGACGATAATAAATATTTTTTGTGACATACAATTTAATGTCAAATTTAAATGCTTGTACAGTGTACCATGATCTATAGTCCGATAGACCGTTTTGTGGCACATGGCTAAAAAAACAAATTTAAATAACTTTAACATAAATTATTTAAAGAAAACTATTCGTAATTGAACAAAGGAACTATATAAGTCAATCAAACTCATCATAAAAACCAAATTAATCACAGAATTAAACCAGTCCTTTTTATTAGAAGTGAATTAACTTGTTTTTTCCCTATAATTTGCAGACTCGATATAACAAGCGCACTTTGCACAGAAAAAACAAAATGGCAGCCAACATGTTCATTCACCTTAAATTCCCAGACAGCTTAATCTGTCAGTCTATCTGTAACGGTTATTTTTAGTTATCAGCCTGGTGGTCCTATTGTAATATTTCCCACGTACCTATATTACGATTTAAAAATAAATCAACCGCGGCGATCTGTAGATGGGATTCGATGATATACTAGAAACATTTTTGTATTTTATTCTCGATATTTTTAATGATATTTAACATCTATTTGTAAGTTTTTGGAAATTGACGCTAATAAATATGTTAAGGTTTAAATTAATTAATTATATGAATGTGAAAGAAATAAAGTAGGAATCAAAAGGTCGTGGAGTGACGGCCATGTAGCGTACGTCGCAGCAGAGATCTCCTATATGGATCGATCTTGTGGGGATCGAGGGAAGCGGATGGATACGGGCAGCTCAAGATTGGTCCATGTGGAGAGCTTTGAGCCTATCACCTGCGGTAAACCTCACTCAGCTGAAGTGACGATGAAAGGTGAAAGACCATTATTTGCCTCGTCGTTAAGTTACACTAACCGTTGTTATTGCTGGTGTAACTCAAACCCACGCCAAATTTCTATGTATTTTAGAATATCGAGACTCATTATGTAAATATTTTAAGTTATAGACTTACAAATCGCGTACGAAATATTATATTAAATCGAAATATTATATAATAGTATTATTGGTTTTTAAGAGAATATCTACTCATTTATAATTCCGTTCCGCTGCAAAACAACTAGCTAGATATTGCTATATCTGACTTGCTTCAAGCTCTTCTATACCATACTTGTACGTCGTAAGCAAACACTTGCACAAAAATTTGCCTTCACCATCAAAACGCCGAGTTAATAGACAGCAAGAACATACATCGAGTGTACTCATCACCATGTTCATTCACGTGACATTCCCAGACGACTTAATCTGTCCCAGCAGGTACTTACCGAGGGTAAAATTTACATGATACCTGTTTATGAATGAAGAGGTGCGAACTAAGGACCGAAATACTCTGGGCATAATTATTTGCTCAAAACGTCGCCTAATTGCATGTTCTGTTGGCGACACTTCCGAGAGCACGTGACGGCCTGTTCGGGAAAGGAACTATTGTTTGAAAGCAGCGGATATGCGTTAATTGCTTTTGAATTAGGTATTCAATGTACGCGTTTGAAATTACGCGCGAACGGTAATGTGGTGTTCTGATTTGTTTCTGTAATTGTTATTTTTTATTTGTACGTGAAAGTTAGCCACGTTACTACCGACGGCGAAATTTACAATTATTTACGGCGGTTTCAGATTAGAGTATTTTTCTGCGCGTATACGGTCGTATCAGAATACGTGCTTACACGCACGCTACATTACGCGCTTCAATAAACCGGACTCTCGTAAACGGGCATATTTCGGCGGGTTCGCTCGAAACGGTAGTCTTATTGTCTCGCGGCTCGCGCTTATACGAGCTAACGTACGTGTTGCGCGTGTGCCAAAGGGCGCGCCTGTACGCGAAAATGAGCTTATACGCGCGTATGAAACGCTAGTCTGAAACCGCTCTTACAGTCAGCAACAATATTAGAAACAAGCCTACTATCTGTGTCTGACGTTCTTTAACAAAAGATTGTAAGTGACACAAAAGTGAGCCACAAGTACTTACGTTTTAATTAAATATTAAATATAAGTAATAATGCTCGTGTAAGTCATAGACTCTTAATTTGTATTAATTTAAACCTCCATCCTTAATAATGATATCACATATTAAGTGAGAAACTCGGAGGAAAGAATTATATGTTTTTGGGGTTGGGGTTAATCAGAATTTTAGCTCAAAAACTGTTTAAGTTTATAAGTTAGATATTAAATAATAGTATATTTGATAATATACTTTTATAAAAGCTTTCTTAAACAAGGTTATTTGAGCGTCAATAAAATATTACGAGAACATATAAAAATGTTTTATTTATTTATTTATGTATTTTAAACTTCTTGCACAATTACAAAAAAGTAATGCACAAATGCGGGCTTAATGCCAGAGGCATTCTCTACCAGCCAACCTTTGGGTGATGCAGAGATGATTGAAGTAGGTGCTTAAAGAGGGAGTAATTTAACTAATAATATGAATTTAAAACAACTTAATTAATAGGTATCACACTAAATAAATATGTAATAATAGGCATACTAACAGTAACATATTATTATAAATATATACATACAAAATATAATACATATATACACATACAAGTATAATAGATAATTATATTATATATAAATATATACATATACAAGTATCCTTTACAGAGTCCATTATGATTCTACCAATTCAGCCATATAGTGCTGGCGTACTCTAATTTTAAACAGTTCACGAGATGTAGACTTCTTGATTTCAAGAGGGAGTGCATTCTAAAGATGGACAGCCTGTATATAGAAAGAAGAATAAATAAGGCTGGAACTATGAGAAGGGCAGAGAAGAAGAACATTGTTAGTGGAGCGGAAAGGACCCTGCCCATCTGTGCCCCAGAAATGTCCAGAGAAAGTAAATTACAAGATCGTCCTAATAAATTAAAACTAGAATTAAGTTGTTAATTTTGAAACCTATCAAGCACTGGATAAAAAAACGAAAAAAAAGACTTGTTTACTTTGCAGTACCTATGATTAAATAATGTTTCATTCATTCATGCACTAAAAGTGCAGTTTATTGCGGTCTATAACCACGTTCTTTAGCCGATTTATTAATTCCTTGTGATAGTATTGCGGTTTTACGGAGTACTCTTTCCATGTTATTATTTATTCAAGTACCTACTTAAGTTTTGTATCTAACCAAATTGTTTTCACATTTATATAGATGGAGATACTATGGAGACAGACTATATAATTCCAAATAACTGAAATGTTTACAGACATATAAGTATATAAATGAACACTTATTGGGCCTAGCTTATGTGATGATTATGAAGTGCCTAGTGGAAAAGTAATAGCAATGCTGTTTGTAAACGATAAAATGTATAAACAATAGGCGTTAGGCAGTTATCATGTCTTGTTTAACGTCCAATAACTTTTCAACCAGTGCTTTATATGACATTAATACTAGATATCATAGAAATACTGTTAATAAGTTATCGTATGACATAGAGTTGCAATTTGGGAAATGCCTAGCATTGACGGCATTGCTGGGTTTCGCCTCCATACTAATATGGGCATGGTCCTTTCTGTCATGAATGCCACATAAATGTTGAAATTGAGGAGACAGATAAGCAGGAGTTTGAGAAGAGTTCAAGAAAGAAAAAAGAGTCATCAGTGTACGCACTTTGCGACGTTGACGTATAGGCAGCCATCGTAATTGGGAACGGTAAGCAGATATATGATCATACTTACGGAGATTGAAAATGAATCGATTGCAATTGTTGAGAAGGCGGTCAAGTTTATTGAGCAGATCTGCATTCAGGTCGAGATAACATACATCACCATAGTCGATTATAGGAAAAACAAACGTCTGCACAAGCATGGTTTTAATCTTGGTTGGAAGAAAGTTCTTCAAACGATATACACCACTATTTTTTAATTAGTACAAAAAATTTAACGGGGCACTAAGTATCTTTAACTGATCATATTTATGTACTTAAAAAATAAAAACACTAAGTCCCAAAACTGTCTCAAAACTGTTCACAAAAATACGTAATAATTGGTTAATGCATAACTAAGACTATGACCGATACTATTAGTAGTAAAATATTCCATTGATAAATTCCCCCCTGTCCCACTGCCCGCGCGCCGCGCTCGGATGCTACAAACTACCTATCGATTTTTTCGCTGCAATTTGTTTGTCTACGTTTTCCCGACGCGATGGCTTATCAGTTCATAATATCACGGGAGTATGTAGCTATGCATCGTGCGTACTTTTTGAGTAGAGGAATCGCGAGTGCAGCTGTGTACCTATGAACATCATTTTGTGAGTGTACAAAAGTAAGCCGGTTAGTGTTGAACAATTAAAACAGCGCATATTGGACGCTTTTGACGAAGTGAAAAGACTGTGATCTGTGTATTGACAATGGTGGTGGACATTCCGAAGGACAATGGAAATACTTGTAAGTTTAGTAAATAATACCTACTTAAGTAAATAGTAATTTGAGGCGGGCGGCTCAAAATCGGTCTGTGTGGAGAACCTTGAGGGAGGCCTATGTCCAGCAGTGATCGTCTCTAGGCTGACATGATGATGATAAAATAATTTGTAAATAGCAGATGATTCTAACTTCATAAATACGCCAAAATTACTGTTTTCTTTTATTACAGAATACCTTCTTTTATTTTGATATGTGTTTGCTTTCTAATTACATACCTTCGTATTTAATTACTTGTAAAACGGTAAAGAACATTGCTCCTCGCCCATACATTGTTCGCACCAAGGCCGTTAGTCACGGAAAAATATTTTTGATATTCTAAATAACGTATACATTTGACTCAAATTCAATATAATTAACGGACACTTCAGAGAATCGTAAATAATAAAAAAATCATTTCAATTTTGGGGTTATATTTTTGACAGATATCTTTAGGAGATCGATCAACATACAAAGGGAAGCATTATTGTCACTCGGCGCGGTAGTATAGCGGCAAGGCTACTGCTTAAATCACTGCGCCACCCTTGCAGATAAAACATAATACAAAGATTTTGAAGAAGAGTTATTCTCAACAACAAAATCAGAGATCTTACTTACCAAACGTGGAGCATTCCATTCTTGTATGCAGTGGAGAATTTGTTCATCTTGTAACATTATACAACCAGAGGCTGAGCCACAGTTGACACAAAATAAACAATCAAAATCCGAATCCATGTTACCTTATCAAATCCGTGTATGTCAAGTTGTCGCTCGTAGGTCCGTAAATCACTGCCAGAGGTCAATATTTCAAGAGGAAATCAGTCCGTTGTTCTAGAGAAGTCGTTATTTATACAAAAACCAAAAGAAACTCGGAAAATTGAAAACACTTAGACGCAACGACAAGCAACAACATGAATGAGATCGACGAATGATTGACATGAACATGAATGTCAAAAGAGCAAGTCAAGCGCTTTAATGCTACATACATTTTACTAGCATTAAACGGTCAATAAACCGCAGTTTCGCTAAAGCGCTGAAAATGCTAAGAGATTATTTTGTTTTTATTTACAATGGCCGGCGGGTTTAATAGGATACGAAAACATCAACGGTCATACTATTTAAAATGTTTATGAGAATCTGAAGTGTCCGTTTTATACTGATATTTGATTATTATAGCATAAAATGAGTTAATATTCATGATTATAAATTGCATGCCAACGGCGCTGGGGCCAAAATTATACATTGCCCTTTGCTGGTCCTAAGCCCGGATAAACTATGAATGAGAGGGTTGAATTAAGAAAATTAAAAAGTATCTACCTACACTGATTATTTTGGTTCATTTTATTACCTAAGTCTACCTACATTATAAGTGCGACGGAAAGAATGCGTAAGAGTAGGACGGAAAGTAAATACTATCAATAAAGTAGTGAATGGATTGTAAAATATGTCTATGATTTTGGTGAGATTTTCTACAAAAACAAATGATTATAACTCGGCTATTTATAGATATTATGAAATTCTTATGTCACATATATGATAATAATGTCTTCGCTAATATGTCCTTAAAGTTTTTGTACTAATTAAAAAATAGTGGTGTAGAGTCCGCAGGGTTCCTGTGACTTTGCGACTGGTATTTGCAATCTGTCTTCTCCAGTATAAAAATGTTTTCTTTCACTGGTCTACGTAACTTTTTAAATATTCAAACAATAGATAAGATAGCCAGCAATAACGAAGCGTTTTTGGTGTGTAACTAACCTTAGAGTAAGAGTTCTCTCTTACTCTAAGGTTAGTTACACACCAAAAACGCTTTAAGGTTTAATTGCAAAACAGCCAAAGATTTTCTACCCTTATTGTAGTTTCCTTTTCCAGGCAATAATCCTTACATTTTTTCCATTCACTATTATATAAAGAGAGAACGAGTGGCATTTTCATTCACTGAACAAAACTCAACCGTAAAAGTACTTCTACTTTACGTTTGTAAAAGAGTCATACTGCCACTACACCACAAGCCAACTCATTTTTACTGTAACCAGCACAGTTCCTCCGGCTTCCAGGCATAAAAAAAATAATTGCTACTCATAGACGATACATTCCTTGTAAGAAACAAACCCTTAACACTCGGTATATCCACGTAAGTCCAATGCCTAATTAATTTACTGCCATCACTGCAATCAAAGTTAATACAAAAGAATATGTGATTTTGAAAAGAAGCTTCTAATAATTGTAGTACCCTTGTTCGCTCCTTTTGGATCTCCGCTACAACCAGTAGCAAGCACAGCCTTACATTTACGTTCAAGTTTATGGGACGTTATGAAACAACGCTCCGGCGCGTGGCAGGACAATGAAGCAAAACAATTTGGTACGATAGTTTTGACACTTTCATAAAAGGCGGCGATAGCCGAGTGGATATACCTACCAACAGACTGCCATGCAGAGGGTATCGGGTTCGAATCCACGGCGCGCACCAATGACTTTTCGAAGTTATGTGCGTATTGAATGGTTAATTATCGCTTGTCCCGTGCCTCGGAGAGCACGTTAAGCCGTCGGTCCCGGTTGTCATGAAGATCTTTGACAATCGTTACAGGGCGTCAGTACCTTCTAAATAAACTGACACTAGTCTAAACCATGGAATATCACTATCCCTTCGGGTTGCGGAGGTCAGACAGGCAGTCGCTCCGTGGAAAAGCTAATATTCAGCCAAATCCGGTTAGACTAGAAAGCGGACCCCAGATTGAAACTGGGATGACGCTAAGAGGATGATGATGAGTTTTGACACTTTCATACTTTGTTAACGACTATAATGTTACCTGTAATTTGTAAATTATGTGAGAAGTTTTTATAAGGTTTAATTGCAATAAAAGTGCCTAAAGATGGGGAGCCATTCTTTAAACAATTCCGTTACACGGCATCAGTTTTTGGCTGTAATGGTGTTGCTTTACCCAATATTTTTGACGCTTTCCATCCCACGATATCATTATGAGAGCTTTCTTTAAATTAATACGTAAAAAGCTTTGAATGGTGAAGTGTGCTACTTGGAATAGTTAACGTTTGTATTCAGGAGCTTCAATAGGAGCTAAAGATAAATTGAAAGCGGCAAACAAATTCAATTGAGCACCATCATTTTGTACCACTGTACTTAATTACCATCGGTATTTTCATGGTAAATTTCAATTTTAAGTCCGGTCAGCTTTGTCAAATTACATAAAAGTAAACCAAAGATTTAGGTGCTAAGTATGCTTAATATCAAGTAAATAAAATTACTCGTAAATTGTAGTAGGTACATCTGGAACATACCTACACGTGTCAGTCTCGTTAGTGTGAGAACAGCCTTCTATTATTGGAGTACATGGTTATTTATATTGCGAATGGACGTGTATGTTTTATTAATATCACTTACTTCACAAAGTTCTTGTATTCCAAAGGCTCAACATTAATTTCTTATCGTCTTGGGTTCCATTACCACAAAGATTTGTATCTTGCCATTCCATGTAACAGGTTGTCTTTTAGGACAGATTAAATGTGCTATTAGCCTACTATAATTTTGTTACAAACTACTCAACTATTTATTTTCATCAAAATCAGCAAATATTTAATCAAACTTTCAACTCCTCCCGCTTGAGAGAGATGTATTAAAAATCCTTATTTATACATACATACATACATATACTCACGCCTTTTTCCCGTCGGGGTAGGCAGAGACAACAGAACGCCACTTGCTCCTATCCTTACAAACCTCACGCGCTTCCTCTACACTCATTACTCTTTTCATACATGCTCGCCGGTTGCGGGTACTTCGGACCTTTCCGTTTCTTAGGATGTCTCCAATTTGGTCGAAGAATGTCCGCCGAGGTCTGCCGCGACCGACTTGCCCACACACATTTGCCTTATATATCTGATTCGTCATTCTTTCTTCACTCATTCGCTCCACGTGTCCAAACCACCTAAGCATTCCTTTCTCAATCCTTGTCACCACATCTTCTTTCAGTCCACTGCTCTTTCGTATAGTTGCATTCGGAATTCTATCAATCAGTCTTACCCCACACATACTACGCAGTGATCGCATCTCAACTGCGTTAATTCTACTTTCATGCTTTTTCTGCCAAACCCAGCTCTCACTTCCATACATCAACGTGGGGACAAGCACTCCATTGTGAACCGCCAATCGTGCCTCTTTTGGCACCGTCTGACCGTTCATAAACGCCCACAGTGCTCCATTTACACGATTTCCCGCAGTCACTCTCCTTTCAATGTCTCCCTCACATCTTCCGTCCCTTGTAAATACGCTACCCAAATATACAAATTCCTTTACTTGCTCTACAATTTCACCTCCAATCGTAATATTACACTCAGTCACACTTTCATCTTTTTCCAACACCATCACTTTCGTCTTTCGTGCATTAACTTTCATACCTTTCGCTTTAAAGCTCTTGTTCATGCAGTCCATCATGTCTTGCAACTCATTCGCCGATGATGCAAGAATGACTTGATCATCGGCATATAAGAGGCACTTAACACGCACTCCTACCATATCGATCCCGCATTCAGTTTCTCTCATATCATTCATGCAGCTATCCATGAATACGTTGAACAACCAGGGCGAGGCTGCACACCCTTGTCTGACACCTTGGGAGATGTCAAACCAGTCCGAATAGGCACCATTGATTCGGACACAGGCTCTAGAACCCCTATACAGGGATTTCAGAGCCCTTATTATAAAGTTGTCTACCCCATACATGGATAACACCTTCCATAATTCCTTTCTATTCACCCTATCATAAGCCTTTTCCAAGTCTATGAACGCGCAATACACCTTCTGGTTTTTTGCCAGACATTTTTCGGTGATGCAGCGCAAGGAAAAGACTTGATCCGTACATCCCATTCCCTTCCGAAATCCCGCTTGCACATCCCATATCTTGTCATTAGTCACATTTACTACTCTGTCAATCAAAATTCTGGCATACATTTTTCCAACAACACTAAGAAGGCTGATCCCGCGATAATTTTGACATTCCTGCTGCGAACCTTTGCCTTTATATATCTGTATCCTTATTTATATACAAGAGTATGATTCGCAAGTTATTTATAAACTCACTATTATAACCACTGAATAGTGAACGAACATAGCAAGAACATTTTACCAAGTAAATTATTGTCTGACCTTAAAAACCTTTGCCGTCTTTATTTTTGTCCTTAAATTGAAAAAAGAAAGGATACATTTTCCCAGTGAATTTACAATCAAACTGGGACAAATAAAATACTAAATAAAACACAGAGAGGCCCTATATCCAGGTATAAAAGAGTGTCAGAGTCTCTGGCAAAGATTTTAAAGCCTCTTTGTATTTACGTCGTTTCCGTAGGAAACGGCTTCTAGTAAATACAAAGACGATAAAAACTTAACAAGTAAAATACAAAGTAAAGGAAACAGTAGAGGAATATAAATTTATGACGCCATTTCTTAGCTTAAAGCTTTTAATTTTATAAAGAAATAACAAAGATAAAATAACCCGACTCGTCTCCGTGGATTGAATAGTGATAAGTCAGCTAAGTTTCACGAACCTTTTGATAGTGCTAGAGTAGCTATATAACTTTACCTATAAATGAAAATTTAAAGTTACAGTTACATAGGTACTTAGTAGCTAATCTGTAGTATTAGCTCTTATAAAGCAAACACAGCGAACTATTCTGTATAAGCTGTGTTAGAATCTGATTCTCAATGCACGTTTATATTTATTGTATAAAATGGCCTGAGCACCCAGAACATAACAGACCACCCACTGTGTGTTTTGTGGCACGAGGGTCAGAGGATTCCAACCAGGAAAAACGATATTATCTAAATCAAGGAAAGAGCTCGCCGCTCAGTAATCGTGCGGCTAAACTTTATTCACAATATTAATGAGCCAGACTTTCGCTTTCTAGCCCTTTTCCTTAAGACTACGTCTCCTTACATCAGTACTCACATGTACAGTCACGAGCATAAATATATTACTATGGGCAGATGAGCAAAAATATCTGTTCCAAGAACGAGTTCAATAATATCTGTCTGCACGTACGCAGCATAAATATCTGATATTATCAGGCAGCATAATAAAGTGGCATCAAAATGATGTGATGACAATGCAAAAGCATAAATATGTGACGTTACAGGTGGCAAAATGTTCCGACCCCCCGTGGAGAGCAAATACATGTATCGTTTTCTATTTCTGTAATTTGCATATTGATTCCGCCCTAAAAGCAAATATGTGACATCAACTAAGTGGCAATAATATCTGACATTATTTTATCTTTCAGAATTTAATTTAAAATTCATACGAAATAATTAAAAAATAATGTTATTTTACATTGTTTTAATATAGGCTGTCGTTTTATACTATATTTATGTGTAGACATATTCAATATTACGACCGAATTAAATTATTTATTCATTGCAGGTAGTGAGTAGATCTATTCTATCTACGGCTGCCGAGTAATAGTTTAGGAATAGGGTATCGGACTGCCTAGTCAAATCAGTAACTTTTTGTCACCTGTCGAAACGCTAGTTTTGTATCTAACAACTGCTGTACTTTTTTATGATTGTATTTATATGAAATTGCAGTAAGAGCAAAATTTGAATTATAGCATTTATAGTGGTGATTTGAGACAAGTTTTTTGATAAATGACAATTTGCAAGTCCGATCCCCTATTGTTTCTAAAGTATTACTAGAAGACGCCAGCAGCTACGCCTGCATTTTTTTTTAATTTACCCGTTTTGGCCGATCCCGTGGGAATTTTGGGAAATCCCTTCTTAGTGCACTCTTGCGGTCCTCAAGGAACATACATGCCAAATTTCAGCTTCCTGCGCCCAATAGTTTCGGCTGTAGCGTGTCTGTCAGTCAGTCAGTAACGTAAGGGGTTTATATATTAAGAAGTTAACGGACCTTACTTATTTTTTTGGATTTCATTGGATTGACGATGAGTTATCGTCAATCCAATGAAATCGAAACATCGTATAGTATCTATGTATGAATACATACATGGATACTATTTGATGCACATATTCAATTCATTGCTCTCGAATAACTCGTGAGTGGTTTAAAAGTTAATATTCAAAGAGAGGCCTTAAAGTTCCTCAATTTCCCTTCAGAGAGCCCTGATTTGTTGTTGTCAATGTTTCAACAATAGGTTCCAACTCTGGCTGGAACTCATGATTTTCTACGTTGTCACACCTTTGACATTTGGGAGTCACTCCGAGGCTCGCAAGTGTGAGCTAATATAGTTCTACAATGCAAGAGAGGCTACAGGACGTAATGATGCAAATGGTGGATTTACTCGATTTTAATTCATTATGTATAATTAGATGTCACCGGAAGATAACTTTATAAATTTACTCGGAAATTCTAAACGGGAGATAAATTGTATTATTTTACGCCCATATTCTCGCAACGTCTCATGGTAAATTTATAAACTAACGGATATCAAATCGTAAGATTCTAAACGGTTCAACCAATCACAAAAATTTCGCATTAATTTACGCTTCTTTAAAATACGGCAAATAACATACTGCTCTCTGATTCGTCGGTCGGTGATAATGAAGGTCGGAATCAATTCAACTTAATAGGTTATGTTAGGTTTTCTTGTGTCCCTAAATAGAAAATAGGAGCCTTGCGAAGCATGGTTCCGTTAACTTAGGCTCATAAACATCGCTAAAGTTCCAGTTTATTCGTTAAAGTGGCGAACAATGGCGGTGGAGAGGAAGGAAAAAAACACGTGACTTATTCAACCAATCAGAGCGCACATGGCGTTTGGTAATTGCTTACTTATTATTTTACGCGTGAATTCGTAAGTTACGCCATTTGCGAAAATGTGGGCGTAAAATAATACAATTCATCTCTCGTTTAGAATCCTACGAAAGTTTATACATTTCTTAGGAAATTTATAAATTTGCGGTTCTTGTCATTCTCCGGTGACATATATACCTACTTGCTTAAAATCATTATTTTATTAAGTTGATTAGGCAAAGAAATTAAAAAATTTTATAACGTGTTTTTTTTCATATTCTTTGCCCGGCAAAATACATAATATTAATACTATTAAAAAAAAGGTGACCCATTTTACCGGCGCTATACTTATGTATAGCGCCGGTAAAATGGGTCACCTTTTTTTCCATCAAATATTTTATTGTTTATAAATTGTATGTCAGATATTATTGCCACCTAGTTGGTGTCACATATTTATGCTTTTAGGGCGGAATCAATGCAAATTACACAAATAGAAAACGTTACATATATTAGCTCTCCACAAGGCCTCATAACATTTTGCCACCTGTCACATCAGATATTCATGCTTCGACATTGTCATCACATCATTTTGATGCCACTTTATTATGCTGCCTGATAATATCAGATATTTTTGCTGCATACGTGCAGACAGATAATATTGAACTCATTCTTGGGACAGATATTTTTGCTAATCTGCCCATAGTAATATATTTATGCTCGTGACTGTACTAGGTAACATCCCTAATCTATATTTTTATGTCGGTCAAAATTAACTTACCGTAATTTACACAAAAGCTACACGATCTAAGATTAAATAATACTAGAGCGAATGAGACATTTGTTCCTCCCTGCGCCATTACAACCGAATTAAACGTAATTAGATAGAATGTTTGTTTGTATGTGCAGAACCACACAAGTTGGGTCTCATTCCGCATCCCGATTCCAACTTGTTTCTTTCCGTTTTGAGTAAACAACATGACGTCATGATTTGTTCCACTTGGTACTTATAAACTTGTTGGTTTCTTTCTTACGCGACATTCACGGTTATTCAAACGATGTATATGAATTTGAGGAAAATACTTCTTTATACTTTTAAAGCGTATTTTGTGTTGGGAATGTAATTCTCTTAAGTTTAAATACTTCGAAGCTTTGAATGAATGAGAATAAAGAAGTGTTTCACATTATATTTGGGTCGTAACTCTCTTTACCTTAACGTGAATGTTTTACGTTGAATGTTTGATTAACCTTTCAAAGAGGTAAAACAAAAAGCTTGCTTTTGAATATTGGTAAATAAAACAAAATTGTTCTTGATAAAACATTTAATAAATGCTTTGATCAGGTAGGTACTTAAATTTAAATTAAGTTCATCTTAAAATATCATAGTAACGTGTTGAAACATAGTGTAAACGAAACTATGTAGTTACAACTAATTTAAATTGCACATTTAATATAATGACAAATATAAAGAAGAGGCGTACGGGTATGCTCAGACTACGGATTCAGAATTTAGAGTTTCAAATTGTATTATGTCTAATTGTTATTTCAATAATATCAGTGTGTTGGTGTAAAAACTTCAACCGTACAATTTTCTAATCATTCGTCATTAGGTTAAGTGCAAGTGATTTGTGCGTATTATATCTTCAGAAAAGCCTACAAATAAAACAAGCCCAGATAAAAAAGATAAATCCGATACAAGTAATACAATTCAAGTAGTTGTAATAAGAGCATGACTCCGCGTAGGGTCCACGCTCGTATATAACCGCTAGGACGTCGTAACTCTCCGTGATGGATTAGTGCTTTTCCGGCTTTTCAATGGACCCCTAAATGGACAGACCCTTGAGGGAGAAGCATCTGTTTACGCATTACTATGAACGAATTTTTGTTGGGTGTAAAATGTTTTTAACGTGTGCATGCGGTTGACAACATGTGATTGAAAAGCGATTTATATTAAAGTGGTTTATTCTTCGCGTTTGGTTCATTAGTTTTGATGCTGTCATCGTGATCGTAAGGACAATATTTTAGTGTTGGTTATAACACTTTTAACAGTCACAAACCACTGTAATAACTTTTTTTGTATAAGGACCTATAAAAACATTACCTTTGTATAAATAATGATCTGGTAAAAGTCAAAGCAAGAAATTTATGAGGTTGAGGTTCAACTAAAACTGATGTATATAAAATACTCATTTACTTTTATTAATGTACATACTCAGATATGTAGTAGTAATGGAGGCTACTCACCAGACGCGCCGGCCCGCCGACATGCGTCGTCGACATTTTGACGGTGTGTTCGGTTTCGGCGACTTCACATCTCGTTCAAGTAGTATACTTTGTCGGCGGCAAGAAAAATATAAATAATGAAAATCTCCGCAAAAATGTCCACGACTCATGGCGGTGGCGGTGGATCGGCAGCTTCAGTGTATAGACGGCATAATGAAGCTCTATAAGACATGTCACATTAGTGCAGTTAATGAATGATCAAAGTATTAACACATGTTTGTATATATTGCTTAACCATACATCATATCTAGAAAGATAATACTTTAATATATTTGCAATGGCAAATCGTGTTCGGTCCTTAATCAACACTCACATTAAAATCAGCTTAAATACTATACTAAACAGTTCAAATAAAACTTGGTACAACATCTATAAATTAAAGATATTGTTAAAAATTTAATCAGACTCCGTGAAATTTGAAGTTTTAAACGGCGCAAATGAAATTACGTACCGTTCTTATCTCGAAAAGTTTCTTTTGGTCGGAATTTAATATAACCTCAAAGTTGTTATCTGCAAACCCATTAAGAGGTTTAGGTGTGAATTAGTTTAATGTATACATTCGTATTATAGGGCAGCATCAGCCACGCTTCTGTTATGACTAGAGTTCCAAGGTTCTTTGAAGGTTGTTGAAGTTGGGTAGTAGTCGAGTTTTTGTACAAAAATGATAATGATGGATCACTGATTTACAAAGTACACCAATATGATGGATGTAACGTCTATAGAGAGATTTTAAAATTGAACAAGCCTCGAATATAAGTACAAGGGATATTCAGACTCGAAAGAGTCTTGAAACATGATTAGATATCCGAGACGCACTGTCTCGGGTGGATATCTAATCCACAACACTCGACACAATGTCAAGCGGTGGCCGTTTAAACCACTACGTCATCTCTATCTCCTTTTTTACCTTTTTTACTCAAGCTGAGGCATGTGGCCCAATATGTCCATCAAATTAATGTGTTGAGCTTTGCATGTGGTTTTAACCAGTTCAATACAACTTCAATTACATGCCTGATCAAAGGGTCATTTACTGAAATAGTGTATTAATTGTATACTGATATCGATAGCTGATATCGGTATACTAATTACCGACTAGATTTCAATAATGTTGTACACTAATCAGCATGTTTACAGTTTACACGAACAACATAAACTAGCGAGCGCAATAACGTAAATACGTACATATGTACCTACATATTGAGTAGTACATCTTAATATATATATTTCTTGTGTGCGTGTGTATGTCACTGAACTCCTCCTAAACGACTGGACCGATCTTGATGAAATTTTTTGTGTGTGTTCAAGGGAACCTGAGAATGGTTTAGATTCACAGTTTGGTCCACTGGAAAATGTTTTTTTACTTAATTTTTAATTTGTAAGTAGTTGTGGATTTCGGTATGTTTCACATTGGAAACGACGGACTGCGCTGCTATCGCAGTGTCAAATCTTATATTAATAATTTTGTCAAGCAGTACATCGAAACCTTACCTGAATAATAAAACTTTAAAAATAAAGATTTCGAGTCGACAACATATATCCGCAAAATTCGGATTGTCGAGTATATTGTTAAATTCTAATGGTTTTGACAGACAAATCACAGTCGCCATATTGGCCATTCTCGCAAAATATCACAGATACCGGATAACATTTTGAGTACTGTACTACTAAGGGCCTCTTTCACCATCTCCGAGTAAAGTGTCGTTCAACTAATTCGCAATTAACGTGAACTGGCGAGTAAAAGTTACGAGTACGAGTATTTTGTCAATTTCACAAACGAAAATCAAGCTTCGAGTAACAATTAACTTGTTAAGTGAACTATGCAACAAATCGTACGTTACATTCGTTCAATAAAACGTCAAGTCAATCGTCAAACGTCATTGACAGTTGTTTGTTGATTGTCATTTGTGGTGTTTTTGCGTCTGGTCTGTTTTGGAGAGCGTGTGATTTTATTTAGATACTGTAATAGATGATTTTTGAAATAAACATTTTAATTAGTTAGATAGGTACTGGGCATCTATTTTACGGAGTAAAAACTATTAAACAGCGTTTAGAAGCTTAGTAGGTACATTTTATATCTATATATATTTATATACAGAGATTATTTTATGTTTTATCAAGTTAAGCACTCCGTTTACTCCATACTTCGATATACGAAATCTGGCTAGAAAATCAGTCTTATCTAGGTCCGTAAAATAATCAACACGAATTTTAAATAAACGTATTTGAGGTACTCGATGAAGCGTATAATGTTCTAATTCATCCTACTGATGATCAATCAAGTCAAATAAATCCATTGTTGATGATACATTGTGAAAAAATATGATTTACAAAATGCACTGACTTACACAAAATGCCAACGGTCAACTTTTAATCGTAAGTATGCACGCTAATCGGTAGCCGTAGTGGCAAGTAAGTTTAATCGTACGATTAGTGCTACTCGGACGTCGTGAAATTGACACATGATGTTACTTGTTAGTATAATCAGAGAATAGCCTATTTGACACTTTACTCGAGGGTGGTGAAAGAGGCCCTAAGTCTTAGTACTAAGTAGTTTGTATGTGTAAATACTTTTTACAGTTATATAGTATCCGCCTAATATAGGAGATTTGTGTTACCCCGAACATCGATGATATACTATAACTAGAGAACCCCAAATTTACGTGAACTAAGCCGCGGGCAAAAGCTACTATACTATGTATTTGAAAGTCTATAATGGGTATATAATTAAATATATGTTAAGTGTCTAGCCTATATCGATACCGCCTAAGTATACTGGGTCAACTAACATTTTTGTAAATTTTACAGGAGAGCGATTTGAAGGAAAATCGTTTACATTTTAATGAAATGAAACTACCTATTTCGAAATAAACTTAAGGCGCTGTTATACCTCAGAAACCGTGAAACACCTAATTTTTCGACGCGCAACTAGCCATAACGGAACATACTACAAACTTGCAAAAAATAGAGCTTATAGTCAAAAGTCTGAACAAAAGACTTTTGAAAGAATTTTTTATGTATGTAAAATAGAATCACGGTAAAAAAATCACAAAAACGAGGCAGAAAATAATCTTTCGTCTCACTGTTTGCAATATTTTGATCATAAGCTATCATATTTTATTTAATAATATTGTAGGAAACCTAATGAACTAAAGAATTACCCTATTTATTTTCATATTATACGTGTATATTTTGTAAAATTAAATAAAATCTGCCAAACGTCTATGATTTTGACGCTCGGTTGATCCCATCAATATCAAACGCTTCGGCAATTTAAACCTTATTAGCATAAGCGGTGTACTGAGTGTCAGTTGCTAGTTTACGCCCCGCCCAGACCTCATCATTCGGCTATGAGCCCTGTGAGAGATAGGTCACGTCGCTTGCGTCTCCGCTGCACGAAATTTTACGTAAACATTTTTGTTAACATGTTCGTAATTTCATGTTTTATGTTATACATAGACTGAATACTTTGAATCAAATAGGCTTTTCATGTGACTATAGGCACATCTAATTAGGACCTAAGTTTATATTCTTGTTGCGTTTAATGTGTTATTGTTTCTGTGAAGAATAAAATATTGTCAATTAGAGAAATAAAGTTCTACGAAGGATTTGTACAAGAAAGCGTCGTAATGAAATAGAAATTCATCCATGGCCAAGTGATTATGAAATATGTAACATTTTTACATAAATTATTTTCATAAGAGGCTTTTATGACTGACTGTGTTATAGATTATCGATTATGCATAATATAATTGTATAAATTATCCTCACAATACATAGCTGCCACAGTTTTCAATATTTGAAAGAGTTATAACATAAAATCGAATCATTTTATGTACCTATATATTGCGAATTCATTAACTTGTCAGAGCGCCTGGAGCGCTAAGATACCGCCACGGCGAACAATAAACAGCGCTAATATGGCGCTCCGCAGTCCGCACACAAGCGGTAACGAATGTTGTATTATTGTGTTGTGAACATAAACCTATTTAGGTTCATCGGGTAAAACTTTGATTATTCATTAACTATTAGGTATGTCTCAGTACATCTAATATCTTTTTAATTTCTAAAATAAATCATTTATAAGTAAGTAGGTGACTTCTCTGTTTTCTATAACACAAGTTATAGTATTTTTTTTAATAATAAAGTATCTAACTAATTATTTTTATTGTAATTACAGTGAAGTTAAAGTTACAGTTTAGTAACGTCTTACGCACATTTGACTGCAGTAATTCCTAACACGATTTCTTCAAGAGTGATAAGCAAAAAAAAAACATGAGGGATAGCAGTGACTGGTTCGAATTGCGTAAGAATATGTTGACAGATTCAAATTTTGGTATAGTGGTAAAAAGAAGAGATAACAGCAGTAAAGCCAACTTAGTAAAAATTATTTTGTACAAATAAAATATTTGCAATGTAAAAGCAGTTGCGCATGGAGTCTAAAATGAACCACTGGCTTTGCAGCAACTGGCGAAGCAAGAAAATGTAACAATCGAGCCTTGTGAATTATCCGTTTATTGGTGCCACGCCAAATGGATTAATAGGTCCAAACATGATTGTAGAAATTTAATGTTCTATAGTTGCCTATAAGAATGGCCTGGAGAATAGTATAAGAGCAAATAAAATACAAATATGAAAAAATGATAAAAAAGTTAACTGACTAGTCTAAACAAATATTGTTATTGTTATTACCAAATTCAAGGGCAACGCCACGTTACACGCAAACAAAAATGTTTATTTGCTGTGTGGAGTGGCAAAAGTAAACCACCAAAAATAGAAATGATAGAAAGAGATGATGTTTTCTGGGAGACGAAAATGAAAGAAAAGCTTGTGGCGTTTTATATGAATTGGCAGTTGCCTGAAATTATTGATTCTCGTCGAGCTCAAGGGTGCATTGCAAAATCACGGAGAGGAAAATGTTTCATCAGTGCTTGAAGTTTCTACAATACCAAGCCTTAAAAGGAAAGTAAATGAAAATGTGCCTTGTGAACAACAGCAAATAATAAATATTAAAGCCTCATCACCGTGTGGTTGACGGCATAGGATACAAGTGTCACCACCCCCTATCTTCCCATGGGTGTCGTATGAGGCGACTAAGGGATAACACGATGCAAATACCATCTTTGCGTAGAGACGGAAAACTCGACATCAAACCCTATACGACTGCCTCGTTGGTCTCGGGGCATAAATGTGTGCGTGGGATCGGGAGGTCCCGGGTTCGATTCCTGGGTCGGGCTGTGTTATTGGGTTTTTCTGTCACGAAATTCTCAGTAGCAGCACGGAGTCTGGAAATGTGCTCGGTACGGCAATAGGCTCGCCCCTTATTACGTGGCTAAAGTATATCTGGCGAAAAGTGGGTGTAGAAATACACATCTGCTTACCCCTTCGGGGATAAAAGGCGTGACGATATGTATGTATGTATGTAAAGCCTCATCACCTCACACACTGCCTTTCATTTTCGATGAGAAGAAAGAAAACCTGCCGGGTTGTAGCAGACAGCTAACTTTTGATGAGCTGTAAACTCTGTATTTCATTAGTAAATGTATTATTCTTTGAAACAACATATATTTTAAGCGAAAGATTTTTTTTATATTTTTCCATGCAAACATGGATGAGGAGAGCCAACGAAAAAGCAGTAGTAACTCAAATTTTAATTCTGTAATTTGGGTTGGGTTTCGAAACCAGTCGCCTGAACTTGAGGGTTTTGGTGGTGTAAGGGGCTTAAGGGAGTTAATTTTAATCCCCTAAAAGTAATTTTGGCTGCCGGAGTTGCGTCAAAATATTTTTAAACAATTTCCAAAAATTCTTAGTAGTAGTTTTTATACTTTAGTACAGTTTTACTAATGTCATTTTAAGGTTTTATGCGAAAAACGTGAAACGAAACGCAAACCTGCCATCTTGGAATGATCATATTGACAGCTTATGTCAAATTTGTGCGTAATTGCTTTCGGGTGCCTAGGGTTAAGTGCGACTGTAATAAGTAACCAAATAGGTTATGTTAGGTTCTCTTTTGACTCTTAATCCGAAAATAGGAACCCTGCGAAGCAGGGCTTCGTCAACCTTAGTTTATTAAACTAGTGTGAAGAATGTGGAAGTTGGCAGTGCCATACACACCGATGTTAAGAGATATTATTTTTCAGAGGAAACCAAGTATTTCCGGCAAGTGAAAATGGTGAGGGCGGGTTCCGAGACCTCCCCTCCTCCCCCTGAACCACTCAGAACCCCTAAAAACGGCGACGTATTTCGAAACCTTTACCATAATAATTATACCTATAATAACAATAAAACATCCATAAATAAATCAAATAAATCAACTTTTACGAAACTTCAATTATTTCGTAACTCACTTTAGTTTAGATACGGCTTTTGCGGTACCGTAGCCAAAAATTGTAAAAGCCTTTTATATTTTGTAGGATAGTATTATATAGGTCGTTTTTTTTATATATTGTAGGAACCCTTATAGATTCCCCATGTCTGTCTGTCGGTGCACCCGCATGTAACAGCCAATTTATTGCAAAACAGATTTGAAAACTGGCAGGAATGGAATTAGATGTAGGTATTCTATGAACTGCTTCACCATTTTTATACAAAAACAAAACAAAAATAATTAACGCCTCCATATATGGAACTGACTTGATTTTTATCATCTTACGGCACGTAGGTATCTACCTACTTTCGTCAACAATAATTTCGTCAAAAAAAATTAATACCTATAACGTCTAATGTAAACCAGTTTTGCTCATGGCTCCACTGAGAACAAAAATTGCGCTATGCCTATATTGTACAGACAGATTGATTTATGTAATATAAATTTTAATATCAGTATCTCAATTCAATATGCTAAAACGTTTTGTTTGCGATTTTGAAATATTGGAATACGGATGTCGCCAGAATACGGCCGCACACGACGAGAATGAAGGGGGGCGCCCCGCAATAGACGGCGCTAAGCGCCCTTCACCTCCCCTGCTTCACCCCTTCATTTACCAAAACAGTCGCTTAGGACAGCGCCTTAATGTTTTTTAATAAACATTGGAAGCTCTTCCTTAGGTATAAAATGATTTTGCTGATCTTTGGTTTTAAATGCGATTTTTTTAGTTGACTGGGTACACGTTAACGGGACCCAA
The DNA here is from genome assembly GCA_944739405.2 of Euclidia mi. Classification (NCBI taxonomy): domain Eukaryota; kingdom Metazoa; phylum Arthropoda; class Insecta; order Lepidoptera; family Erebidae; genus Euclidia; species Euclidia mi. Next base: position 52,091,330 of record OX123190.2, read on the forward strand.
TGCTAAAATGGTTTAACTACCAGTTAGATTCATTTACGTTGTACATCAAAATTCATGGTAAACACAAACATATTGTGAAATATGATTCATCATCATCAGCCTTTAATAGTCCACTGCTGGACTAGGCCTCTCCTCTGAAAGGAGGAATTGGCCTACTATAGGTACCACGCTGGCCAAACGGGTTGGTATAGGGTTTGTATCAAGTTTTCCTTCTCACACAGTGCTGTTCTCTGCATAATATGCTCCCTCTGTCGGCTTTTACGACACCCATGGGCTGATATGGGGTGGTGACAATCCGTATTCTTAATCCGTCACCATACGGAAATATGATTGTAATTTTATAATTATCATCTTATTTTTGGTTGTTTTCGGGATTTTGATCTCATTTAATAATAAACTGTTGAAATTACATCACTTGACTCATTATACTAGGAAAGTAGTTAGCAATGATAAGCATTTGGAACTTCATCGTATACTAGTCTAATATAATTAACCTGGCCTTATTAATTAGGTACTAATTTAATTTCGAATATTATATTACCTGTCTGGTGATGTGCCCGGTAACGGCAATAGGCTCGCCCCCTATTACGTGGGACCTAAAAATTCATGGCGAAATGTGGGTGTAATATTTACACCTCTGTCTACCCCTTCAGGGATAAAGGCGTGAGACTATAAATAAATAAATAAATATTACCTGTCAGTACGTTATAAATTATATGGGATCACTCAAAAACAAGGTGAAGCTGTGATATTCTACTTATAGAACATTCTACTGATAGAACATTCTATTTCCATAAGGTAAGCCTGAGTGGCCCCCAGAGTATCAATATCTGTTCAGACATAATTATGTGAGTACTCAAATATTTATCGTCACAAAAGTGTCGCTTTCGGCTGTCGTAAGCATTCCATTTGTGGAAAATCCTTACTAACTGATATTCAACTAATAAGTAGTCACTTAGGCCAGCGGCCGAATTTAAGAAATGTATGATTAATAAAAGCTAGGAAAAGGAAGAATCATTAACACGAAAGAAAGAAACTAATTATAAAGAATCACAGTGTATTATGCATGACAGTCCGTTGGTATCTCTACTAGGCTATCGCTGCCTAATATTGCCTAATATTATACTTAGGAATCTACATTGACACTATATATATTAGATATATAAACTTAGAAGATATATATTTTCACAAGAGCTTTTCTATAATATTAACTTTCAATTAAAACGAAATGTTGAAACGACGCAAAACACGACATTTTATTACCTATAAGAAAAATATACAAACCAGCCATTCGCCTTTGTGTGAATACTTTCAAAGTTTCGCGACTTGTAGACATAGTAATAGGTATTTATGGGAACGCTCTATATTGCGCAATTACTCGAAAATTTACGTAAAATACAATATATTACCCTCGACATTTCGGCATTCGGGTACAAGATGACTGATCTGCTCTAGACTGATCGACTCGTCACCACGGCTGGTGTTACCCATGCTCAAACGTTGTAGCAAATATAAGGTATTTTACCTATATTTTCAAACAGTTTTATCTGAATCATTTGTGGTGTCTATTATAGATTCTTTGTTTGAATGATGTTAAAGTCTCTTTCGATAGACGATTTATTCCTAGCGCGGGAGTAGTTTAATATAATAAGTATATAAAATATTGTAATTTGCCAACTTGCAGTAATAAGTCCATGTTTGGAAAGCACTCTTGCATAATCTTGCCGTCGGTCAGTTGAAGGAATGAGTAAGTGCTTCGTACAAATTCGAGTGCTTTCTATCTTTTTGAGCCGATCTTCAGCCACCTGGCCTGTCATCTTATACAACAGTCTAGTGCTTATTATAATCAACTTAAGTGGCTGTAAACTTTATTGTCTTGGTTCTTAATTATATTTTCTGCTCATTTAAATTGGACTGTCTAGCTTGATGCGAGGTACAAGTTTACGTTTGAGATTTTGAGGGAGCTTATTACTAAAAATATTTCCCTACTGTTGTATTTTACGCTATTCCTCAATTAAAGATAGGCGTTTAATGTTAGTATCTTTCGTTATTATGCTGTGACCTGTAAATGCAGCGCATGAGCATGTAAAACAATAACCGTCACAGACACATTTCTAATGCCCACATTAATCAAATTGTGGATGTTTTAATCGACTGTAATCTGAAGTAGTTATTGGACACCGGTTTAAAGCATAGAATATTACTCGCCCATATGGGAGGCCAGAAAAGTTAGTCTTATACCTAGTGTTTATAATCTGCCGAATCCATCGGAGTAGTAACATAGTATTACAGAAAATATACGAGCCCATAACATTTTCCTTTTCCATATTATTAAGGTAGAATACTAATGGAAGGAGAAGGGAGACCTCAAAAAAGGGAACCTCGATAAGGCTAGCAAGCACACTTTGGTCTCCTATTCGACAGCCATAGATGCAACCAGGACTATTAGGTATAATGATGGTGAAACTAGGCAGGTTTCTGGGAGGTAAATATCTATTACCAAAACAATACCTATTCAATCTCTATATTTCATAATAAGCCTTTACTGCGTAGAGCTTCCGCAAATAAAATAAAAATCAAACAGTTGAATCCAAATTGGCATCGACAAGTTTGTTTTGTGCTGGAGTTGTTATGCTCTGTGATATCAAAATAGTAAAAAATATCCGCGGATTTTGTTCTTTATCAAATTGGACACCGAGATATTCAAATTATGTCAGGCAAAATGAACATAACTTATAAATATAACACAATTTGTATATTTTTAAATAATGCTGAAAATACGAGCATTACAAACCCCTACTTTACTTAATAGCTTATAACCTGTTAGTTACAAGTGCAATTAAACAAAACCTGCATCTGTAAATCTTTAGCAATGACCAGGAAGTCGTAAAAGGTATAACAACAATATATTCTTAAAACATACAAACTACTTTTACAGCACAATTAACGTCACAGAATACACGCGAACATAAAATCGACAATTAGGAGGAAAACCGTAAAACCCTGAGGTATTTTGATATTTTTACAAGCAAATTTACGGTTCAAGAATGAGGAAGAGATGCTATTTACTCCCTAAAATGGAGTAAATGGCATGGTTGATGTTTATTACTTGTTTACGAGTCTACTCTTTACCGGATGTAAACAATTTTTACTGTATTATTTTACACTGAACCACAAAATTAATGTTAATAAATACTGCTGTCACTTAGCAACTGTTGTTCTTACAATACTCTTTTTATTTTTATTAAAATGTTTGATTGAAGGCAGCGATAGCTGAGGGGAGAGACCGACAGACTGCTACGCAGAGGGTCTCGGGTTCGAATCCACGGCACGCACCAATGAGTTTTCGGAGTTAAGTGCGTATTAAATTGTTAATTAAAGCTTGCTAAACGGTGAAGGAAAACATCGTGAGGAAACCTGCATGTCTGAGAGTTCTCCATAATGTTCTCGAAAGACATGAGAAATCTGCCGCCCCGCACTTGGCCAGCGTGGTGGACTATGGCCTTACCCTTCTCATAGTGAGAAGAGGCCCGTGCCCAGTAGTGGGACAGTATAAAGGGTTGATGATGATGATGAAAATGTTTGATAAATTATAAGTTTTTATTTAATAGGAGTTCCAAATAATGACGTATTGGACAGCCAATACCGCAGAATATAAAGAGCACAGTACCATAATTTTCTTTTGAACTTGCGCAGCACTTGCTCCTTTGTGATAATTTTCAGAAATTCATGTTACGTCATTAAGGTGATTTGACAATATGAATCATTTGAGCGATATATTCCGCCGAGCAATTGCACTTTGGAAATAATGTTTAACTGTGTGAATGTCAGTTAGCACAAACGCCTGTTCACCAAGAGTGTATGGTTCTTTGTGACTTTCGCACAGTCGCTTAACCCTAGATTACTAACCTTCGTCAATTTGACTACGCGGGTTTGTTTAAATCGTGTTAACTTTTGCGCGCGCGATCGCACTGCTTCCACACTTTAGATAATCTCAGTTGACCCGTTGCCCCCCCGACTGACGGTAGTGTTTTGATTGGGGGGGCACCGTGAGCGCCGTTCCAGCAACCATGGGTCGTCAGATTGACGAAGGTTAGTATTAACGTAACATTTTGTCTTATTTAGTTGGTGAACTCTTGCGTCTTTTTTGTTTTGTTTGTTTATTTTCTTTGCGAAAATAATGCGACTGATGTACCTCCTACCTAAAAAAGGAAAATATAAGCCTTGTGTCCGTCCGCAAAGCGAAGGATGACTAAAAGTAGTTGCACCCAGAGCAATAAATCGTAGTGCGAGCACAAACTTGACGTTTGTCACAAATGTGTTATACATTTGATAGATTCTTACCAACATTTTTGTTTCATTACTTTATTTAATTCGTTATTTCTAATATTTGAAAATTATTTTTCACATTTACTTTAAAACAATACTTTAAAAAATCTTTTAAAATGTTACCATTGTTAATTTGTCATAAAACCTACGATCTCATTTGTAAGGCTGATTTTTTAATAAATATGCCGTTTTGGTTTATGTAAATTTATTAATTAATAAGAAGAATATAATAAATTTATAATAAAAATAAAAAATATGCATGTTTAATTCAAATAAAACTCACTATCCCCTTTATTAAATACCGTAGTCAAAAGTACGAAGGTTAGTAATAAGGGTCGAAAAATAAGGTTAGTGATCTAGGGTTAAAAAGACAGTAATTATTTTAGAATATTTTGAGTTGAATATCTATAAGTAACATTTATTTTTCAAAAAAACTATCTAGCCTACAACATAACATTGTTTAGTTTGAAGCTCTATCATTTTCAAAGCCCCAAACTTTTATCAAACATGTCAATCTTCATGCAATATACCCTTGTAATCTTATTCGCATGGTTCCCTTGCGGAAATCGTCAATCCTTTCTTTTAAGACCCGTCTTTACTACGGTTTTATGACACAATAGCATGTAAATCGAAGTACTAAACAACGAAGAAGTTGTTTTCCCATCGTAAAACTGCGCATTACTGCGGGTAAAATAAAACTCCTTTTTATATATGACTTAGGTTAGCTGTACTTGGTATTGGTATTCAGTTCCGTTTTAACAATTATTATCCTGGTTATGATGATATTGGTACGTAAAATAAATGATATTCGATTGAAAAGTAAAACTGATTGAATTTTATAGAACCCCAAAATTGATTCATTTCCATAGCATATATTGCAAAGTTACGTTGCGCTCATACTTATTTATGTTCTGCTTTTTTTACCTTTCTGTCTTATCGAACCAAAATTAAAAACTATCTACATAAACATTTTTTTTGTGTCACTACTGTATCACACAACATATTCTATTCTTCCAATTTCTTTAGATTACTAACAAAAACCCTACTAAAACCGTTGTAGTAATCCATAAAAGTATGACTTAATTTATGCCATCAAGCCGACAAAACAGTCAACAAGTATTCTGATTTTCAAATCGTAGTATACCTACTCGACTGCGCTGCCAAGTCTCGCCTTACTAGTATTTAAATTCCCACAGTAGCTGGAATGAGCCGGTCATAACGTCCGTGTAATGTATTTGAGTGTTCCGGCAACTTATTGTGACCAAAGTTCCGGACTACATGATTAGAACTCACTACTTCGTTAGCGCTGCTAGGAAATATTTTACACCTGTTTGTTCTGTATCTGTTACTGGGCAGCGTTTAATGTAGCGGAACATTTTCGAGTGTAATTGAGACATGCTTGTGACTCTGGAACGGTTTCAGCGCTAGTTGTTTTGTTGAGTACACGCAGTATATGGTCGCCAGTGTGAACTATATGTGAGAGCACTTTTGCAACATTAGCTATTCTAGTAGAAATCTTAACTTTCTAAGATAACTAACTACTTAGCATTAAGCATCATGAGTTTACTTTAATAGATTACTGTCTAAAAATATATTTTATTTCATATGAAGTTGTAATAAAATATTTTTCTTATCAGAGATTTAATATTCACACCTCTTTAATTCTAATTTCAGATAGCACAAGATTTATCCTAGTTTAAGAATTCCTTTAATGGAAAGCTGTGTCAGTCTGAATGTAGTATAAAGTACTCCGCTGCGGCGATTGTTTGCAACGCTGGTTAAATGCCTTTTTCGAAAGACCCAAACTAACAGAAGCCAAAAAAATATAATCAGAATTTACTGCACCTACCGTTAATCAGACCCTGATAAACACCTCATACCTACTGTGCCTACCTCATACGTGTGCGCAACTCATTTTTGTAGCAAGAGCCTAAATACATACAGCTTTTGAATATATCGCAGTGTTGCCGCGGTTTCCATCATAAACAGAGGAAGGGTCAATGTATATAACGTATCACGTAGGTAACGTAGGAGAATATGGGCGTTCTCCGTTTCTCAGGTCTTCCTCCATCGTACATTTCAGAAAAATAAGACTCAGTATACACTCCATAGGTTTTACTCAAACTAATTAGTTTACTTTACAAACTAAATATGCACACGTAGCTCGGATGAAATTGGATTACTTTTGGAAACGCGGCGAAGTCGGACGTAGGTAGGCCACACTTGTTTCCTCCGCGGTGTCTGTCGCCAAAAAGTCCCGTTGACAGCTCCACGTTCGCTTATAAAACATTTTATGACATTGACAGCTGTCAACTGCCGACTTTAGTGTTGCCAACCATCGTATCCGAATACGCCCAAATCTATTAAGATTTGACGTTCCGTTCTCAAATCTCCGACACGGCCATCTTGACACGTCACACGTCCCTGTGTGATGCTCCTTCTTCGTCCTCGGTCCCTCACTGCTGAAGATCACGACCACATATGTGTCTCCAGGCTGTACATATGTGTAAGGCTCGTTGCATGCTGCCGCCCACCGCCTTCATGATCGTGTCAGACCATCTCGTAGGTGCCCTGGGTGATGCTCCTGCAAAAGGTAAAACGTTCTGTAATATCTCAAGGTCTTAGCGCGGCCCACCCTGATCATTGTTTAGTTAAAGAATAGGGCTCGTTACGTAATAAACCACAACACTAAGGGTTAACATCAAGTTTTTTTTTACACTACATCATACTATCGCTTCACATTATTACGAAAGCAACTCTCTCATTAGTGAACAGCATCAGAGAATTATATCAGAAACGTTAATTAGCGAAAAGTGTCACGGTTCACGAGACCCTTCTCACTATGAGAAGGGTAAGGCCATAGTCCACCACGCTGACCAAGTGCGGGTTGGCAGACTTCACATGTCTTTCGAGCACACTCCGAAGAACTCTCAGATATGCAGGTTTCCTCACGATGTTTTCCTTCACCGTCGTTGCTATCACCTTCACGAGCTTAGCAACTCATATCACCTCCATCGAGTGACGTACACACTGTCGTCGCTATCACCTATAACGAGCGATAGCGACTCATTGCCACCTACATCGAGTGACAATCAGGCCATAGTCCACCACGCTGGCCAAATGCGGGTTGGCAGACTTCACATGTCTTTCGAGCACACTCCGAAGTACTCTCAGACATGCAGGTTTCCTCACGATGTTTTCCTTCACCGTCGTTGCTATCACCTACACGAGCGTAGCAACTCATATCGCCTCCATCGAGCGACGTACCCATTGTCGTCGCTATCACCTATATCGAGCGATAGCGACTCATTGCCACCTCCATCGAGTGACAATAACCTTGCCAGTGTCGTTGCTATCACCTAAATCGAGCGATAGCAACTCATGGCAACTCCATCGAGTGACGTAAACCATGTCACCTCCCTCGAGTGACTCTTAGATTAGTTATTGCCTCCAACGAGCAATACAACGAACACATCACCTACATCGAGCGATATTTCCGATTACCATCTTAGTAATGAATTGATAGCAACTACTGTTCACTAATCAGAAAGAAGCACCACTAAATTTAATTCATCATTCAGTTAAGCTAAGGTCTTTGGACTCTGCATCTTCTAAGCAAATGCCTTTAATAAACTACCTTCCTTTTCATGCCAGTTTCGGCCAGATAGGCTATAGCTTTACCAGTTACCAAGCTCCTCAAAGCCACATACAGGCTTCACACAGGCCCCGCGCCACACACGGGCTGCGCGCCACACACGGGCCGCGCGCCACACACGGGCCGCGCGCCACACACGGGCCGCGCGCCACATACGGGCCGCGCGCCACACACGGGCCGCGCGCCACACACGGGCCGCGCGCCACACACGGGCCGCGCGCCACACACGGGCCGCGCGCCACACACGGGCCGCGCGCCACACACGGGCCGCGCACCACACACGGGCCGCGCACCACACACGGGCCACGCACCACACACGGGCCGCGCACCACACACGTGCCGCGCACCACACACGTGCCGCGCACCACACACGTGCCGCGCACCACACACGTGCCGCGTACCACACACGGGCCGCGCGCCACACCGGCTATGCTGGCCACCAAGCCACACTCGCCACGAGGTCGCGCCGGCCGCCTGACCTGCGCCGGCCGCCAGGCCGCCCCAGCCACCATGCCGCGTCAGTCATCATGCCGCGCCGGCCTCCAGGCCGCACCAGCTACCAGGCTCATCCAAAAAGAATTAAATCTACCATTAGTATTTCAAAGATTCGTCTCATTGTATACGCACTTACTAGAGTATCCGTTTTTCAGACTAATTCAACGTCCGCACTTCGTAAATTTTAAGCGATTATCAAATTCATTTACAACTTCACAACTGCACAGAACGTAACTCCCGTCCATACTCTAAATGAGCTATGTCAAAACTGGATTTGACCACTGACAAAAACTAAAACCAAAATATGTGAACATGGCGAGAACCGATAAGCTACTTTCGAACAAACCGATTTCCTTTGGCTACATAGAGGCAACGATTGCAGTTCTGAGATAACCAATCGACATTCTATGATTACTTTCAGATTCTCGCAACACGCTCTTGTCATACGACACAGAAACCAGTGGTAGATAATTTTAGCGATCAAAAATCAAATGAGAGCTACTTGAGTAGCAGGGTATCTGTGATTGCGATCAACAACCACACTTTAATGCACTTCGCTCTAGGAATAAAAGAAAATTATCGCACAACACACATTCTAGTCGTTCGGCTATTCCTGACCCAAGTCGGTGGGGAATAAAGTTACTCTGATCAGAATCATTACAGGTATTAATGAAAACCACAACTAACTCTTTCTCTCGAAGCTGACATGTTGAGCAACACACGTACTCGCTCAAATAATAGGAAACTCATTAAAATATTGCATTGCTCATACTCTGACATCCATCGGGTCTTCAACATCACGCTATGAAACCTCCATCCGGATACACAACACCACCCGGATAATCATTTCGAGCGTCTAACAAAGTAATCTTAAACTAGGTTTGTTCAACATGTTGCTTTGGTTTTCCTTACCACATAGCAGACTAAAAAAAATCTTACTAGGCTGATAGTCTAGATGCTAAGTTTACTACCAAGTATCCAACCAGTCTTTATAGCATTATAATTTTGTCATGGATAGTCTAAATACGAAGCTTATCCTAACCTAATCATTAGCGATACAGCAACGGATCTTTCGCGTCCAAGACGAAGGACAACGTTTGTGATACTATGATTAATAAGTAATAAAGTGTATGCAAATCACTGACGGTAACATGGGTACCACAAAATTATCACAACGACTAACAAAGCACCCATTTAATGAGAATAAGGTTAAGCACACAATCATCAATCACTAACGATCACTAACCTAGTTCTACCTACAATGAAAATTAAAATCTCTGTAACTGATTATCGTAACGCACTACCAAGCTAACTCAATCATTTTCTTCTACGTCTGATAATCGAGTTTAATAACTTCTACTAGAAACACTATCAATCCTAAACGTCCTAAGCATAACTCGGGGCACTTGATAACAATTCCCAGCGTATCACATGAATTTTAAAAACACACAGTAGGTAATTTTCACACGTAAAATCTTAAAATTGAATTTAATTTTACTAGTGGTGCCATCTAATAATCAGAGCAAGAAACATTTTAATGTGCCATGTTAAACAGTTATGCACACAAAGAAGCAGGTGTAATTGCTATACAGAGATCGTCTGTACAACTGCCACTTTTTAGTTAGGCTCTGATCACGTTTAAACGAAAACCGTTACGTGTTATCAACACCACGAGTCGATAAAATAATGGCGCTAATAATATATTTTGACTATGGTCAGGTTACACTAATCAACCAACCGCACACGTCTAGACAGCACTGCAGTTCACAAGTCTATTTAAGAAATAAAAGCTACAAGCTGTTCTACACAAGATCAGAAGCAATAGTTCCGTACAGTCTCACACTATGAACTTAGTATGTACGATTCGATTAGTGTACCAACTTTAGCGCCGCTGCCCTGCGAAGGACAGTCTAGACCGGAGTTATAGTTCTAGATTTAGCAGAAAACCAACCAAAGCTGGCTGTTGGTTTTAAAACCAATATTACAACTGCACAATAACTAGCACGTTTCACTCAAACGAACTTGCTTGGAACAATGCAAGTCGGCCTGTACGCTCAATCTCGTTACTATTACAGTCTATAAAGTAAGACCGAGACAAGATAATCTATTTGCAAGCAAGCATAATATGATCACAAAGTTCGTGAGTGCGAGCCACCCTCGCATGGAGAAATAAAAATAATCGCTTTATTTTTAACCGGCGTATAAAACTCAAAACCTCCGTTCGATATCTACGCTATAGCTAGATCACAGGGGTAGTCAGACAACCATACGCTAACATAAAATACAGCAAAGGTCACAATTAAATCGTTCCGTACTACCCACATTTTTTTTTTGTCTTTTTCCCTTAAAGCGATTAAAAAGAAGGTTATTCATGAGATCATGCCATGAGAAACACGACATCTTAAAAGTCTAACGGTCCTACAACTCTAATGTCTCGTGCAGGAATCGAACCCACAACACTCGGTACGATGTGATTGCGACATCATCACAACGATTATGACATTTCCAAGGTTGAACGCGTAGCAGTATTCTGCTAACCAAGAATGTTTTACAACTACCGTAACTTAATAAAATTTGATGTACCAAAAAAAAAAAACAGACAAAATACGCTCACCAAGGTTGCAGCAGAAAACCCAGCTGATTCACCAACATAGCAGCGTTAGCAGCCGTCTTCGCTCGCGCCTTGTTGGCACACTTCATTGAACGGGTCCATCCCAGGAAACGGCACGGTAGATAGCCAGGTCGAAGCTCCTCCCTTCAAGGCCCGGCTTAGTGCGACCATAAGCGGGGCACAATGCGAATCTCGATTGTCCAATCACATGTCTGCAGCCGTCACCAAAGCACGTTCATCTACATCTTGTTGCTCAGGATCGAAGTCCGGTAAACAAAGGCCATGTGACGATGTAGTAGGTATTTTCATGGCTTGGATCAGCGTCAGAAAATTGCGATTTTGTAGTTTCAACTGGCCCAGCTATTTTTCATTACTAGTGTCTTCATTTTGAACACGTGGGTCGTTGCACTCGTATCCAACTTCTGATAACGTATCACGTAGGTAACGTAGGAGAATATGGGCGTTCTCCGTTTCTCAGGTCTTCCTCCATCGTACATTTCAGGAAAATAAGAGTCAGTATACACTCCATAGGTTTTACTCAAACTAATTAGTTTACTTCACAAACTAAATATGCACACGTAGCTCGGATGAAATTGGATTACTTTTGGAAACGCGGCGAAGTCGGACGTAGGTAGGCCACACTTGTTTCCTCCGCGGTGTCTGTCGCCAAAAAGTCCCGTTGACAGCTCCACGTTCGCTTATAAAACATTTTATGACATTGACAGCTGTCAACTGCCGACTTCAGTGTTGCCAACCATCGTATCCGAATACGCCCAAATCTATTAAGATTTGACGTTCCGTTCTCAAATCTCCGACATATATAACAACAAATGGTTGTATGAAGCGTCGCCGACGTGTCGGAAAGTGTTCAGTTTCCGCCTGTCACTCGGTAATGGGTTGATTACACCTAACGAGTACAGTGGCAAGTCAGTGTCCACGGTTGAGTACTCGGTTGGTATAAACACTTTAACGAGTGCTCGGCCGAGTGCTCGGCCGAGCAAAGAGGCGAGAGAGTCACTAGAATCCCAATCTGTTTACTAGGCCGAGTACCCACCTCCCCGCATCATTTTTCTACCCCCGCAGCGACTCGGTATACCGCTCGGCACGTATGAACACGCTCTCGATTGTCACTCGCCACTCGTTCGTTCGTTATGTTTGTTTATGTTTTTGTTTTCAAATTATCCTAATCTCAATTGTGTATTAGTAACATTAATTACGCAAACCTTATACTGAAAATAAAGTACAAAAGCCGGTCTTATATTGAGTACAACATTTAGGAAAAGATAATTATGGATTGATTACTAAACATTACATGTTCAAATTCATGTAATACATTTTTGAATAACACAGTATTATACAACTTTGATGAATAGGTAAGTATGCAAGATTTTTAGAAAAGCAAAATGGTGAGCTTTTTTAGAAAACAGGGCAAAGAAAAATGTAAACGCACTTCATCACCAAATATTTTCTTAAAATAATATTATAGAAAGCAACAGATTGGCATTGATACCGTAAAGCCGTCCACAAATCCCACAGCTAGGCAGACATCGGTAGCAGACGATCTGTACTACTATCATTTCGCCAAAAACACATTCACCATAATGACGGTGGATGTTAAACACAACACAATGCACAATATTCGTCAAAGGGAAATTGTAAAGAGAATATTTCGTTGATCGTCCTGATGACTGGTCAGTATCAACTGACATCTCGTTACCCGTGATTGATGAACTTAAATGATGAAACATCGACCGCGCACATTTCATTTATAAATTATACGTTTCTGTTATATTTGGTGTACTATGATGTTCGGGTATTGCTAATGAATTTATTTTTACTAGCTTAATGAAATAAAGCGGCTGAATGCAGGCTGCTCAAGATCAGTCTGTTTGGAGGACCCTGGAGGAGGCCTAAGTATGTCCATCGTGCAGTGGACGTTTCCAGGCTGACATGATGGAATAAAATATACTCGTATTCGATCTCAACACAGGACAATTTTATTTACTGTGCGATCCATAAATTGTTTGTTGTTACGAGTGTGGGAGTTTCCTTTAAAAGAACGAAAAATAAGAATTAGAAATATTAATTAAGAAGACGAGGCTTTATAAATATTTAAAGAATCGCCTACGCGTTAAAAAATAGAAATATATTTATCTTTATAAAAATAATATCAGGTCTTATTCTCATGATGAAATAATTGTAAGAACTTAAACACTCCTTTGTATTTCTACTTTTGCTTGCTAGGGCCAAACTAGAAACATTAGCATAAGTCAAGTTTAATTATTTATACGAATAAACTTTGTTTATAAGAATAAAATAAATATATTCATTTACACGTATTAAAAGTTTTCAATTTCTGCAATTCTCAACTGGATTTTTTTATAGCTTTGGAGTATGTACACAACAATAAATCCAGTTTCAACTTCGTTCTATGTCGTTTCAGATGAGCAATTTGAAAATAAATATACAGGGTGTCACAAGACCCATCGCCAAGCCGACGTCTACTCGTTTTGGACATCATGCCAAGCCATACTAAGCAAAAATTAAACATGTTTTTTTTTCAAATAATCTAATTTTTAAGCCGCAATTAAAAGTGTGCGCGTGCAATTTTCGAAATACCTACTTATCCATGGGTGCATAGGACATCCATAAAACAGGTTGGCGTGGTAATGGCGTCGATTTTGTACCTAATTACAAAAAATGTATGGTAACTTTGAGCCTTAATATCTCCTGAACCAGTAATTGCCCAGGTATGGTGCCGAAGTACAAAATGTTCGTAATGATTGGTACAATATGGGGTTTCAGTTTTTGTTAAGGGTCTTTTTACAACCTGCATTATGTTAATGTCTTTATCATTCTAATTATTTGAAAAGTAAGTACAAATAAGTACTTTTCAGTCGGCTATTAAAACATCGACGTCAGATCTTTACCCTATATTGCAAAACAAAATTTACATGCATGTTCTGCCTGCTTTCACAGATGCCTGTTTAGATCCCCATTGAAACTGTATGCTCTATCTTCTGTAATGTTTATTAGATGGTCTTTCTATGTTGTCATAGAACGTTCAGTCGTGCACTTTACGTTTTCCAATGCATGTCTACCACTCCTGAATACTCACTACTGCCAGTCAGTAAAGCAAGAAATTCATATATACTCATATATACAGATTAATGTGTCGAATATACTTTCGTTTCTCAATAAATGTTGCATCATGCTGAATGAAACTAAACGTAGGTGTGGCCATTACTTAGTTGAGTTAATTGACAGACTGACTGACATCGACACGACCGCCATTTGGAAAATCGCTGCACTGATTCACGTACCGTGAGCCTACATATGTATATTAGGCATGCTTTAACATATAAGGCTATGTTAGTAATTAATTAAATATTTTTCATTACAAAAATGTGATATATAAAGGACTTAATATTTAAGGCATTCTTCACCAGTCAACCTATGCTGAGGCAGAGATAATTTTATATCAGGTAGTTACTCAGGTACGATTAGTAAATTAAAAGGTGATTATCTATTGTGTCTATATATCTATACATAACATATAGTATAATCTGCGTGTAACCAATAAATGTTAATTTATTTTTTTGACAAACACTTTATTATAGGCTACGAAATTATAATGGGGAAACTTGATGCTACAAGATGTAACCTGAAGTATGAAGAATATTTATAATATCCAACAGTCGTGACGGTTCAAACAGGAGAGTACATCATAGAAGTATTAACAATGTATTTTAAACGTGCTTCAGACTGGTTAAAGTTCGTGTCCTTGCAACACTTCAGCAACTTTCAATTTAGGTTTCAGACTAAGCTGTTTGGGAAGCGAGCAAGCATGTACATGTCTGGATAAACTAACGACTTCGAGTAGCCCATAAAGTTCAGTAGCAATATGCCATGCTATCAAAACTCACAGAAGAATAAAAAAATTGTCAGTCTTTCACGAGAAATCACGGAATGTAATTATGTATTATAGGCTATTTCTCGCAATAACTGAGACCCACGCAGGCGGAGACGTGGGCAGAATCTAGTTACTTTTAAATATTTGAGTTACTAAAATGATAATACCGATTGGCACTGTTTTAGATAACAAGGCAATTCGTCAAGATCAAAATAACGATAGAAAACTTGAAGCATTAATCCGATATCTTGTAATTGATGTTTCTGAAGACTCAACTCTGAACAATACTGATCAAAGGCAATATAGACACAAATTGGCTCAATAGCTGACTTGTTTGCAATATTTATGAATAATTTTGATTAGATTGTTACTTGGTGAAGCCAGTTTTGAGATAGATAACGTATTATAAGTTTAACTTTGTGTTTCAATTTAGATGATCAGAGTAATGAGTATGAAGTCTGTCTCAAATTGTCAAGTTACGATTCAAATTAGCAGACGAAGAGTTTCATGCTATAAAAATGTATTTTCTTAAACGTTTGTAAAAGAAACGAGAGAGATGTAAATAAAGCAAAGTGTAGGTAATTTGCATGGCAACCACATTTTACAATATTTATTTGGAATATTTTTAACAGCGTATCAAAAATGTTATGTAACACACTAAAGTGAGTTACGCAAAAAAACTTTATTATTTCACTAAAATACTGACTTGCACACTAAAAATACTATTTGTACACCAAATATGATGATCTTTTTACAAAATATCATTCGATATGAAAAGTTTCGTCCGTTTGGGAAACTTATCCACTCAGAAAACTTAATAGGTTATGTTAGGTTCTCTTGTGACCCCGCTCCCAAAAATAGGAGCCCTGCGAAGCAGGGCTCCGTCAACTAAGCTTAGTGGTGCAATTATTATTTTTGGTGGAAAATTAGTATTTTTGACTAACAGTTAAATACGATCCGATATATTTTTACACCGACTTCAAAACCCAATTATCAATATGTTAGCGTGTTATACTGAAACTATTACAAGTATAATGTAATCGAGATTACATTAATCCACACAACTACCACGTAACCACGCACTAACGAAAGCACCCCTCACGATACATTACCTTCCACTCTAAATTATCGTCTTTACAATAGTTCATTGCAAAAGTAAAAACTAATTCGGCTACGTGTCCTAAATGCGGACCAATAAAATGTAATCACACGAGCCCCAGGAGAATTGGATTAAACAGTAAGCAGTCCATTGTTGCAAAACGATAATTTTTCTATTCTGGGCGACTAAGCTTCTGGATCGCAATGTTTTTCACAGGCTTGCTCGCACTTACCCGAGATAACTCTTGCTCTCCTATTGTTTCGTCCATATACCTTCTTTTTTCAATCCACGTCCGCTGAAAAGGCTTTCGCTTACAATTTAATGCTGTTAAGTCGGACACACGACTCGCGCACCCCGGAGCAATAAAATTATACGTAGTTTTATATTTAGCCGCGTAATATTTACAGCGTTGAGTGGATACACGAACCGCGGGTTCTGCTGATGCTTTTAGGTAAAAGTTTGCAGGCATAGCATAGCCTCGCTATGAAAATGAAATGAAGATATTTTAAACAACCAACAACCTGGATAACATCAATTTATCCATTATTCAGTATGCTGAATAATGGATAAATTGATGTTATCCAGGTTCATGAAAATAAATATGTTTATGCGTTGAAGGCGAAAAATAATAGACACCACGATTCAGCTTAAACTACACCCAAAATGGCCTTCAAAATCATTTTTTTTATTTATTAAAAAAGACAACTCCCGCACTAGGAATAAATCCTGTATTGCGGGGAACTTTACAAACATACAACCAACGGACGCAATGAACACCCAGACTCGAAACAACAATTTATGGATCACACAAACTGTTGTCTCGTGTGGGAATCGAACTACAACACTCGGCGCAGTGTCAAGCGGGGAGGCGGCCGCTTAAACCGTGCAATCAAATGATGAAACTAAACTCTTATATTTACTATGGTGACCATAATTGTGATGCTGATCACTACTTTTATAAACTTTACCTACCTGAAAATATTGTGGGCTATTTGCACTTTTACATTCTAACCAAAAAAAAAAGATGCTGCCTGATCCTGGTTAATGAGAGCCTATGAATTCAAACGATTTATCGTGTTCGGTTTGAGAAACAGCTATATTACACATTTCAGTAGCGCGATCTATTAAAGTTTACGTGAACCTAGTGCATTATGCCGGATGTAATTTCGGAATAAGTAATGTGGATGAAATGATGACTTGACTATGTGTTGCTTCATTTAGCTTATGTAATATTTAGTATTATGATTTTATTGCTTTTCAAGTTGTAGTACCATATTACCCATCTGGTAATTTTACTGAATTAAGTGGATTCTATAACTTTCTATACAGCTTCTACAACAATTCTCCTTTTTCCGTGCAGTCGTTTTCGAGTCGCATGCTAGCAAAGCTACGGGCGGTACGTCATATAAAATAATTATATCGCATTTCTGCACAGCAATTTCTATTGCGTTGAGTAAGCACTCAACGCAACAGAAATTGCTGGCCAGCACCCTACGTTGGTATTTAATAGCGAAGCTGGCCTTAAACGGCTTAAAGAACCATAGAAAATCAATTCCCCGTGTACTCATAGTCGACGTTTTTCTTTCATTCCATATCAACATGGTTATTGGATATTTCATTCGTGAAACTATACAAAAGTTCAAACAAATCGGCCCCTTTGAATTTCAAACAGCACACAAAATCATCTCTGCTAATTAATTAAAAACACTACATCAGAATTAACCGATATATACCAAAGTCAATGTGTAGCCCGGTTGATAGAATAACGGCTGTTATAAATTGAGCCGTACATTTTGAAAGTTATTCGTGTTTCCGCATCGTTTGCGGATTTCAAAAGGTCCTTTTTACATTGGCTAATGATAGTCCGCGTGTTGTGAATAAACCATGAGTTGTTTTCAATTTAGCGTAAAAGCGTGCCGTCATAAAAGCTGGTCCGGTCTCATAATTAACATTTTATGTTTTTGTGACAAATGTGTATGTGTACAAGTGCACTGATGTTTGATGTTTTGTGGCGGCGATATTCTATCCTTGTATATCTGTTGAAGGAAATAAAGCAGTTTAGTGTATTAGTTCGCATATGTATATATGTATGTATCATACGGTCCGTGTGGTGACGGATTAAGAATACGGATTGTCACCACCCCATATCATCCCATGGGTGTCGTAAGAGCCGACAGAGGGAGCATATCATGCAGAGAACAGCGCAGTAAGAGAAGGAAAACTTGATACAAACCCTATACCAACTCGTTTGGCCAGCGTGGTATAGTAGGTCAATTCCTCCTTCCAAAGGAGAGGCCTAGTCCAGCAGTGGACTGTTAAAGTCTGATGATGATGATGATTTATCATACGCAGATAGAAAATTATATTGTCCTATGATAAATTAATGATTGGCTTTCTCAAACTTTTCGGAGCAATAAAATTCATTAATCCAGAATAAGGCAGCAATAGCCTAGTGAAGTGTCTAGCAGACTTTTATGCACAGCATTGTTCGTACACATGTCTTTCGAGACTATCATGGAGAGTTCTCCATGTCCATGAACGTAGTCACACCATCCGAAAATGCCTCTGCCTGTTTATGTTATAGGAGGCATCCGATAACATAAAAAAATAGTAAGGCCTGTGCTCGGGACAGTTTATATACAGTGCTGGTGATGACAAATTTAGGAATAAACGACATGATAATGATCATGGAGAGTTTTTGGTTGCCGACGTCTGTCAATGATCTGTATCTGGTCTGTATAAGCAGCTAGGGGTTAGCTGATGAAATCAAGGCGTACGATATCGAGCAGCAAGGCGACAGGACGACGAATATAATTAAACTTCAGTGTACTTATTTACAATGTTTATTCGCATCCTCCATTCTATATAACTTATTCGCCTCTCCAAGAAAAACAAAAGCCGGGCAGGCTTTTGTTTTTTATTGTCACCTGTCATTCGGCCAATATGGCCAGTGACGTCCAACAACTAAATAAAGGAGGTTGTTACATTTGATAAACTAATGTGATTAATTATTATAATATTACCCATTAAGATATAAATAATTTTATATAATATTAGAGTCTATTAAGTTAAGTTAAGATAACGCAGATAAT
This sequence comes from Euclidia mi, assembly GCA_944739405.2. Lineage (NCBI taxonomy): Eukaryota > Metazoa > Arthropoda > Insecta > Lepidoptera > Erebidae > Euclidia > Euclidia mi. The sequence continues at coordinate 52,110,524 of OX123190.2, forward strand.
TAATAAGTTGGGTTTTATTTAAATGGTGTGCTTGTGGTGGTAACGGGTCCTTGTAACATTCGGCCATCCTGCATGAGCCGTGTCCCACGGCGATCTTGACTATTTTCAGAATTCTTCGGCCCCTGAAAAAATAAAAGGACAAAACAGTAAATGTTCTTTGTTTTAACATTTGTTATAAATAAAGCGCTATCATAGTCCAACCCTCGGCTGACCTTACATAAGTATGTTGCACTTTATGTAGAGTACCTAGAGGAGTAGTTATGTTAATTTATTTAATTGCTGTGTATCCAATTATTATGATATACGCTGTCTAATAGTCTGTAGTCACAATATAAATCAACCTGATGTTTTAGATTATGGTAGATATTAATACATAGAGACATGTAATAGTATAAGTATATTTACCAGGCACGTTCATCTAGAACATAGAGACATGTACCTAATAGTATAAGTATATATACCAGGCACGTTCATCTAGATTAAACTTTAAAGCTAGATTTTAGAGTCACTCGGATCTAACTTATAATTGTTCGATTTTATTATCACACAGATCTAACTTATAATTGTTAGATTTTATTATCACACATATCTAACTTATAATCGTTAGATTTTATTTATTTCTGATTCAGCATCAGTCACACAGATCTAGCTGTTATCGCTAGATTTTATTATCACACAGATCTAACTTATAATTGTTAGATTTTATTATCACACATATCTAACTTATAATCGTTAGATTTTATTTATTTCTGATTCAGCATCAGTCACACAGATCTAGCTGTTATCGCTAGATTTTATTATCACACAGATCTAACTTATAATTGTTAGATTTTATTTATTTCTGATTCAGCATCAGTCACACAGATCTAGCTGTTATCGCTAGATTTTATTATCACACAGATCTAACTTATAATTGTTAGATTTTATTTATTTCTGATTCAGCATCAGTCACACAGATCTAGCTGTTATCGCTAGATTTTATTATCACACAGATCTAACTTATAATTGTTAGATTTTATTTATTTCTGATTCAGCATCAGGCACACAGATCTAGCTGCTATTGCTAGATTTTATTATCACACAGATCTAACTTATAATTGTTAGATTTTATTTATTTCTGATTCAGCATCAGGCACACAGATCTAGCTGTTATTGCTAGATTTTAATATCACACAGATCTAACTTATTATTGTTAGATTTTATTTATTTCTGATTCAGCATCAGGCACATAGATCTAGCTGTTATTGCTAGATTTTATTATTGATTTATGTATATACTAGAGGACGCCAGCAGCTACGCCTGCATTTTTTTTATATTTACCCGTTTTGGCCGATCCCGTGGGAATTTCGGGAAATCCCTTCTTAGTGCACCCCTGCGGTCCCCAAGCAACACACATGCCAAATTTTAGCTTCCTGCGCCCAATAGTTTCGGCTGTAGCGTGTCTGTCAGTCAGTCAGTAACGCAAGGATTTTATATATTAAGATTAGGCACAAAGATCTAGATTAATTTAGTTAGGTACTAGATTTTAAATATATCTACAGGGATCTAGCAGTAGGGATCTCTGTCTACTTCTCTGTTAGATTGAACAGATGACTTATACGTCCGTTAGGCATCGCCAGGAACAAAACACTGAATTTCTTGTACCCTTTAATACGCTTTATGCTGTTTATAGTGTAGGGGTCGATAGAATGATCAGCCTTGAATATTTTACATGGTCCCGTATAGTGAGTGAGTACCTAATATTTAATAACACCTGTGGTCTGATCACGGGATAGTCCTCCTTTCCATAAGACTAAATCGCCTTCCTCGTATTTCTTGCAGCTTTAATGTTTTATATCAAAGTGATCTTTCATTATCATAATCTGCCTATCATTACGTAATTTAGCCTTCTGTCTACGTTCTCCAAACTGTTTAACCGAAGTTAAGTCACTACGAGTCGCAGTATAAGCAGAGAAAAAAGTGTTAGTGTGTGCAAACATTAAATTAAATGTGTATATCCGGTTACCGCATGCTATTTCCCCATACGATATCAGTTAATTATTTGGTCCCAAGTGCACTCCTTTTTGCTGTAGTATCAACTTGAGGGTTTCATCTTGCAAAGACAATCGCATTCAGGACATGTTTTATTTGCTTCTCCATGTAAAATATCTACTTGTTAATGCGACTCCACGGTCAGTTATTATTTTAGCGAAAACAAACTTCGAAATCGAGTCAATAACTACGGGGAGGTAAATATTACCACACGTGTTTTAAGGAACGGCCCCTAGTGATCGACATGGAAAGTATGCATAGGAATTTGTGGCTTTTCTATAGGGTGTAGCTCGCTCTTCTGTTTACCGTAGTTGCACTTGGAATATGCGCATTGCAAGATTTCTGATAAACCTAATCACTCCTACGAACCATCATTGGGATTTGATTCTCATTACACACCTATTAAATCCCAGATACCTAACTTGATGGCTCGGGGGTGGCTCGAGTGACAGGACCATTCCCACCCGCACGCAAAATACCTACACGCCAAGACGTGGAGTTGCGGAAACAGCCCGTGCTACCAAGTACCAAGTACCCAACATGATCGTGATATTATGCAATAGTCTCCACTTTGACATTATGGGTATTACAAACCTATTACCATGTACACTTTTGCGATTTATAAGCAATCGTCCACCACTTCGTAATTACCTATCTATTAAGAATGTATTTGAGTTTCGTTTGCCTTCTTTTAACTGTTTTATAATTTAATTTTATACTTTGAATATGTGCATCTTGAATTTGTAGGGTTATGCGCCAATTTTCCTTGACCATGCTTCGTACAACGGCTGTATCTATCATTGGGTTGCGACTTAAAAGGCATCAATATGTCGCATGTGATCTCCAGTGTGGTATTTAATCTCCCATTTTGACGTCCGCAATGACAAGTAAGTATATTTTCTGTTAATAAACTCATATTTACATCCCGAGGCCCATATATATATTGTAGTCTTTGGCCCAATTCTCCTAAATATACTTGTTTAAGTTAGGATAGAATGTCAGTGTCATACCAACTCATGTCACAAATGGTATTCTACTAAATTAACTGATAGGTATTTGAATGGTAGTGGAATGATATGTATGGTGACTAGATCGTAAATTAAACTACGTGTCAACGTTGAACAGGTTGAACTATATAACCTAGACGTCAAATTAAACGATAGTGACATAAAATTAGTAGGATATCGATTCCGATAAATGCAAAATATAATCTCATTCGTTCAAAATATAGTTTACGTTATAGTTTTAAATACGAGAATTGGCCTTCTGGGATATGAACGGATCGAAGGCATAAAAACGTCAGCTTGATCGAATACAAATCAGCCTGCCTACCAGCTAAATCAGGATTCACCCAAATTGGTTATTTTTAAACAACAATTGCCATATCTTCAATTAAGTAGATTGTGGTATAAAATATGACTCATTACCAAAATCGAAAATAATGGATCAGGTTATTACTGTACTGTCTTTGTGTATTTCGCACTTCGTTTGTAATGTATGCATTAACAAGTATTTCCTAGCTGCAATGATATATCATTTGATAAAAATAACGGGACCGTTTCAATGAAGTCATTCGCAGATAATTATTATAATATTAGTTAGGTCGTAGGTTGTCTGTCTGTATCGCGTGTTGTTCTCAATTTAGCTTGACATGTTTAGAACACAGATTACAAGAAAAGGTTCAGAATTAGCAACGTGTTAGCTTTGGTTTGTTTATAATTGGTTGGCCTATTATCAAATTTGATTATTAAATTTTATGTCTGTGTCAGTTACTTTAGCATCACTATCAATAAAATATCTCGTATATGCGCAAATTGAACTGTGCTCTACCCAACGAAGACATTTGTGAACATTGATTTAAATAGTAAAGATACGTTCGACCGAATATTTGACGGACGCAGTCACCCTACAAAAAAAATAACGCCATCTATTAAAACTAGTATGAACTACGATGTAAATCGGCGCGCTCTGTTCCTAGACAAAACCTTGTAAGAGCGGGGTGCGGTATTTTTCGAGATACAAAAAATATATATTTAACATTTTGGATTCGTAATGTTTTATGACGTTGGTGTATCTTTATTTTTTAAGAATCAATTAAAAATAATTTTGTACATTATTTAATCTTAAAGTAATATTATTAAATCTTTTCATTTCATCGGCTACAACGCCCGCTGCTGCAAAGTTATGTCGCACTTTTACGCGGCTTCGCGCCGTTTTTACCAATATGAAAGAAAATTGCTTTAAATAATCTTAGAAGTTGATTTAATGACATATTTTTAAGTTACCGGTGACATGAAATGTTATCATAGTTTTTATTATGCTTTTTTTTGTCGTAGTTCACGCAATCTTTCACGGCACAACTTGGCATTTTTGTTCGTAAAATTTACGACCGCTCCCGATGACAGCTGATCGCGTCGCGTCCTACACAGACTATAGGGATACCTACTACGTAGGTATGCGTCCTAGTTCACTTCGATATTGGGAAGACCATTTTAGGACCAACTTCGAGGCGTCATTGTAAAATGCGGTCCGCCCCGTTCTTACGCAGTAATATATACTTATGTCAATGTTTGTGAACAATATAGGTAATATCATCGTTTGTGAACCACCAAAACATTTCATCAAAATTTTTCAGTGTAAAACTTTTAGCTATAAGCATTCGGCTGTCTTTAATGTAATAATGTTAACTGCATTAACAGTAACATAATATTTTCTATACACATCTAATAGGTTATCAAAAGTAGTACTTAGATGAAGTTGACGTACCTGTGTAGTTTCTGGAAGGTCGCGCCACCAGCAGACCGACTCGTGCCATACCAGCAGGCGGTGAAAGTGTAACCCAAGCGTTGGCAGATTTAGCAGCGTGTGAGGAAAAAAAATATCTTGACTTCTCCGGATACATCTCCGTCCGACGAGGTGACGCTGAGACTCTTTCTTGTTTTTCCCAGCCCACGGAAGTATGGTCCAAGCATGATGCTCTATCCCACTTCTGAGATGAAATCAAGGCGTACGATATCGAGCAGCAAGGCGACAGGACGACGAATATAATTAAACTTCAGTGTACTTATTTACAATGTTTATTCGCATCCTCCATTCTATATAACTTATTCGCCTCTCCAAGAAAAACAAAAGCCGGGCAGGCTTTTGTTTTTTATTGTCACCTGTCATTCGGCCAATATGGCCAGTGACGTCCAACAACTAAATAAAGGAGGTTGTTACATTTGATAAACTAATGTGATTAATTATTATAATATTACCCATTAAGATATAAATAATTTTATATAATATTAGAGTCTATTAAGTTAAGTTAAGATAACGCAGATAATTAATAAGTTGGGTTTTATTTAAATGGTGTGCTTGTGGTGGTAACGGGTCCTTGTAACACTAAACCCCTAGCATAGACATCTTTTAGCTGAAATTATGAACGGTTAGCAGGTCATAGCATTTCGTAATACGCGGCAAACAAGCAGACGGGTCGCCTGATGGTAAGCGATTATCGCCGCCCATGGACAGAAGCAACACCAGACGAGTCACAAGTGTGTTGCCGCCCTTAGGGTTGGGAAAGGGGATAGGGGTAAGAGCGGCTGATCTTTGTATACACAAATCATGAGCAGAATTTATGCATTCATAAGAAACTATTGCATTTTCTCTTAATTCATATGCTGTTAATTGAATGCAATTGAATATAATAATATTCTACCACATTCACACAACACCATCTAGACCCAAACTAAGCAGAAGCTTGTACTATAGGTACTAGACAATGGATAAACATACTTATATACTTTCTTTTTGTAAATATATACATATTATACATAGAAACACCCAGACCAAGACAAACACCCATGTTCATGCACACAAATGTTTGACTTGAGCGGGAATCGAACCCGTGACCTTGGGCGTGGCAGTTGTTTACATCTCGCTACGCCACCGGGTCGTCAAATGAAACATAATGTACCTAAGTATATTAGAATTAACTATCGTCGATGATTTAACTTGAAACAAAAGAAGTAGTAATAGTAAAAAAACAAAAAATAGAAAAACATATTTTATTGTGATAAGATAAGAAAGTTGTTCTAGGAACAGAAATGTTGTCCGTGAAATTCGTTATTACATTATTGCACATACATACATACATTACATACATAGACTCACGCCTGTTTCCCGGAGGGGTAGGCAGAGACTACGGAACGCCATTTGCAACGATCCTGTCATACCTCACTTGCTTCACTCACTCCCATCAAGTTTCTCATGCATGCTCTTCTGTTAAGGGTACTTCTGACTTGTCCTTTTTTCAGGATGTCTCCAATCTGGTCAGAGAACGTTCTCCTAGGTCTTCCCCTTTGTCCTGTCCCATTCACACTAGCCTGATATATCTTCTTTGTCAGTCTATCGTCATCCATCCTCTCCATGTGTCCAAACCATCTTAACATGCCTTTCTCAATGCTTGTCACTACATCTTCTTTTACCCCACACCACTCTTGTATCACACAATTCTTTACTCTGTCGGTCAAAGACACACCACACATACTTCTCAGTGCTCTCATTTCTACAGCATTTATTCTACTTTCAAATCTCTTCTGCCATACCCAACTTTCACTACCATACATAAGGGTAGGCACTAACACACCTCTATGTACAGCCAAACGTGCCTTTTTGGACACTTTTTGACTGTTCATAAACGCCTTCAGAGCTCCATTCACACTATTACCTGCATTAACTCTCCTTTCAATATCTGCTTCATTCTTACCATCTCTTGTAAACAACGTACCTAAGTAAACAAACTCATTCACTTGTTCCACTCGCTGTCCATCGATCAAAACCTTACAAGCCGTAACGCATTCCTCCTTTTCAAAAACCATAACTTTCGTTTTACTTACATTCACTTTCATTCCTTTCCTTTCTAACGCACGATGCATGATTGTTACCATCTCCTGCAACTCCTCCGTTGAAGATGCAAGTATAACCTGATGATCAGCATAAAGGAGGCATTTGACGAGTAACCCATTCATCCTTAATCCGCAGCCACTATGTTTTAAATCTTGCAAACAACTGTCCATGAAGAGGTTAAACAGCCACGGCGACGCTACACATCCCTGTCTAACACCTTTATCGATGGTAAACCAGTCAGTGTATGCCCCGTTTATCCTCACACAAGCTCTAGAATCCTCATAAAGGGATTTCAGAGCTCGAATGAGGCTGCTGTCCACCCCATTCATTGACAGCACCGACCACATTTCATTCCTCACCACTTTATCGTAAGCCTTTTCCAAATCCACGAATGCGCAATAGACCTTTTGACCTTTGGCCAAAAATTTTCCGGCTATGCTTCGCAAGGAAAAAACCTGATCCGTGCATCCCATGCCCTTTCGGAATCCCGCTTGTACATCCCATATTTTCTTGTCGGTTACTTCCATAACTCTTTCAATAAGTACCTTTGCATACAATTTGCCAACAATGCTGAGAAGGCTAATGCCTCTATAGTTTTTGCAGTCTTGTTGCGAGCCTTTTCCTTTATAAAGAGGCACAACTACAGCTGTGGTCCAGTCATTAGGTACTCGGCCGGGGTTCCAACACAAGTTATATAACCGCTGCAACTGACCAACTATGATGCCCTGTCCAGCCTTCAGCATTTCGACTGTAATCCTATCATATCCTGCAGCCTTACCTACTTTCATACTTCCTAGTGCCTGCACGATCTCATCCACGTCAATAACGCCTTAATAATTGCTATCATTACAATTCACTTCAGCTATCGGTGTCTCTATCGCCGTTCTTTCAAATAAACTTTCAAAATACTCTTTCCATCTCTTCAGCACGCACAATTCACCATTTACTATACTTCCATTCTCGTTTCTGATGGATGTGTGTTCTGAGGATTGATTTCTTCCTCGAACTGCACGAACGGATTTCCAGAAAAATTTAATGTTCCTCTGGAAATCGTCAGATAATCTGCTATCAAACTCATCTTTCTTTTCCTCTTTTTTCCTTTTAACCATTTCTTTCACTATTATTTTTGACCTAACAAACTCCTTTTTTGCTTCATCTATGTCTACACTCGTAGCTTTTCCCATTCTTTCATTTGCTCTGGCAGCCAACCAATCTGACCAAGCTTTCTTCTTCTCTGACACTGCTGATTGTACATCCTTGTCCCACCATGTATTCTTAACCTTTCGTGTTTTCCTTCTCTTGATCATACCACATACTTCAGACGCTACACATACTACCTCTTCTTTAAAGGCCTGCCATAATTCTTCCATATCATTTATGCCATCGAATCTCTCAAATCTTGCTATCAATCTTCGTTTATACTCATCTTTCACATCTTTCTCTTGTAGATTTTCTACTTTTATTCTTTCCAAGACCCTATTTTCATTACGCTCTCGGTGTCGCCATCCCTTAAAGAGCCCACTTATCCGGCTCAACACCAAGAAGTGGTCTGTGTGGATGCCGATCCCTCGATATACTCTTGTATCCAACACATTCTTTCTCAATCGTTCATCTACTATCACAAAATCAATCATACTTCTTCTAACATTTTTTGCCTCTCGCGTATACATATGTATCCTTTTATGATCAAACATGGTGTGTGTCATACAAAGGCTCCACTCCAAACAAATCTCAAGCAGTACTTTTCCATTTTCGTTCACACTCTCATCACCAAATGCACCTAACACCCTTTCAAATCCATCTCGCTTTACTCCCACCCATCCATTGAAATCCCCTAACAAGATCAATCTTTCATAATCCTTGCAGTTCCTCAACATCTCTCTTAAACTCTCCCAAAACTCCTGCCTTTCGTCTTGCTCATGTTGTGACATACCCGTAACTATATTGACCGTGGCGTACATATAAATAAATAGTAATAAAGTAAATAAAGAGACGAGTAAGTCCTACTTTCATTCTCATCCACAGTAGCCTAGCATTTACACATTCAAACTCTTTTACGCACTCATTCATTCGCGCAGACAGTACTACACCAACTCCCTTACAGGCTCTGGTGGTACTATCTACCCCAGACCAATACGCTGTATATGCACCATGCTTGGTGGTGTCACACCCTTTTCTTTTTGTTTCATTCACACAAAGAACATCAATGTTTCTATCATCCATCATCTGACATACTTCATCCAATTTGCCGTTCATTCCTCCACCAACATTCAATGTTGCAAACCTGCTTTCCGTAGGCCGCTTTTCGCCCTCGCGGGAAACGAGACGTGACGGGTTGTGAACCGCGTCGCCGCCGTATGGAGAAGAATAAGTTTTTGTTCCCATAGCGTTCCCACGAGATTTAGGGATCTAGACGGTCCATCCCCGCAGAGCCCTTTACGGGGGTAAGGCGGAATATCAGCTGTGCCCTGTGACCACCAACACAGGCACCCTCCGTTTACGACCAGCTTGCACTCTGGCCACGAATCCCTCGGCACGGGTCGGTTCACACCTTAGATCAAGGTTTTGTTTCGGGTATGCTCCCTGAAAGTTGGTTTAAATTCGGAGTTATCCTTCTCCTAGACAGGTTGCCAACCAAGGTTAACGAGGCCCATCTCCCCGAACGTTTGGTTTAATTTCGGAGTTTTCCTTCTCCTAGACAGGTTGCCAACCAAGGCTAACGAGGCCCATCTCCCCGAATTGCACATTATTTTATAACAAAATATATTAGGTAACTAATATTATAATAATTGTCTTGTTTAGATTTTTTGGATTATTTTTTAATGTTTTGGAAAACTGGTACAACTAATCTAAGCCAACTGTGGGCAAAGCGATCCACTCGATATTCTTTGGTAATCATTTGAATTTTTACGTTACAGTTACTAATAACGTCCACTACCAGTTTGAATTATGACCATTGGCTTTAGAATGTATTGTAAACTTGACTTATTCCGAAACTACCAAAAATACTTATGATACCCTACTGAATAAAACAACCTTTGACCTAGGATCACTTCAGTAGTGATTTCATATTCAATACTCTCAGCTTCAAACGATTAAACGAGTTCAACGTAAACCATACCCAATTGAAATATGCTTCAAAATGCGAGTGGCTTAAAATGGAACCGGCCAAAGCATTTTACAAAATGTTAAAGCTCAATTTATCATCAAACATTTGTGTGCATGAACATGGATGTTTGTCTTGGTTCTTGGTCTTGTTGCTATGTATAATATGTATGTATTTACAAAAAAAAAGTATTTATGTATTTTTATCCATTATGTAGTACCCATAACACAAGCTCTGCTTAGCTTGGGACTAGATGTTGATATGTGTATGTGGTAGAATATTAGAATATATATTATCGCTGGCAGTGCAACGTATGGCGGCGATTAAGCGTGGCTGTAACGCGGCTACGGCAAATGTTAAGTTATCACTTACTGGCGCCGGCTAGATCTTCGTTCGAAAAGGCAACTGAAAGGGTTGATCTTTTTCACTAAGTAGCTTTAAATTGAAGTGTGGTTTATTCTGTTTAAGTTTGCGGTTAAATGCTGCGTAGAGAAGTTTTATTGATACTCTGTCCTTCGTATGGTTTACCCTGTGTCTGTCTGTATAAATAAAACTCTTGCGTTACTGACTGATTGGCAGACAAAGCACAGCCTTGCATGATTGCAGTTTTGATTAACATGAACAAAAACGCGGGAATGACATATCGCAAGAGAAAATAAGTAGTTTGGCCCTTTCGGAAGTATCAAATAGTATCCATGACTACGTAGACAAGAATTGACGAATATAAATAATTTTACTCAGTTTCCTTTAAAATGAAGTATCTTAGGCATACACAAGAAAATCGGTCGATAGCATGTCAGGCCACGCTCAAAATTATTACTTGTTAATTTGTTTTAGTTATAGTTTTTCTTGCAACTTTATTAAAATATGGCATTGTTAAAAAATAGTTCATACCCAATACTCCGCACAAAATATCGTCTCTTTGTCTACACTACTACACGAAAAAAATCTTTTTATTAAACGGCTTCAAAAATAATTTTCTTTGTGGGTGCATGTTACCAAAGCATCATAAGTTTTAACTTGTAATAATGCGACCGTCATTCAGTTAGAATTGGAAAGCCGCCATTGTAAGGAATCTTATAGAAAATTCAAAAGTTTAAACGTTAAAATCGAAGTTAGTTGACATCAGTAGTCGCACATCCGCTGTCTTCGGTAACTGTTGGGTCGAAAACTTTGAATATTGCTGTAAACGTTAGGGTGCGTTTCCACAGAAGCGGAGTTGCGCGGAGTTCAGCGGAGTAGAGCCGTATAAATAGGTAGGTGTTTCCACTAAAGCTGCGCAAAGATGAGTGGTGCTGGTCAGCTATGTAGCTGGGTGAAGTGGAGCCGAGTGGAGCTGAGACGACCGGGGCGGACCAGAGCTGAGTCTAGCGGAGCGGTGCTGTGAAGTGGAATTGAGCTGAACAGGGCTGTGAATACATTTTGTTTTCAGTCAGTACGGTGTCTCAACTACTACTACAAACAAACTCCCGCGCCTGACGCCGTGTTACCCCTCTCAGTCCTGCTCCACTCCGCGCAACCCCGCTCTACCGCGCCCATCCCCGCTCTACACCGCACAGCCCCGCTTCACCCGGCACAGCTCCACTAAGCTCGACACCGCTGTGCCCCGCTTATCGCCACGCACCATACATTTTAATGTAAATCTTCTCAACTCCGCTAACACTGTTTCCACTGAATTGGAGCGGAGATGAGATGTGTATTTTGGGCAATGTGATTGGTCAATTTTTATAAGTCTCTGCTGAGCTCCGCGCAGCTCAGCTTCTGTGGAAACGCAGCCTTACTTTCAAAGTTGTAGTAGCTTTGGTAAATTTTGCCGAATAGTTCGATACTTGTGGGTTTTTAGTTTCCGTTGTATAATATGTTATGTACTGCTTTGGACGATCGATTTATCTTCAGCGTATGCACTGATTTGGTTTTAATTATGGATATATTACAATAGCGATTAGACACTTTTGTGCTTTATCCTTGCGGGTACTGTGTGTTTCATTATTATGAGAGTATCTTCATTTTCCTGTGACGCTTGATTACGAGAAAGCATATATACACAGACTCTTATGTGTCGTGATGATCTTATTAGTATTTCAATTGTGAGGTTCTCAAACTCATATGGCAAATGTGCGTAAAAGCGACAGAATGTTCACCCAAACCACCGAAATAGAAACTTCGCTCCGATATGCACATTCACAGGATCGAATCCAATCGAGCCAGAAGTTGGAACTTGGCAAGTTTGTGTCGATCCCTGGCTTCGTGCACTAAATGGCGGCCACGATTCGGTCGCCGTGAGACTCGCTAGAGATTTATAGTTGAGATATGTCCACGAGTTAAAACTACTGAATAAGCTGCTCGAAAATTTGTGACTTGAAAGAGAAAAATAAGCGTCGTTTGCACAGAAGTTTGATAAATTTACTAATTTTACTTTTTGATTATTACAAAATAAAAATGTCAGAAAATTACAACGTTATTTGATAGTTGCTTATATTTTATCGTATTTACCTAAAAATATTTAGTAGATATTCATGCCAACCGCTGAGCAAATATAGCAAAATACATGTCATTGTATAAGCTGGTATGCATACCTATTATAACTTTGAATATGTTCGTACTTAAATTACATTGTTCGATTTAAGCACTTTATGTAGTATTCTGAGGCAGCGATAGCCTAGTGGAGATACCAACGGACTGCCATGCAGAGCGTATCGGGTTCGAATCCAGGGCGCACACCAATGACTTTCCGAAATTAAGTGTGTATTAAATTGTTAATTATCGCTTGCCCCGTGCCTCGGAGCGCACGTTAAAACATTGGTTCCGGCTGTCATGAAGATCTTTGACAGTCGTTACGGGGAGTCAGTACCCTCAAATAAACTGATACTGGTCTAAGCCATGAAATATCTCTATTTATTTGGGTTGCGGAGGTCAGTCGGCAGTCGCTCTGTGGCAAAGTAGATATTCTGTCATATCTGATTAGACCAGTAAGTGGACCTTGGGCTCCAAGGTGTCTCAGTCCTGGACGCAACCGGGATAGCGCTAGGGCGATGATGATGGTGTAGCTTTATTCTAACAACTTAAATTATGTCTATGGTGATATGGTCGTTTAAAAGTTTTGCTGCTTTGTCTGTTTTGATGAAATTCAGCATGGAGATAACTGAAAACTCGGGTTCAAACATAGCTTGTATTTTATTAGAGCCGCTTCTAAGGAACTGAATTAGGTGAAGAAAGTTTTATGACAATTTACACATACTGATTTGTTATTTGTTTTTACAAATAACATATCAGTGTGAAACTTTTTGAAGTTATGTGTGTATTAAAATGTTAATTATCGCTCACTTAAACATGTGCCCGGTAGATGATAATAGGCTCGCCCCCTATTACATTGAGACCGAAACATAACTGGCGAAGTGTGGGTGTGTAATACACCTCTGCCTACCCCTTCGAAGGTAAAGGTACGTAGGTAAGAACCTTCTTAAAGGTGTGAAGTTATGTTATGTGTATGACAAATAGTATAACAATTTTAAGCGACATATCTCGCTAGTGAAGCTGTGGTTAAAACCTTGTAATTAATATTTGTTGCTGTCTGGTTTTTGTTTATATTAATATGAACGTCGAAGTTTCGGGGAACACGAAATAGAATCAGTATCATAGTTTATATTGTTGAAAATTTTATTTTACTAGAATCACATGGCTATATCATATTTATAGTGAAATTAATTGGCTTTTGTATTCATTTATTATATTCAGTTACTCTCAGCACTTATAGGTTTGTTGCCCAACACGTGCTGAGTCATTTAAAATAATTAAATACGGTAATAATACACTAGATACAATAAACTCAACAGCATTCGAATTCATGTCAAGTTATACAATCATGTCAAATAATATGTCTAGAGTTACCGTAGGCAGGCAGGAATGTTCAAAAGTGTGCAGTGGAAGCTGTAATACATCTACCTGACCACGATAGACAATATATCCAGACACAATGCACTGCGTTGCACAGTGAATACAGGTATTAAGTAGGTACATGAAAATTTTACCTTATATCTCCTGGTGTCAGGCTTGGAACTAAGTTAGGGAAAAACAAACAAAACTAAGGTGGTCACGATAGATTGAATGAATTATCCACTTAGCTGTTCCTCCAAACTTGTTGTCTTCAGGACACGAGGGCACGTGGACGTCGCTACCGGCTTCAACAACTTTCGCAAATGTTCAATATTCACAACTTTATTCTTTATCACAAATAAACCGATGCCAGCGCGGGAAACGACAAACTATTCGCGAAGCTACTAGGACGAGCTTTCCAAAAGGCGATCAATTTATATCAATTACAAATCTCGCGAGACAGACCAAGACGGCGTGTTAATTTTTCAAGGCAAAAGGAAGGATGATGTGTCATCTTACAGTGTGACCAGAGTCAAAAAATTACAATAGACTAAACTAAACGTTACTAAATCGATATAATCGACTTGACCTATCACAAATAATATTTCTATTTCAAACATCCACCCGCCCCGGACTGGCCTACCGGTCCGCTAATCGGTTGGTAGACGTGACAATGTTGCAACTGTTCTCCTCAGAATCGAACCGTCCACTAAGACCTCAGCAAATCGGGGAACTCCATCAGCCCCTGTTACCAAACGAAGAATGCGCCCCCTGCGCCATCTGAGTGGCGGAAGGTTAGCCTCCTTGATCAAAACGAGGTCACCAATCTTGGGTGGATCGGTCTTGTCGGTCCACTTAACGCGTTGCTTAAGTATGTGCAAATATTCCAAATTCCAGCGTTTCAAAAAGCTCTGAGTAATCTGGCGTACCAATTCAAAACGCGAGAGACGACCAGGTCTCGTATCAATATAGGGGTACTCAGGCAAGGCGACAAGTGGGCGACCAATTAAAAAATGGCCCGGCGTAAGGGCCTCCAAATCATTCGGATCTGAGGAGATCGGGCACAATGGCCGAGAGTTCAAAACGGCCTCAATCTTACAAAACACAGTTGCGAGTTCCTCAAATGTAAGGACAGATTCACCGATTGTCCTGCGCAAGTGTGTTTTGGCCGATTTTACAGCGGCCTCAAAAATACCACCCCAGTGTGGACAATTTGGTGGGGAAAACAACCAATTTATCCCACGTCGGGCAAGCCTATTGCCTATATCAGCCTTGTTGGTTTCAAGGAAATTAACAACATCATTCATACATACATACATAGACTCACGCCTGTCTCCCCGAAGGGGGAGGCAGAGGCATATAAAACGCCCACTTTTCGCCAGTGTTTTGATCCCACGTAATAGGTGGCGAGCTTATTGAGGCTTATCGGGATATTTTGTTTGCCAGAGCCTCGTCCGTTGATCGGCAGGTGCACCACTTGCAGGTGAGGTTGGCTTGGGACCCTTAGTTATTGGTGGGAACCCTATGCACCCACAACAACATCATTCAAATAATTATAAGTGCCCTTGAAGTTAGTGCCGCAGTCAGAACGGATCAAGGAAGGCAGCCCTCTGCGGGATACAAATCTGTCAAATGTGGCTACAAACGCCTCGGTCGTAAGCGAGGAGACCAGTTCCAAATGTACGGCCTTTGTGGAGAGACAAACAAAAACACACAAGGAGGCCTTAACAGTTTTGCTGTTTCGAAGTGTCGACGTTTTCACCAAAAAGGGACCAGCGAAGTCCGTGCCAACCCCGTCAAACGTCCTGCTCTCAGTTACGCGATCTGCCGGTAAGTCTCCCGTAAAGGGCTGCATGGTAGAAGCCTTGAGCTTATAGCAAGGGATGCAGCGAAAGACTACACTCCGGATAATTCTTCGGGCAGACAAAATCCAAAACTCGCGTTGCAAAATGGCCAACAGCGCATTACAACCAGCATGCGAATTTTTAAGGTGACGGTCAATTACCAAAAAGCGTACCAAATGACCGTCTTTGGGTAACAACAGGGGGTGACGTGCCCCGTAAGGGAGGTTGGCGTTCTTGAGGCGCCCTCCAACGCGCAAGAGACCCGTATCGTCCAAAAAGGGGTTCAATTTAGAGACAGCTCCCGACAATTTCGATCTCCCTGATTTAAGGATAGCAATCTCCTTTTCAAAATGCGCCAATTGCACAGAACGAACCCAAAAAGTGAGAGGCTCCTGTCGTTCCTATGGTGAGAGAAACGGTGTCAGACGTTTCTGTTGTGGGTGCCTAAAGTTAAAAACAAAACGCTTTATCCAAGCAGTGACACCTAACAACTTGCTGAGGGAGCTGTAACGATTCAACAAGAAATCGGGGTCGAAGGCGCATTCCACCTTCTCAAGAGCGAGTGATCGCAGACCCGGCAAATTAGAAGTATTCAAAACTGGCGTTCGAGGCCAATCAATTTCTGGTCGACTCAACCATTCCGGACCCCACCACAGTGAATGACCTATCAAACTAGGCGTCAAGCATCCGCGCGAGGCACAATCAGCGGGGTTGAGCTCACCTGGCACGTGTCTCCAGACAAGCTTGACTTCAGATTTTTGTATTTGGGAAACACGATTAGCGACAAATACCTCCAAGGTGTGGACAGAAGCCTTCAACCAACAAAGTACAATTTGGCTGTCTCTCCAGGCGTAGGTTCCATTAATACAAATTGTCTTACCCAAAGTGTTCGACACGTGATTCAACAAGCGTACAAGTAGGGCTGCTCCCGAGAGCTCCAATTTTGGGATGGTCAGAGATGTCCGAAAGGGTGCAACCTTGCTCTTCGCCATGATCAGGGAAACTCTCACCTGACCTGAGGCACTGACTGTGCGCAAGTACACCACGGCCGCGTGACCACGTTCCGAGGCATCACAAAACCCGTGAAGGGTGGCCTTGTACTTCCCGGGAGGAAGGATGGGACGAGGCAAGGAGATCTCGTTGACGGCAGGAAGTGAGGATACAAAAGAGGTCCATTCCTCAACAAGAGTGCCGTGTAGAGGTTCATCCCAGATCAACCCTGCTGTCCAAAGCTTCTGCAAGAAGCATTTTGCCCAAAATATAACTGGACAGATCCAACCGTTTGGATCAAAGGTTCTGGCGACAGTAGACAATACGAGACGTTTAGTCCAAGAACAAGGCAATTTCAAGTCTACGTTATACGTGAAGATGTCTTGGACTGGTCTGTCCTGGACGCCGAGAACAGCCATCATGGCGGGGTTATCATCAATCTCAAATAGATGAGGATCTTGCTGATGATCCTCTGGCAAGTCTTCCAAAAGCGCTGGTGAGTTAGAAATCCATTTGCGCAACTCGTAACCAGCGGAGGCCAAAATACCTATCAATTCGTCCCGCAGGAGGATCGCCTCGTCCGCTGTGGAGGCGCCCGATCAAATGTCATCGACGTAAATATCGTCTTTCAAGATGGCGGAGGCTCGTGGGAAACGTAAGCCTTCGCGGTCTGCGAGCTCCCAAAGAGAACGTATTGCCAAGTAGGGGCTTGACCTTAACCCGTACGTATTGGTATTGAGCTCGTAGACGACCATGGGATCGCGAGGAGACTCTCTCCAAAGGATCAGCTAGAAGCGACGGTCATCAGGGTGGATAATCGTCTGCCTGAACATCATTTTTATATCGGCTACAAAGACAACCTGATGTCGTCGGAAGCTGGTGATGACGTCACAAAGATCCTTGACCAGCTTGAAACCAGAATGCAAGCACTGGTTCAAGGATACGCCTGTAGAAGTCTGCGCAGAACCATCAAAGACCGTGCGCAGCTTGCCAGTCGATGGCTTCAATACCGCATGATGCGGGAGAAAGTAGTGCTCCACCGAACGCCAATCCAAATTTGACACAGACATGTGTCCCAATTGTTCATATTCTCTCATGAACTCAATGTACTTCTGTCTGAGCTCCGGATGACGATCCATGCGACGCTCCATAGCCAACAATCTCTTTTCGGCTAAAGGTCGTGACTCAGCAAGCGGAGGCCGAACAGACAGAAAAGGTAGCTTCGTAATGAGCCGACCAGAACGGAGTCGACCAGTGTTGTTCTGGAAGAACAGCTCGCACTCCTCATGTTCTGGATTCAAACGAGCAGCTTGAGGAGGCTCCTCTACCTCCCAAAACCTCTGAACTGCATCAGAGAGAGCAGAGCCTACAGCCAACAAATTATCAAGTTCGGGTGGAGGGGGGTCCCTAGGTAAAGGTCCCATCAAAGCAAATCCGAATATGGTCGGGATGGCAGTCAAACCATTTGGCACCAAGACCCGTTTCCCACCAATCAAAATTCCACCGAGGACATCAGAGCCAATCAACAAGTCGATTTGTCCCGGTGTGTCAAATTTGGGGTCTAACAGTTCCAATCCCGATGTCAAATTCACCACAGCAGCAGGTAGCTGTTTCTGTGGATGCAAGCCCAAAATATTCATCAGCACAGTAGCCGAGGTTTTAATCCTCGGGTGTGAAGATTCAACAGGGCCAAACAAAACCTTAACTTGCCCTTCAACATTAGAGGCTACGTCACCTATGCCCCGTAAACAATTCGGAAAAGAGCCCATATTTAATTTAACCTGCCCTACCAAATAAGTGGAAACAATGCAACCTTGTGAACCTGTGTCCAATACAGCACGGACAACAACAGAGGTCCCCGTGGGTCCCCAAACCCTAACAGCAACCGTTGGCAGGATAACGGTCTCAATGGGGGAGGTTGGCGTTATAGGGCAGGGGTCAATGACCTATTGTTGCCTGGGCGGCGACGATTGGCCAGGACCAGGCAAGTCAAAACGAGGGTGCGGCTTGAAATCCTCAAAGGCGCGGTGACTTGATCCGCGCGCCATCTGTGGGGGGTCATAATGACGCACCCGCCCAAAACGAGGCGGGCGCGAGTCAAGGCGGGGACGCTCCGCCAAAATAGGGGAATACCTGGGGCAGCAGTCATGGTGCTGGTGACGTTGAGCGGTCGCACATTCAGGTGCGCGAGAGAGAGGAGGCGTGCGCACGCTACGGTTCTCCAAGTGGGGTCAGTGGCGATCAATTGAGCGAGGCGACTCTCGGCTGCGCGCCGGTGAGCCTCGGCTGCTACCTTCAAAACACCCGCCCATGCGCGGCGTCGACTGGTTGGACAAGCGGCCTACCTCTCTGGCATTCATGCAGAGAATGTCCAAATGCTGTCCTCCACAGTGAGGACAGGGGCGAGAGTTGGGCAGTCTCGCTGGTAGTGGGACCCCAAACAAGAGAAGCAAAGGCGGCGGGCATTCGCGATGCGCCTACGAGAGGCGACATGCAGGTCCAAAAATGCCCTACAACCCGCCGTTCTGTGCCCCGTGACCTTGCAATAAGAGCACTCCGCTGGGCTCTGCGTGACTGCAAAGCGAGGAGGGCGCCAGTCAACATTGGCGCGGGTGTGAACGCGAGCCTGCTCCTTGACCTTGGGCGGCTGCGTCTTAGCCGGCGTGTCACCACCGGAGTTGTCCAAGACCCGGCACTCATCCTCCAGGAACCTCTCCAGGTCAGCAAAGGGGGGCAGATGGGTCGCGCTATCCCCACCAAAGCGCTGTTCAAAACGCGACCTCAGGTCGGCAGGCAGCTTTTTAAGTACAATGTGCACCAATAGATAGGACCATTGGTCCACGGGCAGGTCAAGGCACTTAAGTGCGTTGATGGCCACCAAAAGCGGGTTCAACAGTTGGGTGCGCAACCCAAAGACCCGGGTGAGCGTGGGCAAACTCAAAATCTGTTCAATATGCGTGTCGGCGAGGCCACGCTTGTTATGGTACCTACGGGTAATTAGGTCTCGAGCCGTCTGGTACGCCTCGTCAGACACGGGCAGATGCTGGATGAGGCCCTTGGCCTCCCCATCCAGAACCGACATCAAATAGGCCAATTTTTGTGCCGGCCGAAGATCAGCCCTGTCATTGACCAGGCTGTCAAACAAATTAACGAAGCCCAGGTAGCTTCCTAGGCAGCCATCGAAATGCGGGAGGTCTAAAGTAGGGAGCCTACTCAACAGCCCCGGTGTTGTCCTAGGAAGCTCCTGCTTCAAGACGGGTCGCCCGCCCCTATCGGCAACTAGTTGTCTCGCACTATTGGAGACAGCATCATACAGGTCTAAGACCTGGGCATAATCTTCGCTGACCTTATTTCGCTGGTCAGCGGTGAATTCATTACCTGATACTTCGAGACAGCAAGCGCTGAAAATGCGAAATTGCTGTTCCACACTTGCCAGGCGATCATCGATCCGCTCGTACCTTTGTAGTAAGGCCTGCTGGCGATCAGGCCGGTGCACTAAGGCGCTGGCCGAGGTAAACCAGCGCAAATCTGATGCAATAGCACCAGCAAGCGCACGCAAGTCCTTGATAGCTGACATAATCAAATTTCAAAAGAGCCCGCACAAGCGTTAAATAATATTAACAATCAAAACTTAATTTTTCTCAATTCTTTGAAACCAACAAAGTATTAGCCTGTTTACTGCTGGTACAAGCAAGTGGCAGGTATTTACTGCCCAACAAAATTAATAGTTTCAATATATTGACTCAAAGACAAAGGTTATTAAAGTTATAACATACAACAATTAAAGTTGAAACTTAAATTAGGTACTTAATTAATTACTGCAACAAACAGACCAAATGTGAAATATTTTACAACTGTAGGCACCAGTTTGTGTTACCTAACAATATTATCTATATATTATAAAACAAAGGTTTATCAAAAGTTTGGTTGTTATAAGTAATGTTTCAAACTTAATATAATTATGAGATAAACTAAATTTACTAAATTTATTGATACATACAGCTGTTATGTATCCAAACAAACTGACTTGTTAATGCTAGCAACAACAAATTATTGCTAGATTTCAACAATACAAGTCAAACAATTTCTGATTGAGGTTATGTATGACATGTGTTTCAAGTTATGCAGGTCAACCAATACAAATAAATATGATGTATTTTAAACAACACTAACCTGGGAACACCACAACAACGTTAACAATAAATATATAGCTCAGATACAAGCTTATACAATACCAATCTGAGTTCAGATACGATCAACGGCTAAGTTTCAACTACAGCTCTGCACCAAAATTTATGTCTAGAGTTACCGTAGGCAGGCAGGAATGTTCAGAAGTGTGCAGTGGAAGCTGTAATACATCTACCTGACCACGATAGACAATAACCCAGACACAATGCACTGCGTTGCACAGTGAATACAAGTATTAAGTAGGTACATGAAAATTTTACCTTATATATCCTGGTGTCAGGCTTGGAACTAAGTTAGGGAAAAACAAACAAAACTAAGGTGGTCACGATAGATTGAATGAATTATCCACTTAGCTGTTCCTCCAAACTTGTTGTCTTCAGGACAAGAGGGCACGTGGACGTTGCTACCGGCTTCAACAACTTTCGCAAATGTTCAATATTCACAACTTTATTCTTTATCACAAATAAACCGATGCAGCGCGGGAAACGACAAACTATTCGCGAAGCTACAAGGACGAGCTTTCCAAAAGGCGATCAATTTATATCAATTACAAATCTCCCGAGACAGACCAAGACGGGCGTGTTAATTTTTCAAGGCAAAAGGAAGGATGATGTGTCATCTTACAGTGTGACCAGAGTCAAAAAATTACAATAGACTAAACTAAACGTTACTAAATCGATATAATCGACTTGACCTATCACAAATAATATTTATATTTCAAACATAATACATACTGCGAAGTCAAATAATTATAGTTAATTTCATGTGATCACATACCTAAGTCATATTCACAATGCAATTGAATTAATTATGTCAGAAATTACATTATGATAAAATAAATATCATGTCGAGTAATACAATCATTGTCCGTGTGGTGACGGATTAAGAATACGGAATGTCATCACCCCATATCATCCCATGGGTGTCGTAAGAGCCGACAAAGGGAGCATATTATGCAGAGAACAGCACTGTAAGAGAAGGAAAACTTGATACAAACCCTATACCAACCCGTTTGGCCAGCGTGGTATAGTAGGCCAATTCCTCCTTTCAAAGGAGAGGCCTAGTCCAGCAGTGGACTGTTAAAGGCTGATGATGATGAATACAATCATGTCTAATAAAACGTGTTGTCAGATAAATAATACTACGTACAATGTCAAATAATAATAATAAATCACATGTGTCCACATTAATTAATACATTTTAAATAATTACTTAAGAAGGTTTGGCACTGTTTGTTAAATTCTCCCCTACTATTAAAAATATGTCAGTACTTGGCTGTTGATTGACTAGGGCATTGAGCAGTGATATGGCTTGACTTGTAGGAGCGAACTGTGCGGTGTTTGTGCGTACTGGTGGTGCCGCGAGCAAGCGGCGCGACCGCAGCCGCGAGTACTGGTCCGGTGCAGACAGTCCACAACAAGACAACGCCTCAGGATTGTCAATCTGCCCATTAAGCAACAAATTGAAATGTGCCATAAGTTGCCACTCACGTCTCAGCTCGAGAGTATCAATACCCACCATGCCTGATACAAACAGAGACGGATATAGGTACGGATAATAGGTACATTTTTTTTATAAAGAAATCGGCAAAACTTTATTTACTATTAATTTATATTTTGCCTCGTGTGGGTCCCAGATGGCAGAGTTGTACTCGAACTTGCTGCGAACAAATGCGAAATATAAAGCAGTTAGCGCATCCCTGCCACTGAAGCGAGTAGACTGCCTCATGACAAAGCCGAGCGACCTATAGGCTTGACTGCACATCTTATTTATATGGGTGTTAAAAGTTAACTTTGCATCAACAACCAAACCCAAGTCGCGAATTTCTGTAACGCGCTCCAGCGGACTGCCTGACAGAGTATACATAAAAATGATCGGTGAATGCGATCGGGTAAATGTGATCTTTTTTCACTTTGAAACATTAAAGTCTAGGTAGTTGCGTTTACTCCACGCCTCCACATTGTTTATGTCCTGCTGAAGCGCGGCACAGTCACTCACATCCTTCACCTCTAAGAACCACTTCAGATCATCAGCAAACATGAGGCATCGCGCCGAACTCACGACCTTCGGCAAATCATTGTTTTTTTTTATAAAGACAACGCCCGCATTAGGACTAAAGCCTGTGTCGCGGGGAACTTTACAAACATACAACTAACGAACACAATGAACACCCAGACTCGAAACAACAATTTATGAATCACACAAAGTGTTGTCTTGTGTGGGGATCGAACCCACAACACTTGATCATGATCAGGAATTGAGTCGGCCCAAATTACTGCCTTGGATTACTCCAGAACTTGTCTCGTAGGGCTCCGAGCGGCAGCCTGCTATCTGGACATATTGAGTTCTGCTTTTAAAATAGTCTCGGAAAAATTTGATCAGATTTGGACTTAACCCTTCTTTTGGATAAGTTAGGAGCAGCAGAGAACTTTTGTTTGGACGCGATCAAAGGCTTTTTTTAAGTCGAAGTAGGCCGCGTCCACCTGCCAACTTTGGTCTAATACTGCAACAGAAAAATCTACAAGGTTCAACAAGTTCGTAGTAGTTGATCTACCTGGTCTGAACCCGTACTGACATTCACTCAATTGTGGCCGTGCCTGCCTACTTATATGTCGGTTTATGATGGAATCAAAGATCTTACCGAATGCCGAGAGCATGGCGATCGGCCTATAGTTCGTGACGTCTGAAGCTGCCCCATCCTTCGGAATGGGTGTAACCCGAGAGACCTTCCAAAGCGCTGGGTATGTAGCGGTTCGTATAGCAAGGTTGTAAATGTGCAATAACGGTTCTCGAAATACAGATATGCAGTATTGAACCAAAAACGGAGGAATCCCATCTGGCCCAATGGACGAGGAAGCCCTCAGACGTTTTACAGCGTATGTCACATCGGCACTATCGATGTTGTCCAGTGCGATACTGGACGATGATTCATTTAAAGTATAACATTATTGTAGTATAACATATTTGCGTATGCTGTTTTTTATTTGTACCCTAGTAAAATTCAGGAGAATTACTCTTATTAAGACTATCAAATGTAATTACTTATTTTTATTTGAAATACCAGTACTCAGATTTTTACATCGGCCAGGCAGATGTTTAAACAAAGACCGCTAAGATATACGTGAATTCTCATATTCAGTTGCATGTATTCATTTTTTAAATGTAATATGTGGCAAAAACGACTATACGAATCGCTTGATAATAAGCGATTACCGCCAACCTTCGACACAAGTAACATCAAAGCAATCACAAGTGTTGCCGCCCTTTGGTATAGGAAAAGGAATTGAAGGAGGAGCGGGTTGAGTGGGAAGGAAAGGAGAATGTAGCCTCTGGTACACTCATTCGCTAAATAAAACTAACAGTATAGATCCGTTACGCTGACATTCTGTGAGAGGGTAGTACTTGTGCGGTCAAGCCAACCCACTCATGCTGAAAACCAAGGCTCGACTACCTATAAAATAATATTAATACTAAAATTCGTGTAGGAGAAGAGTTAATAAAACATCTGAGCGTTATTTTTCTTTCTTTCCACGATAATTTATCCTATCTCTTCTTATATTAACTAAGCTTAGTACAATATTTGTACTACACGTTCAGTTAAGCTGAAACACTTGATAAATAAAATACACTTTCAGAATATGTTGGCAAAAACATCAAAATATTTTCAAGAGAGTTTAAACATTATTACTTGAACATGTTTACAAAATTAGGTTCTTATTATACATTATAAAGTACTGTTAGAGCAACAAACTTATGCTCTGATACTCATTTTACATTCGAGAGTATCAACATCACTTGCACACACAACACGTCTTAAGCTATTATTCGTTATAAAAATATACATATAAGTTCAGTCATCATCATCACAGCCTTTAACAGTCCACTGCTGGACTAGGCCTCTCCTTTGAAAGAAAGAATTGTCCTACTATACCACGCTGGCCAAACGGGTTGGTATAGGGTTTGTATCAAGTTTTCTTTATCTTATAATGCTGTTCTCTGTATAATATGCTCCCTCTGTCGGCTCTTACGACACCCCTGGGATGATATGCGGTGTTGACATTCCATTCTTAATCCGTCACCACACGACACGTTCAGTCAGTTCTATATAATTCCTTATATATATTTGTGTGATTGCCCCAAGTAATTTATATACTAAATGTCATGTGGATTTCTAGACAAAGAAAAGTTAGCTGAATCATAATTTGACTCAGCAAAGATTTTAAGGTGCGTAGCGGGTTTTGTAGTTGACGTTTTATCAACTTAAAAAGCAAAAGTGATAAAAATAGATATTCTGATTCCATACCTTATCTTAATATATAAAATCCTTGCGTTACTGACTGACAGACAGACACGCTACAGCCGAAACTATTGGGCGCAGGACGCTGAAATTTGGCATGTATGTTTCTTGGGGACCGTAGGGGTGCACTAAGAAGGGATTTCCCGAAATTCCCACGGGATAGGCCAAAACGGGTAAATTAAAAAAAAATGCAGGCTGCAGCTGCTGGCGTCATCTAGTTTGAAATAAACTAACTAGCTATAATTTTAATGTAAACTTTACTTAGGTTTTGTCTTAAACTAGTAACTGTTTCTAAAACTCTATCGAGGAATAGGGCCAATTTTCACTAAGTTTTGTACTGCAGTGGACGAATCTTAATATATAAAATCCTTGCGTTACTGACTGACTGACAGACACGCTACAGCCGAAACTACTGGTCACAAGAAGATGAAATTTAGCATGTATGTTCCTTGAGAAGTGTAGGATAGCAGTAAGAGAGGATTTTTTGAAATTCCACCCCTAAGGGGGTAAAACTGGGGTTTAAAGTTTGTATGAAACTTTTTATTCCTTCAATGGATTGACTCCAAACTTTGTATATTAGTTCCTCAAACGACGAAAGTGTAAATAATAATTAGCGTTCCTCAAACACTAATAATTATTTTCTGGAAATTCCTCTCCTAAAGGGGTAAGATAGGGGGTCAAAGTTTGTATGTAACTTTTTAATACTTTTTATCTCTCTAATGGATTGACTTCAAACTTTGTATATTGGTTCCTTAAACGACGATAGTGAACACTAAGAATTTGTTTTTTTTTTGTTCCGATCCTCAGGGGGTAAGATAGGGGTCAAATTGTGTTACTTATTATTCCTTCAATGGATTCACTTAAAACTTTGTATATTGGTTCCTCAAATGACGATAGTGAACACTAAGAATTTGTTTCTTTGGAAATTCCTCCCCTAAGGGGGTAAGATAGGGGTCAAAGTTTGTATGAAACTTTTTATTCCTTTAATGGATTGACTTCAAACTTTGTATATTGGTTCCTCAAATAACGATAGTGAAAACTAATAATTATTTGTTTTAAAATTCCTACCCTCAGGGTGTAAGATAGGGGGTCAAAGTGTGTATGAAACCTATTATATATATTCTTTTAATGAATTGACTTCAAAACCTATTATTCTTTTTATGGATTGACTTCAAACTTTGTATATTGGTTCCTCAAACGACGATGGTGAACACTAAGAATTTGTTTTTTGAAAATTCCTACCGTCAGGGGGTAAGATAGGGGTTCAAAGTGTGTATTAAACGAAACTAATTATTCCTTCAGTGGATTGACTTCAAACTTTGTATATTAGTTTCTCTAATGACCTTAGTAAACATTAAGAAAATCTTTTCGGAATTTCTTACCCTAAAGGATTAAAAAGAGGAGTCGGAATTTGTATGAAGCCTTTTTATTCCTTCATTGGATTAACTTCAAACTTTGTATATAGGTTCCTCAAATGACGTTAGTGAACACTAAGAACGGAGTTTTCGAAGTCACTCCCCTATGGGGGTTAAGAAAGGTTGTCTCATTTTGTAATATAAAAAAAACTTCAATGGATTCACTTGAATCTTGTATATATATATATATATATATATATATATCGGTTATATATATCGGTTCCTCACGTGACGTTAGTGAATTCACCACTAAAACGGGGAGTTCCAAAAGGGGTCCCAGTTTGTATGAAACTTTTAATTCCTTCACTTGATTTTTTTTCATCGTTCCTGGTGTACATTTAATTTTCATTAATTTAAGTTTATGCGGCTGGCTCTCATCTAAGCCATCTTCATCTTCACTAACTAAAATGTAGGATGGTTCTTTATATGACCAACAGAAGCCAAAATACTTAGAATCGTTATTTTGCTATTTTTATGTATTTTTAGCAGGTATGCACTTTTTATCAGTTATCTGTTTTGTCCAACTGCTGACCTTCTCTCATTTCTTTAACCTAAAATACTAAGAAAGAGTTTTTTAATTTGGATAATTTATTTTACATTTTTTAGAATGTCGCTGAGATATACAAATGTATACTGCTACGGAATCCTTGACTAATTTAATTTTAACTATCTTTTGCAAGCAGCCACTTCTAAATGAAATGTTCATAGTTTGTTCGAGAGTTTTCATGAACCATTAGTAAAATTCACATCTAAATCGTTTCAGCCATTTTTAAGATTACCCTGAATAAATAGACAGACAGATAAACAATCTAAATAAATCGTTGGGGTACTGGAAACGGGTTAGCAACAATATGCAATACAGTTATTTTGAGATAACAAACAGTTTGTTTATTTTTTTTATAGTCTCATGCCTGTATCCTTGAAGGGGTAGGCAGAGTTGTAATATTACACCCATATTTCACCATGTTGCATATTAGGTCCCACGTAATATCGAGCGGCGAGCCTATTGCCGTTACCGAGCACATTGGCAGACTCCGTGCTGCTACTGAGAATTCGCCAAAACTCAGTAATACTTTTCTTTCCTTTTCGGAGGCCTTCGGGCGGTTTGAAAACTCCGACACCAGAGTTGGCCACACACGGACACGAAAAACAAACAAACAAGCAGTAATACTATTGCCCGATCCGGGAATCGAACCCGAGACCGCTCGTTTAGCAGACGCATACGCTATCCACTGTACCACGGAGGCAGTCAAATATTATTTATTTGTATTATCTGTCTGTATATAAAATCCTTGCGTTACTGATTGACTGACAGACATGCTACAGCCGAAACAACTATAATAATATTCTATAATTCTACCACATACACACATCACCATCCAGTCCCAAACTAAGCAGAGCTTGTACTATGGGTACTAGATAATGGATAAACATACTTATATACTTTTTTTTTATAAATGCATACATATTATACATAGACCACCACCACCACCTATTACGTGGGATCAAAACACTGGCGAAAAGTGGGCGTTTAATATGCTTCTGCCTACCCCTTCGTGGAAACAGGCGTGAGTCTATGTATGTATGTATTATATGTATAATACATACATTTTCTATGTAGAAACACCCAGACCAAGACACACATCCATGTTCATGCACACAAATGTTTGACTTGAGCGGGAATCGAACCCCCGACCTTCGGCGTAGCAGTCGCTTACACTCCCGCTGCGCCAACCAGTCGTCTGAGCGCAAGTAGATGAAATTTTGCATTTATGTTCCTTGAGGTGTGTTAGAGGATTTTTGGAAATTCTTCCCCTAAAGAAGTTAAACTGGTTGTCAGAATTTGTACGAAACTTTTTATTCCCTCAATGGATTAACTTCAAACTTTGTATACCTATTGGTTCCTCAAATGAAGTAAGTGAACACTAAGAAACTCTTTTTGGAAATTCTTACCCTAAGTGGATAACAAGGGGAGTCATGGGAATTTGCATAGAACCTTTTATGCCTTCAAGGGATTAACTTCATACTTTGTTTATTGGATCCGCAAATGACGTTAGCGAACATAAAGACATTTATTTTGTAATTTTTCCCCTAAGAGGGTGGCAAAGGGATTCAGAGTTTGTGTAAAATCTTTTATTTTTTCAATGGAATCACTTCAATCTGTGTCTATAAAATCCTTGCGTTACTGACTGACTGACAGACAAATTACGGCCGAAATTACTGGACGCAAGAAGGTGAAATTTGGCATGTGTTGTGTTCCTTGAGTAACAACCCTACCCTCCGGTAGGGGTGTTTGTACAAAATATTTTATCTAATCGTAATTTACGCGTGCGAAGCAGCGGGCAAAAGCTAGTGTAGTGATAATGCTATTGGTATACGTTTGAGTGAATTTTGATAATTAAACATAAATCCACACAATGGACGAAGAATGGAAGGGATTGCCAGTTCAAGACCACGTTAGGAACAAGCCGGTAAGAAGTGCTTTAATGTATTTAAAATACCTCTTTATTTGTTGGTTATCTCTTCTATATTTCTTTCAGATTAAGAAGGGCATAAATGCGTTGTCTGTTTGACATGTATACAAATTGAGAAAATTTAGAGAAGACAATGTTGGTCGACCTTGACATTGTACCATATATTCGGCAGTAAATAAAAGAAGTTGAAACAACTTAGTCCCGAATATGCAGTGAATTACTAAAATATGATTACCGATAATTGTTTTGTGTAATAGGCGGCAAACTTGCAGACGGATCATCTGATGTTAATCGATCACCGCCGCTCATGGACACAAGCAACACCAAAGGAGTGACAAGTGCGTTGCCGCTCTTTGGGTTGGCGAAGAGATAGGAGGAGGAGGAGGATGAGGGAGAAGGATTAGGTTATGGGATATTCTAGATATCGAAAACATAAACTGACCAACATTTTGGGTTATTATTTTGCGAGTTGTATCGTTTTTACTTTGTGAGACTATTATCATAAATTTGTTAATAGCCTTATCTGCTACTGGAATATTTAAGCAGTAAAAATGCGTTTAATGGCGCTGATACACTTAAGCATTCACGTGTAATGAGCATTCTCGCAAATGTTACAAAACAAATGAGTGTGTTTTAGTGAGCTTTCTCACGAACATTCGGGCGAGCCTTACAATATAGATAATACCAGTGCCGTGAAAGTTCCATACATGGATAAATTTCATATAATCAGCGCCATCTACCGATGAGGGCAAGAACTAAAGAAAAAGCGACAACTGAACGGTCATTTCGCCAGCTTATAAAAGATCTGCGTGGCACAGTGGGAGCGTGCTCTGCTCATAAATTAGATGTCCGTGGATCGAATCCACGCTTACCAAGAATTACATTTTGTGATTTTTATTTTTTTTTTACTTTTAAATTGCATATTTTACATAATAGTTGTCATTTACTTATTTATTAACACCGAAATTCAACATTTATTTTATTTTGAAAAATGAATCCACTACTAACGCCATCTATACGATCGGAATTAAAATAAAATTGTTTGTACGCCATCTAGCGTAGAGGATGCCTACTGAACTTTTTCCTTAGAGGGAGTTGCGCATCTATACCAGTATATCTGTATAATCTATGGATAATACATAGAATTCGCGCTACAATGGCGGTTAAACCCAATTTATTAACTTCACTTTGACTTATGCTTTCGATCTAAGGAAGTTTAACGAATTTTAACATGACTAGTGATGTGATTACTCAGAATAAATATCGATAAAATATCGATAATGTTTACAATAGCTCCTTAGGTTTGGTTTACTCAGAATTAAGTTCAATATAATGTTGATAAACTCTCGATATCGATAAATTAATTTTAACGTAGGAACAGACACTTGTGTGATTTATTAAACCTGTTCAAATTAAAATCTGCAATTTATTATTTAGAAACGTCATTTGTTTATGTATCTTACTCTTACTCTAGAAATAATTCATAAGTGAAACTGAAGTAAACATATTTTGTAAAACTGCTGTTGTAGTGCGATTTCTATATTTTTTATATTCTACGCATTATTTGAATTTAGAGTGTTCGCTAGAATGATCGTGAAAATGTTCGGTTCGACAAAACAGAAAACGGTGAATGCTAGCTTTTCTGTTACAAATGAATGTTCAGGTGTATCAGCGCCATAAAACTTGAAATTAATATTCGGCCGTTTGTGTTTTGTTACCGAATATGCTGGCTGTAGGATAAAGTATCTAATAATACAAATGTTGGCAGCGAAAATCAATACAGTTAATCTGGTTGTATAATCCTGATTGCAACTATTATGTGGGAAAGTACAGTTATGTATAATAAGAATATTATTATCAACCTTTTGTTTAAATTAAGTACTCATTTATAAATAGGTATATAAATAACATATTCATAATCATCAGACTGTATAAACAGTGTAATAACAAGTGAAACCAATATAACGCGATAAAATCCGTAAACTGTAGTTTAATTTCAATGTATAAACAGGCCATAAGACCCATCTCCAAGCCGAAGTCTACTCATTTTGCACATCATGTCAAGTCCTGCTATGCATGCAAGTAGACACATTTTTTATAAGCCACAATTGATTGATTGATTGATTATTCTTTATTGTACACCTTACAAAAAGTTACATTATAGAACAAAAGATATGCAAAACACAAACAGAATGTACAAATGGCGGCCTTATCGCTTAAAGCAATCTCTGCCAGACAACCTTAGGATGGACAGACGGTAAATAAGTCTAGTGCGATAAATGGTGTAGTTTAAAGACAACCAGAATGGTATACAAGTAGTTCATAGATATACAGAAACATATATACATACACACATACACATTCCTACATATACATATACGACATACACATATAAATATATATAATATAAACATATTATATAATACATACTATAACTACAATGAAAGATGTCATATGGATGAAAGATAGTGCGTTTTTAACAAACCTTTAAATATACTAGGCGATTTTGCTCTACGAATATCTAGAGGCAATGCATTCCACAGGCGCACAGCTTGTACAGTAAAAGATTTGTCAAAATAATTAGTGGAATGCATTGGCATCTCCAGCCTCAAGTCCACAGACGACCTCAAGGACCTTGAATGTGAGTCATGAAGGAACTTAAAACGTTCTTTAAGATAAGAGGGACTATTGGGATTAAACAGGATATTATACAGTAACGTGAGAATATGAGTATTTCTGCGAAGGCGAATCGGAAGCCACTTGAGCCTGTTGCGGAATTCTGAAATATGATCGTATTTGCGTAAACCAAATATAAAACGTATGCAAAAGTTTTGGAGACGCTCAAGTTTCGTACGCTCAACATCCATAAAACAGGTTGGTGTGGTAATTGCATGAGCATGAGAATTAGGTACATAAGTACCTAATTCTCATGCTCAATATCTCCTGAACCAGTCATTTCCCAGGTATGGTGTCGAAGTAAAAAAAAGTCGTAATGATTGGTACAATATGGGGTTTCAGTTTTCGTTAAGGGTCTTTTTACACTCTGTATATTGTCCCACTGCTGGGCACGTTTTCTAAGAATTAATAAATTATTTTTTAACAATTAAAACTTACGTCTGGAGTATCGCTCGATATAGCTGTGAAACTTGGACTATGACGCAAAGGGATAGAGAAAAATTTTAGGTGTTTGCTGGAGGAGGATGAAGAGAATAAGCTGGTCAGAAAGGATTATAAACGAAGATGTTCTGCGAATAATTGACGAAGAGAGACGGTTGTTAAAACAATAGAGAATCGTAGAGAGAAGGTGATTGGCAACTTGATACGACACGACGACTCCTTCAAAATAATATTGGAAGGCAAAATCAAAGGAAGTAGTGGAAGAGGCCTTGACGAAACTAGGTGGCACAGCTGAAGGAAAAGTTGGGGTCGGGTCGTATCAAGAGGTCAAAGAACGTAGCAATTGCTCTACCGACAAGAACTAGGCTCTTAAATGGAAGAAGAAATTATGTTTCAGACCGAGTTATTTGCTTTTTTTATATATTTGGTGAAGCGTTGGAAGCGTATAGATAGTTATAAAATCTTGCGGACCAATGTTAGAGAATGAAAGGTACCCTTTTTCTTTTACTCTACTGCTGTAAACGTGTCAGTATTTAAGGCGGGTAAGCCCAAGAAACTTTAACTCTAATGTACATTATTTATATTCGACGATTTAGATGTCGTAAAAATGTTTAAAACTCGTTTGAGATTTTTGCCTTTCATAAAAATTATTACGCCCACTCTGTACTAAGATTTGATGCTAATTAGAATGATAAATTATAATATTGGTACTCTACATATTATACAGCTTATTATAATAATATCTCATATCACCAATTCAATATAATTTCCATAATCTATATGACTTTTCAATCGCGGGGTTACAGCTTTACGAGGGGTCGATGGCAGCAGCATCATTACATTAACAAACGGGGTTGACAACCTCAGCACTTTACGCACTACCGATTGGTGTTATTAGCTTGTGAAAGACGATTGTGGTAATAGACTTGTGGGTTTGGCGTAGATTGACTGATTGAATAGGGGTAGTTAGGGTAGTGTGATTTTAGCAGCGGCTACACGTTATGATAAATTCTTAGATCTTGAAGGAATTGTTAGCTATTAATTTAAAAAACAATTGAAAAAGTCTTTGTGTTTAAGAAAAAAATAATGTGAAAGAGATTGGTAGTTATACTTTGCTTTTACAAGAAACAGCAGTCGCTCTGCTTAAAAGCTAATATATTGGCTAGGTTACGCCCTGGAGCATAGGGTTCGCTTTTTCTTCTAATTATATATGAATATAATTAGAAGAAAAAGCGAACCCTATGCTCCAGGGCGTAACCTTGGATGTAACCGGAATAACGATAAGACTATGATGATATTGAACAGCTTCAAAGTTACAAAACACATAAAGGTAGAATTACAGCCAAGTTAACGTGACAGCGTGTGTGAATTACAAAACCTGTGACTTTGTAGTAAGCTACAATCGTACGTTTTGTTTCGTATTACCAAAGTAAACAACCAAATGTTTACTTTTGTTTATTTGCGGCATAGGCTCTACATCACTGAATCAATTTGTAAGAGCAAGTATATATATATATTATTATATAACTTATAACTAGTAATACTTTACTAGCCCTATGCCATACCATCTTTCAGCAAGAATTTAGTCAGTATAAAGAATAAGAGCAAAACAGCGGTTTGGTATAATAACAGATATTTTAGAGGACTATCTGCTTCAGTTAACATAAAGCTCTCTTTCTATCTAAAAAAAACTATATTACAATACCCTGCTTAAAAAAATTTGCTCAAAACTTAGTTGACAGTGCAACGAAAGCTTGTCACAAAAACTACCACTAAAATAAAGTTATTTTCTTTTAAAAAACCTTGACGTTTTCATCGACAACCGATAGCCGATGAGCATTTATCGATTCTTATTAGATATTCATGGGAACGTCGTGATCGGAATATCGGAGTCTCATAAATAAAGCGAACAGTCTTTCGTAGAAGAAACGTTGCAATCAGGACGTCTTATGACACGCTAGAATTAAATCTTTTATTATAACGTTACGTAAGGGGACTTGGTGGCGTGACAGCGTGTGTGAATTACAAAACCTGTGACTTTGTAGTAAGCTACAATCGTACGTTTTGTTTCGTATTAACAAAGTAAAACGTACGGGTACTTCTTAAGTTATGTAAGCTTCTATATTTGTGTTTGTGTCGTTTGTGATATACCATGTCTTGCCGATAAACTCTATAACGTAAAATCATTTTAAAAAGATCATTTTCAAAGATAAAAAATCTTAATACCTAGTTATTAAAGTTCATATGTTTTATTGTAAATTCAACACATTAAAACAAATCATGTCTTATTTAATAAACATTATGGTGGTACTGTAAATAATTTTCATTGTCATGTAAAATTTGTACGCTTCAATGTTTAATTAAAACAATGTTCCGGCAGCAAATTATTGTATTTTGACAGTAGGAATATCTACTACCAAAATCGCGCTTAGTAAAAATCTAATTAATAAAGTAATGGAAAAGGCTACCTTTATTTAAATTATTGGAGGTTTTGTATGTGTTTTTGTTTTTGAATTATTGTAATTTTTGACATCAATTTTAGTATCGGGCTTTTACATACATACATAGACTCACGCCTGTTTCTCGAAGGGGTAGGCAGAGACTACGGCCCGCTATTTGAAACGATCCTGACATATCTCTCTTGCTCCATTCACTCTTACAAAATGATTTATGCTTTCTCTTCGGTTTAGGTTACTTATATTCTGACCTTTTCGTAAGATGTTTCCAATCTGGTCAGATAACGTCTGCCTAAGTTTTCCCCTTTCCCTCATCCCATTCTCACTTGCCTTAATCTTCTTGGTGAGTTTTTCGTCGTGCATCATCTCCATGTACCCAAACCATCGTAGCATACATTTCTCATTGCTTGTCACTACATCTATGTCGGATTCTACATTTGTTTAACTATAATGAAAATTGAGTTAGTGACGCATAGCCATTAAACTTCCATTTCATTTAACTTGTTGGCGAAAATAACTAACATTATAATTCGAGTATAACCTTATTCGCTTACTTATACCTTTACTACATCTATCTGTGAGATAACAATACGAATGACCAGCGGGTATCTCGAGACTGACGGGCCCGCTCCCCCTTACTTTTTCACGCACGTACGTCCTCTGCCTTGTAGAATCATACGTCCAATTTAATCACGAAATGTCAATGTCGGTTCCCCGTTTTATTTTTTGTACTGAATCATGATACAGCTTGCGGTACACGCTTTTAGATTATATCTTTGTTCGGTTGTAAACTTATTTTGATAATATCTTGGATCGATGAAAAAAATAATTGTACTTAAAATCATATGAAGATGTTTGTGATCCTCATGTTATTAAAATAAGCAAGGCAAAGTATATTTAAATATTTTAACTTAGATCATGCGTCTAACGAGGGGCACGCCACCGTAGTAGCAGTAAGTCCCATCTTAGGCAAGTCCTGAGAGAGACTCCGAAACTTCTGCGCCTTTCAGTTGACTCCAATTCTGACCAAACACGCAACCGTGTTTTTAACCGGTTTCTGTGGCAAGCTGAGAAATGCCGGTTGACACCATTGTACGAACTGGCGGTATTCGGCAGCTCCAGTGCTACGTACGTTAATGGTATGCCTATCATAGCCGTTTCCCACTCGGGGCAATTAATAAAGTCGTTATCTAATTTCCCTGATTAAAATTCATCATCATCAGCCTGTCGCAGTCCACTGCTGGATATAGGCATCTCCAATGGCACGCCACTGAGCTCGAAGTTTAGCTCTTCGTGTCTAGCAGCTGCAGCCCACTTTGCATATATCGTCACTTCACCTAGCCGGGCGTCCTACGTTACCTTTGCCAAGACGCGGTCTCTTAACCTACATTTAAATTATTAATGAAATTATAAGCGGAGGCACATTTTTTTTCATATTTATCTCATAAAATGTTACCCGCTGTGTGAAAAAGCCGATTACCTCGTCACAATCATAATACACCGTAACATTTTTCCAACAATAGACATACTCGTAAGGAGCTTATAACTTCACAAGTATCGAAACAATCGTTTGATAACACTCTGCTACGTAGTGCGCTATTACACTGTCTCAATATGAGCTAACTTGACACATTAATGATTATAGCACTCGTCTCGTCCTACTCAAGTTTTCCACCCGCGTCTGTCCAAGTTTTCCTTCAACTCCTTTTAATATGACACTAAACTCGGTATAATCCGCACTTAAAGAGTTTATTACACGATATTGGCGATAAAAACTGGTAAGGGGTGTAAACTTTTGTGGTTATTCAGACAATTTGGTTATTGTTACGTCTCTTTGGATCGGCGCGATAATGAACAGAATATCGTTTCATTGTCTTATAGAATAAATTATCTTGGGTATTTTATCGCGACCTAATTTGTATGCTATAAGTAAATGCCGCATAATTCTTCCGAGATTTTTTAACAATATACCAAATTGAGATTTAAAGACAAAGCAAATTATTAATTAATCCGCGTTTAAAGAGAGAAAAGAATATTGTGCTGTAATATGGCTTCTTTCTTCCAAATTAGTTTGGAACTCCATTTGAGTAGGTAAATGACTGATCTGGGACTAATACCATTTTGAAATAACGTTACATATTAAACTAATCAACGAATAACATGTTATTAGTTGGAAGTAGAATTACTTATAACGGATTCGTTATAAGTAATTCCTCATATGTGATTACATATGAGGCTTGTACAGGTATATTCATTTCATACATGAAACTAGACAATTTATAACTTAAAACTAGACAGTTAATAAAACTATTACCTGTGATTTGATCACCATACGCTTTCTTTAGAGTACCGTGTCATAGATAGTTGTGTTGATTAAAAGTCTATTGAGGGACACAAGAATAACGAGCAAATAAGATTCTTCAGAAGTTAAGACCTTCTTTTCCATGCGAAAATTTTACGCTATAGAATCTCAGAATTTAGCATCTCAGTACAAACACAGTATAGAATATTCAGTCAACTACATCGTAACTTGTTTTTGCCGAAAATTGCTCGTTCAGGTTTTGCACAGC
Organism: Euclidia mi; assembly: GCA_944739405.2. Lineage (NCBI taxonomy): Eukaryota > Metazoa > Arthropoda > Insecta > Lepidoptera > Erebidae > Euclidia > Euclidia mi. The sequence goes on from OX123190.2 coordinate 52,147,775, forward strand.
GTTTTGTAAAACGTAGATTTTTTCTATTCGACCATTGTGCACGGTGAACAATCAAAAGTTGCTTTTCATTTAACTTATCGGAGCTCACAAACAATGTGGGTATCGGCGAACGCGGAAGAGAAAAATTGGTTTATACTTTTGTCTTGTTGCTTTAAATCTCGGTAAGCGTCAGAAATAGTTTAAGGACGTAAACGTTTGCTTTAGAGTGTGTGCGAGTATGTTATACCTTGTATGTAAATGTTCTACTTACTTCCGTGTATTTTTCGTATTTATGAAGAAATATTTGTTTGTATAGAGTGTCTGTTAAGGTTTCTTTTAATTGGTTTGTGTCTCAATGTGACTAACACGAATATGTAAAGAAATCGAACACAGAAACTTAGATTTTATCTGTGCCAATGAAAACGGATGGAAATGTCTCAGCTCAAAAATACGTCTTCCATCTTAGACTAGAGAAGTCCACTGCTGGACATTGGCCTCCTCCAAGATTCTCTAGACAGATCGATCTTGAACCGCACGCATCCAACCAATAAAACATTATATCAAATATTAGAATGTGAAATTAAAAGTTCTTTGGATTGATTTCAGTCCTTCCTCTTATTTTATCACTAAAATATTTTCTATATTGTTAATCTATCACTCATTCAAATTAGTTTAACGCTTTATTTCCAGTCTTTACAGTGCCGTTAGCCGTAGCTATTTATATAGTTGTATATAGTTACATACAGCTTTTAAAAGTGCAAGTGCAAGCAAAAAGTGAAAATAATATTTAAAACTTCATCCATGACTACAACAAGATGTTTTTTTAAATATCTTTTACAGTAATGTCACAGGTAATTCCAATTTTATCTAGTTAAAAAGTTGCTACTATCCATCCACGCACCTACTAAACACAAACCTAAAGTAAAATTTTATCAAGTAATACACCAAAGTGGCACGTGCCGTAAAAATGAATTCTTATATATTTCTAATATTTCGCAAGGTGAGAGCCAATATTCCTTCCTCCACACTCTCCAAACCACCTTTTACATAATTCAAGCTTCAAAGCAACCATGAACTGTCGATATGGTCCATCCAATGCCAGCCGACTGTCAAAGGCAGGTGAATTGAATCAGGGTCTCTTTGTCCCAAAGGGTACCGACCACTTACAACTTTGTTCTCCGAATAATGGATACGAAACCGCACGTTATGAACTTCCACTTGATATTGCAATATGGCAGCTCACAATTCCATTTACAAATTTGAAGGGGGAATAGTGTTAACGGACAATGTGTGACGTTTAAATTAGGAACAGTGGCTAATGCTATATTGACATTTTCTTGTATCTCAGTAAATTATAGCTAATGAATTAATTGAATATTGATATACTGAATTTCGGACAATCATTTTAAGACTAATACAATTCCATTTCCACTATTCAAATAGTAAACATTGGTAAAATACCGACATAGGTACGACATAGTAGAGTTTTCCATCATATTTAAGGATGGTATTATGCAAATAAACGTCGTAAGAAAGCTTTAATGAACAGCATAATCTATAGATATCATCTTGCACAGAGTAAAAACAGTACTCAATTATTCATAAAATCTTCTTGCTTGTAATGTAATTTATATGCAAATAGCGATACTCCCAACATTACTACTGAAGATAGCCCTGATCAACGTCCACGATGTTCAATATAATGTCCAGTACCTATTAACACGCACACATAGACATTTTACACTGTAACAACAGCACACATACGTAGCCTGGACCGTCGTCGGTCAGAGAGTTAATCTAATAGTACATACATACATACATACATAGACATAGGCAGAGACTACTGAGCGCCATTTGCAACGATCTTGACATATCTCTCTTGCTTCATTCACTCCCATCAGATTCCTCATGCATGCTCTTCTGTTCAGGGTGCTTCTAACCTATCCTGTTTTTAGGATGTCTCCAATCTGGTCAGAGAACGTCCGCCTAGGTCTTCCCCTTCGTACTGTCCCTTCCACACTTGCCTTATATATCTGCTTGGTCAGTCTTTCGTCATCCATCCTCTCCACGTGTCCAAACCATCTTAACATACCTTTCTCGATGCTTGTCACTACATCTTCTTTTACCCCACAACACTCTCTTATCACACAATTCTTTACTCTGTCAGTCAAAGAAACACCACACATACTTCGCAGTGCTCTCATTTCTACAGCATTTATTCTACTTTCATGACTCTTCTGCCATACCCAACTATCACTACCATACATAAGAGTAGGTACTAACACCCCTCTATGGACAGCCAAACGTGCCTTTTTGGACACGTTTTGGCTATTCATAAACGCCTTCAGAGCTCCATTCACTCTATTACCTGCATTAACTCTTCTTTCAATATCTTCTTCATTCTTACCATCTCTTGTAAACAGCGTACCTAAATATACAAACTCATTCACTTGCTCCACTCGCTGTCCATCGATCATAACATTACAAGCCGTAACGCATTCCTCCTTTTCAAAAACCATAACTTTCGTTTTACTTAAATTTACTTTCATTCCTTTCCTCTCTAACGCACCATGCATGATTGTTACCATATCCTGCAACTCCTCCGCTGAAGACGCAAGTATAACCTGATCATCAGCATAAAGGAGGCATTTGACAAGTATCTCATGCATCCTTAATCCACAGTCACTATTTTTCAAATCTTGCAAACAACTGTCCATGAAGAAGTTGAACAGCCACGGCGACGCTACACATCCCTGTCTAACACCTGTCTAGATGGTAAACCAATCCGTGTACAACCCATTTATCCTCACACAAGCTCTAGAATCTTCATAAAGGGATTTCAGAGCTCGTATGAGGCTGCTGTTCACCCCATACATCGACAGTACCGACCACATTTCATTCCTCACCACTTTATCGTAAGCCTTTTCCAAATCCACGAATGCGCAATAGACCTTTTGACCTTTGGCCAAGAATTTTTCGGCTACGCACCGCAAGGAAAAGACTTGATCCGTGCACCCCATACCCTTTCGGAATCCTGCTTGTACATCCCATATTTTCTTGTCGGTTACTTCTATAACTCTTTCAATCAGTACCTTCGCATACAATTTGCCAACAATGCTGAGAAGGCTAATGCCTCTATAGTTCTTGCAGTCTTGTTGCGAGCCTTTTCCCTTATAAAGAGGCACAACCACCGCTGTGGTCCAGTCATCAGGTACTCGGCCGGTCCTCCAGCACAAGTTAAATAAGCGCTGCAGCTGACCAACTATAATGCCTTGTCCAACCTTCAGCATTTCAACTGTAATCCTATCATATCCTGCAGCCTTACCTAATTTCATACTTCCCAACGCCTTCACAATCTCATCCACACCAATATCGCTTTCATCATTGCTATTATTTATCTATATATTTCGTCGATCGATGTCTCTATCGCCGATCTTTCAAATAGACCTTCAAAATACTCCTTCCATCTCTTCAGCACGCATGATTCACCATTCAGTATCTTTCCATTCTTGTCTCTGATTGACGTGTATTCTGAGGATTGAGTTCTTCCTCAAACTGCACGAATGGATTTCCAGAAAAACTTTATGTTTCACCGGAAATCTTCAGATAGTCTGCTATCAAACTCATCTTTCTTTTCCTCTTTTTTCCTTTTAACAATTTCTTTCACAATTCTTTTTGACCTAACAAACTCCTTTCTTGCTTCATCTATGTCATCACTCGTTGCCTTTCCCATTCTTTCATTTGCTCTGGCAGCCAACCAATCTAACCAAGCTTTCTTCTTCTCTGATACTGCTGATTGTACATCCTTGTCCCACCATGTATTCTTAACCTTTCGTATTTTCCTTCTCTTGATCACACCACATACTTCAGACGCTACACATACTATCTCTTCTTTAAAAGATTGCCATAATTCTTCCATATCATTTATGCCATCAAACCTCTCAAATCTTGCTATCAATCTTCGCTTATACTCATCTTTCACATCTTTTTCTTGCAGATTTTCTACTTTTATTCTTTCTAGGACCCTATTTTCATTATGTTCTCGGTGTCGCCATCCTTTAAAGAGTCCACTTATCCGGCTCATCACCAAGAAGTGGTCTGTATGGATGCCGATCCCTCGATACACCCTTGTATCTAACACATTCTTTCTCAAACGTTCATCTACAATTACAAAATCAATCATACTTCTTCTAACATTCTTAGCCTCTCGCGTATACATGTGTATCCTTTTGTGATCAAACATGGTGTTTGTCACACAAAGGCTCCACTCTAAACAAACCTCAAGCAAAACTTTTCCATTTTCATTCACACTCTCATCACCAAATCCACCTAAAACCCTTTCAAATCCATCTCGTTTTACTCCCACCCATCCATTGAAATCACCTAACAAGATCAATCTTTCGTTATCCTTACATTTCCTCAAAATCGCTCTTAAGTTCTCCCAAAATTCCTGCCTTTCGTCTTGTTCTTGCTGTGACATACCCGCTACTATATTGACCGGGGCGTAAACCCCTACAATAAAGAGACGAGTAAGTCCTACTTTCATTCTCATCCACAATAGTCTAGCATTTACACATTCATATTCCTTAACGCACTCATTCATTCGCGCAGACAGTATTAAACCAACTCCCTTGCAGGCTCTGGTGGTACTGTCTACCCCAGACCAATAAGCCGTGTAGCTGTCATGCTTGGTGGGGCCACAACCTTTCCTTTTTGTCTCATTCACACATAGAACATCAATCTTTCTATCATCCATCATCTGGCATACTTCATTCAATTTACCATCCATTCCTCCTCCAACATTTAATGTTGCGAACCGGCTTTCCGTAGGCCGCTTTTCGCCCTCGCGGGAAACGAGACGTGATGGGTTGCGAACCGCGTCGCCGCCGTCTGGAGAAATATTATTTTCAGTTCTCATAGCGTTCCCACGAGCATTAGGGATTAAAAATATCCATCCCCGCAGAGCCCTTTACGGGGATAAGGTGGAATCCCAGCTGTGCCCTGTGACCACCAACACATGCACCCTCCGTTTGCGACCAGCTTGCCCTCTGGCCATGAATCCCTCGGCACGGGTCGGTTGACACCTTGGATTGGGGTTGGTTTTCGGGTATGCTCCCTGAATGTTGGTTTTATTTCGGAGTTTTCCTTCTCCTAGACGGGTTGCCATCCAAAACTGACGAGGCCCATCCCCCCAAAGAGAGTGGTTTAATTTCGGAGTTTTCCTTCTCCTAGACGGGTTGCCATCCAAGGCTAACGAGGCCAAACTTGTTTGTTTGTTTTCTAATTTCTGCGATTGTTTAATGAATTACTTTAAAGTTTATGGGACTGGATGGTTGGAAGTACTAATAAGATTTGGTGTGGGGTATTTCACTGATTTAAAATCAGTTGATCGTATCTTCGTCTATACTATACAATAAAGTAAAGGTATCGGCTGTCTCAATATCAGGCTTGGTAGATATTATTCCTAAATAAACCACTAGTGCAAATTCAATGAAGTGCAAGCCGATATATGTTTGGGAAAATTTGACTATGAATCATTTAATAGACAGGTACTATACAATATTATATGCACAAGGACACACATTGTTTAAGGATAAGTTCCATTTCAGGAATAAATCCCGAGTCGAAGAGGACTTTGCGTTCAGACAATGTCTTTGTTTAACGACAATTACAATCAACAAACAATATTTATCTTTAGTAGCTAGATCCATGCTGAGATCAAATATTAGGACCGACCGTTATACAGCACATGACTAATGTATAACAATAATATTTACAGTTTATGTTCTAAGCTTTAATTAACCGAACCCGAAAACATTATCCAGAAATACGGTAACACGCAACCCATGTTCTCTTTAGTTACCGCTACACTACACAATCTTGTACACATATTTGCAGGCTAACCCTGTCTCAATATGTTTGGCTTGGCGATCGAAACATTAATTACTGGTAACCCTTTTGTTTCACATACGTAAGTAAGTAAGTAAGTGAAATAGAATATTTTTTGTTTTGTTACAAAAAACTGTAATACGGTCAATTACATGGTATACTTTATTTTCATTTTATTGTGCCGTTATAGGTTGCTTTTAATATGAACATTTAAGTTAAATGCCAGTTTAGTTTCATATTAATTTTTTTACAGATTTAGAAAGAATATTGGCGTAGCACATGACTCGCTACAGAATTCAATATTCGATCTGTAGATTTTAGATTCGTTTTTGACATAAGCTCCATACAAAATATGTCAAACACGAATCTAAAATCTACAGATCTATCTATAGTTCGAATATTGAAAATGGCCGTCGATTTGCTTGCCTCGTAGTCTTGAGTTTGACTTATTTTTCTTTAACATTGGAACTCACGATGCGACGTTCTAAACTTACTGATTGACGAATCAGCACTCTTTTTAACGTTAATGGCAAATATTGAGAGAAATCCAACAGCTCGAGAATTGATAAAAGGGTCTCGTGTTCGAATCCACGGCACGCACCAATTACTTTTCGAAGTTAAGTGCGTATCAAATTGTTATTTATCGCTTGCTTATCGGTAAAAGAAAACATAGTGAGGAATCCAGCATGTCTGAGAGTCCTCCATAATATTCTCGAAAGACATGTGAAGTGAAATCTGCCAATCCGCACTTGGCCTGCGTGGTAGACTGTGGCCTTACCCTTCTCATAGTGAGAAGAGTCCCATGTCCAGCAGTGGGCCAATATATCGGGCTGGTGATGATGAGGATATATATTATGAAGACTTACTTTATCTGCGTATTTCTTTTATCCTATCCAGTTTTGCATTCACATGTTAATGGAACATTGTGTCAGCAAATAGCGTAGAACGTCATTTTCGTTTAAGTTAAATGCAGAGTAAAATAATAAAAATATGATGTTTGGAGCTTACATTTATAGATAATTTTATCAAATATAGCTTAAAGCGTAGTGAAGACAGCAACATTCATCGCGTACATGATATCGGTATACTCCACTTGAAGCCAACAAAATCCACGCAATACTATCGTTTAGTAAAATATGGTTGAATTTTCTTTTAGAACATATGTATGTTTTTGTTTGATTTTTGTTTAGGTCACAATGGTTTAAGCAGTCTCAAACCCACGTCAATCGGCGTGGGCGTGGGTTTACTGGCACGTGCCACTTTCAACTGAATGTTTTTAAAAGTCCTTCGATTCGATGATTCACCTAAATAAATGCTTTACTCAAGGCACACACAAACATTTTTAGTATTCGGAATTTAGAATAAATACATTTTTGTGTTTAAGATTGTTCGTATTCATGTGCTTATTTCGTTTACTTATTTATAATTAAGACCAAATTGTCAAAACTGAGGTAAGGTTAGGTAAAAACGAACTAGACATAGCTTTAATTATAGAATACATACACATTTTTATGATTAAACTAGCTGAGCGCGCGTTACCTCCGCGTTATTCAAGGCTACTGCTTCGTAGCCGTCGCTCATAGCGTGCTTTCCAACAAGATATAATTATTCAAATCCAACCCGTAGTTCCTAAAACTGGTACGTACAACAGCTTAATTATATTAGTATAAATTATAACAATATCCTGCAAATCCATTATTATGCAATAGCAACGACATGAAAATAAACAGCAAGTTATCGACTGAGACCGATACGCTCTTCCAATACCTACTAACTAGAAACCTATTATATATATAAAATACTCTTTCGGTAGTAGAACCTTGCTGATTTCAGCATGAATGGGCCGGCTCGACCGGGGAAGTACTACCCTCTCACAGAAGATCGACGTAAAGTAACAGTACTTAAACTGTCGCGTTTCGTTCGGTGAGTGAGAGTGCCGGAGGCCTTATTTCCTATTCCCTCTCCCTCATCCCACTCCTTATCCTATCCCTTTTCCCAATCCCTAAGGGCGGTAACGCACTTGTGACTCCTGTGGTGTTGCTTGTGTCCATGCTCGGCGGTAATTGCTTACCATCAGGCGACCCGTCTGCTCGTTTGCCGCCTATTACTATATAAAAAAAAAACATCTTTGGCCCGTTATTGATTCGAATATCTGTTTAATATAAACATACAACCGAGATGCGTTTCACGTCGCTCAGACCGCGCTAATATTTGTACTAGCAACCACTTGAGAATCTGTGTAGAGGAAACATTGTCAGTATTTGCGAGGACGCAAGAGGAACTTGGTACATCGCTTCGATACTGTATTGCTGATTTGTATTTAATCCCAACGAAGCATATGAGAACGTAATACGATATCGAATGGTTACGCCGAGTGTGAGTACGATCTCTATTTGTGCTGCGCTGTTTGGTCGAATCTGAACTTTAATTATTGTTTCGGTTTGCACTTCAATTAGGTTGCGTTACTGGTCTTAGACGGGAATAATATCTACCAATTCTGTTATCAACACAGCCCATACATTATATATTTGCGATGAGCAGCCACTAGCCATTTATGCAGTATGTTTTATATCTCGGATAATGCTTGCCAAGCTTGGTTGAGAATTATGTGTCTGGCTAGGTCAACGGCTACGCTCATATTTTTTGGTGTAGATAGTGTGCTATCTTAAATTCAATCAGCATTCAGCAATTAATGCATGTGATATCTGGCTTTGAAAATAAATATAACTCGCATTTTATACATTTATAATTAGTATGTTATATTAGTATAGAAAAATTATATTATACAAATATATTCGAAATCGACATAAAGCCACCAAACATACTGTTGTCTCGTTTTGTCTTAGGGATATCTCTGTCAGAAAAAAGAGATAGCCCATAGTTTACTGAATACATTCATCATGGCGATATTTTATTAGAAATCTCAATCGTGCCAGTGTCGCCATATTTTTCGCCAGGGCTTGTGGTACATCTGCTGTCAAATTGTTATGTATCGATCATAATAATTTTGTTTTTGCGCAAAATATATCTAAAAACCAGATGAATCAGTGCTTCAGGCTTTGCTACGGATCATAAAATCATGTCTGATGCCCGGTTTCTGAAGTCCCCAGATATACTCTCAACAGTTATTGATTAAAGTTATGGAAAGGATAAACGTTGGTTAACTGACAACTGACACTGCGTTTCTGAATGCCCATTGGAGCGTTCCATAACTATTGAACCAATACGTAGTTCTTTTTGTACCACTAGGTGGATCTGTTATAAAAACGTGTTGAAAATTTATTTAACTATGTTAATTTGTCCGTAAAACTAGATTTTAATCGTATATATTTTTTGCAGGAGTAATCAACTAATTGCTCGTTATTTTACTAAAATAATATCATAATGCGTCATTCGTAATGGCTGTATACCTGCTAACTTAACAAATTAAAAAAACGTCATGTCAGGCCTTGCTGTCAGAAGTCCAGGGGCCCAATTCTGCTAAATAAATTTGTTCAAAATACAGTTTCGATACAATGTCAGTGTCACAAATGGTATTCTCGTAAATTAACTGATATTTGAATGAAATTGTAATGAGATCGTAAATTGAAACAAGTGTCAAAATATGTGTCAACGACGAACATTTTATTTCAAAATATAAGATAATGACATTAGGTTAGTAGAATACCGATTCTCAGTCAATTCAAAATATAATCTCATTTCGTTCAAAATATAATTTCAATGTCATATAAAATAGGAGAATTGGGGCCCAGATGTTAGGATCATTGTTTATTTTGTTTTGTTCCGTGTTGTGCGTGTGCGAATCGAGCGTGTTATTTTAATTTCGTAAACGATAATAGTTCTTGTTGTGTTGTTTCGTAAAAATGGCCTAAATTGTAAAACACATTAGATAAAAATGTTACTGAAAGGGAAAAGATGCTTCTTATCCAAGTAGCCCAAGATTACTTATCTATGATAATTTATAAAATAGTATATATTGATCATAAATTCTTTCGCCTAGGTCTTAGGTGTCCAGGAACTAATTTATTAGCAATAAACTCCAGGACTTTTTAATCAAACTCGACGAACTGCTCGAATTCGACATTTTGTATCAGTTATCTAAAAGTTGTACCTAAAAACAAACCTACCATAACCTTAAAATAAAACGTTTGACAATAGTCAAACTTCAAATATAGTTATGGAACCAATAAACGGCGAACATTGGTCGGTTAAGTTAAACTAAGGATAACTGGAGAGTATGTTGTGATGCGTTGTTCAGAAATGCACTATCTTGAGTTATTGAACCAATAACGCTAACGGATAGATAAACCACCGATAAAAGTACCTCAGAAACCGGGCATAAGTGTTGAATTAAACTGTGTACTTGAGTAGTATTTGTACAAAATATTGTTACAAGGGGATCATTTTATAGTTAATTTAACAGTTTTTAGCTTTGTCATGGCCTAAACGTTGTTATTTTCGTAGCTTGGAATTTTCCATGTTTACGTATTAGAGGTTAGTAGTGATATTCCTGGTAATGTCGATATGGGTTATCAATATATCCATAATACTTCCACAAACTATAATATTGTTAAAACATCTCATGTCTGTAAATGGAAATAAATTAAACATTCCACCAATTTTGTCTGTAGCTAGATATGGAAAAGCCATATTTGAAAAACTTACTTTACTTAGCCCTGATTACATGAAACCCATAACTGCTGCATCCTGCCCTATGTCGAGGAAAATGGAGCAGTTATAATAATTATATTATGTTTTTTGCCAACAGATAACATTAACAGTAACTGGTAAACTTGCCTAATTCGTACTTACGCCAAATTCGTACTCCACTTAAAACTCGGTTTTGGTAACAGCTATCAGTGCCTCTATTGTCAATTTTTTTTTTTTTTTTTTAATTTTTTTTTTAAGATAACTCCCGCATTAGGACTAAAATAGAAATAACAGTCGGCCATTTTACCACCTGACAGATAACACCGGTGAAGCTGTTCTAGACAAAAATATTGAAAAACTAAGTTTTTTTTTATCTATTGCTGTAATATTGTTATCATACTCGTAACTGGTGTCAATTTTTTTGGTGGTAAATTTAAAATTTGTTTGCCTCTTGCTCCTATTTCGTACTCGAGTTAAGTTCTAAAAACGTACCGGTACGATTTAGAAAAACTATTCCTATATTCCTGGCATTCTTAGAATTCGAAGCAAATGAAAAGAAAAACTACAGGTGCTATTGTTATTACAGAGAGCCCTTATAAAAAAGAGCTCGAGGGCAAAACAGAAGAGTCGAAGAAGAAGAATGTATCAAAGAATGTAAGTGCTATTAAAAGTCAAACTACTAAGACATCACAAAAGGAAAATAAGAAAAACAAAACAAGAACAAGATGCAAATGGCAGTTGGTATTGCACATTTTGTCAAGAAGACATAATAGAAACCTTGATCCAGTGCACACAATGTGAGACGTGGGTACATGAACTTTGTGCAGCAACCAATAAAAAAACCAAAGATTATAACTGCGATGATTGCCGAGAATTGGCGAAGACCATCCGTCGAATTTGTTAACAATTACTACTAGTTTTTATAACACATTGTTGATTATGATGCTGATTCTCAATACTGTATACCAATGAAAAGATCTCAAAGTACGAATTAAGGATATAGCAGTAGGTACGATTTACTAACTAAAAAGTAATTCAGTAAGTCCTAGCTGCCAGATCGCACTAAACTTCTCATCAATCTGGGGTATTGATCAGACAAATATAAAATCGTTGGGCAAGTGAAATTTCTATCATAATGTTTATTCTGGATATTATGCTACGCCCAAAATTAAAATAAATGTTTTTTTTAGTTTATTTTATTTTCAAGTTTTCAGCTGTGTTGTTAGTTGATACTTCTCATTCTATTTTCATAGTGAGCCATTTTCTACCAATTAAACGCAAAAAAGTGTTTGCGGCAAATAGGTAATCCGCCATTTTGTGGCGGCGGCCATTTTGGATTTTTCATAATGAGGTTTATTCTACCAATCAAGCCCTTTCATTTGATACCCAAATTGAGGTACCTATTTGTAGCAAATATGTAATCAGCCATTTTGCTGCGACAGCCATCTTGGATTTTTCGTAGTGAGCTTTATTTTACGATTCAAGCCCTTTCATTTGATACCCATATTGAGGTGTTTGTGGAAAATATGTAATCAGCCATTTTGTGGCGGCAGTCATCTTGGATTTTTCATAGTGAGCCCTATTCTACGAATCAAGCCCTTTCATTTTGAGGTATGCCTATATTGAGGTATTTGTGGAAAATCAGTTATCCACCATTTGGTGGCAGCGGCCATCTTGGATTTTTCATAGTGAGAGTTTTATGATAAACAATTTCACCGTACATTATCTTCAAGTAACTTTAACGGTTTAGGCAACGCACGCGAAGAGAGCTTTCAGAGCTCAGGATTTTTGCCGACTTAGTTGATACTTTTCCTTATATTATGGCAACATTATACAAAATCTTTATAAATTGTAGCCTATGTGTTATTCTGATGTATAAACTATATTACTGTTAAGTTTCATCCAAATTCGTTCTGTAGTATTTGCGTGAAAGTGTAACAAACATCCATCCATACATACATCTTCACAAACTTTCACACTTATAATATTAGTAGGATAGGATATTTTTATGGAAGCAACGAGATTGGCGTATTTCAACTTGTATGAGAACTGGTAAGCCTTTCTGCATTTGTGACCTTTCGGGGGTCTTTATTGTAACAAAAAATAAAGAAATTGTAAAATTACTTTTTTGAATATAGCCAAAGTTTACCATTTAATCACAAGTTACGAACGAGGACGGTACATGTTCAAAATTCATCCATCACTTTCGTTGCAAATACTAAATGGCGTACTTTAAGCCTCTTAATAAAACATTCAACACTCTTGAATATGTCTGAAACATAATTATAATAAACTCGGGTCACACAAGGGCATTTAACTATTTAACATATTTAGTGTATAACGGCTAGGGAACATGCAATTCAAATTTAAAACATTCTGTTGGGTAGTATTGCTACCTTACGATGTTTGCCAGTACAGTAATTAATATCACTGGCAAATTACCCAACGTACATTAATGATATTCATGGCGCATTTAATAGGCTGCGAGTAGTTTGGACTGTTGTGTGTTTTATTCAATTGCGGCGAACAACAAGGTAAAAACCTAACTCAATGCTGACAAAGTTGCCAAGAGCCAACTGTTGTAGAACTGCACAAATTATAAGATTATCGAGATTTTTGCACTTTCATATTAGCTGCTCTAACATTCTCTTGTATGGTCATTATTATAAATATATCCAATGCAGACAAGCAATGTTGAAAAAATCAACATTTTCATTGATAAGCACCGGAATATGCGTTTCTATTTCCCTGGCATTAAGGCACATGGCTCAGACACAAATAAAAAATCACACTGAGCTATTAACAACAAGTGACTAAGTATATTTTCAAGTTACTTTCTTTGTTTGAAAGTATGCTGCTTTGTTGAAATCATGGAAAGGCTGCTTGTTTGAAGAAGCCATAGAAATAAATCTTGTGAAATTCATAACTAAGTTTTGAAATTTCGAAACAACAGTCGTTGTTTAAAAAGTAACACGTGACCAACCAATGAAAATCTGTAAAAATTGCCACAAACGCTTGAGGCTTTCTTCGATGTAATGCTCACGGCGTGATAGCATTCATTTGTGACATTTCTTTCTACTTTTATGTTCTCTTTAGTGAAATGTTAAGTTTTTACCAAGGAATAAGGTCATATTCCTTATCTCATGGCAATGAGATCATCTGACAGATTTCATATCATGTAATTCTATTTATTGTATTGTGTGATATAATTAGTACTTACCACCAAAAATATTTCAACTAAGACCAAGAAACGATTCATTAAATCCTGTATCTGGAGTATAACACTGTATGGATCAGAGACATGGACCTTGACACAAAGGGACAGAGAGAGAGATTGGAAGTGTTTGAAATGCGGTGTTGGCGTAGGATGGAAAGAATAAGTTGGACTGAAAGAAAGTCAAATGAGGAAGTTCTAAATATGGTAAAGAAAAAGAGACATATTTTAAAAACAATTGAGAACAGAAAAGGAAAAATGTTGGGCCACTTGATACGACATGACACTTTTATAAAGAACATCTTGGAAGGAAAAATAGAAGGTAGAAGTAGAAGGTAGAAGAGGAAGGCCAAGAAGGACGTTCATAGATCAAGTGAAAGAAAAGGTAAAAGTCACGTCGTATCAAGAAGTCAAAGCACTGGCTGAAGATAGGATATTATGGAAGGAACTCCACCACAAGAGCTTGGCTCATAAATTGAAGAGAGAGAATTGGTACAAATAAAATATTTTTCATTTCAGGCTGTAACAAAATGTTGGTGCCGTTGCTTGAAGTTCGTTTCGTAAACAGGCCAACTTAAACAGAGCAACTTGTTCTTCTGTTAAATCTGTTATAAAATAATTGTCAAACTTAAGTGTCCCCCCGTAATATACCTAGTAATCGTATGCTCCATTGCTCCAATCCACAATTGATTAATATTCCTAGACGACAAAAATGTACTGCTGTTTTATCACTGTAGAATAAACTGTGAAAATTGCTTATCACTATAAATATGAACGAAAGTGACTCACCAACATTCCATATTATAATAACTATGGCGCAGTATTCCGTGAATGTCCCATAGTGGGTCACAACATTAATATTTCGAACCAAGTGCGTCATGCATCAGCTCTTATGGAGCACTCCTAGTAATGGAAACTACCATTATAAATTTTCAAGACTAAGAGCTTGCCAGAGGACATTGATAATTTCCCTTAGAATATCAGCTTTTTCTTCAGTTGATTAAGTTAACTGTACGACAAACAAAACACGTAATTGTTGGTGCTTTGATACTTTATTAGGTTTAAAGGCTTTCTGCGACATTGGATACAATATACGTGTATAAGTGAGTGCTTTTATCAGAACTATATTTTAACGGCTTGTCTTTACTTACCACCAGATATAGTAACATTTATCAGACAAAAATAGCAAATGATCACCAAAACGAAACCCGCATTTTAATGTAAAATTATAACCAAAGTTTTAACGTTTCGCTAATATGCTATTTAAACAAAATGACTCCAAATAAATCATTGTTAACCCAAAAGTAGTAAATGATCACTAAAATGAAAACGGAACTTTAATGTAAAATTATAACAAAAGTTTTTTTGTTAGTTGTATAAAATACCAACACATAAATTGGATTTTTTTTCTATCTAAAAAACATGAAGTGAAGTACCTTGGTATCCTAATTGATTCAACATTAAATTTCCACAGTCATATAAAGGTAATGCAAACCAGATTGAGAAAACTTATATACATTTTTAAAAACCTTCGTCATGTTGGGAGCATTGATATAATTAAGAAGGTTTACTTGGCGTTATATCAATCTTTGTTAACATATTGTATCTCATGTTGGGGTGGTGCACCGAAGATACATCTATTGTCTCTCGAAATTGCACAAAGGGCAATCCTTAAAGTAAGTTCGTTCCGTCCTATACACTTTCCCACACACCCTCTTTACCAGTCCTGGGAGCTATTGACAGTCAGGCAACTGTATATTAGAAACTGTATCCTCTAGCAACACTCTCTAACTTCTTTTAATTGCGATGAACTTTCTCTTCGTAGATGTGGTTCCGATGTTGTTCCTCGAGATGTACAGCCTAGACATTCTTTCACCAGGCGCTTTTTCTGTTTCATGGGTCCGTTTCTTTACAATAAATTGAATGCTAAACTCAATTTCTGTGTCTTCTGTATAAGCTGCCGCACTGTGCGGATGTGGTCTATGGTGCCGTAATGGTGCCGCATCCTCCTCGAAAACCGGCCTGTTCGGGTGGCTGAAACTCGTTAAGTCTACGCACGAGACGATTCGTAATGACCCTTAAGAACAGTTTATAGACGTGGCTCAAGAGCGAGGTGGATCGATAGTTCTTCAAAAAAGTTTTGTCTCCCTTTTTAGGGTTCCGTAGTCCACAAGGAACCCTTATAGTTTCGTCATGTTCGTCCGTCTGTCCGTCCGCAGCCTAGCTCAAGACGCCTGGTGCTAGAAAGCTGATATTTGACATGAATATAGAAATACAATTTTGCAACAAAACTGTAGAATAAAATTTTGGAAAATATTTTTTTAAGGGTATCTCCCCTACATATATAGTGGGGTTGAATTTTTTTTTCGTCCTGGCTGATATCTGGTAACTCTTCCGTGAGGTGATGGATTAAAGTGGCTCTGGGATCCTCGGAGCCGGGTTGGGGACGAGACGCCTTAGAGGTTGCCGTAGAAGCTCTGAACCTCCGCAAGAATCGCCGGCCTAGAAGTGACGACTTTCCCGTCTGACTGTCTGAGTTCATTAAGAGTAGTCCCTCCTTCTCTAAGAAGTCGACGAGCAGCGGCCACCTATGATTTCTCCTACCAAATCCGTGTGATCCTACTACCGATCGCCGCAAGTATGTACTCCCACTTAGGCGTTGAAGTCCCCCATGACAACATTGGAGTGGGCCTTTTGGGTGTGGTGTAAGGCCCTGGAAATGTCTTCATACATTGCCTCCACTTCATTATCTGAGTATGTCGAAGGCGGTGCATACGTTTGGATAACCTTAAGGGTATACCTCTTAGTGAGTCTGATCACAAGGTATGCTACACTTGTCGACACACTGGAGATTTTTAAAATGTTGTCAGAGAGGACCATGAAACTTATGGAACAAGAAACTAACGCCGCCGTCTACCCTACCCCCCAGAAGTACTTAAGATGTATGCACCTCAGTTCCTCTTCCCGTTGTGCCAGATGTACGTTGAGCCGCAACGAGCAATAAAGCAATAACTAATCTTATAGTCTAAAAAGAGATCATAATCAGTGTTAATAGACAAGTAAAAAATGATCACCATAAAGCAATTTATTTATTTATTTGTATTATATAGATTTTAAAAGTTTATGATCGTAACTTTGGTCAGCGCGATGGTACTGTGTACTACAGTACCATCGTCATCGCCATATTACATTCCTATGGCTTAAACCATATAACAAAAAACAATAATACTTGAACACATAAAACTAAATAACGTATGTTTTTAATTAAAAAATTGTCCTAAATACCAGCTTATTTCAACGTGCAACGAAGCTCTTCGGTGTACATCAGGAAATTCTTTCGTTTGACTATGGTTCTACAAATGTTCCCTGTATTGGATTACGTACACGTATTTCAATGTTTAAGTTCAACTCTACACTTTGTGATAAATTTAATACTTTATCTTCGAGCACTTATTCAGTTTTAATGCAATTTGACTAGAATGCAATTAAATTGTAGGTGCTAATTTAATGCGCGTATAGGTTTCTGATTTTTATAAAATTTAATAAATTGTTGTTCATACCCGCTCAAGGTACCGCTTTAAGGCCTATTCAAATCTGAGCGATATTCGCTGCCGCTGTGGGTAGAGGTACATACCGCGCGGGTTTCGCTCAGGTATTTAGTATCAAGTACCGCAGCTAGAGCGACCTGAGCGATATTCGCTGCCGCTGTGGGTAGAGGTACATACCGCGCGGGTTTCGCTCAGGTATTTGGTATCAAGGACCGCGGCGAAACTCGACTACCGCACGTTATTCTACCCACAAGGTTAGCGAATACCGCTTAGGTCTGAACAGTAATATAACCGCATACCCACTGGGTTTTCTCTGCCGCAGACGGTAGCGAATACCGCTTAGGTCTGAACAAGCCTTTAATTTGACATTTATCGCTAAAGCATCACGCGGTCGTTATCTGACCACCCGCGAAGCAAGGACACTTGCCGTGCTACCTTAAACCTAAACTTACGACTCGTCACTCGGGTATTGATATTTGAAATGATGTTTTTATGAAAGTAGATTAAATAAGCTTTGTAGTAAATGTTTGAATGGTGACTGAATGACGGAATGTTTAGTTTATGCGACCCGCCGAACTTGATCCTACTGTAAACAATGTCGTCTATCGATGACCTACTCGCCATTTCTGTTTGTCATGATAACAATATGGGTTATAAATTGCTTCCTTTTATTATTTTGTATACCTGGTGGTATAAGCTTTACAAAAATATAAAATTAAAGCAATGCTTGCTTAGAAAATTATTTAAATGTCAGCATTTGAAATTTTTGTATATTTCACTGTCTTTGCATGTTGCGCGCGGGGCGTAATTATGGATTCAAAACATCATTGTGAACAAATAATATAATTATATTTGATATTTTTATGTTTTAATTGTGAATGGACTAATTAGTTATAAAATAACAGCAAAAAATAAACAAATATTGTGTAATAATTTAATTCAAGAGGCTATATTCATTCAATTACCGAAACAACGGCATTTATTTTGTATTGAATGAAAATATATAGATAACGTTACATTTATGCTATGAATTATTGTTTTATTCCATATTTATATATAATAAACCTATCGTGTGATATATAATACTCCTATAATTCATGAGATATAGGCTTTCGAAAATTTTGGCGGGTATGGCGGTTATTTTTTGCGGGAAAAAGTAAACAATTGTGCAAAGTCCAACAAGAATAATTCTTGTCGGAATCTTATCAGATATGGTTTTTTAAATTGGAAATCTAGTTGAAAAGAAACTTATCTAGGTTTGAATCTGATATATAACAAAAAATATGTTAAAAAAAAATAAAATACGAAAATTGGCGGCAATTAACAATCATTTATATTTTATATTTTTTTATGTTTAAAATTAAAATATTTTTTTCCATTATATTTATTATCTCTGAAAGTAAATTAAATTAACTTTCTAACCATGTACAATACTTATATACCTGCTATAATAAAAAACGACGAGAAATAGGAATATGTTAGAAATATAATAGCGAGCTCGAAAATGGCGGGAAAATATTATACCGGGCGCGCTTTATACCGCTCTTGCGTGGGCTTCAAGTATATTATTTGGTGTTCATTAATACCATTCGAAAGCTTATTTAATTACGCGTCTTTTGATATATTAACTTAATAAATAGAAATATCACCATTCTTTCAACGAAAATATTACGCGCCGTACTTAGCTTGAAAGCCTAGCCTCGAAAGTGGCCAAAATACTTCTACGGGTGTCCTGAGATGCCTCGATGGTGGCCAAAATGCTTTGAGGGGATACAATAGAATAAGGCAGATCATAATATTGATTGCATACATAATATGCTTACAGCGCCAAATTGAGATAAATATAAGAATCACTACTACAAATTATTGTTTCAACTCTAGGTGTGATCTCTGTAATTTATCGAATATTTATTAGATAAAAATCATTCATGAACGAAAGTATATCAACTATATATAGTATACTACATATACAGAAGATTTTCGATGAATTTGTACACAACTTACTATAGTTCGATGAATTTGTACACAACTTACTATAGTAAGTTGTGTACAAATTCATCTTCTGTAAGTCTTAACACTGAATCGAACAGTTCCATGTTGAATATCACTATAGAAAGCCTCTGCAATCTCTCACGTTTGTGCATCCTTGAGAGAATTCCGCACTTTTGTATCTTGCCTCAACTACATAACAATTATGTGCACTTAGCGCCCAGCAACAACATATTTTAACTTTCGATTATTAGGTTATAACCGAAAGTAATAGAAAACATTGTTTTTACTGCTATCAGATACAGATATTAATTAAACCTCTCATAGTTATGTCACTATCGAGATATTTATTGTATCCCATACATAACATTTCTGATTAAAAATTACAGAAAACTTATGCCAGTGCCATATTTCGTTCGCTTCATTAAACTTTACTTGCGCTGGCGGTCGCAGCACATTGTTTTGAATATTTTACATTGTTTATTTTCATATTTATCCTGCTTGACCCTTATTGGTATTGAAGGGTCCTCATACACTTTTAATCATTTAGC
Source organism: Euclidia mi (assembly GCA_944739405.2). NCBI lineage: Eukaryota > Metazoa > Arthropoda > Insecta > Lepidoptera > Erebidae > Euclidia > Euclidia mi. The sequence continues at coordinate 52,167,595 of OX123190.2, forward strand.
GGCTTTGCCCATATTATATTAATACCTGACTGCCTCCGTGGTCCAGTGGATAGCGTATGCAACTGCTGATCGGAGGTCCCGGGTTTGATTCCGGGGTTGAGCAAAAGTGTTACTGGGTTTTTCCGAATACTCAGTAGCAGTCCGGAGTCTGGTGATGAGCCCGGTAACGGCAATAGGCTCGCCTCCTATTAGGTGGGACCTAAAAACTCATGGCGAAATGTGGGTGTAATATTTACACATCTGCCTATCCCTTCGGGGATAAAGGCATGAGACAAAAAAAATAAAAAAAATATGCCTATATACTTATCTGCTTACTTTCTGACTAATATTATAAACTAGGTTAAAGGTGCTATGAGAGCTTTAAGAGCCCGAGCATCATCTCTGATTCTCTTTAAAATATTTGCGATCATGCCAGAGGTGGGTTACTTTATAAATTTAGGTAAAGATAAATGGCCCAAAGTCGTAAAAATTATTAAAGATTCCCCCAACATAAAATCTAAGGTCCAACAGTCTCATCATCAGCCCTATATACTGTCCCACTAAGCGTAGTCTAGTAATAAAAAAATATAACATAACATAACATCATAACTAAACTACCTGAGTATATAAAAAAAACTACCTGTGTGCTCGATAGATGGCGTTGTGCCGGACGGCTGAATCGCGCTATGGTTTCGTTACCGCGTCAAGTATATAAAGTCCGTGAAACCAAAAGTAAAGTCAAAAAGTCAAGTCAAAGTCAAAAATTTTTGAAATCACAACGGCTTGTGCTGTTGTGAAGTGTTGTGAACTTGTGATGTTAAACAATACCTAGATAGGTTAATGTAATTATATAGGTAGTTATTAAGATGAGATGTGAGTACGTTTCTTTGACAACTTTAACTACTAAGCTACTAATCGCAACTATTTAACATAATATAATATGTGAGTTGGCACTTGTCAGAAGAGGACATCAATAATTCATTCATCAACTAGATAGAAGCTCATGAACTACATAGCCAACACCCACAATGTGAAACACTAAATAATCTTTACCTTATTAAACTTTAGATCGTTGTATATGTTTATTTATTTATTCCACCACCTGTCTGTACATCATTTAATTTTCAGATATCTTACCGTTACAGTTTTAATCAATTCGATTCAATTCAATTCAATGGTTTATTGCTCTCCATATTATGTTTTACATGTTGTTACATAGGTATATAGTAGACACAATAAGGACCCTGGCGGGCACGGCAAAAATAGAAAAGAAGAAAGGAGGAAGCCACTGGCATTATTGTTATTTAACCTTATTTTACAATAATGAATCGTTAAAATTTGTATGTAAATAAAATTTTATTACATACTAGAGGACGCCAGCAGCTACGCCAGCATTTTTTTTTAATTTACCCGTTTTGGCCGATCTCGTGGGAATTTCGGGAAATCCCTTCTTAGTGCACCCCTACGGTCCCCAAGGAACATACATGCCAAATTTCAGCTTCCTGCGCCCAATAGTTTCGGCTGTAGCGTGTCTGTCAGTCAGTCAGTAACGCAAGGATTTTATATTTTAAGATTAAGATAATCAAAAATAAGTTAAGTTTTTACTTTATAACACCGGTAACTTTTAATTCATCATCATCATCATCAGCCTTTAACAGTCCACTGCTGGACTAGGCCTCTCATTTGAAAGGAGGAATTGGCCTACTATGCCACGCTGGCCAAACGGGTTGGTATAGGGTTTGTATCAAGTTTTCCTTCTCTTACAGTGCTGTTCTCTGCATAATATGCTCCCTCTGTCGGCTCTTACGACACCCATGGGATAATATGGGGTGGTGGTGGTGAATTCCGTATTCTTAATCCGTCACCACACGGACAAACTTTTAATTAGGTATATTAAGTATATTTATTATGAATCGGTTATTTTATTATTACTATTCTTTATTTATTTTTAATTTTTAGGGTTCCGTACCTCAAGGTAAAAAAAGGAACCCTTATAAGATCACTTTCTTGTCCGTCTGTCTGTCTGTCTGTCTGTCCGTGTGTCACCACCGATTTTCTCAGGAACGGGTGGACCTAGCAAATTGAAATTTATACCAGATACTAAGGTCTATGGTTGCTATTAGGTGTATGAAAATCAGGATCCTGGGTCAACCCAATAAAAAGATATGGTCAAAATTAGATTTTTGCGAAAACTTGTAAGTACCAAAATTAACCTTAATTTTCAACTTTTTTTAATTTTTGGAATTTTTCCTTTACTTGTGCTGTAAGACCTTGGTTTTGACCAAAATTGACAATTCTAGGTCAACCGTAAGTACCCTATAGGTTTTGGGTCGAAAACCTATACGGTAGTTCCCGCTGAACTAGAATCACGAAATTTGGCCAAAAGCAGGGTCTTACAGCACAAATAAAGGAAAAATTACAAAAAATAAAAAAGTGGAAAATTTAAGGGTGTCCCCATACATACATAGTAGACTCCATTTAAGATAGTCCTCTAAGTTGTATGGGCGCTCATACAGATTTAGAGGACTAGCGTAATTCAACCTCAAATAAGGTAAAATGCGTACGGAACCCTCGGTGCGCGAGTCAGACTCGCACTTGCCAGATTTTTTTAGTTTATTACTTATTGCGAAGAACACTAGTTATCAGTGCGTTGCAAGTTATTTAAAAAAGTAAATGATATAATTAAATAAATAATAAAATAAATAAGTCTGTAAATATGAGGTTTTGTAAGTTATCGTTTTGTGCTTACAATTTGTCAATAAGGTATTCATTTATGCTGTAGTAGCATTTATTTAGGAGTAGAAGTAGGCCTCCTTCACTCGGCTGTACCTACAGAGATAAGTGCCTACACTCTCGCGCGGCTTCCACGCCGCGTCGTCACCGCTCGCGCGCAGGGCTAGCTAATAACCTGAATTTTAATAGTGAACAACAAAAATGTCTCATCATAAGTCTGGTGCAAAGTATTGCTCATTTAATGGATGTGTGTCGAAAGCAACTTGAAATTTTGATTTTATTTATTTTACGAGAGCAACTTAAAAAATTGTACTTTTTATTTGTTGAGATATCTCAACGATTATGGTGTCAAATTAAAGATCTAGTTCAAAAACCATTTTATCTGATTGAATCATGTAAATCGGTCTACGCGTTTAGGAAATAACTAAGAATTAGTATAGTGAAAATGTAAACCACCAGAATTTTTGTGGTTTTTGTTCTACGAGCTCAAATAGTGGGATAGGATACTTATAGTATAAATAAGTATTATTAGGTACGTGGTCAAGTAGTAGATAGACGATGAACAAATACCATAGTAGCAGCGGCAAGTCGACAACCCTAGCGCGACAGCTAGCGCACCGCTCCGCGCCAGACAGCGACAGCGTTATGTGTTAGAAAAGAGCGAGAACAGTTAGGTGAATATCGCGTTAGGTACTGAGTGCTTATGCGAGCTGAATTGCACTTTCTTGCTTAGTAGCAAGAGTCGCCATTTCTATAAATTGGTTTGCGAAGTGGTGCTTCTGTTCGTAAGAACTATCTATTAACCCTTAAACCCTACCCATTCCAGGAGAAACACTATTACTATCCAGGGGCTTTAAGGACCCCAATATATAAAAAATCATATTTATAAAGAAATAAAAAAAATAATTACAATTATTATTTATTGTTATAGACTGCTTATTTGACAATCCAAAAAAATAATCAATTGTTTATGGTAACACATTCTTGACACATAGCCTGGGTATGTTCACCGCTAAGAGGTTTTTGGCACATGCCACAGGTGACCTTGGTTCTTCAATCCTTACCTCTTGAGCACATGGCACGTCTTTTTTTAGCAGTGGGAGCAGAACCTAGTTCTTGCAATGGCCGCTTCTTTTGCAAAATCCCACCTAACAGAACTTGAAGATTCATGGGCAAAGAAGGCCATCTATATCTTTCCTCCATTTGAGGGGTGATCAGATCTATGGCAAGGTTTTTAAAGAAATTACGTCTTTTTGTAGCTTTTTTTGTGACCATTTTTAGCAGGACGTCTTCATCTTCTGATTGGTCTTAATACAACCACTGAGTGATGTGTTGGTCTATCTTATGCAATTTTGATCTTTAAAACTAAAACAATGACATAAAATACAATATTGAATAAACTGCTAAAACGAAACAACAAAGTTGCTTGATTTGTCCATATATGTTCCTAAAGAAAGGAACACCACTATTATTGTAATAACTAAATCAAAATATTTAACTTACCCTTTCAAATATTATATAAAAAATAACAGCATTCACCAATATATCGACAAAAAGAAATTACAAAATACTACGTTATTACTACCCTGGGGTCTGACAGACCCATAAATAGCTATATTTCCGTCTACACTGTGTAAGCATTGACACTAGACTAGTTAAAAGATGGCCGCCGACGTAATTAAAGATTAGCTCGAGTGGCACAGTAGCGCGTTGTGTTATTGCAAAAATGTCTACAAATATTTAACCTCTGGGGTTTGCTGGACCCCCGGGTAGGGTTTAAGGGTTAAGAACTATCTATTCTGTGGTAGAAGTCTTAATTTAAATAAGAATATATTGGGTTTAGTTTCATTTCGTATAGCTTCCGGTAACTTGTTAAATATTTTTATTAACATTACATATGTGCTGGTTGAGTGCAGCCGCGAGGTTGGTAGGTTGAGTCTGTTTCTGTGCCAGAGTATATTTTTGGTATTTATGTCTGCTCTTTTTGTATATGATTCTGGGTACCTATTTGCGCACAAATTTACATATTTCGAGGGTGTAAATACAGGGTAATGTCAAAATTTTTAATTCTTGAAAGTGGGGCTTACAGCTGTCTGTTTCACTTATGTTCACTATCAGTTTTTTTTGTAGTGTAAACAATGTAGGTGCATCAGTGCTATTGCCCCATAAGATGACACCATACTTGAGCCAGGCGTAAGCATACGCGTAGTATGTTGCCATTGCGGTTTTAAGGTCTGTAGATTTTTTAATTTCGCGAAGGGCGTATGAGAATTTAGCTAGTTTAGCTTTTATCTTTTTGATGTGAAATTTCCAATTAATGTGCGAATCTATGTCTATGGCCAGTAGGGTGAAGTTACTAATCCTATATCCAGCTCAGCCAAATGTTAGTTCACGAATGTCTTCGAATCATTCTATAATCCAACAAATATTATGCTACATTTCGTTTGCACCATGTATGTACATACATACCTATTTCAAGCTTTTCACGCTTGCTTGTCAAATGTAAACGCACTCTAAGCCGTGCTTATAATATCGACGCACACTGGAGAATAATTCCAAAAACCTGGCCAATATATGATTTTAAAATATTTTCGATAGGACAGTTTTATAACACTTATCTTAATCCTCAGTAAATTACGCAACTTTTGAGCATTTTTTCAATTATTTTATATGGAAATATATAATAACAATCTGCCTAAGAAGCTGATCAAAAATATCGTGCTTTATACCGATGATTTTCAAGTCGCATGTTATTGCTCGTTGTTTTTACAACAGTAAATGTTTGGTGTTTTTCTGTTATGGATTCTATTTCTAGAGGTATTTATAATTGCTGTCAGATGTTACTACTTTCTAAAATAAATCTAAACACCGATACCCTTGCCTAGAAATTTATACTTACGTTAGCAGAAAGAATAAGAGAAATAGTACCATATTCTTCTGTATTCCGAGAAACAAGCTGTATTAAAACGAGGCAAGGATGTATACGTAACATTCTCGTAAAATCTTAATGTTTCCAGCACCAAGAGATTTGTGGACTTATGACACCAAAAAAAAAATAGTATCAGCCTAATGCTTGCACTCAAAAAGTTAATCTAGTTTTCACTTTGTACTCAAAATTGTTTTCTTTTTAATCTTCACTCTCTAATTTTGATGTCAACTAATAAATCATTGTCTCTCTATAACATGAGAATATTTTCTAAACTTCTTGGTTTATGTCTCATTGTGTCGCTGACTTTACATAATATCTGTGAAGGAAGACCATGACTGACGTTTGATATTGAACGGAACATACACGTTACCTTAATATACGTCTAACTTGACAGTTGAAGCTGTCTGAATGTGTGTATGTATACATATTAATAGGAAGACGGGCTAATGTTCTAATACAAAGGACTTCGGCTGGTTGGATGAGCTTGTTTCGCCAATGACAGATTCCTTTAAGACTACCTTACTTACCAACACATACAGGATTAAAGACTACATGACATCGTAAATGTCAACAATCTAATCTAAGTCAACTGAATTAAGATAATTTTTAAGCACTTATTACAATAAGGCTAGAGCTATCTAGATCAAATGGATTGATGTTTAAAACTAATTCAATTTAAATTGTCGTGTGAACTTTTGAAATCGCAATCGTGACGCAAATATCAAATAATTTACAAAGTTATTTTTAGTTATATAATTTTTTTTGGGAGCCATTCTGAAAAGACTTGTACCTATGACAGTGAAATATGTACAGAAATATATAAACTAGCTTCTTGTGCGAAAGAGGATTATCGCTATCCCTTTGGGTTGCGGCGGGCAGGCGGGCAGACGGGCAGTCGCTGTGTGTAAAAGTTAATAAAAAATCCGGTGAGACTAATAAGCGGACCCCATTTTGCAACTGGGATAACGCTAGAAGGATGGTGATCCAGGCGAAAGACATAGATCTGTCCAAGACTTACCAGAAACAACGATATTGACCGAGAGGTTCGAGTTTGCTGTAATTCACTTTAAAATTAAATAATAGCAAATGACGCCCATTTCTTACGAACGTTAAAGTAATCGACCAACTCACTTAAAATCCTTGACCTTCAGATTCAAAATGCGATCGCACCAATAAAACTAGTCTCAACAATTTAACAAACTACTATTACACAAACAAGTCTAGAACTCATTCTGCAAAATAAAAATATAAGGGCTCTTGTACAGTCTACATTTATTTACGAAACAACTTTGTACATCTGTTTTTTTTATTTAACTTTTTTCACTAAGAGAAAGCAAAACAAGATTGAGACGTGACCTTTCTTAATCAGGCTATTAGTATTCGGGCCAGCCGTCTGCCAGCCTCCTCCGAGCTGCGAAATAAGTGCTCACGTCATTAAAGGCATTCAGATATGGAAGAAACCGACCAAATGAAGATAACGTTAATCAAGATGCCCATAAATATTATCCCTGCTGTGGATTGTTCTTATATAAAAGAGCGTAAAGGGTTTTTGGATTGTTCACAGTTGGATTGTGTATTGAGCTATCTAGATTTCGATTTCACGATCAGAAAATCTCAGTAGCAGCATAACGAGAGGATGTCTATAACTATGACCCCACATTGTCTGAACAGTCCATTCAATCCCTTCTTCGAGCACCTCTGCAATCCCCAAAGAACATACATGCCAAATTTCAGTGTCTTGCGCCCAATAGTTTTAGTTGTGCGTCTCTATCACTCTAATGGTACCATACGAATGTTTTACATAGTAAAAGATACATGGCATCGAAAATAAACAAGAAAGTTACTGCTGGTTTATAAATTACAGTGTGGGTAATCATGTAGCTGCCGCAATACCAATCAATTCCCTCTACATTTACCATTAACCGATGATGCCGCCGCCCATGGCTACCGCTCGAACATAATCACAACCTAATCAAATTCTATCAATTAAATTACTCCAAGCCATTGATTTGAGCAATTACTAGCGATGCGAATGGGCATCTACAAACAATCTGTGGGGAACAGGCCATTGTCTCAATCTGATTCTCACAGAATTGGTTAATACAAGAAATACCACAAATTAATAGCAATAAACTTAAATTTTAGAAATCTTTTACGGAAACGATTAAAACTTTAATTTGTATTTTTTCTCATCGCAGTGAAAGTCAATATAAAAATAATCACATTTTAGTGTAGGTGTTTAGCATGCTTATATAGAGGCGGATTATGAAATTCTATAAAACATCTCTTTACAACGTTTTATTTAATTAATCCTTGGCGGTGCGATTACAGCACAATTATACTTAAACTATTATCCTTTGTGACTACTTAACTGCAAATGAGAATATGAACAGTACAAAGCGACAATAAATGTGAGCGGTATATTTATAATATCAGCCCTCTTTGTAAACTACGTAGAGTCTCCTGTTGGGTACAGACGTTTTCTCACTACGAGAAGAATAAGGCCATAGTCTAAGATGCTGGTACGGGTAGACAGAATTGTCTCGGAACTCTCAGACAATTACTTCATCGTTTAATGCCCACATTACCTCCAAAGCGGATGCTTTGATTACCTCGTCTTGGATGCAACTGTGATAATGCTAGGACGTTGATGATTATTTCGAAAATTGAATGCTGCCCACCGGGTGGGAATTCGAGACGTCAAGCGTGAGTTGTTTGATTTCTATATACTAGACTATAGCCACTAGAGACTATAAGTAAACGAAGAAAATAATACTGAAGACAGAAAACAGTATTTATCAGAAACCACACTGTTTATTTAAACTATTATCGTCAATTTTCAAATAATAAGAAAATAACTTTCTCTCACTAGCATTTTCCTCAAGATTGTTACAAGAGATTTTTATTTCTTCTTATTATGAAAACGAATCCGCTCCGGGTGCTTTTCATTTTCAGTACTTAGCGGAAAAGCTGATCCAATCATTGATCGCAATCTTTAATGGTACACATCCCACCAGATCTATTTTCCTGCTTAAGCCGCAGAGAACTTTCTCAGAAATAACAAAGCCATCTGTAATAATGGATTTTCTTACGGAAGAAAAATTTAAAAGTAGTATAAAAACGTCGAGTCGGTAAGTATCATCTTACAAGGATTAATTGCTAATGGAACGAGATGTATCGTAATCTTCACTTTTTGTTGTACCAACTTTATTATTGGGTGGCAACCCGTAATTTATTAGCGGTTTCCCCATTCTCCCTATCCGACAACACCGTAGGTACAGATTAAATAAACGCAGGGAGATTTTGTGACTTGTTTTGGTATGGTTTTTGGGAAGTGATTAAAGAATGTAAAATGGGATTAAACGGCTTACTTATAGGTTACACTTTGACCTAAATATTCTGTAGAAAAGCTATCAGAGAATATGCGATATAATGTACATAGCAATAAACTGTATGTCTAGTCGTATTCGCTACGTGCGAAGTGCATGGAGGGGGTAGCTAAAACGATCGCAGCGCATGCCGTGGCAGAAATCCGTAACTATTCGGGAAGTCAATTTGATTTTTGATTTGAATTTTGGCATAACAAATACATTATCTGATAATTTAATTCTTGATCTTTAATATTATCATCTTTGAAATGGGTCATAATTAATATTGTGTTGTGGACTGCAAAAATAACGGCACAAATAGTCTGTGTAAATTCTATATTTTTCCAACATTATAGTGGAAATTAGATCAAAGAAAGATTAGATTCGATACTTAATAAATAAATAATATTATAATATTCTATATTCTACCACATTCACACAACACCATCTAGTCCCAAACTAAGCAGAGCTTGTACTATGGGTACTAGACAATGGATAAACATACATTTATACTTTTTTTTTTGTAAATACATACATATTATACATAGAAACACCCAGACCAAGACAAACATCCATATTCATGCACACAAATGTTTGACTTGAGCGGGAATCTAACCCGCGACCTTCGGCGTAGCAGTCGCTTACACTCCCGCGGCGCCAACCGGTCGTCATAAATTATTTTTATTTGTTCTGTATTTTATGTGAAATTAAATAATGTTTTATTTTTCAGTGTTGATGGCTCGCTATGGACTCCAAGACGTATTACGACACAATTTGTAGTGAACGTTTTATTGGAGGCAAAAAATCTGACGTGCAAACATGTCCAAGTTATGTTCCTACGATATTCCCTCAAATATATAGAGTCACAGGTGTTAGCTAGATATACACGTTTTATAAAACGTAGTACCACAAAAGTCTTAGATATCACATCAAATCAAGTAAGAGTAAGAGTTGAAGATGAAAATGAATTTAATCAAATCGAACCTGCGTGTGGCTGATCAAGGATGCCAAATCGATCTGTTTTCTAAATCTAATTTAAAAGAAACAACCATTATTTGTACCTAATAGATTAATTTACAGTGATCACTCTGATGCTGAATTATGCAAGTATTAATAATACAAGAATGAAAGATAAAAGCTGTTGCACTGACAAAATATTGTATGATAATCAATGTATGTACCGAAACAAAAGGCCAATAATTTGCTGGTATTTCATCAATAACAATGAACAAGAACTCCTAGATCTTGCTGGTGTGTCATTTAGCAATTTGCAGTTTTTAGTAACAAGATTAACTACATATTATTATGTAAAAATGTATAGTTTCCATTAAATACCGACTTCTTATTTTTTATTACCGCGGCCCGGTGGCGTAGCGGGAGTGTAAACGACTGCCACGCCGAAGGTCGCGGGTTCTATTCCCGCTCAAGTCAAACATTTGTGTGCATGGACATGGATGTTTGTCTTGGTCTGGGTGTTTCTATGTATAGTATGTATGTATTTACAAAAAAAAGTATATAAGTATGTGTATCCATTGTCTAGTACCCATAGTACAAGCTTCTGCTTAGTTTGGGACTAGATGGTGTTGTGTGAATGTGATAGAATATTATATTATACTAGAGGAGGCCAGCAGCTACGCCTGCACATTTTTTTAAAATTTATCTGTTTTGACCGATCCCTTGGGTATTTCGGGAAATCCCTTCTTAGTGCACCCCTACGGTCCCCAAGGAACATACATGCTAAATTTCAGCTTCTTGCGCCGAGTAGTTTCGGCTGTAGCTTGTCTGTCAGTCAGTCAGTAACGCAAGGATTTTATATATTAAGATTATTATTATTTATAAAAATGAAAACTGGCTTGACACTTTCAGCATTCAGTGTATTATTTGGTGTACAGCAGAACCACAATCTCACGAATACTTCATTTGATCTTACAAAATCTAGCTTGTGAAACTACAAATTTAATCTTTTTGCCGAATAGAGCCACCGTAGAAGCAACAATGACCAAGTTTTTCAGTCCAGTGTTCAAGAGTTCAAGAGAGAGTCCAAGAGTTATTATTGACTGTACTGAATTCCGAAATGAAATACCGACAGCAGTAGATGACCGTTGATAGTAAAAATACCACTTCGTCTTTTTATTTATCTTTAATTTACTATAATTACATACTAGAAAGCAATAAAATACTGATCATTGATATGTCATTATTTGGCATAATCCCGAATAGTTGCGCATGCTAGGTGGCGCTATTGTCGTGCACGGTCTCAATACATACATACATATATGTATATAAAAAGTCGAACGAAAATTTGTTTCAAATACCAGCATTTTTAGAATAGCAATCACATTTTCAAGATTGACCAAAACGAAAAACACACACTTAGTATATTTTATTCAGTTCTGTATTCAGCATTTTCTGTTCAAATGAGAGATATAAACACTAAAATAATTCAGACGTAAAATATTACCAATAAAATCAGCAATATTTTTGTCCACTCCAACGAATATGAATGTATTATGAACTTGTTAGTTTAGTGCAGTCAATGTGACCACAGAAACTTTCGTGAAAGTTGCAGACAGTAATTAAAAACTCTGAGTGTTCATGCAGTGTTCAGTCAGAAGATATGAAATATAATTCAAAATATTGAATTTTATAGTATAGTGTTTCAAAATTTCACTTCCATGAGATCATCACAATCGGTAAAGTTAGCGACACAGCTACTATATCCTTTGGTAAGATCATAATGTCACAATAAATAACTGTCCTGCTTATCATGATTATACAAAAAGGATCAAATATCGATCAATTCAATACTCTCACCTGTTTTAAAGTGACTAATTTACTCAAATACTCGTAAGTTAAGAAACAAATAGAAAAATCTTTTTGAGATCAATTTCAGTGCTTTTTACAAATTTTGCAAGATGTTGTCAAAGCTCTATTTCGAGTTGGCGTATGATATTATTAAGTTAACTTATTCAACATTTGTCTCTAGAATCTGTTATTCCTAAAATTTTGAGCATTTGGAATTTTGAGCCCTAAAATTAGGGCTCAAAATTCCAGGCGAAATAAGGTCACAAAAATTCAGTTTATTAACCATCCAATTTATTTTAGAACGTCTTGTTAATTTTAAAATGAATTTTTTTGGATGCCACGCAAGCTATTTATATTTTGAAAATGTATTGAATTTCTATTTTAGGCTCACAGCTGATATTGATGAATTATAATATGAATATATTGTCTACGGTATTTAGTCTTTACAAGCATCTGAAAAATATATAATTATATAAGGTCTTATGTCGTGATTCTCAATCATTAATGTATGTGTAAACAGTAAAGGTTGTATCACCTGAGGAGCCTATATGTGTAAGAAATAGTGACGGCAAACCAGATACGGCCCGTGTGGTGACCAAACTAAACATATGCCCTAAAAAACCAATGACGTTAAGCGTGTTGCCAATAAAGGACAACGGAGGAAAAAGAAAAGCCATCCACACCTTTTATTCCAAACCCTTTCCTTTTCCACGTTCTCATCCTTCCTTAGGTATAGGAAAGGGACAGATAATGAAGCTGGCGTTTAGTCTTATCTGTAGTATCTTATATTGTATCTAGATGTGTGCTTCACAAGTTTATAAACGTCAAAATGTTATTAATCCAATAACTTTATTCAATATAGCCCTTGCTCATCCAAGCTGGGTTTCACGGCTAACGATATAAGTAAGTGCAAGCTTACGTAACTGGTGCGGCATCGTTGTGCTGGTTCCCGAAGAAAGAGTGTAGTATCGAATAAAACTGCAGTGGACTGTAATACTAGGATGTTATATTCGTTGAAGTACTACTGAGGGTTACATATACAATTATGGTCGCGTCTACGGAACAAACAAGAAAAGTATTTAGGTTGCGCGAGAGCGTCTGATCGTAATGACGTGTAACAGCTGATTGTCGATGACAGTGGGGCACGAGCCGGCGAGCCGTCCACTCGCCCCGCACCGCAGACCCCGCGGCGACGTTTCGTAATTGCTGTTGAGTGCATGTCTCAACAGTAACCAACAGATAAAAGAGGTAGTTATCATATTATTATTATTTTATCGTTACTATCTCTTTTGTTACAATCGAATAAACCTGGTCCTGAGTGGGTTGCAGAATAGCATAAGTCTCTTTAAGAGCTGTGTACCTGCCAATCCAAGTATTGACCTGACGTCTGTGAGGCTGGGTGCTTGTCAGTATAATCAGACTGCCTATTAAGGTAACTTTACTCTCGCAAGTTGAGTCGTTCAGTATATTTTCACTTTCAAGGTACATTCCTAAAGGTAAGCATCATACAAAATATTGGTCAATATTGTAATAACAAAATCTGATACCGGAGAACCATTAACAGTTGAAAAAAATAAGCAAGAAATTCCACTAATACTCAAATTTTCCATGTTTGTAAGGCAAAGATATATAAAGATATAACTGGGGCGAGAGTACCTAACTAACAGTCTAGACTATCATTGAATCAATAGCAACGCAAACTTTAAAGTTATTTAGGTTTTAAATATTCGGTGTTTTAATAAATGTGCCTGAATCCGCCAGTATTCAGTAGCAAAACATTAAAAAAGAATTGTATCATCAAAATACGGTGGACAAGGAGAAATAACTCTACAGCTAGGTAAAACACAACACGATCGAATTCAAACACAGACGGATTCGCATTCACAACACTCATACATTTTAAAACAGGTTGGTATCTACAAATAGAATTTATTTCAACCTACTTCTCAAAAACCCGCAGTCTAATTCTCGGATAGATTAAATTTGGACAATTTATATTTAACACATTCGACCAACGAAAGTGCCATATAAAATATTAATGACTACTGCATACATATGTCGAAAAACCTTACGTCGCACACTGGCGAATATTACCAAAAAGATTTCCAAAACGTTTTAATGATAAAAATGCATTATATAAACCTATTGAAATTATATGCAAAGCTTTCGATCTATGAATAATTATTATTTTATGAAAAGCGGCCGTTTTTTCTAACCAGCTCAAACATAAAGACTAACTTTATGATATAGATAGTTTTAAAACAATAGTAGGATAATAGTTAGTATATATATGTTAGAGATTAACAAGAATTTAATTAACGAAAATTGTATTATAATTAATAATATTCATAACTAAGAAACATGAAAGATCAGAATATACAAACTATATGGTATCCCATATCGATATAAATATCAAATACTCCACTTCAGGTTCCTTCATTAGTTAAATTGCATCCAGGGCAACTGCGTATTGGACTCTCTGGACGTTTTACGTAAACTTGAGATATGTATAAGGGTCTGAAGAAACGCAAAGTCTTTGAAATAAATGTCTCATTTGTAGTTTAAATACGGGGCCTTTTTCTTGTAAAGTTGCTGCGATATTTATTTATATCCTTATTTGTTGTGCATCTTCAGATAGATACTTACTAACATTTTTAAAATACCTCATTATCAACTCATCAAAAGAATGAACTCAAGTTAAAGACCTAAGAATATCCGACGACAAAATATATACGCATAAATACCGGGACTTAAAGCTAGTAAGAACTAATAATTAGGCAGATATCGGCAGACAAATCTAAAACAAACCAAATAATAGCATTATATGATTCAATTTAAAGAAGCATTTATGTTTGTTCAATTCAAGGCTTCATTACAATATCAATCCAAAATGTGGGGTACGATTCGTAGTGTTTCATTTAAACAAAGCTATCTTTTTTGTTGGCGTATCAACCAACATGTAATTATGTACAAGAGCTAGACTATTGATTGCTATTTTTGTAAAACTAAAAAAATACTGTCAAAATTTGTTCTACTCAATGTATAGCGCATTATAGGTGTCACGGCAATATAGATATTGTTACACTGCCGAACCATTACAAAATTAAGTTTAACAGCATTTAAATACTGCCTAACTTTTGTCAGTTCGAATGTTACATGTAATATTACATAGCAAAAGACTAAATTTTTGTTTAATAGTGTAACAAGATAGGGCAATGATAGACTTTCCCACGATCCGACGCTTGCAGTAGCAATCAGGATGTAATTTTCATAATCACAACGCGGTAGTTATCGTTATCGCGGTGGTAAAAGATATTTCAATCTCGCAAATTTAAAGTCATATTTCATGAATGATGAATCATCATCATCATCAGCCCTGTACTGTGCCACTGTTGGGCACGGGCCTCTTCTCACTATGAGAAGGGTAAGGTCCAACACGCTGGCCTAGTGCGGGTTGGCAAACTTCACATGCCTTTCAAGAACATTTTGGAGAACTGTCAGATATGCAGGTTTCCTCACGATGTTTTCCTTCACCGTTTAGCAAGCGATAATTAACAATTTAATGCGCACATAACTCCGAAAAGTCATTGTTGCGTGTCGTGGATTCGAACCCGGAGAATGATGAATAAATATTTCAAACTACATTTTCTATTTCCTGACAAAAAGCATAATTATATTGATAGCCATACAGCCCCTCTTTAGTCGTTCAAATTGTAAAATTGATGTATACTCATATTTTGAGATGGGTTTACTGGCAGCTTCGCTTCCCGCATGATACGTTGTGTCGCGATGAATTATACACCTAAACCATCCTCATCACTCCGTCCATTGGTGAAAACTGCATGAAAATCCATTTAGTAGTATTTGAGATTATCGCGAACAGACAAATAAATGTGTTCAAAACAAACCCCCCTTGTTTTATTATATTCAGGGATAAGGATGAATACCTAAATACAACCGAAATATTGTCCCCTGTTTTATAATATGTAGGCATAAAAATTAAAAATAAAATAAAATACCTTTATTTCAGGACACATAACCCATATAGGACACGTAGAATTTCATATACACGATTACAAAAGCATATACACACACAAAAACGAAAAAAAAAGAAAATACATTAAAAAATCACAAAAACAATATAACATTCAAAGCACAGAGTACACATAATACATAACAAAGCGCACACAAGACATTTAAAAGCAGAGAGAACAAAGCAAACCTACATAATTGCGAAATATAAACTTGGCAGCCCGCATTTATATTTAGCAACCATGCACGTAGACATGCCTACTACAACAATGCCGAATAAAAGGACAGTCAATTTTGTCGGCTATCATTGTCAGGACTGTATTGGAGCTGGCCCTCACCCTGCGCACTAAGGACGCGCACCGCTTGCGCATGGTGGTGTGAAAACAGTCGGTGCGCGCCTCCGCAAACATACCCGAAGCGTTGCAGTAACGAAGCAGCCCCAGTACCGCCCTGAACGCGTTATTGTACTGGACACGAAGGGCATTATAAGCAGTTTGTGTGTATGACGCCCACAGGCTGCACGTGTATAATGAGGTGCAAAATGATTTAAAAAGCGAAATCTTAACTTGTAACGAACAACGTGCGAACCTACGAGCTATCATATTAGCTCTTTTCGAAAGTGCCCTTCGTTCCCGTTCCATGTCAACATGGTCCCTTAGGTCTTCGGTCAGCCAGTGCCCAAGATATTTGAACTTTTTTACCCTTTCCAAGGGTGTATTATTTAAGTTTATTGTTGGCACATGTGCCGGCGATTTGCTGCCAGCCCGAAAGACCATGTATTGACTTTTTGCCACATTATACATAAGGCCGTGCCTGTCGGCATACTCCTCACACAGTCGCAACAATCTGCGTATCCCACAGACGGACGCGCTCAGTAACACCATGTCATCTGCGTAGCTTAGATTGTTTACGCATACGTCATTTATATAACAACCAACATGTTGACTGCTAAGCGCGACTATCAGGTCATTAATAGACATATTGAACAAGGTGGGTGAGGTTAATCCACCTTGTCTAACTCCACATATAAGTCGGTATGGCTCTGACATTGCGCCCGCCCATCTAACACTGTTAATCTGGTGTGCATACCAATACTTGAAGATATTAATTAAATCATATGGCATATTTATCTTTTCCAGCTTCTGCCAAAGAACATCGTATTATATATTGACACCAAATCAAACGCTTTTGTCAGGTCAAGAAAACATGCGTACACCGGTGTATTGCGATCTGTATAGTACCTGACAGTGTGCTTGAGACACAGTATTGCACTTTCTGTAGATAATTTGGGTCTAAACCCAAATTGATTATTGTGCAAAGTTACATATATATTTAGCTGTGTCTCAAGCAAACCGTCAAACACTTTTGCTATTACTGTCGCGAGAGAGATTGGTCTGTAGTTCTAATTATCGCCCATATCGCCAGTTTTGTTCTTCACTACAGGCACAACTACCGTTTTCATTAAATCGTGCGGCAGATAGGAGTGGCTCACACAAAGAGAGTAGAACATAGCTAACACCCCAGACACATGTGGCCCAGCATGACGTAAATGCTCTACGCTAAGCCCATCATGACCTGGCGATTTACCTCTGGACATAGTATGTACAATTTTGCTTACTTCCTTAGCCGAAAACATTGTTCCCGACGTACTATAAACCATCTCAGCACCTACTGCAGTTATCACCTCATTCCGCCGAAGTTGCACTGCAAAGTATGACCTAAACAGATTGGCAATTTCATCGGGCTTGTTAATATTGTCTACACAGACTGGAAGTCCAGGTTTCAAATTTACCTTTTTAGTTCCTTGCCAAAAACCACGAAAATCACCAGTCAAATGTTTCTCAGCGAGGACGTCCTTGTTAAATTGATCTTGGTGATCCTGGCACCACTTAAGTCGAGACTTAAAAGATTTTCTGCTTCTACACATTTCATTATACATATCTCCGTTTCTCGGTCTGCCACAATGAACCTATTCGATAAACTTTGTTCTAGCCTCCTGGTGTGCCTTCCTAACTATTCTGTGCCACCCTACTATGCGCTGTCCAACCTTCGGTGTTTTAGTGTCCCCCAGACCTGCCACAGCTGCGTCACGAAGGGCATTCACAATGTCAGCATACAATTTATCAAGTACATGCCTATGCCCAGGATCACTACAGTGAGAGTCAGCGCACTTAATAAATTCTGTAGGGAAATGAATAAGTCTCAATCTCTGGTGGCATTCTTTCGTATACAAAGCAATCTGTTCATCATTGCGCTCACCCCAAACTACGCCCTTATTCAACGTTACATTGCGTTGTATTTTTTTCGACAATACTTTGACATTACATTCAATAACGAGAGGTAGGTGATCAGACCACCCTGTATTAAAATCAACATATACATTAGTAACAGACTGCTTTGCAGCCCGCGTAACCAAGCAATGATCCAACCAGCTACAAGTCCCATATACATCACTCATAAAAGTAAATGTGTCAGATCCAATACCTAGTATTTCTACATCTATACATGACCAATCTTGCTCAGTACAATAATTTGCAAGTTCGTTATAAAATAAGCCACCCGGCGAAGCATTAAAATCCCCCAAAACATACACAGATTCTACACCATAATCATCAATTATAGCGCTTACCATACTAAGGCAGTCCGTAAATTCCGCTAAGTTATCCGTAGTGTTCGTTGGCATATATACACACATAATAATCACCGGTCGATCACTGGTTATTATTTTGATGGCACAGATACGCTCACTATCACATTTTAACACTCAAACTTGCTGGAAAGCGAAGCGGAATTCCTCCACAGTAGGGCAACGCCGCCATAGGGTCTCCCCCGTAAAATTCCAGCAGACGTGTCCACAGCCGAGATGCCTGTATATCCAAAAGCAACATCAATCGTGCCCAAATATGGTATTTCTTCTGGCAGTAGCCACGTCTCCTGCAATGCAACGACGTCGCAATAACGACATAGGTCCCTAATATTATCTACCGAGCGTTTTACGTTCTTACAGTTATAACTAGCAAATCGATAGGGGCGTTTATTCATCGCACTGTTTTATTTAAGCCGCTGTGAGATAAAACTTTTCTCGTTGTTGTGTATTTGTAATTCACAAAACGTCTAAATATGATACCTTGTGGCCATAATTTTTCGTCCATATATATAGGTAATTTCGACTCGGCAACAAAAAATGTAAACGCTATGTAATTCTTTTCCTTTTTCATCGAATTTTTCTCTAGTGATACTGTTTGCGTCTTTGAACGTATATAATTGATAATGTCATCAGCTGAAGTATCACTACGAATATTAGTTATAAATATGGGAAGTTTCCTATCAGCAGCTTTGAAAAGACATTTCTCATCTCTTGCTACGCCTGTCTTGCCTAAATAACGGTATTTGCCTGCTTCTTTTTATATGACACAGTGCGCCATTCATCGACGTTATTGTTTGAAAACTCCGGCGCATCTCGCTGACGTATTACATAATTATTGACGCGGCACGAGTTAACTGTATCAATCAGCTATGCTGACGTACTGCATGGGCCGGACTGCATCGTGCACTTTGTTGACAACGGCGAGGCTTCAGTTGCACCTTGCACCTCTGCGGCACACGACACCGTCGCTCGAACCATCTCAGCGCTGTCAGAGCTTGAGCTATTCGTACATATCTGAGGCTGTGTACATAACTCGTTTTCTTCGTAGGCGTTCAGAGTATCAACATTTGCGCATATTTGATTTATTGACGAGTTATGTGACAGCGAGAGGACCTCGTCACTGCTACGTAAATACCCCCTTTCTTCATATTTTCGTGTGGTGCAGATGTAGGTAAAAGCGAATTATGTTTAAACTGCAAAAAATCCGTTTTTATTTGTTTTAGCTCATCTAAGATCGCATAAGTAGTCTTTATCTCGTTAATTGATGACTTCATTAGTACTAAATATTTCAACAACTTCGTACAATCCAAGTGATCAAATGTAACGGGCGGCAATTTTTCAAGTTGTCTTGCAACAAAAACGGGTATATCAGGTATATTTTCCTTTGTTTTTGCGTATGATCTTACGCAAATTCGATGGAATCGCATCAAATAGAACTGATTTTGACTTTTTTATTTCTTCACTACTAAATGAAGAAACACAAAGCCGCACCAAAGATTCTTCATCAATCACAGACACTTTATTTTGAATATAAGATAACATTTCGTCTATAACTATTTTACATTTTTCACATTTAAGAATATTCGTCATTTTGATACGATAAATTAACGCTGTCAAAAGTGCAGCCGCGCGTCACGGACCGACAATAGTTAGTTACTGATAAGGATAATTCTTTTTTTTTATAGACTCACGCCTGTATCCCCGAAGGGGTAGACAGAGGAGTAACATAACACCCACATTTCGCCATGAATTTTTAGGTCCCACGTAATAGTGGGCGAGCCTATTGCCGTTACATCACTCACACGTCACGTACACGTCTGGGCACATCACTAGACTCCGTGCTGCTACTGAGAATTCGGACAAACCCAGTAACACTTTTGCCCGACCTGGGAATCGAACCCGGGACCTCCGATCAGCAGTCGCATACGCTCTCCATTGGACCACGGAGGCAGTAATGCATTGGACGACGGCGGCTGCAAATATAATCGAACTAGTGTCGTATACTTTCTCGAGATAAAAATTACGTTCACCTTAATATCGTCTACATCATAATGAACCATCATATCACCCTCAAGGCTTTCACTATTGCCAAAAAATTACACCTAATTTATTGCGGCGTGTAATTACTGAAAATCTTTTAGCTAATATCGTGGCACACCCAACAGGGTTTGACAATGATTTATTATTACTAGACAAGACAACGTGATGTGTCTGTTTTTCTATTATGTCCCAAGTCTGTCCAAAAATTACAAGGTCTTTTCTCTTAGGCTAAATTGAAATAAGTATAGAATATATATAGCAGCTGTTGTCTATATTGTGTCTATATAGTTTATATTGTGGATGTACTGACCTTTTAGCATTCCGTACATGATATAGGCTGTTGCAAAAAGTGATTGCGGGAACAGTATAAAAACCTACAAGCGGTAATTTAACCTATTTTAAAGACAACTGTGTCATCGTGCAATTTACAAGCATTCCATCAATGGCAACAAAGAACGCCCAGAATCAAAACAACACTTTATTTATCATTCAGTGTTGACCCATGAATAACAAATCCACAAAATTTGGCGCATCACTAAACTAAGCTATTAAACCGCTGCCCAAACCGACTTGGTTTGAACATGGCTAGAATTACTCAACTTACGCCTAATAAAAGCAGTACTCAGGTGGAGAGAATTCTAGGACTTTCAAAGCCAGATTGAAGATAAAAAAATACCTCTCTCGTTGAAGATAAAATATACCTCTTTTCAGATTTCAAAACTTATTAGAAATTATTTATATTTTTATGTTAGAAAAAACATAGTGAGCCACAGAGGGGCCATGCTCTACTAACTCAGTAGAATATAGGTCAGGGTACTCCGCTCTAGTTCCCGTGTTATGTTAGACGAGCTGATGTAACTAGTTGCGGCAACCTTGCCATTTCACACATCATAATCAAACAACGCTCCTTTAGATGTAATCCAGGGCAATTTTACTGCCAGACGTTCAGAGCGAGATATTTGTCTCATAAGGTGGACCTAACCACAACATTCGATAAACTGTAATTGCAACTTTAGGCCAACTAAAATCCGCCCGCCCATCTCTGTAGTCACAAAGAAAAGAAAAATAAGTATGTATATTACCTATTAACTTATTTTTGTACCTACAATGGATTACAACGGTCATAAAAAATGTTATCCATTGTGTTCTCGGCCGACATGTGAAGTCTGCCTTCTTGCACTTAATACACAGCGTAGTGGACAATTTGCCGATTCCTTGACAGATGACATTGACAGTTGCGATCCACTGCGTTTGTTGCTTACACAGAAGAATAACTGAAGTAAATCTCTTTGGTTGCTTAGACTATATATACTATGTTTGTTGTGAGAGGTTGTGAGGTTGTGATAATTACTTTCATATAATATGCGATTTTAGATCTTTACTACTTATATAAAAACAAGACCCTACCTAATCCCATCATATTTAGTTACAGTAAGTAAATTATTTGCAAAATAGATATCAGTATAAATAGATTGTAGAGCAAGTAAAGGAATTTGTATATTTGGGTAGCGTATTTACAAGGGACGGAAGATGTGAGGGAGACATTGAAAGGAGAGAGTGACTGCAGGAAATCGTGTAAATGGAGCGCTGTGGGCGTTTATGAACGGTCAGACGGTGCCAAAAAGAGGCGCGATTGGCGGTTCACAATGGAGTGCTTGTCCCCACGTTGATGTATGGAAGTGAGTTTAAAAAAAGCATGAAAGTGTAGAATTAACGCAGTTGAGATGCGATCACTGCGTAGTATGTGTGGGGTAAGACTGATTGATAGAATTCCGAATGCAACTATACGAACGAAGATGTGGTGACAAGGATTGAGAAAGGAATGCTTAGGTGGTTTGGACACGTGGAGCGAATGAATGAAGAAAGAATGACGAATCAAATATATAAGGCAAATGTGTGTGGTCAAATCGGTCGCGGCAGACCTTGGCGGACTTTTGTCGACCAAATTGGAGACATCCTAAGAAACGGAAACGTCCGAAGTACCCGAAACCGGCGAGCATGTATGAAAAGAGTAATCAGTGTAGAGGAAGCGCGTGAGGTTTGTAAGGATAGGAGCAAGTGGCGTTCTGTTGTCTCTGCCTATCCCGACGGGAAAAAGGCGTGAGAATATGTATGTATGTATGTAGATATCAGTAGGTAGTACTTAATGTCTTTGATAGATAGATAGATAGATAGATTAACACTTTATTGTACACCAGCATACAAACAAAATTACAATGGTAAAATTAACTTAAAACTAGTTGCACAATATGGCGGTCTTATCGCAAAATGCGATCTCTTCCAGACAACCTAGTTTGATATCAGGTAGGTATACGTTCTATGGTTGTAATTGCATTTTTTGTGATATAATACATAAAGAGTTATATTTATTCACATACTTATTACCTAAAAACATTATTAAATCATTTTGATGAGCTTAAAGCTGTTGAAACCTATTTGGTAACTTATTTGTAGATTCTAACCTTCAAAGTATTTTTATAAATGTTAAATTATTCTGGCTTCTTACGTGCTATTTGCTGACGGAATAGTGTTTAATACATAAAAGCAAACAAATCACACTATAGTTTGTTAATGTACATGGAAAAAGTTCAGGTACAGCTCCTATAGATATTTGGCCATTGTTTTTTGAGAGTATTCAATTCAAAATTTCAGTTAATTAGTAGTAGTAGATATAATTAATTGGACCACCGATAAAATATTTAACTGTTTTAAATATTTTACCCATAAAAATACATTTAATTATTTTTTTTAAATCTTGACCCTTATTAGAGTTACGTCCAAATTCAAACTATTTAATCTATCTTTTAAACATTAACTAAGTATTTCATGAGACGTGTTAGTTACTTACTACAGCCCGACCTTAAGCGTACACATCACCTTGAAATTTAAGAGCGATACAGTCTACATTATTTATTTAATCAAAACGGCCGACGCACTTATATAAATGAAGGCGATTGAGGGAGGTACACTACATGTTGGT
Source organism: Euclidia mi (assembly GCA_944739405.2). NCBI lineage: Eukaryota > Metazoa > Arthropoda > Insecta > Lepidoptera > Erebidae > Euclidia > Euclidia mi. The sequence goes on from OX123190.2 coordinate 52,191,108, forward strand.
ATTGCAAATGATCTCGGATAAATCTGTCTGACGATCATAATAGTATGTTAAGTTGGATGTCTACTACGAATTATTTTAAGTTTGATCTAGAAAAGTCTTGCTGCAAGAATAGAGTACTTCTGTAGGGGTAAATATTGACCACGTAGTAGTTTGTCACAAAAAATAAAATCTTTCGGCCATCTTTATCAGGATAGCCTCCATGTCGTGTGTAATTACTAGTGGTCGGAGTAGTAGAGCTGTTTTTGCTACTTGCGACATGCGGACATAGCATGGATACGTGAAATATTTTCAAGAATCCCGGGAATTCTCGGAATTAAAAAAACAACTATTTAAGTAGTTTATTTTGTCAGTGCTCAATTAGAACGTTATATTTAAATGGAAATTCCACTTTTATTACTTTATTATAGTAAATTGAAGACATGGAATATAAATAGAATGCGATGATCGAGTTAGATATATAATTTAATTTTCAAAACCGTTGACATTATAGTTACTGGTTGGTCAGTCTACAACGATATATAAATATATTTAACTAAAGTAGTAAGTAGCAAATAAATTACAAAAATATGTATAAAGAATATTTGTACTATATTATTCGTAAAAATGTAATTATGACATTTTCGGCATTAATAACGCCGTCGTATTGAAAACATTGTGCTAACTTTGATAGGGAGTAGGTATTTTCACGAGAGAGATAAATTGCCTGGTTAGAGAAAGACACAAAAAATAATCTCTAAATATTAACTACAAGAAAAATAGTTTGTATATGTAATTAAAAAAGTGATCAATAAAAATTTCTTCTCTCTGTTTAAATAAAAATAATATTATAAATCTCTTTACAACCTTTTTTATTCTGTATTGTGTAGGCATTTAATATTTCTTTGTGCAGTAACGTATATTTAGTATTGTTTCTAACAGTTTTACTTAATTAATTCATATTTCACGAAGCTACCTCTAACAACATTCCAGGATCCCTGTGTGTCTGTATATAAGTAAGTATATACTGTTTGGGTGCTCAACTACTACCTGCTTATAACTGCCCACTTACCCATATTAACTCACTTAAATCAATCGACAATTTCAAAATCCCGGGATTTCAGAGGCATATCCATGTTAACATCAATGTTTGCTACTCCGACCACTGGTAATTACTAACAGGAATACTAGAACTCCGTTTAAAATGTGCAATTATCTTCTCAACAGACAGATAAAATTGGTCTTATGCTGCGTTTCATCTCCAGTGAGCAAGCAGTATTTAGGAGTAGAGATTCCATTATTCTTATACTAGTGGTATTGTGCGATCAGAAAGTCATTAGTTTTAGTTTTGATCGCTGATCTGCTAATCAGCGATCAACTCCTTTCGGAGGGTGGAAAGCGTTGCATAGGGTCACCCAATAAGGACCTAAGAACTTTAATAGTTACATTAGGATTAGCTTCCATGTATTCATTCCGTTTTGCCAAGCCACCATGTATAGATAGAAAGAAAGAAAGAAAGAAAAGCTGTTTATTTCCCACAGATACACACACAAAAAAAACAGGTTAAAAAGGTTTAAACATATGAGTAAAAAATAAAAAATAAACGTGCGATCTGTGGTAAATTTGGTACGCACTCAGCATAATGCTCCACTGTGGTCCACAGGGCCCACAATAGAGCGCTGTTTTTCAGCGCGACCATTTGGTGACGCACGGACAAATTAGTTCAGTACCATGCTACAGCAATGGAAATAATAAGCAATGCACTGGTTGAGCGCATCAGCAGAAATGGTTCAAAATATGCAGCTTAACAAACAAACACGATACACGTACGCGCTATGTGTGCAGACGACTTAAGGCGAGGTTGCAGTACAGTGCGTAGCTCGACCTCACCCCCCGCAAAAACAAAAACACGGCGGTGGCGTCAGCAAGTGAGCGGTGGGAGGGGAGGGGGGGTTTCGTGTGTGCGCAGCGTAAAAAAACTGTAGATGAGTTATGCGAACTTCAAAAGTGGCACATTAAAAACTGACAAATTCATGACAAACGTTTTTTTTCTAAATGTCTCATTTGGCTTTAGTCGCGTACGCGCTGCGGTCGGAAGCGCTCGCTCTTTTTCTCGCGTGTGTGTACGTTACATTTGAAAATGCCGTCGTGTGTAATGAGATTTTGCTAAAGTAGTTAAACTATAGTAGGAAAATGACTAAAAGTTATGGAATCACTTCTCATTCATGAGTATTACAATATTACAACGTTTTATTTTCAATTTATAATAAATTCAGTATCACAAATAATAGAGTGAATAAAAAATTGGCATTTAGCGAGTGTAAAAGAGAAGCAGTATTGTGCGTGTTTAAAGACTAAAAAACAAAGTATCCAGATGGGACATTCGTAATAATAAAACACTGATGTGTGTTTTTGTCAAGTAATAAAAGGGATTTGAGGCTGAATCAACACAATATATTATTATTATAGAAATACAAAATCATACGTAAGTTACAAACATTGACGGATGATCAAAGTCCATTCACTTGTTCTTGTTTTTCTCCTTTTAGTATTAAACAACTAAGTAGATTGTACTGCACAGTTTTCGCTGCCGACCCACCGTACCCCTGGCAGTACCCCTGGGGGTATGGTGGGTCTTTCAAAGCTTAACCGTACTCCCAGATAATATTGTTGTGTAATTAGTTTATTAATTTCAGTTCGTTAATTTCAAGTTCTACTATTTTGTGGGATCATTCCCAGTATAGTAGTAGTATTGAACAATTCTATGATAGAACTGTTCTAATTCTATTAGCACAACTTGATGAGGAGAACAGAACTAATGGGATAAGTAATAGGAAATGTCCCAGTCTAGTTATATGTATGTTTTTACAAGGGTATTCAATAGAACTACTGGGAATGATCCGTAGTGTCACGACATCGCGCTCATATATCCGAATAAATATGTTTTGTAGACGTTCATTTGTTTAATGTGTAAAACAAATGAACGTCTACAAAACAAATGAACGCCTACAAAACAAATGAACGTCTACAAAACAAATGACTTACAGAAAGTGATCAGCTATCGATAGTGATTGCAGAATACAGGTGCATGCGATTTTCAACCTAATTAACATTAGTCAGAATTTATAATTTTATTACCCTAATATTGCCAGAAAGCGAGAAAAAACAAAAAAAAAGTTTGTCATGAATTGTCAATAAGGTCGAAAATCGCATGCACCTGTTTTTTGCAATCACTATCGATAGCTGATCACTTTCTGTTAGTCATTTGTTTTGTAGACGTTCATTTGTTTTGTAAACGTTCATTTGTTTTGTAGACGTTCAATTGTTTTGTAGACCTTCATTCGTTTAACACATTTTTATAAATACATATTTATTCGGATTTCTGAGCGCGATGTTGTGACACTACCCTTGTAAAACATACATAGAACTAGTGGTAAATTTCCTATAACTGTTTCCCATTAGTTCTATTCTTCTCATCAAGTTGTGCTAATAGAACTAGTGGGAAAAAGTATCACTAGTTCTATCATAGAACTGTTCAATAGAACTAGTGGGAATGATTCGACAGCGCAAGGATGATGATGATGATGGGTCTTCAACAGTACCACAGATTATACCTATAATATACAAAGCATTATAACCATTAGCAGTAATACCTAAACGTTTTATTCTCTAATTTATCTCCTTGTTGCACTATATCATCGTACTAGCGCTTGTCTTCGCTTGTCTAAAAATACAAAAACGTAAGTAGTAAGTCATTATCATACGAGAGATAACACTGTTCAGTTTAATGTCCACGTAGCACGTTGGTATAACACTACGAGCATTTCAGCCAGGAGTACGGTTAAGCTTTAAAAGACCCACCATACCCCCAGGGGTATTGCCAGGGCTACGGTGGGTCCGCAGCGCACAGTTTTTATATTAACGTACTGTTTTAGGTTTCCATTGAATGAAATGAACTTTTTTAATAAATGTTATAAATAAATCACATCGACTTTTTATTTCCCTACCTTAAATGAATTAATCAAATTTACTTTGAGGCGAATTGAATTTACTCAAGACAGACAAAGTGATCATGTCGCATCTGAGTCAAATTATTGTTTGTGAAACGGTCAGCATGATGTCACAATGCGCTTCGGTCCAGAGAGTATATGTTTATCTCTATTTCGCGATTGCGATTAGATGTGCTATCTCACTTACACTTCTTATCTAATTCTTAGTGTGTCGTTTTGACATATTTATATTAGTGTGCGTACGCTTTTCGCGATGCGTGCCACTCGTAAGCTCCGTCATGTTACCTTGTCAGTAACCTGTCTATGGTTTCTTACTAGTATGTCTATGGTTTGAACGATTGAGTTTGGAATACGAATTACTTTGTACTTTTGCGAAAACGTACATGCGGGGGTGGAGGGGGATTTTGCGGAGCAACGACGTACCTCCGCCCTCAATCACGCCTAGACAGGCACTGATGAACGGCCGGCGAGCGATATAATGCCAACATTTTGACTATTTTTTTTCTTGGAGAAAAATGATAACAACATTACGAAATCTGTTTTTACCATTTATTTTAAAATAAAGAGCTGTTTCTATTGATAATACTTTCATATAAATTCATTATGGAATCTCTAAGCAGTACACGTTTAAAATTGTGATTTGGTGCCATGTTTGAATTTTTTTTTTATCGAACCAATCATTCCAAATCGTGTTTCTATCTTTACGATTTATTAGAAGATATGTTCAACTTTTATACTTTAATTTTTATTCATTAAAAATATCATAGTTCATGGGACTTTCAGACGTTCAAAAATCTTAAAAAGTGTTATGTGTTATATATAATGCTTTGTATATTATAGGTATAATCTGTGGTACTGTTGAAGACCCATCATCATCATCATCCTTGCGCTGTCGAATCATTCCCACTAGTTCTATTGAACAGTTCTATGATAGAACTAGTGATACTTTTTCCCACTAGTTCTATTAGCACAACTTGATGAGAAGAATAGAACTAATGGGAAACAGTTATAGGAAATTTACCACTAGTTCTATGTATGTTTTACAAGGGTAGTGTCACAACATCGCGCTCAGAAATCCGAATAAATATGTATTTATAAAAATGTGTTAAACGAATGAAGGTCTACAAAACAGGGTTCGAAAATATCCGATATTTATTATAAATATCAAAAAATCGGATATTTACGATATATATCGGATATATATCAAGTTTGATATATATCAATTTTGTATGAAAGTCGTATTATTATTTCATTGTATTATTTATAAACACTATTTGCATTGTGTTTCATAAACATACTAAAATGATCAAAAAATAAAAAAACTGAAATGTTTTTAATGTTTTATTCATTTGAGTTTTTCTGACACCACTGACGGACTGACGCCATTAATACCGGCAGAAGTGTTGCCATTTTTAGATTAGAACTTACAAATCTTACAATTAGGGATTATGATTTAACTCTACTCCCATGCCATCTACATTTGGGAAGTAGAAATTCAGTAACAAACGCAAAAATAATATTCTTTTTAAACCATTTTTTTTTATTGCAATATATCACAAAAAACATTTGATATATATCGTCGAATCGAGGTTGATATATATCGGATATATATCGGATATATATCTTGATATATATCCATCGATATATATCCTCGAACCCTGCTACAAAACAATTGAACGTCTACAAAACAAATGAACGTCTACAAAACAAATGACTAACAGAAAGTGATCAGCTATCGATAGTGATTGCAAAAAACAGGTGCATGCGATTTTCGACCTTATTGACAATTCATGACAAACTTTTTTTTTTAACTGTTTTTTCTCGCTTTCTGGCAATATTAGGGTAATAAAATTATAAATTCTGACTAATGTCAATTAGGTTGAAAATCGCATGCACCTGTATTCTGCAATCACTATCGATAGCTGATCACTTTCTGTAAGTCATTTGTTTTGTAGACGTTCATTTATTTTGTAGGCGTTCATTTGTTTTGTAGACGTTCATTTGTTTTACACATTAAACAAATGAACGTCTACAAAACATATTTATTCGGATATATGAGCGCGATGACACTACGGATCATTCCCAGTAGTTCTATTTAATACCCTTGTAAAAACATACATATAACTAGTCTGGGACATTTCCTATTACTTATCCCATTAGTTCTCTTCTCCTCATCAAGTTGTGCTAATAGAATTAGGACAGTTCTATCATAGAATTGTTCAATACTACTACTATACTGGGAATGATCCCACAAAATAGTAGAACTTGAAATTAACGAACTGATATTAATAAACTAATTATATAACAATATTATCTGGGAGTACGGTTAAGCTTTGAAAGACCCACCATACCCCCAGGGGTACTGCCAGGGGTACGGTGGGTCGGCAGTGAAAACTGTGCAGTACAATCTACTTAGTTGTTTAATACCAACTATTTCAAAAAGGAGTAAAGAAAGAAAGAAGTGCCAGAACCGAATCGGTCCTATAGTTATTGGTTTAGGTACGGTTAAAACTGCGGTATAAACTCCCAGGCCATAACATAACCGTAAATGAGTCGTGTTTTATGAATTTCGGTTGGAGTGTAGCCTTGAGGCCGCTATGCTGAGTATGAGTGAAAATATTATGGTAATTATGTTGAGGGATAAAAGCGTTATGATAAAAATCAATAGGAGTTTAAATATATTTACATTAATGATATTATTAATTACAATTACGGTTACTGTTTCAAAAAGGAGAAAAACAAGAACAAGTGAATGGACTTTGATCATCCGTCAATATTTGTAACTTACGTATGATTTTGTATTTCTATAATAATAATATATTGTGTTGATTCAGCCTCATATCACTTTTATTACTTGACAAAAACATACATCAGTATTTTATTATTACGAATGTCCCATCTGGATACTTTGTTTTTTAGTCTTTGAACACGCACAATACTGCTTCTCTTTTACACTCGCTAAATGCCAATTTTTTATTCACTCTATTATTTGTGATACTGAATTTATTATAAATTGTAAATAAAACGGTGTAATACTCATGAATGAGAAGTGATTCCATAACTTTTAGTCATTTTCCTTCTATAGTTTGTGCAAAATCTCATTACACACGACGGCATTTTCAAATGTAACGTACACACACGCGAGTAAAAGAGCGAGCGCTTCCGACCGCAACGCGTACGCGACTAAAGCCAAATGAGACATTTAGCCTTTTTTTAATGTGCCACTTTTGAAGTTCGCATAACTCATCTACGGTTTTATTTACGCTGCGCTGTGGCACACGCACACACGAAACCCCCCTCCCCTCCCCCCGCTCACTCGCTGACGCCACCGCCGTGTTTTTGTTTTTGCGGGGGGTGAGGTCGAGCTACGCACTGTACTGCAACCTCGCCTTAAGCTTATTGTATTGGGCCCGCAAGGTAACGACATCCTGTATATGTCACCATTTCTACTAAATATTTACGATGCACTAAAATCGTATGAGTTTTCAACTACAGGTGTTGATTGCGCGAAATATGTTGCGTAGTTAGCATGAAACGAATGCATAGCGGGGCGACATTTGCATTCAATGTACATGCTTGTGTGAAAGATAGCCGCATAATGAAAGAGATTTATGGGTTTGTTAAAGGATTGTTGATCCCGTTGTTTTACTAACCAGTGTCAGATATGTCTGGCATTATGTTGAACCTGGTGACTTTTAGCCATATTATTTTTTGAGGCTTTTACTTTATCATACAGTTTTTTTGTATGAAAACTGCATATGAATACAATTTTACTGACTGAATGACAACCAAGGCACTGTCGAAAGTAACGGGCGCAAGAAGCTGAAATATGGGATGTATGTTCCTTGAATCCTTGGGGACCTTAGGGGTGCACTAAGAAAGGTTTTCCCGAAATTCCCTCAGGATCAGGCAAAACGTTTAAATTTAAACTAAACGTAATCGTATCTTCTAGTATGATATATTAACCCTAGAACCCTACATGGGGTGTAGGTGCACCCCACACCAATTGTTTTTTTTTATTTTTTATTTTAGTTTGGTGTCAACCGCTCACACTACGTGAGTACCGGGACAAGATACGCGTGGTGTGGTCGCCTGTATAAGCACTGTGGGGTACGCCAGCACCCCAGTGTAGTAAAATCGTAAGTTACTTTACTTGTTAAGTTTTTGAATATTATTGATGCATTTGTATGTAATATGTTATTAAATTTGGTTATTTATTAAAAAAAATCACATTATTTATGTAGCGGAAATTCAATGAAGTTTACTTATTTTGTTTCAGATGACTGTCAGGGGTTGGAATGACAAAGAAATGAACTCTATTCTAGACCACGGATCTGCTGACGAAGAAATAGAAGATGGGATCAGTCGTTATTCCTGGGTTCTTAACAAGCGTTCAAGATCAAATAATAAGCGAAATATAAAGTTTCGGTGAATATTTTTTAAACTATTAGGCTTGGACCGGACACATGAGCATCTGGAGGACCGTTACCGGATGCCAACTTTGAGGCGGGATATAAAAAGTTTCAGTGCAGCGATCCTCAAAAAACTACTAGATCCTACAAGCGCTGTTCCTTCTCGTACAAAACAAGGACGTATGGTGTGGCTTTTGTTCAAGGTTCAAAGACAGAAAAACCAGGCCTATGTGTCAAAGGTGCAAAATACCTGTTTGTTTGGAGCATCAGGTAAAAATTTGTACTAAGTGCTCAAACTGAGGTTAACTTTGTTTAATAAGGCTGATTTATGATCTCAATTTACTGATTATACATAATAAAACGTATTTTCATGAATGGTTTTTGTGTTTTAAGAATTACAGTCATTTTAGTATGGGGTGCTCCAGCACCCCAGTGTAGGAATAATATGTGCGCCAGATAGTGTAGGAGTCTAGGGTTAAGAGGAGACCTATACCCAACAGTGGACGTCCATCGGCTGAGATGATGATGATGATGAAGACATCTCCCCTTTGAATTTTATCGGCGGAATCTACTTCCTTAACTTCCATATTCCCCAAGATGCCACAAACTGTAATACATTTCTTCTATAATATCGTCGGTTTAACACAATATATGCCTCTTTGGTCTCGCAGCATAAATGTGCGCGTGGGACTGGGAGGTCTCGGGTTCGATCCCCGGGTCGGGCAAAGTGTTATTGGGTTTTTCCGTTAGGAAATTCTCAGTAGCAGCTCTGAGTCTGGTAATGTGCCCGGTACGGCAATAGGCTCGCCCCCTATTACGTGGGACTAAAAGAAATCTGGCAAAAAGTAGGTGTAGCAATATACCTCCGCCTACCTCTTCGGGGATATAGGCGTGAGACTATGTAGGTATGTATGTAACACAATATCTGAGCAATTACAGCGTTAACGGTCGTAATTTATAACCCATTCATTGTGGCGAGACTCAAGCGGCAACAAGATACCTCGTGATTGTCGCTCGTATTGGTGCTTCCTCGTAGCGTACAAACTACGGCCCGGTCACAGCCTACAGCGGCAGCGACAGCTGCGAGCGATTTTGATGTACATGGCGCGTTTACTCTGAGGCGACATCGGCCGCGGCGTAGCAAAGTGCGCCATGTACATCCAAACGCTCGCCGATGTCGCCACCGCCGCCGTTAAGAGCTGTACGTTTACGCTGTGCCACAATCCTTACTAACAAGTCGGTTCAGGCGTAATAAATGGCTGAACCGATTTTAATAAGGCTTAACACAAACAACGTTTAAAAAGAAAGACATTGACTGCCTTAAGCTCGTGCGTACAATATACTTAAAACCATTTATAGGTATAGGTCCATAAAATTGGTTAAAAATAGAAGTTTGTATATTGACACTGTGAAAACTTACAAACTTCTATTTTTTTAATGTTTGATTTAATTCTAATGTAAATTTAATAATAATAATAATAATATTCTACCACATTCACACAACACCGTCTAGTCCCAAACTAAGCAGAGCTTGTACAATGGGTACTAGACACTGGATAAACATACATATTATATACTTTTTTTTTGTAAATACATACATATTATACATAGAAACACCCAGACCAAGACAAACATCCATGTTCACGCACACAAATGTTTGACTTGAGCGGGAATCGAACCCGCGACCTTCGGGGTGGCAGTAGCTTACACTACCACTGCGCCAACCGGTCGTCATTTAAAATACTTTTTTAAATAACAGGTTTATCCTGTAATTTTGAAAGGTTAATGCAAATCAATTGAACTAAAACTGACTAGTGCCTATGAATAATGAAAATCATCTAATGAATAAAAAGGCTATACCTACTTACATAGGTACTATAACTTTTATAACCTAATAGTACTTTTATAACTTAATAGTCTAGTAGCACTCAAACTACCACAAATAGTTTTGTGTGTTTAATGCACTATTTTAAAGAATTTTATAACTAAGGTGACTACATGACGCAGCGATTCTTTCAAGTAGTATTTCTGTCCATATTTATTTTCAAGATTCTCAATTTAAGCAAATACAACAAAGCTAAACCCCGACGAAAATAGAATACCTATCTCTCAATCAACTGTACATCTCTTATCATTCTTAATTACCTAATAATATAATCAGCACAAGACGGTACGTTCTCTGACCGAATCACAACAAAAGTCCATTAGTAGTTCACCATATGGATTAATTAGTTCTCACAGCTCTCTCTCCATTTACTAGGTATAGCGATCCAAGATCTACCCTACTTCGATGCCGTACGCAATGGTCAATGATTCCTAATGGGATTTGGTTAAACTTTGTATATCAACGCTCACTATTTTGTTGGAAAGTTATGTAAACATGTATTTACGGATTGTCTTGAGTTTAATATACTTTAAAGATGTAATTTGTTGTCAATATGAAAGACTAAATAACGTACATAACTTAAATTATGAGGTCAACGACTATGTTTTCCAACGCAGAGTATTGCACCTATAATAGAAAATATTGTTCACGATACAATAATAGGACATATAATAATAAGAACACACATATAATAATAGGCACTAGCCTAGTACCTATGCAGTTGTTGTCTCTTATACTGACAGACAATTACTGCAGAGGCTCTTGTTTATCTTTAATTCGACCCATAGCGCGGACCACTGCTGTTTTGGTCGCATAAAATTGACAATTATAATCGCTTGCCAAACCTTGAAAGAAAATAATGTAAATAAAAATTGGTGCCCTGAAAGTTCTCTCTGATTTTCTCAATAAACAGATGCAGACTGCTTACCATGTATTTGGTCAGCGTGCCTTTCAGTACAACCTTAATATATAAAATCCTTGCGTTACTGACTGACTGACAGACACGCTACAGCCGAAACTATTGGGCGCAGGAAGCTGAAATTTGGCATGTACGTTCCTTGGGGACTGTAGGGGTGCACTAAGAAGGGATTTCCCGAAATTCCCATGGGGTCGGCCAAAACGGGTAAATTTCAAAAAAATGCAGGCGTAGCTGCTGTCGTCCTCTAGTGTTTTATAAACAGGTTCCATATTAACTCTTGACCAATTGACCAATAACTCTCTTAAATTGGATATATTTACATGCTGATATCTGGATATATCTTAACATTATTTGCATGGTTATATTTATTAACACGCTATTATTAGTTTTACATGATGAAACCAGATACAATTTAAATACAGAGTGTCACAAGACCCATCACCAAGCCGAAGTGTACTCGTTGTGGACATCATGCCAAGTCATAGTAACCAAAAATAATACCTGGGAAACTATTTTTTTTAAGTTTTCACATTTTTTAAACCGCAATTAAAAGCGCGCGCGTGCAATGCTCGAAATACCTACTTATCAATGGGGTCATAGGGCATCTCAAGAACATATTGGCTGGGTAAATGCATCGATTTTGTACCTAATTTTAAAAATTCCATACTAACTTTGAGCCTCAATATCTCCTGAACCAGTCATTTCCCAGGTATGGTGCCGAAGTAAAAAAATTTAGTAGTGATTGGTACAACATGGGATTTCAGTTTTCGTTAAGGGTCTTTTTACATCCTGTATGTGTTGCGTTAGATACAAAGACACCTTCAAACCAAACCTATTAACAAAATTGGTACTTTCTCAATTCAACAAGTATTAAGAGAGCTAACATAATTTTCTATTTATTTTAATATAAGCAATTGCGATCTATGTAGTATTTGGTATTCACTAGCAAGCAGATTCAAATAAAACTTTCGTTCTACCGTAATTAATACTAATTAATGAACTTAAACAGCTTTTCAATAATAAGACATTAAATTAATCAGAGATATGTACAATAGATAGTTGAATCAACATTTACACTGAAAAGGCATTAATGAAACAAATGACAAAACGTATCTGAATTTCAGTAAAACCAAGGCGTGCGCACTTATTTATTCGCCAATAATTAATTATCTCGTTAATTGAAACGAAAGGACTTAATTAAGTTTCATATTCATTATTATTTGCTGTTTCAACTTATTATAAATAAATATACGTATTTATTTATTACATGCCGAATCACGCAATGGAAAGGTGTGAAATTTTATATGGATTAACATTTTACTTTTGATGTGTAAGGTTTAAGGTTTGGTAGTATGATTTTGTGTGATTAATTAAGTTATTGAGTTTGAATAAAATTATAACTGGATGGTAGCTTGCACGTATATACAGTACTAGACGATGCCCGCGATTACACCCGCATTACTTAAGGCTACTGCTCTGCTCCCGTCGCTCATAGCGTGATGTTATAGCCTATAGCCTTCCTCGATAAATAGTCTATCTAACACTGAAAGATTTTTTCAAATCGGACCAGTAATTCCTGAGATTAGCGCGTTCAACCAAACAAACAAACAAACTCTTCAGCTTTATACATACATACATAGACGCACGCCTGTTTCCAGGGGTAGGCAGAGACTACGGAACGCCATTTGCAACGATCCTGACATATCTCTCTTGCTTCATTCACTCCCATCACATTCCTCATGCATGCTCTTCTGTTCAGGGTACTTCTAACCTGCCCTGTTTGTAGGATGTCTCCAATCTGGTCAGAGAACGTCCGTCTAGGTCTTCCCCTTCGTCCTGTCCCATCCACACTTGCCTTATATATCTGCTTGGTCAGACTTTTGTCATCCATCCTCTCCACGTGCCCAAACCACCTTAGCATACTTTTCTCGATGCTTGTCACTACATCTTCTTTTACCCCACAACACTCTCTTATCACTCAACTCTTTACTCTGTCAGTCAAAGACACACCACACATACTTCTCAGTCCTCTCATTTCTACAGCATTTATTCTACTTTCATGACTCTTCTGCCATACCCAACTTTCACTTCCATACATAAGTGTAGGTACCAACACCCCTCTATGCACAGCCAAACGTGCCTTTTTGGATACGTTATGACTGTTCATAAAAGCCTTAAAAGCTCCATTCACACTATTACCTGCATTAACTCTTCTTTCAATATCTTCTTCATTCTTACCGTTCCTAATAAAAAGCGTACCTAAATACACAAAATCATTCACTTGTTCCACTCGTTGTCTATCGATCATAACATTACAAGCCGTAACACATTCCTCCTTTTCAAAAACCATAACTTTCGTCTTGCTCACATTCACTTTCATTCCTTTCCTTCCTAGATCAACATGCATGATTGTTACCATCTCCTGCAACTCCTCCGCTGAAGAGATAAAGGATCAGAAATAAGGATGTTTAGCAAGTGAAGAGTAACACACATAACGTACGGTTTGACTAGGCCTGGTAATTTGTGATGCACTCGGTGGGTTCGACCCTCTACGTAACATTATGTTGTCTTTCTCGTCCACTAGACTCTCGTGCCTTAAACGTACAGTGTCAAAATGGAAATGACGATTTCAAATTCATATTACTAATCATAAAATGCATTTAAATCATACTGATTTCATCCATCATTTAGTGATAATAGATTTAGTGGCTAACTCGCTCTTAAGAAGTTGTAGCTATTTGTTTTTACAGTTATTGTATTTTACAATAGAATTAGTTAAACATTACTAAAATTAAAAGTCAATTTCAATATTATTCTTATAGAATATAATTATTATTTTGAAAACAAGTATGAAATTCGTATAGAACCTCCTGCAAGTATTCTGCGGCTTAATAACTACTAATAGTTTAGCCAATTGTAACTTATACGAACTTAACCTTCAAAGTAGTAAAGAAGTCGTACTTAGTTATAATATAGTCATCACTTTAATTCCTATTAACAAAATTGTCCCGTGACACATATAACATTAATCTATAATCACTTCCCTTTACGTCAATTAAAACTTCCAAACAATCGTCGTAAGCTAGCACTTCGAGCAGGTAGCCCCCTACCTCGAGCCATTGCCTTCTAAGCGATCCAGCCGCATTGTCCAACACAATGAACTTCCCAACTGCGTAGGGTGAGCGCTACACATCGGACATCGGACGGCAAACAATACCTTTGGAAATTACCCAGACTAGGTAGGCAGTCAAAAGTTCGCAGATTCAGCTATTGATTTAGTGGTGAATTACTAAGTACTCTTGAATGAATGCATGGTTTTAAGTATTTTTTGGTATAATTCATCGTCTAATGGTTACTAGCTGATCCCTGCAGTTACAACCTCTTTAAATAGACTCTGAACTCAGGTCAGCCGTCCATGCAAAGAGAATATGTTCAGATGGGGACTCACGGACGTCACCGATCTTGCTTGTGCGGTGCAAGATGTCCCACCTTATATCGTGCCCTGCATGTCCGAAAACTTGCACGCGAGAAGAGCTTATAATTGCCTCCGACCACGCAGTCAGCTTGGCTACTTTCTGGGCCGCAAAAATATAGGTACACTTACCTATATTTTTGCTTGCCAAAGAAACTCTTAAAAGAACCTCGTTATTATCTATCGACACTACAGCAAACATCTCTGCCGAGCCAGTTACAGTGTACATTTAATAGCACGCTGGATCCCGAAACGCTTCTGGGATGTTAGGAAAATATTGCCGCACGAACACTTTACTGCAAGTCGTCTTCGCTCCAAAGGTTACTCCGAACAAACAGATCAAACCAGACCAGAATAATAACGGAGTAAGTAATAAGTATAATAAGCACTTGAAAAACATAGTTTTTTTTAATCACTGAAAGGCACATACACATCTTTATGTGTTTAGATCACATACGGATTTTCCATTAGTAAAACACTACCTTTTTTGAGAGATGCAGGTAAAACATAGTTGGCATACTAAAACACGTATTGATTACAATACGAAAGTAGAACGCAGAGACTAGTTTCATTTTATTATCAGTAATGCGCGGTTTTACGATGTGAAAACAACTTCATCGATGTTTGGTACTCCGATTTACATGCTATGGTGTCATAAAAGAGCACTAAAGTTAGGTCTTGAAATAAAGGATTGATAGGTTATCAAACGAATGAGATAAGGAGACATTGTGACTTTTAAAGATACACGATGCGGAGCCAACTTGCAATTTTAGGGCAAAAAGAGCTAGCTCACCGGACGTTGTAGCAAAGGTAATCCTCCTGCAAGGAGGACTGACGATCTTGTTGGGATCGCGTGTAGCGGATGGATGCGGGTGGCTCAGGATATGTCCCTATGTCCAGCAGTGGACTACTTTCGGCTGATATGATGATGACGAAGTGCTAGCATAGGTGTCAACTATTTTGACTCAGTAGGCTTTTCTTTGTTTCATTTTTTATGCGAAGTACGTATGGTTTAATGGTAGCGCTTGCCTAGGAGTTTTGCCTAACTTTGCTGGAGAATTACCTATTTGGAGATAAAATTCAGACTACTTATTATGTATTTTTATGTTAGATTCGAAAAAAGGTTACGATAGCAATCTAATATACAGACTATTATAGACTAATTGTTTAAAAACTTAAGTGGGCAAATATTATTTTGAATTTGGTAAATTGTCACATTGTAATACATAGATACCCGGGTTCGATTCCTGGGTCGGGCAGTGTTATTGGCTTTTTCTGTCACGAAATTCTCAGTAGCAGCACGGAGTCTGGAAATGTGCCCGGTACGGCAATAGGCTCGCCCCTTATTACGTGGGACTAAAGTATATCTGGCGAAAAGTGGGTGTAGAAATACACCTCTGCCTACCTCTTCGGGGTTATAGGCGTGAGACTATGTATGTATGTATGTATGTAATACATATAAATCTAACCTTCTGTCAAGAAGAGATTCATAGTACTTTGTGTTATATAATCTCTTTTCTTAGACAGTAGAGGAAACCCCCCCCGGTGATTTCTAAAAGGGAAAACCCTGAAGGGGCACCCTGCCATTTTTGCTCATAATTTATTTCTAATTTGTATTATATATTTATGACACTGGGCACGATATCATACTGCGAAGAATATTCACCTATTCAATGTCGTTCTAAATGTTATATTTGATCAATATGCCCATTATACTAAAGTATTCTTAAGAACAAACGTTTTAATTGAACTAATAACCGTATTCTAATGATATGCGTGGCTAAATGGAAATTCTCAATTCTGGTTCTTTTTCTTTCTCTTAGCGTTATCCCAGTTTCAATCTGGGGTCCGCTTACTAGTCTAACCGGATTTGACTGAATATTAGCTTTTCCACAGAGCGACTGCCTGTCTGACCTCCGCAACCCGAAGGGATAGCGATATTCCATGGTTTAGACTAGTGTCAGTTTATTTTAGAAGGTACTGACACCCTGTAAAAACTGTCAAAGATCTTCATGACAACCGGGACCGACGGCTTAACGTGCTCTCCGAGGCACGGGACAAGCGATAATTTTTATTTACACATAACTCCGAAAAGTCATTGGTGCGCGCCGTGGATTCGAACCTGATACCCTCTGCATGGCAGTCTGTTGGTATATCCACTCGGCTATCGCTGCCGTTTTTTTAACTCTGGTTATAAAATGAAATTTAATATTAAGTTCCACATATTAACATATCACGACCTGTATTATCCATGTGATAATCAGGACAAGTCAATTGGGATCCGAAACAGTCGTCACAAACTTGTGTTATCTCCGCCGACGAGCTCTTGAATGCTGATTACTCGGCGACTCCCTCAAATGAACTGAAACGAGTCAACGTCGAGTGGATCGGGGGCATTCGGGGGCTATCGGAGTTCGTACGGCATCTCCGGAGTGTCATTAGTTAATGTTGTGGCCAGTTTCTACGGAGATTTAATCTGGCCGCAGTCTGAGATCAGTCGATTCGCCCTCGCTTCCTCACCGTCCGATGTTATCGCGCCGTCATTACCGTTCCACCGACGATAACACGCCCTCCCGTTCTGTATCGCACCAAGATTACTACATCTCTATTACTTCTTACTTTTATTATACCCGATGCAAGTCACCGAATTTCTAATTTCGGTGGTCATTCATTAATTTGAGCCATTAAACCCGCTCCATTATATGGTCAAGCGAAAGCATATCTGTGTATCACGACCGCAACGTGCGAGTATGAACGAAACAATTAACACATTCCGTCCACAAATCTGGCGCCGAGCGCCGCTCGAGCGTACATTTAAAACGAGGGAGCATGTTTTAAATTACGATTGTGCTGCATTAAGGCACGGAGAGGAAAATATTTGGAAACAAGGAAGCGTGCCGCCTTGGGGTGGGATCCCCTCGGAATAGAAATAGTTTCCGGGCCTGTCGTGGAATTACGACCGGAGCTTGGGTCAACGGAATGAATTTTGATTTTGCTTTTTCTATCGAACCGAAGCCGGATAATTGTGCTTCGTGTCCGCGCCCTTCGTCAGTTTACTTATGCAAAACTGCCTGCCCACCTGGCCCAATGCTTATATAAATTTGAATATTTATAAGTACCCCAGCGACCTCTAGAATTTTTATGACATTGCGAATTTGATACTACGTAAAAAAAGTTTCCTAATTTTTCCTCATTCTTCAATTATTTCCCTTACAGTCTTGAGCCTTCATAAGAATTCATTTCTATAATGCGTGCGTAAAATATAAAAATTTTCGTTGTACGCTAATAAAATAACATACAAGCTCAAAGTTTAAGTATGTGATATTTATTACGGTTTAACATGCTCGTATGAGGAGTTCAGTACGTAATACAAATATATTATTAAATACTCTCAATGTCTTTATATACTATCGCTACTGATCTATATCATAAGCCTACAAATACTGAATTTGTTTATGACACGGATGAGGAAAACAAAAATACGAGTAATTGTCCATGTTTGGTAAAGAGTTCGCTCATAAACAAGTCATAAACGTTTAGTATTTCATTTTTGGAAAGGACCGTCTATCGCTTTTACCCTTCGAAAGTAATTTTGCTTGTAATTTAGTTATTTTGTTGTATGTAAAAATATCAAAGCAATCGATGTTTATTGTTTTGCTCCTAATTGTATATTTCTTGTTTGGGTGAATACTGTGACGTTGATCATTGTGCTGTGAAAGTACTTTTGAAGCTACTTTCCTTATGGACAATGTTACATTTTGTACATACCTATTGCTATACTTCAATTAAAATATACTACTTCAGTTGAATAGGAATCCTAATACAATACAATAAATTGCAAGAAATGAAGGAAAGTGGATTGTCTAATCTTTTCTAATAATATGAACTATTACCGAAAGACGTATGCGCTCATTTAAGTTGATTGTGCCCTACCTACGTATTGATTATAGACTCTTAAGGCGAAAGTCGCGGATGCAAACCTGACAACTACAAAGGATTTGACTACAGTTAAAATAATCCCACGAGATCATCGAAATCATTCTATAATGTTGATCCCGCAGAAACTGCCATAAACTCATATTAATGAACTTATAAATCATTTGAGCACTTCACCAAATTTCAACAAAATTATCTCTAGTAAATGTACCAATATGATCATAAAATATTTTGAACATTTAGATAAAATTAATAAAATCGGTGCAGATTTATTGAACAACAACCGACAACATGCGTTTGTAAACAGCGGGGGTAGTCGTAAATTGTCTAAAAATAAAACGATATTATCTTGACGCCAATAAAATGTTTACGAGCCCTGACATAAGTGAGATAACACGATGTTTGTAAGATCAAGCATGTAGTGCATGTGGTGTAGGACGTACAATTGTTTTACTCATGAGGCATATTATATAACATTATTTTTATCTGTGCTCGGCATTGGAACGGATTATCTACGGCATTGGAACGTTTTATAAATAAGACTGATAATGCTGGCGGTGACAATAGCTTGAATATGTTGCCTTAGCATTAATTTTATAAAAGCCGTCGGAGAGGCTGGATACACCAGCAGTGGACTGATAATTGAGAGGATGATGATTATGATACGCTTCGTCGACGCTGGGCGCATAGAGAAGGCTCACAAAAATATGTTAATAATGACATAAAATGCTAAAGCTCATGAAATCACTACAAACTACAGATTTCCTTTGTTCGCTAGTAATCCAATATAGAAATATCTACTTTTAAACTACCACGATTTGTACACATATTAAAAATTATGTAACGGGTCTGAATCGTGTTAATAAACGAAAAGAAAGATGAAAAACCTTTCTATTTGTCCCGACGTTTCGGCATGGGTTATACCAGCCGTGGTCACGGGATGACTGATGTTCGTCAGCGCTGCCTCCGAGAAGTGCGGGTTTTGGAATCTACCCTCACTTGGTCTTCACAATTATTAACTTTTAAATATTCGGAACTGTCGGTACTTCGACACACAACACTAATGGTATCTTCACACTGGCGCGTAATATCACCTCGTCGGTGTCTACATTTGCTGATGACAGGATTCCAAGATGTAGATAAACGGTAACCATCCTCCCGGTTGAAATGTGCGTGCTTTTTGATTTCAACCGCTTCTTTTGTTTAGAAATATCTAGCTTAAAACATTCGCACGTGCGATATCAATACGGTATTTATATCGTTGAACATGAGACCGGGGCTTAATTTCACCCGTTTTATTTGTCATTTTTATAAATTATCTACATATGTCCATTGTACTTTAATTGTTCAATGACAATCGAAAACCTATTAAAATATTATCCTTCAGAAGTATTGGTTCATTAACACTCAACATAAAAAATACATAATGGATAATTCCATTAACCGCTAAATTTTCCATTAAAAGCAGCGACAGCCGAGTGGAGATACCAACAGCCTGCCAAGCAGATGGTATCGGACTCAAATCTATGACTAACTTCTAACTTTGAAAGGTGTGCGACCACTGACTTTTCGAAGTTATATTATGCGTAGGGTATATAGTAATCTCTTGTCTCCTGATCCCCTCGGATCTTGCCGAAACCGCACTTCTACAAGACGACGCTGAACTCTCACCAGTCTCTCCGCGACCACGATAGGTGCAAGACCATGGAAACGTCGGAAACAAATAGATATTTATGTCGCAGGGATTTAGCCAACAACGTAAGATAAGATAATATCACTAGTGACATTATAATTACACAGATTGTAGTCAATTGTTTGTATTACTTTCAATTTAACGGGCTAGTTTCAGTGCCATTATAATTTCACAGTGAAATTTTAAGGCAGTGATATTTTGACAATAACACTGGTTTAAGATAGCCGTTAGATTATCAGAGCGATCGCTGATTGGTCTGTTTTCGTTACTAGCTGTATTAAACATAGAGTTACGAAATAAGAGACAGGTTTTTGAAAACCAACCACCTTAATAGGTTGTTAGGTTTTCTTGGGATCCTGAACATAAATATACGAGCCCTGCGTAGCAGGGCTCCGTCAACTTAGCCTCAAAAATGTCGAAAAGATTTTCTTCTTATCAGATTGATCGCTGAAGAACATTCGTAATTCTGTGCGACTGATTAAGTCAATTCACCAATTAGAACACGCGAGGCTCCCACCACTAACTTAACTCATAATAAACCTAGGTTTCTTATATTATGACTTTTGGGGTTAGTTTTATTACAATATCGCTATTGTGGCTTAGTGTAATTACAATATGACTTAAAAAAGCCCGTGAAATAATACGAACCGGGCGATCGTTATTGACTATAATCTGTGTAATTATAATTTCAGTAGTGAAATTATAATATCACCTTAAATAAGTTAAATGTACGCAATGATGTGTACTGATCACAAAATGTTAAAATTGATTAATTTATCTAAGGTTATACCTATCTAAGGAATACCTGTTTAGTTTATTTTATTTCAATCTATTAGCTGCATAATGAAATAAATTATTGCTATGATTTCTGTGAACTCAATTATACAATATTTCAAATTTTATATTCTCATGAATTATTAGAATAAATAGGTACCTACTATTACAATATATTTCACATTCAGAGCCTGTAGGTTTAAACAAAAAGACAAAAAGCACTTAAGCGCGATTATTTATCTTACCGCAAAAATCCAATTCCGATCGAGCAATCTAATTTCGTACACAATTAGATATCACAAAGGCAGATTCCTTTGGGCAGCAAACCCCAGGCCATAATCATTTGAAAATCCAGGGCGGCTTTGAAATAAAACAGTTTGTAATTTACGCCACCAACTTTGTTTTAGTCTATCAAGAGAAAAGCTAATAAATCTATCTTAGAGAATAGTTGGTTTCTTTGTAAGTTCAGGAGTGATAGTTAGTCACTACATTCAAAGTTACTGTGAGATAGAGTTTTCTGTAATTCATAATGCGACTGCTTATAGTCGCATAAACATTATTTTTAAGGCTTTGCGAGACGAAGTGATTTGCCACGGACATTACAAACAAAAAGACATGGACACTCCGACTCAAAAACAACAATGTTTGTATATCTCATAAATGTTAAGCAGCAGCAGTAAAAAATATGCGCTCTGAATAGCCTATTGCTACTCCTTTTAAACAGTTTCTTTTTTTAATTATTTTTAAAACGATACCTTAGCGCTTCATTTTAATCTATTCTAATCTATACTTAATATAATAAAGCGGAAGAGTTTGTTTGTTTGAACGCGCTAATCTCAGGAACTACCGGTCGGATCTGAAAAAATCTTTTTGTATACGATAGCCCAGTTATTCCGGGAGGCTATAGGCTATATTACTTATGTTATATAGCCTAGAGCTTTCCGGAATAGGCTTCGACCCTTTGGGGCCGGGCATAAGGCTAAAAAGGCTAAAAGATAATGTCGGTTAATCTCAGGAACTAGCAGTCGGATTTTAAAAATTGTTATTGCCTATGATAGCCCAATTATTCCGAAAGGCTATATAAAATTACGCCAAAACTTTTAGAGGCCCTACAAAAATAATAAAATGGTCAAACGAGAAGGGGAGGGTTGGGTCAAAGGCAAAAAAAGGCTAAACGAGTAAGTTACAATCTATATAGGTATCGTTTTCGAGATTTTCGGGACGCTGATTAGTAATATGAAATTTATTTAGTGATCCAAGATGTCGGACGGGAAATCAAAGATGGCGGATGAGAAAATTAAAAAAATCAATATGGGTATGGCCTTCGATATTTTAAGGGGTGGGGAATCGAAATACAACATCTATTTCGTGATCAAAGATGGCGGATGGGAAGTTAAAGATGGCGGATAAGAAAATTAAAAAAAATCATAATTGGTATCGTCTGCGATGTTAAAAGAGATGGGGAATCCAAATACAACATCTGTTTCCTGATTCAAGATGATGGATGGGAAATCAAAGATGGCGGATGGGAAAAATAAAAAAAATCAATATGGGTATCGTCTTTGATGATTTAAGGGATGGAGAATCCAAATACAACATCTATTTCGTGATCAAAGATGGCGGATAGGAAATCAAAGATGGCCGACGGGATTTTTTTAAAGTTGATATGGGTATCGTCGCCGATATTTTAATGAGTGGAGAATTTAAAAACACCATCTATTTCGTGATCAAAGATGGCGGATGGGAAATTTTTAAAAAATCAATATGGGTATCGTCTCCGATGTTTAAAAGGATGGGGAATCCAAATACAACATCTATTTCGTGATTCAAGATGGCGGATGGGAAATCAAAGATGGCGGATGGGAAAAATTTTAAAAATCAATATGGGTATCGTCTCTGATGATGATGATTTAAGGGATAGTGAGTCCAAATACAACATCTATTTCGCAATCAAAGATGGCGGATAGGAAATCAAAGATGGCGGACGGGATTTTTTTAAAGTCGATATGGGTATCGTCTCCGATATTTTAAGGAATGGGGAATTCAATATTATATAAAAATCTATGTTTGTTTGTTTATCATTTATAGACTCTGAAATGATAAGAGATTAAGCACAAAGTCAATGGTAACTATGGAAAAGGGGCTTGGAAAAAAGGGAATTAAATAAAAACTCTTAAAAAGGTGATACGGAGTTCGCTGGGTCAGCTAGTACTAATATATAAAGCTAAAGAGTTTCTTTATTTTGTTGAACGCGCTAATCTCAGGAACTACTAGTCCGATTTGAAAAATTATGTCAGTGCTAGGTAGCCCATACATCGAGAAAGGATATAGGCTATATAACATAACGCTATGAGCCATGAGACCGAAGCAGTAGCCTTCAATAACGTGGGTGTAACCGCGGGTTCATTCAGTATTTTATAATGTTAAAGCATTTCAGTAATCGTGTATGGAAGACATTATCAGGTATTACGCAATGGAATTTGTCCAAATATAAAGACATAATGTACGTTTACCGAATTACCCATTACATCGTACTACACCTGGTGAAATATAGTAATTATATCCCCTAGCTTATACAGATACTGGTCTAATGTTCCGCTATTTATCCTACCTATTAAAGTAGGTTAATAGGTAATGTTCATTATAGAATATTTTATGTGAACACAATAAACCCACGGGCAATCCTCAACTTCGTTCGCCTTGGCTTCAGTATCACGCTGGGTTACAACGAACTTGTTATGGTCGGATATTGGATACAAACTTTACGACACGAATCAAAGCTACCTGGACTTTCAATACTAAGTGAAACATTGTCGTTAAACCTGCAGGTATATAAAGAGGAAAGTCGGGTGGTTTGAACAAAGCACGGCTTGCGAGCTGTCTCCTACTTTTAGTATTATTTAAATGCAAAAACATACCGTATTCTTAGATACGCTGGTGCCTATATTATAACGCTTCCTTACTTTTCGTTGGCGTTACAAACCGCACAAACTGCCTCATGACCCTTGTTTGTAGGCAATCTATAGTCGAGCCGCCATGACAATTGCTGAAACGACAACAGTCGGTACAGTAGCTTATTGTCTTAGTGCAAGATCTACCTTTAATTCTAAATGTCAGTGCCCGCGAAACGATAAACTTTCACGGAGAATTTCACAAGCACTTATACAATGGACAAAAAGAAACACGAATTCCAAGTATGCAAGGGATAGTCCCGCATGGGGAACGACCCCATGACACCGTAAAATTGGCGAAGTGACCACAACTCAACTACTACACAATACGTGCAGTCAAACTCCTCGATTCTAGTTTGCCAACTAGAATCGAAGAGTTACGGCAAACGACGTAAGGCACTGCATTTATAAAATCTATGTATCTAGGTACCGCATAATATGTAATGTACAATTGTACAAGCCATTTGCTTCGGTACACAATAAAACATTATCTACCCATTAACATAACATAAGCCTTAAACTATTCAAAGATTAACTATGTTAACTAACGTTACGTACGCGTATCAAGATAGTTACATCACGGTATATTTACAAAGGAAAGATATACTTAACCCCGGTAACCTCAGTTGCGCATTTATCTGCGGGAGTCGAGTAAACATCCTGTGATCGCACCCTCTCGCGAATGAGTTCAGAATAACGCCTACACTACAGCCGTGGAGATACGCCAGTTGTTTATTTATGCCTCTTAAAGACTGCAATTCTTTATGTTTTACTTAGGTACTGTATTTGTGTGGATATTTTAGTTGCTATTCGGTTTTGTAGGCATTTATAATATTTGTCTGTAACCAATTCAAAATGAACCTACCTTGATGAAACAGCTTTGAAATCTTAATATATAAAATCCTTGCGTTACTGACTGACTGACAGACACGCTACAGCCGAAACTATTGGGCGCAGGAAGCCGAAATTTGACATGTATGTTCCTTGGGGACCGTAGGGGTGCACTAAGAAGGGATTTGCCGAAATTTCCACGGGATCGACCAAAACGGGTAAATTTAAAAAAAATGCAGGCGTAGCTGCTGGTGTCCTCTAATTCCAAATAAGCGGCATAGCGGAAAGATTAGTGGATACTAAAACTTATGAGCGATAATTGCAATTGTACCAATTATAATAAAGATTATCACCATAACAGCAAAGGGATTTTTTGTTTGTTGTCAAAACAATATTAACCTACGCAAATATGACAGTACTCACTATGCCTCTATATAGCTTTATATCCCGTTTAAAAGCTTACACAAGTCTGTAGAAGTAAATATATTCTTTTAAAACAAGTTCAATTTATTCCTTTATTTATACCCATCCCCCGAATGCATGTTTACTCCATAGTTTTATGTGTCCGTAGTCGGTGTTATATCATCAAAATGGTGGGGATTTCTCGTATTTTATTACACAGGCGTAAAAATCAAGATCGAGTGTTCTATGTCACAGGGCTGTTGTATTTTAAGGTCTTGTTGTGGTGCTTTGAAGGGGATCATCACTTTTAGGGCGGTTTTCTACGATGTTATTACACTGATATATTGTATGCTGACTTGAAAACAATTATGTTAGTATTTATGACTAGGAATTTTTATCAAAATGGCTTAAGGCATAGGTATTTTCTGCTAGGGTTGGACAGTATTAGTATCCTGTAGTATAGCAGTTTTAGAAAGGGTTTTTAGTTTAGTTGGCCCAGTCTATATTAGCGAGAAAATATCATATGCCTATTTGCTCGACTATCTTATGGCGTTGATAAACATGAGCAGTCTCTTGTAACAGAACAACTAGCATTCGCCGTTTATTGTTTTCTCTAACTGAGCAACGAACAGAGCCAAAGATTGCTACGAACACATTACCTATTACAATATTTCTAGCGAACGCGCTAATCAACAAAAAGATTGAAGCAAATGTACCGTCCATTCACTAGAATGCTCGCCAAAACGATCGTTAGAACGCTCGGTAAACCACTCTCGTTATTTTTCTTGTTATGTAACATTTGCAAGAATGCTCATAACAGGTGCTTGCTGAAGTGTACCAACACCATTACACTTTTCATATACTCTGAGAATACGTCCAGAATTGTCTCTTTATGTGTGGAAATAATGCCACAAAACATGCTGTGGACAAGCAAATTTGCACACAGAATATATTTATACATTGCTTAGGACTAAACTACGAGCAAGTAAATTTTTATCATTTCAACAAGATATCTACGTCAGTTATTAGTAAATATTTAATTTAGATAATTAGTGAAATAGTAAATAACAAAAGTTCTGCTACTTGAAAAAATATAATTATTTCTTATTGTAATTTTACTCTTTAACGCATATTTTCCTATAGTTTGAGGAATTTTCAATTTCCAGAGTTTCAGTTCTAGTTTGTTTATTCAGATAAACAATTATTCAATAAAGTAGTTTACTTGAACATAAATTATCATTATCATAACAGAAAAATAACGGCTATTTGGCAGGCATAGAAGACATAGAATCAACTGGGGATAGAGTATCCCTAACTACACTATTATGTACAGTCACGGATTAGCCGCAGTACCTAGGTGTAGGACTATTGCTACTGACTTGTATGGTAAACTAATAATAGGGTGTATATATGGTACTCCCCAAATTACTCTCATATAAGAGTAATGATATGAGTGAGTGTTGAGTAATGATATCATCATCATCCTCGCATTATCCTGGTTACATTCGGTTGCCGGGGGTCCGTTTACAAGTGCAACCAGATTTGACAGAAGTTAAGACAGAGTGACTGCCAGCTGATCTTTATAACCCAATGGGACAGCAATATTCATGACGTACTGATTCCCCGTATGACTGTCAACGATCTTCATGACAGCCGGGAACGACGGTTTATAATATTGTATGTATCGCCTGAGGCATGGGGCAGCAATAATCAACCTATGCAGACGCACATAACACTAAAAACATTAACTACCTTCATAGGATAGTCAGTATGGCTAGATTATACATTTTATTGATACAATTTGATCCCTCATATCACTAATTTTACTTTATATTTAAATCGTTTATATCTCTTACCTAAAACAATGGATATGCAAAAAGTATATCGAAGATTAGGTAATGAAAATGCAAATAATTGAATATGCACGAAATGATATAATGTTTAATGTCCATCATTTCTGCAGCAAATATTAATGTTATGGTATAAAGTTATTTAGTTCATCGGCTCCTGTATCACAAGCCGGAAGTCTGTACGTGACCGGAAATGAATTTCCCGGACGCTCTTTATACTTTCAGTAAACGACACTCATGATATTCAATATCGAAGTAACACTATCAAAGACTTACAGTCAATATGCAAATTGGATTGTTAAATAGATGAAATTGTGTTTTTATAGTCGGAATACTATTCTTTATAGTTTATGGCGAACACATTTTTTTTCTTTTGCTTTGTCCCATTATTGTTCAAGTAGTTGTGTAAGGGTGCTTGTACACGGTGCATGTAGCTGGAGCAAGTAAAGGTGCGGGTTACACGCGTGAATAATATGCGCAAGCTACTTATTCAAGTTACTCGATTGTACTTGTACGTGGTGCAAATAACTGGAGCAAGTAAAGACACGGGCTACTTGCGCAAGCTGTGTGTACAAGTTATTTGTTCGTGGTCAAGAGCTAGGTACATGTGCATGCTGTTCGCGCGGTAGCTTTATGACTTGAATTGCGTCAAAATATCTAGACGAACGAAAATTCTTTTAAAATCATATGTTAAAAATGTAATTTTAACAAGTAACATGCGCGAGTGACCCGCGCGCGCCGCAGAGCACGCGAATTACTTGTGCGGGTGGCTCGCTTTGGTACATGCTCGAGTCGCTGGACCCGCACATTTTTTAAAACGATATGTTTACTGTGCATATAGCCCGCGCAAGTGCCTCAACATGCTCAAGCTACATGCACCGTGTACAAGCACCCTAAAAGGCGTATGTGACAATAATATTTTTTTAATACATTAAATAATGTTGCTACATACAGGGTAAATCATAGGTGATGGATCAACGGCTTCTCAGATGTAGAAGATCTCAAGACCTACCAATTATCTTCTATATATGTCCAGCTATTTTAAGTGGTTGAGTTTACAGTAAATATTAAAAAAATACTGCCTAAATCATAGATCTCAGGTCATCAAAGGCACAGTGAACGTAATTCTTTCCCAAGGTTCAAATTTGAGTGGGATTCTACCGTACCCTGCAACTCTTAAAATATACGAATAAAACTTCGCACATCACTTTAAATCTTCAAGTAATGTCTTTCCTGCAACTGCAGATACTTCAGTCTTGCAATTTTCTGAAAACTGCCAACTTCGTGTCTTAGAAAGAATGAAGGAAATTGTATTTACTCACACATATGTCGACTGAAATAAAACTAAAGTATAAGAGTATAATTATGCTGCATCTAGATTTTGAGCCAAATTATATGAATCCAAAATCTTAATGTTAATAACATACTTGAAACACATTCTAATGTATTTACTTATGAAGGTATACCTACTAAAAATAATAATTATTAATTTTAGCGTCATCTCAGTTGTGATTTCCTGCTGATCGCATAATCTTCTCTGGTGTCCAAGTTTCTTCTAGTTTCTCATCCATTCTTGGATATAAAACTTCTTTTGATGTTCATAACTCTTTAATCAAAATAAATAAATAATTACCTCAAATATTTTTTCTAATAGGTACCTAAAAGTATTCTTAATTAAAGCACGATACGGTTTTTCATTTTCCCACATATACAATTGAAAAGAGACGTGAAGAAAGATGAGTACAGTGACTTGGTAAGGCAATGTGACCTATTTATCACAGCAGTATCTTGATGAAGGCATCATCTACCGTCTTCAACCGATATAACTGCCGGTCATAAATTCACATTTATCTCGATTGCAATTTATCGAGACGCTCGTATGTGTATGTTGTTTATTTTAAAAGCAAACATATTACTTTTGTATATTCATATCTACGAGTTTGAGATAGCAATATCTAAATTTTACTGGTTTTGTGTGCAAATGGATGTTTCGTTAACTTAAAATCTGGATATATCTAGAATTAAATCTGGCGCTGAATAAAACGGAGTGCATTTGGCCTGCGTGAAGTGATGCTCGTAGTAACGTGCAGATTAGAGCAAAAAAAGTACCCGAGGTCGAATAAAATAAACGGCTGAATCAACCATAAACTGGTAAATCTGAAATCCCACCTATGTATCTACATTTATCCACTTAAACACAATATTTCTGCCATTTTAGCATCAATTAAAACTCACAGGCACAACATATTTAAAGCATCGTGTACCATAAAATAACAAGATAAAACAGAAGACTTATGTTAAAGTATTCCCAAAGCCGCCTCAATGGCCACTAAGAGCTTTAATACGAGTAGGTAACCCTCGCATATTGTTCTATACACTTATACACTATATTAAAATAATCCATTTTGCTGTGACTAACGATCTAAAATATATTAATATGCTTTATGTAGAATAATTGATTTATTTAAATATGAAATTCTTTTGGCATAAAAAACATGTTTATGAAACGTTTTACTTTGAAAAACTAATTGAATAAGATTTGTACTACATAATTAGGTATACAAATCCTAGGGGAGCAAAACTACAAAAGCACAGACTCTATTTAAAACTTATTTAAGTAGAAGCTAATTTACTTGAGAAATAAATAAGTGTGATACGATTTAAGAAGAACTCGTGCTTAGCAAAGGTTAAATATTTACTTGAAATTTTCTTTAATTAACTTGAAAAAGAAATAAAACATTTTGTTTGAAGTGACTTGCGACGACAGCCAAATGTTTGAAACATAATAATATAGTCACACTATAGATAGGTTTTCGAATTCTATGCTTACTTATTGCACTATCATTATAAAATTATAATTATAGCACCACCACCACATAACATCATACACCAAAACAGTGAACGCTACAATCGTTGGTTTATCTAGTCGATGTTTATTGACTTTAAGGTGGAGATGGATGATCTGAACCTGTTCTGAAGCTTCGATATACAGGAAATTGGCAATCTCATTTTTCAACAAGACAACGCTGCAATAGTTGTTGCGGATTCATGAACTTTCTTCGAGCCTTCATTACTGTTAGGTAATCAAAATCAGTAAAACATAAAAAGCAACGATATTGTTTTGTAAATAAAGTACCTAAGTATTTGGTTTAAGCAGTTGCTATACAGAGGTAATAAGCCTGAAACTACTCCACGAATGAAACAAAACACAATAAAAACAAATTTTATAACGTGTGAAAATATCATACAATCTCATTTAAGCGAAATTCCAGTTCCAATTACACAAGAACTTTGATTAAACCTTCTATCCAATACCGTAACATAAAGCTCAATTCACACCGTAAAATAAATAACGATAATTTGAATCGAGCACCGCCAATGAAACCACGTTTAACGATACGAGTGGTGATAACACCTGCGGTTTCAACGATAACCCGACCAAATTCATTTGTATGCCGTACTTGTACCGAAGTTAGTACTGTAGTAACATTTAAGCGAACCACATAATTAGCATGGATTTTATGTGTCGTACATGCGAGTGCGGAAGCTTAAACCGCTATTACTTGACGAAAGAATATTCGGTAGTGGTGGATTTGGGTGGATAAGCGTACTCTATAAAACGAAAGTTGTTGTGTTTATGAGTCGTAACCAAATAAATAGTAGGAACATTATCTATTAGTATCGTAGTTGCATCTAAGAGTTGCACCTTGGAGAACTGAACCTGTTTTATAGTCTCACAGTATTTGACAGCTCATTAGATATTTTATTGAGTGACTACCGTCTGAAGAATAGATGGCATGTTGCTGGAATAGCCATATTCCATTAATTAAACCAGTGCCACCATATTTGACGTGCTTACATTTACGTTATTTTTTAACATTGTAAAATCATAGTTTTTTACGGTGGGGTCACAGGGTGTGGCACAGTATGTTATCCGCCATTTACAAGAACCCACCACAACAGGATGTCGATCGACACCGTAGGCGTTTTAGGGGTACAGCCAAAACTCGAACGCGTATGAGGGAAAGTCTGTTCGACTCGAAACCTCTGCCGCCCCTTTAGAATAAATGAGTGGCTTGAAAATGGAGTCCACCACTTTAAAAACATAATTTATCATTTTTGTCTATACTGTCATGTGTCTTATGAAATTTTTCTTTGGTATTGATGCAACTCACAAGTCTAATTTAAAAATGGATCAGAAATTTCGTCCAATATAACAGAGACAGCGAGAACGTTACTGCATCCAAATCCAAACATATCAACTGACTAGCGGCCACGTGATACTCGACAGATATTGGTATCTCACATTGAGAATACTTTTTTTGCAATTCGTTCGTACGAATATTTGAAATTTAATTAATCCTGCTTGCTGATTGTGGTAACTAGTAATATCATCATGTAAATGAATTTACTATCAGTAATAGGCTTATGTTAAACAGTTATTAGTTCATTAATTTTACTTGTGTGTGTTGAGATCGTAAGTTCGCATCCCGGCCATTGTTCTACAGACACTTTTCAAGAAAAATTTCAATTGCAGAATACACAATTTTAATTACTTAAAAATGTCCCGTGTGTGGCCTTCACACTCCAGTGGCATTCATACATATGATTGCATTAATACTCAGAACCAAGTAGTCTTGTGTCGCAGGAACGTCTTCTTGCCGATTCTCTATAGTATAAAAAACAGTTTATTGAGGGACCGAAAACAACAACTGTAATCTACAATCACGTCCGTTCAAATTGTACGTCATAATACTTGATACACTGGCTTCTACAGACAACTCACGAGTGAGCGGAGTCCTTCTTCGCGCGGGTAAGTAAATTACCTACTGACAACATTTTCGCGAGTACTTCTCACTTTCGCCGACAATCAACGAGTAACTGCCGGTAACCGAGTTTCCCTAACGAACTCGGCTTAACTAGATAGTAACGATGCGACGCCCTAACTTCTTAATTAGACCAACCCGACGATTGTAAACGAAATTGTTGTATGTTCCGTGTACGGCGAGTTACTGTTGCTACGATTGTTTTAATGCAAGCATTAACCTAGTTTTAGAATATAATAAAAAATAAATGGATTATTTTACCTGCTGCCCGCTATAACTCTTCTGTAATTGGGTTGGAAATGGATTTAAATATTGCTGGGAAGCTTATACCAACGCAAATTATGCGAGCAAACTGAGCAATTATTGTGTGTTTTCAAAAGTCGTTACTAGTTTCGCGTACAGTACTTTATTTTAAGAATTTTAATGTATGTAACCTTAATTAAACAAATATTTTTACGTTTCGTATATTGCATTCGTTTATTTTCTGTAGTACAGTCTAGCATACTATCTTTTTTGGACACTTTTATCGACGTGGTAGTTAGACCGCCTTGTTGTGCAAAGAACCCGGAAAATAAATGGAAGGGAAGCGCAGAAGGGCTCCAATGCAATGGACAGACCAAATAAAGTCTGCTGTAGGAGCCCCTTGAAACGACTGCAGCAGGGGTTTCTAGCAGAAGGGGATGGCGCGCTGTCGTGAGTGAAATCACATCTGCCCATAACAATCCTATAACATGACAACCAAGACTGCTCTATCAAGAGAGCAACGGATAAGAAGAAAATAATCATGTCATCATACGGGTTGACTGTGACGTGATATGTAGTTGTAATAAAAGCACTTCGGGTAAACGATTTTGACTATGTAGGCCCTGTTGAGTATTTTTCATTATGATTTTAAGTCCAAGAGATTAATTTTTATATTAAACAATATAACGTATCTGAAAAGCCCGCATAGATCCGTTTATGACAATAATATTAACAATGATCCCGTTTAATAAGTAGGTAAGAAATAGTCGCTTTTAAACTGCCGCGATTTGTATACATCATACAATGTTATCAAAAAGGATCTTACACTTAACTTATAAATTTTGCGAATATTTAATTAATTTCATGTAGAAATGTATTACCGATGTTACGACGGTCTTAAAATGGCCGTGGTCATAGCGAGAGTACCGTTGTAGGGCGTTCGAAACGTAGTGATACAGTAGTATTTCTATCTTATATTTATTATATAAGTAAGAAATATCTGGCATATACACATGTTCTTATACAATACTCTAATAAAATCCACAAGCTAAGTAAGTACAAAGTAAAACATTCTGGCTAGTCTATTACAGCGATTCACACAATGTAATGTTGCACGGTATTTAACAGTAGGGGAATGCCGTCTACATTCAAATAGTCTTCATATCGCTAAAGCTATCTGAACAATTTAGAATTACTAGTATATACCCACTAACGAATTGAAGGTTAATTATTTCATAGTAAGCGAATAATAATTCAGC
Source organism: Euclidia mi (assembly GCA_944739405.2). Classification (NCBI taxonomy): domain Eukaryota; kingdom Metazoa; phylum Arthropoda; class Insecta; order Lepidoptera; family Erebidae; genus Euclidia; species Euclidia mi. The sequence goes on from OX123190.2 coordinate 52,224,547, forward strand.
GTGTGATTGTACAGCACAATGCTAATGATATATCAAAATTAATTACGTTAGACACTGAATATTATAACTATTACAAAATTCTAAATTCGACTCTACATTATGAACCATAATGCTTGAAGCTGAATTGCCATTATTCACAGTCTATGTCATCATCGTCATCATGGTATCAGCCGAAAAACGTCCACTTTTGAACATAGGCCTCCCCCAATGTACTATATCGGTCTATGTACTATTTTAATAATATCCACCTTATTTATAAGCTCTTTCACATCAGAGCACAGGACTTTTCTCACTGTGAGAAGTGGTGGCTGCCCATGCCTTTTAAGAACATTATGGAGGACTCATAGACCTGCAGGTTTCCTCACAAACATTTTATTTGCCATTTAGCAAGTGATGCATATAACAAGAAAGGTCTCGTTCGTATCTTAAATTGTATATCGTTGAATTGATTTGATCGAGATCGAAGAGATTGCTACGTAGCCCTCTGCTCGGGCTTCGTAGCAATCTGTTGGTCTGCCCGCAACGCTATAAAAATATTTCTATGGTCTATATATGTACATAATTATTATTATTTTAAAGAAAAGTGAAACGTGTGTCGAGCCCTATGAGCGTCTATTGCTACGTGAGCTACGACGCTACGGACCATCAAAATGCATTATTTTATTTTCTATTTTATCAAACAAGCTTTATATATGAGCATCATATAAAATTGTTTGTCCTTGAGATTAGTAAAAAAGACATACGTGGTCTCTTTCTGCATCATTTGTAATATTGACTGTTTTACAACGCACCTCGGTTTGCTAAATGATACTTGCGCGTGTTCTGTCAATTTTTGTAATACAAGTTTCGAAGTTTAATACGATTAAGAAAATTACCTGAAACGTGAGACTATAAAATGCAAACTGATAGCCTAAGAACGATGAATATAAGTATTAAAAATAATAAATATACGCAGTATGTTTAAAATTTTCAATAACTTGAATTGAAAACACCGTGGCGTAGCAGAGGTGTAAGCGACTGCTACGATGAAGGTCACGGTTTCGATTCCCGCTCAAGTCAAACATAACATAATATATATTTTGTCTTGATCTAGGTGTTACTATAATAAAAATATGTAGTTAGGTATTTGCAAATATAAGTACCGCTAAGTTTGGGGTTAGATGGTGTTGTGTGTATGTATGATTATGACTATAAAGTACACGCTCTTTCTTTTAAAAATTACATGGATTGGTACTCTTTCACGTAAAAATTACAGAATAGGTTTTGAAGAGAGCCGTGTGGTTGACGGCATAGAATACAAGTGTCACCACCCCCTATCTTCCCGTGGGTATCGTAAGAGGCGACTAAGGGATAACACGATGCAAATACCATCTTTGCGTAGAGACGGAAAACTCGACATCAAACCCTATACGACTACCTCGTTGGTCTCGCGGCATAAATGTGCGCGTGGGATCGGGAGGTCCCGGGTTCGATTCCTGGGTCGGGCAGTGTTATTGGGTTTTTCTGTCACGAAATTCTCAGTAGCCGCACGGAGTCTGGAAATGTGCCCGGTACGGCAATAGGCTCGCCCCTTATTACGTGGGACTAAAGTATATCTGGCGAAAAGTGGGTGTAGAAATATACCTCTGCCTACCCCTTCGGGGATAAAGGGCGTGACGTTATGTATGTATGTATGTATGTAGATTTTGAAGAAACATTACAGTTTAAAACGTATACATCAGAATAGCACATGGGCTACCTTTGGTCCTGATAACTACTCACATGTGGGTGAAGTCGCAGACGAAAGCTAGTCAAAAATTTGCCGCAGGCAAAAACTATAATATATCTTCTCATTATAGTCTCTATCACACACAGACCACATTTGTATCTACTATACACGGAAAGTTACATCATTAATAAAGTAATATGTTACGCGAATTATAAAAATCCAAAACTATTGAAAAACACGGGTTAACCATGCTACCAATGTGAAAACACATTTGTATCAGAAATTCAGAAATCATTACATACAACCAACATTTTATCTACAAAGAAAAATAACAATAAAAACGTCATGAGAAAAAATAAACATGTCAAATTTGTTCCCCGAGACGTTTGTTACTTTTTATATAAAAGGGCCAATTACTGGATTTTATCGGGAAACGGGTCCTCTCGCTACAGAGTCTGCCTAACGTATTAATTTGATGAATAATTTTCCAATCGAACAGACATGAATAGGAAGAACGGTAGAAATAAAACTGAAGGTCTAACCTAAAGGTTGGAGCCGTATGTTTGTACTCAACATCGTTATGTTGAGAAGTTTGTGTGCCTCGTTTGTTATTTTTGCTTCATTGATTTAAGGGCTTGTGTTATTTGCCAAAATGTATACCAATTTTTACGAAAGCGATATGCAAATTGTAAACCTATGAATGTTGAGCTCACATGTGCTATAGTCGAACGATTTTGATCAAATAGGTTTAGATTGATTTGGTGCGATTTAGTTTGGCTCGAAGGAGATAGAAGCTAAATTGATATGTAGGATGCCATACGTATCTGTCCGCTAGGCCTTTGTATAGAACATGTAATGGCTCTACCGGATTGCACATGCATAGTTAGTAATGGTCGTTATTACAATAACAGTTATGGTAATGCATTATTTGAGCGTAATGAATAATGAGTTATTGCATACTGAGTTATCCTGTTATCATTATAAACTGTTATCGTGCTAAAATGACAACAGGATAGGTAAGAGTAGGCATGCAATATGCACACCACGAGTGTGTGAGAGAGATGACGATAGGCGCACGTGCGCTCGAGTTTCGCCGAGTCGCCGCTCCCGAGCCTCGCGACTATCCCAGTGCCAACCTTACGCCATTATAATCTTCCACGAAACGTAATAAAGGTCATACTTGCTTAAGTTATTTTTGGGAATCTTATTATTTTAGTTATCCTGTTATTGTTATGGCTTGTCAAGTTGTCAGTTGTCACTGTTGTCTGTTGTCGACGTTGTCGTTGTCGTGAAGTAGGTACATATACTTTCTTTACAGTGTTTGTGAAACAATAACAGGATAACGACAACAGTTTACAATAACAGTTATTACATAATAACGCAACAGGATAATTCATTATTGCAAAACAACCGTTATTGCCATTACTATGCATAGTACCTGACGTAAACTAATACCTATTATAAATGCAATCAGTAAACGTTTGTAAATAAATAAACAGTATTGATAGCAAAAGTAAATATTTTCAAGCCTCAAAGATGTATTACTCAACCGTTTCAGAGCCCGTTATTGAAAAATGCCCAACAACAGCTTTACTTGCTTACTCATTCATCATTCACGCCTGAGCTTTTACAGGGGAATTAGTGATAAAAGAACAGTGACCCCGGTGGTCGGCACACACCTATTCACGGGCATTTTTTTCAATGACAAAAGCATTAAGGCATCTCGCGAGAAATTAATGGGGAATCCCATTAAGGTTAAGTGCCTATTTTAGCCTATGTGACTTGACAGAAAGTTGGTAACTCCGCGGTTTTCCAACATTTTGGCCGGACGCGGACGTGCCGTCAGATACGAGCCCGTCACGCGAATTCGTTTGACTAGGCGTGTCGGCCATTGTTATCGTTTTGCTAGGAAAGCATAATATCTAGTGGATATTCAATATTTCTGCTTATATTTTCTATTTGTTATTTGGATTTGGTGCTGGACGTTCCTTTATGCTACACATATTGGACAGCAGAACTGGTTTCATATAGAAATGTTTGACTGTCGAAGTAAACATCGAAGTGGAAGTAACAAGGACTTTACTACTACTAATAGTACTTTATTTATATCGTAGTGTAAAGTACTTGTTGTCTAATTGAATCTCTATATACTTTTTTTTAATTTTAGCATTTTGTCTGATAAAATTAGGACTTAAAATTATGCAAATAAGTCAAGAACTTGCTGGTACCGATAGGTAAACTTTAAACGCATTCGATTTACAGTAACTATAATGTAGTCGGTCGGAATTAGAGATCAATTCAATAACTAAAACAACAGATAGGTGTGGACGGAGAATTCAAATAACAGGCGAATTTCGACTTCGTAAAGAATCATTCAACGGTCCCTGCCTCAATCCAAAGGACTATCTGCAAACTACAAAGTCACAGCAATTAGATGTTATCCACCCACTAGCAAAGACAAGTTTAGTGCCAGTGTAAAGCTTACAATCGCGCCATAAACCCACTCTTTTGAAGTTTAAATTGATAGCAATATCAGGACGTTTGCTCATAAACGTCAGACTGAAGACCCTTCAGTTTTATCTTCAGAGTCTTCACCCTATCAACGTTTACACGTGTAACCTTACTGCTTTAAAACGGCGCTATAAAAGAGTTAAATATACCTACACACGTAGGTACGTACGAATTCTTAATTATAGATGAAAGGCATCTTATAAAATGTGCGTAAACAAATTACAGTGCACGCCCTGTACAAAGGAAAGAAAATGGCTTTAAGAGCCAAATTCGTTTAAATGGCAATTAACACGTTGTAAGAGGGATGTATTGTCGAGTTCCTTCTTAGTTAAGTGAGGACTTGACATACATCGCATTAATGTGCCGAGTACGAGTTTGTTGGCTGTTGGTTTTTTTATCAGCAACTTGGATAGAACGATTTTACGGAGAGTTCGTATTCTAAATGTAGTGAGTTTGCGTGAGAATCGATTCCTTCGTACAGTATTTTGGGTAACATTGGCATTTTATAGTCGGACCGATCTTAAAATTCGTTAATTGCCCTCCTAAGTTGCAAATAACGCTTTACTGTAGAGAATACTGACAAAGCATGATGGTGCCAAAGGTAAAAATAAGAGAGTGATTCGGCTTACAATGCTCTCACTTGCCGGTCAAACTGTGGCAGTACTGACATTTTGTGGGAATTGTGCACGTTCAATCATCTCAAGCCCGTTAAGCCTTTGTTATTTATTTGACAAAAATATGGGTCTAGAAATTAGAAGTTGATTATAAAGGAGTATATTTATTTTATCATTAATATTGATACAATGGTGCCGAGTCTGCTTTCGAATAAGAAGGCTATTATAACTATAAAAAGGCTATTTGTCTCACGAAATTACTACTAACATATTCCTTATCTTTTTTGAAGCAAATTTTATGCATCCTCTTCAAATAATATTGACGTAATGTTAAACCTCTGATGGTACATATGGCAAAGTCAGCCTCGCGACCCAGATAGACCGGTGAATCCTCTGTCACTAGAATCTGTACCTACCTAATATAAAATCTATCTTGAAACTTTTTCCGTTGAGTAAACGTTAAACATGACCAACTCCCTAGAATATATATCAGACGACTTAACTCAACATGTTTCGCAGCTTATGCAGCCTATTTTTAGGTTTCAAGGAGGATTTAAACTTTTGCTTTTGCTAAACTATGCACAGTTGAAGCCTGAAGGCTTTGTTGTTATATTATACAGAGAATTTCAAGACAGAAATAAGACTTTCACCAGCTTTGCCAGTGAATGAACTTGTCTAATCGAATAGTGCACTTACTCTCTTCGTAGTAAGTGCTGTATAAGTTGTACCATAAGTAAATTGCCACACTAGACCACTTAAACTTTCACGAATTGTAACGCTATTCGCTATAAACAAATTTTACACGTCTCACATGGCACTTTCCCAATTATATACACTGACGGACTCATAAACTGCATCAAAGTAATATACGACTTTGAAATAAATATTTTAACCAAGTATGCAAACTTTCTATACAGATTTAAATTGAAACCTCTAGATTGGTTTGTGAACTTTAAAACAGCGTAGGGTCATATCTTTAAGTTTAATTTTGTGTACTGGAAAGGACCTTAAGACTTTTTTGAAGCAAAAACTGAAATTTAAGGAAAATTGTTTAATAAAAAAAATGGTTCTAACTATAGACACAAACTTTATGCACGGGTTTATTTATGCTTTAATAAGGTGTATTACCTCCACGTGCCCTTATTACGGATTCTAATCGGTTCCGCATAGATTTTATTAGGGTTATTAAAAGATCTTGCGGAATATTGTCCCATTCTTCTGAAAGTGCTGTTCTTAGTACTGCCACTGTCCTGGGCACAGGATTTCTCGCATATACAGCTCTTTTTAAATTGTCCCAAACATGCTCAATGGGATTAAGATCCGGGCTGCGTGCTGGCCAATTCATTGTACGTATCCCAACCTCTTCGCAATATTGTCGAACTTGTGCAGCAGAGGGCTGCCGGGCATTATCTTGCATTATTTATTAGATCTCTGTTATGTAACGATGAGCAGTCAAACCCACTCTATTACCGTTTTGACGGACAATGTCTATGAACACAAGTTCTGTTCGCCCGTTCATCGATATGCCACCCCAGACCATACACGAACTGCCTCCAAAAGGAACACGCTCCTCAATGCAACTTTGAGCATATCGCTCCCCACGTCGACGATAGACTCTGCTGCGACCATCTGCACCATATAAACATGTCCTACACTCGTCCGTGAACAATACGGAGGACCCATTGCTCTTCCGTCCAATTTAGGTGATCTCGCGCAAATCCTAAGCGAGCTTGTCTGTGAGCTACAGACAACTTTGGACCATTTGCTGGTCTAAAAGGGGTGATATCCCCTTCCTTTAACCTTTTTCTTGTTGTTCGTGCACTCACATTTACTCTACGCACTTCATTAAGCTCTGTTTTGATGTTAACTGACGTGGGGAAACGATTTCGCAGGGAAGTTGTAACAATAAATCGGTCATCACGACCGGTGGTTGCTCGAGTCCTGCCTGTATCACGTCTCCTTCTGTAAGAACCTGTCTCCACAAACCTTCTGTATATTCTAGAAACCGTAGAGTGGTTTAAATTTAAATTTCTACCAATCCTTCGTTGATCCAAGCCCTCCCGCACCAGTGCTACAATTTGAGCCGCTTGTTCGGACGAAGTATCTATATTATGGTTCAAAAACTATCGATGAGTTAAAAAACTAACCCAACAATTCTGCTGGTAATAATAATTCAATTGACAAAATAATAAAAAAATCAATGCAAATCAATTCAAAACTTTGCTTTAAATAACACGCAAATCTGATACTACGAGTAAATTTTCTTTTCCCGGCTATATTCATTAGTTTTACTGCAGTTCTATTTTTAAAATTTGCTTGGCAGTCTCTCCATATTTATATAATTTAACCTAAAAAGTTTGCACACTTATTAAAAAAAATCATTTCAAAGTAATCCTGAACTTTGATGCAGTTTATGAGTCCGTCAGTTTATTATGGTAGAGCCTGAACTACTGCAGCTGGCAACAGGATGCGGACTACAGCTAATATACGTAATAGTACAATCATGCAGCCCGATGTTTCGAATAGCTTACATCGGCTGTGATCACATTAATAAAAGCAAGTATGAGTATCGAGCATGACCGTTTTGAAATACACGTTTTATAAAATAAACCCGTATTAATGGATATACAATTATTGATGCTACTACTGTGATGGAGTCATGTCGATGTCACGCCAAAATTTTTATTGTAAATGGCACACGAACCATTTTATCATATCCTGTGAACTTTAAAATTTTAATTTGACTCCAAGAATGTTTATTTAACATAAACATCTATTAAAATTGTTGTAAAATCGTTTCAAACTAAGCTAATTTAATTTTGAAAACAAAAAATTACAACTACTAGAATCTTTTGATTATCTATACCTAACCTTTGCCTTAACCTCTAAAGCCGCAAAACTTAATTCAGATCCATTTATCTTTTTCCTTGGCAGTACTTTATCCATCTGGGATCGCGCTTTGCATGATAAGATAGTCCTTGACTGACGTGGAACTATCTCGTAGTATTGAATATTTTAGCATGGAGCCGAGTGCCACCTGCCCACGACTACTTATATGAGAACGCTTAGATATCTACGTTGGTATTGGCTTTCTGTGTATTTAGGGAACGTATGTAGATTGTATTCCTTTTGTAGAATAACGTGGTTTTCTACTAGTGTGCTTATGCAAACTAATATACAAAAGCTATGGTACCAATTGGTATGGTAAAATGCACTGTATAAATAAGTCGAAAATTTTTAATCACAACTGATATAAGTACCTATAGTAATAAGTTAAACAAAGCAAAAAGAAATTCGACCTATTTTTTCTTGATTTGCCGCTGACGACCGGTTGGTGCAGCGACTGTAGGCAGAGTGTAAGCGACTGCTACGCCCAAGGTCGCGGGTTCGATTCCCGCTCAAGTCAAACAATTGTGGGCATGAACATGGATGTGTGTCTTGGTCTGGGTGTTTCTATGTATAATAAGTATGTATTTACAAAAAAAGTATATATGTATGTTTATCCATTATCTAGTATCCATAGTACAAGCTCGGCTTAGTTTGGGACTAGATGGTGATGGTAGAATATTATTATTATTATTATTTTCTAAAAATAATGTAACGATTATCGTTACATTTTATATTTAAGTATTGTTAATTTATATACAATCATAATGAGTTACACTTGAAGGCTACGTTAGAGCTTAATTACACAATCCATCACGCAGAACTTACCAACACGAAAAGGATTCCAATCTATATTATATCTAATGAGACTCTCTGAGAGTTCTCCCTAAAGTTCTCGAAAGACATGTGAAGTCTGCCAACCCGCACTAGGCGAGCGTGGTGGACTATGGCCTTACCCTTCTCATAGTGAAAAGACGCCCGTGCCCAGCAGTGGGGCAGTTTATATATAGGGCTGATGATGATGATGATGAATGTGACTCTTATAAAGCACGTAGGAATCTTGTGAGTCGGAATAATATAGTTTAACTATTAGGTCCAATTTAACTATCTAAAAGCAGATCAACAGATAATGGACTTGTAGGGAAATTATAAAATGTGATAATTATATAACGATACTGAAATACAGCACAAACATTGATATACTAATATAATAAAGTAAATAAAAACAATTTCAAAGTAAATTACCAACTTACCACCATTTATTTTCGGAAACGAAATTATTATTTTACACATTTTACTTTTTTTAAATAAATCCGAGAGAAAAATGATGTCATCAACGTGTAAACACATCAGACGGAACAAAAAAAAACTGACCATACGCAACCAAATTGTCTCGCTACACTGTATACATCGGTACACAGCGTCCTGTATACAGTGTACAGAACAAGTATTAACCGCCAGTGCTAACGAACCACAAGTTTTAATTACCAATCTCAAGCCAGAGAGACACGAGGAAAATACCGAGAAATATTGTTGACAGATTTTTATTAGGCTGACAGTGCGTAGCGTAGAGTCGGCTCCGTTTCGTGTAAACAATCTGTTAGCTTGTCTCTTTTGTCCAACACGTTTGTGATGTGACTTAAGTATATCATAGCTGAGTATGTTGGTGTAGTCATTAATGTTATTAGAGTTGAATTTGAGGGAACTCTGATCGTTCTACAACCTCTTTGTAATTTTTGATTACGTCACTATAAGATGTGTTTATATTCAATCGTAATTTCACTTTCAGCTTCACCGTCTTTAGAATGCGTCAGTAGCGTTATAAGATATAACGCGCACTTAGAATTTGTTATGTAGATTTCGATAACATTAATAAGATATCCTGCCAAATAATCCAATGATCAAAATCAAGTTGTTGACAACCCGTATATGATTGGCTTACACGCGGCGTGTCCACTGCACCGAGTGTTTTGCCATTTTTTAAAAAATATGTGCAATCCACAAATGTTGCCGTATCCGTTACATTTCTCGCGGATCTTTTACGGATCCTTCACCTTAACCTTCTAAAAAAGTCTTCACCTTATTCATTTTCAATAGATAGGATGGCGAACAAGGTAGTAAATGTAAATGTAGAAGCATTAAGTAATTTACTTTAAAAAATTTACGTTCATAAGCGTCACCTTGTGACCTAGATGAATAAATGATTTTTGACTTTGACTTTTGTAATGCCATAGGTAGTTAGGTAGAATTAAAAAACTATTAAATTCCATTCAGAGTATTTTAATAGAATTTCAATACAATTCGAAACATGATCTGTCTATTGTTCCACCGGGCTTACGTGACGTCAACTATCGTCTCAATCGATTCAGTAAGAAAATAATGATCCGTATCCGTATCCGCGGCTCTTGACACCAAATATACGTATTCCGATCCGTATCTGCGGATATACATTTTTAACGATCCGGCACATCACTAGTTACCTCACACATTGTATTCTCAATGCAGGAGAAGTCTTTATTAACACTACTGAACATATTTTAGACGTACAATATTAGCGTTTGGTTATAGTCTACGAGCAAATAGTTTGCTCAGTGAGACACCTGCTTTAAATTCTCAAGTTCTTTTTATTAAGATAATAAAGCTCCGTATTGCAGCTCTCGGCGCTATAACTTAGTCGTCTTGCCGCAACACAATTTCAATTAGGTATTTTTTTATAAATCTGGGCAAGTGAAAACATTGCGGAAGTTTGTTCGAAGTTTGTCTAGGCTTCGTGTAAGCGGCCAAATTGCGTCCGCGATTAAAATTTGTATTTATCGTCTAACAGGAACATGTGGTCACACTTATGATACACAGATAAAACCTAGTTTGTTATGAATGAACGACCTGAAAAGCACTTATGAGAAATTGTTTTTTTCTTGGTCATAATATAAAGAGTAGACATATTTCTGAGCTTGGCTAGCATGACACGGCGATGTGACGTTCAAATTACTTCGCTTGTTGTAAAGTTAAAATAAGGTGTTATAAATTCGTTAAGGACAGGTAACATAGTGTGAATGTGTAACATTCACAACATGAGATAAAAAAGATTAAATAAGATAAAAATGAGACCCCGTTTATATTGTATACTGGTCTAAACCATAGAATAGCGCAATGCCTTCTTTTTTGGAATACAGATGGCAGTTCATTTTTCAGTCAAATCTCCATAATAGGTACAACTTGGTTTAAATATTTTCACACACAAATTAATAATAACAAGTAATTAAAGCGCAGTTTGAATATTTATGCATACAAGGCAGTTCTTTTTATGAATCTACATACATCACAACAGTGATATGCAAGCCTTATAAAAATGTAGATACCTACTAAACTTTTTTAGTATGCAAAACACAAAAATATAGAAGAATGTCGCGCAAACAAACAACTATAAGCACCAATATAAGTTATACAATTTTTAGGCTTAAAGAGCAACATGATATTTTGGAACAATATCGTTGTTCGCACCACATTTGGGCTAAGTTTTTAAAGCACGCGAAGCAGTTAACGGCATACAACATTTTTAAGCCTGAAAGTTTTAGAAGTACGCATTAAGCTATGCGCACACTATACGCGTAAAACCGTTAACTTCTGTATCTCATAACATAAATTTCGTCAGCTTAGTATCGTCATAAGCGCAATCTAGATAGTGATTACTTTTTTCCTAGAGAATTTGCTAAAAGAGTATGTAGAGGATTCTATATAGACTTGCCTGATTAACAGAAACCTAGAATCACACTAGTGTTTAAAGTTACTCTATGAAAATAGGCTTGTGTCCTAAAATGTAATTAGTGAATGATTCGTTCCTTTTTTAAATGTTAAACCGAAATAACTAATTTTTTCTTCAAAAATCGATCAGCAACATTACTAATAACGGCTTTTTAAAAACCATTTTGAATTAGACGCGCAAATGCTGTAAGCCATCGTGTCACGCAGTGATGGCATGACGGGCAAAACAGAACAAACGCGAATGAAGTTTTATTTTTTTATATTCGATTTGACAGGTACAAAGTTTGACGTTTTAGTTGTATTTACTACCAAAACGTCAACAACATCAATGGCGGACGCACTGTCTGACGTAATGCTCTGATTGGTGTTCACTGTCTCAAGAATAAATATATTATTTTTAGCTTTAGAATCCTAAAAATACCGTTAATCTTACCTTTTTATAATATATTAGTATAAGTATATTGATATCCATTTTCTAGGTATAAAGGCTTTTGAAGTGACCGTATAAGTGTACCAAAATAATAATCATTAAAACTACACATTGTTTTCACATGATTTTGTTCAAAACATTTCTTTCGCATTTTCTCTTTTACATACAGACACCTGTCAAATACCTAATTACCCATGTCTCAAGTCCTTCTAGTCTGTGCAAACCTTTACAATGAAATACTTTCGAAGTATTGAGGTTAGGTCCTGCTTTTCATAATGGCTTTGGGCAACTTTCTTTGCTGAAATTTTTTAAACGCCGTTTAACACGATAAGTTTTGTTAGGAATACCGATTTTTGTGAAATATTGCATGTACTTAAAACGAAGTTAAAATAGTTGATGAGCGAAGAATTTCAGCATTTGCGAGGCGATTAGCACGCAACGTTATAATAGATGTTATTTTCAGTGTTTGCAAGAGTTAACATACAGTTTTTAAAAGGTCTCGAATTCTGCCTAAACAATTATACCTATTGCATAAACTTAGCAGTGAAGTTTTATGCAAAATTCTAGACATCAGCACCGCAAAACAAGGCTACGGTAATGACGTATGGGCAGCTGTAATATGTATGAGGGTAGGTTAAGTTAGAGCCCAAATTTGCTATAGACCCTTCGATTTCTCAATAGCACATTGACGTAGGTTCGACAGACTGTCATGTTCTACACTTAAACAATTTTCAGGTTGTTTCTCTATAGATATTATTCGACTGGTAACGCCAAAGGTTGCGTGTGAGAGATATGTAGTGATATCTAGGTTTTTGGCTGAAATTACTGATATCCAAGTATTTATACATATGTAAGAGGATAGTGCCAGTTAAATGACACTGACATGACGTTTGACAGTTAAACTGTCAAACGTTTAAATAAGGTGTACCTATATAAGTCGACAGGCTCGGCTAGTTCGTTCTATACTTTGAGAGATATGTAATGATATCTAGGCTTTTGGCTGAAATTACTGATATCCAAGTATGTATACATATGTAAGAGGATAGTGGCAGTTAAATGACACTGGCATGATGTTTGACAGATAAACTGTCAAATGTGTACCTATATAAGTCGACAGGCTCGGCTAGTTCGTTCTATTCTTCTTCGACGACTGCTCAGGTATAACGATATGGTTCTGACTATTTAACTGCCACTGTGTTTCAATATTCTGTGTTGCTTGTTCTTTTGTTTAATCATCTAGGAAACAATGTAAGGTGGTGTAATCATTATCTTATTGATATTGTGGGTAGATTGATCGTTTGTGAGATATTAGTAATATGGAATAGAATAAAATACCTACTGTGGATCAAGTTGTATCAATGAGATTCATTATATACCTGTGTATTCATTTAGTAGATTGTGTCGATGCTAAATAATGCTTATTATGTTCTGTTGTAAGACAGACCTTTCTAGTAATATAAAACTACCCACAACATTGATATTTGATATAAATTGGCTGTACCACTGTTTGTTAATTATTAGGTACTTATTGAAAAGAATGATCAAGAGTTTTATTGCCCGTTCTTTCTCTTGGTTCTATACCTTTGCATTGCGAACTGGGCTCTAAATGTAAATGTAGAATCACGACGTAATCTAAAGATATATCCTTGTGCCAAACTGAATAAATGAAAGTATGATTTGATAGTTGTCTCTTTTATTTATCAAAACTGTCTCTACACTATAGGGAGCATTTCTGATTCTGACACGTGCGTTCGATTTGCATAGAGCTTAAGGTTATTTGCTTCGCGTCAGAATGTTTGCATATCCGATTTGTGCGAATAACGCCGCTTATGGTACAAACATTCAATTGTACAATAGAATAAGAGAATACAAAAATACAGAGATGCTGAAAATGAAAATAAAAGTCAGTAAGTACAGTATTTTCCCGAAAAGTATGTACACAGCTCATGATAATATAGAAGCTACCTATCGCATTTATTTTGTAAACTAAAGGCATAAAGATGTTATTTTCAATTAAGCATTTACGACAAAATCAAAATTTTACAGTACTACAAAGTGACGTCTACGATGGTTAAACTAGTTTATAGGTGCATTAAGTGCATATTATTAAGTGTATCGACCTTACGCATCGACCGCCATGTTGTATAAAACGCCTGATTGTTCGTGGAAGAGTTCCTAATCATTTAACATAATCGAATAAAGCTTAAAACTTTCAAGCCAAGGGTTTACCAATTATATGGCCGACTTAATAATAAAATTATATAATCCACATAAGTTAAACTACATGGAAGATTACCATATAATGACATTGCTAATGTAATATGCTATATCGTTTGCTACGGGTAATTGCAAAATTTATAATATTACCACCGATAGTAATTATGGCTTGAACTGGCTTTCAGTACATAAAATTCACAGCCTGAATCTTTCAGGTGAATTAATGAGAAACCGTAAAAATAGAGTTTATTTTTTTAAGACTTTAATAGCCATTTTCTGCTTTTAAGTCATAAAACTATCGAAAGAAATCTAATCGATCACGCCATTTAGAGATACCTACTTGGTAAGCTCAGCAAAAAAGGTTACCAAGTTTAACGTTAAAAAGATTATGAGCCATTTCCAACTAAATGTACATTTTCTACTTAAAGTTACTACGTAAAGCGTCCATGTAAATAGTTAATTGAGAACACAAGAATCCCGTGATCATAAAAGCACGTCTGGGACAAACAAGGTTTATTGAATAAAATTATAAATGGCCGTAGAAGGTAATTTATCCCGTTTTTGTATTACGCATTTTCTACTATTTTTATTTTTATAGCGTCCCCTTTATCGCAGGGGTAAGTAGAGGTGTAATTACTACACCCAAATTTCGCCTCATGAGTTTTAAGTCCCACTTAATAGGGGACCTAAAATGGGTCCTGACTGACATACTATCGCAGAACCGAAACTACTGAAGCTAGAGACATCAAACTTGGACAGTGAGTTCCTTCTAGGTGTGATGTAAATAGCTTCTAATGGAGGATATTCTATGTTCCACTCATAGGTTTGAATTTTAATTTAATATCCATTGACTTTTAAGCAAGCACTATGAAAATGCGGGCAACAGCTGGTCTGGCATATTTCTCTTCCTCCATTTATAACTACACCGACGACTCCAACTCCGCAAATTATACACTGAATACTTCCTCAGAATTCACACTATAATTATTATTATGATGAATACTGTACAAAAATCTTTTGGACAGTTTTTGAATTGTCAAAAAGCCTTGAAAAAGTGTCTTGAAAGCCGGATCGCGGCTTTACAGACAGACAGCGGGGGCAACTTCAATTTGTTATACATATGTAAAGATAGAATAATACCACGTGAACATTCAACAGCCCCAATCAGATTTAAAATATGTACAAATACATATTATGTAAATTAATGAAAGCGCAAAGAACGTTTCATCTTTTCGTACAGACCAATATCGTTAAATAAAAAACAATCATCCCCTTTTTCAGTTTGAATGATGAGATTATCCCGGGGATCCGTTACGACCCTATATGATCACACAATACCGTGCCACGTTGTATACAATCTTCCACATTGAATTGAATTATAAATCTCACAACACGTAAATTAAGACCCTTTCCATTTCATACGTTTCGCCCGAAATCCGGACATATTTACACCGTAATACGTTTTGTTTATAAATATTGCCGTACCTATCCGTATGTGCCCGACAACTAATATAAAATGTTTGTCTTTGTCGGAAGGGGTGCGGTGTGACAGATGACTAATGTTGTTTGTTGAAACTGAAATGGTCCAGGGTTCGTTCAGGGTT
The DNA here is from genome assembly GCA_944739405.2 of Euclidia mi. Taxonomy (NCBI): domain Eukaryota; kingdom Metazoa; phylum Arthropoda; class Insecta; order Lepidoptera; family Erebidae; genus Euclidia; species Euclidia mi. The sequence goes on from OX123190.2 coordinate 52,240,279, forward strand.
TCACTTTATTGTTTACTTTCAATAGACGATTTTGATAAATAGCAACTATCTCTATGGACGTTTGTTATCCCTGGGGCTAAATACGTGTCTGAGAATTGTTATGTAGGTATGAGTTGTACTTGTATATTTGAATATCAGATTTACAGTTTGTCTTATTATATTGCAGTGTAAGTAGCAACAGCATGAATAGACGATTGAGTCTGGGTGGCACGCAACCAACTTATAACTAACCAGTAGGAAGCATAGGTATACGAATAATTTTAATCTTAAATCTTATTTGAGTAATTTTTCCTTTTTTGTTTATAGGTATTTTGATGAGCTTTTGAAGTAGATAGGTTTTCTTCAAATGTACATAGTTTTAATATATTAATGTTAATATTATACCTTGACTTATATACTTAAGTTATAGTGAAATAAAATATGCGTTGGCGTGCCTAGCATGAAGGAAAGGAGAAACGAAGAACAAGTAAGTGAATCTATACCACTCCAAATCAAATGAAAGGCAAGTAAACGAACTGCATGTAATTGAACAGATTTTTTTTATAAATCTTAACGAGATATGCACGTAATGTCTTTAATGTCGTTTAATGCTCAGAGCGGAGTTGTTAGATAGAGAGTCGAATCCTTTGACCATCTTGGCAAATGCAGCAAAGCTTTGTAGGCAAACACAGTCATAAAAATATCGCCACGATATCTGACACAAAAGAGGCACGCCAAATAAAAGAGGTCATAGTAATAGTGGATTATTTGACTGTGATAATAGGTAGTAAGGCAGGTTTAATCTCAAGTAATTACCAGTAACGTACTCAAATACAAATATTGTTATAAAGAGGTGCGCGCACTGTTCCCGGGGGCATTCATCAATTATAATTTATTACAGCATTGTTATCGTGGGCGGAATAATCGCTCATATCCGAAACACCTTCCTAGGGACGTAACCACACTTGGGACCAGATGTTTAATAAATTGATGTTTCCCACCTGTTTTGTAACTCGTAATTGCTTAATTTTGCAAAACTCGTAAACTTGTGCCGGTATTATTATTTTTTTTGTTTAACTTGCCTGTAATTTTTTTGGCTTTATCACAGTCAAACTGTGCGTCGTAGTTGCTACTAACATCGCTTAGCAAGAAAACTATACTGATGAAATATCTTTAGAACATAAGCTTATTAGAAGTAGTTCCAAGTGGAAGTGCTATGTCAATAAGTGCACTATAATGAGAAACAATAAATAATTTCTCATGAGACATCTTGACAATATCTTATAAAGAAACGTTCATACTAAAAATGTTTGTACCAGTTTTCTTTACAACTCTTGAATCATAAAAGTGTCAGTTTTCCCGCCTAAATACTTCAATTACAGTTTGGTATCTGTTTACAAACTCAGAAAATCATTGATGCTAACTAAAACAACATTTACATTTAACTCTCAGTGATATCTTAATCTCACAAAGTAAATAGTAACTACCTAAACTTCTAATGCAACTTAACCAAAATAAACTATTCAACAATACAATTCAAATTAAAATAAAACGAAGAGGCTACCTCAGCTTACATTAGGCCTTTTTAAGTCCTGAACGACACTTAAGAGCTTTCAAATTAATTGACTTAGTTATTGATGAGACCGTCTGTCCTTCGATAATTCTTCAACTTCATTAGACTTCACATTCGAATAAAATCCAGATTCAGCTCAATGCATTTTTATTCGATGAATGTAGAGTAGAGGCACGTTTATGTGTATTATTTGAACATTTTATATTTAGTGAGTCTTTTAAATTGTCCCTAGCGGCAAACGCGCCGGTGGCCTTATATGGTAGGATAAAAAGTAATTGGTGCTCATGTACCTAACTAATGTCGAGGGTATACATACAAAGGCAAGACACTGCTTAATGTAATAATAAGTCTCTCTTTAAACCTCGTCCTAACAAAGACAAGTCTCATTGCTCGGTAGTTTCTAGTCCATAAAATAACTTCGGTTATATTTATTAGGTTAAAACTTCGCACTGATGAAATCTTTGGATTTAAACTTTTCTATGCATTTGATACTTTGTCTTTATAACTAAGCCGTAATTATAACAATGATTGCATTCGGAGTTTAGGTACATTTTTGACTGAAAAATGCTAATGCTTATGATTTGGGGAAATAATTTAATGACTAAAATCATATAGAATTGAAGCTTGGTTAATGTGATTGACAATCATCATTTTAATGTAGAATTCATCTTTGTATTTTAAAATGCTAGTCCAAATCATCTACTAATATATAAACAAAAAATATCCACTTCAATGAAAAGAACCGAATTTATTTAACCGGACGGAGTGGATTTAGTATATTTCAATGTCTGGAGAAATTATTTTATAGTTCTAGCCTTTATGATTTCTCTTAGCAAAACCGGGAAAGCTCCCCGGTGAAAATAACCCGGCATAAAATATAAATGTAGTCATAACTGTTGCCGCGGTATGTCCTATATGACCTATATTACCGTCATCTTCACCGAGATTTACATTTCATAGTATAACATGAGATATCATCTGAATAGTCCCAGTGTGAACGACGGCTGAAGCAACGTTCTTTCGTCCCTCCACGTAATGCAAGCTAAGGAAATTGGATTTTCTTTATTCTCGCGGGTAACTTGATATTGTGTGAATTATGGAAATTGCCTCGCTAAATTGTTGATTTATTGCTTACCATCTATACGATTGAGTGCCGAGGAATTGTTTTAAGTAAACCGTTTATTATTATTGTACATCTTATACTAATATATAAAGCTGAAGAGTTTGTTTGTTTGGTTGAACGCGCTAATCTCAGGAACTACTGGTCCAATTTGAAAAATTCTTTCAGTGTTAGATAGCCCATTTATCGAGGAAGGCTATAGGCTATATAACATCACGCTATGTGCGACGGGAGCAGAGCAGTAGCCTTAAATAACGCGGGTGTAACCGCGGGCATCGTCTAGTGTAAAATATATGTCCTGACTGACATATGTTACAGACATCGTAGAGTGTAAACTCCTAAAGCTTTAAACATGTGATTTGAAAAGTGCGTTCCATGTGAAGAGAAGACACCCATTAAAGAAGGATTTTTGATATTCCACCCCTGGGGGTGAAATACGAAAATCTTATATTTTGGAGTTAAACCTGTAAAGCAAAAGGAACAAATAAAATGTGTTTGCAAATACAATTATGACGTTATGGGACCTTCCGTCACAATTCTAGTCCAATATTATATTGGAATTGTTTAATCAAATACTTTTGGGATTACTGTTGCTAATGCGTATTCAGGCTGCGAAGTAGGCAAAGTCCCAAACGGTATTGGATATTACATTGAGTGACAGCTACGAGACGTTAACGGTTTACGTCAAAGAAATGTAACCTAAGGCATAGAAGTAACACTAAATAACAACAGCGGTTGCTATGATTGATATCTTCTTTCTAATGGCACATGCAGTATGATAGAAAGAGCTGTCGATAGGTTTAGCAGCACGCTCTTATAGCAGCCTCGTGGTAGGCAAACAGTAGACAAAACATAGAGTTAGGAAACCGAGTGTTGTTCGTAACAGTGATGATTTATTGATAAATATTTTTGGTCAAATGTCTAACTTTAGTATGTGTCGATATATTTAAGCCGTAGAAGTAAATAACTAAAATATTGAAATTGTAGTTTTTGCTGTTGACGCCGGACAGTGCTTTGCAAAGACTTGCCAGACAGACAGTACTAAAAAAATCACGTGTTTAATTGTTCGTTTTAGCCATAAAATCTATTGACAAAAAGAATTCATAAACTAATGAGCGATGCGTTGCGATGCGATGCTAAGAAACTGTCACTTAGATTATGTATTGTACGAATTATACCAGATTGGCTAATGCGGCACGGCAGGCTTTGGCAATTTGTTTGCGTCACATCATATTTGACTGTGATATCACGTTGCTTGCTATCGCTAACGTTGGACACTGCTCGATTTTTTTAGAGTTGTAGGTAATCCGACTGCCACGCCGAAGCTTGCGGGTTTGATTCCCGCTGAAGTCAAACATTTGTGTGCATGAATATGGATGTTTGTCTTGGTCTGGATGATACTATGTATAATATGTAATATATTTACAGAAAAGTATATACGCATGTTTATCGATTGTCTAGTACTCGCAGTACAAGATATGCTTAGTTTGGGACCAGATAATGTTGTGTGAATGTGAAAGAATATTATATTTTATGGTAGAATATTATGTAGCGGACTACAAGGCAAGACGTCTTTGATCAGTCAGGATAGCACTAATATGATAAATAATATAGAAGTAGGTAGATTAATTAAAATCGTTGTAATTATTATATTTTATTAATATGTTCAAACTAAAATTACACACTTTTTGTTTAGCTTTGGATAAATAATTCTACCGGGTGTGCAATGTCCGGGCATAAATGTAATGTAGGCACAGCTTTCGGTTTTAAACGACGCCAGGTGCATTCTGTCTTTAAAAACAGTCTTTCTCAAAATGACGTGAACAAATACGGCGGTACTTCTGCTAAATCAAACTAGGCCGCCCAACGGCATTTATCCAAAGTTTTCTTGTGACGTCATTAATAGGCAACCTGTAATAAAAACACCTTCTTAATAATAAAAAATGCTACTCACATCCCTAATCCATCTACTATTTTATAGATGCAAAAATGTAAGCCTACACACACGCGCGTACACTGGAATACTTGGCTTTAGGTTAATAGACGCTACTTTTAAGGTAGGTATCTAAGTAAATTATGTACATTAAACTGGGCTTACTATCAAACGCGCGATAGAAAATTAGACCGCTGGACGTCTTTGTTTATTGCCAACTTAGCAACCGCGGCTACCCGCTGTCGCTTCCAGCTACAGTTTTACATTCATGTCCGATAGTTAGTTTCCGTAATTATCCCTCATTCAAAAAACATCGATATCTCCTTTCACTGCCAAATCCCATCACTAAGGCTATTAAATCAATAAATGTACAAAATAACAATTTGTGAGTTAAATTCATAGCACATACGTATGCAAGCTGTTCCTTTGATTTGCAATACAATGATATTGTGTAAACTTAACACTCATTATAGCATTAATACGAGAAAAGTAAATAAATTTGTTGGAAAATTCCGACTCACTGCTAGAAGATAAAGTTTCTCCTGTTGTTTCCGTTCCGAGAATAGCGGCATCCACATCCCGATATCACATACTCGACGTGTATTAATTAATGAGTACACTATTTAATTATTATAAGCTTACTTACTATTTAAATGCAAAAAAGTTATTAAAAATGTAAACAAACGTCCAACAAATTTTACACTGATGACAGATCACAGCACGGCTATTTAGAGAATGTAGTCAAAGATATGAGTATGTAAAGAGTCTATGCCTCTTTAAATGAGACGCGTAATTTGACGTTATGATTAACCAACTAAGACCAACTGACATTACATGTTGCACGTTCGGTATAAGGAAATTTATAGGGCATGTTCTCTCTAGTCTAAACCTAGTCCAACCTCTCTGGTTTACGTACTAACCAGAGAGGTTGGACTACGTTTAGACTAGAGAGAACATGCTCGCTATATTTCTTTATACCGAACGTGCAACATGTAATGTCAGTTGGTCTTAGTTGGTTAATCATAATGTCAAATTACGCGTCTCATTTAAAGAGGCATAGACTCCTTACAGACTCATATCGTTGACTGCATTCTCTAAATAGCCGTGCTGTCAAATCCCGTTACTAAGGAGTGATGGGATTTGACAGTGAAAGGAGATATCGATGTTTTTTGAACGAGGGATTAATACGGAAACAAACTATCGGACATGAATGTAAAACTGAATCAAACCCGCAAGCTTCGGGGTGGCAGTCGGTTACACTCACGCCAACTGGGTTGTCAAAGTATAGCACTTCAGCAGTTCACTGCTGTACTTATAAGTACATACATAAAGGCGAATCATTTGTGCTGGCGGATCACAAATCGGATTACCTACCACTCGATGCGACGCAAACAAATTGCCAAAGCCTGCCGCATTAGGCAATCTGGTATAATTCGTACAATACATAATCTAAGTGACAGTTTCTTAGTACTTACTGCCTGTCTGGCAAGTCTTTGCAAAGCACTGTCAGTCGACAGCAAAAACTACAATTTCAATATTTTAGTTGTTTACTTCTACGGCTTAAATATATCGACACATACTAAAGTAAGACATTTGACCAAAAATATTTATCGATAAATCATCACTGTTACGAACAACACTCGGTTTCCTAACTCTATGTTTTGTCTACTGTTTGGCTACCACAAGACTGCTATAAGATCATGCTGCCAAACCTATCGATAGCTCTTTCTATCATACTGCATGTGCCATTAGAAAGAAGATATCAATCATAGCAACCGCTGTTGTTATTTTAGTGTTACTTCTATGACTTAATAAGGTTATATTTCTTTGGTACTAACTAATGTACAGTCAGCATCAAAAGTCGATGACCACATTCAGATTTTCAAAATCAATGAACATTATATCACCCATAAATCGCTCAACAAGATGGGTGCCATTATTGAATGAACATCATTAAAGTTCAAAGCTAACTGAACACTACTTGTCAAAGGTCACTGAACACCATTTTGTCAAAAATTGCTGATCGTTATAATATCCGAAAACATTTAGAATCACCAGTTTCAATTTATACCATCGACTTAATTATAGATTTTTTAGTTCAATTGAATTGTAACCTTATTCGTAAGACTTATTTTCAAAAATCACGCAGATTCCGTTCAAATTCATACCGTCGACTTAGTTTATGATTTTTATAGTTACGATTGAATTAGAACCAGAGGGTCTAGTACGAAATTTACACGGTGATGATAGGCTAGTCGACGGGAACAATTTTCATACATTTCCATAATGCGCCCTCTATAGATCGCTACTATCCGATAAGGGCGCTTTTAGAAAATCTATGGAAATAGGAATGTTTCCAACTAGTCAAATCAAGCACTTTTAATTAAATGTCAAAAACGACCTTTGTCAAGGGTTTTGTACGAAATATGATATAGTGACGTCATAGTGTTTTGCTGTCAAGTAGAATACTTATTATTAATAAATTGACGATAAAAAATGTTAAATAAAGTTTTATTTAATTGATGAATTAAACTACTATTATTTTGACATGTTTCACTAGATAAAAATACTTGTATAATTTATTTCACATGCAGGAAACTTCCGTGACGATCGCGTGCAAAACTCGTGGTTTGTTTGAAAAACAAACTCTTGGTAGGTAGACCCCCTACATTCATATACCTAAGACTCATTTTCAAAATTCACACACACACACACACAAATTCTGTTTTAATTCAATTCTTTGTAAAACTGTTTACCCTTGAATGTAAAATAATATTTCTACTTAATTATCACTTTGTATCGAATGTAGACCATTGCGGTTGCAATTATTTATCATCTATAAAATATTGTATTAGCTTGAAAGACTATAGTATTATATAAAATTATTTACTTCATAATACTTTAATAATAATATAATTAATCACATTAGTTTATCAAATGTAACGACCTCCTTTATTTAGTTCTCGGACGTCACTGGCCGAATGACTGGTGACGTGGTGTTATGCTTTTTTTACCATGACTTTGTTTAGCGACTTTTGAAAAGTCATGGTCACCTACTTATGCGCTTTTATTGATAATCATTCATTTCTGGCGCTTGTCATGTTGAGCAATTTAGGTATATTATGGTGTACAGCGATATTGAAAATCAATATGTGGTCATCAACTTTTGATGCTGACTGTACGTGTTCTCCAGTGTTGAATCAATTCTGAATAAACATGTTCGATATAGGGCATTTAATAGCAAGGTTTGCTATTACTAAGGGGTCATAATTATGGACTAGAGAAAGAACAATGCCCATTTTTCTTAGAGACGCCGGCCCAGATGTGGACAGTCAAAAATCGTAGAAGTTCCTATTGCATTCGATAAAAGAGTGTTAAACTAGAATTTTGAGATTGATTAGAGGTCCGTCACATTCATAGTTTTATTACAAGAAGTACTTTTATATGCTCACAAAACATGAGGTGTGTACCCACTTTTATAAGGATAGTTAAAGTATTTCGTAGTTTTGAATAGAAAGGAATAAGTTAATCATTTGGTAAGGGTAAAAATCCGAAAGAAAAAGCCAGAAGTCGTAAAAGATCCAAAAACATAAAAAGCATTCACAATCTGCACGAGCAAAACAAATAGGTAACGAACAAAATAAACTGAATATGACATTATTGACATTTACTTAAGAGTCAAAAAAGTGTTGCCATTTTACAGTTTTTAAATGATATTGATTAATCGATATGGATTTCGGACATAGGTTATCTATATATTTGGTTCAAAATCGAACTTATTTGTAGTTAATCGCAAATATACCTTAAAAATACACACATTTTAAATGTTTAAGGACCAAGTAGAGATTTGCTATTAACTCAAATCACTTGAGTAGAGAAAATGTAAAATCGATAAAGAAGAAGTTATAATCGATTTAATATTATGATTTCTTTACTGGCAACTTCTGATCTATTACGTGTTGGCTATTTAGACGTTAACACATCTTTTTAAACCTATGTATTGAATAAATTTCGCGGCACACCTTTAGTAATGCCTATAAATTAAGTTATAAATAAAAAGGATTCTTCAACAACAAATTTAAACTTTATTGTGCTGTTCATGAGTTCCAAACTGGGCCAGAAATTGGGCATTGTTCTTTATCATTTAACTTTAGCATTTTTTTGTTATGGCGTAGATAGCCTTTGACTGTTTATATTACTATTACCATTAAAAAATAAAGAATCTAGATGAAATACACTTTTAATGATATTTTAAAAGAAAGTATTTTATGCAAAGAGATAAAACATAATTAAAAAAGAAGAGTCCCTCGCAGAATACAATCAATCAAAATGATTTGCCCAATCATAAAAATATATGACCAAACGTACAGTAGACTCATTCCTATGAATTGAGCTCAGGGGCGTGACATGTGAGAGGGCTATATTCAGCAGTGGTCTGCTGTAGGCCACTGCTGATTGGTTGGTGATGAAAGATCCTTCGTTCAATACATATTTGGTTTCAATACAATTCAATGGCATTGAAACCAAACCTCTTATTAATGCAATAAATCTATCTATATGCATGTATAAATAAAACCGATGGAAAAGTTAAAATTCAGCCAATACTTGTTGACTAGTAAATGGACCCGGGATGTATCCCAGTTGTACTGGGATAACGCTAGGACGATGACCGATCTTGAGTTACAGGATTGAGCCTACCTTCTAGTGAACTCACTTTTGGTGTGTATTATATTTTACTAAAAGTAATTGATTTAGGAAATAATCATCATGTCAGCCTAGAGAAGTCCACTGCTGGACATAGGCCTCCCCAACGTTCTCCACACAGACCGATTTTGAGCCAACCGCATCTAACCGCTTCCCGCGGTCACCAGCTTGATCTTAGGAAATAATATTAAAACCTAATTAGCAAAATGTAAATAAGACTTTGAATTTCGTTAAGCTCTATTTCGAATTGCGTCTATACAGAAATCACAAGGGCATGGATTGTTTAAGTTCCCGAAAACGTCCTTGAACTTAATACTTACTTGCGTAGGCAAATTTTCCGTAATCAAACCACTTTAAATTAGTTTACTTCAATTTTGAGCTCCGTTAGACTTTGAAGCATCAACGAAAGCTACTAATTGGTCTTAATTATCTTGAAACTTATCATTAGGTACATTGGAAAATATTTTCTTGAAGGTTTATTGAATGTCTGAAGAAAATCGTCGAAATAAATAATTCGTTCTAGTTACGGCAAATCCGTCTTTTGAGGTTTGTTTGATCATTAGCTAGGATTCCTAGTACCGAAACGATAGATCGTTTCTCTTAATACCACATTGAACGAATGTTTCCTATAATATTGATGGACTGAAAAGTAGGTACCAAAGATTTGTACACAACTATAATGAGTCATGAATTTTCTTTTGAGATTGCTTATTTTCGCAACAAGGATGAATTTTGTATTCATTTTTAATACAATAATTATGCATATTGTAATAGCTGATATAGAGAATATTATTTGCAGCGGTATGAATGCATTGAACAAGTGTAACGAATCAGATTGGATGCTTTTGCAACGATAACTAAATAAATTATCATTCATGGATGGGGAAACACAAGCAAATTTTTTTACCAAGGACTTACTCATAAGAAGTGTTCTTGCGCTTGCCAGTATTAGGATTTTCCATATTCCACAGCTTTTATTTTTTGTAAACAGACCGCCTCACATTAGACTGTATCAAACAGCCCAATGATAGTAAGCCATGTTACCTTTGCCAGACACTCAACTGGCTATCGTGATAAATGAGTAATTTTTACGTATGCGCAGAGATTGAAAGACGTTTTTTGACCAAAAGTAGTTATAAATAAACGCTATATTAAAGATTTCATAACAAACTTACTCTATGTATTAACAGGATTTTCCCTTATTTTCATAATATGATGGCATCCGACTTTAGTCTACAGGATTACTTTTACATACAAAACACGGGAAAACATGAAAACCAGTTCCTTTTCCACCAAAGTGATTTTGGTCCTATTGTATGGGAGCAAATTGTGGATACATACACCAGATTTAGTAAAGAACAATGGCAGAATTAGGTCTGGGTTTGTCGTGGCGAGCTTAAACTTCATATGAACAAAACAAATTGTTTATTTTTCTAATATTTTTTATGTTTTCACTTTGTCTCGATAAAGCCGGATTATTTTATGATGATAAAAAGCATTCCAATTGATTACGAACTAGGTGCTTACTTTATTATTTGATTGTTGCCATAGACAATGGTGTGACAGGAATAGACGCTTGACATTGATGCGTATCGATTATTAAATAAGTAATCGATATGATCGACCTTTATGGGGTTGGTTTGGTTTAAAATATAATAATTAAAATGCAGTTAATTAATTTTTAATCAACATTATATCAATAAGCTAATTCTTTTTTAGCAAAACAACTTTTAAATCAAATAAAAACGTCACAGCATCGTTTTAACGTTATATCGATTTCACATAAAATCGATTTAAAATGTGCAGCTCTGCTTTTGTCTTTGGCTGTGACAGGTAGATGCTACAGAATCTATGCGTTTAGATGTCAATCTGACATAATACCTTTGATAATTCAAACGTACCCACATTGTTCATTCTTAACTAAACATTAAACACCGATGTCTTCTTTTTCCCGAGTGAAAATAGAATAATTTATAGACTCTGTTACTTACGCCGATTTTTTCATATATTTTTATTACTGAGCGCTTCAATTTAATTTCAGACATTTTCATGTATGGAGATCTGTAATTGTACTTTCTTTTCGAGGAGTATTTACACAGGAACGAAACGATAACCTCTACGTCGAGAAAGTTCTAATAGACTTCTAGATTCAACAAATCTACCAAATTTGTACAGAAGTAAACTTAAATAAACCTCAAAAGTTGTATAAATTAACAGTCAGTACTCAGTACCTAGGTATATTTTGCATTTACTGTGGCTAAAACAAGGTCCTTCTTGGGAGACTGATCGCCTAATCATATACAAAAAAAAAACAATTCAGTTACCTATTACTTATAACATACAATAAAAATGGATTTTTCACATATCTGGCGCAGTATTCCTTTGTGCAATGAAACAATAACACTGTTCGTGACATTTTATCAAACAGCGTAAAATAAATATTGCAGTTTACAAATATGTAGCGCTTTCTGATAAACGGGTCGGCATTATAAGTACTACATAATATATTTGCCTCTATTAACAAATGTAAAGAGAATAAAAAATACTTGTTGTATTAATAAATTAGCTAACTTGAAACTAGTCATTCTTTTGTGATTTGAAAAGTACGTTCATTCCTTTAGCCAAAATTTCTAAAAATGTTCTTGGCAGTACTTTCTACTTAATACTTTTTGAGCTGAGTCAATATTTTTTGATTATGTCAGCTAGGAACATTTAAGGCCTAATTTAAACTTTAATTTATTAATTATTCTGCCTTCGCAACGACACATCAAAGTCCTTCGAGGATTCCTGCGAGTGACGCAAGGACTCAGTTGCCTCTTTCTAACTTTAGTAACAAAAAATGTAAATATCAATTTTATTGTTCAAGCCAAAAGCAGTGCAGTCAAACAATAATAACAATGTTTCAAATAACAATTAAGGAACATATATTTTGGTTAAAAAAAATTACGTATTTCGACAATTTCATTTTTAGTACTGTTTTTTTTTTAACTTGAAGTATAGATTGCTCGGATAATCCCAGTTGCTGGAAGCAAAGACCGAAGAAATTTAAAGCAACTTAAATATAATAGAACATCATCTCATCAATGACGTCTGCATATTTCATAATCTGATGTAAGTATTCAATCAAATTAGTAGGAGACCAGTACTCGTGGTCGTTGTTTTAAACCGACCATAATAATTGTAGTAAGTTCGTCGGATGATTGTAAACAATTTATCGCGGCGATACAAAATGGTTTAATTTCAAATACTACTACTATGAGTGGGTTGAAACAATGCTATATACGTAAGTTACAAATATGTTGAATCCTCAACGAGTAGCGCTGGGACGAATCCACACTATATTGTAATTAAATTAACTACATTGCCACATATATGCCTGTATGTGATTGTCAAATTAATAAAACTTTTACCGTAATGCCTACTGATGAAAAACTGATTCATAAAGTACATATTGTAATTAATTTCGTAGTTTATTACTGAAAATATCTATTTAATGAACTCTTTGGCCTGTGTGATGAAATGATTCGGCATCAGAGTTAAATTCAGAGTTAAATCAGAGTTTGTATTACAGGTAGACGTCATAGGATTTACAAATCACGAATGTATCGTGTATTGCTCAGCGATTACCGCCGCCCATGGACATTGGACACTCGAAACAGCAGAGAAGTTACAAGTGCGTTGCAAAAAGAATAGGAAAAGGAGCAGGATGAGGGAGAAGAAAACGGGAATGGAGCCGCCAGCTCTTTCACTTATCGAACGAAACGCAACAGTATGAATACTGCTTTACTTTAAGTCGATTCTTTCAGATCCTAGTACTTACCCGGTCTATTCGGCTGTACTAAGGAATTTTGATTTTTAAAGGTATTTAAATCTAAATTCGCTCTTGTGAATCTTCGATCTGCGGCTCCACCCGCGTGAAATATAGGTACACCTAAACCTTTCTTAGGAATCATACTATCTATCATTAATACCGTACCGTACAAGGTACCGGTAGCTATTGAGTTTACCGCGTTAATATAGATAGACAGAGCACGCCGGACACTTCAATTTATACTATGTGTGGATAGATAGCTGTATTTTGAATCTACTACTACTACTAATATATGAATAAAAATGTGAAACACGTAGAAATATTAACATACAAATTCCTAGTTAAGACGCAGGAAGCTTCAACAAAAGTTTGATATGAACTTCATACACATTTCGCACGAAGCTTAACACACTCCTAACTTAGCACTCTGTCTATTCACAAAGCCGTAAGCGGAATACAGAATGTTACTACACTACAATTTCATACGTTTTTAGTTGAAAAAATCATTTTATGTGCATACATCGTGAAAAGTGCATTTCAAGTTATCTCACATTTATTTATGCAGTTATAAACTATATCTTATTTATTTAATGTATGAAAATGTTCTCATATCTACAAAAGCTTTTTAATAAACTTTCTCTCCATAATGCGTAGGTGTATTTTATTTGATTTTGTTTAAAAATATAGCCATATAAAATATAACTTTGATGTTGAATAAAACTAAAATTACAAGTTACCTCTAACAAAAAAGAATTGAAAACGCTTTGACTTTTAAAAAAACAACCCTTGCACTAAGAATATTCTTCAAATTAATATGGCTTAAAACTTGTTTCATTTTCACTTACTTCTGTTACTCATAGTACCATTTAGTTATATTAAAGATGATAAGCACTAGTCAAACAGTTGCGAATCCGCAGGAGTTAGCGCCAGCTTGAAATTGAATTAATTTTATGCTGCATAGCAAGACATTGGCAAAGTGTTAACCGCTAATAACTACCTATTATTGAGGTAAGGCGACTGCGACATTGTCTGGTTTATCAATACGTTCGCGTTAAACTGACGGTTCCGGTCATCATGGAGGTGACAGTAGTTATGTCTGTAATGACCTCAACTATTCTGGCACTGGTATGAACCACAAGTTGTTGCTATATCTTTGGTATGCAAGAATGGACCGCGAGAAGCAAATTTGAGATTACAGCAACAACTGTTAGAATCATGACGATGACGTAATGGTTGTGATCCGTTTCACTTCTGTTTACGTTTCTGTGAACGATGCAATTAGGTATAATTCTCTTAACATGCGATATTGGAAAATTGACATCCAAAATTGAAAATACCTCTTTTTCTACTGATTATTTTAATTGCAACTTGCTTTCTTTGTTTATATGTGAGATCTCAAAATTTGCTATAACAAACAAAATACTTTGTTAATTTAACTTTAGACTGTCAACCATTGTTATATGTAAATGTCTGATAAGTCGCAATTTAATTGACACCCCAACTTTGAGAAGATCACGCTTAAGATAATAATATAGACTTTAACAATTAAATAAAAGTATAAATAGTATTGACAACAAAAATCAAAAGTAATTTTACAGGTCTTGATAGTTTTTATTCATTTTTATTTAAAGAATTTGGTGTAGGTACTACCTGTATTGGGTCCTTTACCTACATCTCTTAAAACTTAAGGAAAGTTTATCCCCAGCCCAAATTATCCCTAGCGTTTGTCACACATAACTTTTTCATTACCTACATAAATAACGATAGAGCACGATCGCATTATATGTAACTTCAGAAAAAAATAATTATAATGTCAACATTTTCTGAGACGTTTCTTCCTGCGTGACCGTCATCTCGTCGAAGGAAACTAATATAAGGTACTGTACCTATATTTTCTAATGATTACGCGATATAGTTCCGTTACATAAATATTTTATGTATGTACACGTCGCGAAAGTATTAATAAACATGATATTATGTTCTTATTATTTTTGATGTATCTATATTTGATACTAGATTATGCTTGATGATGCCCGCGGTTACACCCGCGTTATTAAAGGCTACTGCTATAGCCTATATCCTTCTCGATAAATGACCTATCTAACACTGAAATATTTTTTCACATCGGATCGGTAGTTCCTGAGATTAGCGCGTTCAACCAAACAAACAAACTCTTCAGCTTTATATATTAGTACTAGATTAGTTGAGGGATCTCAGAAGGCTCTCAATCTATTGAGTTTACTAAACAATGTTGTTCCCTAAGGGTGAGCTGCCACTGACCTAGGGTTGCGGCGTTGTCGGCCAAGTGGAACTGGTGTATACCGTTAGTCTTATGTAAAGGCGGCGCGTAGGTATTCCGTCCTCGTCAGCGATGACACAAACGCGGTCAATTTGTGTTGTTTTGCCAGCCGTATATGCTCTAATTTGAATGATATCATATGATATCATCGTCTAGGCCGTGCTAAATCTGCCTAGATCTCTTTATCTTTGTCTTATTATCGTTTAACTTTTATAAAGTGGGGCCCGTGCTCCGCGTTTGCGGAAGCTAAACTAACTGCGCTTTCGGACACTGCGGTTTCTCATACACGCCACGCGGTGATTTTTCTGCACTGTAGAATTCAAAATCACAAGCTCATCCTCCCCCTCTAGTTCATGCATAGATATGAGACTATTCTCAAAAGGCGTTCGGGGCCTACCCACTAAAAAAAATCAGTGTCTATCGACGCGACGTCCAGAATTTCGAGACCACGTTTCGCTGAAAGTATTTTTTGCCCTGACCTCGCAGAAGCTTTGCACATACTTACTTAATATCAATTACATTAACTAGAAAAAGTTAGATACATGATATTAGATACTCCGATTCCACCCACGCACGATTCATTACTTCCCACTCGGCCCACATATCCAATGTCTTGATATCAAATAAATAATTACTGTAATTATTTTCCTACCCTGTAATATGGTAGTCAGGATCCTACGGACTCCCATCGGGAGTAAAACGAACTTCCAACATAATTATTATAACAAAACACTTAAAATTAGGGAGCGAAAACTTGAAGATAACCCATGTCACATAACTTGTAGAAGTTAGTTCGTGACGTATCTGGGGTACGCTAACTATTGGTTATGTACTTACTTGGGAAAGTATACGTGTATATTAGCTGTAGGTATGTGTGTTGTTATGTACAATAAAGTTATTAATAGCGATACATGTTTCTAACAAATAAACACGCCAAAAGTAGAGGTATGCAAAAAGTAGGTACTTATGTAAAAATTACCGCACATGTTTTTCGATTGTACCGGTTTACTGTTTGTTTGAAGGAAACCTTTGTATATGTTTGAAGAAAAGCTTTAGATAACGTACAGTCGTTCGAATTCCAAAACCAGTTTAACATGACTTTTGCAAATATGTGGCGCCCCCTTTCGCGTACCCGCCGAGCCATGATCCACACACACACATCACCGCGCACGAAGTCATGTGAGGCTCAACTTCCGACGTCAAACAAACTCTACATGTAAACACCCTCGCAACGTAGAATTCGTGTTATCGCACTCTGTGTGAAATTTCACAGTTTACACCTAACTTTCTGACGCCAGGATTGTTAGAATAGTTGTGAAGGCAAGTTGATTGGCGAATTATTACAATCCTCAGACTATAGAAGTTACAATCGCTCTGATTTTATCATGAAAGCTTTTTGTGGTTGTTACTGATTAATACGTTTTAAGTCTTTAATTTCAGTCCTTATATTTTCCACCATGAGTAACTGTATCAGTTAAACGTTCATTTATTATTTTTAAACCTTTTGCCAAACTGAAACGATTATATTATTAACATCTTCTGCCACAATACAATAAGTAAGGTTGAGTGATCTTATAGATACTATTGAAACACATCGGAACCCTGATGAATAACCATATCGGAACCGCGATATTTATAATTTTTATTCGCAAAATGAGCTATTGCAGTAAATAATTAAAAAAGGGGTGATTGTTTTTCGAGACCCAGCTACAAAAATATACTCAAATGTTTCAATAAATAATTACTACTTTCAGGAATATCCTTTTTTTATTAAATATATTGCTATAAAATAATAAAAATATAACAAGTAAATATTCCTTAGATATCACGCATAAAAATAACAATATTGAAGTAAATAAATCCCGTTCTCTGGTCAGACTGTTTGTTAAGGTATTGCGAACAGGACACGACATATTGCTATGAATCCCCCAGACAAATAAATGTTATTATTTGTTCTATGTCAACCTGCAAAAAAAATTGGTCAACAGTGAACGAACCAAATTACTTGGAGAAAACAAAATAAAGGATTTTTTGTAGGGTCGGATGTTTGTTTGAGAAATAGTCTGTATACTTTAATACTAAATGTAAGTCTAATTCAACTGTAAATGTAAGTCTGCTGTCAAACATGCCTACTTGAAATGTATATTATTTGTATCTATTTAGAAGCTACATATTTTAGGAAATGTAGGGTGAAACAAGTATTATAGTAACTAATTAAAGAACTAGAGGCTGTAGTGCCAAAATAAACGTATCTTTTTTTCTAGCTTTATTCATCATCATCGTCATCATATAAGCCGATAGACGTCCACTGCTGTACATATGCCTCCCCCATGGCTCTCCACATGGACCAATCCTGAGACACCGCGCGATCCCATCAAGATGTTCAGTCTACCTTGCGGGAGGTCTACTTCTGCTGCGACCACAACGGCCATCGGTTCAATGGCTATGTGCCCTGCCCACTGCCACTTAAGCCTGCTATTTGAACAAGTATTTCGGTGACTTTGGTTCGCCTGTGGATCTCCTCATTTATGATTACGTCTCACAGGGAAACTCCGAGCATAGCTCTTTCCATCGCCCTCTGAGTGAATTTGAGTTTCCTAATGAGGCCCATAGTGAGCGGCCAATTAGACTCTTTCCTTTATTAAATGCTACTTATTCGTAATATCCAGCAATTTATTCAGATGCTATTAGTACCGATAAAATTATTCTTCATGCTTATTTCTTCCCATGACAAAACATGAAAAATATGTAAGTATGTGTAACTTTATGAAGGAAATTAAATGCTCAACAAAAGGTTGCAAACAAAAACAAAAACTGTATGCGCAGAAGTACGATACTGTTTTCATGCGAATACGTAAAAAATTCTATAATTTACTTCCTAGGCGAGAACTTGCAGGCTACAATTAGCAGTTTTCAACATTTGCAAACATACCTGTGTGGTTATATCATACAAGTTTATAGACTACCCTAAATCAATTTACCTAATAGAGCAAGACCCCATGATGGCCAGACCTTCGTTATTTTATAAAAGCTGAAAGATTTTTATAGTTGTTGGTCGTTTTACCTGTATAGGAGACATGTACAGATATTTTTAAGCTTTTTTAAAATAACGAATGTCTGGTCATCGTGGGCTCTTGGACTGTAAGATATTTCATCATCCTTGTCCACTGCTGGATATAGTTCTCTCACACACACGCTCTCAACACTGAGCTCAATTTTCCGCTCTTTGTGTCCAGATAATAAATTTCTCTGATGTTCGACCAGAATACAGCTAATTGCAGTTATTATTATTAATGTTATGTTAGTTACCTTGATTAAAACATGTATGCTGTATACAAATTGAAACCGAAGATTGCTGTGAAGCTGACCATGTAGTATCATCATGTCAACCTAGAGACGTCCACTGCCGGACATCGGCCTGTGTGGAGAACCTTGGTCCCTCAAGGTTCTCGAGACCGATTTTGAGCCGTCCGCATCCAACCGCAAAATATCCAAGCACTCAAATGAATGCATCAACTAAATGTATTGCAGCGAGCGGGCAGTTCAAAGTTAGTCTCTTCACATAATAAATCTGTCGATATCTCCGCTCTCTACTCAATCACGCCGACGACGAGAGTCTCTCAAGAAGATTGTTCACTCTCATCGTTCTTGTTAGCTTCTACGACGCTTATTTTTATAATTAAGCTCGAATTAAATTGCACGGATTTTTATCGCAATTTTTTCTCATTGGTTGTGCTTTGCTGCAATCTGCTCAGCTCAGTAATATGCGTGCATTTTTAAAAGACTGTTAAAGCAAAATATTTTATGATTATATCTGTTAACTTAACCCCTTGAGTGTTCTACGGGCACGGTGTGCCTGTAAGAGAAATAGGCCGGTAGTGTCCTGCGGGTACGGTGTGCCCATAAGAATTTGTGTGAACTTCACTCCGGTGTTGTGTGATTGGTTACAATAATAAAAACGTACATTGACTAGTTACAGGTTAACCAACATAATACCAATAAAGGAGAATGACCAAATTTGTATGGAAGATGGGCTAGGTTTGCTTCTCGATGATTTGACCAGTAAAATATAATAAATATACTCCTTATTAAATAAAGAAAAAATATAAAACGATATTCGGCGGCAGTTCTTAGCTATCGGACATTAAAGATTTCAAATATTTTGAGGTTAAGTACTGTGATAGGAATATGATTTAATCATATAAATAGTAGTAAATTAGTTAATTATCGCCCGTGCTTCGAAGAGTACTTACGTTAAGCCGTCGGTTCCAGTTGTCATGAAGATCTTTCACCATCGCACGTTGTTACGGGGAGTCAGTACCCTCCAATAAACCGATACTTACTGGTCTGAACATTGACATATATATTACGGTCTAAACCATACAATATCGCTTTCCTTTTGGGTTATGGCGTTCAGACTATGGAAAAGCTAATATTCTGTCATATCTGGTTAGACTAGTAAGCGAACCCAGGGCTCCTAGGCGTTGAAGTTTTGGATGCAACCGACATAACTCTAGGACGGTGATGATATGATTTAATCATATTACCGGCATTTATTAGAAGCCTCTATGTATATTATACAATATAGAAAATAGTTGTAAAAAGAAGTGGAGCTACGAAACAAACGCTTGTACATTATATTAGTTTGCGGTTTTTCAGTCTGATATATTTCTTACTGAGAATTCTCAATACCATGTGGTACAATTAATGAGAATTTCAGTGAGGCTAGTTCGCAAAAGATAAGCTCATTCCATTGGACCTTATTACAAAGTTGGCATTAAAACAACACTGTTTTATGCTTAATAGGTGAAAATGATGAATGAAACTCAGTTTTTATGTTATTCTTTTTTTCTATTAGTTATTATACCTAAATCTTCTTCTAATAAATCACCTCAAAATGAAGCAGGAGCTTGTATATCGTATACCATAATGTGGTGCAGGTATGGCCTCAGAAGTTACAAAAGCTTCAATTAATGTGTAGCATTATAAACATAAGACTCCGTTCAATTCCTGAAACAAACAATTAAAGTAGTTTGAATATTCGGTGAGGAGAGCACGAGAGAATTGTAGGAATTGAGAAGAGAAGTAAACAACACTTACACAGACTGGCGCTATCCATGATGTCAAAATATTGAGCTCCGAATCAGATAGCTTGTCCAAAGTGTGCTGCCGAGGTACCGCAAAGGAAGAGTTAACATAACTGCAATCCTCACCACGGCTAGTTGTTCTAAGTCCAGACGACATACTAATGTTACCAATAAAGACTGTCTCATACTTTAGTCAACCCACGAGTCTTGATAACACGAAATAAAATTGTTTGGCCCACAAAGGATTGTTCAAGTCAATATAAACGACAATAAATTACTTATTTTCCAATAAATAGATATGAGCATAGATGAAAAAGCAATTTGACTGTTTTCATGTCAAAATAACTGACGTGAGACCAGAGAGGTTGGAGTAGTAATAAGGTTAGGTACCTATATTTCTTTGCGTAAGACATTACAGATGCCAGTATAATAAAAATATGTTCCCATATTTTCGATAAGTACAAAACATTATTTCGTGGGTAATTTGTTGCAAAAAGGATAAACATAATATATTATTTATCGAAAATATTTCACCACAATACATTTTTCAAAATATCATAAGATTTTGGTGTTATTTTGCTTATTAGAACTTTTGTTTCATGTCACCTTGTTTTCACTATGAATGCATTTTTTTCCTATTAAAAGGGGTTTGCAAGAATCTGTAAACATTTGCCTAAATATGCAAAATGAGTTTTGAATATGAAATGGCGATGTCACGACCGGAACAACGCAGATACTTTTAATTTTGAACTAAAAATCCCCGTTTCGCTTTAAATTAAAATTAATATATATAAAATTATAAAATAAAAGAAGATTTTCTAGATATGAATGGTTTAGAAGCAAACGTGCCACAAAATAGCCCAGTTTTGGTCATTCTCCTTTTTACCATATTTCCAAGCTTGCAACCGAGAAAAATAATAAAATTGCTTATTTCGGTGCTCAGTTTTCTCCGTGCCGCCATATTGCGCTGTGGCGATGAACTAAGTTGAATTTGTGATTTTTTTTTAATGTGTTCTCACCGCAATCGTTAAGTGATTCTATTAGTATTTTATATTAAATTATTGACAATTTAGTGAAGTATATGTTTTAAATATTTTTTTAGCCAGTTATAAAAACATTTACAAAAAAAGTGTTAGTAACTCTTGAGATGCAATTTTTGGGCGTTGGCAGCTAGCCGTCCTCCATATTTTAAATGATTATATGTAAGTATTTATTAATTACTTAAAAAAATAAAGATATGTTTCTCACTAAATTGTCTTAGAATCCATTGTTAATAAGACATTTTGTATTGTTTTTGCCATAAATAGGTATAAACATGTTTTGTGAGTGAGAAATGTTTTCCGTCGGATCGTCAAAATGGCGCAAATACTTTCGCTGCTATGAATAAATGGTTATTGTGAAGTAATATCGGTGAACTGTGCTAAATTAATGTATATAACTGTCGCGTCGTCTACCCGTGTGAATATTAGTGCAGTGAGAAAGGGAATTTTGTGAATAATTTATGTGTATTTTGGAAAAATGTTTCACATGGTGTAAGAAAAAACAAAGTGACCTGCATTTATAATTTTTTTTCGATATGAAAAGGTTAAAGGTAAGCTAATTTAATATAATTCTCATTTAGAGTAACTTCTGAACTGTATACGGTTTAAAATTTACGTCATATAATTATACCAAACGCGAGAAAATTATTTTTTTATAACCTAGGATCTTATAAACGTTACATCTTCAAAATGGCTGGACACTACCGGAGAAAATGCATTTTAGAGCGGGGCATGCGAGGGGTTAAGGACGCTATTGCTTGTCAATGATAGCAGTCAGTGAAATAAGATATTATGCTGTATAAGAGTACACCCGCGGTGTCAGTGACCTACATCTAAGACGAACCTGTGTGTCATAATACTCATAATATAAAAATGCGTTTAGTAGTTTTTGCGCGCAAGAGTAACAATCATTCATATATCAATCCACCATTAAACTATTTTGTAGCGCTTATAGTGTAACTTGTCTTGCCGTTCGCAACACGCCGGCAAAGTAAAGCAACGCTAGCACAGGTCGCCACTTGGATGGGTGACCGGGTGTAGCTTTTACAACAGAGCGGTACCATGCTTCGGGGAGCACTTAATCATGTCAGCCTCTGTTCTTGTCTGTGAACAATAATCGTTAGGCGAACTTCGACACGCGAAGAAGTGTGTTAGGCAGAGTCGGCGATTCAAACGAAAAAACAGAAAGACCACCACATACGAGTAATACATAAGTTGATAATTATTGTCATTAATATGACCCTGTATTTATATTTCTCCTTTAATAATAACTGGTATCAGTCAGGTACAGTCCGTGTGGTGACGGATTAAGAATACGGAATATCACCACCCCATATCATCCCAGGGGTGTCGTAAGAGCCGACAAAGGGAGCATATTACGCAGAGAAAAGCATTGTAAGAGAAGGAAAACTTGATACAAACCCTATAACAACCCGTTTGGCCAGTGTAGTATAGTAGGCCAATTCTTCCTTTCATAGGAGAGAGCAGCAGTGGACTGTTAAAGGCTGATGATGATGAATAACTGGTATTTAAAGGAGGTCCTTGATTTCTCTCAAAACGTATTCAGACTTGGATTAGGGAAAAAGAAGCCTGAGAATATCTGTATTTTTAATATTATATTTCTTTTTATTGTTAAAATAAAAGGATATTAAGTAATCAAGGAATTAATTATTACGCATACTTTTGACCTAGTGCTGTCTTTCTAATAACTCCGTGTAAAATGTGCGGCTTAAACATTTTAATTAATAGCAAGTTATTAACAAAGCTTTCAGAGGAGATTCGATATAGCAGAGGTAATTATAAACTGGGCAGGTTTACCTGCAACTAACACGCGCCACCTTGCCAATATAACGTACAAATATTCATATATTTCAGTGTATAATAGATAAATTATCAGTGTATTCTATCTGTTAATCTTTACATTAAATCAACCAGAATCAAAATGGTATTAAATGTGGTAATAGATTTTATATCTTATTAAGGTCCTATTTTAAGACATAAAAGATACTTAAATAAGAACCATTTTTGGCATACCTTTTAGTAGTAACAAAGAAGTCAGATTAATACAAATCTGACATCTTTGATAGTAACTATTTCATTTAAACTGCTGCTGTTAATTGTGTCACTGCATATTAAATAACCTTTACAGCTCCTAGTTATTTTTAGAGTCTATTTATGCAAGGAGGTTTTACAGAACATTTATATAACATACACGTGGTTGAAACTAACCAAAGAAAGTAAGTTAAAAGTAAAATTTGCAACATATTTCACGGCCCTTCGGATATTTTGTTGAAATGGTTGGCAGACGCATTACAAAAACTATTTCCGAACTACTTCTTAAAATATAGTTCTCTATTTTGAATACGACTTAAAAAAATAGAACGTATAAAATCCATGTAACACTTCCCTTTATCAATATCACACTTCCATAGTCAAGCCGTAGATAGCCAAAATTAATCTTACGAAATAACATTCTATCTCCAAAATACCAATATACGCCGCAGCTTCATGCTTGTCAAATGTCTCGGATAGCCGGAGCGGCAGTAACGCGTGTTCCAAGGAAGACTTATGACTACCCTCGTCAAATACCTACTTGGGGTAGACAGGGCTGTCACACAACACGAAAAACGTTTTACTTGTACCAGCATTTTATTGGTTTCAATTTCACTGTTGCGTTGTCGCGGATAATACGGCAACGGTTTTGGCTCCACGTGCCGCCTATTAGTGCAGGATGCCGGATTTTGTCTGATGAGTCATGACTTTATAATACGATACGTATATTGAACGTCGGATTGCTGTACCAGTTTATTTTCGTTGGCTATTTTTGGGAGCGATGGGTCAGCTTTTTTACAGGTGGGCTGTGTACGTGTGTGATGTAATCGAAATACCACTGTCTGACTCAATCGTAATGAAACCGCAGAAATAGAAAACTTTTAATTTGACTAATAGGATTAACATTGCGGAGGTTTGGGTATTTTCGTCAGTTGGTCGATAAACGTGTCAAACAGCTGATTACTAATTAGTTTACATGTATGTCTTTGAGTGGAACAGACGAGTTATATGTGGAACAAACTAAATAGTATTAATCTGAATTCATACTGAAATTTGTAGTCTGAAAATTGCCTAAGGTTTTGCTGTCTGTTTGAACAAGCTAAGTTATTAGCTAGTAAATATCAATCATAAACTACAAAGACCAACTAATCGGCTTCCTTTTGTCTATAGAACTAACAGGTCTACTTAGATTGGTCTTGTCTCATTTATCTTGTAATCTGAGGATGTGCCTCGCTGGCGTAAATCGAACCTTCTGTCGTTGTACGTTCGTTCGTTCTATTTATGATGTAAAGGTTTTGCCTTTACTGAAGCGACTGCCATCTGACCGCCCAAACCCGAAGGAAAGGCATGCGCCAGAGCCTCGTTCTGTTTTTGTCAGGTGCATCAACTTGCATGTGAGGTTGGCTTGGACCCCGAAGATATTGGTGGGCCCGGACACACCCTCGATAAGTAAAATGAACGCTTTTAAACAAATATTTGTTTAAAAAGAGTCCTAGAGCCGCTTAAATACTGAACCTGTTATGTATCTTTTCAATGCCTTGACAACTAAGCTATTAAATGAATGACTGTATCATAATCAATGGCCTGGCGTTATCTCGGTTGCATCCAAGACTTGTACAAAAATAATTATATTCTATTAATTTCTAAATTAGGTAACTTTGCCACAGAGCGACTGCTATCTGACCTCTGCCACCCAAAGGATTGATATTATGGAATGTACCTGTTGCATAGATTGTTTAGTCAAGGCTTTATTGTACATACATATTGCTGCGTGGTGTCGGCGGAGTAGAATAGCACCACCCCATGTCTTCCCGTGGGTGTCGTAAATGGCGACTAAGGGAGTGTGTGGAAAAGTACTGACCCCTTGTAACTTTGTTCACCGTTATACTATACCATCTGTCCGACTCTTTCTCCGGTCGTAACGGTCCCCGTTCCATTGGGCACAGAAGGACAAGGACGAGTATGTGCACCTGTGTCTCGCGCATATACTTGTGCACGTTAATATATCCTGCGCAACTGACCGCTTCCGTATAAGGACTCCGATTTAAGCTAAGTCCTACGGCGATGGGGGGAGGTAGAGAGGTTTGACGCGATGCTCGTCGGGCTTTGTCTGACTCCTGCACGTAGGCGGCCTTGGGGGTGTAGTATTACATCGTGGTCGCTTCTGCTCTGCATCGGGATGACAGAGCGGATTTCGGCAGCACCCGAGGTGACAAAGCAGCCCTATTCAGGGAGGCACTGCTTTCCTTGCTCAGCCGGGGAGGGGGCTAGAAAAGGTGCCATAAAAAAATGCTCATCCCAACCTTAAAGGAGGGTAGCAACCGCGGCTGCCTCTGCATCTTAAATTCGCGGTCGATGCCACAAGAAAAAAATGTATAAAATATCAACACCAATGACATTCGGCGCGTGGAATGTGCGTACGCTTCTTGATCGCGAGTCAAATGCCTGTCCTGAGCGAAAGACTGCCATCGTAGCTCGAGAACTTCATCGCTACAATATAGATGTAACTGCACTCAGTGAAACACATCTACCCGATGAAGGAGAGTTGGTAGAACACGGTGGCGGATATACTTTCTTTTGGAAAGGAGCTCAGAGCCGCGTAGGTCAGGTATAGGCTTTGCTATCAAGAATAACCTTGTTAAAAAACTACAAGAGTACCCTGTACACATCTCCGACCGCATTACCACATTACGCCTTCACATGGAATATGACAATTACCTTAATATCATCAGTGTCTATGCCCCTACGCTAGACAAGTCTGATGAGATTAAGGACAAATTCTATGAAGAATTAACGCAGTGCCTAGATAATATCCACCCGAGAGAACAGATCCTACTCTTGGGTGACTTTAACGCCAGGGTCGGACGAGATTACGAGGCCTGGCCTAAAGTTCTGGGCAGACACGGTCTTAGAAATATGAACAGCAACGGGCAGTTGTTGCTTAGCCTTTGCGCTCAGTTAGATCTTGCAATTACGAACACCATGTTCAGATTGCCCGCCAAGTACAAGACAACGTGGATGCACCCCAGATCGAAGCACTGGCACCTAATTGATTACGCTATCGTGCGTCAACGAGACCTTTCTCAAGTTCAAGTTACCCGTGTCATGCGTGGTGCTCACTGTTGGACTGATCACCGGCTCATTGTCACTAACTTACGTCTTCGTCTCCGGCGTCCTTGTAGATCGGAAAGATCAAAACAGGAGCGCCTGAAGCTTGAGCAACTCCAAAATAATAACACGAGGGCAAAGTATGCCGAAACCTTAAGCACTGCTTTGCTGCCCCTCGATCCAAATTCCGGTGAGATCAATACTGTCTGGAGGGCCCTATGTTCTCATATTCTCGTAACCGCTACATTTACTTTGGGTCTGAAAGTCCGAAAACATGAGGACTGGTTTGATGAGAATGATGGGGTACTAATGGACGCTATTGGTAAACACCGTCGGCTCCTGAGGCAGCACAGCAGAACACAACGAGGTGGAAGTGTTATGGAGATACGTCGTAGTGATATAGAGCTGCGTAAACTCGCACGGAAAGCGAAAGAGAGATGGTGGCAGGAAAAGGCTCGTCGGATACAGTGGCTCGCTGATACCAACCAGCTCGGTGAGTTTTACTCTGAGGTACGAAACTTGCTCGGTATATCCTCCACAGCAAAAGTCCCACTCAAGCCGTCCAGTGGTGAAGGGCTTCTTAAAGGCAGGGAGGAAATACTCGAGCGATGGGCGGAGCATTTTAACAACTTACTTAACGTGGATCATTCTGTCGACCTAGACCACGTTCGCTCCTTACCTCAACAATCTCATGCCCTCGAGCTTGACGAGCCAGTGTCAGTTGACGAGGTAACTGTTGCTATTAAACAACAACAAAATAACCGCGCGGTTGGTGTTGACTGCATACCAGGAGAGCTATTAAAGTACGGCGGTGAGGATTTGTACTCGGCGATGTGGAAACTTTTTGTCGTTATGTGGGAACAAGAACAAGTCCCTTATACTTTTAAAGTATCTCTAATTCGGGCCCTATATAAGGGCAAAGGTGACCGAGCTGATTGCAATTCCTACCGCGGTATTTCTCTACTCTCAGTGCCTGGGAAAGTCTTCGCCAGAGTTCTCCTAAACCGCCTCCGCTTCCGACCTGACCGTGGCACTTGAGAGGCGATTTTCTCATTGCGACAATTACAAGAAAAAAGCAGGGAACAGGAGCGCAATATGTATCTCTGTTTTGTTGACCTTGAGAAAGCTTTTGATAGTGTACCGCGAGAAGCCCTCTGGATAGTACTGCGGAAACTTGGATGCACGGAGAAGTTTGTAAGACTACTCAGACTCCTGCACGACGACATGCAGAGCTGCGTCATTGTAAATGCAGATCAGCCAGCGTTCTTCCCCGTTACCTGTGGGGTAAAACAAGGATGTGTACTTGCACCAACACTGTTTGCGTTATACTTTGCAGTCGTAGTTCGGGAAATGTTACAGACAACCCCTGAAGGAATTCGCATCCGTTTCCGCAATGATGGCAGTCTTTTTAACTTAGCCAGACTCAAGGCTCACATTAAAGTGTCTTACGCACTGATCACAGAGATTATTTATGCAGATGATCTATGCTTTGTGACCGATTCCCCAGATGGTCTGCAGCAACTTATGACCACCTTACACGAGTCCTGCCGTAGTTTTGGTCTGAAGATTAGTGTCAAAAAGACGGAAGTAATGTCTTTAGATATTCATGGTCAAGAGACACTGACCATCAAACTCGGTGATGATGTACTTAAGCAGGTCAATACATTTCGTTACCAGGGGAGCACCATAACATCAAAGTGCGACCTTGACGCTGAGATCAACAGTCGGATCGGTGCCGCAGCTGCGGTATTCGGTAAACTGGATCGCAAGGTTTTTAGCTCACATGAACTTAAGCTGGCTACCAAAATTGACATATATAAGGCGGTGGTGTTACCAAGCATACTGTACTCTTCTGAGTCATGGACAGTTTACCGCCGCCATATACGGACGCTGGATCGTTTCCACCTGAAATGTCTGCGCAAAATACTTAACATTCGTTGGTCTGATCGCATTCGTAATACAGAAGTGCTGCGGAGAGCCAATATTATGGGGATTGAGGCTTATCTCATACGCAGGCAGCTGCGTTGGTGCGGACACGTGTCGCGAATGACCGATCAACGTACAGCAAAGTGCATCTTTTTTTCTGAACTTGAGGAGGGCAAGCGTAAGCATGGCGGGCAACTCCTTAGGTATAAAGATGTACTTAAGCGCCACATGAAAAAGTGCGACATTGAGCCTTCCGAGTGGGAACAAGCAGCAGATTGTCGGCCGGAATGGAGAACTTTGGTGAGAACAAGAGTCAAAGACTTTGAAAGTAATCGCTGCTCTGAACTAGATGCCCGACGCGATGAACTGAAAGCACGCCCACCTTGTGCTATAAATTATAATTACTGCAATGGTGTGCTCACCTGCCCGCATTGTGCGCGAACCTTTACCAATAAGATCGGCTATGTTAGCCATACACAAGCACACCAACGACAGTTATAACGGAGTTGAAGAGGTCGCCGTGGCCGAAATCGGTCGAGGAGGAGGTATTGTACATACCAAACTGGAAAATACGCAGGGTAATATGACTGATTTCTTATGATTATATGTAAAAAAACATTATTCATTCATAAATCATTGTTCATTGCCTGACTTTATTATACCCTTACCTAAATTATCCAGTTTTCTTTGACTCAAAAACAAACCAGACACGCCTACCCAAACATAATTAATTATTCATACATCTTTCATAATTAAAACAACTAACGATAACACAATATTTTCTCAATTACCAACTACTTTTGTGATAGAAATTAATAAAACATATAGTTACAAACTTTGCGTATAAGTTTGTGTGAGAGTACGACAAATTAACTTCATGTTTCGCTTCACAACTACGGTAATAACTACCTTATTACTATGTGATGAAGAGGTTAAATTAGCGTGTACGTTTACCGTGAAATAACACTGATACCAGTACATTACGGGGTGTACTAGTGACATCGTGTTTACACAGTGACAGGAACTAATTTAGTTGAACGCGAGCTCTTCGGCATGTTATTAATTTTGTCACGATCCCATTGTCACGTACATTCGTTATAATTTAATTAACCCCAGTCAATGGAATGATAATTATAATTAGGCGTGTAGAGACGGCAAATATTTTCATATACGTTATTCTTCTGTGTGGGTATGTCATTGAACTCTTATGCGGCTAGATCGATTTGGACCCTGGATGGTTTAAATTTACTAGTTGTTTACGTCCAGGATTAAGGTAATGAAACAAATTGACTGAAAAACAAATGAAATCATTTTATTGACTTCATCTAAGATGAAGATCTATCATCTAAGATGCATTAGTTTATTAAGCGTTAATGTATTTAGCAATAAGAATGAAGTAAATATTCTCAGTAGAACATTTCCCAACATGCAAAGACAATTCAACAACATATTTATTGCATACTAAAGTAGTTACTTAATAATCTGTGTTGTTCTTTTAACAAACCCATGAAAGTAATATACCAAGTTAACAAACAAACTATCACATTTCTATCTCAACAGAATAAACAGACTTTCTCGTTTAGTTTCTATACGATACTTGGAACTCGCAGCGTAAATACGCCGAGTGATACATTAACATAGCTGCAGTACGCAGCTTTTTAAGGTAGTAGAGCCTTGCTGATTTCAGCATGAATGGGCCGGCTCGACCGGGGAAGTACTACCCTCTCACAGAAAATCGACGTAAAGTAACGGTACCTAAACTGTTGCGTTTCATTCGGTGAGTGAGAGTGCCGGAGGCCCTATCCCCTGTTCCTTCTCCCTCATCCCACTCCTCATCCTATCCCTTGCCCAACCCCAAGGGGCGGCAACGCACTTGTGACTTCTGTGTTATTGCTTGTGTCCATGGGCGGTGGTAATTGCTTACCATCAGGCGATCCGTCTGCTCGTTTGCCGCCTATTACCATTAAAAAAAAAACGCAGTGACAAGTAAATTACAATTACGTAACACTGCAGTAATGTAACAAAAACACAAATTAATTGAATAATATTCTTAAAAGCAAACACATTCGATTCCTATATTTTAAACAAACATGTTAGCTTTTATATTAAGCATTTCCGGACAGTATACAAATTTATCCACCACAAAATAGAGTCGCAAAAATAGCGTGATTCACACTTTAGTCTTGATGAATCTAAAACTAGGAAAAGCCAGCTATCTGACAAACTTTACTTATATTTTCTTAAATACAGATTATATTTTCTTAAATACAGATAATATTTTTTACACAGAAACGTCTATACATATTATAAAATGATGTCCTCTCCGCAGCGCTCCTTCCTGACTTTTTGTAACGATAAACTAAAACCCTAGTGCATATATATTTGAATGATTTCCACCATAAGATAAATGATATCAAAGCAGTTAACATGTAATTACGCTCATTACACTGAGTCCTGTGTGGCAAGCGGACCTATAATCTTCGGCTAAGCAGTCACAATCATTAACTAAATGAGCAACAGGCTTAGCGACGTGTATTTATTATTGTCACAGTCAACATTTACATTTTATTTAAATAATGAAAAATTTTATTATATGTTTACATGAATTGTATATATTACACATATAGACTGCACGGTTGACGTAGTGTTAAGCTGCCGCTGCCGAATATTCGGCGCAGTTTCATTTCAGGCGGCAACCTGAAACTGCGCCGAATATTCCGCACGTTTCCGATATCTTAAAAAAGGCATATTACGGGAGGTATATCTTTTTGAAGAATGAGATGCGAGAAAAGAAAACGAAGTAACTCTTGTATAATATGCCTAATTAGCTGTTAACTTTCGAACTTTTGTGTAGAGTATACAAAACAGGCATTAACACAATCATGTTTTGCGTTTAGAGGCAGCATCTCCATCAAAGAATTACTTGTATTATAACTTCGACCCATTAGTGGTGCGCGCCGCGGGTTTGAACGCAATACCCTCTACATAGCAGTCTATTGGTACCTCCCTGGGTGTTTTCACCGATGTTATAGCCGTTTCGTTACGTATTCACCATTCACTACCATACAGTTCAACTTACCCTACCCTTAAATTAACAAGAATCCACTCCAAGTGAGATGTTTCTTAACAGTAATGCGTCTGCAAACAATAGGTCAAGTAAATAATGTTTTTAAAACTTACCAATGGATATTAACTCGATCGAATCTGCTAGGTATTCCTAGGAGACTCCGCTTAATGTTAACCACAATTTTTTATTGTTTTCTTTAGATGCGGATAAGACTGATTTTATGCTAATTTTAAACCATCTCTCGAAAATATTACACTGATGACAAAGTGGTTTAAGACCACACTTCACTGCTTTACACCTTTCCGCGTCAAGTATTGTCTGATCGTTCCCCACATGATACAACACTACTTATAGGTATATGATTCCGAAATTACGTTTTGAGTAAATACAGTTTTTAAATCTAAATTTACCTGCCAGGCTCTACTGAAGAATGTTCCTTTTTGAGGATTATTGATAGTGATACTTTTCTAAGGCTATTGAAATACATCATTACGGTTATTGTACTTTTATATATACAATGAATGTTTGCCGTAGTATTTCCGGGTCGGGTTACTCCATTCTGGCTGAAACTAACAACACAGCTCTAATCAGAACAGAAATACAACAAAACGTACAACACAATATACTGTGCGTGTTTATTACAGATGATTGCAACTGCAATCCGATAGCACACAAGTTACATGCCTTACCCGTAGTACTAGTTTGTAACAAAACTCTTGTTAAAGTTGTACTACCAGCACAGAAATATATGGATCCATTTTACGTCAGTTGAATTTGATTCAACTCCAGTCAGTTTTAATAACGAAAGGCAACACAAAACCAAACATGCTAATAGTTATTCTCAGTAACTCGAACGTTATGCGTTAACAGAGGACTTTAAAGTTGTCCTATATCCATGCTGAAGTCAAATTATCAACTTTAAATCCACTTTATATGAGACGGATCAACAACGTTGTGAAGGCGAACAGTAAGATAAGTTCACTTTGTCTTTAAAAAATTTCAAATTCGTATAAACGTTAAATGACATACTGAAGAAATACGCTCACATATACTCTCTTAAAAACAGACCTTCTGGCACTGCGATTCCTACCTACTGTCCTATCCGATTAGTGTAACTTTGGTACAGACTCTGAATCTACAAGCACAAAAAATTCTTGCATTCGATTTCTATAACTCATACTTCAAAAAGTTATAAGTCTTAAATTCCAATAATAAACTACCCATGCAGAGGAACTTGGTTTGATAATAAACCTCTTTTCGAACTAAATTCTTAGCGATATTTTAAAGATTTTATAACAGATGATTCAATCAATCGACAGCTCGTATATCGTGTGATTCGGATTTTCTAAATATGCTAGGGCTTTTTGTAAGTATAGCAGCGACTTTCAACTTCAAAATTACACGTTTAAAATAATGTTCATGTTTGTACATTTACCTTACCAAAGGCATGAAGAATCATCTGTGTTTAATATCCCAAACGTTTGAGTGTCGAGGCCTTCGATTCCTAATATTACCAGCACGATCGAGAGACTCCCTTTGTGTACAAGTGAACCACAATTTGTTGCATCACAGGTAGGTACACCTAGGGATTGTTATATTCATTTGCATTGTTGTATGTTACTCGAGATGTTTACGATTTCTTTACAAGGCTGCGATTATATTTTATGAATATTATTGATAAAAGCAAAACTGAACTTACGAATAAAATTATATAAGAGATCTTAATCACAATGGTTTTTTAAGCATGTTGTTAGATATAGGTGGATAAGTATAAAAGTTCTTTGTTGTATCTGCAATATTTCTCTTTCGTGGCTAGAGTTTTAGTGCAAAAAGTATTGCATTGTGAGAAATTTTCGTATTACATATTACGACCGTTACAAACCATTATTTTGAAGTGAGGTTCTTGAAAATATATTATGGGATTGCAAATGTAACGTAATACTATGTATTGCGTTATAATATCTCGCAGGCGCTTAACGCAGTGGGTTGAACTAGCCGGGTCCGAGGAGCGCTTCGCTGGGAACTATTGCCTTATAAGGCCATACCGAGCCACAGGCAGTCTGTGACCCATTGGTCTATGACTATATTATTATAAGATGGGTGCGTGATCTAAATCGGTCACTTTCCCTAGTCGTCGCCAAGCTACCAGAACACTACTTTGTGCCGCCTTCTATTTCGATATCTACTGTCCCACTGGGGGTAAGCATATTCTAGTTGTCTGTGTGCCTATATGTTCTGTCTGTAGTATCTGTGTCTCCTAAGCATAACAGCCGATCTAGGGACAGCCTGTTCCTGACCGGTTGTTGTGTATTCTCTGTGCTGTTTCCAGTTCTTCCTACGGGCCACGATCATCCCTATGGGTCTGCACCTGACGTTCTCCCGACGGGCTATAACTACGAGCTGCTGGTGCCGTGCCGCTAGCAGCCTACGCATCAGCTCCAGCTTCATACAGCCAGGCCACAGACACCTGACTGCGCCTGAGCCTTACCGCGAGGCCTACATCAGCTGCACCGCCTGAGCCTCAGCTCAGCTTACATCTCGACCACCGTGCTGCCTACACAACGTGCACTTCGGCCAGCTCACCGGCGACCCTACGAGCAGCCACCCTGCGAGCGTCGGAGAGCAGCTGGAGTCTACATTCCAGCCTTCAGGCCAGTGCTTAACTAGTTCGGTCATACTGTATGTAAGCGGTAGTAAGACGTAATAAAAAACCTGTTCAGTCTAGCAGTATTTCTATCGAACCCCGAAAAACCTACCTGAGACCCCCGTCTCACAAACTTAACTGTTTTATTGAGGTTTAATCGTGTAATTTATTTGTTTAATCGTTCGGTGTCTGTAACACAGTTTTCACTAGCTCAGACACCGTCGTTAAACTCTATCTTTTACGTGTACCTACTATTCTATAAATATATTGTCTTTACACGTTTAAATTAAGATAGAAAAATTTGTACAAAATGTAACTGGATGAAATAAACATATTATTATGATTATTAATATTACGGAAATTTTCTTTATTCAATAGTCCAACAGCATCTAACACTTTAATTGTTAGATGCCAAGTTAAAAAACTCAAATCCTTGTCGAGTCACATAGAATGTCGGGTTCCGCAGTTGCCCTAAAAAGAATTTAGCACAATTATATTTGTCACCCGCAAAAATATTCTGTAAGAGTTTTTATACGTAGACAAACAAACAAACTCTTGACAATGTTAAGAATACAAATAATAACGTATTAATGCCTTTAAATGATGTGAATGCTACCTTACTATGTTACCGTAAACTGTATTTTAGAGGATAATAGTGTAATTTATCTGTCTTTTATTATAAATTAATTTACTGTGTATAAAATATCTACCCTTGAATAAATATATAGGTACTTAGAACAGTTGTGGTATTAAATATACGTGTGCAATGGTCGTCGTCGTCATCGTCCACGAATGCAATGGAGGATATGTTCAAGACGCTGCACTGGAAAGGACGCGGTATTAACATAAACGGCGAGTACCTCTCACACTTAAGATTTGCAGACGATATCGTTATCGTGGCTGTATCCGTGCAAGACTTGCAGTATATGCGGAGCAGCCTGGCTGATTTTCCTGCTCGCATCGGTCTCCGGATGAACTTAGATAAAACCAAGATAATGTTCAATGAACATGTCGCTCCGGAACCGATTATCCTAAATGGGGTCCCTCTCGAAGTTGTTCAGGAGTACGTCTACCTTGGGCAAACCTTGCAGATGGGTAGATACAACTTCGAGGGGGAGGCTTGCAGAAGAATACAGCTCGGCTGGGCAGCATATAGGAAACTCCGTCAAGTCTTTTCGTCATCCCTATCGCAAAGCCTTAAGACAAAAGTTTTCAACGAGTGCGTCCTACCCGTTATGACTTACGGTGCCGAGACTTGGACACTGACGGTGCGACTAGTCCACCAATTTAAGGTCGCTCACCGAGCTATAGAGAGGGCTATGCTCGGAGTTTCTCTGAAGGATCGAATTCGTAATGAAGTGACCCGACAGAGAACCAAGGTAATCGACATAGCTCAGAGAATTAGCACGTTGAAGTGGCAGTGGGCTGATCACATCTGTCGCAGAACCGATAACCGATGGAGTAGTCGTGTTCTAGAGTGGAGACCGCGCCTTGGCAAACGTAGTATAGGACGCCCTCCGGCTAGGTGGAGTGACTATATACGCAATGTGGCAGCGGCTGGACAGGAAGAGCCAAAAATCGGGCTCAGTGGCGTGCCATTGGAGAGGCCTATATCCAGCAGTGGACTACGGCATGCTGATGACAATGATGATGACGATGAATATATAATACTATGACGTTTATTTAATACTTTGGATATTCTGAAGTTCTAGTTTCGTATTTCAACAGACAATTTACAACTGTTATGATATTCTATCTGGATTGGTCCATAATCTTAGTCTATGGATTTCTGCATCTCTGTCGGCGCACTGATATTGCAAACGCAACTGTATCCGCTTGTCTTAGCCGGGGTTATCTCGATCTCGAGATGCGCGCCTGCTATTTAGGATATTGTTAGTTACATAACATATTCAATAAAGTTTAAATATACTTATGGTTAAAGCTTTAGTCAATGTATTGTCTTGTTTAATAAATAGTAACAAAACATTAAACCATCACGATTAAATGTTAAAAAATGTATCAATAAATACTAAAAATGATATAACTGTTTACTGTTAATTAATTCATACACTTTTTAACACTTTATACCACGTTTCAATAAGCTCATAAAACACAGGTTTGCAAAATCTCTGTAAGCGCAGTATAATGCAATTTCATACAAACTAATTAACTCTCGAAGAAAACCATAATTATATTACGAAACAAGGTCGTTTGTTCGCAAAATTTTCAACACACAAATTTTCTGCGAGGTCAGTTACACAAATAAACAGAAACATCTAGCGCTTTGGTCGAAACAATTCCAAGTTACAATTCACCAACATCTTAACGTCTCCTTCGTTTAACTTGCAATGTTGCTGCTACATACCTTAGTACCATATTATTTGTACAAACTTGTTGGTACCAACTAGTTTGTTTAAAGTCATAGTTTTGCTGAGGAGGCTTTCAGGAATATACAAGCTCCAAACTATAACAGGAATTTGTTTTCTGTAAGACAGCGAGGGTTTCGATACTAAACTTTTACATTAAAAACAAGTATATAAAAATATTACAAATGTAGAAGTTTTACCAATTTGATGGCAGACATTTTATCGGTCCCGCTAACGGAATACTCAGAATGCCATCAGTTGTTCATGGACATACAGTACGTCTGTCGATGAACTAAACACTACAATGATAGTCAAGTAGCTGATCACAGAAAACAGCAAATTAACTTACTTATTTAGTTTTTCGTTGACGCATTTAACGTCAAACTATGATTGAAATGCACGAAATATTAGTACTTTTTCTATATTATAAGTTCGTAGCACTGGTCGCCCATTTCAATCACAACAGTGTCATCCTGACAAAATCCTATAACATAGTACCTAGTACCAGACGAAATAATAATATGAAATGTTGTATTAGGTACTGGATCTATTTGCTATTAGTGGTGTGTAACTCGTAAGGGAAGGTTTTTGTACGAATAACACTTTTTAGTTGGTTAGAGGATCTATAGTGGCAATAAAATTCTTTAAAAGTTTCTAGGGAACATGTTTATTGCCTAGCTATTATTCTCTTATTTCACTCGCAAGAGTATTGTCGACAGAACAGGCACCGAGTTGCGGTAATCAGCATCAACCAGCAGGTAGCGACGTATGCGGTACGGAAGTGGTATCGGCTGATAACCATTAGGATATTTTTATACTATTCAGTAGTGGGCCAGCATTGCGATTTATGTTTAACAGCAAGAGCGCTTACGATCGGCGCCCTCCTGTGATTGGCCGACCTAGACGTAAATTTTTATATCAAATATCCGGAACGGATTAAAGCTTTAGTCACGTTTACGTTGCATACTCGCTCATTGTGTCTTATTTAGCTGTACGATCGATTTACGTCCAATTTACTAAAATAATTATCCTTTTCGCCTTTGGATTAGTATGACGACCCTTGACAGAATTAGGTGCTGTAATCCCGATTTTTACTGTAACTTTGTATTGCACTTGTAGAACTAGTTCCTTACATCAAGTGCATAAATTACCAATTACAAATTCTCTGAACTATATCTACTAACGCACAGTAAATTAACTGTAAACTGATTAGATACTTACGTAATTACTTAGTTCGAGTACTCACTTAAAACACCGTCAATACAATTTTAGTAGCAATTATTCAAATTAACTTAAAACCAAGATTACCCAAGCCAGTGATTACTGTACTGAAAATTACTTGAAATAGACGATAATTCGTATTAGTTGCCTATTAACGGTTAGCAGTAGCCGATTGTCGAATTCCAATTTAAAACCAACGTTGGCCACAAACAATTCTTACGGGATCAGCGTAGTTATTTCACAAATGGAAATGAAGGGTGCTAGACAATAGTGTAGTTTGGGCAAATGAGCACGAGAGTAAAATTTTGTTGGGGGGCGTTCACGCGTACGGTTTCTCCGACAAAGTTGGGTGCAAACTTTCTGTGAAAAGCGGCCATCACTGTGAACGGCTGCATGAATGGTTCAACGTTATGGAATGTTAGTGTACGTTGAATAACTCCCTAGTCGAGTTCGGATTAAAACATGTTTATCTGTTGTCGAGAGCTACGTTGTTTTGCTATGTGGATTTCCGCATCAACATTTAGTGATAATAAATAGCGGTTATAGAGAAATTCAAGCAAGTGACTCTCGTATACACTGTACGAGGTCAGTATCTTTGCAATATATTAGATGCATTTACTTAGAACTTAAACAAAATTTTATTAATAGGACGCAGTAATTACCCCTCTTACTCTTGCGATCTCCACTTAATGCTGGTAAAAAGCAGGATTTTTTACCATTGAGTAAATAAGCAATAACTTCTGAAAAGCCGAATAAACAATTTAAAACTAAATTCAAAGTTTGCCGAATCGACTCTATACATATGTATATATAAATACAAACATGTATATTTTACTTATAGAATGCAGTGATTTATTCCACAAAATAAATTAATAACATCAATTCACTATCAGTCTAGAGCTAAAAGCTTACAGTGAGTGAAACTTTATCAAAAGAGTCCATTCAATCCTGACTACTGTAAATAAATCCGGAGACAGCACAGACGGAGTTCACAGAATACTTTGAAAGACTTTTACTTTTATTTAAAAGAAAATACAGAACATTTACTCTCCTACTGTCTGGCACATAGCTGTCTAGATTGTTTTAGTTTTAAATGTACATAAATGTCTGCAATCATAAATAAAAGTGGAAAGTCTTTTTGTTTATACATTCAAAGATTTTGCAGCTTAGCTAAATTTAAAAACGCCTAAAGCAGTGGATTCACAATAGTAATATAACTGTTGAATAAAACATCTTTATGACATATGGTTTGCATATGAAGTATGATGTTTTCGCTGCCCTACTACTACATGTTTTCTGTACGAATATAAAAGGCACAGACGAAGGTATATTTATAATTATACGTCATCTTATAAGATGCGCCATGATTAGATTTTAATGATGTAATTTATACACGTAATGCTATATGTCTATACCGTGTAATATGTAAGTTTCTGCGAATATTATTATTAATTATAAGTATAACACTTTGACTTATATCTTATGTAATTTTTGATGTTCTAGTGCCTACTCTAGTGCTAATGCAATAAAATCTTTTGACACTTAAATTAGGATAAGCCCATGAATGATTAGTAAAGCGTAGTCACGGTTATTTCAAGAGTTGAAGGTCCTGGTTCCAGATATTAACTTTCGTCATAATGTTCCGTTACAATTATATGGGCCAATTTACCGTTGTCCTTAAATGTTCTTATTAAATTAGCTGGCAAATAACATCATAAAATTAACGTTCCAAGTTTTAATTTGTTTGCCAAATAATGCCTGTGGTGAAACTAGGCCTTAGTAATGAAACCATGTTTTAAGCAAATATATATTTTTTACAAATTCAGTGAAACTTAGACTAGGACTCTCAATAAATAAATTCAAGTTCTTTATCCACAACCCGTTTTTACTTGGCTACTTCACCTCAGACAAAACATGCTGTCCACATAAAACAAAATAAGCATCGTTCGTAGAGACAATGTAAAACAGCAGGTAGTTAACTAGAGTTCCCGATAGTAAAAATAACAAATTCTGTTCACGTGGCGACAGGAGGTTCTATCGTTGGTTTCTACGCTCGAGTAGATATCCTCGTACATTTATAAGGGACAGGTGGCTACTCTTAAGAAGATTCTTAGACTTGGCTGAGAGACGCATTATGTATGGTCCAAAATAATACTGTCAGTAATCACAAACACATATAAACATAATAAATTAAAATAATAACCTGTGCATAATTCACTATGCAATAACTAAACACAATAGCTTGGCAATTACTCTCCAATTTCAATTAGTAGTGCTTATTTAGCTATTTATGCATATTTAGATGGTTTACAAACTAGCACAAAATATACTAAAATTATTACAATTTTAAAATGCATTCATATAAAAAAATATTCGATCGATAATATGATCCTGCCTTTCAAAAGTGATCACTGACAAATTAACTAGAGTTGGTAAGATTCAAATTTTAAATGTCAGTTCAATGTGGGAGTACCTATATTCTAATGCACCTGCTACAATCGTATATATATATACGTCAATTAGCGCATTAATTTAGGCGCTACGTAGATGTGGCCAACGTTTTCACGCGTTAAATTACAAATTGTCAAGGCGAATCTTTAACGCGTTAATTAACGCGTTGTTGGCCATTGCCGTTAACGCTAACGCTAAAGCAGGTGCAGCAGTAGCATAATGTGGGAACATTACTAAAATACCCTGTCCTTTGAGTGGCTTACACTGACACAGGTCCAACGTGCAGTCATCCTTGAAGTGTTTTGATCTATAGTGTGATTATTACAATATTATGTTATTGGAGGACTTGGCCAGCATAGTAGACTGTTGCCTAGCCCTTTTTGTAGAGGGAAGTGGTCCTAGCCCAGTTCTGTCGAACAGTTATACATTAGTATACCTACAGCATAGTTTACATTACTTCCCGTGTAACAAACCAATCATAAAAAGCAAATGAAACTCCTCTACAAACAGAAACCTATATCGCCGTAATCGATGCAGTCGTGCACTAAAATCGAAAGCGATTATCTGACAATTAGTCGTCCAATCCGATACGTAATACGACACACGTAGTGGGTGTTATTACGCTCGACTTCATCTGATCCTCGGCTTACCGGCTGCTTTTTAAATGGAACTAATGTCATACTAATGCTATTGAAGGTCGACGGCGGAGAAATTTGTTCGGTAGATTAGTAGTTTAGGGAGTCATTTGGTGAATTGTGGATACCCTAATGGATCCTATAGATTTCAGATTTCGAGTTGACACATAAATATTTTTTTTTTGTTTTTTACTTCAAGTTTATACATAATCCACGAGCGCACCACAGTATAAAGATATTTGACTGTGCGCGCACCATGGGTGCGGCGAGTTACCCCTAAACATGCGGGTGTTACCGCTGGTACCGGTAGTCTTAAATATTACGCAAGTCACATTGTCAAACAGAGTATCACTCCTTGTGAGCAA
Source organism: Euclidia mi (assembly GCA_944739405.2). Classification (NCBI taxonomy): domain Eukaryota; kingdom Metazoa; phylum Arthropoda; class Insecta; order Lepidoptera; family Erebidae; genus Euclidia; species Euclidia mi. Next base: position 52,281,660 of record OX123190.2, read on the forward strand.
ACAGTAAATTGACAATTACTTTTCGTTAGTTTGTGGATGTTTTGACGAGTTTTAAGTAAATGTTGTGAAGAGCGTGTAGTCTCCCTCATGCCACACTCAAGAAGTGACGAATGACTTCTCGTTACGTTTAAGTAAACACGTATTTTTAGTGTACGGGTGGTCCGTGGATAGTGGCAATACCTGGCATATCCACAAGTACTAACATTATAAAGCTGAAAAGTTTGTTTGATTGATCGCGCTAATCTCAGGGACTACTGCGACACATCCTAAGCATAAATTACATGAGAACGAATTGAAAGTTTAAACGGCGATAACTCCTTCAATATAAAAATTGGCATATAGGTAGTCTTCTTTTTATGCAGTTTTGAATAGTGTCTTTGGTTGTTTTTTTTTATAATTTCTCTTTATTTATGTATCCGCAAGATACCTCTCATCTTTCACATACTTACGTATACTTTTTTACTAATCCAACGCATACTAAATCTTATGACAGAAAAAAAGAAATGATCACCTTAATATAAGATAGCTCTAAGAAAATTCACACATTGACAACAGGTCTCTACTAGCAGAGCTGCAGAGCTAGCCTAGAACTATGCCGAGCCCGTATTATATGAGTGATAAACTCACTACCTATATAGGAATAAATCCTCAAATGTACCTATGGTCTTAGATAAAGATACATAACTTTTCTAAAATAAATAGAGATAAACTACACCTAAACACACAACAAATAATTATACTCATCACACAAAGATTGATCCTGGATGGGAATGAAATCTGCGACCACCTGCTTAGCAGTCTGAGTCACTAGAGATTAGTTCAACCGGCCCACCAAACTATAGTTTAATCAAAACTGAACGGAATGTCCTTTGTGTCATTTTCTTTGCATTTTCAGTTTCCACTATGTCGAGTTACGAAATTGTGAAAGAGCCTGCAGTCCTACAAAGGTTAAAATAATTAACAAACCTTGTCGTTTATTGTTGAATCGGTTGGCTTATTCCCAAAGGAGATCACAACAGTTGGCAGATGAATTGATGAAGAAAGCAAATTGAAAGAGCGCACAGATTAAGCTTATGCTTGGGCATAAGCTTAATCTGTGCGCCAAATAAACTAAAATATTCCTTTGGAGGAATATTTTAGTTTATTTGGCAGAAATTCATATCATCTTATTTTGCTGATATTCTATTGTTTATTGTGGTCTAGATTATGGGAGACCAATAAAGTAGTCACGATATTATCGTATTTTCTTTCATTTTTGTTTATTGCCTATTTTGCCAATTTATTTGGATACTGATGGAATTAATGGATAAGGCAGTATCCAGCTAAGTTTCATATATAGCCGGATATCTTTTTATTAATTTTACTATTTTTATCCGTATCCATCCGTGTGGTGACGGATTAAGAATACAGAATGTCACCACCCTTGATCATCCCATGGGTGTCGTAAGAGCCGACAGATGGAGCATATTATGCAGAGAACAACACTGTAAGAGAAGGAAAACTTTAATCCGTTTAGTCCGTTTGGCCAGCATGGTATAGTAGGCGAATTGCACCTTTCAAAGGAGAGGATTAGTCCAGCAGTGGACTGTTAAAGGATGATGATGACTATTTATATAGCTAGGCTGAATGGCCTGTATACGAAAAATACTGAGTTAATAGATGTCATATGTATGAAACTTCCTGTCCCCAGTCACCATGTAACTAAAATTTTGGGATGATTGGTAACTCGGAAACAGACACGATAAATATGGCATAGTAAATATAGAAATGGAACCTATTTTGAAGATATAAGCGTAATATCAGTATTGCATTTGTTAGTAAGATATATTCATTACACTGAATTTTGATATTAATATAGTAATGCCTTAACATCATATTCGTGTTCTGTTACTGTGAACAGAGCGGGCTTATCAAGGACATATGACATTATGATTTACATGCACCGGTACGAATACGCCATATCCACGGTAAGACTGTGACTTTTGAAGGGTGACTAGAAAGGCGTCATGCCGTTCTGAACTTCCAGCTGAGCCAGATACAAAAATAAAAACACGACGCGGCTTATCGTGGTGGAATGCTCTGGGTACAACAGTGTATTCGGTTCAGATCAGCTCTTACTTTGGATGGTACAATATATTGATATGGTCCCGAGTTGATTAATAAATTGTTGTCGTCTCTCTTTGCGGTGCATAAACGTCGTGCACTGCGTAACATATTGTGGTAGATTCGCAACTGACTGAGGACAACTAATGGGACTGGGACCGTGTTAGTGAATAGGCCCGCACTTTAGGGGAAAGTAAAGCGCCCTCCACCGAGCCCCAAACTCAAATATCGAGTGGTGAATGTAAACCCTTTTATAAGAGTTTTCTTATGGTGCTGAGAAACGAACAGAGCTAAACGAACGAGCCACGAACATTTTCACGATCTTTTTAGCCAACGCTCTAATCAGCAAAATGGTCGAAGAAAAACTACTGTCCATTCGCTAGTCAAAAAATTCGATAGAATGCTCGTGTGGAGGAAGAAAGGTGTGGTGCTCCTCCAACTAGAGAGAGGATCCTCTAACCAGGCTGGGTGATCTTGCCTGGTGGAATATCAGTCCGACGGACGTATTTGAGAAGTTATATATATATATATATATATATATATATATATATATATATATATATATATATAGGGGTGCATAGGGATCCCACCAAGAACTTAGGGTCCCAAGCCAACCTCACCTACAAGTGGTGCACCTGCCGATCAAAACACTGGCGAAAAGTGGGCGTTTAATATGCCTCTGCCTACCGCTTCAGGGAAACAGGCGTGAGTCTATGTATGTATGTATGTATATATATATAATAAAATAGATTTTATTTCAGGTAAACACCCATATTAAAACATTACATTAATACAACTTCATACATATTTCCATTATTAATTGTATCAATTATTAAATTATTAAAGCATTCCATAATAAAATAATTACATTACTTATATCAAATTTTCTTTACATATTTATTATATTATAGCAGTCCTTAGGAGTCGACATAATCATGAATTTTTAAGCATAATCATTAATTTTTAAGCAAGCATGACAATTATAATTTCTATCTAAATTTAATGTAGCTGGAGTATTGAAAGCCGTACACGAAGGATAGGTTCGCTTGGTATATGGCTCTCAACACACCATTGTCAGAATTATGTACCCGGTTCATAAATGAGGCTCTAGCCTTTCTCAAAACTGCATAGAAGTCATCCACTCTATTCTCTGCGAACATGCCTGACGCACTACACTTCCATGGTAGTCCCAGCATACACCGGAATGCATTATTATATTGTACCCGCAACGCATCATAAGTACGTTGCGCGTACTTGTACCAGAGGTGGCAAGTGTAAAGTGAGTGACTTTTACCTCTTTACTACATTTTGCGAATCGCCTGGCAAGCATGTTACTTTTAGCAGCTAAGAGCCGTCTTTGGCGTTCCAAATCATCGTCATCTTTAAGTTTATCTGTCAGGACGTGTCCCAAGTACTTAAAACTATTCACAACTTTTAGCTGTGAGTTGCATAAGGTTATATTAGGTATAGGTAGTGGACTGTTATCATATGTAAACACCATAATTTCTGTCTTTTTAACATTGTATTTAAGACCATGTTTGCACGCATACACCTCACATATCCTCAGCAATCTCTGCAGAGCTTTGACAGAGGGGCTGAGAAGCACCATGTAGCTGATGTTATTTATATATACGTTATTAATTGAGCAGCCGACATTCGCACCGCTCAGCTCCTTTATCAAGTAATTTATATATAGGTTAAACAGTACGGGAGATGTTAACCCGCCTTGTCTTACGCCTGTTTTAAGCTTGTATTCGTCTGAAAGGCTTTCACCCCATTTAACAACATTTAATTGACCCTCGTACCAGAATGCACACACACACACACACACACACACGCACGCACGCACGCACGCACGCACGCACGCACGCACGCACGCACGCACGCACGCACGCACGCACGCACGCACGCACGCACGCACGCACGCACGCACGCACGCACGCACGCACGCACGCACGCACGCACGCACGCACGCACGCACGCACGCACGCACGCACGCACGCACGCACGCACGCACGCACGCACGCACGCACGCACGCACGCACGCACGCACGCACGCACGCACGCACGCACGCACGCACGCACGCACGCACGCACGCACGCACGCACGCACGCACGCACGCACGCACGCACGCACGCACGCACGCACGCACGCACGCACGCACGCACGCACGCACGCACGCACGCACGCACGCACGCACGCACGCACGCACGCACGCACGCACGCACGCACGCACGCACGCACGCACGCACGCACGCACGCACGCACGCACGCACGCACGCACGCACGCACGCACGCACGCACGCACGCACGCACGCACGCACGCACGCACGCACGCACGCACGCACGCACGCACGCACGCACGCACGCACGCACGCACGCACGCACGCACGCACGCACGCACGCACGCACGCACGCACGCACGCACGCACGCACGCACGCACGCACGCACGCACGCACGCACGCACGCACGCACGCACGCACGCACGCACGCACGCACGCACGCACGCACGCACGCACGCACGCACGCACGCACGCACGCACGCACGCACGCACGCACGCACGCACGCACGCACGCACGCACGCACGCACGCACGCACGCACGCACGCACGCACGCACGCACGCACGCACGCACGCACGCACGCACGCACGCACGCACGCACGCACGCACGCACGCACGCACGCACGCACGCACGCACGCACGCACGCACGCACGCACGCACGCACGCACGCACGCACGCACGCACGCACGCACGCACGCACGCACGCACGCACGCACGCACGCACGCACACACACGCACACACACACACACACACACACACACACACACACACACACACACACACACACACACACACACACACACACACACACACACACACACACACACACACACACACACATTTAATTTATGTGGGTATGTAGGTGAATCCCAATTCTGATTTTAGGATCAGAAGATGGATTTTATTTAAAAAAACAAACGAGCGACACTAACTAATTATAATCATGTATTTTAACCTTTTAATTTTAAACACATTTTGACGGTAACAAATAATCAACACAAGATTAATAATCTTAACAGAAAAACAGCCATTAATTACACACGATTAAATAATAATCAAAAAGTAGGTAGTCACTATAAAAATGACTCACCGCAAATAGCGCCGACACCTCACGACAACCTTTCCGTACGAAAGCCAACTAGCAAATGACCCGACAGGCGAACGATCCCCACTTTTATAGGATTCGTGAGATGACGTCACTAAATGCATGAAACGAAATTTAATTATCCTAATACGGCCTCTCCTGACTGTGCACCGTCCGCGGGCACGTTCTCAGCGACATCCTCTACAACGTCTTCAGCAATATCTTCGGCGGCAGGCGAAGGGTCTGTAGGCGCCGCAGAGGGTCCTGCAATCTCATCGTCATCATTTCCGTCTGTGCCTAAAAAACATAAGTTAGTTTTATAATTTGTTAACTCCACAAGTATGGCCTATTCTTTCATACTTCACGCTACCAAGGCCCTCTGTCAAAGGATCATACGAGTTAATAAGAATCGTCAGTCGCTTTTTCACAACCATCCAACACAAGCATCTCCATTTTCGTCACATACTCGCATTCTCATACATCACACACAACCTACACATATCACATGATATGTCTGCCGGACCGAAGTCCACACGTGTAACAAACGTGTCTGCCGGGACAAAGCCCACACACATATAGTGTGTCTGCCAGGACTACGCCCACACACATATAGTGTGTCTGCCGGGACTGCGCCCACACACGCAAAGTGTGTCTGCCGGGACAACGCCCACACACATATAGTGTGTCTGCCGGGACTACGCCCACACACGCAAAGTGTGTCTGCCGGGACAACGCCCACACGTTACTTATATGTCAGCCAGGACTGCCACCAGAACCTCTCCCTGAGTGCTCTGACCTTTCATAACCAGGCAAGTCCTCGTACATTCCATACATTCACACGTTTTGGAACTTGGAACGTACCTAAAAGCTGTAACATAAGACACTTATTATGCACACAATAAAACAGTAGGTACTCACTTTCAAAGAAAGCCGCACAACTCTCGGGACACCACTCCCCTTTCCAGGGTATCATGTACTGTGCTGCTGCTTGCGTGGTTTTTCCACGAGCACCACCCAATAATTTGAGCTCGTAGCGGCCACTTGGAAGCACCGTGGTCACTCGATAAGGGCCTCTCATCCCCGAGTCTAGTTTACCGGTGGATTGCGAGTACTTAATGACGAATACACAGTCGTTCACCTGGAAAGTCTTAGGAGGACGTCGATGACGGTTTACATACAAATCTTGCTTGTGTTGATTTTTATTCAGCAGATCCTTAGCTCTATCCCTGCACATCTCTCGCCACGCCTCGCGATTCGGTTGTGCGTTTTCAATTGCTACGTCGCGGACTAGCGCACGAATAACAGGAGTGGTCGCTTCGGATCCAATTAACAAATTTAGAGCAGACATCTGAGTGGTTTTTTGCTTAGTAACATTTAATACTAATTGTATTTTGCACAGCGCATCCGACCAGGTAGTATTTTTATTGCTACTATTAACACGAATGAGATTTAAAACAGTTCGCACATATCTTTCTACTTGGCCGTTTGCGTGGTGCATTTCTGGCGTTACATAATGTATGTCACAGCCCATTTCGAGCACCCACCCTGTAAAACCGGAAGCCTCAAACATTCGGCCACGATCACAAATCAATAATTTAGGTACACCGAAAAGTGATATTGCATTCTCAAATACACGTTTGAGTTCATTAGTGTCCTGGCGGTACAATGCATAAAGAAGACAACATTTTGTAAATGCGTCTACAAGTACTAGAACAAATTTAAAACCATTTGATTCAGGCAATGGGCCTAGCACATCTATGTGAATCGTGTGGAAAGGTACGTCAGGCTTTTCCCATGACGTAATAGGTTGACAAGGGGCTCTGGGAACCCTTTTCTTTGACATACATACGAGACAGTGAGACGTGTATTTATCAACAAATTGCTTAAGGCCAGGAAACCAAAAATGCTTGAGAATGAGGTTCAACGTTTTCTCAGCTCCTATATGTTGGTGCTCGTCGTGGAAAATACGTAATAGGCTGAGCCTATGCCCCTTCGGTATAAAGCATAAAAGCCTCGACTCTTCACCCACCGGAGAGTAACGATAATATAGAAGGCCATTTTTGCACACGTAACGTCTTGTGTCAAGACTGCCATCTCTGAGTTTTTGCAAAAGCACTTCAGTTTCATTGTCAGCGGCTTGTGCAATCTGTGCCCAATTTAATGGCTTCTCAATATTATTGACTTGCGTCGCTGGTGGATTCCGGCTCAAGTAATCAGCATGAGACATCATGACGCCTTTTCTATATTCAATAGAGAAATTATAGTCTTGTAGATAAATCCACCAACGAGCAACGCGTGGGAGCAGATCCTTTTTGCGCTCAGTGGACTTCAGCGCATTGCAATCGGTTATAATTTTAAACTCCACGCCGATTAAATAATGCCTAAAGTGTTGCAATGCTCTGACGACCGCCAGCGTCTCCAACTCATAGGAGTGGTATCTGCTCTCAGCGCCTTGTGTGATTTTGCTGAAATAAGCCACCACACGTTTGCTACCGTCATCATGGACTTGCATCAAGACGGCACCGTAACCTTCGCTACTCGCGTCTGTGTGGAGTTCAGTTACCAGCTTAGGGTCAAAAATTGCAAGTATTGGCTCGCTGGTTAATATTTTAATTAATTCCTGACGAATCTGCTCCTGTTCATTACCCCAACAAAACGGTACATCTTTCTTGGTCAAACGAGAAATACTTGCAGTTTTTGTGGCGTAGTTCTTAATATATCGCCTGAAATAGCCAGCTAAGCCAAGAAATTGCCTAACCTGCTTTACGTTCTTTGGTATTGGGGAATTAACCAGAGCTTCAATCTTTCGCGAGCTCGGCCTAACCTGACCATGAGTTATAACGCGGCCAAGATACTCTACTTCGGTGGTTAAGAACGAACACTTACGGAGATTTATCGAAAATCCAGATTCTGTTAGTGTTTTTAAAACTTCTCGTAACAAATCAATTCCTTCACTAGCTGTCATACTCATGATAACGACATCATCTATGTACACGAGAACTTGGCCTGCCTCGATAAATCTTCGAAGGGTCTTGTTGATAATTCTTTGGTAGACGGTAGGAGAATTGCACAAACCGAATGGCATCTTAAGGTACTCGTAATGTCCTTCAGGAGTTACAAAACCCGTCTTATGGACTGAGGCCTCATCTATTAATATTTGATGAAAGCCTGAGGCCATATCGAGGCCTGTGAAAAACTTCGAGCATCCGAGACGGTCAATATGATCCTCTATCAAGGGCAGGGGATACCGATCCTTGACAGTGATGCGGTTGAGCGCTCTGAAGTCCACACACATCCTATCCGTGCCATCCTTCTTCTTTACTAGGATTATAGGACTGGCATATTCGGACTTAGACTCCCTGATTATATTTTTGTGCAATAAATCCTTTATTATTTCCCTGACCCTAAGTTTTTCCTGATAGGATAAACGATAGGGGTGGTATGCCACGGGGACGTCGCTTGTCAAATTAATTTGCATCCTGCCCGTAGTGACCGTTGTGGTAGCGGTACCAGATATGAAGAAGGGTATAAAATCGTTTATCGTTTCAACTAGTAAGCTTAGTTCTTCACCTTGAAGAGGTGTGTTAATATCGGAGAGCTCGACTGACTTAACAGAATTTATAGTGCAAATCGGGTTTGAAGCATGTGCCAAAAATTGTTTGTGTTTTGTTCTGATATATGTCACGCCATCTCTGTTAAGCACATCGGTCCCAATAATTAACGGTGTATTCATATATGATGCCGGCACCACCACAAAGTCTACCTCAAGCGAGATTTTACAGAATTCGACCGTTAGAGTAACGTACTCGTGAGCGACAATCCCGTTACTACCTATACCTTTAAGGATACGATAGGTTGGCTTTCGCGAACAAGCAAAATGTTTAAGTATGTCTGACGAGATTAAGGACACATCAAGCGCTCCACTATCTATTAGGACGTCGACCGGAATGCCATGAATTACGGCGGTAGTAATATCACTAGCCACGGAAGAGCCATGTACCTCCTTGCAAAGGTTCACCTTCCGTTGATTGCTATTCGAAGCTTCGACGCGTCGCTTCGCATAACAATCACTCTCTGAGTGCCCAACCTTTTTGCAAAAGGCACATGTCACCGCATTAGGTTTATCATCAGGTTTCCTCTTCTTAGGGCAATTGGTCCGTAAGTGTCCCGTTTTACCGCATAAGAAACATAAATTTCCCGAAGGTACATTGTTACGTTTGTTAAAGGGGTTGGGTTTAGAATATGTACGGTGGTCAGGTTTGTTGTGGTTAGGTTTGGTATAAATCGCTAAGAATGTAACTAAACTATCAACGGTTAGATCGGCGTTAGCTGCTGCGGCCCGGACCTGGGCGTCATTGATACCACGAATCACTATTTGAACCATTAGCTCTTCGCTAAGCCCCTTAACAATGCGAAGTCGCAGCAGCGAGCGTCGAGCGTACTCAGCATACGTATTGAACTTATTAGAATTCGTGTTCATCACTTCAAAGAGGATATTCGCGTAGTCAAGTTTGTGCGGACATAGAGATCTAAATTCTTTGATAAAATTACTCCAAGAACGGTCGCTGGTAACCCATTCGTTTAACCAGGTCTTGGCATCGCCTTTCAAACAATGAGCTACCCGCGACAAACATTCTGAATCACCCCAATTATTTGTTAGTTTTGCCCGCTCAACTTCGTCGCACCATGTCTCAAAGTCACGAACCGCCGGATCGAAATTTGACACGTAATAGTTATGTGGTTTTACTTTATTTATCACGGCGTTAAGGGCGTCCGCTAACGTATCGGTCGCGGAAGGTACGTCACTACTACAGTGAAGACTGGTACTATGTTCGACCCGTGGAGGCGTTTGCGATGTGGTAGCCGTGCTACCCTCTATAGCGTCTAATCGCGTCATTATGGCTGCTAGTGCCTGGCCAACCGTGCCATCGCGGCTGCGGGAGCGCGTGTGTCGCGACCGGTAATCACGTCGGGAACGTGACAGAGAACTCGAAGATTTACGACGAGAACGCGATCGCGAACGTGAAACGGAGTCGCGGCGGGAACGCGAACGCGAATCGCGACGGTGCCGGCGCGATTTGCTACGCTTACGCTTTGTTTTATAACTTGGTGACACATCAGAGTTATCACGAGATGAACGAGGCATTTGAACTACGAATTAACGGCTGTTTTTCAAAACTAATCTAAAAATTTAATTTATGTGGGTATGTAGGTGAATCCCAATTCTGATTTTAGGATCAGAAGATGGATTTTATTAAAAAAAACAAACGAGCGACACTAACTAATTATAATCATGTATTTTAACCTTTTAATTTTAAACAGATTTTGACGGTAACAAATAATCAACACAAGATTAATAATCTTAACAGAAAAACAGCCATTAATTACACACGATTAAATAATAATCAAAAAGTAGGTAGTCACTATAAAAATGACTCACCGCAAATAGCGCCGACACCTCACGACAACCTTTCCGTACGAAAGCCAACTAGCAAATGACCCGACAGGCGAACGATCCCCACTTTTATAGGATTCGTGAGATGACGTCACTAAATGCATGAAACGAAATTTAATTATCCTAATAATATATATTCAGCACCTTGTTTCCGTAGAATCGTGATCGTGTCCGATAGATGTCGCCGTATTGTTGTTGTTGAGACTTCGTCGTCGCTCGCTAGATGGCCTCAGTTGTATGTAGCTACCGCTACATCACTCCCCCCAAGACCGGAGGTCGATCTTGAAGGTGATGAGGCAGATGTCGATGCTTCTGTGGAGCGTGCCAGTGCCAGTGGAGAGTAGAAACCGCTAGTTCCAGTGAGTCGGAACTGTGTGCCGCTAGTAGGCCCAGTGAGTCGGGTCTAAGTGCGGTGCGCGGTGAGCTATCCCAGTGACTCGGGATAGTGGCTTCGCAATGGTCCCACGGTGAGTCGGGGAGAGGTTGCAAAGGTGATGTGCAGTCGGTGATGAGCAGTGAGTGTCCCACAGTGAGTCGGGGAGTTGCTGCGTGGCGGCTGCGTTGAGGCTGCGTAGTGGCTGCGTAGTAGCTGTGTAGTGGCTGCGTAGTGTCTGCATAGTGGCTGCGTAGTGGCTGTGTAGTTGCTGCGTAGTTGCTGCCAAGTGGTTGCGTAGTGGCACTGCTGCGTGGACGGGAGCGATGTACGCTGCTTACGAGGACCGTGTCTGCAGTGTGGCGTGCCTAGACGCTGGAGTGGCTGCAGGGAAGACCAGGCATGCAAGCCTGCATGGCCAATGGTTTGGACCCTGGCCGAAGATGCTGGCTGGCGGCGACTTGATTACCGCCCATCGGGTGAAGTGCGGAGTGAGGCGAGGATGACGACGAAGCTGCTTCACCGGTCAGATCAACGACCGGTGAAGGTTGCTTCAGATCACGACGGGAGCTGCTGGTAATCTGACCGGTGTGGGTTGCTTCAGATCACGTCGGGGTCACCAACGTGGAGGAAGAAAGGTGTGGTGTTCCTCCAACTAGAGGGAGGATCCTCGTACCAGGCTGGGTGATCTTGCCTGATGGACTGTCAGTCCGACGGATGTATTTGAGAAGTTCTATATATAGTCAACTTCGTGTGCGAACTCTGCTTGTGCGATTCAGCACCTTGTTTCCGTAAATCGTGTCCGATAGATGTCGCCGTATTGTTGTTGTTGAGACTTCGTCGTCGCTGCTAGATGGTCTCAGTTGTATGTAGCTACCGCTACACTCGCTAGTAACACGGAAAGGCGATAGCTAATAAGTATAATCTAGTTAATAATTAAGTGTTGCATGATCACATTGGACTGTTAATTATAATTTAATCGCTTTTCCAATTCATTATTTCATGAAGGCGTAAAGTAAAACTCGATTCATCATGAACAAAGTCTCCGACGACACACTAAAATGGGATAATGAAACAACGATATGTCGATGTCAAAATTTCATCAAAGTTTCGGCGAACAGACCTAATCACTGGTAATGGTCAATTATCGATGGCCATTAGACGGTATTTGGATTATTTGGGAGCTAATTAAAATCCGTTGCTGAAACGATTCTGTGTGAAATATCGCGTTTTATGTAAATGCAGGCTTTTAATCTTTCATAATTTCAAAAGTGGACCCGATTTCAGTAGAATGGTTTTAATGGTGGATAAATGATTTTTGCTTGACTCTGGTGAGGGTAGATTAATTAAGGGAAGCAGTTATTTGCCATAGGAAGAAAGAGATGGTTTTACAGTTAGGTACACGATAAGAAATTCACGGTAGTAGAGCCTTGCTGATTTCACCATGAATGGGCCGGCTCGACCGGGTAAGTACTACCCTCTCACAGAAAATCGTCGTAAAGTAACAGTACCTAAACTGTTGCGTTCCTTATGGTGAGTGAGAGTGCCGGAGGCCCTATCCCCTATTCCTTCTCCCTCATCCCACTCCTCATCCTATCCCTTTTCCCAACCCCCTTGGGTGGCAACGCACTTGTGACTCCTGTGGTTTTGCTTGTGTCTATGGGCGGCGGTAATTGCTTACCATCAGGCGATGCGTCTGCTCGTTTGCCGCCTATTATGTTATTACTATCTTAATCGATTTATCAAGCAGACAGAGCAAACAAAACTAAATGTCAATGCCAATTAAAAAGCTATGCATTGATTCTATCGCATGAGCAGCATATTGGTTATTTTAAACAAAGTGGCTCTCATATGGAAACAAGGGATTAAAATAGCAGAAATTAAAAACATGAATACCAACTAGCCGGGCCAATAGTGCGACAGATAGATTAGTGCATTTTCATGCAAAGAGAAGTAAAAACTTATTTCACACACATTTTTTTATTCTATTTTAGAACGACCTTTTGCTAAATTATGGATATGGCAACACGTAAGGTTCACCTGCCGTTAGCTTGTCCTTGACCTTAATAGCTGTTATTAAACAAAGGTAACTGAAAATGCCAGTCATAAAAGCAAGTTTCGTACTGAAAGTAGAAATGCAAATACTCATTGTATTTGTATTCCCATGTTCTCATGGGAACCTTGTCACTCACATTGAAGGCATTACAATTATAACGAGTAGCAGGTTGAGGCAATTGAGTCTCAATAAATCTTGCTTCCTTGTTAAATACAAAGAAACAAGTTCTGAGAGATTAGTTTAATGTTTATCTACATCTTTCAGTTTTCTTGTCGTCTTATAGTGCAATACTCAAGTACATACATAATTATACATAGGTACAGTGCATATTTAAGCAAAAATATACCATTGTAGTGAGTGTCTTCTAGTTCAGTTCTTTTAAATAATTTCGTTTCGAACTTTTTTTATTTGTTTATTTTTATAGCAACAACAATAATACAAAATCTGAAAAGTTTGGCTCTCTATATAGTTTACCCACCCTATCTTTAGATTATAGCCAGCTTAACGATAGACAGACAGCGGCAGTAAATAGTAATTAGAGAGCCCTATTACTGACACTCTTCAAGTATGAAAACCTAGAAACAGTGCAATTTATGCAAGGACATATATGATATCTATTATGATATCGGTAAATTGATATTATTTACAATAAGAACAATCTTGCAATTTCATGGAAATTTAAAAAATTGTAAACTTGAAGTCTCCAGACTACTGTAACAATATAAACGTAAATGCATAATAACGATTGCTTTAATAAACAAACACATTACGTTTTTCTAAGAAATGACAATGGTTTTCCTGTTCAATTATAACTCCTAAGCATTGCGATAATCTTGAAATACATCTATGCACAGGATACACTGAACAAAATCATAGGAAATTTACAACCAGCATTAAATAACCACACATTTTTTATAAAAAGGCGCGGTTATTTAGTAAATTATTTAATACATAATACAATAAAAGGAATCTGAACAAAATGATCTTTCTTTATTAACATTTCCACTAAGCTAACCATTCTTCAAGTTACGTAATAATGGAAATAGGTTAGCGAAATTAGTCATTTATTTTGATCGCGATACCAGCCGCGATGGCTATCGACGTATCGACCGTCATCAGTTGTTGTAATTAGTGGCTAATCTAATATGCCTTGATTGAAGTGTTTGCTTTTACAATTTTGCTTTGGTAACGAAGTCTATTTTAACTATGTTTGATATGACATGGCAAGCGAACTGTTACGGGGTCCCTTTCCGAGGTCTTTTAAAAAAAAGATATTTTAAAGTTAACTAGACTATTTATTTCGACAAAGAGTTAACAAGAGGAAAGGACCCGTAAGGCAACCGTATCTCGCGAGCGTTCAGCATAGACTGTTCGATCTATGAGTCGACTGGCTATTGAAACAAAATGCTGACGTAACAATAATGCTTAAAATGCTAGTGTGCACGGCTAAGGGCCGTGTTAGCTATAAGGGGTTCAATACCGGGTTATAACACCTCCCCCTTTAGAGTGAACTTCGGGGATGGACGCCGAAGTTAACTTTAAAATGAGGTTCTTAAAGCTGGAGTCGGGATTTCTTGAACTGTTCTTGCAGTTCTATGGAATCCGTCTCCGGTTTATTTGATTTGCGAAATCTATATTTGTGAAAACGAGGGTTGCTGCCGGGTTTACAAAACGTTAATACAAGTTTGTATATAAGGTAAAGTACAATGATACATACGATTATATTTATAGCTATGGAATAATGTGCTCCGTACTCGATTATATGTGGAGTTTCTTTAATGTTTTCCACGTCGGATAAAAGTTTAATGGATAATTTATCAATCGATTGAATATCGTTTAAATCTATGGGTTCTAAACGAGAGAGGGGCAAATTATTTGTTACATTCTTAATTTTATTAATGTTACAAGAAATGCAAGAAGGTAAGTTAAAATCTGGCATATTAATTGGCGAAGTTAAATTTAATACATTGTTATATTTAGGGAACAGTGTTGTACCTTTACAATAAGCTATACAATTAGTCGGTATTGTAAGTATACCGATACCAGATATATTTGTTTCTTCTATTTTATTTGAGTTTCTACAGTCAATAGATAGTTTAGCTGATTCTGATTGTATATAAATATATTTGTTATTACTTATTGATTTGAAAATATTCAATTTGCCATAGATGTATTTCATATTACATTGTTTAGGAATATCCACAATAGATTTAGATAACAATTCAGTTTCACAGTTAGGGTTTGAATCGGTTTTATGAGTTATAGGGATGTCACATAGATATTCTGCTGAATTTACAATTTTGCAGTTGTCTAATGATTCTAAATTACAATAATTTGATTTATCTTTTGTTAAAGCCATATACTTACTACTAGGTACAATGAGACTGTAAATGTCTGATTGGTTTACATGTGGTGTTGGTAAAGCAACTTTATTATACAACATATATTCAAGGTTAGAGACTAACGGTATTCGTAACAGGAAAACTAATTTACCATTGAAATAATAACATAACAAACTGGAGACCTTTACAATGTTATGAATGGAGCTTATGTCTAAATACAAAGGCAGGTTAAGATTATTCGGTAAGTGCCTAATATTGTTGCTCAGTTCTCGGTATAAGAGTGCGGGCGACATGATTGCCGGATGTAAATTGTTTTGGCTACAGAAAAGAATCGCATTCGTTGTTTCTTCTAGTTGGAAGGATAGAGTGACCATAGAGGTTTCTAGTGAATTTAGAACAAGGTCTAAGCTTATTCGGGTTTCTATTGAATTGGCATTTATTGTTAAATTTTGTATACTGGCTGAAAGTTGGTCTATGGCGTTGTTCATTTTAATTTCATTCCTTTTAATCTTTTGTAAGGAGCTGTTATACGCTGATATGACAGAGTTTGTGATTAGAACATTGTTCTTTACTAAGGATGCCAATTTATCCTGGTTGACTTGTATGGACTCAATCGCTTGGTCATATTTTATGGCGTCGTTTTCGTCCAACGTGCCGAAAACATATTTAAGGGCAGTACCTATACCACCGACCCAAGCTCGCTTGGATCTATTATCGATTAAATGAGAGATTGAACTGAACAATTTAATAATGTTTTGCTGTTGTAATACTAATGGTTCTATTATGTTATGGCATTCGGGTTCTGCGAGGATTTCCACTTGGTTACAGAGATTTATAAAAGTTTCCAATGATGAGTTAATGTTTTCTATATGCGGTTTGAAATGCGAAATTCCCATTGGCATGATAACATTTAATACACCATTAGAGATTTTTAAATTTCCTATATAGTCAAAATAAATTCCAGGGCTCGTGGTTATCGGTTGGATATAGTAGTTGGGCGTCTGGAGTTCCGCTGAAGTGCTGTAAGTATATTATTTATACGTTACTATTGTATTCGCTTGTATATAAAAACTAACAACTATTTAATCTATGCTTCTAACAAGGTATTGTTTATATTAAGTACTTATTTAAGCTAACAAAAGCAGTCTTGTGACTAACACATAATAACTAACATCTATATATGTAATACTAAAACTATAACGTTAAATTTAAGTATGTATTATTAAACTAACCTAGTTTACTAAAATTAATTTTTGTTTAAGTATGTTTGTGTTTGCAGGTCGCCGCTGACTTCGGCGAGCTTTACCTCGTCATAATGGTGACGGACGTGCCGTCTATTTATTAATAAAGATAAAGTATTGTTACCATGAATTTTGACAACTTTATATGGACCTTTCCATATTGGCGATAAAGCTTTTCGTAATCTAAGATGGTTCTTTAGGTAAACAAAGTCGCCTACTTTGTATTGTATAGGGCGTGAATGAGAATCGTAATAATTCTTAGACGATACTTTTGATCGCTGTATGTATTCTAAAGCTTTATCGTGAGAGTTCTTTAGACGGGTTTGTAACATGCGTACATACTCCGGGTATGTAGTACCTAGGGATTCGTCATATATTGAATTAGGAATAAATGGTTTGTTACCGAACATTAGCTCGTAGGGAGTGTAATGAGTTGTGGAATGGACGGTTGTATTGTATGTAAGCATGGCTGTATATACATAACGAGGCCAATCTGTTTGGTCTTCGTTTACGAAAGATTTTAGGTATTCCTTTAAGGTTGAGTGGCTCCGTTCTAGAGCACCTTGAGTTTGTGGATGGTATGGCGTGGACCATAGCTGCTTGATTTTTAATAAATCACACGTTCTTTTAAATAATTCTGACGTAAAGTTGGTACCCTGATCAGTGAGGATCATTTTGGGAATACCAAATATGGATATAAAGTGAAGTAAACATTCACTTGTTTCTTCAGCGGTAGTACTGCGTAGTGGATAAGCGGAGGAGAACTTGGTAAAGTCGTCCTGTAGGGTTAATATGAATCTGAGCTTTGCGGTTCCCGATTCGGGGAGAGGTCCTACAACGTCTAACGCTATACGCTCACACGGTTTGGTTGAAGTGCTTGTGATTTGCATCGGTGCACGATTTGTTTGGCGCAAAGCTTTGTTCTCTTGACATAGTTTACACCTTTTCACATAAGACTCTATGTCACTACGCATACTTTTCCAAAAATACAATTCTTTCAATCTATTATACATACGACTGACACCTAAGTGACCAGCTGCTGGGATGTCATGGTTATCGTATAGAATTTTCTTCACCTCGGACGGTGAGGGATAAGTAACATTATTATGGTAAATGTTTACTAGGATGTTTGCATTATGGAAGAGGAAAATAATTATATTGTATATTTTTATAAAACTATGTTTTTCGAATGCATCACGGAAATCAGATATACTTATTTGTTGAGTATTTCCTATTATTACTAATTCGTTCCGGATGGCTTTTAGAGTATCATAGATCTCTTGATAGGATGCTTGATCAAAGTGATGGACTTTGACATAAAGGAGGTAATAAATCTTATTACCTAGGGCGATTTTCGAGAAGCTGTGTAGCTGTCTTTCTTGGTTAAGAATTTCGTCTCGGTTTTCTAGGTTACCTAATATTTCTTGTATGTAGGGGTTTGACTCATCGAGTTCTAAAGATGTAGGGATAAGGATAACCTTATCGGGGCTTTTTAGTAAGCTCTGATTATGTTCAATAATTTTTGTATTATAAGCGTTACTTTTATTTGACAAGCGTTTCAGGGAAGTCGAGTAATTGTCTGTGATTATGTTGCTTGTCGATGGGGTAGGTTCGGCTGAAGTTTTAGGCGAGAGGATTTCATCGAGGGTTGGAGTGCGTTGTGACGTTCCAGGTAAGGGAGGCAGAGGACATTCTATGTTAAGTAGTTCTGGAGTAGCACATTCTAGGAGGATGTCTGGGTTTAGATCTTCGGACGGGAAGGAACGCGGTGATGTTAGTAAGTCCATTAGGTCCTTATCTAAGTTACTCGGTTCTAAAAGGGATTGTTCCAACTGTTCTGGATTGATGTCTTGACCGTGAGGGTTAGGTGTTTCATTAGTGACAGTTGGTTGGATGGGGTTCACAGGAAATCTGGAAAGGGCGTCCGCGTTTGCGTTTATCTTACCCTTTTTATACTGGATATCATATTCAAATTCTTCCAGCTTTAGCCTCCACCGGACGAGGCGAGACCCGGGGTCCTTACAGTTAAATAACCATTGGAGGGGTTTGTGATCTGTTAAGATTGTGAAGCGGCGGCCATAAATGTATGGGCGAAATGTTTTTGTGCCGAAGATAATTGCCAGGCACTCTTTTTCAGTGACACTGTAGTTACACTCGGCTTTGTTTAGGGTGCGTGACGCGAATGCAATTGGGCGGTCTTGCCCGATAGGTCCTTGGGACAGGATGGCGGAGATGGCGTAATTGGATGCGTCACAGGTAAGTAAGAAGGGTTGATTAAAATCCGGGTAGGCGAGGATGGGAGCTTCTACTAATTTATTTTTCAGGGTTTCAAAGTTAAGCTGCTGTTCATTACACCAATTAAAGGGGACGTCCTTTTTCAGGAGAGAGGTAAGTGGTTTAGCAAGCTTAGAGAAGTTTGGGATAAAACGCCTATAGTAGGATACCAATCCTAAAAAGGATTTGATGTCTTTGGGGGACTTCGGAGTTGGATACTGTGTGACGGCCTTGACCTTATCAGGATTGGGTTTAACACCATATTGTGTTATAATATGGCCTAAGTAAGTAACCTCCTTTCGTAGAAATTCACATTTCTCCGGTTGGAGTTTAAGGTTGAACTCTCGAAGTCTATCGAAGACGGCTCTTAGGTTTTGGATGGATGAAAGCAGGTCAAATGCATACAGAACTATGTCATCCAAGTAAACGAAGCACCTGGAGCCCTGGAGGCCCGTAAGGCAGGTGTTCATGAGTTTTTGGAACGTGGATGGGGCATTCTTCAGCCCAAAAGGCATGCGGTTAAATTGGAAGTGACCCTGAGGTACAGAGAAGGCTGTTTTGGGTGCGTCTTCTGGGGAAATCAATAATTGATGAAAACCTGATGATAGGTCGAGTGTCGTGAAGTACTGGCTCTTTCCTAACTGGTCGAGGATCTCAGTAATCTGAGGAATGGGGTAAACTTCACCTATCGTGATGTCGTTTAGTTTTCTATAGTCAATGACTATACGCCATTTCTTTTGGCCAGAGGGGTCAGCCTTTTTGGGGACGACCCAGATAGGAGACGACCAGGGAGAAGACGACGGTGTGATAATGTCTTGGTCTAACATTTTATTTATTTGAGTTGCCACCTCTTTCTTGTGGCACTCAGGGAAGCGATAGGATTTAGTATGTATGGGAGTGTCACTGGATGTTTTGATTTCATGTTGGATGGCGGGTGAGAAGGATAAGGGTTGATCTGGAAGATGAAATATGTCAGAATATTCTGAACAGAGGTCGAGAAGGGCTTCCGCTTCTTCTTCGTTCAGGTGTGACGTTCTCAAAAGGTCTAGTACCTTCCTAGTGCGCTCACTTACATTGCCAGTGTAAGAGGGCAGTGTGGTTGGACAAACCTCTATAGGGTCCAACTTAAGGTTGAGATTACGCTTGATCTCGGCGGGTTTATTGGAGGTATTTATAACCGAAATGTTAATTCTTTGGTTATCCTTCACCTTTACTAGGCAATTGGCTACGAGAAGAGTCTGGGATAGGTGTTGGTCTAATACCATACCCTCTTTCAATTCGGGATTTGCTACAGTACATTCAATCACGGTCTCTGTCCGTGGTGGTATGACGTAGCAGGGATCGAAGAAGTGAATCTTGATTTCACTTCGTTTTAATCTTAAAACATTACGTCGATAGTCGATATTGCAACTTTTGTTCGTGAGGAAGTCGTTGCCTAATATACCATCGTAAGGCAGGTTGATGTCTTTTATGACATGAAACTTGTGACTGGTTGGACAAGTATCGGATAGGTTAAACTTTAGTTTGAAATGTCCTATTGTTTGGGTATTGTCCTCACCAGGGTCAATACCTTTGATACTGATTGGTTTACGGGTCAAAGGTGGCTGCTTCAGTACACTGGACTGTTTAAGCAGGCAAATGGCAGAGCCTGAGTCTACCAAAAGGTTGAACGGTAAATCAGAGATTTCCGACTTTACCTCATGTAGATGAGGTAGAAGTCTTTTGGTAGTGTCAATGTTGACCTCGTAAATTTCCTTGGTATCCGTATTAAGGTTTCCATTTTGGGGCTGGTTACCCTGTCGTATAACCTTAATAGGGTGATTTGAACTAAGGTTGCCGTTTTGGGGCTGGTTACCTTGCTGTACAACCTTAGGAGGACGATTTGGATTAAGGTTCCCGTTTTGGGGCTGGTTACCCTGCTGTACAACCTTAGAAGGACGGTTTGGTTTAAGGTTCCCGTTTTGGGGCTGGTTACCCTGCTGTACAACCTTAGAAGGACGATTTTGATTAAGGTTCCCGTTTTGGGGCTGGTTACCCTGCTGTACAACCTTAATGGAGGCTACTAATTTTTTAGTAGGCTTGGGACGAGGGCCTTTGCTCTCGGGATGTGTGCCGTCGTTTTTAGGATGGCTACGTCCTGGGCGGCACAGTTCCAGGACGCCTACTGGTTTAAATTCTCGTCAGCGTCCTCGCCTTCGGTGTCGTCATCGTTATCGTTGTCGACATAGCTAACCTGGGAAGGTTTTTGAGGGGAGAAGGACGTAGACGGTTTGCTGTCTGGCTGCGAGGCAAAGTGCCGTTTGTTTGCGGCTTGCCTCCTTTGACAGTTTTGGATTTCATGCCCTGTTTCCTTGCAGTATTTGCAAGTTAGATTAGGGTTAGGCTTGTTTGGATGTCCGGAAGTACTCGGTTTATCGAGTGGCTTCTGGAATTTCGGCTTATTTAACGGAGTTTGGGTAGCCGGTTTGAACCGGTTCTGCGACTTTTGTTTGTCCTGCTGCGAGCTATTAATATTCTGCCCGCGTTTATAAAGGGTTTCTTGGATCCTCTCTTCCGAGATCGCCAGATTGACCGCTTCGTTAAATGTTTTGGGGGCCCTGCATCTAACGATGTTGGATACACGGGGATGGAGCCCCATAAGGAAGTGGTGGAGGGTTAAGTCCTCCATGGCAGCAGTGCGCCCTGGGATTTCCTTTACTTTGTGACATGAAAGTGAGATCTCCGTAAGAAGGTGGGACAAACATGTCTCCATCTTTAGTGCAAACTGGCTTACGTTTTCTGTAGGCCCTTGCTTGCTTTCTTGGAGCTCAGTTAGCAAATGTGAATAATGTTTCCTTTCGGAAAACTGGGTTTTTAGAAATTCTTTAAGCTGTTCCCAGCTGGTAAACTCTTTAATTGAGCAGGCGGTCTCTGCCTTACCTGTCAATTCACATACTATATATTTAAAAAGGATGGGCCTTTGTGAGTCAGATGCCAGTTCATAGGCATTATTGCAATTAGTGATAAACGAGTTAAGTTTTTCACGAGTGCCATCGTATGGCTTTACGAATTTCAATAGAATGTTTAACTCCATCTCGACAGTACGCCTAGTTATCTTAGGTGATAGTAAAGGAGATTTAGGTTCCGATTCTAAACTAGATACGTCTATAGTCACCTTGCTATCCTCAATCTTAGACACTTTGGGCATAATACAAACAATATATGAAAGAAAATAAAATTACGATGCACAATAAAAATAAAAATAAGGTTCTAAGAGCGTGAACACTGGTCACGGTAAAAATGTATGAGTCACTCACAGGCACACGTAGGCGGCGACAACAGCTAATTCGTGGAACCGCAGCATAGCGACACCACACGGATACCGCACTATGATTTGATTTGCACAGAACACTTGGACACAATCGACGAAACACGGACACTAATTTTCGTAGAATACCTTCGGATACCTCGTAGAACCACTGGCGAGTCGCGGATGTCGTCGGGGTTGCACACAATGCGGTGCACGATGCTCGTCAGAGCTTACAGGATGACGACCGGATGTACTCTCAGGCGGGTCCCAGGTAGGTTTTTCAGGATACTCAAGGATGTGTTCGCGATGTAAGGTAAGTGTTACACTGTTGCAGGATTCACGAGAGGTAAGGTATACCTCGAAAGTTAACCGGAGGTCACTCACGGTAAGTTTTCACTAAATTTGTAGGATACGGCGAGTCTATTTTTATAACGCAAATATAGATTTACGCGAATCGGCACTGGGGAATTCCGTATCCCACCGCTGCCACCAAATGTTACGGGGTCCCTTTCCGAGGTCTTTTAAAAAAAAGATATTTTAAAGTTAACTAGACTATTTATTTCGACAAAGAGTTAACAAGAGGAAAGGACCCGTAAGGCAACCGTATCTCGCGAGCGTTCAGCATAGACTGTTCGATCTATGAGTCGACTGGCTATTGAAACAAAATGCTGACGTAACAATAATGCTTAAAATGCTAGTGTGCACGGCTAAGGGCCGTGTTAGCTATAAGGGGTTCAATACCGGGTTATAACAGAACGCTCTAAAGTGGATTCGTATAGACAACAAAATAAATTAGATGTTTTCTATCAAAAGTTTAGTGCTGAAGCTTAATAATTATATTGTGACGGCATGGTGACGGCTGGTGCCATGTCAAGCTGTCATCACTAAAATGTTTATGAATATTTGGCAAATATTAAAAAAAAGATTGTTTAAATATTTCGAGTAAAAATTTGAAAATTCTAGAAACTTCAGGAAGGAATGGAAAGGTTAAAAAGAGACAGGAGATGGAAAAACAATTGAATAATGAAATGACAATCGAAATTAGTGGATCTAGAACATTCCTAGGGGTTTATAAGGCGGTATAGACGCGCTGAGCGCCAGTTTAAGTTGAGAAGTTGTAAAGTGGAGAAGAAAAGGAAAAAGTAAAAGGAAGAAAGAAGTAGTAGTGAAATAAAGTGAAGTGAAAGTATAGTGCAGTGCAAAAGACGTTAGTGTTAGTGCTGCCCGCGTCGAAATCGTACGACGCGTCGTGTGTGTGAAGTTGAATTAAGTGTCATCAGTGCTACTCGGTGTTTCCTTCCAATCCCGTTACCCCGTCCGTAACAATTGGTGTCAGAAGTGGGATTGGAAGGATCAAAGATGCCAGTAATGCTGAGGGAAGGGCCTACGACACGTGCAAGGGCTGCCGCTCAAGAGCAAGGTGACTCTGGCCAGAAAGTTGTGAGTAAGGATGCTCCTTCGCAAGGAAGCGGATCTGAAGGAGGGGTATCTTCGTCCGCAAGCCCAGCTAACCCGCTATCTCTCGCAGACCTCGCGGCAATATTCCAGCAAACCTCGCAGCGACTCGAATCTCGACTCGAGAAAAACTCGCAGCAGCTTAAATCCGAACTCCAGCAAAACTCGCAGCAGCTTAAATCCGAACTCCAGCAAAACACTCAACAACTCGAATCCAAACTCCAAGCGAACTCGCAGCAGCTTATAATCTCAGCTTAGCGAGATAATGGAGAGCCAGGATGAGAACGCCCGTAAGATCGCCGAGATGGAGATGTATATCGGTGAAGTGCAATCTCGCGTGGCTACTATAGAGGAAGAGATACAGTCCTGTAAGGCGTCAGTGTCGGAAGAGGTGCAGTCCCGCATGGCGTAAGTATCGGAAGAGATACACACCCGTATAGCTACGATAGAGGAGGAGTTAAAGAAGATGAAATCCAACAGCCCTTCGGTTTCTATCAACTCATCATGTTCTGGTGGTTATTTAAAAGTGCCATTATTCGATGGAACCACTTCCTGGGAGGCCTACAGAATGCGGTTCGAAGCCGCCTCTATTAGCAACGGTTGGGATGACGACCTTCCAATCCCGTTACCCCATCCGTAACAATGTTATAAATACCATTGTGAATGCATTAAATGCACTTGTGGTGTAGTGGTTTAAACGTCTGCCTTGCCGCTAAACACTGTGACTCGATTTCCAGTACAACTTATTATTTGTCATTTATGCTGTGCTTTGGAGAGCCCTTTACATCATCTTGTACAGGAAGCCAACAAGATCATTCAAAATCTTTAGCTAGCCTAGCTATTCTAGCCAAGGGTCTGGCATTATCTCTATACATATATCTTTAATCTAGGTATATCTATGGGCAGCTGGCCTAAGATAAACTGGCACTGGTCATGAGATGTGTAGTTAATTTGATTACAGAGGTCATGTGGCAGTTACTCAGGAGGCTTATATTTAGAGTGTTTTACCTTATATAGTTATAGACGCCTATGAAAATAAATCATCTTCAATTTAAACTACAAGTGATACATCAAAACCTACTGATCGCTTAAATAGCTTCAAAGTCCATCTTATTCTAACGTTATCTCCTTAACTAAGAAATAAGAGGTGCGATAATGCTATAATAGCCTTAATCCGCTCCCACACGTTCTAACTGGCGGGTAGTCGGCGCTTGATAACCAACTCTGTAATGAGCTTTCACCACGCTCTAACATCTTGTGAGGCTCCGCGGGAATTCAGTATCAAATATTTTCTGTAACTGAGTAGTCGGCTTATGTGCAATCTTGCGATGTTAAAAATATGTTACAGTGTGGCAAATAAAGCGACAAACAGAAGCAACTTTGCAAATATTATAAAGCTGAAAAGTTTGTTTAGTTGAACGCGCTAATCTTAGGAACGTTCGAATTTTATAATTAGGTATTTTTGTAATGGATACCTTATTTATCAAGGCAGGTTATTAGCCTATACAACATCACACTCTGAGCCACGGGTGAACAGGAGTCCCGAAAAACGCAGGCTTAACCGCGCGCTCAGCTATGTAATGTAAGTAGGTACTTACCCCAATTATAAGTGTACGGTGCAACACCGCACATTTGCCACATCAGCTTTTTACTTGTATCACTATAATTCATTATCGTCATATTTCAGTTCGCAACAAGCACTCATCGCGCGTGTTCTCATTTAGCATTCCTATCATCTATATATTAAAAGAATTTGTGTTTTATAATACGAGTCGGCCAGCCCGTTCTACCCAACCGATTCGCATGATTTTTTTTTTAAATGAAAGCTCTCGCTGCATAGATTTGTCATCAAGCATTAGAAATTACCTAACTTTCACATTCATCAAGTTATATGCAAAAACAGTTTTCTCCCATACATTTTGTACGTTTTCGTAGCCGTAGTCAATGACTTTCTGCTTCTATATATCTGGTTCTCATTGAGGTAGGCGTTTCGTTATAGACCTAAAACACGCGCTGAAAAGAGCTCTTTCATTTGATGGTATGCTCATTTAAATTGGGTAATATTTAAGGAAGATAGGCGTGGACATTCAACTTATTTTTCAATATTTTCCTATAAATTTCTTAAGATTCCATTGCTTTCTCTCTACATGGACGGTTCTTAATTCAAAAATATTTTTATGGCATCTAATAAGATCCTTGCGGTAACTGCCAGGAAAATAAACGTTATGCCTCCTTAATATTGACCTTGACCTTGCCTTACTTTCATACCGCGGGTGTGAGTGTGGTGGTGTGTAAAATATACGCGATGTTGGTCAAATTATCACTATAGTGAATTTTCGCTGATGGCGGGTAATATTCCCCGAATGTTACCAGTTAACCCTTAATGTTGGGTGAATTGATCTCTGATGTTGAGGAATTTTCCTTACGTTTTACGTTAGGAATATTTTTGTATTTTTAAATTACGGACTTTCTTTCGGCATCTTAATTTTTTTTATGTGGAATATATTACAGCCGTTCTATTGTCATATATATCATAGTACTATTGTCAAATCATCAGCCTTAAAGTCATATATTATAATTATATTATTACAAGTGGTAGTTATGGTAGAAATTGTAGCTTTGGTAAGAATAGTAGTTTTGAGAGAAAAGGTAGGTACTTTTGACAGCACCGGCGGTTTTGGTAGAAATGGTAGTTTAAAAAAATGGTAGATATGATAGTGTTAGTACGAATAGTAGTTTTGGTACAAATAGTAGTTTTGATAGGAATAGTACTTTCGGTAGGAATAGTAGTTTTGGTAGAAATGGTATTTTTGGCATATATTGTAGTTTTGGTAGCAATGTTACTTACGATTGCTACCAAAGCTACCATTCCTACCAAAACTAGAATTTTGACTAGAACTATAAACGTTAGTATTACATTTCTAAATTATGATGAATTAATCACACCCATACACAAAACAAAATAAATCGTGCTTCTCACAGACATAATATTTAGCTGGATAACAGAAATAAAACCTATTTTCTTACTTATAATTTTTTTTTCTACATTTTTAAGTTTGATAGTATTGACAGATACTTAAAGAAAAAAGTGAAGTTAGCGTATGTTAGTTACATAAGTTTCTGATTTAATAGCGTATTTTTTGTGAGTAGTTGTGTTTTCAATTATAATGATGATTCTTGATAGGAAATTGAAAAATGCTCAGAGAAAGTTTGAACAAAGAATCTTGGTTAATGACAAATCGCTGTTGGAGATTTGGTACCGGATGGTCCTCATACTGCTATAATAATACGGGTGGTAACGGGTTCAGATTTGAATAATTCTACCATCAACAATTTTATTTTCAAGTGATTTCCATTCTTGGTGACGGTAATTGCTTATTCCGCGCAATTTCTTATTGTTTACATAAAAGTGAGAATAAACATTATGAAATTCGTTTGGCCACTGTTGATAACATAGTCAATAAGTAGGTATATAGCAACTTCATTGTTGGGGACGAAGCATATGGCCAGACCATTACAAATGCAACAGATTACAAACGTGTGATGGGTACCAATGGACAGTACGCAGGGCATGCTGAACTTCAGAGTGTAAGTGAGGTATATCCCGAGTGTCAATTCAGAGTTCACCTGGAAAACAGTAATACGATTACTGACTATGGTGTTGGCGAAATTGTTCATAACTTGCTATTTTCTGGGCACCTGGACGAAGGACATTACAGTGTCCAAATGGAAAGAATGGTTGGCCAGCACAGTCATATTGAAGAACTTTCTTTCGTCAATGTTCAGTTATACATATTATATATATATATCCCTATTGCGCGGCAAACTATTCAGTAATGCCAAGGTGGAAATTTCACGTTACCTAAGGTGCAACGCGAAGCCAATGTTGTCAGAAAATAAGTTTTGTGATATATATATTTTTGGTTAGAATATCATCTTTTACTTATTAGATAAGGCTACAATGTACTCATCATACCTATATACAAGAGCTTTTTTATAATATTAAAATATGCTGTGGAGCAGCACGGGTCCTCTAGTTACTTTTATTAGCAATAAATCAGTTATTATCAAGCAAATCATAACTATCATTTCTTAGCATTCTAAGGTGTATGAAAACCCCATACATCTTGATGGTCCTTTTCGAGCAAAGAATCTGTGTCCTCGCGTGTGTGAATTAATTTCGGACAGTGTCTATATAATTGCCACGCGGTTGCGCAGCGATCCAGCATAGCAAGCATTTTAGAAGTGACACGTGTAACGAACAGTGACTTTACTCGGTGTTACTAACTATCATCAATCAATATTAACAATAAAGTGTATCAGCAGTGTTAATGTGTATAGTGTAAGTAGGATTAAACCTATTCGGCCATCCAAAATCGGGTCGCATCGGTAAGTCAATCTTATTATCCTATATACGTCGTGAGGCAGCAAATACCTACTCCAAATTATCAGAACAGCAGTTCACATCATTACCAATCAAGTAGCATTTCTTTTCAATTAGCATTCGTATCAAATAGCATTTCCACACCATCGAAAATGGAAGACATTTGCGCTACTCAGTACCAGCTTATGCAAAGCATTGAGAAAGTACTTGTCAACTTTAAGAAAGATGGACCTGAGCGTATGACCTATTCTAACATCCAGAGAAGGTTAGCAATGCTGAATTCCTATTGGAATGAATTCAACAGCAATAACACACAACTCGTCGATTATCAAGACGTTGAGCACGATTACTTCAAACAAAGATGTTATGAAAAGACAAAGGAGTTTTATATAAAGCTTTCGTCTTATTTGGAAGATTACTCCTTGTACATGGAGAATCCCTCAGCCCACGACATACCTACGTCTCCGCGACCAGGCGCTATTTTGTCGTTTGAGATACCACACAAGGCTATAAGCAAGAAATTAAAGATTGATATTCCGTCGGTCGAGGTAACTCAAGCGACACCGAGCCCTATTACGTCTGCCGTTCGTGCTTCGCCTTCACCGGTCGCCGGAACCATCCAATCACAGCAAGAGGCAATAGGTCAATTTACAGACCGTAGCACACCTAGCAAATTAGAAGAAATGCTTTGCAAACAAACAAGCAACTTCAAGGCGTTTTCTCGTACCATAACAAGCATAGACGAAGATCTAACAGAAAAGTGGGAGTTCGAGGACGTTTTAAAGAACATAGAATCGCGTTGGAAAACCATAGACTCTCTTCACTGGGATATAGACAATTTGCTTGGTGAAGAAGACGAGGATTACATACGCTCGTTCAATAGGTATGAGAAGGAGTACAACGATATCAAAAAAGCATTAAGTAAGAAAATGTGGTCATCATCATACAAGATCAAGATAACTCCAACTATGGATATACCTACTTTCAATGGAGACTATCACAGGTGGGTATCATTCAAGGATCTATTTACCGAAGCGATCCACAGTAATGGATCAATATCAAGAGCACAAAAAATGCAGTTCTTAAAGGACAAGATCAAAGGGGAGGCTGAGAAACTCATCCAACATTTGAAAATTAGTTCTGAGAACTATCAAGTGTGTTGGGACATACTCAACCACCGATATAACAACATAAGGAAAATCTTCACGTCTCACATGCAGATACTCCTATCTCTACCTACCATGCAACAGCAGTCCGCAGCATTAATAAAGAAAATGCACGACACTACTAATGAGTGTATAAATGCCATTAGACCACTAGGCGTGGATATATCATCATCGGACCCGGTTCTTACTCATATATTGTCGCATAAATTGGATTCAGAGACGCACTTAGAATATATAGAATCGCTGAAAAATCCTCGAGAGCTGCCAACTTTGAGCGAATTCATTGAATTTCTCGAGAATAAATTTACATCACTCGAAGCGTCTCGGCGGAAACAAGATAGCCCTAACCAGAAGCCAAGTGTATCATCTCCTTCACATACTATCAAGAAACCGTGGCAATATCAGCATAGCAACAGCTACAAAACAAACAAACCTTCAACTAGCAACGGAAATGCGTATAGCAATCAGAAAGCGAAATCGTTTTACGTATCGTCAGCAAATAAATGCCCTCAATGCGATGGCGACCACGGAATATTCATATGTAATGAATTCCTTGATTTACCTAACGAAATGAAGTTGAAGACGGTAAACAAATTACGACTTTGTGTAAACTGTTTGTATGACCACAAAGGCAAGAAATGTTCATCAACAAAAACATGCCGCAAATGTTCTGAAAAGCATAATACTTTGCTGCATGAAGCATATATAAATCAACCGTCCAGCAACTCAAAGGATTCGTCAAATAATGTGTATGTCTCACAAAATAAATTATCTGAAATCCTTTTAGCAACTGCACTTATCAAGGTTCTTGCAGCAGATGGAACCTATCATACCATGAGAGCTCTTGTTGATCAAGGTTCTCAAATCTCCCTAATTACTGAGGATGCTGCTCAAAGGCTGGGCCTACCACGTCGCCATTGCAAGGGTGTCGTATTTGGCCTCGGCGCTCAACAAAATAACTGCAAGGGTGCGTTACAAATCACAGCCTCAGCGATGCAGGGAGACTTCACTTTCAACGCTAACGTAGTGATCATGAAGAAACTCATGCATAGCTTGCCTAATCAAACATTCGAGAAACCAACATGGTCGTATTTGAAAAATATCGATTTGGCAGATCCAGAGTTTCATATCAGCCGTCCCATAGACATATTATTGGGAGCGGAAATATATTCCCTCATCATGATGGGCGGAATTATCAAGGGCGATAGCGAGACCGAACCAATCGCTCAACAAACACATCTCGGGTGGTTATTGTGTGGCAATGTCACGACTTTTCAGTGCAATGTGGTTCTGAACAATCTCGAAGATATTCAGAGATTTTGGACTATTGAAGACATCGCCGACAACCCACTTAATCTATCAGCAGAGGATCACTATTGTGTGACTCAATACGAAGAGCAAACAACACGGCAAGCAGATGGTCGATACATTGTGAGATATCCAATGAAACCCAACTTTACAGAAAAGTTGGGCGATTCCAAGAAGCGAGCAATAGCACAGTTTCTACAATTAGAGAGAAAGCTATCAAAAAATCAAAACTTGTCGAATGGTTACAAATCTTTTATTAATGAATACATTAGTTTAGGACATATGCACCAAGTAAACAATGACTGTAATGTGAACTCGCCAGCCTCGTGTTACCTACCACATCATTGTGTACTGCGCTCCGACTCCACTACGACCGGGCTACGCGTAGTTGTAAATGCATCATCGCCGACGTCATCAGGCTATAGTTTCAATGACCTTATGTACAGTGGGCCAAACCTACAACGAGACCTATTGTCATTGATAATTAACTGGAGACAGTATGAAATTGCATTCACAGCCGATATCGAAAAAATTTTTAGAATGATTAAGACACACCCAGAAGACCAAAATTTACAAAAAATCATTTGGAGAAATAACAGTCATGAACCATTACAAGAATACAATCTAGCAACTGTCACCTATGGCACAAGGGCCGCACCCTTCCTCGCTATGATGACGTTAAGGCAGTTAGCAAAGGATGAGTGTCACAATTACCCACTATCACCTGCCAAGCAAGCACTAGAAGAGCAGTTCTATATGGATGATCTTCTCTCGGGCCAGCACAGCATCCCGGCAGCAAATCAATTGCAATCAGACCTGATAAAGTTGCTTAAATCTGGTGGGTTTCACCTACGCAAGTGGGCCTCCAATAAGCAAGAACTTTTACAGGGCGTTGAAACAGTATCAAGCACACAAGCATTTAATTTCAAGCATCCAGAATCAACAAAAACTCTCGGTTTACAATGGGATCCGATTGAAGATCAGTTTTTGTTTAAACACAAACTTAGCCCACCGTCACAAAATTCACTTAGCAAACGAACATTACTATCGGAAATATCAAGAATTTTCGATCCTCTTGGTTGGCTTTCTCCGGTAACTACGAAACTGAAGTTGCTATTTCAAAAGGTGTGGTTACAGGAAATTCAGTGGGACTCTGAACTACTAAAAGAAATAAATGACGAATGGCAGAAAATTCGAGAGGACTTAGACAACATCAATGAGATCAAAGTACACAGGTGGCTAGCAACTCAAGAAAATGAAAATATTGAATTGCACGGTTTTTGTGATTCGTCAACAAAAGCCTTCGCCTGCGTATTTTTTTGCAAGGTGAAACGTTATTCTAATAGTAAATATCATCATCACTCTATCAATATTGTCGCAGCAAAGTCTCGTCTGGTACCCGTTAAGAAAACTATAACTCTGCCGCGGCTCGAGTTAATGCCATGTCTTCTACTATCAAAACTAATGAACACGGTTCTTAGAAGCTTGCCCAACCATAACATCAAAATATTCGGTTGGACTGACTCGACTGCAGTTCTAGGCTGGCTTCAGGGAGACTCTAGTCGCTGGAAAACATTCGTGGCTAATAGAGTGGATCAAATCAAAGCAATCATTCCTCCGGAACAATGGCATTACGTAAAATCTACTGAAAATCCTGCTGACTGCGCCAGCCGAGGTATTTCAGCCAAACAACTACAAGAACATCAACTGTGGTGGACGGGACCTACATGGCTTATCTCGCATGAGCCCGAAGTAAATAAAAAACAACCTGTTTACGTAACTCACTTGGACATGAAACAATCAGTCCAGAGCAATGTCACAGTTATCAATAATTTTAATATTATAACTGACATCGTAAGCAAACATAGCAGCTTCGCGCGTGCAACTCGAGTACTCGCCTGGGTCTTACGTGCAGTGTCACGTAACAAAACAAAGACAGCATTTTTATCAGTGGACGAGTTATCAAAAGCAAGACGCGCAATTATCAGATGTTTCCAACAATTATCATTTAAAAACGAAATTAGCACATTAGAGAGTCAAAACACAATCGACAGCAAAAGCAAGATACTCAGCTTAAAACCGTTTTTAGATGAAAATCGATTGCTGAGAGTTGGTGGTCGCATCCAACAAGCAAACATTCCCGAGGACATGAAATACCCGCTAATCATCCCACACGATAGTCATCTAGCGAACCTGCTCATCGACCAAGCTCACAGAGACACATTCCACGGTGGAGCGCGCTTAACACATGCTCGACTGCGACAGCATTATTGGATTATAGGAGGCAACCGAGCCGTTAAGAAACGACTACGCAGGTGTGTTATCTGCAGACGACATGATCCTGTGAAGCAAACACAGCTTATGGGCGATCTACCGGCAGCACGCGTCAACCTCACAAGACCATTCTACAGTAGCGGCGTAGACCTATGTGCATATGTTGAGGTCAAAGCAAATAAGGGAAGAGCAATTAGGACCACCAAAGCATATGTAACCGTATTTGTCTGCATGTCGACAAAGGCGGTCCATCTGGAACTCGTTTCGGACCTCTCATCATCAGCTTTCCTAGCAGCACTACGAAGGATGTCCGCCCGACGAGGAACACCACGACATATATATTGCGACAATGGAACGAACTTTGTAGGGGCCAATCGCATCTTGAAGCAAGAATACATCAATTTACAATCAATATTGGACAATGAATTCCATTCTCAAGTATCTGACATGGGCATCGAGTTTCATTTCAACGCTCCTGCATGGCCGAGTGCCGGAGGCCTTTGGGAAGCAGCCGTAAAGAGCTTAAAATACCGTCTGCGGAGAGTACTCGGTGACCAAAAGTTAACTTACGAGGAATTCAGTACATTATTAGCGCAACTAGAGGGATGCTTAAATTCTAGGCCTCTTTGCGCTCTCACAGAAGATCCAGGAGACATCAATTTCCTGACTCCAGCACACTTCTTGTCTAGTGGACCTACCCTAACGATATTAGAAACGGAAAGGGACGCCCGCACTCGATGGCAATTAACGCAAAGAATGGTTAATGACATTTGGAAGAGATGGCAAAGCGAGTATCTTTGTCAATTATCATCACGGTGCAAATGGCAACAGATTAAAAACAATCAGCAAGTTGACGATATTGTGATTATTCACGAACCGAACTTACCACCAGGAAAGTGGGCCCTAGGCAGGGTAGTCGAACTGCACCCTGGAAAAGACGGTCATGTACGAGTAGCAAGTGTTAAAACCAAGAGCGGCATCATCAAACGACCTATAGTAAAGCTATCACCGCTCCCGGTACACGACGAGATAAGCCAGCACGCACCACCAAACAATCAAAACATCGTATCCAATGTCATAACTGTGAAATCAAGACATCAAACATCAACAACGTTCAAGACTATGGCTATCATGTTACTTACCATGCTATTTATATTACCGGCACACTGCGCGTACAATATAGCACTATTAAAAAATAATCAAAGCATTTATTTCGATAAAATCTCAGACATGTATCTTAGCAGAGATGAATGGAAGCTTATAGTCTATTATGACATGAATCCATACTGGCATGGCTCTAATATACTCACGGAGTACATCAGTAGTCTGGAAACGAGTTGTCAAAAGGCAACAAAGCCTTCGTTATGTGATATACTGCTATTACAGTTACATCATGCCTACAGTGAACTTGAGCACTATAACCACATGTTACTCGGTCAGCAAATTACCGAGTTCAATGGTCGCCGAGTGCGTCGTGGCTATATTAACGTAGTAGGCAATCTTGCGAGTACGCTATTCGGAGTTCTCGACGATAATTTCGCCGAACAATATCAAAAAGACATCGAGCAGATCAGAGCAAACGAAAAACACTTAGCATTATTGTGGAAAAATCAGACCTCGATCATCGAAGCACAGTACAATGTATTACAGCGAGTGGAAGACAGCATGAATAAGCAACACAAGCTTATCAATCAACACATCAATAACATAGAAAATACGGTGAATATTGTCCAGGGCGATGTTCAGAAATTGGCATCTGGCAACGACTTCACACTGTCAGCGATAATAACAAACAATATACTAACCAGTCTTCGAAATATACAGGAATATTTACTCGACCTAATGGTTGATCTTCATCACGGTATCTTCAACTTTCACCTCATCACCCCTGAACAACTCAAAGATGAATTGAATATAATATCTGGCCAATTACCAAAAGATTTGGATTTACCGATCAACAACATTCCGAATGATCTACCAAGGCTCTATCATCTGATGAAGGTCAAGGCAAAAATGTCAAAGCAATATTTCATATTTGAAATCAAGATTCCTCTCGTAACTAGAGATTATTACGAAATATATCACTTGATACCAATTCATCACAACATCAAGAACAATATGATCAGCATAACTACAATATCCGAGTATATAGCAATCAATATGCAAAAGGATTCCTTCTTCACCATGACAGTATCAGATCTACAAAAATGCAACCAGAATGATGACGTGAGTTATCTATGCCCTCTACGGAAGCCTGTCTATCGAATGACGTCAGACAAGAACCTGTGTAGACAAGATGAGGTAACACAGCACTGTAAAATTGATACCATCCCGTGCAAAACATCTTGGTCGGAATTACACGACATAAATAAACACCAATTCTCGTGTTGCGGCCAATGTTCTATTCGGATCATGTGTGGAAGCCAAGTCTCAGCTGAACAACTTACTGGAAGCGGAATAATAAGTCTGAGCGATGGTTGCGTTATTAAAAGCGAATCGTTCACGATTTATTCTCACAGACCACAGAACAACGCACTAAACATAAAAGCAGACGTGTTGAACATTGATGTACCCCCCATAAATCACATCATTGATTTGCCGCTGCTTAGCACAAATAATTCTAGCACGACAGAAGATGACCATATAGACAATCAAACCTACATCCATGCGCAGTTACTAGAAATCGGTGAGCGAATCCAGCAATTAAAGGAGAGCGGAGCTGAAGCCGAATTTGTTGAGAAAACTTCTTCTCATGATGTCACACAGTACGTACTGATCTGTGTGACCATCGTAATCGTCATAAGCGTATGTGTAGTATACGCTCGCTACCGGCTGCGCACCATATCAGTAACCGTCACCGGAGACGAGCAGGCGCACACGGCCGCGACCCCCGCCGCTGCCGCCGCCACCGTCGCCGCGCCGCCGACCACTGCATCGTCAGCAACATTCATTCAGCCGCGATTCATTAATAAGGCGACGTCGCCTATCTGTCGTACTCGTTTTATTGAAATACATTGATATATTTAAGTCATTGACATGTAAATATTTAAGTATCACTCATCACCATATTTGATTGTATTATCATCAGCATCTTCATCACCCTGGCATCTCTTCCTCCCCTCTCCCGGAAGATGTACGGTGCAACACCGCACATTTGCCACATCAGCTTTTTACTTGTATCACTATAATTCATTATCGTCATATTTCAGTTCGCAACAAGCACTCATCGCGCGCGTTCTCATTTAGCATTCCTATCATTACTTTTATTAGCAATAAATCAGTTATTATCAAGCAAATCATAACTATCATTTCTTAGCATTCTAAGGTGTATGAAAACCCCATACAATAATTCTATTATTACTGGCCCCTATTTATGGTTGGCAAAGACGCAAACCATAAAAAAACTGCGAACAGGTAATTGATGAAAAAATAAAGAGTGTCAATCCTAAACTTGGCACGTGTGTTACGTGTGTAAGATAGGTGCATAAAAGCAATAGTAATAAGAGTTTTATTAGGAGGAAAAATTGACTAGGGGCAAAGTTTTCTATACCATGTATTCATAATGTAGGTACCAATCAAATGTATGTTCAGGACACTCAGAAAAACCGGCAATTTATTTCAATAATAGACTCTTAGATTGGTCTTTAAGCTGGAATAGAGAGGGCGTTTTGGCTTGACGTTAGAGGTTTATAGGTATAGAATATGAAAACTAGGCGACGCCGAAGTGACTCTGCGGCATCTACGGCACACACGGGCAATATGACACTGTATCAAAGTTTTAACTTCAAACGTCGAGTCTTTAAACAAATGCTAAAGGGATGTCGACGCTGTATGCTGTGACAGGTGTGATCGCCAACAAATCATCATCGTCGTCGTCATCAGACTGCCATAGTCCACTGCTGGATATAGGCCTCTCCAATGGCACAGCACTGTGCCCGATTTTGGGCTCTTCGTATCCAGCCGCTATTAACTATAACTGCTTTAACTCAAATATGCTTATTTTAAAAACATGACAGTAAAAAAAAGCTCTAAATTGTAAATAAACTTCGGATCGAATAAAAAGGCCTTTTCCCTTAAAAGCAAATGAAAGTCATCAACTTCGTTGAATGAACATTATCTTTTGTGGAATGAAAATTTCCCGGGCGCTTTAAAGCGACTAACTTTCAATACGAATATCGGTGTGAAACTGACCTAGTGTTAGACGATAAGTGCGCCAAATACGATTTAGCTTTATTTCAAATTATTACTTTTCATCAAGAATGATTCAGTAATTTGATATGAGTTTAATTATATATGGCGTGCAGGGTTTAATAGTAATTATATTTTTATAGTAACTGAGCACATAGAATGACACCTTTTTTTGTTTTTTTTTTTGTGTCGGGTTGGAAAATCCTCATGGAGTCCCTCCGCCCTGGGGGATGGGCGAA
Organism: Euclidia mi; assembly: GCA_944739405.2. NCBI lineage: Eukaryota > Metazoa > Arthropoda > Insecta > Lepidoptera > Erebidae > Euclidia > Euclidia mi. Next base: position 52,318,957 of record OX123190.2, read on the forward strand.
AGGGACTGTCAGACTCTTACTGACTAAAAACCAACCCGTGTGCCTCATGTACCCGTGTGTCGGAGGGTCGGGTATCTCCCAAGCATACGTCGCAACCCCCCGACGGGTATTGGCCCGCCCGATGGTCAGGCGGGCCCCAAACGAAACTCCCTTGGCGGCGGATGAAGGTGTTGGGCTCCGCCGCCAAAACACCCAGCGGCCGCAGAGGATAGGGAGGACGGCAACGCAACACCGCATCTCCTCTTCCTCGGCGGCCCCACCGCGACGCATCGAATGGTGCGCCCCCATTTGGTCGCGGGAGATAGGGCGCGCGGCAACGCAACACCGACACGCTTCTCCTCCCGCGACCACGCCCGACTGCGAGGGACAGACAGAACTGTCCCCCGCACCCGCACCGTTGGACGCATCCTGCGGAGGCCCACGCGGAGCGTCCACTCCAGGGATCCCTCTTAGCAGCACCGCGGGGTTCAAAGCCACGGTTTCTGAGCAACCACGACAAGGTGAAGATCCCACGGAAGGGACATAGAATGACACCTGATATATTATTATATATGAGAAATAGACAAATTATGTATTCCACAAATGTGTCTGCCGCCATTTCTGCTTGTTCTTTTTTACTGAATGATGAGTTTATGGTATGGCCGCCGTTGTTTTGATACAATTAAGTATTATGCGGGTGTAACTGGGTCCGATTTTTTTTTAATTTCGTCAGTTCAAGAATATAATCGTTAGCATATATCATTATAAAAGGCGTATCAGACAGCCAACGTCAACGAAAATTAAAAAAACATCATCAATCCTAATACTCATCTTATTCATGTATGACGTCACCAGCTATTATAAAAATGAGCGCTCCTGCAGTGTCGTGAGATTATAAAACTGCGTGTAGTCTCAAACAAGCAATTATGTGTACTAACTACTCAACACCATATAAAGCTAGATATTTTAATGACCGATCAGAACAACGCAAAATATGATCATTCTCCTTATCATAATTTCATCACTTAAAATTACAAAACGTTCAATCTTAATACGAAACGCGTGTGTCGTCACAAGTTATTATAAAAACGAGCGCACGTCCAGTGTCGCGCGATTATGTACCGGATGTTGTGCCCAGGGAGGGCGCTGACGTCAATTTCCGGCGCGGGCGCTCCTACCGGAAGCTGCGAAAAACACTTCACTCTCCATACAATTATAAAGCAGTCCGGCGAAGACCGGAATGACTCATAGGAAATTGGTTTACGCTCGTTTTAATAATCGTTTGATTAAAATATGTCGGGCCTTCCATCATCCATCATCCTAAATACTACCCCTGTTTATTTAAATACACAATTTTGTACCTCATAATATATCTTTCTCGTTATTCTGTGTTTATTTGCTGATTATATAACAAGCATCCGTCCGTGTGGTGACGGATTAAGAATACGGAATGTCACCACCCCATATCATCCCATGGGTGTCGTAAGAGCCGACAGAGGGAGCATATTAAGCAGAGAACAGCACTGTAAGAGAAGGAAAACTTGATACAAACCCCACACCAACCCGTTTGGCCAGCGAGGTATAGTAGGCCAATTCCTCCTTTCAAAGGAGAGGCCTAGTCCAGCAGTGGACTATTATAGGCTGATGATGATATAACAAGCAGAAATTTATGTAGGATTTGTGGCGATTAACTTACGTCAGAAGGCTATAAAGGTTTGTTAATACAATAAGTTACTTGACACTCAAATTGTAATTAATATTGACGATACATATTTGGTCTCTACCAGATATTATGAAAACACCAATAAAGTGTGAAAATTTGGAAAACTTAGGCGGACGTTCTCTGACCAGATTCCTATCTGGTGGACAACCTAAAAAAGGGCAGGTCAGAAGTAACCTAAACAGAAGAAGAATTTGATGGGCGTGGATGAAGCAAGAGAGATTTGTCAGGATCGTTGTAAATGGCATTCTGAAGTCTCTGCCGACCCCTTCGGGAAACAGGTGTGACTCTATTTACGTATGTATGTAATTTATAAAATTGTTACGTCAAATCAAATGAAAATCATCAAAAATAGTTGATAAATGATGAACTAACTTTATAATTTTACACTAAGGTATCGCTGGATTTGCCAGGTACATTAGGGTTTGTCCACTTTTCCAATCATAACCATTGCAAGCCGGTTGAAACATCGGATAAACCGAGATATTTGTACCTACTTTTAATATAATATTTATTGCGACTAAAATAAAGTATAGAAGGGTATCGGAGGGTTATGTGTTTGACCTGTATGTACGTATGTATGTATGTTTGTATGTATGTATGTATGTCCGTTCCTATGTCCCCTCGTAACTACTTAACGGCTCAACTGATTTTGATAAATGATACGTCATAAGATTCGTCTTAATGGCGCGAGTGTCACTGGGCACATACAATTTAAAAATGGATTTTTGGCACCAAATAGTATGTCTTCAAAAAAAATTTTCGTCCAAACTTATCGAATGAGGTATTAAATTAAAGGGTTTTAGAAAGCGATCTCAAAAATATATGCAACATATATGTTTAAATGTAATTTGTAATGCTGCTGGACATAAAAATACAGGTACGAACACGGCTGTAGTTTTAGATACAACGTATGACGTGCAAAAGAGATTTGTAATGAATCCAACTTGAGTAAACATATTTGACTTTAACTTTAACTTAACAGATTTTTCGTAGTTTTGAACTCAAAAGCAAAAAGAGTTTGTTTGTTGTCCAGTTGTAATTCTGGAGTCAGAGTTTATTAGTCATCCGTGTGGTTGACGGCATAGAATACAAGTGTCACCACCCCCAATCTTCCCGTGGGTGTCGTAAGAGGCGACTAAGGGATAACACGATGCAAATACCATCTTTGCGTAGAGACGGAAAACTCGACATCAAACCCTATACGACTGCCTCGTTGGTCTCGCGGCATAAATGTGCGCGTGAGATCGGGAGGTCCCGGGTTCGATTCCTGGGTCGGGCAGTGTTATTGGGTTTTTCTGTCACGAAATTCTCAGTAGCAGCACGGAGTCTGGAAATGTGCCCGGTACGGCAATAGGCTCGCCCCTTATTACGTGGGACTAAACTATATCTGGCGAAAAGTGGGTGTAGAAATACACCTCTGCCTACCCCTTCGAGGATAAAAGGCGTGACGATATGTATGTATGTATGTAAATTTTTGGTATGGACTAAGGACTTCATTTAGAGAGTCCTTGATAAGAGATACCATGATAAGCAAAAAAACGTAATTAAAAATACTAAAAAACTCGACAGCAGTGTAAAATAAAATAATAATTAAAAAACAAGACTGCCCTGCAAAAAAAGCGAACTAAAAAGTTAATAAAAAGTTTAATTTTACATTTTTCATTGCAGTCGGGGACCTCTTAAATTGGTGTTCCACAAAACGGCCCCTGACTGCAATGAAAAATTTAATATTAAACTTGTTATTAACTTTTTAGTTTGTTTTTTTTGCAGGGCAGTCGTGTTTTTTAATTTTTTATTTATTAATTTTTTATTCTTGTTAAAACTGTATTAATCAAGCCAGGTGAACGTAAATGTGAATGACCTAGATAAACCTCCAGAGATCTGTAAAATGTTTTCACTGCTCCAGCATAAAATTATAGCACATCATAAGTCAATTTCAGGCTACTATCTCTAGAGACATTTAAAAATCGACACTATTATCAACTTTTAATTTCATTACTATCAAGTTTTTTTATTTGATAATTATTGGATGCGTTGCAGGATGTAATGTGATGATAAGACACAGCGTGGCGACAATGGCAAAGACTTATTCGATTCAAAAGTTTAGCTGTAAACTAAGTACAGTGTACAATATAGATAATCTTAGTATAATGTATGATGTGTTTGACCCTTCGCCCCCCAACCATGACGACCAATACTACAAATATTAAAACTATAAGGTCGAAAAATATTAGGCAATCTCAATAAATGTTTTCAAAATTGCTAGCAACAGGCCTTTGCAAAACGCCATGTACCTATTGGGTGGATACTGATTTGTTTATTTTTTAAATAGCCCTGACCAGGGTTCCACGAACAATATTACCTCTTCGAATACGAACACGAAACACCGTACTGCACTGTGAAAAATACGTGAATATTTAAAAGCTGAAAAATTGGCGACAGTAGCTACAGTAGCTTCAAAAACAATTTTACGGTTTCGTATGCTTTTTATAGGAAACTCCATCCAATCAAAACCTAACTGAGTATCGGAACGGCGAGGAAAAATGAGCAAGATGGATGACGTGTCATAGCAGACAGATACTGTCGGGAACGCTTCTGCGAGCGATTGCGACGTCTTTCCGCTGATATTAAGGTATGTGTTCATTGACTTATATATTACTGCGTAAGGACCGGGCCAACCGCGCGATTAAATGGCACCAGTGCGCTGGCCCTAAAATGTCAGTTTAGGGCCAACGCGACTCAGTCGACATTGGTCCGAGTAAGCGAGTATTGGCTTGTCCTAAAAATGCCTAGTTGTGTGGTAAAAGGCTGCAAAAATTACGATACAAAGGTTAAAAAGGAACATGGGATATCATATCATAGGGAAGTAACCTTATATTACTTTTGTTGTCATTAAGTTATTAAATAAACACATTTTAAAGTGATATTCATTTTACTATCGAAGACCACGATGGCGGCCATTGTGTGGCCGTAATGTAAACGAAGTAACTTTGTAGGGTCGTCATTTTTATTTTTTTATTTTTGTCTTAAGAACTTAGTGCAAGTAATTTTGGTAATTAATAATATTATTTATATTCAATAAAGTAATTCATAAAATAAATTCATGCAATCTGTGAGGAGTTAATGCCGTCATCAAGCTTCTGGTGAAAATGGATAAGAGAAATCTTTAACACAACGAAATTTCGCCCGCACTTACGTCCGCGTGAATTTCGGTTATCGTAGATACTAGCCTAGATCCTTTCTTGGGGTTCAAGCTTAGTCTGTACCACATTTCATCAAAATCGGTTCAGTGGTCAAATCGTGAAAGCGTAACAGACCAACAGATAGACAGTTACTTCCCCATTGATAATATTAGTATGGAAGTATGGATATTGATATTAGTATGGACGTATGGATATGCAATAACGAATTACGATTCAAATATTTTGTAACTTACAGATTTCCTAATGATTCCACACGTAAACAGATTTGGAGTCGCATTATAAGGGAACAACGAAAGGAGCCTTATTTCAAGCCTCATAAAAACACAAGAGTATGCTCTGCTCATTTTTGTGACATAGATGTAGATATCTCAAAAGCCGGACTCCGAAGGCTAAAAGGATCGGCTATACCTCGATTTGAAGTTAAGTTATTGGCCTCACGCATACCTATTTATCTGCATTAAATCTAAATATTTTTTACCTAATTGGAATCCTATCTACTAAATATCCTATCTTCTTACTAAATATCATAGTCATTTACAGGTTTGCGAGAATGAAGAACTCCGGCCTTCAACGCCAGCACAAATAGAGGAAATTGATGTTGATATTAGCGATCTCAATTCAATATTTGACTCGCCAAGGAAAGTACACCTAAAAAGAAGAATTGATAGATTACAAAAACGTCAAATTGTTGCAACCAAAAAGATAAAAAATTTAAAGAAGCAGAATGCTAGGTTAAAAAGAAAAATCAAATCACTGATAGATATAATTAAAGATTTGAAACAGAAGAAGTATATCACTGATGAAATTGAGTCTGCTCTTGGAACAAACCTTGAAGTAATAGAGCTTTATCGACTACAAATCTTAAAAAACAAATACAATAGAAATAGAAACAATCCTACAAAAGAAAGCGACCATCTTATCCACCCGCCCTTCGAAAGTTTGCTATGACTTTAAATTTTATTCGCCTCTGCTTATAAATATGTGCGAAGGAAATTTGAGTGTTGTCTTCCGCACCCGAGAACCTTAACCAAATGGTAAGTTAATAAAGACTTACTAGTAACGTAGTACTTATAAGTCGGACGCATAATATGTTTCTTACTTCATAGATTTGATAATTCCCCTTTGTTATAAGTATAGCTCCATTAACGGCGAGCCTGGATTTACACAGGAATGGTTTGAAATGTTAAAACTTAAGAAGGATAGTTTGACAAAAAATATTGAATGCTGTCTAATTTTTGATGAGATGAACATTCGACAGGCCAAATTATGGAAAGGTGAAAGAAATGTTGGTCACGTAGACATGGGATATGGAAAAATTGACAAAGAAGAGGAAGCTACTAAAGCTTTTGTCATGATGCTTGTTTGTCTTTCTGAAAATTGGAAAATACCAGTCGGTTATTTTTTGGTGCACAGTTTCGCTAGTGAAGTTATAGCAAATACTGTTAATATTTGTCTCGAAAAATGTCATTCCGTCGGTGTCAATGTCGAAGCTCTCACATTCGATGGATGTCCAACGAATATAAAAGCTGCGAACATGCTGGGTTGCAACATAAGTAATACAGGTCAATTAAAAATAACTTTCCCCCACCCTGTCACAAAAGTAAATATTGTAGTTTTTATGGACGCATGCCACATGATAAAATTAGTAAGGAACGTGTTTGAAAAAAAAAAGATAATTTTCAACGAGAAGAATCAGCGAATCGAATGGAAATTTTTGATTCGGCTCTTAAAACTCCAAACAAACCAGCAGCTAAATTTTGCTAATAAATTAACTTACAGACATATATACTTTAGAAACCAGATACAAGTAATGAAGGTAAAATTAGCAACACAATTACTAAGCCGAAGTGTTGCAAAAGCACTGACACTCTGCAACGAAGTATTACATAGTAGTTATTTTTCAGAAAGCACTGCAACAGTCGAATTCATTAACTTTTTCAATAATATATTCGATATTTAAATTCTCGTAGATTCAACCAATCCGGATTCAAGAGAGCCATTTCTCAAAAAAATAAAGTTAAAATATTTAATTTTATTGAGCAGGCTATTGCTTACATTAAAGGTCTAAAAATTTTCTCTTATGTGAAACGGATTATTAAAAGACATAACAGACAACCACGAATAGTTTTGATCATTAGAAAAATAAGCATTTTAGAATCCAAAAGCAGAGTAGGATTCTTAGGATTGATTGTGTGCTTGGAGAGTTTAAGAACCCTCTATAAAAATTTTGTTGAGTCGTCTTCTAAATTGAAGTACATTTCGACGTACCGCCCTGTTTCAGGATAATTTAGAGCTATTTTTTAGCTTGATAAGAAAGCACGGGGGATACAACGATAACCCAAATACAATTTAAAGCAGCGTATAGGCGTTGCATGAATCACTTGTCATTAAAATCGACATTTACTGGAAACAGCATTCCTTTAGACAATTTTCCAATTTTAACCGTGTCATCTGTAAGAGCGATTAATTGCTTCACTGAAATAAATCGTCACAAAGAAGAAGACAAACCCATGAATCAGACATCAACGGATACGTATAAGGAGGAAAGGGATGAAGTATATAACAATAACTGTGATCTGTTATCGCATACTTTGGATAGTCCAACCGAAAACGTCTTTGGGCACCTAACAGAGAATATAGAACTCTTGTTGGGTATATTGCTGGATGCAGCCAGAAGTTTAACAAAAAAGATTAAGTGTGAAATTTGTGTAAACAGTCTAGTTAGTAACGAAAAATTATTTTTTCATAAGCTAATAGAATTGACAAATATGGGCAGACTTTATTTTCCTTCTCTTGATCTGTTTGAGGTATGCTTAGAAACCGAAAAAAATATAAGACATAATAATATACCCCGATTTATGACAAAAAGTGACTATATGTTCCTATCCACAAAAACTTTAGCAAAGTTTGTAGGAAAGAGTACATTCACTGTTTTAAACTTGCACTCTGTTGATCAGCCGGCCACACTTAATCATAGATTGCATCTTATTCGGGCCATCATTAAGAAATATATAAATGTCAGATTGCATCACGAGTCTATCACGGAAAACACGGGGAAAGGAACTGAGAGGTAAAAATTAAAAAAAAATGTTTTATTTAAAGGACAGTAATTTTGGTATAATGAGTATAATAAGCAATTTCGCCTTTTTTTAATTGCTTTTAAATGTCCCAATACCTTATAATAAGTTGATTACAATTTCAAATAAAGCAGTTTGAGACAAATTCGTTTTACTTACACGTTTTCTTTGTAACTTGTAAAATATTATCACAAAAAGGAAATCGTTATGTACCTACTTTTATCGGCATGTTAAAATGTGAAAAAAGTTATATACGTGCTTACAAGGTTACGTCGTTGACCTATGCAACGCGGCCACAGAATAGATAGTTCTTACGAACAGAAGCACCACTTCGCAAACCAATTTATAGAAATGGCGACTCTTGCTACTCGTACTAAGCAAGAAAGTGCAATTCAGCTCGCATAAGCACTCAGTACCTAACGCGATATTAACCTAACTGTTCCCGCTCTTTTCTAACACATAACGCTGTCGCTGTCCGGCGCGGAGCGGTGCTCTCGCTGTTGCGCTAGGGTTGTCGACTTGCCGCTGCTACTATAATATTTATTCATCGTCTATCTACCTACTTGACCAGGTACCTAATAATAAATATTTATACTAAAAGTAACCTATCCCACTATTTGAGCTCGTAGAACAAAAACCACAAAAATTCTGGTGGTTTACATTTTCAATATACTAATTCTTAGTTATTTCCTAAACGCATAGACGGATTTACATGATTCAAACAGATAAAATGGTTTTTGAACTAAATCTTTAATTTGACACCATAATCGTTGAGATATCTCAACAAACAAAAAATCTCATTTTCAAGTTGCTCTCGTAAAATAAATAAAATCAAAATTTCAAGTTGCTTTCGACACACATCCGTTAAATGAGCAATACTTTGCACCAAACTTGTGATGAGACATTTTTGTTGTTCACTATTAAAATTCACGTTATTTGCTAGCCCTGCGCGCGAGCGGTGACGACGCGGCTTGGAAGCCGCGCGAAAGTGTAGGCACTTATCGCTGTAGGTACGGCCGAGTGAAGGAGGCCTGACGCGGCACTCATGAAGTTCGTATTTGTTATGTCACTTATGACAGATTGCTTGTATTAAAAAGGCTTGTATATAATGTTCAGATGGGCGTATCCTTTCTTTTGAAATCATTGTATGTGTTTGTCAAAAAATGATGATGCGTATCCAATGTTGAACTTGAGATGTTATAATAAAGATATATTTTTGAGGATAGGTTTAATATTGTGTATCCGCTGGATAAGTAGGTATTGAATTGTATGTGCGTACCGCAGAAAATCAATAAATAAGCCTCACACACATTGTACGATTTGGTCATTTTAATTAAAATGTTGCCTTAGGCAAAAAAAATTAAGCAGTGTACACGCAGGGAAGCCCCATTTAAATGAACCAGAATATTTCGGCCAATATTTTATAAAATCCAATACAAAAAATAAAAACAAATGAAATATATTTGTATGCACTAGAATCTGGGTCTATAAAAATTATATGAAACAATAGTATTTTATATTCAGCACGGGCGTCGAAGCGAGAGGTAACATGTGTCCTTGTTATTTATCGGATTTTTTTCTATGTTGATGGCTTTTTGTTTGGTTGGGTACTGGTTTATATAGTTACGAATTGAAAATAACGCCATCTATCAGTGAATGGGAGAACTACATGAGATTAGATGTATCGGTTGTTTAAGGCTGTTTCATCTATCCTCTAATAGATGGCGTTGGTGTAAATAGAACAATTACGTAAATCTAGAAACACGTTACACGTTTCCAGAAATTTCGTGAGTCGTCTCGAAAAGTCTAGTTATGTGTTCCGGCCGGTATAAATACCAGGCAGACGCGTGAGTCAGATCAGTAACAATTGAATATCGAAGCGATAAACAAGGAGCGAAGGAAGTAAGTCGGAAGTGTTTAGTGAAGTGGAAAAGTAGTGTAAATAGGTGTGTTTTTATAAGTGTTGAAAAATTAAGTGTGTGTATCTAGTGTCATTGTGTTAGTGAATAAAGTGCAGTTTTTCTGGCACAGTGTATATAATTTATCACCGAACCCCAGCTCGTAACAATAAAGTTTGTTTTTTTTATAGAGACAACTCCCGAACTAGGATTAAATCCTGTATCGCGGAGGACTTTACAAACATACGACTAACGGAAACAATGAACAAGGGTTAATAAATATGTTAGCCTGAATATGGATGGCCATTTGTTTTCTTCTTTTGAAAACTGCCATCATAGTTTTAGCCAGCAGACGTCCCCCGCGGAACATAGGTCTAACTGCCTCCCACCACTAAATTATTTTTAGAGAAAAGGATGATAATTGACGCAAAATAGCACAAACTTGTAATGAACTCACCGTGTGATGAACCAAAATGTTTCGCATATAATCATTCATTAACTCATAAAGTCAGTACATGTTTTGTATCATCACAAACGCGTAACACCCACGTTTACATTTACTAGTTTGTAGTTGTGGATTCCATCAATCTTGTTGAAGGGTTGACAGTGTTAAGGTATATTAGTGAGACACAAAAATATCAATATAAGTTTAATCAAATGTACGACATTTAACAAGGAAAATAATTTAAGAAGTGACACAGTTGTTAGGAAAAAAACTGGTCAAGTGCGAGTTGGACTAGCGCACCGAGGGTTCCGTACAAACCTGTAGGTATACAAAGTTATTTAAAAAATATGAGATGTAACTAAAAATTTAAGGTTTTCGAAATTTTTCCTATGTGCTATAAAACGTTGCTTTATGCCAAATTTCAAGATTCTAGATCGACTAGAAGTACCCTTTAGTTTTAACTAGAGCATTTGATATGTATTTCAATTTTATACCTCTAGGGGTTCATGAGGAAGGGGGTAGTACTTTTAAAATTATTAACCATATTTTTAGTATATGATGTTACTAAAAATTTACGTAATTTAGTTGCGAGTTTGAAAATATGCTTAAATTGCTGTTTAAGTTGATTGCGTTGACTAAGAAGTTTGGTTTTATTACAGCTTAATGGTGTTATAGACCTGAGTATTTGCTATGAATTTCAATTTCATAACTCTACGCGATCAGGAGGAAAGAGGTAGTAACTTTAATTTTTTTAAAGTTTTTGTAATATGATATTTCTAAAAATTTACATTTTTGGACATTTTCCTTAATGTGTGCTATAAAAAGTTGCCTCGTACCAAATTTCAAGATTCTAAGTTCACGGGAACTACCCCGTAGGTTTTAATTCCCTTGTGAGTTTCGAAAATTTGCGAGAATTTGCGACATAAACAGTTGTATCTTTTGATTGCGTTGGCTTAGAAGTTTGATATTGTTACAGCTTAAAGATATTAAAGCCTTGAGTACTATTTGATATGAATTTAAGTTTAATACCTCTTCTCGTTCATAAAGAAAGGCCAAGTAAATTAATTATTTTGTTATTATATGCTGTAACTAAAAATTTACGGTTGTAGCAATTTTTCCTTTATCTTTGCTATAAGACGTTGGTTCGTACCAAATTTCTTAATTTGAATTTACGGGAATTGAATTATGAGTTTACGGGAAGTACCCTGTAGATTTTGATTCCCCTGCCAGTAGTTGCGAGTTTGAAAATATTGTAAAATTGCTGTTTCTTTTGATTGCGTTGAGATAGAAGTTTGATTTTGTTACAGCTGAAAGGTATTGTAGACTTGAGTATTTAATATGAATTTCAATTTAATAACTTTACGTGTTCATGAGGAAAGGAGTAGTAACTTTAAAATTAATACAAATCTTTTTTTTATGATGTAACTAAAAAAATACGGTTTTCGCAATTTTTCTCTTATCTGTGCTATATGATATATTATTTCGTACCAAATTCTAAGATCAAGAGTTCACGGGAAGTACCCTGTAGGTTTTGATTCCCTTGTGCGAGTAGTTGCGAGAAAATATGTGGCTTAAATCGCTGTTTCTTTTTATTGCGTTTACATAGAAGTTTGATTTTATTATAGCTTAAAGGTATTACGGACCTGAGTATTTAATATGAATTTCAATTTAAAACCTCTACGCGTTCATGAGAAAATGATAATAACTTTAAAATTATTAAAAATAATTTTATTATATGATGTAACAAAAAAATTACAGCATAAAGATATTAAAGACTTGAGTACTATTTGATATGAATTTAAGTTTAATACCTCTTCTCGTTCATAAAGAAAGGGCAAGTAAATTAATTATTTTGTTATTATATGATGTAACAAAAAAATTACGGTTTTCGCAATTTTTCCTTTATCTGTGCTATAAGACATTGCTTCGTACCAAATTTCAAGATCAAGAGTTCACGGGAAGTACCCTGTAGGTTTTGATATATTTTGATTGCATTGGTTTAGAAGCTTGATTTTTTCACAGCTTCATGGGACAGCAGACTTGAATATTTCAGTTTGATACCTTCACGCGTTTCTGAGAAATAGGGTCTTGACAGACGGACGGACAACAAAGTGATCCTATAAGGGTTCCGTTTTTTTATTTCCAGGTAAGGAACCCTAAAAATTGGGCAAGTGCGAGTCGGTCTCGCGCACGAAGGGTTCCGTACCATCATCTATAAAAGAAAATCACGTTTGTTGAAAATATTTAAATATTTTTTAAGTTTCTACCTGTTTATTAAAATCGAGTAACAAATTGCTTAAAAGTTATATTTGTTGTATGGTGGCCCCCCTTTATGATTAACTTTTTTTTAATTTAATTATTTATTTTCAAAAGTTATAAACAACTACATGTTCTGTGAAAATTTAAATCATCTACCTGTTACCGTTAGTAATTTTGAGCAAAAAATACGAAAAAAAAACCGTTTATTGTATAGGACCCCCTCTTAATAATTTTTTATTTTTTTATTTTTAGTATTTGTTGTTATAGCGGCAACCGAAATACATAATTTGTGAAAATTTCAGCTTTCTAGCTATCACGGTTTATGAGATACAGCCTGGTGACAGATAGACAGACGGACAGACAGACAGCGGAGGCTTAGTAATAGGGTCCCGTTTTTTACCTTTTAGGTACGGAACCCTAAAAATCGTAGCCTAGCAACAGCACAGATAATCCTCTCCCCTTCTCCTCATCTATTCCCCTTTTAAAGTTTACAAATGTCAGGAATTAATTGTAGGCACATAAGCGTGTAATTTAAATTACATCTATACCAATAAATAACTTCATGTGTCAGTTTGTAATATCAAAATTTTGTAACTACAATGACTTCGAATTTATGCACATGCAGTATGTGTACCTAACAAAAAAACAGTTTGTTAGTGTCTATCTATCACAACTAGGTATGGTCCGTCCAGCAGCACCAATGTTGAAGAGTACTTTACTCATAGATTGTTACATTTGTAAGGAGTAACTTAGTTATTTTCATTCAAAAAAAAGGGACTAGATTCCGCTTTTATAAGAACGCAATCTAATCCTACATCGACTCGTATAAGTGCGCAGCTCACACACAGTTTTACACACAGCTTTTCGCAGTCCACTCGCGGGCATATCCCGATTCTAGTCGCAATAATATCGTCAATAGAAGGATTTATCATACTATACCACACTGGCAAACGAGTTGGTATAGGTTTTGATGTCGAGCTTTCTGTCGCTTATCAAATATATAATATACTATTTGCTGCGTGTATTTGCCTTAGGCGCCTATTAGAACACCCACAAAATGAAGTGTTAACCATCATTAAATAGCCATGTATGAGCAAGTATATTGTTTACTATTATTAAGAGATAGTAACTTTTAAATTACCCACATCTCTGTTTTAAAATAAGTAAGTAAGTAAGTAAGTAATTCTTTATTGTACACCACAAAAATGCAAATACAAGAAAAAGAAAATAATAATAATTTTAACAATAGATGCACAATTGGCGGCCTTATCGCAAACAGCAATTTCTTCCAGGCAACCAGACTATAATGGACATAACCTTAGAAGAAGAAAACGTGATTTGATGGTGTAGTGACAGATGAAACAAAATAAATACATTTTGAATTTAAAATATTGTCCCTTTTCGCGATCCCGTTCCCAAATTCATAGCATCGGCTCACTGAATAGTCTTACAAAGTGTACAGTAGATATTTTCTATACTAACAACTATTGATATTAGTCAATACAAAATCTAATCACATACCGTTCAAAATACTGTGTCGATATCAGATAAAATGCGAGAATTGATCTCTGATGTTACCAAATTCATGTTATTATAGTTTACAATAAACACTTCTCACTAGCACCATGCATAAGCTTATCACCCCTCCTAGCTTAATACCACTAACTTTATATCTCACTAACTCGCCAAGTTATATTATATGCAGAAAGATCATATTTTCCCATACATTTCTACTTATAGTCTCAAGTAAATATAGGAAAGTTGAGAAACATTGTCTTAGAACCTCTTAAGCTGATTTTCCACCAGAGTGGCGAGACGAGGCGAGGCGAGGAGAGAATTGAAATTTGTATGGCAAATTTTCAATTCTCTCCCAGCGCATCTTTGGTGGAAACAGTGTGGATTGGCGAGAATATGCGAGGCGTGAATTGAAATATTTGTTTGTGTAAAAATGAACCGTATTGCTTCCGATATAGAGTATAAATTAACTTTGCAACAGAAACACGCTTCTCGCGATAGAAATTGTATTGTAAGACGAACTCAAACAGCACTGTACCTATATCTTTATCTAATGAAGCCTACGGGCGGCGCGGCGGTCACGCGCGAGCTCGCGATGGCAATTTTTAGTGGAAAAGGGTCAGTGCGATTTCAATTCTCTTCTCGCCTAGTCTCGTCTCGCCACTCTGGTGGAAAATCACCTTTAGAATCGGCAGAAATATATTTATTTATACTTTATGCAAATTACGTACAATATATATTTACTTAGTTACTAGCTTTTGCCCGCGGCTTCGCTCGCGTAAATTCGGGGTTCTCTAGTTATCGTATCATGTATCATCTATGTTCGGGGTAACACAAATTTCCTTTATTGGGCGGATACTTCTATAATTGTTGTTTTAACTGTTTAAGAAATATAACTGCAAAAAGTATTTACACATACAAACTACTTAGTACTAAGATTTAGTAGTACTCAAAATGTTATCCGGTATCTGTGATGTTTCGCTAGATCGGCTAATATGGCGACTGAGATTTGTCTGTCAGAACCATTAGAATTTAACAAAATACTTGACAATCCGAATTTTGCGGATATATGTTGTCGACTCGAAATCTTTATTTTTTTATGTTTTATTATTCAGGTAAGGTTTCGATGCACTCCTTGACGAAATTATGAATATAAGATTTGACACTGCGATAGCAGCGCAGTCCATCAGTTCCAATGTGAAACATTCCAAAATCCACAACTACTTACAAATTAAAAATTAAGTAATAAATCATTTTCCAGTGGACTAAATTGTGAATCTAAACCATTCTCAAGTCCCCTTGAACACACACAAAAAATTTCATCATGATCGGTCCAGTCGTTTAGGAGGAGTTCAGTGACATACACACGCACACAAGAAATATATATACTCGTATTAAGATTTGTTAAAACATGCCGAAGTTACAATAGTAACGGAAAGTGTCGGCATCGAAAATAAAATAAAATACCAAGAAAGTAACCCCAATTCTAAATCACACAGGCAAACAGATCCAGATACCCATATATCATTCGCAAGGAGCTCGCGCTGCAATGTTTCGAAAGCGAATTTGTGCTCTAACGTCGATCACGTTTTATGTAGCGAAGCGAAAACGAATCGATGCGGATGAGGGATGTTAGCGAATACAGAGATAAGTCACGTACCGGCCCCTACTACTGATGATGGATTAACCGTTTAACGGTTTAACTTAAGTATATTATTACGGTTTTTGTGCGGCAAAATCATTTTGGGAGTAGTGCGTGCAGCCATTTGTTACTTCTTTGAAATATTACGCTTATTAATGGATTTTATATTTATATAATTTGGTAGTAGGTGGATGGTAATAAACATTATAATGGAAATCAGTTAATTATATAAACAATAAGTACAACAGAAATCTGAAGGAAATATTTAAAATGCAGTAGGTCTAAAGATGCAGCAATAAAAATAATTGAAGTAAAAATGTATTTGGAGTGATTAATAGACGTAGGTTTTGTCGATTGCTGATGTCTATACGTAAATACGTATTTGTAAAAAAACAATATTTGAGAGAGGTACGATGGACATTAATTGTGCACGACTAAACTAAAGAATATTTATGTCTTGAAAAAGAAAACTATAAAGCTACGGCAATAAATAAGACCTGTCCTGGTGCACTAGTTACAGGCGACACGTTGAGATTTAACTGAATCAGTACGAAAATTTGTTTGATATTTCATTTTCTAGCATTGTGTGTTAGTAAAAATACGGTTATAATTTAGTTGTAGGTACATGTACTCGTGTCCGTGTGGTGACGGATTAAGAATACGCAATGTTACCACCCCATATCATCCCATGGGTGTCGTAAAAGCCGACAGAGGGACCATACTATGCAGAGAACAGCACTGTAAGAGAAGGAAAACTTAAAACAAACACTATACCAACCCGTTTGGCTAGCGTGGTATAGTAGGCCAATTCCTCCTTTCAAAGGAGGCCTAGTCCAGCAGTGGACTGTAAGGGGCTGATGATGATGACATGTACTCGGTAACGGCAATGGGCTCGCGGACCCATTCGTAAGGCGAAATTTTGGTGTAATATAATACCTCTGCCTACCCTTCGGGGATACAGGTGATAAATAAAGCCAAGATATTTACTTAGCTAATAAGGCAATCACAAATGATTTGCTGCAATTACACAATCATATTAATGTATTACGACAAACGTGTTCAAACACAAAGGTACCATATTTTAAATTACAACACCAATTTCCTAGCTTCTTAAGCATAGGACTTCTCTCCAATGTATCACTACTTTAGTTCTTGTATATATTCTGTGGTATCACTCAATCTAGCGTACGTGAGTAAACTCATAGTAGTGATCTCCACACTGGTAGTAAGGGCAGTAATCTAGTACGACAGCTGGTTGCTTACATCGCTAATGTTGTGAACGGGTACGAATCTCTGATGCTACAGCTATCTGCCTGTATTAAGGACGCACTCAGACAAATGATACGCCTTAATGAAATATGTACATTTGCTGTACAGAAAATGTCTTAAAAACTAAAATTATACATTTATCACTTTTCTTGTAAATTAATACAGATACATAACATACATAAACATAACTTCACGC
This sequence comes from Euclidia mi, assembly GCA_944739405.2. Classification (NCBI taxonomy): domain Eukaryota; kingdom Metazoa; phylum Arthropoda; class Insecta; order Lepidoptera; family Erebidae; genus Euclidia; species Euclidia mi. Next base: position 52,336,163 of record OX123190.2, read on the forward strand.
CTTTTATCCCCGAAGAGGTAGGCAGAGGTGTGTAATACATTACACACCCACACTTCGCCAGTTATGTTTCGGTCCCAATGTAATAGAGGGCAATGTAATATTTATACAGATGTGTTTAATATATCGTTTACATATACAGGGTGTTGATTTTCAAAATATTTAAGGGGTTAATATACTACTATAACAATACATGAAAACATAATTCACTAAAAGCGGCCGCTGCTGGGTGCTTTGGCGGCGGAGCCCAACACCGTCATCCGCCGCCAAGGAGGTTTTGTTCGGGGCCCGCCTGTCCATCTGGCGGGCCAATACCCGTCGGGGGGTAGCGAGGTGCTTCGGTGATACCCGACCCTCCGACACACACGACGACACATGAGGAACACGGGTTGGTTTTTAGTCAGTAAGAGTCTGACAGTCCCCTTCGCCCTTCCCCCAGGGCGCAGGGACTCCATGAGGATTTTCCAACCCGACAGCAAAAAAAAATAAAGGTGCCTAACACATAAAATCACACGTACCTACAGTAACTGCGCGATGCAGTCTTATTTTGCACGATTTAACACTTTATTCTGATTTACTATCCAAGTTACATTTAATGAAAATAGGGTTTATATCATCCCACACTGTTTAAAATGATTTTAGGTGAATAAGTGTACTGTCTTTATTGTATTACTAAAATATTTTGCAAATGCGGATCAACACATTGTATTTATACTGTAGCAAAGGTATCCTACAATTTTTAACAGCGCTCTCAGTAGACAGTTTCAGTGCGACACGAATTTATTATTACCTACCTACTCTATAACAGCCAATATTGTAAAATAATAATTAACAGTATTGTCCATCGTTACAAAGTGCTCATTTGAGTAGGTACTTCAATGGTATTCTTTTTAGTCCGTAGCTTAATTTTGTCATCATTATGCTACTGCTACATCTGCGTTAGCGTTAACGTTGATGGCAATGGCCAACTACGCGTTAATTAACGCGTTAAAAATGCGCCTTGGCTACATTAAGGTTACAATGCCGTTAAGCGTTAATTCCTCGTGAATTCACACGTTAAGGACTTTTTAAAAAACGAACCTTTAAAAAACGAATATGCACGCTCCTTAAAGGTTCTAATTTTGAATTTTAAAGTAAACAGTCCTTACTCTGTGCTCGCATCCCGTCGAATGAGACGGCGTTAATGTAGCCACCATCACTTAGCGCGTTAAACTGCGCGCTAAAACCCTTTGATGTGTCCAAAAAACCGACACCCGAGCTATCGCTTAACGTTTAACGCCATTAGTATTGCCGTTAGTACTTTAACGCGTTAAAACGTTGGCCACATCTACGTGGCACCTAAATTAACGCGCTAATTAACGCGTTAAGACGCAGGTGTAGCAGGAGCATTCCAAGGGCGTATAGAACGTAGCTTAGTTAAGAGATTCGTAGAATTACAGGATTTGAATTTGTGTCCGTTTGCCGGCAAGCCAATAGCTAGCTATGAGAAACCTGACAATTATAACCTAAAATATTGTCGTAAAGTCACTTAAATTAAATTATTTTAATTCGCTGAAAAAATTCGATTCTGTGAATGAGTAAAAAGCTCATGAAGTCGAATGAGCAAACTATTATTTTCCCTTTACACGAGAGTATCCTCCCAGTATGCAGAAACTTGGACGTGCTTCTTTGGCATTTCATTTGATGAAAAGTAAAAGACGTAGCCATGTGTGTCTCACAAATAGAAAAAAAATTGTATTACGACATGCTTTTCAAATAAAGTGGCATACAACATTCTAAATCGAAGAAAGTGTTTATAATTCAGTTTGCATGATCAGATTCACACATACTAAATCTTTAAGTACCGACGTGTGGTTGACAGACACTTTCAGAGTTCGGAAGTTTAATATGTTAGCGAAGATGTAACCCCTAGTGCTATTCTTTACCCCTCGAGCAGACGCCCGGTAGCGTTTATGGGGAGTGGCTATGTCGGTGCGTGCAATTCCGGCGAGTTTTGATTTTTATAAGATTGCGGGTGGTCTGGCGGACTACTCGTCGTTATTTATGTGACTTTCTTTCGATACAAATTATTAAAGATTATATGAATGGTATATATTGTAATTCCAGTATGAATATTATTAGCAGTTCCTTTAGTATGCCGTACCAGTAAGGCCCCTAATCCTAGTCTACCGCCAAACAGAAACAAATTAATGTATTTTGTTAAGTTAGTAAATTCAATCGTCAGCAAAAGTAATACATACATATTTATTTTATTGAATAGCTAAAGAGGTTAATGATATGTCCAGGGTACATGCTACGACGTAGCATTAACACGTGAAAATAATTATGTTGGCAGCAAGCTACGCCGTAGCAAGAACGTAGCGTTATGGATGCATGATTATTTAACACATTTATTGAGCTACACAAGTAACAATCACTACACATACAAACAGCAACCATTGATAATGGAAAGAAGGACAATAAAGGAAGCAGGAAAGTCCCGGCTGTCATGAAGTTATATAATATGACGATTGCTAAGAGCAGTTAGTGCCTACCCTCAACTTGACACTGCTCTAAACTATAGAATATAGTAATAGGTTTGCAAAGGTCGGAAAACAGAGACTCTGTAAAAAGCCAATACTTGAATAATCTAGTTTGGCTTGAGATTGGATCTTGAGCTCTAAGACGAATATTATAGGCAACCTTAAGCCGGGTGTTGTAAAAGCAAATATGGCTACCTATACAGAGATATCCAAACGATATCTATATACAATGTCGTGTTAGTTACACTATTTATAACTCAAGAACGGCTGAACCGATTTGACTGAAACTTGGTGGGGAGGTAGCTCAGAACTGGGAAAAACACATAGGATACAATAAGTTGCAAAAAAATAATCTGGGAGGGAATTTAGAAAGGGTCGAAGTTTGTAGGGACAAACCTACTACTTATTGACAGTAAGAAAGCATGCGCTGTAATCATTGAGAGCTGCGTGCGCATGTGCTGTATATCTATCTGTCAGTAATGTCACATTATACATTGTCATATGGTACCCTGTCATTACTTCGTTCGCTTACTTATATAAACTAATAATTATTGTAACAGCCTTGGCTAATCCCTACTAATATTAGGTATAAATGCGAAAATGTTTATTTTATGTATGTATTTACCGATTTCACGCTAAACCGGCTGAACCAATATTCTCTACTCATAAAAATGAAAGTGTGAATAGAGATATATCGCACCATGGCTTTGACATTTGACTGTATGCAAAGTGATGTTGTTGAGCAGCTTTGGGCAGATAGTGTCATAAATACGGACCAATTTACTTCGTACCCTATAGAGTTTCTGAACTCCTTTCAATTATCAGGAGTACCTTCACGCAAATTGAGACTGAACGTTGGTGTTCCAGTCTTGTTAATGCGGAATCTTAATGCACCAAAGCTTTGTAATTGCAAACGAGTACAACTATCACCTAGGACAAAACATTATAAAAGCTATTTGCTATTGCTAGTCAGACTCGCTCATGAAGGGTTGCGTAGTGGAAGTTTTTATAACGATCTACAGCATATATATTTTTTTGATTGGTCACTCTGTGACTTTAAAAGTTAGAGAGACACACACGCACACATTACGTCTTGAATTTCAAAAAAAGCTTTAAAAAACATTAAATAGTAAATTTTAATTACGTCCGTCCGTGTACGTCTCGAAGAAGCTTTGTGAGCCTTAAGGTCGACGATACTAGAATAGATTCAGCAAAAATTAATTTGCATTCAGCATTCGTAATTATTTGCATGTCTTTGAGGCAAGCCACGGCGCAAATAATAGCACCTAAGCTTTCTTTACAGCGTTCATTGAATAGAATAAAGATGTAAGAACGACAATGCCTTATGCTACAGTTAAATTAAATTGTTCTAATACCAAAACGAAAGGATTGATTTTATGAATAATAGAAAGCAAGATCTTTTGGGTTTCTCTAATATTTACATTTACATAGGTACATGTTTATTATTGAGGCTTAAAATAAATTACATTATTTGTTATCAAACAGTAAAATATATCAAAAAATAAGTATAAGACAACGCCCGGCGCCCGCGCGAGAATTATATCCAGTGTCACGAGGAACAAAAATATATAATACAAGAATTCGTGGAGCAAACGAAGTATTGCCTCTTATGGAGATCGAAACCACAACACTTGGCGCAATTCTAAGCGGCTAATCAATGACTTAAACTAATTCTGCATATGAGGAAAACGTAATCATTATTAAATTGAGTGCTGAATATATTCGCAGATAAATGCGCATTTAAATAGATTTCTACTTCTCGGATCAAAGTTAAATCTAAGTCCAAACCGATTCATCGAATACATACGTATAGTACCCACGAACCGTTCAATAACTTCGTTTGACGGAATCACAAAACAATTACGCAATCAGCTGGAAAAATGAAATAAGTCCTTACCAACCCGATATTTTCTTCCTATGATATCCATACTTATCTCGAGTATGCCATTGTATTGTATTACATGGAACGGAGAAAAATCATTCGGCATTATTTTATTAGGAATCCGACCAGTTCTCCTTTTGTAATCAACGTTATATTTAAGAATGTACATATATCTGAAGCATTACATCATTGAATTTATGGAAAGTAATATTTTATGTGAATTGAGAATGGTAAGTAATCTTCCATTTGAAGATGAGATCCGAACTGATATTATCATTGTGCGATTCACAAAGGAAAATCGACTTCGGCATTAAGCGCACCTATCTACGTAATAACTTGGGTGTGGATATTGGGGCACTTGTCTAGTTAATGAAGAGTAAGGAGACATTGTAAGATTTATAGTATGGGAAACTTGTGAAATTCCAATGCAACGGTAAATCATCCGTGAAGTGAGAATTTAGGAAAAGGTCTCGCTACATGCAACTTTATAGCTCTACAGTTTACTCTACAGTTGTTAAATAAATGTTCACAACTTTATAGAAGATCCGTTTAAAGAAATTAGAGTTTATGAAAATCTTGGGTTATGAATATCACGAAATATATATATTTCTTAATACATTACATTCGAGCAAAACGTCTGTATTATTACAAAAACGAGGGAAATATAAGTCTATATTTTTCTACCTGGCCGTTGAAAACTCATGATAAACAGATACAACTATACTTTAGTTTTCTTCAAATTTTTTTCTTTTCGAGATTATTCTTAATTAATTTAATTTTTTAAGTCCGATAAAAATCAAAGTTTTTGTAACTACTTTAGACTGCGAAATATATAATATGCATTTATCTGTAATAATTATGTACATTCAGACGAAGTATTATAATTTGTAACCACAACGCATTTTAATAGCCTTAAATTAATAAACTGTTTATTAATCGGGGTATTCTGAAATTAAATTAGTTTTTTGATTTTTAAATCTTGCGGTGTTAATCAAATATACATACAATTGGTAATTGAGTTGCGAACTCGTATACAGTTAAAGTGGTTCGTGGTTACTTAACCTACAAAATAGCAAGTGAGCAGTTTATTATTATGCATTTTCCAATTTACGATCTTTCTTTCTCTTTCGTGTATTTTTGAGTCATCGCAGTAAAAACAGGACACACAGTCCACAAGCTGCACATCAATTTAATCAACAGGTATCCGATCTTAGCAATTAGGATCAAGTAAAGTTACACAATCTAAACGAGATTAGGTACCTACATACATACATACATAACGTCACGCCTTTTATCCCCGAAGGGGTAGGCAGAGGTGTATTTCTACACCCACTTTTCGCCAGATATTCTTTAGTCCCACGTAATAAGGGGCGAGCCTATTGCCGTACCGGGCACATTTCCAGACTCCGTGCGGCTACTGAGAATTTCGTGACAGAAAAACCCAATAACACTGCCCGACCCAGGAATCGAACCCGGGACCTCCCGATCCCACGCGCACACATATGCCGCGAGACCAACGAGGCAGTCGTATAGGGTTTGATGTCGAGTTTTCCGTCTCTACGCAAAGATGGTATTTGCATCGTGTTATCCCTTAGTCGCCTCTTACGACACCCACGGGAAGATAGGGGGTGGTGACACTTGTATTCTATGCCGTCAACCACACGGCAGGTACCTATTCTTGCTAATTCAATTTAGAAGTATAATTTTACTTATTTTTTATAAGAAAGTAAATAGTAAAACTGAAACACAATTGAACTTCGTCAGTAGACAATTGAATGAATACTAACTTTTTGAACAAAACCGTAGTCAGTTGATGACTCTACAACTTGATACTCATCCAGTTTCCTAATACGTCATTAGACCCGCAAAGATTGCTACGGTCGAACTAGTACACAGTTCTTAACTAATCTATCAAAGAGCAACCGAGTCCCGTTACTTAGTAAGCCAAATTAGAACTCATTGTAGATCCAGTAAAATCCTTGATGAATAAAATAACACTGTAATCTTCTTGAGGCAAATTCTCTCGGCTCAATCTTATTCTAAAGTTCGCCCTTTATGTCCAACATCTCAAGTGTACGCTTCAATTCCTTCGAGGATTTCCTTGTGGCCAAATATGTATCACTTCAGTTCATTGGAGATACTGCGTCAGTTTTTTTACGCAGTATTTTAATTCTGTTTCCTGAAAATACTTTTTATTTTAAAGGTCTTATGGGAAATTCTTCAAATTCTTTAAAAATGTGTGCAAAATAATTGACTTTGTTTCTAAGGTTACGTAGAAGTTAAAAAGCGCCTTTTAAAATTAATATTTTGTTTTACATGTTTCTTTATACGGTTTACCAGATATTTTTAATTTCAGCATGCAGAACGAGTCAACTACAATGTCGTGTCTACACAACCACAGCACGACTGCATTTTGCGGCGACGTTGGATTGTGGTTGTGGTAAGTGTGAATCAAGCCATAAGCTCTATTTAAAATCTTGGAAGCCTTATGTTCTGCAATAAACGACATAACTTTACGGTAAGCGCACTTTAGAAAAGAAAATTATACAAGTTTATTTACAGGTGTTGATTGAGATTACTTAGATATTTTATCAATCTCTTCGCAACTACGACCGTTGCAAGTCGGTTGAAACGTCGACAAAAATTAACTTGTATTGAATAGTATACACAAATCACGAAAATTAAAAATCATTTAAAAATAATTTGTTAAAGAATATCACAAACAGCGTAATTATGTAGCTGACAAATTATACCATTAAATTTGCTTAAACATCTCCGTGAATTAGTTTCAGTCTTGTAGACTATAATGTTTTAAATCAAACATGCTTAATAGGGTTCCCGTATAAATTAGTGCTGAAGTTTGAGGCTCACTTAACTGACAGGTACCTCGTAAAACATAATTTAGTACAGCACTAAGGACCTCTACGTCTTGGAATTATTAATTATGTAATTTACCTTTTAGTTGACAATAACCTTACACTTCACCTTACACCCTTTGGCATAAACTAAAGTCGTTACTATTGCCCCTGTGGATTATGGATAAGAATTTATAAGATTTAGAGAGAGTTTCACCTCTGTCCGATAAATTCCGGTTAAATTAACTTGACAGATAACTCATGTAAATTCCGTTGCAATTAGCTGGCAAATGAGGTATATCTAGCGGTAAGAAACTGGGTTATAAAGAGATACCTACTGATTAATCTAGTTTTCAGAATCGATTTCACTATGTCTATGCAGGATGTCACTTTATAATATGAGTCACTGAAATATGGCACCAACAAAATATTCATCCTCCTAGCGTTACCCCAGTCTCAACCTGGGGTCCGCTTTCTAGTCTAATCGGATTTGTGTTACGAGCTGGGGTTCGGTGATAAATTATATACACTATGCCAGAAAAACTGCACTTTATTCACTAACACAATAACACTAGATACACACACTTAATTTTTCAACACTAATAAAACACACTCTTCACACCACTAGAAACACCACTTAACACTTCCGACTTACTTCACTTCGCTTCTTGTTTATCGCTCCGATATTCAATTGTTATTGTCCTGTCTCGCGCGTTTACGCGGTATTTATACCGGCCGAAACACATAACTAGCCTTTTCGAGACGACTCACGAAATTTCTGGTAACGTGTTTCTAGATTTGTGTAATTGTTCTATTTACACCAACGCCATCTATTAGTGGATAGATTAAACAGCTTTAAACAACCGATATATCTAATCTCATCTTGTTCTCCTATTCACTGATAGATTGCGTTATTTTCAATTCGTAACACGGCCTCCCTCTTAAACGTGTTCGTCTCGAACATCGTTGGACCCATAGTAACGAGCCAACCGGTCCACATGAGCTATCTTCGGTGCACCTCGCGACCCCTTCTGGATTCGATAGGTGACGTCGTTCATCCTGGTAATTATGCGATATGGCCCGTCCCATCTGGCTTGTAACTAAGGCGATTTTCCTTTGCTTCGTACTGGGTTATGAAGCCACACCAATGATCCCTCATCGAAGCCTTTGTTGTTCGCCTTCCGGTCGTAGCGAGTCTTCATCTTCTCAGACATCTGTTGTCCTGACTCCCTGATGTGCTTGTATACGTCGTTCATCTTGTTGCGTAGCTCGGTCGCGTAATCTTAATATATAAAATCCTTGCGTTACTGACTGACTGACAGACACGCTACAGCCAAAACTATTGGGCGCAGGAAGCTGACATTTGACATGTGTGTTCCTTGGGGACCGTAGGGGTGCACTAAGAAGGGATTTCTCGAAATTCCCACGGGATCGGCCAAAACGGGTAAATTAAAAAAAAATGCAGGCGTAGCTGCTGGCGTCCCCTAGTCCGTTATATTGCGTGGAGATTCTGGTGGAATACCGGTATTTAAGTCTGCAGGTAAACGTAGTTCTCAACCGAAATTGGCAAAGTTACTCCTGTAGTTTCGTGGACCGCACTGCGATATGACAGGAGAAATGGTTGGATGTGCTTGTCCCAATCTCTTTGTTTGCTCTCCACGACCTTCGCCCGGTACCTTTCCTATGATTGGTTAAACCGTTCAACCATGCCATCTGATTGCAGATGATAAGCCGTGGTCCTGGTTTTACGTGCACCCATTACGCGACAAGTCTCCTTGAACACCTCAGATTCGAAGTTCCGGCCTTGATCGCTGTGGATTTCCAAGGGCACCCCGAACCGACAAAAGACTTCATGCACCAGCTTATCGGCCACTGTGGTAGCTTCTTGATTTGGTATTACAAACACTTCAGGCCACTTCGTGAAGTAATCCATCACAACCAAGAAGTATTTGTTTCCGTGCTGGCTCTCCGGAAATGGTCCAGCGACATCCAATGCTATACGCGCCCATGGGGCTCCCACATTGTACACCTTTAATGCACCTCTGCTACGAGTGTGTGGCCCCTTCACAGCCGCACAACTTATGCATTTGCGGCACCAATCCTCGACGTCATCCCGACAGTGGAGCCAATAAAACCGCTCTCGGATCTTAGTAAGCGTCTTCTTAACTCCCATGTGACCTCCCGAAGCACCATTGTGATAGAGCTGCAAGACTTCCGGCACCTTAGTTTTAGGCACTACCATTTGCAAATGGCACTGGTTACCGCGAGCGTTTTCCCATTTGGGGCACAGAACTCCATCCTGGACAACCAAGCTTTCCCACTGTGCCCAATAACTCTTGGTGATGGGGCTCATTGCCGCGATATCACTCCATTTGTGCCTAGGAGCGTCTGATTTCTTCCATTCAAGAATCGGCTGTATATCCTTGTCGTCTTGCTGACCATTTCGCAAAGCTTCTTTCCATTCGTCGCTCAGATCCGTCTTCAACATCCTCACTAATGCTGCCTGCTTTGCTTCCTGTCGGGTACAGTGCTTGCACTGGTCGGGACACGGCCTACGCGATAGGGCATCTGCGTTACCATGGGACTTGCCGCTGCGATGTTGTATTACAAAATCAAACTCTTGCAGTAGTTCAATCCATCTGGCTACTTGTCTTTCTGGGTCCTTAAATTGAAGTAGCCATTTCAGCGCAGCGTGGTCGGTTCGCAGGTGGAATTTACGTCCCAACAAATATTTGTTGAAATGCTGCAAAGTCTTTACTACAGCCAAGAGTTCCCGCCGGGTGACGCAGTAGTTTCTTTCGGGTTTGGATAAGGCCTTGCTGAAGTATGCTATAACAACTTCTTGATCACCTTCCTTTTGTGATAGCACGCCGCCAATTCCGGTGTTACTGGCATCTGTGTCAACTATGAATGCATGCTCATTGTCAGGATAGCCTAGAATAGGTGCAGTACACAGATGTTCCTTGAGCTTCTGGAATGCAACGTCACAGCTCTCATTCCAACAGAACTGTACTCTGTCTTCGGTGAGCTTATGAAGAGGTCGAGCAATGTCAGGAAAGTTCTTCACAAACCGTCGGTAGTAGGAGCATAATCCGAGGAATGCTCTGACCTGCGTTTTGTTCTCTGGAACTGGCCATTCCTTCGCGGCAATGATCTTATCCGGGTCGGTTTGAATACCATTCTCCGAGACCACATGTCCTAGAAAGTTCACTTGCCGTCTGAATAACGCGCATTTCTTCGGACTCAGCTTCAAATTAGCTCCTCGTATCTTTGACAGCACTTGCTCCAAGTTTCGAAGGTGATGCTGGAAGGTGCGCCCCACGATGATGATGTCATCCAAGTAGACCAGGCAGGCGTCTCCAATCAGTCCCATAAGCACTCGCTCCATCAGTCTCTCAAAAGTAGCCGGAGCGTTGCACAATCCAAAGGGCATGACGTTAAATTGCCACAATCCTTTGCCTGTGGAGAATGCCGTCTTCTCTTTGTCTCGAGGATCTATTTCCACCTGCCAGTAGCCACTTTTTAGATCTAATGTAGAAAACCACTTCATCCCCGTCAGCGTATCCAGTGTGTCATCGATCCTTGGCAGTGGGTAGCTGTCCTTCTTCGTGATGTCATTTAATCGGCGGTAGTCTACACAGAAGCGCATGCTGCCATCCTTCTTCTTAACTAACACCACCGGAGAGCACCATGGGCTGGACGAAGGCTCGATTACGCCTTCTTTCACCATACCGTCGATCATAGCTTCCACTTCACGTTCCCGTGCCACTGGCACACGTCTTGGTCGCTGGCGAATCGGTGCTTCACTTCCCGTGTTCATTTTGTGCTGGATTAGTGCTGTCTTCCCTATGTCGGCATCACTGGTCGAGAAAATATCGGCGAACCGGTTTAACATCTTCTTAGCCTTGGTCTTCTCTTCTTCTGACAGGGTACTTTGGCAGTCCTCCAAAAGTGAAGACACGTCGAATCGTGCACCCTGAACCTTGGCGCTGGTAGGTTGCTCTTGACATCTACGCATCCAAGCCGCTCCTTCACAGGTGCCCAATTCCGTCCCTTTCTTGAGCGACACTTCCTCGTCACTTGCATTCAGTGCGCGTACTGATGAGATTTTGGTACCCCTTACCAAGGTTCGTGTAATCTTCCACGAGGCCTCTTTCTCTAGGCCTTCGATTAGTACGCAGCTGTTCCCTCGACCAGAATTCCCTGGTAAACAAACTGGTACAACCGATTCCGACCGCGGGTGAAGAATGACATTCTTCAGGCAGTACACTTTTCCTGAAGTTGCGCCTTCCATGAAGACTTCTTCCGAGCCACACTTCAAGACTCCCTGGTTAACATCGATCTCGCAGCGATATTTCCGCATGAAGTCTAGGCCTAAGATGCAGTCGTCCACTATATCGGCCACGATGACTTTGTGACGATAAACTTTGTTGCCTAGCTTCAGATCCAACTCCATTTCACCTCGGACGGTTATGTGCTGACCGGTAGCTGTTCTCAGATTCACACATTCATTGTTCCTAAAGCAGCCCCGAAGAACCCGTCTTGCCAGATGGAAACCGACGACTGTCCGAGAAGCACCCGTGTCCAATGTCAGCTTGCATGGTGTTCTGTTAATTTCGCCTTCGATGATCAGGCTGTTCCCGTCACATGATTGCGAGATCGAGATACTTGGGGCTCTTTCATTACCAGCCAGCACCCGCCCCGCAGTCCTGGCTTCTACTCGTTTACCTGCTCTCGCTGCCTGGCAGGCACATCAGGCGACCCCTTTGGTGGAGACAGGGTGTCACCAGGCTGCCTACGCTTTGGGCAGCTCAAGCGGATATGGCCTCTTTCCCCGGATCCCATCCGTAAACGCCTATACGAAGTTCCCGTCAATAAGCGCAGGCGACGACTGGAATGCCTTCCTGACCAGCTTTTCCACCTTCAGAGCCCACTGCTGCAGAGTTTCTCCGGTGCGTTGTGTCCTGTCCTTCAGCTGAGCACGATACACATGTTCAAGGTGCGCGTCACCGTATCTTGCCTCCAGCGCCTCCAGGAGCTTTTCGTAGGTGACGTCTTGCCCGAGTGCCTCCAACACTGTCAAGGCCCGGTCGCGAAGGCCTAAGGTAAGGGCGGTTAAGGCCTGTTCTTTGGTCCACCCATTCGATCGCATCACGGCGCGCATGCTCCTCTTGACGGCGAGCCTGCTCCTGTTGACGGCGGTCCTCCTCCTCCTTGTCGCGCTGTAGCTGTTCCTCCAGGCGGCGCGCGTGCTCCTCTTGACGGCGAGCCTGCTCCTCCTTGTCGCGCTGAAGGTGTTCCTCCAGGCGGCGCGCGTGCTCCTCTTGACGGCGAGCCTGCTCCTCCTGACGGCGAGCTTGCTCCTCCTGACGGCGGGCCTGCTCCTGCATGAACGCAATCAGAGCCGCGATGTCGGGCACCGTCACGGAGTGTGAGGCGCTTGCAGGCTCCACTGCAGCCGCTGAGTCCCCTGGTCCACCAGACGATGGAGTAGGAACGTCTCCGAAGCGTCTCTGGTCCAGGTCTTGCTGGCGCTGGTTCCTGGTGCGCACTCCTTCAGTTTCTTCTTACGGCATAACCGGCATAATTTATCCCTTTCTTCTGACACTAATTTGTTACGAGCTGGGGTTCGGTGATAAATTATATACACTATGCCAGAAAAACTGCACTTCATTCACTAACACAATAACACTAGATACACACACTTAATTTTTCAACACTAATAAAACACACTATTCACACCACTAAACACTTCCGACTTACTTCACTACGCTTCTTGTTTATCGCTCCAATATTCAATTGTAACTGTCCTGTCTCGCGCGTTTACGCGGTATTTATACCGCCCGGAACACATAACTAGCCTTTTCGAGACGACTCACGAAATTTCTGGTAACGTGTAACGTGTTTCTAGATTTGTGTAATTGTTCTATTTACACCAACGCCATCTATTAGAGGATAGATGAAACAGCTTTAAACAACCGATACATCTAATCTCATCTAGTTCTCCTATTTACTGATAGATGGCGTTATTTTCAATTCGTAACATTATCTTTTCCACGGAGCGATTGCCTGTCCGACCTCCGCAATCTGAGGCACCAATAAAATCCCAAAATTCTGTGTTGTAATTCTAGGGTGAGCAATTTTCACAGTTCCTTCTAGGATGCCGTACTAGTAACGCCCCAGATCCGTGCTCTGATATTTCATGGAAAATATGAGTACAGTGTATACCGCCAAGCAGAAACAAATGTATTCTATTAAGTTAGTAGACTCAATCGTCTGCATAAATAATACTAATTAATGTATTAAAATTTATTTTGTTGAATAGCTAACAGTTTAATGACACGTCCAAGGTGCATGCTACGCCGTAGCATTAGCACATGAAAATATAAAATTGTGGGACGCATGCTACGCCGTAGCAAAGACGAACAGTTCTCGATATTATTTAACACAAATATTGAGCAACGCGACTGGTTACCAAACACTACACATACTGTTTTCTTTAAAAGTAGGAACCATTGATTAGTAGAAAGTACAAAGACTGCAAAATAGGAAGCAGGAAAGTCCCGCCTGTCATGAAGTTCTACGACAATAGGGAAGTTTCCTGCTAGTAAAATAAATTATAAAAGTCTCACTATCCAGTAAACATGTCAAAATAATGCTACCTAGTTTTATTCATCAATTAATGTTAAAACTTAATTTAACACTTTTTATTGTCAATTTATTGATAATAAGTATTCTACCTGACAGTAAAAAACTATGACGTCACTATGTCATATTTTATACAAAAGCCGTAGCAAAGTTCGTTTTTGACATTACATTAAAAGTGTTTGAATTGACTAGTTGGAAACAACCCTATTGTGAAGAGTTTATCAATTATCTTGAAACTATTCTATACTATAGAATATAGTTATAGGTTTGCGGAGGTCGGACAATAGTGAATCTGTAAAAAAGCCAATACTTGAAGAAGCTGCTTGGGTTTGAGATTGGATCTTGAGCTCTAATACGAATTTTATAGGCAACCTTAAGCCGGGTGTTGTAAAAGCAAATATGGCTACCGAAACAGGGACATCCAAACGATATTTGTTGTACAAATATTTTATCGCTGGTAATATAAATAAACAGATATCATGAAGTTATGAAATCTGAACTCGAATAAATAACAATGCGCTATGTCCGTGAAACACAAAAAAATTCAAATAAAATGTACATAAAACTGAAAACTATAAATTTTAAGCTGATTCCGAAGGCCAATGAAGACAGTCCCATAACTCTGACGTTTGCTACTTTACGATGGTTTCACTACAACATATATCGGGGAAAGCACACTCGGGCTATATCATTTCTGGACATTAAAACTTTTTCATTGGCCGCCGATATAAGATATTGCCCAGTTTTAGTTCCACAAAAATTGAAAAATGTTCCACATACGGCACTTAGAAGTTTTTATAGGCCTAGAAGATAGATTGAATGGCGGTTTAGAACTGACCTGGTTTGAATCATTTTGGCTCGTAATTTGAACCTTGGATCTGATGTTTCATGGCTTTCGTGAAATATGGTTAAAATGTAGAGAAATACAGTATCATTTATTTATAAGCTGCATTTATATTGAACTGCAGTCATATGTGACGGATGAATTAGGTAAAACAGCAAATTATATGTCATGGTGACCCAAGTCATCTTCAGTCGCTCCACATAGACCTAGACACAACGATGTGAAGAGGTATAGGAATCTAAATTGAGGCAAGATCTCAAATTAAACAATATGAAAGTGCATGTACAGTTTATTAACTGTTTAGTGTATTTACTGGACAAATAAAAGTAAAATTGACGTACTTAATAATAATATAGGAAATCGGCAAAGGAATAACACCATCTGCATCCAGGAAGGTCCCTACAATAGTTTATAGCCGTAACCAACTTACACTTTTACTACCTCAAAGGACACGAACTAACTACATCTACTAAAACAACGTCAAAGTAAATATGATTGAACTATACCAATTATATTGGAGGAACTACTGGCTCGGCGGGCCCGCAACAGTGCCGAAGTACATGATACTCGAATCCAAAATTTACATATTCCGAAAGACAATGTAAAATGTGTGTGTAAGTGACTGCGAAAGCTTGTGTTATTCATTTTTTTTTTCATTTAAAAGTTTAACGTGAAAAAACAAAATTAAAATCCCAGTAGAGAGATGAGTAGGTATTGTAGAATTTAAATAATAAAGTGATTTGAAAATTCTTGATAAATATTAAAAATTATTTGATAATAAAATATTTTATTCGTAATTTTTAACATCAAAGTAGGAACATTATGCAAAGAATAGCTTAGTCCTTCCAACCGGAAAACAAAATATACCTACCAATTTTTAATGAATGCGTAAAGATAATGTTTTTTGGAATATATTCCATATTTCTTACCCCAGGGGGCAACTCGAATTTGCACGTCAGTCAATATAGCCCTAATTTTCCGGCGTATATTCTCTCGCCGTTTCTTGCAAACATATGGGAAGTGAGTGAGACAATATAAATTATGTAATTAGTACCGCGCTAGGCCCTAAGTGCAACGTGGCCTTTAATACGTGTTAACTTTTTTTATTATTTATTTCTTTTACACACAAAAATATTTAAAAAACAATTACCTCGCCAAGCTACAACAACTTGTTGGCGAGATACGCTCGTTAACATTGAAATTTAACTAAAATAAAGCTAATTAAAATACAAAAAAGTACAACACCTTAAAAAGTAATTAACATAATTATTTGGTATTTGGTTAGGTATTATCTCTATACACCACTTATGAAATCTATTGTATCTCGGGAATGAACCTCACTAATAGCAGCGTCACATTCACCGAGCATTAGAGTCTTTAGCTTTAGTTTTAATAGATTTTTACATATTTTAGGTTCAGTTCTTAACAATTCTATTTCGTTATATATCTTAGGCACTAGATACTTGCTCATTCTCGCTCCGTAATAGTTATTTGCCCTTGGTCCCTAAGGACCAAACCAAGTAAATGAGTTAACACGTAGGTGCATGCACTGTCAGCATCTATACTACTGTATACGTAATTTGCATCGAATATCTGTGTGTTATGTAACTATATAAAACTCTTGCGTTACTGACTGACTGACAGACAAGCTACAGCCAAAACTATTGGGCGCAAGAAGCTGAACCATGACAAGTTTGTTCCTCGGAAACGCAGGGGTGCACGAATAAGGGATTGCCCGAAATTACCATGGGATTGCGCAGAATGGGTTATATAAAACAAAAATGTGCGGGCGTAGCTGCCAGTATGCTATAGTTTTATATAATAAAAATTATTTTAAATAAAAAAAATACAACTTAAAAAAACACTAAGGAACTAAAAAACAAAAAATAATTGGTTTTGGAGCAATCTTTGGAGTTTGTGCCAAGCCAAGTATTTCTGATCTGACTATAAAACCTCTACACATTTGTATATTACTTTCGTTATTGATAGAATAGGTAGTTTGTAATTTAGTAACATTTTGCGTTAGGGCTTGGCACCGACTCCAAAAATGTTTGCTCCAAAACCAATTATTTTTTGTTTTTTAGTTCCTTAGTGTTTTTTGAAGTTGGTTTTTTTTTATTTAAAAATAATTTTTACTTTTTTGCTTTTTAGTGGTATACTAATAAAAATAGTAATAGGTGGCAAGTAGGTACACACAGCGCCAAGTCAAGCTAAACAGTTGCAGTACGATTTTGATACTTATTCCCTACGCCATAAGAACGGTATAAATGTCAGCTTGACGAGTAGCCGTGTGTACATAGGATAGTGTAGGTGGTACATGATGGGTAGGCCTTCCTTACGTGCCTCAATTCTGAAATGTAGACCTGTACTTATCTGGCAATTTCAAGCTTTTTTTTTGTTTTCAACTAACTAGCCTAAACACGTTCGTTTCAGTTCCATCATCAGATCCCGAAAATCATCCAATACCAAAGTGTTTGCCAAGACAAAACAAACGAGCCTAAACACGATGAGATTGCGTTATTGTATTACAAATATCCCATGGCCACCTTTCTGCTCTATCATCAGAGTTTGGTAAACATTCAGCACTAAAGTCCATGTAAAGACGAATCAAATGACCCTAAACTCGCTGGGATAGGGTTACCTTCCAGCTCTATCATCAGACCATGGAAATCATCCAGCATCAAAGTCTATGTAAAGACGACTCAAACGAGCCCAAACTCAATGGGATTGCGTCTTTGTACAACAAAGATCCCATCCATGGCCACCTTCCTGCTCCATCATCAGACCCTGGAAAACATCCAGTACCAAAATCTATGTAAAGACGAATCAAACGACCCTAAACTCGATGAGATTGGGTTATCGTATCACAAAGATCTCATGGTTGTCTTCCAACTCTATCATCAGACTATGGAAATCATCCAGCATCAAAGTCTATGTAAAGACGACTCAATTGGGCACGGCATTGGGTTGTTATCGTCAAATCGCTTCAAGTATGCTTATAACATTTGAAGAGTTCCTTCAATTTTTTCAGGATTCCATGATCAGATCCTGACCTGATGATCATGGGACCAACTAGGAGGTATACTCTTTCAATCAAAACAAGAATTTTCGAAATCGGTCCAGGCGTCTTAGAGAAATCGGGGAACATACATAAAAAAAAATATTTCGACGAATTGAGAACGTCCTACCTATTTTGAAGTCGGTTAAAAATTAAAAATAAATAGCATGTAACAACTTAGTGAGTATTTACTAAACCTTAATCTATAATATAAAAATGAATGTGTTGCTAAGCGCAAATCTCGAGAGCAGTTTAACCGATTTCGCTAATTCATTACATATACTCACGGCTTTTTCCTGTCGGGGTAGACAGAGACAACAAAACGCCACATGCTCCTATCCTTACAAACTTGACGCGCTTCCTCTACACTCATTACTCTTTTCATACATGCTCGCCGGTTTCGGGTACTTCGGACATTTCCATTTCTTAGGATGTCTCCAATTTGGTCGACGAATGTCCGCCGAGGTCTGCCGCGACCGACTTGCACACACACATTTGTCTTATATATCTGATTCGTCATTATTTCTTCACTCATTCGCTCCACGTGTCCAAACCACCTAAGCATTCCTTTCTCAATCCTTGTCACCACATCTTCTTTAAGTCCACTCAGTCACTCAGTTCGTATAATTGCATTCGGAATTCTATCAATAAGTCTTACCCCACATATACTACGCAGTGATCGCATCTCAACTGCGTTAATTCTTTTTGATATTATTCCTCGAAGTACGAGGATGGTTCTTACGGAGGGGGGAAAAAATAAAACGACTGTTTGACGGTACGTAGTTCGCCGGGTCAGCTAGTACTTCATAACAAAGGCAGCGCTTCTTATTACTGACTTTTGGGTTAAAGACAAGGAACTTAAATATTTATTAAATTGGGACATTTAATAATAATTCAATTTTATAGGCTAGTTGACAAAAAAAAATTATAAGTCCGTCCTTTAGATTATTCAAAAATAAGCGATACGTATTTTTTTATTTGTAAATTAAACCAAAAATGACCAAGATATAGTTCATTAAAGTTACGTATAACGTCACGCCGTGCTGTATTTTTTCGCACTAGATGACGTCACACGTAACTTTAATGGGCTATATCTTTGTTATTTTTTATTTAATTGAAAAAAGAAAAATACGTGTCCAATATTTTTTTGTAATCTAATACGGACTAAATAAAATGTAATTATTTTGACCCTGGAAACTACCCTATTACAGGTAACCTTCGTCTCGATGTTATTTATTACGTCTTGTATTTCAAATAAAGCCTTAAAAAAACAATAAATAGTTTATTTTAATTAAATTCTGAACTGAAACAATATATGACTGATGACGGTACCTTGACGGTGAGCCTTAAGGTCTCTGAGGTCGTCGTACTAGTAGATTCAGCAAAAATTAATTTGCATTCAGCATTCGTAATTAAGTATTTGCACGTCTTTGAGGCAAGCCACGGCGCAAATAATAGCACCTAAGCTTTCTTTACGGCGTTCATTGAATAGAATAAAGATGTAAGAAAGACAAAGCCTTATGCTACAGTTAAATTAAATTGTTGAATTACCAAGACGAAAGGATTGATTTTAATGAATAATTGAAAGCAAGATATTTTGGATTTGTTTAAGGATTACATTTCCATAGAGGTACACGTTTACCAATATTATAAAATAAAATTACATTATTTGTTTTCAAACAGTAAAATATATCAATAAATAAGTTATATCAATAAATAAGACAACTCCCGCACAAGAATTAAATCCAGTGTCACGAAGGACAAACATTCAATCAACGTACGCTTAAGGTACCTACACTCAGACTCAAAACAAGAATTCATTTATTTGTTCAAGATTATACGAAGTATTGTCTCGTATGGAGATCGAAAGCACAACACTCGACGCAATTCTAAATGGCAAATTGATCGCTTAAACAACTTCGACATACATGCAAATAATTATGTAAAAAAATGCGTATTAGGAAAACCTAATCATTATTTATATACATACATACATTCATACATAGAGTCACGCCTGTTTCCCGGAGGGGTAGACAGTGACTACGGAACGCCATTTGCAACGATCCTGACACATCTCTGTGGCTTCATTCACTCTCATCAAATTTCTCATGCATGCTCTTCGGTTAAGGGTACTTCAAACCTGTCTTTTTTAGGATGTCTCCATTTGGAGACATTATTTATATGAATGATATAATACTATATACTGAATATTTTGAAGATTAATGCGCATGTCTAAGCAATTCACTACAATTGCGCTACAAATTCTCTTTATATATATTTCTTCTACTCGCATTACAGTTAAATCTAAGTCCAAACCGATTCATCGAATACATACGGAAGTACCTACCCACGATCCATTCAATAACTTAGTTTGACAGAATCACAAAACCATTACGCAATCGGCTGGAAAAATGGAATAAGTCCTTACCAACCCGATATTTTCTTCCTATAATATCCATACTTATCTCGAGTGTGCCATTGTTAAATTACATGGAACGGAGAAAAATCATTCGGCATTATTTTATTAGGAATCCGACCAGTTCACCTTTTGTATTCAACGTTATACCTATTTAAGAATGTACATATATCTGAAGCATTACATCATTGAATGTATTGAAAGTAATATTTTATGTGAATTGAGGATGGCAAGTAATCTTCCATTTGAAGATGATATTATCATTGTGCGATTCACAAAGGAAAAACGGCTTCGGCATTAAGCGCACCTATCAACGTAATAACTTGGGTGTGGATATTGGGGAACGTGTCTAGTAAATGAAGAGTAAGGAGACATTGTAATATTTATAGTATGGGAAACTTGTGAAGATTAAATGGAACGGTAAATCATCCGTGAAGTGAGAATTTAGGACAAGGTCTCGGTACATGCAACTTTATAGCTCTACGGTTTTGTTTGCGCCATTCATTTTTGTTAAGAAAGCGTGTAGGTACTGGTAAAGAACTTATTAAATAAATGTTCACAATTTTATAGAAGTTCCGTTTAAAGAAATTACACTTCGGTTATGAAAATCAAGAAATATTAAGTATTATTTCTTAGACATTAAGTTCTAGCAAAACAGCTGTTTTACTAAACGTGTTAAAAATAATTCGCTATTTTTCTACCTGGCCGTGGAAAGCTCAGGATAAGAAACAACGACTAAGTATATTTTAGAGCTTTCTTCGAAATGTTTCCTTTTCAAGAGTAAGTAAGCTTAATGAATTTCATTTTAAGACATGTAAGAATCAAAGTTTTCGTAACTAAGTTTAGACTTCCAAATATATTTAGCTACGAACAAAAACATGCATTTATCTGTATTTAGACGAAGTATTATAATTTGCATCCATAAAGCATTTTAATGGATTTAAATTAATGAACTGTCTATTAGTAGAGGAGACGTAGAACATCGACCTTCACCGATCTGATGACGTATTTTTTATGTAATATAATTTATAACTAAGTATGCTTAAAATAACTTGCCTATCAAAAAGTGCTCATAGATATTTTAAAATTTAAGTTAATTGTAATCAACCGCAAATATAACTTTGTCGTTTATACAAACACTATGGAAAACAAAGTTATTTTGGTGATGAAAAAGCGATCGTGATATTTGGTTAAGTGTAGATAAAGGGTATGTTATGTGGATACCTGAACTACGGGACCCTTACGGGACTCGCACTTAATCTAATTGTTTGATCTTTAATGCTATATTGCTTCCGTGTTCGTTTATTAATTACTAGCATCAGCCTTAACACTTAACATACCCTTTATCTTCACCTATCCAAATATCACTATCACTTTTTTATTTACCAAAAATAACTTTGTTTTCCATAGTGTTTGTATAAACGACAAAGTTATATTTGCGGTTGATTACAATTAACTTAAATTTTAAAATAGCTATGAGCACTTTTTGATAGGCAAGTTATTATAGGCATACTTGTTTATAAATTATATTACATAAAAAATACGTCTCATCTGGTTATCAGATCGGTGAAGGTCGATGTTCCACGTCTCCTCTACTATATTAATCGGATTACAGCTTAATTCGTCTTTATTCACTCAAATTTGCTTTTAAGAATTAAGTTATTAAATATACCTATTTAACCCTCTTTCTACTCGCAATTTCTACTTTCGTATAAAATTTCACCAATTTCCGAAATCCCCGTTATGAATAGGCTAAAATTATACTCAAAAATAAGCGAGCGCTTTCAAAGGAATTTGTTCAGATAGCTATTATAATAATTTTAAGCGTTTCGGTGGAACCTAAAACAACAGGGTTGGTACAAGGCTTATTAATTCCAACTATAATCCTTTGGACACATACACACATAACGGTGTTGAATGACGCAAATATTTGTGTTTCATTTTGAGTATTAAGTCTTGCTCTCGCTGGGCAAACAGTTTGTAATTATTTATTTTCACAGATACCTACTGAATAGATCATTTGAAATGCATAGCGCTAACGATTATGATACATAATACGTATACTTTTATACAAGTTCACCGTTTATCAGCCTATTTCTAAAATTAGGACAACTGATGCAACCGGCGTATTACTTAAATGTTAATATACATATTATCATGTTTATATTGGATAATAATATTACCCAGAACCACATGGAAGTCCTTAAACAGATTGCGTACCCAAGTTGGGCGTTGCAAGGAAAGCCGAGCCAGTTGGGGTTTCTTGGACGAAGCCGAAACCCTGTGTGAGTGTGGCACTAGCATACAGTCAATGTTCCACCTACCATCGTGCCCTGAATGGCCAAACACATGTTCCCTTAAAGATCTAATGAACGCCTCTGAAAATGCAGTAAGGGTGGCTGCGTACTGGGCGCGCAAGATTTGATACTTTGAAAGTTGAGACTCGTCATTGACTCGAAAGAAGAAGAAGAATGTTGGATAATTGGACTCCAGATAAAATGAGTGAACCCTTATTTAGTTAATAAGGGTTCACTCATTTTATCTGGAGTCCATTGAGGCCAAGTATATTATAAATTGTCAAAAAAACCCGACTGCGTAAAAAATAATAAAAAAAAAATAACTTAAATAAAAACTAAAAAGAAAGAAACAAGGCCAGTAGTTTAGAATTCTAATGCAGAACAGAACGACTCACAGTCGGGGCCCATTCAAATTTTACCAATCACATGTTCCCAAGGGGCCCCGACTGTGAGTCGTTCTGTTCTGCATTAGAATTCTAAACTACTGGCCTTGTTTCTTTCTTTTTAGTTTTTATTTATGTTATATTTTTTTTTACGCAGTCGGGTTTTTTGATTTTCGTTAATTTTTATTTTATTTTATACTTTTTAGTTATTCACTGTTTTTTTTTTTGTTTGTTTATCGTTTATACTTGAAGTAAAAACTTAAATCAATAAGTAACAACATTAGCGAGAATGATTGTTTTGTTAAACAAATTTAAATCGTTATATACCTATCCTAAACTATAATTTAAAATGAAAAATGATAAAAGGAACCTAAAGATGATTTTAAAATACCTTTTCAACGACACCCCACATGACATAGTTCATCGTCATTTTTTTATTTTATTTGGCAATATGGCGTCTGGTTGTCGCTGTGGTGATTTTTGATTACTGTCATGTCTTTAGTGACAATCGCAAGGTTAAGACGAATCGATTGACGTAAGAATCATCAAAATCGGCCTACGCATTTGGTCTCTAGAACGCCACATAGAAACAAACATACATACATACATACATACATAGACTGATAAACACATTAGGTACCCTCCTTTGCGTCGCGCAGTCGGGTAAAAATAGAACGGAGTTCGAAAATCTGCCGGACAGAACTCAATTTTTGCTGTCGCAGTGTAGCGATAAAGTACCTAGCTACAATTCGCGTAGATTAACTTACGGCCATTTTCAATATTCGATACATACATGGATTTTGAGATTCGAGATTCGAGTTTGACATATTTTGTATAGAGCTTATGTCAAAAACGAATCTAAAATCTACAGATCTATCTAAAGTTTGAATATTGAATTCCGTGGTTAGTAACACGTCATGCATAATAGTCTCATTAAATTGAACTACTAAAACAACAAAATGTGTTCTATGACTCATTCATAGCAGATATATCAGGCAGTTATTATTACTTAAGCAATACAAATTAAGCAGGAATATTTAGATTCCCTTTACGAGTAAGCGGAGATTGTACCACATCAAGATTGGATATTTAATCCTAACAAGACATAAGATGTGTTTTATTCTTACATTAAATTACATTTTCAAATACATAATGGTCTGCATGGTTGGCGTAGTGGCTAAAGCTGCTGCCTCGCCGCTTGACACTCCGCCGAGTGATATGATGAAAAAGAACTATTCGAACTTTCCTTATTTAGTCATGAATAATTGGAATTTATTACAAACATGGCTGCTTGTGTGCGATGCACTTATTAAAATCTACGATATATTTAGGCAAACTATTTGCTTTAATATCAGGACGCAGCATGGTATGGACACGGCCCTAACGATGTTTTTAATCCCCAGCACTGGATGGCCATTATCGCCGCGCGCGGAACGATGTACCACGTCGGATTTAACTCTCAATTTAACGGCATAGGTCATTTTTGTTGATGAAATTTGCTTGTCGTTCACTTTGTTAAAATAATTTAACGCACTAAATGTTATAAACAAAATGTTCATGTTTTTTAGTAAAGGGATTTCAGCATAATCGCATTACCTACTAGAGTGGAACTAAGTGTCACTTTCAGGCTCAAAGAGAACTTAAGATAAGTTATTTAAAATATGAAAATAATCAGGAGCCATGTTTGAGATTGAGAGAGGTATTAAATGCTAAGTATTTTTAAATTTTGCGCTATAGTTAAAAATGATACTCTTAACTTAAGCAAAAACTTACTTACGCAACAAGGCTAGCAGTTTATTTACTACACTGGATACCTACTGTCCAGTACACAGGGCTGAACCTTCCCTATGTGCAATGTGCGCGGCGCACACAGGCGCCAGGGTGACAGGGGCGCCGCGCGCCGAGATATGCGTTAATTATAACACTTATTTTCGAAAAAGGATGCCAAAAAAGGCGCTTCACAGATTTCGCACACAGGCGCAGTGGCGTAGGAAGGGCAAACATAAAATTAAATTTAGGCCGGAAAAGTTAGGTAAGGACTAAAAAAAAAAAGGTCATCCACCCTATGCCACTGCACAGGCGCTTCACAGACTTCGCACACAGGCGCTGCATTGGGTCGGAACGGCCCTTTCAGTACAGAGCTCAGAATACATTCTTATAATCACAGCTTATAATGCTAGCTATAGAGCGAACTCTTGTCGTCATATATTCTGTGCTACACTGACTTAGTTGACATAGATAGTTTTGTTAAAGTGCATTGAATTTTAAACAAAACTTACGTTATCAGCTAAGTAAAAAAAGAAGCGGTCACCATCGATGATATCCAGCAAACCCAACAGGAACTCTTCGTTTTAGTATCCAGGCACCTTTTGCAAACTAACTTCCGTAGAGGAAGTAGGTAGGTAGCCACACCACAACAAACATGGACAAGTTGTAAAATAATGATTATTGGGTGGCGAAAATTTGACTATCAGTGGGACCCAGGATCTGTGGCTAGATCTAATTTTCTTCATTCGTTTTTATCGCATTTTTCGTCCAAACTACACTTTCACATAATTTGCTTCCAGAATAATAATAAAATATAATATTCTACCACATACATACATCACCATCTAGTCCCAAACTAAGCAGAGCTTGTACTATGGGTACTAGATAATGAATACACTTACATATATACTTTTTTTTGTAAATACATACATATCATACATAGAAACACCCAGACCAAGACAAACATTCATGTTCATGCACACAAAGGTTTGACTTGAGCGGGAATCAAACCCGCGACCTTCGGCGTAGCGTCGCTTACACTCCCGCGGCGCCCACCGATCGTCAATACGTGAATACCTGGTCGCCCGTATCTATATCCAACAAAATAACCAACAACTGGAATCCAATATTCTCACGATAACAACTGGAAATAATTGCACCTTTAAACCCGTAGACTATATAAATGCACGGAATAAAAATGTGTGCTAGACCGGTCGAGTTTCTCTGAGCTTCAAGCGGACGTCCAGTCCAGTTTGTAGTCCATATGCAATAAGAACATGTCACGATCATATGCATCGCCTACGTATGCTATATTCCGCTATTACCGGTCGAAACGTCTCTACGATATTTCCGACGGCAAATGAAGCTATTCAGCTGAATAAATAATGTAGGTACCCAGTGAACAAATCGACATGGCATTTTTGTTTTCGTATGAGCAAACGGTCCAGTAGGTCTTCGATTAACTGTTTAAATACGCTGTTTCGAAAATTGTATTTTTTGGATTTAAATATTTTGTCTATTTAAATGGACAAAAACAGACCTGAATAGTTTGAATTCAACGTGGTAATGTTGGAGCGTTCAAAGTGTGCAGCCGGTATAGATACCTAAAGCTACACACCTAATTAATTGATTTACCTACATGTTTTACAAAGATATGGCTTGCCATACCCTTACTTATCATTTTTTCAACTTTCTCGAAAAGTCGTTAAATAATAATTTGGGCTAATTGTGATTATCAGAAGATTTGATATTGACTTTGGTATAATTTGATAAATGTAATTAACCGAGATCGCAAAAATTCACGCCAGATCAATACTCGCAATAATTATCTCAAGTAATCTCAACAACTAGACGATGCCCACGGTTACACACGCGTTATTTAAGGCTACTGCTCTATTCCTGTCACTCATAGCGTGATGTTATATAGCCTATAGTCTTCCTCGATAAATGGGCTATCTAACACTGAAAGAATTTTTCAAATTGGACCAGTAGTTCCTGAGATTAGCGCGTTCAACCAAACAAACAAACTCTTCAGCTTTATATATTATAATTATGCTTTCTTTTCTGTATAAGATAAGTAGGGCAAGTTATTTATAATTATGCTTTCTTTTCCTTGAAAGTACTCTGTAGGTACTTCTTTTGACTTTCCTAAAACAACATTTGCCACAAAGGAGTGTGATACGTGTCTTTGAAAGTGTAACACCGACTTACCGACTATGCATTTTCAACTGTTTTCCAACACTAATTTCCACTTCAATCTTACATGTCGCCCATTTCAGTCATTTTATCTATCACTCTCTCTGAATTTAACATTCATTCCTATATAATATGCCTTCTTTTTTTTTGGAAATAGTTCCTTTGTTCAAAAGAGCAGCGATAGCATAGGGGAGATACCAACAGACTGCCATGCAGAGGGTATCGGGTTCGAATCAACGGCGCGCACCAATGACTTTTCGGAGTTATGTGCGCATTGCATTGTTAATTATCGCTTGTCCCATGCCTCGTAGAGTTGTCTGGAAGATGTTTGACGGTCGATATAGAGCGTAGGTAAAAAATACCTTCTAAATAAACTGATACTGCACAGTGGTTCCGCCATAGGCCATAAATCCATAGAACTCATATTCGAATTTCCAGAAACAAGTTACATATTTCGATAGACCATTAAACGAGCTATCCGGTGATATAAATATGTCACCTGTTTGTTTTAATTATCACTTACTTTTGGACCTCGGAAGAGAACGCATCGTTACGTTGCCCTCTCTGTTATCAGTGTTTCATCATTTAAGTATTTGGTTACAAGTGAATTCTCGGAATTCTTTTGTTTGTGTTGTTGTTTTGTGCAATGGAAATTCAAGAGCAAGGTAATAATAATAATATTCTACCACATTCACACAACATCATCTAGTCCCAAACTAAGCAGAGCTTGTACTATGGGTACTAGATAATGGATAAACATACTTATATACTTTTTTTTGTAAATACATAGGTACATATTATACGTAGAAACACCCAGATATGTTTGATACATTTGATTTTAATTTGAATAAATTGTCAGTATAATATTTGCACTCTTTACGTGCTACGCCATCCATAATTTATTGTATATTTTTTCTAATATAATAACTTTGCTTTGAGCTACAAAATTTTCAAGATTTTCAAACATTCGCAACTATCTTGTATTTGAGACTTACTTACGCAAATCAAAGTATAATATTTTTTAAATATATAGGATATTTAAAAAATATTATACTTTGATTTGCGTCATTCTTCGTCGATGGCTGCTATAAAGGGCCTACGCCTGCGTAGACACAATCGTAGCAAGGTCTACGAAGATTGCAACAAATTTCAAACTTTTCTTTCAGGTACTTTGATCAAGTGTTCCTTCTCAAGGATGTATATCTTTGAGATTTGGAGTACTGAGAAAATATTAAAGTGGGGTCCCATACAAAAAACGATTTTTATCCTATTTTTTGCTCAAAATTACTAACTGTAACAGGTAGACGCTTTAAATTTTCTCAGAATATGTAGTTGTATATTACCTTTTAAAATAAATAATTAATTAAAAAAAAGTAAATAATAAAGCGGGCTCCCATACAACAAACGTAATTTTTTTTGCAATTTTTACTCGTTCTTAATAAACAGGTAGAAAATATAAAAGTAAGAACTTAGGGTCCCAAGCCCTAGGTTAGGTCCTAACCTCGCCTGCAAGTGGTGCACATGCCGATCAACGGACGAGGCTCTGGCAAACAAAATATCCCGATAAGCGGCAATAGGCTTGCCACCTATTACGTGGGATCAAAATACTGGCGAAAAGTGGTCGTTTAATATGCCTCTGCCTACCCCTTCGGGGAAACAGGCGTGAGTCTATGTATATATGTATTTAAGTATACATAAAACGAACTTGATTTTCTTTTATAGATGATAGTACGGGACCCTTCGTGCGCATGTCTCCAATCTGGTCAGAGAACGTCCGCCTAGGTCTTCCCCTTTGTCCTGTCCCATTCACACTTGCCTTATATATCTTCTTTGTCAGTCTATCGTCATCCATCCTCTCCATGTGCCCAAACCATATTAACATGCCTTTTTCAATGCTTGTCACTACATCTTCTTTTACCCCACAACACTCTCTTATCACAAAATTCTTTACTCTGTCGGTTAAAGATACACCACACATACTTCTCAGTGCTCTCATTTCTACAGCATTTATTCTACTTTCAAATCTCTTCTGCCATACCCAAATTTCACTACCGTACATAACGGTAGGCACTAATACCCCTCTATGCACAGCCAAACGTGCCTTTTTAGACACGTTTTGGCTATTCATAAACGCCTTCAGAGCTTCATTCACTCTATTACCTGCATTAACTCTTCTTTCACTATCTTCTTCATCCTTACCATCTCTTGTAAACAACGTACCTAAATATACAAACTTATTCACTTGCTCCACTCGCTGTCCATCAATCAAAACATAACAAGCCTTAAAGCATTCCTCCTATATATCAAATACTAGAGGACGCCAGCAGCAACGCCCGCAATTTTTTTAAATTTACCCGTTTTGGCGGATCCCGTGGGAATTTCGGGAAATCCCTTCTTAGTGCACACCTACGGTCCCCAAGGAACATACATGCCAAATTTCAGCTTCCTGCGCCCAATAGTTTCGGCTGTAGCGTGTCTGTCAGTCAGTCAGTAACGCAAGGATTTTATATATTAACACTTTCACGGACAGTAAACGAGACACAATTGAAGTTTTATTGTTATCACGTCTATAGACGTTTACTGTCCTTCAACGTCTTAAGATATATCGTTATGTATTAATTTTCATATACACTAATATATTATGAGTTTTTATTGCTACCTGAACCACTTCCCACTAAAAAAAAACATTAAATAAGATTTTCAGTATTTATGGCCGCCTTTGTTAGGCGGCGGTACCACTGTGCACTGGGGCCTTACTCTTGAGTTTAATTCCGATCTATCGACATTGGGATTGTCAACAATTGACACAATTCCTACTCTTGAACAGGACACTAGCTCCAAATTGCTTTTAAATTGGGTGTTTTTTTGAGGAACTAAATAGGATCGGGATCGGCATTGAAAAGCTACTCCCGAGCATATTTTGACAGTTTGCGTATTGCGTCAAGATTGTGCTAGAATTGTTTGTTTATTGAGTTAAATCCAATAACGAAAGAGTAACTTTTTGTAAATTGTTTTCCTATTTTATAAGTTTTTATCCATTGTATAGTTTCCAAAGTATTGGAGTAAGTTTCTATTATGGCAAGGATAGTGTTAATGCATGATATCTTAAATAAATCTAAGTGAAAAGAGTTTAATAGAAGACGAGACGAACGTAGTATGATGCGCTACATGGAAAAAGCGTTTTCTATGCATGAAACCGAATTTAAGGCAAATTACCGGGTCATTAAGGATTTTTTTAAGGAAATATATGCAAATATAAAGCCTTATGTTAAATAGCCTATGTTGAATTTGCCACTTAGGTACCTAGGTAAGTACCTTGTATACTTATTCGGCAAGTAATATTTTGTACATATTCAAAATAAGAATTCTGTAACTGGGTTCTGTAAGTTGGTATGGGTGCATAGGGTTACGGCAATAGGCTCACCACCTATTACGTAGGGATCAAAACAATGGCTTAAAGTGGGCGTTCTATATGCCTCTGCCGACCCCTTCGGGGAAACAGGCGTGAGTTTATGTATGTAATTCTGTAAAATGTTTTAAATAATTAATTATATTTTTTTATTTGTAGGTGATTCAGGATATGCTCAAGGAGAGTACCAGATGGCACCTATAATTAATGCTGCTGCAGCTTCCCCAGAGTAGTATTAAACCAAAGTGCACTGCTCAGCATGCAATGTAGTGGAGCGTACTATAGCTGTCCTCAAAATAGATGGATGTGCCTACTGAGGCACAGGGTGCTACATTACCATCCCACCGTAGCATCCAAAATAATTAATACATATTGTATCTTGCACAACATGTGCATTAATTTACCTGAACTCCACCTTGAAGAGGAAATAGAATATGATGACCACTATAACCCTAATCCCATTCCACAAGAACCAAGTGAGACAGCCAGAACAACAGTAGCTGCTAAATTACGTCGGGGCCTTCAAAAAAGAGCTGCTTTAGTATAGCAATTATGGTTGAGTAGAAGGTAGACAATTATATTACCAGAATGGTTTAATTTTTATGTAATGGATGATAGTAAAGTCTTTTTAAACTTATAAATACTTTTATTTATCAAAATATAAGAATCAACCATAAGATAAAATATAACAGAATCAACAATATAGCAGTAGAATCAATATTGAGGTCATAATATATCACAATAATTAAGAATGAGATCCAAATATAAAACTAAAATCAACATCAACTTAAATAATAGCATAAGAATAAAGAATATCTAGCTATTTCAGCAATGCCTTGAGCTGTTGCCTCTTCTGCTTGAACCCTGCACTCTTTAATTGCCACAAGCGAACTCAATATGTTTGAGGATTGAGCCAATGCTTGGGCTGTAGTTCTCTCTGCTTCTACATGTCATTTGTCTATCATTGCAAACCGCTCCATTTCTGGATTAATTGGTCTCTGAATGATTGAAGAACGACGTCACCGCCGTCTGGGTGTAATATCCTGATATGGTGCCGCAGCTGGTGGTTGCTCAGAAAACCGCGTAGCTGGTAGTGGCTCTGAAGATAGTGTAGTTTGCTGTGGCATTGAAGACAGAGGGGCTGATGGTGGCACTGAAATGAGATTACAAGGATAAGATTCAGGGCCCTATGAGGAAAAAAATGCCAGGGATTTCAGTCTTAAATTATTATTTCTTTTAAAGGCCTTCATTCTTTTGTATTAACTCAGTTTATTGCCTGTGCTCTCAAGATTAATAATAATTTAGGTCAGTAATGTAATAGGTAGGATTTTAATCCACAAATTCTCGGTCACAAGTCCCATAGCTTTAGCATAGGGTTAGGGCTGCAATGCTGCTTATAATATACATATAATTTGTGTTCTTACCAAATATAGCCTTTGCTAAAAATACTAAGATTTGTGATGAGATTTTTTTTCCTAAACTAATTTTAACAACCGTTAAAATCAGTGGTTAACAATTTGAATGAACACTTACCTATAGGAGTCGCTTGATAATGTGAGGTGCTAGGAATGGAGAATGTGTCCATTTGGTCTAAAAGCTCTGCTAATACTGGCACAGAATCTACTGTAGGTGAGACAGCTGGTGCAGACTGTAAAAATAAAGTGATTAAGTACCTATTAAGTTTTTTACTATTACTATACCACATTTCTTCTCTGCGCAGTACTAAAAACAAATATATTTTAATAAAAGACATAACTATACATACAGAATAAATTACATACTTGATTATCTATCTTAGGTATCTACTTATTGTGAAATATCTTACCTTGGCCCATCCTTGAATCCCTTTACCATCCTTATTAGCTCCTCCAAGAGCGTTTAAAGAGGTAGCCAAATTCACCCATTTCCTCTTAGTTTCTTGCTAGGCTTGGGTGGTGCGAAGCCAAACACTTGGCTATGCCTGGATTTTCTTCAAGAAACTCCACCAAAGCTTCTAACTGGGCATAGCTAGGACGATAAGCCATTATAACTGAAAATGCATAAGTTTTTTAGTACCTATATACCTACTACATCACGCAGTTTAGGAAACATTGATCGAGTTAATGTTTATAATGTAATCTTGGTAGTTTTTACTTACCGCTTCTATAAACTTCGTAACGTAACAATAAATATGTTCAACGGAACTAAAATTATCAATTATTATAGTCGTATTCTTACTGGAAAACTTAAAATAAAACTTTTTTCACTTTATTCGAGCGTAATTTGAAATTGAAGAACTTTGATAAGTTTGTTTATGTTTTGTTTGGCAGCTTGGTTAACTTTTTTTGTGGCGGCAACGACACTCCCACATACAGCCAAAAATGGCATATTTATGATATTAGCAGTTTTTTCGGGTTCATTTCACTTATAAACGATAAAATCATTGCGTTAAACCATTAGCCACATTCTATTTATTTATTTACCTTGTTATTTATAAAATACAGACATTCAAAGTCATAATGTTGGTTTATAGTAACATTCTGCACAACACTAGCCCTCCCAATCGTAGAGCGATCCCAATTTCAATCCAATGTTGACAACATTGATTTCAAGAGTACGAAACCACGTGACCATGAAATTGACATTGGAATTGTATTGGTTTTAAATTGAGATTGGTATTATTTTGGAGAGTAAGGCCCCTGGTCTAAACTATGGAATATCGCTTTCCATTCGGGTTGCAGAGGTCAGACAGGCAGTCGTTCTAAGAAAAAGCTAATATTCAGCCAAATCCGGTTAGACTATTCAGTGGACTCCAGGTTGAAACTGGGTCAACGCTAGGAGGATGAGCTCCTTGGTTCATATTAAGCTTAGCCTAATATTTCGACCACCTGTTTTCAATATAGCACCGCACCCCCTTACCGTCGGGCTACACTACCGGGATATGCCAATAATTATTGCCATAATTTCAACAACGCCTAGGTGTAACCGCGATTTATGGCCATAATTTTACAATGCCAATCAATATGGCATATGCCGGTAGGCAATAGCTCCGGCGGCGGTCTTTTTCGCACATCAAAGAAGATTACCGCAGTAATTATTGCGTTTGTGGCCACACTACCGTTTGTTCAGTGTGCAACACGAGTTCGACGACGACGCACGTATCTACACTATCTACCGATATGGAGTGGTCAAATGAAAAAGCGCTCGAATTTTTGGAGTTATTGCAATCCGAACCGTCTCTCTGGGATACCCGACAGAAAGCTAAAAATTTAAAAGATTCATGTTAAAATAATTGGCACTCATAAAATACCAAACAGCTGCAGCTTCATCCGCCATCTTGAAAAATGATATTTTTACCGCCTAGTTTATTGGCATATCTCGGTAAACTCTAGTGTAACCACACGACTTCACGCAGTAATTGAACGGTAATTTATTGCCATAATTATGGCGGTAACAGCCCGGTAGACGGTAAGGTAGTGTGGCCCGAGCGTTACAGTCTTTGACTCACATGACCCGATGTAGGAATACCTAATGTATAACCTATACCTACATAAAGGTCTCATTAGAGATAACGTTCGTCATAAATATTTACCTTCTCGTTAATGATCATTCAATAGTCTGCTGTCAACGATTGACTTTTACGACCGTCTATCAAGATAGGTTAACGACACATTATTTCTTATTTTATTGTGAGGAATAAGTTTAGCCATTGGAATGTTATCAACTGGGTACCTACCTACTACGTGATAAGTACTATTTCATCGTTGAATTTATGGCGTTTAACAAGTTGCCTCTTCATAAATTCTCAAATAGGTAGGTTTACGAATAAATCACCGTGCATGCTGAGTGTAGCAGGTAGCTTGCTGCTACGAACACGCCTACAGCAGTTACGTACCTACCTACTTACGTGCGAGGCTTTGGGGAAGCAAATATTTGGTCTGGGTGTTTCTGTGTACTTATATTATGTACCTGGCTATGTTTGTATTTACAAAAAAATAGGTATGTGACATTTATATTTATCCTTTATAACATTTTATCTCCCTCCTCAAGCCGGTCCCTCACTGCTGAGGATCGTGGCTCCGACGGAAACGCTGCAGCAAGCTTCGCAATTTGCTGCGATCTTGTGCTTCATGGAGAGCCTGAGACACCGGCATTTGAAGTTCTTCGGAAACCTGTCAGACCATATTTTCGGGCTTCGTCCTCTCTGTCGCTTGCCATCCACTTTGCCAGTGATGATGAGCTTTTCGAGGTTATATGTGCCTCGGCGCGCTATGTGGCCGAAGTATTGCAATATCCTGTGGAGGCAGACAGTCGAAAGCCGCTGTTGTTTGTCTAGCTTGAGCTCTTTTAAAATCGAGATATTGGTGCGTCGCGCCGTTCAGATATCATATATAGATAGGAAAGACCATCGTCGGAACAATGTAAATTTTAGTTTTCCTTGAGATTTTGTGATATTTCCAAATCTTGGTGAGCTGCGTCATTGCGGTCTTAGCCATGCCGATGCGTCGACGGATTTCCTTTTCGCAGCCGCCTTTGTTGTTGATGACTGATCCAAGATACTGGAATTCCTGTACTGTTTCGTAATCATCCAGCAGGTTGGTACGCTGTATTTGGCCCAGCCGATCGACCACCATCAATTTGGTCTTATTTTTATTGGCGCTTAAACCAAATTCTGCACTGACTTGTTCCAAACGCTGTAGTAGCTCCGTCATTTCTCTTTCAGACCAGCCAGCAGGGTGGTATCGTCGGCATATCGAAGGTTGAATATTTTGGCACTTTCGAACGCCTCTCTGAAATTTAAAAGAACTGGACGTGTAATTTCCCACGCTAATTGTTCCAAAACCAGCCTCGTATTAGGTTTCAGATCAGACAAATCATGTGACTCGGCACGCCTGTTCGGTGAAGGGTCTCTTATAGATGTTGCCACCTTACAAAAGTTTTTTGGTAGTCTACGAAGCATAATAAGACTGGGGTGTTGAATTCATAGCATTTTCTACAATTAGGCTCGCCCCCTATTACGTGGGACCTAAAATTCACGGCGAAATATGGGTGTAGTATTACACCTCTGCCTAGCCCTTCGGGGATACAGGCGTGAGTCCATAGTCTCAGGTTTGTAATTTTTTCTCTGGTGCCTTTGACGAAACCGGCCTGTTCCTGCGGTATTTGCCAATCTATGTAGGATCTTAACCGGGTGTTAATTATGTGCAGCATGATTTTGTTAGAGTGGGAGATCATAGCGATAGTTCGGTAGTTACTACAGTTCCTTAACGAGCCTTTTTTGTGGAGTGGGATAATCGACGAGTGAACACAATCAATAGGCCATTATGCTGCAAATTTTGTGTAGTAGCTTAACGCCTTCCGGGCCAAGTGATTTTAAGACTTCTGAGGTAATTTTGTCAGATCCTGGTGCTTTGTTAACTTTAAGCTTACGGATGGCATCCTCTACCTCGGTTATAATGATGTCTGGTTCCAATTCAGCTTCTCGAAAGTTGCTGGTTATCATGTCGTTGGATTGATCTTTGTACAGATCTTCACAATACTCCCTTCAACGTTCCACCGCTTGCTTTACGTCATTGATCGGGTTACCCTCTCTGTCATCAATCTTTCAAGAGTGTGGTTTGAAGTCGCGCGTGATCTTACGAATCTTTCTAAAAAAGTCTCCCGTTTGATGCTTTTCGGCGTGTTTCTCTATCTCTGCGCCGATATTTTCAATGTAACAGTTGTTGTCTCTTCTGCATTGTTTTTTAACAAGCTTGCTTAGGCGCGAGTATTCTTGAGCTGCCGCTGGGGTATTAGAGCTCTTGAGTTCTTTTCTCTTGGCCATTAGTTCCCATGTCTGATCCGTTATCCAATCTTTTCTAGCTGCAGGCTTTTTAGTCATGGAGTCCAGTGTCTCCATAATTTTCTTTTTGAAGGCAGACCATACTCACTGCGATGTGACTTCGGTTATTTGTGACACTGAGGCTAGCTGTCTTTCACTCTCCTTCATAAAGAAGTTGGCTTCAGCTCGGGAAATCCGTTTCACGGGCTTATTACGTTTATGAAGAGATTTCATGCGAATATGCATGTCCACTACTAAAAGTTGATGAGCGCTTCCGCAATCAGCTCCGGGAAACGTCCTCGCGTTGGTTATTGAAGACTTCCATCGATAAGTGACAGTAATATAATCGATCTGATTGCGACAATTATCTCCTGGCGATTTCCACGTGTATAAGCGTCTGTTCGGGTGTTGAAAACAGGTGTTAGTGGTTGTCAGGTTATTTCTAATACAAAAATCGATAAATTTTTCACGTCTCTCGTTTCTACAGCCAAGTCCGTATTTACCGACTATATAGCGAATAATAATATGATCTTCGTTTGATGTGTCTCCCACCTTTGCGTTCCAGTCGCCTTGTACAATAAGCAGTTCACGTCTAGATATGCCACTGATTGTCTCTTGCTACGTGTCATTAAAGTGATCGATATCCGCCTCGGAAGACTGGGCAGTGGGGGCATACACCTGTATGATGTTAAGTAGGAACGGTTTAAAGTCTAAACGTAGTGTCATTATCCGTTCTTTTACAGCATTATACCCGGTAACACAGGCGTCGAGTTTAGGAGGCACAATAATTCCCACCCCGTATCGATTCTGTGTTTCATGCCCTGAGAAATACATTGTTTTCCTAGTGGTTGTTTTAAAATGTCCTGCTATTTTCATATTTATTTCACAGAGTTCCAGGATAGATATATTATGCGCATCCATTTCCTTTTCCACGATCTCGAGCTTGCCAGATCGACCGAGCCCTCGCACATTCCAAGTGCCAATACGATGCTTAGGCCGGATGGATATTCGTGTTTTGTCTTCAGGTGTATTAACTGCGACAGGAGCCTGATGACTCACTCCTGAAGAGTCTTCGGTCGCATATTTCCCACCCATTGACCCGGATATCAATGGGCGCCGAGTGTCAGTCGCTGCATCCTTAATGAGACTTTCCATCTTTGCTCTCTTGGGAATTTAATCGTAGTGGTTTCCCATTGCCTTCTACGTCGGGTTGTTTTGAGGTGATTTAATGCTTCACGGCCCCCGCAGCTACCTCGAAAGGTCGAGGTTACAGGATATTTATATGTACTATCTAGTAGGTACCCATAATACAAGCTGTGACTGGGTTACCATCGAGACAGGTGTTCGACAGGGATGTTGTTGTTTAACCTCTTCAAGACCATTAATTTGCAAGATCTAAGGCATAGTGAGTGTGGATTATGGATGAATGGGTTACTTGTCAAATGCACCTTCAGCATGGGAGTTTCAGGAGATGGTAACAATCATGCATGGTGCGTTAGAGATAAAAGGAAT
The DNA here is from genome assembly GCA_944739405.2 of Euclidia mi. NCBI lineage: Eukaryota > Metazoa > Arthropoda > Insecta > Lepidoptera > Erebidae > Euclidia > Euclidia mi. Next base: position 52,373,770 of record OX123190.2, read on the forward strand.
GTAAGTAAAACGAAAGATATGGTTTTTAAAAAGGAGAAATGCGTTACGGCTTGTAATGTTATGATCTATCATGATCTATGGACAAGTGAAGCAAGTGAATGCGTTTGCATACTTAGGTGGTTGTATGCTGTTTACAAGAGATGGTAAGAATTAACAATCATGCATGGTGCGTTAGAGATAAAAGGAATGTAAGTGAATGTAAGTAAAACAAAAGATATGGTTTTTAAAAAGGAGAAATGCGTTACGGCTTGTAATGTTATGATCTATCATGATCTATGGACAAGTGAAGCAAGTGAATGCGTTTGCATACTTAGGTGGTTATACGCTGTTTACAAGAGATGGTAAGAATGAAGAAGATATTGAAAGAGAGTTAATGTAGGCAATAAAGTGTATGGAGCTTTGAAGGCGTCTATGAACAGCCAAAACGTGTCCGAAAAGGCACGTTTGGCTGCGCAAAGAGGGGTTTTAGTGCCTAGGTACTCTTATGTATGGTAGTGAAAGTTGGGTATGGCGAAAGAGACTTGAAAGTAGAGTAAATGCTGTAGAAATGAGAGCACTGAGAAGTACGTGTGGTGTATCTGTGACCGACAGAGTAAAGAATTGTGTGATAAGAGAGTGTTTTGGGGTGAGATGTAGTGACAAGCATCGAGAAAGGCATATTAAGATGGTTTGGGCACATGGAGAGGTTGGATGACTAAAGACTGACCAAGAAGATATATAAGGCAAGTTTCAATGGGATAGGACGAAGCGGAAGACATAGGCGGACGTTCTCTGACCAAATAGTAGACATTCTAAAAACAAGACAGATCAGAAGTATCCTAAACAGAAGAGCATGTATGAGAAACTTGATGGGAGTGAATGCAGCAAGAGAGGAGGCGGGAGTCTATGTATGAATGCAAGTAGGTGGCGCTTTTGTCGAGATACCGGCGGAAAACAACTAGGAATGAAGTAAATAAACCATCATTCTAATAAAATGTTTTTATTTACAACATTTATACATGGTATTTTACATTATTTAAGTAAAACAACATCACTGGTCACACGATATTTTCTTACTACTTACAGATCGTTCATGTAGGACGCTGGGCGAACTGATTGGTTCTAAGAGATCATAATATTGCTATCATTAACAAAAGGTACTAAGAACTTATTGAGTATTGTACTTCTTTACGACTTCCAACAATTCTTGCATACATTCAACCCGGCTTCTTTTGGGCATATGTAATAGTTCCTGTTCAATAATATTTACAAATACTTTGTTTGATTCAATAATGGCACGTGCTTCTATTTCATCGACAATCTCAGGTGATTCATACCTCTTATGTTCATCTCTTTTCATTTCATTGACTGGAAAAGAGAATAATTTTTCAAAATAATTAGGTATGCTTATGAAAACACCCTGTATCAAATATTACTTTTTATATGACATCTCACACACTAAAATAATCCCTGTATTGTGGAGGACTAAAGTACCTTACTGTACTAAGGCATCTCTTATATTAGTCATGCGCGTTCCTCAAGCGTGCACTCAGCGACCGTTTGGCGTGCGTCACTTTGTACTACAGGGTGAAAGCCGAGTGCACGCCAGACACATGCTCGTCAAACGTGCACGTCAAATGTGAGGTTGGCTTTAAGGCTGGCGCACATATAGCGAAGTGAAGCACAGAGCATGCGAGAGGATGCGTGCAGAAGCGCGCATATGCGCTAGTAGTCGCTTCGATTCGCTCAAGAATATTGTATTGTCAGATAATTGATTTTGGATATTATTTTAATGAGAGCAATCATTTGTTTTGCAGTTTCTTGAGGGTCCCGGCGACTAAGAGTGCAGAAATGCACGCATCCTAGCACAGTTGCAAAATGTCAATAATAGTTTCACTGTGGAAAATGCCATATTGTTGCGCTATGCCATATGTGTGCCACTTTTTTGCTATTGGCAATGTTTTGATAAATATTTGTACACCATAATGGTAACTTACTTGATGCATAATTACTGATGTCCACTACCACATCATCATACTGGTCTGTGTCATTCTGTTCATCTTCACTACATTCTGAAGCATCTCCATTTGAATCTACAGACTGAAAATATAAAATAACATATAAAAATCAGACATCATTGAGTAATCTACACCACAGACAATGAGTGAGCTTTGGTCACTGTCTAACCTGTCTTGTAATTCACAACAGCTATAACCATCCTTAATTTAGAGCCACTCAACAATCTGTAAAGTTTATTTATTGATGTCTATCTCTATGTCTTTTTGTCTTTATCCTTATTTATATATTATATGATAAGAATAGATAGAGAGAAAATAAACATTACCTCAACATTGACCTTGCCTCCATGTAATAAGCTATTATCAAGTTCCTTCTCTAATGGATCATTTAATGAGCCTCCAGGATCATTTGGTTTAATAATAGTTTTCACTGTAAGATAAAAAAATATCCATAAACAAATGTTTCATGATATAACATTTACATAACCATACAACAATACCAACCTCTAGGAGGTTGGAATCCTATTATCTTAAGAACATTCTCTTCTAATTGTGATAGAACAAGCTTGGAGGGTATACCACTGCCATCGGAATTTGCTTCAGCAATTCTAAGAGCTTTTTTCTTGGTATGATTCTTTAAATCGGTCCACACCTTTAAACATAAACAAACCAATTAAATTATAAACCGAACACAGCCGAAGTCTAACTACATAACATAACTTCACACCTTTTATCTCCAAAGGGGTAGGCAGAGGTCTCAATCTTCGTTTTTCTTTTAACTCTTTTAAGTATTAATACATAGATAGCATCAGAAATAGTTAATTATCGTAAAGAGGTACCTTTCGCCACTTCTCGACAGACTTTATCATACCGGTAGCATCTGAATTTAGAGAGGCTGTTAGTTCTTCCCACTTATTCTTGACTATAAGCCTAGCGGGAGGATCACTGGTCACCAATCTATTTAGATCACCATTTCTATAATGATTAAGCACAGATTTTAGTAAACTTAGTTCAGGTGAGCAACATATTTATTTCAAGGGTCTGCATTATGTTACTAGTTAAAATGTTACATGAAACTTATCATTAAACCAATGAAAATTGTTAACATCTATGTCATCATAATCTTGGCGCTGTTTCGGCAGCGATCCAACCTGTCTTGGGAGGGCCAGAGTGCGTTTCGGGTGTTATCATAATATAGTTATAGAATGAGGAAAATAATTACCTCAACATAAACTGCACCATGCATTCGAATTGAGATAGACTTGTTCTCAGCATATTGTTTATCAATGATAAACATAAAGATTTCAAATCCAAAGCAACAACACACAGTTAGTAAACAAGTATTATTTAAACAAATGTCAGGACTTAAGCTCAAGCCCGCCAGGGTATATGGTGTTCTGTGAGCTCAAGTTTCCAGGTATAATATATTAGTCTATGAGCTCAAGCCGAACTCATTGAGCAAAAGTAAAACAACCAACCAACAAAACAAAACAACACAACAGTAAAGTAAACAAACCGCAAACCACCATAGACTCAAACCACAGACTATATGGATACTACCTACGCCACAAACCATAGATGTGTTATTCTTTTCTCAAAGCCACAAACAAACATAGAAACGGGAAACGTCAAAATTTAAAACTCACTCTGTACATAACATACATACATAATTATATCTTTGCATATATCCAATTTCTTTGATAAATACATACATAGACTCACGCCTGTTTCCCCGAAGGCGTAGGCAGAGGCATATTAAACGCCCACTTTTCGTTGTGTTGTTGAATAAAAAAATTAATGAAATAGTGACCTAGACGTACCTAGTATGCCATCGATAGAAAATGGTTCGTATGGACCATGTTCGTATCAGTGAAAGCCGTTTCGTTTGCTGCTGACTGCTGAACATATAGTTGTGCAGTGCGGCGAACTATCAACTATCTGCTCAGCAGTCAGCAGCAAACGAAACGGCTTTCACAAGGCACGATTTTACTTGAAATAATATGATTGATGATTACTTCAATCGGGGAAATAAGATAGATGATTTTGAGAGAATGATCTTGTTCACATAGGTCGACAATCATGTCGAGTCAACTACCTATCTTGCTACATAATAATAACTATCTGCGAGTCAATATAAGAGGCATATAGAATCAAAAGCAGCTAAGTGCCACATTTTCAAAAAATGAACTAAGTATGGAGCCATCTAGTGTTCTTTTAGTATCATCTCTTCATAAATTTATAACAAGAAACAAACCCGGCTAAGGCCCTTAAAATTACATTCAAAAATTGAATTTAATTTTTCTTATTAGATAGCAACCATAGAAAAAGACAACCAAAACCTATTATTATTATATATCACAAGCCCTACATCCAAAGTCATTACAAATGTAAAAATACCTACTAAAACGTTTTTTTCATTTCCTGCTATTTCGATATGAAGTCACTTAGCTGCTTTTGATTCTATATGCCTAAGGCTCATAATATTTAACTACATGTAACATTTAATTTTGTTTTAGTCGCACTCAAGTTTTAAAACAACACTATCTAGCATTAAGATCATATAACTCTGTTTAACGATTGCGATCATATTGCGATTTGCAGAATGCTCGACACCTCGAAAGCACAAACTTATAATAATTCACAGATGAGAGAATTAGTCTCAGATAGAGCGCATTCGTCCAACTAAGTGTGGCACGTTGACAGCTATGTGTGCGTGACCTTTGGCGACTGGCACTGTACGGACACGCGCGTCTATGTGTGTGTAAAGTTGCCAGATTATGAATAATCTCCCAGTATTTTGCATATAGTTATGTAATATTCTTATATTCATTTGCGGTTTTGAAGAATTTACCATGGATTTAATTAATGCTTTTATAAATACATTTCTTAAATGTAGGTACCGAGTTAAGTTTTAACTACTTCGTAAATCTTAAATCTGTATATATGTATAAAATCCTTGCGTTACTGACTGACTGACAGATAAGCTACAGCCGAAACTACTCGGCGCATGAAGCTGAAATTTAGCATGTATGTTTCTTGGGAACCGTAGGGGTGCACTAAGATGGGATTTCTCGAAATTCCCACGGGATCGGGCAAAACGAGAAATACGAAAATATGTGCGTGCGAAGCCGCTGGCGTCGATTAGTTGAGAAATAAATAGTATGTATGTACACACGGCACCAAGTCAAGCTAAACAGTTGTTGTACGATTTTGATACTTATTCCCTACGCCATAAGTATGTATGTACACACGGCGCCAAGTCAAGCTAAACAGTTGCTGTACGATTTTGATACTTATTCCCTACGCCATAAGTATGTATGTACACACGGCGCCAAGTCAAGCTAAACAGTTGCTGTACGATTTTAATACTTATTCCCTACGCCATAAGTATGTATGTACACACGGCGCCAAGTCAAGCTACACAGTTGCTGTACGATTTTGATACTTATTCCCTAAGCCATAAGTATGTATGTACACACGGCACCAAGTCAAGCTAAACAGTTGCTGTACGATTTTGATACTTATTCCCTACGCCGTTAGTATATATGTATACAGGGCGCCAAGTCAAGCTAAACAGTTGCTGTACGATTTTGATACTTATTCCCTACGCCATAAGTATGTATGTGCACACGGCGCCAAGTCAAGCTAAACATTTGCTGTACGATTTTGATACTTATTCTTTACGCCATAAGAACGGTGCAAAGGTCAAAGTGTATAAGCTTGACGAGTAGCAGGGTGTACACGAATATTTGGATCGTTTGGGGATCGAACTCAAAACAATATTATGTAAGGTATATACTAATGGAAATTGAAATTCTATTACTATATTTATGAGAAAGAAGATATATCTACAATATACTTTTATAATACGGTAATGTATTTTTCATTAACATGACAATCATTATCACATAATCAATTGACAAGTGCATTTTCCCTAATTCAGGCAGAACGGCGTCGACAAAAACTGGCAACACTTACATATTTCTTGCACAAATACGAATTTTATCGAAATTAAATTAGGAAACAGTCAAATTATCAATAGTTACCTGTGAAAAGATATTCCATTTTCCTGTTTTTGTTTTTAGGAACAACTTTTACAGTGTTTTAGAACGCAAGACGGCATTTTGAGAATTTAAAAGTTGGAGTGATCGTGACGCGTGAACTGTACGATGCGTCGTAGCGCACTGAGACGAGTTTGTATTCGCTTTTCAATTTTGTATTTGCTTTAGTGGCCGCACGCAACTGTGCCGTGCGTTCCATCTGATACTAATTCTCTCATCTATGTAATAATTAATAATCTGTGTCTTTTTCCACCTTGACCTGTGACCTTGACATTGGCAAAATCATCGATCCCGATTCCCGCCCATACTAGAGATGATATTCTTAAGGACGCGTTTACGCTTGTTTCAAAAAACCACATATTTCCGGTACATTTTACGACAATTTTAGATAATAACTAATAAAACTAATGATTATGATAAATTGATTACTTTTTTATCTATAAATCAATTTGAAAATAAATAAAAAATATTTAATTAATATTAATGTAAAATCGATTCGAAACGGCCTCTTAAATCAAAAATAGGCATATACTGCTATTTTTGGGTACAATTTTCTCTCTATTTTTACATTTATTTAGATTTTCAAAGATAGAATAGGGTAGTAAATATAGTCAACTCAAAAACAATTTGATTATTTTTTTCAAAATATTGTAAATTGACTCAAAAAAAGCAAAAAATCATCTTACATTTTTCTTCTATTTTGCTCGCATACGTGTGTCTTAATATGAGGCAATAAGGTTCGTTTTATTTAGCCACTTTCTTGATTTATATATCCAAATTCTGCAATGAGATCTCAGTCTGCGCCAAAGAGGTCTGCGCTTGAGCGCCGTCGGGAGTGGACTCTATGTCGCTTGTCGCTGCAGCCCGACGACGAAAAAAGCAATATACGAATACAAAATATTCGCTAAAATCAATTTGATACTTCTCGTATTCTGTGCGAATTACGTACAAGCAGAGACGAGCTAGAATATTATTACTTTATTTTCTCCGTTATGTTGAGTCAGGATATATTTCGGTATTTAGATATAATTTTGTTTCTTGCGTTGAAATCTGGTAAGATTATCTGGACTGATGGTATACCATCCCGTTCAAGTGTTGCGACTGGAACTCATAAAAGAGTAGACCTAGTTATGCCAGGTTGGGGCTCATTTTATTTGTTTTGGTGAGACCCTATCACTGGTACTAGTGAAGTAACCTTCCAAGGTTATTCGATGAGTCGTGCTGGTACTCATATGTGAGTAGAGCTAGGCATGCCGAGTTTGGGCTTATTTTGTTTGTACATAAGAGACCCTACCACTGGAACTTATGAAGTAACCTTCCAGGGTTATTCAATCACTCTTGCTGGTACTCATGTGTGAGTAGAGCTAGGCATGCCGAGTTTGGGCTCATTTTGTTTGTACATAAGTGACCCTACCACTGAAACTTATGAAGTAACCTTCCAGGGTTATTCGATGACTCTTGCTGGTACTCATGTGTGAGTAGAGCTAGGCATGCCGAGTTTGGGCTCATTTTGTTTGTACATAAGAGACCCTACCACTGGAACTTATGCAGTAACCTTCCATGGTCATTCAATGACTCTTGCTGGTACTCATGTGTGAGTAGAGCTAGGCATACCGAGTTTGGGCTCATTTTGTTTGTACATAAGAGACCCTACCACTGGAACTTATGAGGTAACCTTCCAGGGTTATTCAATGACTCTTGCTGGTACTCATGTGTGAGTAGAGCTAGGCATGCCGAGTTTGGGCTCATTTAGTTTGTACATAAGACACCCTACCACTGGAACTTATGAAGTAACCTTCCATGGTCATTCAATGACTCTTGCTGGTACTCATGTGTGAGCAGAGCTAGGCATACCGAGTTTGGGCTCATTTTGTTTGTACATAAGAGACCCTACCACTGCATTTTATGATGTAACCTTCCAGGGTTATTCAATGACTCTTACTGGTACTCATATGTCAGTAGAGCTAGGCATGCCGAGATTGGGTTCATTTTGTTTGTACATAAGTGACCCTACCACTGGAACTTATGAAGTAACGTTCCAGGGTTATTCAATGACTCTTGCTGGTACTCATGTGTGAGTAGAGCTAGGCATGCCGAGTTTGGGCTCATTTTGTTTGTACATAAGAGACCCTACCACTGCATTTTATGAAGTAACCTTCCAGGGTTATTCAATGACTCTTACTGGTATTCATATGTCAGTTCAGCTAGGCATGCCGAGTTTGGGTTCATTTTGTTTGTACATAAGAGACCCTACCACTGGAACTTATGAGGTAACCTTCCAGGGTTATTCAATGACTCTTGCTGGTACTCATGTGTGAGTAGAGCTAGGCATGCCGAGTTTGGGCTCATTTTGTTTGTACATAAGAGACCCTACCACTGGAACTTATGAAGTAACCTTCCATGGTCATTCAATGACTCTTGCTGGTACTCATGTGTGAGTAGAGCTAGGCATACCGAGTTTGGGCTCATTTTATTTGTACATAAGAGACCCTACCACTGCATTTTATGATGTAACCTTCCAGGGTTATTCAATGACTCTTACTGGTACTCATATGTCAGTAGAGCTAGGCATGCCGAGTTTGGGTTCATTTTGTTTGTACATAAGTGACCCTACCACTGGAACTTATGAAGTAACCTTCCAGGGTTATTCGATGACTCTTGCTGGTACTCATATGTGAGTAGAGCTAGGCATGCCGAGTTTGGGCTCATTTTGTTTGTACATAAGAGACCTTACCACTGGAACTTATGAAGTAACCTTTCAGGTTTGTCAGGTTTATTCGAAGACTCTTAGTGGTACTCATATGTGAGTAGAGCTAGGTATGTTCCAGTGGTAGGGTCTCTGATGTTCATACAAAATGAGCCCAAACTCGGTATGCCTAGCTCTACTCACATATGAGTACCAGCAAGAGTGATCGAATAACCCTGGAAGGTTACTTCATAAGTTCCAGTGGTAGGGTCTCTTATGTACAAACAAAATGAGCCCAAACTCGGCATGCCTAGCTTTACTTCCATATGAGTACCAGCAAGAGTCATCGAATAACCCTGGAAGGTTACTTCATAAGTTCCAGTGGTACGGTCACTTATGTACAAACAAAATGAGCCCAAACTCGGCATGCCTAGCTCTACTCACATATAAGAACCAGCAATAGTCATCGAATAACCCTGGAAGGTCACTTCATAAGTTGCAGTGGTTGGGTCTCTTATGTACAAACAAAATGAGCCCAAACTCGGCATGCCTAGCTCTACTCACATATAAGAACCAGCAAGAGTCATCGAATAACCCTGGAAGGTTACTTCATAAGTTCCAGTGGTAGGGTCTTTTATGTACAAACAAAATGAGCCCAAACTCGGCATGCCTAGCTCTACTCACATAAGAGTACCAGTAAGACTCATCGAATAACCTTGGAAGGTTACTTCACTAGTACCAGTGGTAGGGTCTCACTAAAACAAATAAAATGAGCCCCAACCTGGCATAACTAGGTCTACTCTTTTATGAGTTCCAGTCGCAACACTTGAATGGGATGGTATACCATCAGTCCACATAATCTTACCAGATTTCAACGCAAGAAACAAAATAATATCTAAATACCGAAATATATCCTGAATCAACATAATGGAAAAAATAAAGTAATAATGTCCATTTAGGTATATAAAAATAAGAAACTTATTTGTACGTAATTTGCACAGCCAGGCCTATAACACATAGATACATATGACAAAAAATTCTAAGTCTCAAAGTTATTTAGTTGAACTACATTTCCGCAAATTACCGTACGTAGTACGTACTGTTGCCGCCGTGTCGCTGTAGTGACGCGATTTTGTACCTACTAATTTTGTAAACGCGTCCTTAAGCCGCCAAATGGAGTGAATGGAGCCGAGCCATACAAAAAAAAAGAGGTTCGCTTCGCTCATTCGTTGTGATGTGATGTGAATTGTGAATGTCTTTTATTTTGTAAACAAAAACTTTCGTCTGTTGTTGTTATCAATTTTAATTGAATTCTTTCAGACAAATCTTTATTTTAAACAAATATGTTAAAAACTAGTCCCTCACAATTCGAATGCATGGTGCAGTATATGTTGAGGTCAGTATTTTACCTGTTACATTTATTGTATATTACAATAAAAAGGTAGATATTTAATCTGGCACCTACATGCTGCACGAAGTTTATATTTTTATATCTGTAATAAATCTTTTTAGAAATGGAGATTTAAATAGATACGTGGTCAATGATCCTCCTGCAAGGCTTGTAGTCAAGAAGAAGTGGGAAGAGCTAACTTCGTCTCTAAATTTGGATGCTACCGGGACATCCAAGTCTGTTGAAAAGTGGCGAAAAGTAACTGAACCTATGATACTTCACACTGTTATAGGTACTCTGAATAGTTTTTATTTTGATTTGTTTGTATATATGAAATTACAGGTGTGGGCTGATTTAAAAAATTACGTTAAGAAAAAGGCACTTCGGATCAATCTTAAAAATACTGATGGCACTGGAGTACCTGCTAAAGTCACTTTATCACAATTAGAGGAGAATGTTCTTAAGATAATGGGACGTAAATCTCATCGAGGTTAGTATTATCATATTTCCCTATGCTAATGTGCAATTCAACATATTTTTTGTGTTATTTATTTATACACTGAATTGTGTACAGGTTGACTTAATGCCTTGGGCATTATTTTACAGTGATAACTCTTAAACAGACCAATCCCGGTGGTTCATTAAAAGGGGGTCATTCTGGAGATCCACTACAGTCAAATCTTGAACGAGATTTATTATATAGAGACCATGCCAAAGTAGAGGTAATGTACCTTTGATTCTAGCTATTCATCTATTTGTCTTTTATTTGTGAGGCTACTGCCACACTAAGAATATATCTAAACAAACCATCAATCAATGCTCTTAAAGTACACCCAGATGCAAAACAACAAATCATGGAATGCAAAATGTGGTCTCATGTGGGGTTGAGTGCTAAATGGGCTACAGCCACAGCTACAGCTTAAAATTATGCCATCTATATAATATTATGGAGAATATATTTTAACACGAAATTTTTAAACTTAAGATTTTAGGTGAATCTGTAGAATCAAATGGACTTGCAAAATCAGTAACACCAGGACAATGTGAAGAGCACCAGAATGACACAGACCACAATGTGACTATAGAACATGACACTATTCAACATCGGGAAGTTGAAATCGAGATCATTAATACATCAAGTAAGTGTGTAATGCTTCTAAAAAAAATTCATGATAGCCCAGTCAAAGCCCTTTATACAAGTCAAAATTAAAACCATATACCTGAGCATATGGTTTTAATTTTGGCTAGACCTGAGTCTACAGTTCCTTGCTTGATACAGTGATGAAATAAAACTTCTACATTTACACAAAATAAAACACATATCACACTCTCAAGGTAGTCAAAACTCATTGGTCACTTCCCATTGATCCCAAAATATTAAATTTGGTAAGTAACATCTATCCACTAGACTGCAGGCCCTTAAAATATTCTTAGTAAATCTTATTTATATTTGTGATGGGCCCTATAGTTATAGTTATAGTTGGTCGTGGGTTTTCCGCACTTAGCCACTTATTTGGGCCATTGTGCGTATGTGGCGACTTGATTGACGCCGACTACTCATACCACCTTAGTTCCTTCCAGAAAGCCATTAGTTGGCTGGTGTCGTTTAAAGCTTCACTCATGGTTCTGGGGTTGTTCAGCAGCTTTGCCCGTTGATCGCTCACACTTGCACAGTGCAGAATGACGTGAGCGGGTGGTTCTTCGGTTTCCATGCAGCCCCTGCACAGTGGGCTGTCCGTAACGCCTATGTTGAATAGGTGCTTGTTGAGTGGACAGTGGCCGGTTATTATGCCCGTCAGATGCTTAAGTGTTTTTCTATTAGAATGCAGCAGCTTGTGTGAGAGTCGCTTGTTCAAGCAGGGGATAGCATCTTTTGTTTGTCTGCATTCTTTTATGTTTGCCCACTGTTTTTCGTGTTCATGTGCGGTTGATTGGGCCCTAATCAGACTACACGGTTGGCATAGTATTGCTATTGCTCTAATATACAAAAGCTCAATAAACTTTAAAATCCTAATCTATAACTTTGCCCAAGTATTTGACCTAAATGAGTAGTGATGTAAGAAATAATCTAAAAAACCAAGATGACCGTAAAGGCCACAGTTTTAATTAATAAATCTTTACTTTCCAGATAATGAAATAAAAAGATTAAATCATACTCAAGAAGAATCACCTGAATTTTTAAATGAAATGGAAACAAGTGTGATTACTGAAACAAACAAATTGTTTGCAAAAATAATTGAACAGGAACTTGTGCTTGTGCCCAAAAGAAGACGGATTGAATGTATGCAGGAAATGTTAGGAGTCATAAAGAAGCATAATAAGTAATAACTATGTGGGTATACATTAATTTTAGCAATCAGATCTCTTACATTAATAGGTTTAAATCATTGCTGATAATCCAAAATATGATTACTACTAAGGTTACGTTAGTACTATCTATTCTGTGCTGTGGTTCTTAAAGAACTAAACATGGACTAAATATAAAAGATTTATTATAACCTTATTTGTATACAATTTAATAAAATTATGTAGAGATCCACCTATGTAAAACTTTTGTCTCACAAATTCGTTAGACCAAAATATGTCAAATAAAATCAATAACGGACTTCTTCAAACTCCTTCATCTTTTATAAATTCTAAATCTCTGACTACTTCTTTTTTTAGACGGAAGAAGTAGTTAGAGGCTGCCGAATCCACCAGTCTTATCAGGCGCGTTGCTTGGCTCAGCTCGCTTCACCTCTACTAACACCCACGAGTGCGGGAGAAACAACGGTCGACCCTAAACTGGGAAAACAATTCCCAGCTGTCATCCCGGTGGACAGGGCTAGAGGGGACTACTGTGAATAATTCAATTTTAACAAAGATTGTCATCATGTCATGTGGCTCTAATCATAGACTTCTGTGAGACTGATTATTATAAGAAACATGTATTTTATAATTTATCATTTTCTTTGAAACATTCTGAGTTACAGGATACATACTTATTATTAAGGTAACCATTTCAATGGTTACAATAGAAAATCAATTGTAACCAAAGAAATGATCACGTTAATAGTTTTAGTTAATAGTGTACGTTACCCTAGCAGGAAAGTATCTCCTGGAGAGACATGAGTGGTACGTATAATTAGAGCACAATCTGCTGATGATGTGCGCGAAATAAAAAATTAGTGCGGGTTATAGTTTTGGAAAAAAATGAAAAAATTCATTCCTGCTGGGGTAACGTTCTTCCAGCAAGAAGATTCTAAACGAATTATCGGAGAGAGAAACATTGTACATGGGCAGATAGCTTATATTAGTGGGACAATGTGCGCCGAAAATAAAATTAGTGCGGCTTCAGGTTTTCGAGATATTGGAATTCCTGCTAGGGTAACGTTTTGCAGAATCGTGTATCTCTAAAACGGTTGCATGTGCGGTTATAAAATAACCATACACGAGTTGCTCTTAATTTGTGCGAATTGGTGAAATAATAAAATTTAAGAAAATACATGTAATTTTCAAGTAATTGGCCTTCTTTGAAAACCCAAAAAAACATCGCAGCGTCAAAATAAGAAAACGTATAGGCTCACTGAAAACTGTTTTCGGTTCTTTTTGAGACATAGATTAACCTTAAAAAGTTTCAAAAGTATTCATACATGCGTTAATGAGATATATTACTAAAAGTCATAACGACGAAGTCGTAACTTTGAGGACAACGCACAAGAAACCGGCTCAACCCAAGGTGTGTAGGAGTAAACTAGCAATTAGAGCGATAGTCCAGTAATATATAGTGAAATTATCCAGCTTGGAATGTCTCGCATGTAATAAATAATTAACAAAAACTAAAACATCAAACAACGATTGGTTATCCGACCAAATTCGAATGACTACAAAAAAGCGACGTATTCATACATATCAATGACCATCTTAACTTGACCCTCTAATCGGTTAAAACGTGTTGTGTCCGAGTACACTGAAGCAGAAAAGTAACAAAATAAACTTGTTCTACTAGCAATTTTCGTGAATTATTGAGATATGATTTTTAAACAAATAAAATCCTTGACTTTTATTTTAGGTATTAAAATAATACATAAATTATTAAATATTTGTGTGTACACAGTGACTTTTTAGTCGTCTTACAACGGCAACCAACTTCATGTATATTATAATAATTTGTATACAAATAATAGGTATTTATGAGATAAGAATAATTTAAAAATAAAAATATTATAGAGTAGTAAGAAGAAACATCCTGTTGCGAGTGCGGTGCCAGTTAAGATATTCATCCCCCCCGTGGGATCTCCACCTTGTCGTGGTGGGGGGGCTCAGTAACCGTGGATTGCTCACCCGCGGTGAAGCTAAGAGGGATCCAGGAGGGGACGCTCCGCGTGGGCTTGGAGGGGCCTGCGCAGGATGCGTCCAACGGTGCGGGTGCGGGGGACAGTTCTGTCTGTCTCTCGCAGTCGGGTGCGGTCGCGGGAGGAGAGGCGTGTCGGTGTTGCGTTGCCGCGCGCCCTATCTCTCGCGACCAAATGGGGGCGCACCATTTGATGCGTCGCGGTGGGGCCGCAGAGGAAGAGGAGATGCGGTGTTGCGTTGCCGTCCTCCCTATCCTCTGCGGCCGCTGGGCGTTTTGGCGGCGGAGTCCAACACCTTAATCCGTCGCCAAGGGGGTTTTGTTCGGGGCGCGCCTGACCATCTGGCGGGCCAATACCCGTTGGAGGGTGGCGACGAGTGCTTTGGTGATGCCCCACCCTCCGACATAAGGGTACATGGCGGCAGTCGAGGTGGTTTTTAGTGGAAACACCACATACTCCGGCTCTTATTTCCCCCAAGAGTCGGAGATCCGAAGGGATTTTCCACCTCGTAAAACAAAAAAAAGTTAAGATATTCATTGAGCGGATGAAAGGCGTCGCACGCCACGCTATATTATATTGTCATTGGATGACTATTTATGTTTCTTTGTGCAATAGGTTTGAAAAAAAATCACTACCACATATATTTTATGTTGGATACATATACTTAGTAGACTAGCCGTTACCCGCGTCTTGAGGGAACTACCTCGCGTACCCGTAAAACTCAAATATCTTACGGACCACTATTTTTTCTAAAATAAAATATAGCCTATGTTACTCGCAGATAATGTAGCTTTTTAATGGTGAAAGAATTTTAAAATCGGTCAAGTAGTTTTTGAGTTTTTCATTACAAACAAACAAAAATACAAATATTTCCTCTTTATAATATTAGTGTAGACAACCTTTCTAAGACTGCTAAAAAGTTACAGACTTAGGTTCAATTACTCTGTGATTATGCGATTTTACTGTTTGTATTTTAGTAATGAAAACTGATCTGTGATTTTGATGCCATTATATTTTAAGAGTCGAAATGAAGAGAATAAAAATAATAATTTACACGTCAACAAGTTCTTTTATTTCAAATAGTAAAAAAAAAACATTATAGTTGCCGACAAACGCTTTTTGCGCGACTGTACGAACAAAGCATGGGTATAATACGATTAAAAAAGTAGGACGTCGGTATGTATAAGTCCGTCGCTTTTTTGTAGTCATTCGAATTTGGTCGGATAACCAATAATTGTTTGATGTTTTAGTTTTTGTCAATTATTTATTACATGCGAGACATTCCAAGCTGGATAATTTCACTATATATTACTGGACTATCGCTCTAATTGCTAGTTTACTCCTACACACCTTGGGTTGAACCGGTTTCTTGTGCGTTGTCCTCAAAGTTACGACTTCGTCGTTATGACTTTTAGTAATATATCTCATTAACGCATGTATGTATAGTTTTGAAACTTTTTATGGTTAAGCTATGTGTCAAGAAGAACCGAAAACAGTTTTCAGTGAGCCTATACGTTTTCTTATTTTGACGCTGCGATGTTTTTTTGGGTTTTCAAAGAAGGCCAATTACTTGAAAATTACATGTATTTTCTAAAATTTTATTATTTCACCAATTCGCACAAATTAAGAGCAACTCGTGTATGGTTATTTTATAACCGCACATGCAACCGTTTTAGAGATACACGATTCTGCAAAACGTTACCCTAGCAGGAATTCCAATATCTCGAAAACCTGAAGCCGCACTAATTTTATTTTCGGCGCACATTGTCCCACTAATATAAGCTATCTGCCCATGTACAATGTTTCTCTCTCCGATAATTCGTTTAGAATCTTCCTGCTGGAAGAACGTTACCCCAGCAGGAATGAATTTTTTCATTTTTTTCCAAAACTCTAACCCGCACTAATTTTTAATTTCGCGCACATCATCAGCAGATTGCGCTCTAATTATACGTTCCACTCATGTATCTCCAGGAGACACTTTCCTGCTAGGGTAACGTACACAGTTAATAAGCAAGTAAGTAGGTTAATTATAAAGTAAGACATTTCTGTGATATCATGTACATGTTAAGCACTTGAAGCAGCGATAGCCTAGTGGGGAGACCGACGGACTGCTATGCAGATGGTCTCGGGTTCGAATCCACGGCGCGAACCAATGACTTTTCAAGTTATGTGCGTATTAAATTGTTAATTATATCGCGTGCTAAACGGTGAAGGAAAACATCGTGAGGAAACCTGCATGTCAGAGTTTCTCCATAATGTTCTCGAAAGACATGTGAAGTCTGCCAACTCGCGCTTGGCCAGCGTGGTGGACTATGGCTTTACCCTTCTCATAGTGAGAAAAATGAAATGAAGCACTTGAATACTTTTAAACTTTCGCGACTTGTACACCTACCAATGTTTTAATCTAACGGGTCTCTACGCCGTGTAGTTATTTGAAAATAAAGGTCAGATACCGCCTGTATGAGTTCCGTGTCTTCGAGGCAAATAAGTATAAATGGAATTTCACCTTTATTCTCAAACAGTTAGGTACGAGATGTAGACCCCCGTTACATTAATATTAGTCTGTTGAGCAGGTGCTCATGTAGGTACCTATAATTGTGTAAATGCTTAAACTGTAAAATATCTCGTGTAAAAAAATTATTTCATATCAAATATATGAATTTTATTTATGAAAGCGAAGATTTTGTTCTCTTTAACCCTTAATAGGGCATAGGGCAAATGCTTACCACCTCAGCTTTTTGACCATAGTGCAGGAGTCATTCCATGTACGCTTTCTTATATTCAATACTAGCTTTTGCCCGCGGCTTCGCTCGCGTGATGTCCATTATCGAGGCAAAAGGTATCCAATGCAATGTTCTGGCGTATACGCAAAATTTATTACTGCAAAGTTTTATCAAAGTCCGTTCTGTAGGTAATTACTTATAGCGGGCAAGAATAAAAAAATATATATATTCATCCCTGCTCAAAACCTACGTTTGTAATAGGTGATAGTATAGATGGCGCCGAAGTAAAAATGGTCGTAATGATTAGTACAATATGGGATTTCAGGTTTCGTTAAGGGTCTTTTTACTTAGTAACATCTTAATTACGAATTATGGATTTGTTAATTTAAGCATGTAGTAACAGGCTACAGCACAATATGATGTCACTATATTTGAAGTCGCACTTAGTCAGGGTGTTGGACTACGGCGTCGCCCTTCTCGAAATGAGAAGAGGCTCGTGTCCAGCAATGGAAAAGGGCTGGTATACCTATTGGGCATTAAAATTTTTGTTTAAAATAATATTTGGTTTTGAAGATAGCATTCGGCAAACTAATATAAAGCTATATGTAACAAAATAAATTGAATGATTGTTTTAATACCGATTTTAGTAAAATTAGCACTCAAGAGGTGAAATAGAGGATGAAAGTTTGTTTGAAAATTCGCAGATTTTGAAGTTAACGTTGTGAACATTTAAATTACTTAGCTTTGGTAAGAAACTATTTTATGTCAATACCTCTTTGTAAACGATATTGGGTGTACTATTTTCGTTGGTTAGGATAGCTACGTTTGTGGCGTCACCCACTCGCGAACTTGCCACGTATAGTTGTTCATGGCTAAAGCAACCCTTGCTTAAATCAATGCCGACTTTTTGGAGGGTCTGGCCTTGAGACTTATTTATAGTCATAGCAAAACTTACACATATAGGGAATTGCAACCTTTTAAATTGGAAGGGGTAATTGGAGGGAATTATGGGAATTCTTGGAATAAAAACCGTTTCACCTTTGCCACAACCAGTAATTATCACAGCTTCTATGACATTATTTTGTAAACTTTTTACACGCAATCTATAGTTGGTGCCACGAGAAGATAGACTTTTTGTAAACAAACATTCAGGGCTTCACAACCTTTTTTCAAACAGTTATCTTTTAGATTTTATACTTTTTGATCAGTCTTTTTTTTTTCAATGCCTAATTATGCCACTATGTTTTTAAATTGTTAAATTTTACTGAAATAAAAATCTTCGATTTTGTGTTTGAATGGACGAATGTTCATAAATTTACTTTTTGTCGTTTTACACGTAATTTATTCTGTAAATTAAGGAAAAATAGAGTACCATGTGTGTAAATGATAGAG
The DNA here is from genome assembly GCA_944739405.2 of Euclidia mi. Taxonomy (NCBI): domain Eukaryota; kingdom Metazoa; phylum Arthropoda; class Insecta; order Lepidoptera; family Erebidae; genus Euclidia; species Euclidia mi. Next base: position 52,392,353 of record OX123190.2, read on the forward strand.
TACATACATGTTACTCTATTATTGACATGACTTTTTTAAGTCATAGGCAATAAATCATTTGCAAAGTAGCCTAACTATCCTAAAATATTAAATTATTGACCAACTATGAATAATATTACAGATAACTAACTGGTACATTGCATAAAAATTTAAGAATGTAGGTAACATTTCAATGAACTAACGCCAAATGTTGACATTCTAGGCGTCAGTACCTCAAAACATCAAAAGACCCTGTTGACAGCGCATAATATCGATAAAAACCCGATCCATTGACATATTAGTTTCCAATGACACTTATCTATGTACCATTGCGCTCATTGGATTTGACATTATTTGTTTTTGACAGAACTATCGCTAAGTCACTTAGTAGAAATTCTTTGTTTACAAAAAGTCTATGTTCTCGTGGCACGGACTATAGTGCCATTACACAGTTTTGGCGGTTTTAAATTACGCAGCAGCATAATGGGTACACCAACCTTGAGGACAATTTTATGTTAAAAATTCGACTGGGTAATGTACTGCTTCGTCTATACTGCATGTAGTATTTATAGACAGGTACGATTTTGAATCACCAGGAATCTTTTCTAGAATGTACCTAACTATTAAGAAAAAATACTTGATCATTTCGTGGTGCGAGGATTGATCGCTCACATAACCAAGAGTCTTCTTTTCTATCAAGAAGGTGAATCTGACCATAAACAGTTTTTATTAAACTTTCTGTATCCGCTACTACATCGCCAAGACCAGATGGAATTACTATTTCATGTTTTTCATTGATTTCGGGATATTTGCCTTCTCCGATATCAAGAAAAATTTTAGAAAATTCAGATGACTCTAATTGCGCCCTCATATTTCGTTTCAAATGAAGCAGCTTAAAATGTTTCCAAAGTACAGAACGTTTTTAGCACGCATTGACTTCATCCGCTCGCGTGCCTTTAGTAACAACCGGCAACGTTTGTCTGAAATCTCCTGCAAATAAAAATGTGACACCTCCGAATAGTAAATTATTGCTCCTTAAATCTTGCATGGTTCTATTAACAGCTTCTATCGATATTTTGTTTGCCATAGTACACTCATCCCACACTACGAAAACGCAGTCTTGTATAACTTTAGCTTTATGGCTGTTTTTAGAAATACCGCAAACTGGATTTTCCATACGGTCTGCTTCGATTGGTATTTTAAACATTGAATGCGCTGTTTTGCCACCTGGAAGTAATGTTGCAGCGATACCTGACGATGCCACAGCTATAGCAATATTTTTATTTGCACGTATTTTGGCCAACAATAAATTAATGAGGAATGTTTTGCCAGTGCCACCCGGGGCGTCTAAAAAATATACGCCGCCAGCACGGGCGTTCACCATATCCATAAGTTGCTGATAAACATATCACTATTTAATCTCGGTTCATTGAAATTTATAGTTTGCTGAAGTTCCACTGGATCAAAATTTATTTGTTCGAAATATTCTCTATTCAAATGATCAGGAACCTCAGCAGGTGCTTGAGGACATGGTAAACCATAGTTGTCGATGTTATCACCACCTATTGAGAGAACAACGTCTTGTATTGATAGTAGTGCTCGGTTAGTCACATTTTCAATATGAGCACCTATGTCTGCGTCTGGAATATGACGTTGTAGGTCTTGAATATAATCCTCGACAAAGTTATTTTTAAATTTATTCCATAACTCTAATGGATTGGATACACTACAGAAAACCAACATAATAGCGAATAACTCTCGCAGCTTGGGTGCGGTACTGGTTATACACACATCGGTTAACGTATCCTCCCAATGAGTATCATTTTCCAGCAAACCAAGCGCTAGGCATGCTGCTTGGTAGGTGGGATGTGTAACACCGTTCACAATTTGTAAACTTTCAAATGAAGTTGGCCCTCTAACAACATGTAACAACATACGTAGGTAATAACATTCTTGATTGTTAGGGTGAATGGTATAGACCCTGCCCAGTGTTTGCTCGCGAAATACTCCAGGCTGACCTTCAACAGGAGTACCTCGGCGTCGTCGGTTAAAAGTGCCGCTTCGCTTGTCAAAAGTAAAATATGATGGAACTTCTTCGTAAAGCAGAGTCGAGTCGTTGCAAATTCGTCATTTTGACATAAATTGTAAAACGCCATTAAAGTAGTATTGCGTGGACATTCCAGTGCTCCTTGGATATTATTGGGATCAAAATATACTCTCTGGCCGTTTTCTAGATGTATGTCTAAGTGCATAACCGGAGGAAAACGTTCGTGTATGGAGAAAGATAACATTCGCCAAACTGCTTCGGAAGTGCTAATATATCTACCATTCTGGTATGTACATGGGTCAAACTGAAAGTTCTTAGAACTGGCCACTTATAAACAATATAATAAAAAAAATATTCTAAAATTTGAAAATAGAACTCTTTGCCAATATTACTGAGTATATATTTCATTCATTTGTCATTTGTTTTACGATTTGGCGGCAAATTGAAAATTGTCTGTGTCACGTCAACATGAATTTAACACGAGAAAATTTTCGTGCAATGATTTTTTATGACTTTCGATGTCATTTAAGTCAACAAGAAAGTTATGATAGACTACGATTGGCCTTTCACGATGAAGCCCCATCTCGTGCGACTGTTTACAACTGGTTTAATGAGTTTAAACGTGGTCGCACTAATCTCACTGATGATGTACGTGAGGGACGGCCTTCTACGGCGACGACTGAAAATAACATCTGTGTTGTGCGGCGTATGATAGAGACTGACAAAAGAGTGACCTATCAGCAGATTCGGACAAGCTTAGGCATCGGTATGAGTCAAGTGCACAAAATCCTCCACGAACATTTAGCGGTCAAGAAGCTTTGCGCCCGGTGGATACCTCATAATTTGACTAAGGCTCAAAAACTCCATCGTGTGGATTGGTGCCGTAAAATGATTGAAAGATTTAACGGAGGTGACTCAAATGCTGTGTTCGACATACTAACAGGTGACGAAAGCTGGATTTACTGTTATGATCCTGAAACCAAAAGACAATCTGCTCAGTGGGTGTTTCCTTTCGAGGAGTTGCCAACTAAAGTGAAGAGAGATCGAAGTGCGGGAAAAAAAATGGTGGCCTCGTTCTTTGGAAGGATAGGTCATTTCGCAACAATTGTGTTAGAGGATCAAAAAACAGTTTCTGCAGAATGGTACACTACCAATTGTTTGCCACTTGTCTTGGAAAAAGTTCGAGAGAAACGACCTCGCAGTAGGATCCTCCTTCACCACGACAACGCCTCGTCGCACACCGCCAAGCGAACGATCGACTATTTGGCGACATCAAACGTTGAATTACTGGGTCACCCGCCGTATAGCCCCGACCTCGCGCCTTGTGATTTTTATTTATTTCCAAAAATTAAAGAAAAACTTAAAGGAAAGCGGTTTATGAATGCTGAAGAAGCGGTGGCTGCGTATCGCGATGCCATTGAAGAGACCCCTAAGGACGAGTGGGCAAAGTGCTTTTCCCAGTGGTTCCATCGCATGCAGCGGTGTATTGACGTCAATGGACAATATTTTGAAAAGATATAATAAAACTAATAACTGGCTAATGTAATCAGTTTTTGATTTTCTAAGAACTTTCAGTTTGACCCTCGTAGTCACTTCGTCATTGTGATTTTGAACACCAAACACCGCTAAATCTGAACCTTTGTTTACGTATTTGCAGATGTACTTTACGGATTTTATACTGCTACAAAGTTCAACGTTGATATGCGCTTCAAATGCTCGTAAAAGTACGGGTGAGAACGGAACGATCCAGCGATTATCCACATTAATAGTATTAGATCGTGATCGGATTGTCGTTTGCGCACCACCATTTTCAGGTGAACGACGTCTATAAAAAGGATAACCATCCTCGCCTGTCATGGTTTCAGTTGTAAATGATTTAGGGAATCTCTTACTACAACTGCCGTTCTTCATGCAGGGTGATAAAGGATTTAGAACGCCACACGGGCCATGTACCATGTGGATTTTTACTATTTCAAATAGATCTGAATCATTCTCCTGGATAGGTAATTCTGCTAGAATTATGTCATCAATTTTCTCAGCAGTAATTTTATTTTCTAACCATAACAAAATATGGGCGTGTGGTAAGCCGCGCTTCTGCCATTCTACACTGTACATAAAACAGCGAACGGAACCAAAGATTTTTCCTTTTACCAAAAGATCCATCATTTTCTTTAACTTCTGTTTAAATACTCTAGAAACTATATCATGACGGTCAGACGGCAATTGACCAACGTAAAGTTCTTTAGTAATTTCATTCCATTTTGGGTTTGTTGTAAAAGTTATAAATAAGTCAGGGCGTCCATATTTCCTAACATAGCAAAATGCATCTTGTGTGCGCTCGTGCATATAGCGCGGACCCCCTGTGAAGGATGACGGCAAAATTACTAATCTTCCTAAGTTCGCCGCACTTTCATTTTGATTTAGAGCGTCCTGAAGATGAATATAATTTTCTACTCTGAGTTTTTTCTGATTAGTTCGTATAAATATTAGTAGTTCTGTTTCAATTTTGGCATATACATCAACTAAGTACTGGTTAAATAATTGTTTATAATAATGCAAATGATTGTGTTCATTTTGTCTTGCCATTAATCGATAGCAATAATATTGCAGAGCGGATACTTTTTTATTATAGTTTAGTTGGCCCGTTCGGGGATCTTTTTGATAAACAGCAAAATTATATCCATCTTCGCCATGAACAAATATGAGAGGATACTGCAAGGCATCATATGATCTATGTGTTTCTGCAATACGCTGTAAGCGATCGTCTTGCCTGTGAAGTACAATATCCCTTTTATCACACTGCTGATCTATCAGAAGTACAGATACTTCGTTAGTTTGCGGTTCATTATGACGACCTCGATGTTCCATTGCAGGTCGACGATCAGCATTAATAACTATTTTATAGTCATTTGAATGTGATGGTAGAAATTGAAGGGCAGTTTTAAAGTCACGAATGTAAGGATTTCTTTCATTAAGCATTTCTTGCAAGCTTTCAACTAACTCTGAGTTTAAATTTGGAATACATTGCAATCTAGCGTCTCGTTGCTGTATGTAATCACTTATAAAATATATTTGTAAAAATGATTCCCTCGCATTTTCTATTGGCAACAATGAACCTAACAAATGATACACTTGACCCTGTATCTTAAAAGTGGGCATATAATTTCCTTCTACTACCTCTTTCGCTCCAAAGGATGTCATTTGAAAGGCTGAGTTGTAACGACGAATGTTATTAAGAAAATGTTGAGATTGCGCATGTTCACTTCTTAATAAAGACTGTAATGGTTCAGGAGGCTGTTGAATTGCATCTAAGTGTAGGTACTTTACCAGATGAACAGCAAATCCCTTGTGTCTCTTCTTTCCATCTTAAAGCCTTACAGAAACGGCATACTAAATTCATAGGTCCAATAGCTGCCGCTACAGAGTAATTTATTTGTGAATCATAATTGAACCCACTGTTGTGTTTGTCGCACCATGCTAAGACACGTCTGTTAATTCTTCTTACTTGATCATTGTCCAGGCGTCGTTGCCTGTCATCAGCGCTTTCGATAGCTCGTATGGCAGTTCTCGTACATCGGTCAGTTGCCAGACGATTTGCTCGTTCTTCATTTGACTCTAAATCACGTATCAAGCTCACGTTTTCACGGTGTTGGGTCAAATTATGAATGATTTGTTCTTGTAATACATGATATCGATTGCGTTGTGCTGTAATACGTATGTCGTGTAGTTCTTGACTTTCGAAATCACGATGATTTTGATGTCGACGTCTATCCTCTTCCAATCGCTGCAGTCTATTATCATCTGATTCTATATTTCGTGAGATCCGGTGTCGTTGACTGTCACAGTCGTTGTTCTCTAGAATCTTCAGACTCCAAATCTCGTGAAATTTGGTGTCGTGCTCGGTCACTTTCAAGGCGTTGCTCTCTATGCTCAAATGATTCCAGACTCCGTGACACAACGTGCCGAATACGGTCATGTTGTCGACGCTGTTCTGCAGACTCGGTACACTCCTGACTACGTGAAGCCCTATGTTGTAAGCGATCTTTTTCGAGTCGTTGATCTCTGGACTCGTCAGATTGCTGACTTCGGGTAGCAGCATGACGCTCGCGGTCATTCTGGAGTCTTTCTTCCCTAGATTCGACAGATTCCTGACTTCTAGAAACCGCGTGTCGTAAACGATCATTTTGGAGTCTTAGTTCTCGAGAGTCATCAGATTCCTGACTTCTAGAAACCGTGTGTCGTAAACGATCGTTTTGGAGTCTTAATTCTCGAGAGTCATCAGACTCCTGACTTCTAGAAACCGTGTGTCGTAAACGATCGTTTTGGAGTCTTAATTCTCGAGAGTCATCAGACTCCTGACTTCTAGAAACCACGTGTCGTGAACGATCGTTATGTAGTCGTTGCTGTCTTAAAAAAAAAGATTCATGTTTTGTAGAGTGACGTAGTCTGTCTTGTTGTAGCCGGTCAATTCTTTCAATACTACTTTCATTTAATCTTGACGAAGATTGCCTCAACTGTTGTTCTGCTAAACGATCCTCTCTCTCTTCCTGAGATTCATTAGCACGTGATAATCTTTTTCTTTTAGCCTCCCTTGACGTTTGACTTAAATTTGACTTTCTTTTAGGCATGATAATATGATTATTATAACACAACTAAATTAATAGAAATTGATGATGTAGCTGTGAACCAAAAGTTAAATATATACACATACATACATAATGAAGATTGTTTACCTTCAAAGATGATATTTTGTAATAAAACAAAGTAATTTCAAAGTAAAATCAAAGTGTTGAAATACCTTCCTATTGAACAATTTTAATATGAACAAAACTTATTTAATCTTCACCATAGACATAAAACACTAAGGCATGCAACAAATAAACTCAATACTACAATGGAAAATAATGATGTAGGTACCTACTTATTTGCTTTATACATAAGCATTAGGTACCTAAATAAAAATTAATCTACACTGTTTGGTATCGATCAAATAACTACAAACACTTGTCAAATGAACCAGCCTACACACCTTCAAATACACAAATTTATGTTTAATACTACGTAAATCAAATAAATATACTTAAACTGAAAGTTTTAACTAAGTAAACACAATTAGGTACCAAGACTAAAATCAAAGTATCCTAACAAAATTAAATAATTCCTACGCAAGCTTGCCTAATCTAAATGATAGTTATAACGAAAAGTCATTTTTTTCAATAGGTTAGCCAATAACATTCACAACATTAGCGCTTTTAAACGTAAGCCAGGACAGGAACCATCCGATACGTAAAGAGCCGACCGCGCGAATGAGCCGCGCAGCATGATACTTCGATGTCATAGGCTCTATTCGTTCGGCTGTGGTTCGGTCGTTCTCGGCGATTCTCGGCGACTCTCGGCATGAACTATATCGTCGCATAGGCGTCGTATCATTGCAACAGTATCAACTATCAACCATGCAACCGCTTGAATGTGTAACTTCCTAAACTTCGAAGTCGATTTTATGACCGTTTTAGGTGTAATTTATAAAATTTGAAAAATTATAACGTATTTTATGTAAAATGATAATATGAGTACTATCTTATTAAAATGTGTGAAAGAATTTTTATTCGGTATAGTATACCTAATATTACAGATCCATTTTTCATTGAGCGTCGGGTATCAGTTTAAATACTTACTCAGAAACTGAATGAAGTACCTACCTACTCACAAGACTGGAATGTCACAAAAATAAATATATAGGTATGTTATACATAGTAAGTACCTACACTACGTTATAAAATTTCAAAGATAATAATATTATTAATAATTAATTAAAGATAATACCTTAAGTTTGACTATAATCTTTGCAGAAAGCAAATCCCATGTCGATCAATCCCTTTGATAAAACATAATTATATTATATTTGTCTATATATCAATCGAAGAGCGATCCATTAAATTAAATGAATAATATAACACAGTGCCATCTGTGTAGAATTTGAGCTAAATGTTTAGCCTAGCTATCTAAAATTCGACTGTGAATGAAACCATAGTGCAATCTAGGACTTTGATACAACGCCATCTATTGGAACAATGTGTAAACTTTCATTATATAGTAAGAAAATTTACTATTTGTGCTATTTATAGGATTTATTTAATATTACTTAATACGCTATTTTAAACATAAATAGTTGTCTATAGCTCTAGTCATTCGTTTAGATAGTACATGGCAGCACATTCGCTATCTGAGTAAAGGACAATGGCAGATCTCCATACATCGAAATGTCTGAAATTAAATTGATGCGCACCGTAATAAAAAATATATTAAAAAAATCGGCGTAAGTAACAAAGTATATAAATGATTCTATTTTCACTCGGGAAACCCGGAAAAATAAGATATCGGTGTTTTAGTTTTTAGTTAAGAATGAACAATGTAGGTACGTTTGAATTATCTAATGAAATTATGTCAGATTGACATCAAAACGCAGAAGTATTTGTAGCATCTAAAGGCGCACGCAAACTGTTCGGACGCGACTTACTGTCGCGACAGTAAGTCGCGACACATAGTGTGCACACCCTTTCGGACGCGGCTTTCTGTCGCGTCCGCGTCCGATACAACCATAGACACGCCATGCTGTCTATGCGATACACTATGGCTAGGTAGGAGCTTATTTTCTTAATTCAGGGCACTAGCAGTTAGCACTATTAGATTATATTATTGGTAGATCTTGAAGTAAAGCAGAACTGTTGAATTGAAAGTGAATTTAACATTTTTTGACTATATTCTGTATAAAATCAATATTAAGGCCGTACCATGGACAATATACGGATGACAGTAAACGTCCGCGGACGTTTGTAAACGTCCGCGGACGTTTGCTGTCATTTTCCCAGATTGCTTTCGGACGTCTGAACGCTCAAGGTCACGTCCGCGACAGACGTCCGATAGTGTGCACACTTGAATGGATTTTCCTTGTCCAGATACCCTTCTGTCGCGACCGTAAGTCGCGACAGTAAGTCGCGACAGATAGTTTGTGCGGGCCTTAAAGGCGCACGCAAACTGTTCGGACGCGACTTACTGTCGCGACAGTAAGTCGCGACACATAGTGTGCACACCCTTTCGGACGCGGCTTTCTGTCGCGTCCGCGTCCGATACAACCATAGACACGCCATGCTGTCTATGCGATACACTATGGCTAGGTAGGAGCTTATTTTCTTAATTCAGGGCACTAGCAGTTAGCACTATTAGATTATATTATTGGTAGATCTTGAAGTAAAGCAGAACTGTTGAATTGAAAGTGAATTTAACATTTTTTGACTATATTCTGTATAAAATCAATATTAAGGCCGTACCATGGACAATATACGGATGACAGCAAACGTCCGCGGACGTTTACAAACGTCCGCGGACGTTTGCTGTCATTTTCCCAGATTGCTTTCGGACGTCTGAACGCTCAAGGTCACGTCCGCGACAGACGTCCGATAGTGTGCACACTTGAATGGATTTTCCTTGTCCAGATACCCTTCTGTCGCGACCGTAAGTCGCGACAGATAGTTTGTGCGGGCCTTTACTGTCACAGCCAAAGACAAAAGCAGAGCTGTACATTTTAAATCGATTTTATGTGAAATCGATACAACATTAAAACGATGCCGTGACGTTTTTATTTGATTTAAAAGTTGTTTTGCTTAAAAAAATATTAGCTTATTGATATAATGTTAATTAAAGATTAAATAACTGCATTTTTATAATTATATTTTAATAATCGATACGGATAAATAGCACTCTCGTCTGTTCCTGTCACACCATTGTCTATGGCAACAATCAAATAATAAAGTAGTTACCTAGTTCGTAATCAATTGGAATGCTTTTTATCATCATAAAATACTCCAGCTTTAACGAGACAAAGTGAAAATATTAAAAATCGTAGAAAAAAAAAACAATTTATTTTGTTCATATGAAGTTTAAGGTCGCCACAACAAACCCAGACCGAATTCTGCCATTGTTCTTTAACGTATTTTTGGATTTCATGCTAAATCCCTTAATGTTAATAGGATAAAATGTAGCCTATATGTAGCGCTGAAAACTCCTCTTTTATCCAGTGAAAGTCCCATTAAAATCGGTTCAGCCATTCCAGAGATTACCCCGGACAAACAGAAAGACAGACAGACAGACAAAAATAAAAAAAAATATTTTATATGACTTGGTATCGTGTAACTAACAATATGCACTTGAATAAACGTAGTTATTTTGAAATCACAGACAGACACTTCAATTTTATTTATATGTATAGATTTATAATACGTAAAGACCCTTAAAACTTTTATTAGTACCGGCAACAATGCTAACTATCAAAGTTTGCGAACTAACAACACTTGAAATAAAATATTTACTGATGAATTTTGACAATCGGAGGTGTTTAGTTTAAATAATTCGAAAATTTGTTTTAACAAGATTCCGGTAAGTGGTTTTGTGATATTTGTTATGATTACTGTTTATATTATCCAGTATGACTCATAGAACATGTTTAGAAATGAAGCTTTTCCTAATTGCAAAATCATCATAATCTCGGTGGTAAAACTCTTACCATTGCCCGTTTAAATTAATATACTATTATTTGGTGGTAATATAGTTACCGTTACCCATTAGAGTGCTCGTTTTTCAGCAGGATGTCAATGAAAAGGAATTTATCTGACAGTGTTATCGCGAGTACCTATTCTAGAAGATGATCTCTCCGCTATTGAAAGTAGTGACGACACTTTTTATAGAAATCCTGATATTGCCCAAACTTTCACTCAAAGCGATTCAAAAAACTTACTGAAAACATTCACTTGAATGATAATACCAAAGAACCCGCAAGAGATCCACCAGATCGTGATAGGCTTTATAAAATACGCCCTATGATAACAAGACTAAACGAAGTATTCCAGACTCAATGCTTTCAGTCAAGCACTCAATCCGTGGACGAAAGTATGGTAAAATTCAAAGGTAAAAGCTCACTCAAGCAATACGTGCCGAAAAAGCCAATAAAAAGAGGTTATAAGGTATGGGTCCGATGTGATGCTAAAACCGGATACTTGTATGTCTTTGATATCTATATTGGCAAAGTTGACAAGAATGCATCAAGTGAGGAAGGCTTAGGATATAACGTCATAATGAAACTATAAACTATGTCAAGGTGTTCCACGCAATACTCTTGTGACTTACGACAACTTTTTCACTGGTGTTCCTCTAATGACTGATTTGCTGATAAAGAAAGGAATATATGCTGTCGGTACCGTGCGTTTGAACCGAAAAGGCTTACCAAAAGAGTTGTTGCCCAAAAATAATTCAAGAAGGAAAAACTTGGAAAGCACGAGTTCATGTATAAAACCAAAGCTCCCGTTTCTGCCATACAGTTGATGGATACTCAACTGGTGAATATTTTGACAACAGCACACAACCCTAAATCTGTGTCTACGGTCAAATGAACGCAGAAGGATGGTTCCAAGAAAGATATTACTATCCTCACTGCAATTGCTGAATATACCGTAAACATGGGAGGGGTGGATCATTTCGATCACTTCCGTGCCTCGTATCTAATCGGCTAAAAGTCAAGACGCAACTGGTTGCGCCTATTTTATTTCATGTTTGATGCAGCTATCATCAACGCGTACATAGCCTACATACAAATTCACAAGCAAACTGTTCACACACACCAAGATTTCAGACTTCGTTTGGCTCGCAGTCTTATAGACGGATCCTGCTGAAATCGGACGCTCTTCTGTGTCACACTATCCAGAAGACCAACAGAAATTTACTAGATGCCGATTTTGTAGCACGATAAATGATCAAAAACGATCAAGGATCATTTGTGATGTCTGCAAAGTAGCTTTATGTGCCACACCATGCTTCAAAAGCTTCCACGTTGCACCGGAAGAAGGAGAAGTCATGGACAGTAACAGCTCTGCTTCTAGTACAATAAAGGCCCGCACAAACTATCTGTCGCGACTTACGGTCGCGACAGAAGGGTATCTGGACAAGGAAAATCCATTCAAGTGTGCACACTATCGGACGTCTGTCGCGGACGTGACCTTGAGCGTTCAGACGTCCGAAAGCAATCTGGGAAAATGACAGCAAACGTCCGCGGACGTTTACAAACGTCCGCGGACGTTTACTGTCATCCGTATATTGTCCATGGTACGGCCTTAATATTGATTTTATACAGAATATAGTAAAAAAATGTTAAATTCACTTTCAATTCAACAGTTCTGCTTTACTTCAAGATCTACCAATAATATAATCTAATAGTGCTAACTGCTAGTGCCCTGAATTAAGAAAATAAGCTCCTACCTAGCCATAGTGTATCGCATAGACAGCATGGCATGTCTATGGTTGTATCGGACGCGGACGCGACAGAAAGCCGCGTCCGAAAGGGTGTGCACACTATGTGTCGCGACTTACTGTCGCGACAGTAAGTCGCGTCCGAACAGTTTGCGTGCGCCTTAACAGGCTAAGGTAAAATAATTACCACCAAGACTTAACCTTTTGAGCAATGGCAAAATGATTACCACCCAATTTTCGCGTACTTCTGATTATACATTTTTTATTTTAATTAAGAATATTCAAAAGGATCCTAATAAACGTATAAATAATAACACATAACCTGGATTTTCAATATTTTTTATCCCTGCTCTATTAAGGGTTAAATCTATCACGTCCTTAGGCGTCATTATTCTCGTGCCCCAACCCCAAATTATTTGGAGACAGCTCAGTGTGTCCTTCGCTTCCATACTACTCGGTAATTTTCAAAAATCCCCGAATAGTTTAAAAAGGAAATTTTATTGTCTAACCCCACCGTGGGACTTGCGAAGCACAATACGACGCACTAGGGTCTCTTACCGTCCACCAGGTTGTCACACAGTTCCGACTCACGGAAACTTGCGGGACCTACTCCCCACTAGCATTGGCACGCTCCTCAGCAGCAACAAGATCGACAGTCTTTGGGATTGATTAGCGGTTACATAATACTGAAGCCATCTGACGAAAACTATCAACACGTCTCCATCTACCGAACCAAGACTAGCCCAAAACGGCTCTTTCAGACTGATCCGTATACATACTATTTCTCGAGCACATTCGCCGGACTTCAGTTAGTAACTAACTATTTAGTAATCTGTGCTTCAGTCCACCGGGCATGATCAGTGATCATGCTAGTTGATCATTGATCACCTAGCCTGTTTATAGGATCCTCCCTCTAGTTGGGGAATCTCCACCTTATTGCTCCACAGTTCCTATACTTACTATGTATATTACGTAGATCACGTAGATGGTATGTAGGTTAAGGCAGTACCACCAATATAGTGATGTAGAGATGTGCCGCAATCAAACACCACACGATCGATGAATGACTACTGCCACTCCACCAGTACCTACGATTGTAGGTACATTCGATTAAAAAGTATATTGTTTTACGAGATTTTGTGTACATCAGATTGGCGGGTGTACCTAAAAAAAATAGTGGTTTTATATACAAGGAAGGAATGTGCGTAAAATTTAAGGCAATGTACCTACTTTTGTGAAATTAGAGTTATTTCAAAAAGTAAGTGAGCCGCCGCCAGGCTGATATCAGAATGGCGGGTGTACTTTTATTCTGGGCATATTACTTACTATCTGGGTATGAACATATGAACGTAGCAAAGTATTAGCAATGTTCTTGAACATACCAAAAGCACAACCAGATGCGGCAAAAGGTTTCCGAGTTATTTTGAAAATAAAAAAGTAAATTTAAGCGCCTAGTCATTTTATAGTAGCAATCACGACAGAAAGTTCGCGCCAATGTTGCCAGCTAACTCTAGTTCTAATATGAATTAATCCTATCGAATACATAATGCCCTTTACTAATGCAGGTAGTTTGCCCTATCCATTCTAGACTTTTGCGATTTGTATAAGTTATTTGGTCTCCCTTACACTCTTCCAAGCATCCCTATCTTCTGCCAAGTTGGGCCAGTTTTTTGTGTCAAAATTGTCTAGATCGTCACGCCATCGAGGGAGACCTTTGCCCAACAGTGGGACAACATAGGTTAAATAAAAAAACATTATTTGACATATAACAGACATTAATTCGTGTAAAATGGTATAGTATCTATGTAACGTCGAAAACATAGCTATATGTAACATAATACGTAAACCTGTTGATTTACGCGATTAAAATCCTTTTAGTAATTTTGTTTGATATTCCCTACAATTTTATTACCTAAATAATAATATGTCGTAAAAGCTAGAGCCCAAGCGGTTAGTAGCGGTTATTTTATTATAAGTAAATACAACAATGTTTGTTTAATTTTGTAATAGCCGAGCCCGGTTTTTGTACAGGTCTAAACACTACGAGAGACTATAAAAATGTGTTCGAAGTCAAATAATTGACAGTGTTACCGATAACTACTTACCTAATTTTATACATACGTAAATTTTTAACTTCAAAATCTAATGTGGATTTCAAAGTTGCAAAGAACAATGGCAGAATTCGGTCTGGGTTTGTTGTGGCGACCTTAAACTTCATATGAACAAAATAAATTGTTTTTTTTTTCTACGATTTTTAATATTTTCACTTTGTCTCGTTAAAGCTGGAGTATTTTATGATGATAAAAAGCATTCCAATTGATTACGAACTAGGTAACTATTATTTGATTGTTGCCATAGACAATGGTGTGACAGGAATAGACGAGAGTGCCATTTATCCGTATCGATTATTAAAATATAATTATAAAAATGCAGTTATTTAATCTTTAATTAACATTATATTAATAAGCTAATAATTTGTTAAGCAAAACAACTTTTAAATCAAATAAAAACGTCACAGCATCGTTTTAATGTTGTATCGATTTCACATAAAATCGATTTAAAATGTGCAGCTCTGCTTTTGTCTTTGGCTGTGACAGTTAGATGCTACAAATACTTCGGCGTTTTGATGTCAATCTGACATAATTTCATTAGATAATTCAAACGTACCTACATTGTTCATTCTTAACCAAAAACTAAAACACCGATATCTTATTTTTCCGGGTTTCCCGAGTGAAAATAGAATCATTTATAGACTCTGTAACTTACGCCGAATTTTTTAATATATTTTTTATTACGGTGCGCATCAATTTAATTTCAGACATTTCGATGTATGGAGATCTGCCTATGTCCTTTACGCATGCAAAGGTGTAAAAATCGATTTTAAACTTTAGCGATTTGTATACATCATACAATTTTATTGTATGATGGCCGTCTTACAACGGTCGTAGTAGCAGCGGGGCTGATGGGTTAGTTAGTTAGTTGGACAGGTGTTTTCCGCACTTAGCCACTGAATTGGTCCATTGTGCGTGAGCAGTGACACGGTTGTCGCCTGCTACTCATACCATGCAAGCTCCTTCCAGAAAGCCATGAGTTGACCAGTGTTGCGTATGGCTTCGCTCATGGTTCTGGGATTGTTCAGGAACCTCGTCCGTTGGTCGCTCACGCTGGTACAATGTGATAACAATGCAAACTTGCCAAACTTGCAGCAAGTTTAAATCAAACTTGCTAGTTTCACTGTGACAAACTTGCATGAAGTTGGTTTTTCAAAGGATTTGGATGACGACGAGCACAGGTTGGTGATCGGTCGACCTCCTAGATACAGCAGGAGGTGCTCGACGACCAGCTGTTGTCGGACCACCAACCTGTGCCTTGTACCTGTGCAACCTTTGAAAAAGCAAACTTCATGCAAGTTTGATGCAAATTTGTCACAGTGAAACTAGCAAGTTTGATTTAAACTTGCTGCAAGTTTGTTGTTATCTGGGTAGGATCCTAGGATCACATGAGTGGATGTTTCATCGGTCTCCATGCAGCCCCTGCATAGTGGGCTGTCCGTGACGCCGATATTGTAGAGATGCTTGTTTAGTGGACAGTGGCCGGTTATTATGCCAGTCAGATGCTTAAGAGTTTTCCTGTTGGAGTGTAATAGTTTTTGCGAGAGTCGTTTGTTTAATTGGGGAAAGGCATCTTTGGATTGCCTACTTTTAGGGTTCTCTCGCGTAACCACGTTTTTAGTTGATTGAAAGGTATCGGAACAATTGGTTCGGGTCCCAGAGTTGTTGTGTCCGATCCTTTCCTTGCCAGTTGGTCTGCTGCGTCATTGCCCGTGGAGTCACTGTGTCCTCGTACCCACTGGAGCGTGACCCGGTTCCTCGCTGCAGTTTTCTGCAGCTCATGGCGGCACTCCATAATTAGGCCGCTGTTAAAGCAGTTGCCGCCGAGAGCTTGTAGTACTGAGGCACTGTCTGTGATGATGCGTATTGACAGGTTACTCACGTTTCTGGACGCGAACGCCGTCGCCGCCCTTATAATCCCAACGCATTCAGCTTAGAAAATGGTGTTGAGTTTACCAAGCGATGTTGAGAGATTGATGTTCAAGTCATGGGAGAATACTCCGGCACCTGTCCCATACTTTGTTTTTGAGCCGTCTGTGTATACTCTAACTTCGCGTATACCAGAACTATCCTTGTGCTCTTCTTGCAGTTGTATGCGGTAGTTTTTGTCAAAGACAAAGGTTTTAGGTATGAGGTCGCACGTTGCATCTAGCATCGGGATACATACATAACGTCACGCCTTTTATCCCCGAAGGGGTAGGCAGAGGTGTATTTTTACACCCACTTTTCGCCAGATATACTTTAGTCCCACGCAATAAGGGGCGAGCCTATTGCCGTACCGGGCGCATTTCCAGACTCCGTGCTGCTACTGAGAATTTCGTGACAGAAAAACCCAATAACACTGCCCGACCCAGGAATCGAACCCGGGACCTCCCAATCCCACGCGCACATTTATGCCGCGAGACCAACGAGGCAGTCGTATCGGGTTTGATGTCGAGTTTTCCGTCTCTACGCAAAGATGGTATTTGCATCGTGTTATCCCTTAGTCGCCTCTTACGACACCCACGGGAAGATAGGGGGTGGTGACACTTGTATTCTATGGCGTCAACCACACGGCGATAGCATCGGGATCTCGTTAGTTGATCTCCTTTTCAGGCGTGCATGGGTTATTCGGTCATCTCTTCTCCAAAGCCCCAACTCAGTCGGATCGCGGCGGCACCTGCTTCCTGCTGGATGATGAGGTGCAATGGTCGCAAGTCGAGAAGCGCCTCCAATGCCGCCGTTGGAGTTGTTTTCGTGCAGCCTGTTGATGCCAGACCGGCGAGGCGTTGTATGCTCTGCAGCTTGCGCTTGACTGTGCTTAATTGAGTGCGTGGCCACCACACTACTGCACCGTATGTGAGCATGGGGCGTATTAGCAGTGTAGATCCAGAGGGTGATGAATGGTTTGAGACCCCATTCCTTGCCTATTATTCTCCTGCACTGCCAGAAGATTGTACATGCTTTTGTGATTTTAGTGATGTGCTTATTCCAGTTGAGCTTGTGGTCGAGTGTTACGCCCAGGTACTTGACTTCACTCGATAGGTTGAGCTCCGTGCCAAAAAGTTTTGGTTTTTTGGTCATACACACATGGGTGTTCCTTTTGTTGGTGAAAAGTACTAGCTCCATTTTATTTGGGTTGACCGTCAGTTCGTGGTGGTTGCACCATTGTTCCATGATCCTGATGGCTGCTTGCATCCGATAATGGATCATGTCTTCCGAGTTTCCTTTGATTAGGATGGTTATATCATCTGCGTAGCCGACTGTGCAGAAGCATTTGTCATTCAGGCTTCTCAACAGATCGTCTACCACTATGTTCCAAAGCAGGGGTGATAGGACACCTCCCTGTGGGCAGCCTTTTGCTACTATCCCCCTTGTGGTGGTGTTAACCGTGAATTGAATAGTCCTTTATTTCAGGAGTTGATCAATCCAGCCACTGGCGGTTTGTTCAACTCCGAACTTGTCAAGGGCTCGGCTAATGCTGGTGAATTTAGTTTTGTCGAAGGCGCCTTCTATGTCAATGCTTTCTAGTTTGTCAGATAGCGCTATCTCTATGGTCCCCAGTCCCCACTACGGAGTGAAGCGCTGATTCCGTTGATCTACCACTTATGTAGGCGTGTTGTTGCGGGTGTAGTGGTCTGCGTAGCAGTGCGCCTTCCCGCAGGTATCTGTCAGCGAGCCTCTCCAGCGTTTTCAGCAAGAAGGAGGTTAAACCGATAGGTCTGAACGATTTTGCTCGAGTGTAATCCGTTTTGCCCGGTTTTGGGAGAAATATGACTTTTACTTCCCTCCACCTTCGTGGTATGTAATTGTGCGCCTATAGATGCTCTATATATGCTGAGTAGCTGTGGCGCAATCGTTGTGCAGCCCCATTGTAGAAGTGCTGGTGTTATTTCGTCCAGGCCTGCAGATTTGTACGGCTGGAAGCTATCAATTGTCCATTTCAGCCGGTCCGCGGTAACCATGTTGTTGGTTATCGTCCAGTCTATTTGGGTCGGTGGTATGTGTTCCGATTCTTCCCAATCACAGTCGTCGGTCACAGTGCAACCTGGGAAGTGTGTTTCGATTAGCACCTGGCTTATTTCCATGTCTGTGATTGCGTAGGTGCCATCAGGCTTTCTGATGGAGCCTAGGGTCTTGTTGCTGTCCTGGGATAGGATCTTTTTTACCCTGGCTGCCTCGCATGTGGAGTGAATGTTGGTACAGAACTTTCGCCAGGACTCTCCCCTGCGGAATCGTATGCGTCTCCTGTAGTGCGACTGGGCTTCTTTATATTTGTCCCAACCTGTGTCTTTCCTTGTGTTTTTGGCCCGGTTAAAGAGTTTTCTCAGATTGCGCCTGAGCTTCTCCAATTCTGATCCCCACCATTGGGTTTTACTACTTGTCTTCGGTAGTGTAATGGGGCAGGCTTGTTGGTAGCTACGTTGTATGCATTTTGTTAGTAAGTTAGTGCTGTGTTCTATGTGTGCAGTGCTGGCGGTCATGTCGTTGAAATTTGACATGGCTATTTCTTGTTCGAGCAGTGTCTTGTATCTCGCAATGTTGGTATAGCGTGGGTTGCGCTTTGGTTGTGTGACCCTCTCTTGCACTCGTATGTCAAAGCAGGTACGTCTGTGGTCGGCAAAGGATGGTTCGGCGGACACACGCCAGTTCGTGACAAGTTCCGCGGCCCCATCCGATGCCATTGTAATGTCTACTATGGTTTGATATCTGGAGCTAACAAATGTGGGCCGTTGTTGATTACCGTTAGTGTTGTGTTACATCTACACAGTTCAGTTAGGATCTCATCTCGTCTATTTGCCTCGAGGCTTCCCCACAATGGATGGTCC
This sequence comes from Euclidia mi, assembly GCA_944739405.2. NCBI lineage: Eukaryota > Metazoa > Arthropoda > Insecta > Lepidoptera > Erebidae > Euclidia > Euclidia mi. The sequence continues at coordinate 52,411,594 of OX123190.2, forward strand.
TCTCCTCACAGTGCTGCACTAGCTCGGCCAGCTCCTTTGATGGGATCTCCTCATCACCGGGCATGTAGACAGAAGCTAGTACTAGCATCTGATCACTAGGCCCTGTAATTCGTATTCCCACGGCGGTGAGATCTCTAGAACAAAAGTTAGTCAGCAGCAATGCTGGTACCGTTCGGGGAATGTATATGCATGTTCTCGGCTTAGGAGCCGAGCTCCTGTGCAATATCTTACCTCCGATGTTGTTGAGTCCACATATGGTGTCGCCTCTAATCTACGGCTCCTGGATTAGGGCTATCGTGTGATGGTTAACCTCCAGCAGCCTGCGTAGGCTAGCCGCTGCAATCTGCTTGTGCTGGAGGTTCGTCTATACGACTCTGGTCTTACGAAGATCCGAGAACATTGATGTCCACGGACTCCCCGTCAGACGAGTCGTGCTCGTTGTTGACGTCCGTCACCGGTTTAGGTGGGACCTACTTCCAATTTGCAGAACAGATATAGCCATTGTTAAACTAGTAAATGTGATGGGTTAATAGTAAATACTATACGAATGTACTTTCTTTTTAGATTAGGCTTAGCAAAATTCAATATTAATTCAAAACAACATGATGTGCTTAACCAAGTTGACACATAGTGTACCTACAAAAGAAACTCAAATATCTGTAATGCAATTTTTTTTTTATTTTTCTTGCCTTGCGTAACTTCTCATAATTGCTTAGCTTACAAATAGCATAGTTAGCCTTATAAATCTTGGTTTGAATTAGCTCAAACAGAAAATGTAGTTTAATCGAACTCGCACCTTGTGAGTTGTTTTTTTTTTTCAAAAATTAAAAATAAATTTAGAGGCACACGTTTTACGGGCCCTGAATTGGCGTTGAATTTCATGCCTTCCCTGAAGCCATTAAAGAAATAGAACAGCCCAAGAAAGACATGTCTAGTGGCTTTCTGCAATAGATTCAACAAATAGGAATTCATTAAGAAGCCATTTTCTTTCAAAAACAATCATTGTATTTGAAATCTTATATCTGGTCTTATTTGCCAGATTCCAAAAACTTTTGTATTAGTCTATGTAATGAACTAATGACAATATAATTGGTTCAGTCTATGTAATGACAATATCTTAATATTAATAACATTGCTGAATATCAACAATATAGTCATGTACTTCAAATTAATTATCTAAGATCTTACTGCTAACATTCATTATTTTACTTAGATATTACTTATTGTACTTACTCACAACGAACCAAAAGCACATATTAGGAGATGTCATAGTTATTAATAGGTTCAAAACGGACAGGATCACTGACAAGTACTAGGCTCTGTATAATTATATTACAGCTGAAATGCCCTGTCAGTGAAGCCTACTCTCCAGCCTGCATTGTCCCAATTAGCCATGGATTCTGAACAGTTCCAGCTAGAGCTGCACAATCACTTCAGCGACATTAGTCAGTAGTCAAGATTCGTCTCGAAAGGGCTTTCCTGCACAGAGGAGTAACATGGAGTCTAAACTTTCAGCCGAGACTCACGAACAGATAAAGATGAAGTGGACGCCCCCCGACTAGGTGGTCACATGATTTTAAAGGACAGAAGAGACAGGCTGGGTGCGGAAGGCAGAGGACCGGTTGTTGTGGCACGTGTTAGGAGAAGCCTATGTCCAGCAGTGGACTATAATATGCTAATTGATTGATTATTCATTGTACTTCTTTATGACTCCTAATATTTCCTGCATACATTCAATTCTTCTTCTTTTGGCCACTAGTACTAACTCCTGTTCAATTATTTTTGCAAACAGTCTGTTTGTTTCAGTAATCACACTTGTTTCCATTTCACTCAGGATTTCAGGTGATTCTTCCCGTTTATGTTTTTCTCTTTTCCTTTCATTAACTGGAAAAGACAATGACTGATATTAAAATGTGTACCTTGAGAAATAAACCTTCGAAATCATCTAGCTTTGTACAGATTTTTCTTTTTGTCATCATTATTTGTTTCTTTGTATCATCAGGTGACATTCTAATAATTAGATTGCATAAAAGAAAAATAGTTTACAGAATTTCTTGATATTACAATGTTAATAATACACATAAAAGTAGTTATGCAGTTTTATTTATATTCTATCCATAACACATACAAATATTTTTTAATCATCATATGTGTAGTGATATTTTGCTTAAACTTAGCAAAACAATTATTTAGGTACTAACAAAGTACCTAAAAAATTAGGCCACAGCCACATATAGAAGCACTAGCTGACCCAGCGAACTCCGTATCGCCTTTTTAAGAGTTTTTATTTAATTCCCTTTTTTCCATGCCCCTTTTCCAAAGTTACCATTGACTTAGCGCTTAATCTCTTATCATTCCAGGGTCTATAAATGATGCAAAAACAAACATAGATTTTTATATAATATTAAATTCCCCATTCCTTAAAATATCGGAGACGATAACCATATCGACTTAAAAAAAATCCCGTCCGCCATCTTTGATTTCCTATCCGCCATCTTTGATCACGAAATAGATGTTGTATTTGGATTCCCCATCCCTTTAAACATCGGAGACGATACCCACATTGATTTAAAAAAAAATCCCATCCGCCATCTTTGATCACGAAATAGATGGTGTTTTTGAATTCCCCATTCCTTAAAATATCGGAGACGATACCAATATCGACTTTAAAAAAATCCGTCCGCCATCTTTGATTTCCTATCCACCATCTTTGATCACGAAATAGATGTTGTATTTAGATTCGCCATCCCTTAAAACATCGGAGACGATAACCATATTGATTTATTAAAACTTTCTCATCCGCCATCTTTGATTTCCCATCCGCCATCTTGAATCACGAAATTGATGTTGTTTTTGAATTCCCCATCCCTTTAAATATCGGCGACGATACCCATATCGACTTTTAAAAAAAATCCCGTCCGCCATCTTTGATTTCCTATCCGCCATCTTTGATCACGAAATAGATGTTGTATTTGGATTCACCATCCCTTAAATCACTAGAGACGATACCCATATTGCTTTTTTTTAATTTTCCCCATCCGCCATTTTTGATTTCCCATCCGCCATCTTGAATCACGAAATAGATGGTGTTTTTGAATTTCCCATTCTTTAAAAATATCGGAGACGATACCAATATCGACTTTAAAAAAATCCCGTCCGCCATCTTTGATTTCCTATCCACCATCTTTGATCACGAAATAGATGTTGTATTTAGATTCGCCATCCCTTAAAACATCGGAGACGATAACCATATTGTTTTTTTAAAACTTTCTCATCCGCCATCTTTGATTTCCCATCCGCCATCTTGAATCACGAAATAGATGTTGTATTTGGATTCCCCATCCCTTTAAATATCGGCGACGATACCCATATTGACTTTTAAAATAAATCCCGTCCGCCATCTTTGATTTCTTATCCGCCATCCTTGATCACGAAATAGATGTTGTATTTGGATTCACCATCTCTTAAATCATTAGAGACGATGCCCATATTGTTTTTTTTTAATTTTTCCCATCCACCATTTTTGATTTCCCATCCGCCATCTTGAATCACGAAATAGATGTTGTATTCGGATTCCCCATTCCTTTAAACATCATTGATTTTTTTAAATTTTCCCATCCGCCATCTTTGATCACGAAATAGATGTTGTATTTCGATTCTCTACCCCTTAAAATATCGAAGGCCATACCCATATTGATATTTAAAATTTTCTCATCCGCCATCTTTGATTTCCCATCCGCCATCTTGGATTACTAAATAAATTTATATTATTAATCAGCGTTCCGAAAATCTCGAAAACGATACCCATGTAGATTGTGTCCTATTCGTTTAGCCTTTTTTTGCCTTTGACCCAACCCCCCTCTTCTCGTTTGACCATTTTAATATTTTTGTCTGGCCCCTAAAAGTTGTGGCGTAATTTTATATAGCCTATATATAGCCTTTCGGAATAATTGGGCTATCATAATTCATAAGCAATAACAATTTTTAAAATCCGACTGCTAGTTCCTGAGATTTGCCGACATTATGTTTTAGCCTTTTTAGCCTTTTGCCCGGCCCCAAAGGGTCGAAGCGTTATGTTATATAGCCTATAGCCTTCCGGAATAACTGGGCTATCGTATACAAAAAGAATTTTTCAGATCCGACCGGTAGTTCCTAAGATTAGCGCGTTCAAACAAACAAACAACCTCTTCCGCTTTATTATATTAGTATAGATATCAGAAGCTCTAAATGCAAGACCTTGTTATGAAAGTAGTTAGGCACACTTACTTGTTGCAAAATTACTGATGTCAACTTCCACTTCTTCATGCTGAATAGGGTCTTGTTCCAAAGTCTCATTCTGGTCTATGTCATTCTGGTCCTTATCATTTTGTTCCTGTTCATATTGCTCTAATGTCACTGTTTCTACTGATCCATTTGATTCTGCTGATTCATCTAGTCTCTCAACCTGAAAGACACAAGCAGTAATTAAATAATTTAAAGTAAACATAGTGATGACTAGTTTCAGCCTTCAATGTGTTTTTTTTTTCAGGATTTTCTATTTTGTAGTTAAAATCTCTTCAGGAGGTTATAGGAACCTCCTGTCAAAGTAAATTAAGCCTCTCTCACCAAAACAAAATCTGTGATCCACCATCCATCTTATTAAAAGGACCCGTGTGAAACATTTCAAGTTTATGGGCCCTATAGTTATCTCTTGACATGTCAATGAGTAACTCAGTAGGAGTAATCAGTGTTAAATATTAATTATTATGAATCACTGGTCTGACAAAATTTGTTAGCGCTAACAATTTTTTCTTTCTCAGTAATTTTTAGCAAGTCAGCTTCTGGTCGGAGTGTAGATAAGGGTGTGCAAGAGGATTGGGACCCTGTACCCAAAAATGGGAGCCCTGCGAAGCAGTGCTCCATCAACTTAGCATAAAAGACATCGCTATCATACATACTTAGTAACCAGTAACGCGACAACATAAAGATGATTTCTGGCTGAACCCTTGGTCGGAGGAAAAAAACATCAAGACTAAAAAGCTTTTATTGTTAGTTGTTCTATACAATAAAAAACGCTCAAATCCATTGATTTCGAAATTTTTCATCTAAATTTTAGTGTCGAACACTGTAACGCGCCGATCTTCAGACGATTTTGACGGTGAGAGCCTTTGTTTTTAGCCATTCTAAGCAATTAAATAAAAATACTCGAAAAATTATGATTTTGAAATTTTTCGTCGAAAATTTTTGATGTCCCAGTCCCCTTGCACACCTTTATGTACACTCCAACCCAGTTTCTTCATACCTAAAGGCCTTGCCACACGACACGATTTTACGTCCAGCTTGACTAAATCACTTGATGAAATCGTGACGTGTAGTCGCCAGTCGTCCAACTCAAGTTCATCGGGTGGGCGGTACCACCAAATTTTAACCAATCGGGTGGACGGAATGAAAATCAGTGATTTGATTGTGTCGTGTAGACGGGCAAAGCCAATTCGATTGAAAATTTGATCAGTGGTAAAATTGTGCCGTGTGGCAAGGCCTTTATGAAAATTTGTTGAGCCTGCAGTTACACACGCAGTATTTGGAACTACTGCTTCACACCCGTGGCATATCATATAGCATGGTGTTAAGGCCTTGCCACACGGCACAATTTTACGTCCAACTTGACTAAATCACTTGATGAAATCGTGACGTGTAGACGCCAGTCGTCCAACTCAAGTTCATCGGGTGGGCGGTACTACCAGATTTTAACCAATCGGGTGGACGGAATGAAAATCAGTGATTTGATTGTGTCGTGTAGACAGGCAAAGCCAATTCGATTGAAAATTTGATCATTGGAAAATTGTGCCGTGTGGCAAGGCCTTTATACAGTCTTCCATAATAAATGAGCTATTCAACTAGGGTTGCCAACATTTTTTGTCTGAATATAGCATATTTAAAAAAAAAGCTGTAAAAATATAGTATCCTTAAAAAATTAGTATTTATTTAGGGTAGAATATAATTAGACTAAATAACTTTTTACTCATTTATTTCTTTTAAAAGTATATTTTTGTGCAATTCTGGTTTTGTTTAATATTTTTTTGTCTGTAATAAAGCTGTCATAACCCTTATTGCAGTCAAATTTTAAATTAACATAAGTCATGAGCTCGTTTTTGATTAAAGAAATGCTGGATCTATTTCTCTCTTCACGCCATTTCAAATTTATTATAGAAAATATCCTTTCTGTAAAGGCTGAAGTGGCAGGCATAGAGAGCAGAAATGGTATAATCTTTAAAAAAAATTGTAAATCTGTATTTTTTTAAATATGATGCCATTTTTGGGATGTGGGATGCGTTCAGTTTCAGTTACATGCATACCTACATCGAATGAAAGCGCGTTCAAAAATATAGATAATATAAGATTCATGAGTGATATATTGTACTCGCAAATCGGTAGCAGTAAATAAATGGCTGAAATATAGTATTTTCGCGTACTATATATTTCTTCAACAGTATATACTGTAGAGATGGGCCGAGTACTCGGTTAATACTCGGTATTCGGCGTACTCGACAGGTTTTTTGAAACTCGTACTCGGCCGAATAACTCGGTTTGAATGCCGAGTAAACTTTGTTTAAGAAAAGCAATATATTTAGGTAGATATAATTAAAACAACAGTGTTAATCAAAAAGTATTTAAGAAGTCTTTGACAATCTCAATTAATATAATCAAAATTATTTGCTGAAAAGGGTTTGCTGTATTTTCATTGCATTTGATTGCGACGACGAAGTTGATGCTATTGGCTCACGATTTTGAGATATTTCCCGCAAAGTTTAATTTTTCAAATCTATAAACTCTTCTGTGTGTTTTATTTTAACATGGTTTAACATTGCCGTCGTAGAAGCCTTTTGTCCAACACCACTACGTGAAATTACAGAATTGAATAAAGTACATTTCACTTTTGCTTTATCTTCTACAATCTCGTCATAAAACGCCTAAATTCGGGATCTTTTACGTGAAGTCATTATGTCAGCAATCACTGATCAGGTACTACACACAGTCAATCGTTAATTAACAAACTTTTTCAATGATTTCTCTACTATGACGCGCAACGTGAAGTATTTGTTTGCAAACTATCAAGCGACTGGTAGTTGAAAGGCGCCGCAAGCCGGCCCTCTCGACCGGCGCGAGCCTGTTTGTACTTGTTAACGCGCGCGATATGGGAATTTGATTGAACCGAGTTACTCGGCCGATTACTCGGTTGAAAAAAAATTGAACCGAGTAAAACTCGGTACTCGTTACTTGGCAATAGTGTTACTCGGCGCATCTCTAGTATATAGTATGGAGTCTCTAAATACAGTTCAATACTATATATTATAGTACGGTTGGCAACCCTATATTCAACATAAATATAATTATCAAACCAGTAAGTAGGTAGTTCCTGATATGAGTGTGTTCAACCAAACAAACAAAAACTTTAGCTTTATAATAATTTTGAATAATATTATGTTGCAGAGTCCAGCTATATAGGTGAGTATAGCTATAGGTACCTAGATAATAATAGAAAATATAAATTACCTCTAAATTGAACTTGTCTCCTTTTGGTGAGGCCAGTGTTACTTCATTTATTGAATCCCTAGAACATTCTTCATTTAATGAGCCTTCAGTATGTGTTCCAACTAACAAGCCTTCAGGATCTTTAGCTTTTATCAAAGTAAACACTGTAAAATCTAAATAAATACGTAAGTAGGAATCAACAACAGCCGGTTGCAGAAACGATATTTAAAATTTTAAAACAAGATTTAACCCCAATCTATTATAAAGTCGTTGCACAAAGCCAAATTCTTGTAAAATTTAATCCTTTATTAAATTTTAGTATCCTATATTAGACTCAAAGCCTCACATTGAAGCGCGTTTTACGTTGCAAAAACTGCCATTAGCGTGAATTGACACGGAAGAATTTTAAATATGACAGATGTGAATTTTAAAATCTAATTTGAGCTCAGTGAGGTATTAAAGCTCTATTGTTGTTGAATTTATATCAGGCCCAATTCCGCTAAATACCTAAATATAGTCGCAATATCATGTCAGTGTCATACTTATGTCACAAAAAGCAAAAAGCGTATTCTTCTAAATTATATGATAGTTGAATGAATTTGTAACGAGATCGTATGTGTCAACGACGAACTGTTTATTTTAAATTATACGATAATGACATAAGGTTATCAGAATACCGCTTTTAAATCCATTCAAAATATGATATCAATGTCATATAAAAATAGCAGAATTGGCCCCCTGATCCATAATATATTATCTTATTGTACATTGAAGTGTTTGTCGTCAAATATAGCTCTATTAAGGACGCGTTTACGCTTGTATCAAAAAACCACATATTTCCGGTACATTTTACGACAATTTTAGATAATAACTAATAAAACTAATGATTATGATAAATTGATTACTTTTTTATCTATAAATCAATTTGAAAATAAATAAAAAATATTTTATTAATATTAATGTAAAATCGATTCGAAACGGCCTCTTAAATCAAAAATAGGCATATACTGCTATTTTTGGGTACAATTTTCTCTCTATTTTTACATTTATTTAGATTTTTAAAGATAGAATAGGGTAGTAAATATAGTCAACTCAAAAACAATTTGATTATTTTTTTCAAAATATTGTAAATTGACTCAAAAAAAGCAAAAAATCATCTTACATTTTTCTTCTATTTTGCTCGCATACGTGTGTCTTAATGTGTGGCAATAAGGTTCGTTTTATTTAGCCACTTTCTTGATTTATATATCCAAATTCTGCAATGAGATCTCAGTCTGCGCTTGAGCGCCGTCGGGAGTGGACTCTATGTCGCTTGTCGCTGCAGCCCGAAGACGAAAAAAGCAATATACGAATACAAAATATTCGCTAAAATCAATTTGATACTTCTCGCATTCTGTGCGAATTACGTACAAGTAAATTTCTTTTGTATAAATGGACATTATTACTTTATTTTCTCCGTTATGTTGAGTCAGGATATATTTCGGTATTTAGATATTATTTTGTTTCTTGCGTTGAAATCTGGTAAGATTATCTGGACTGATGGTATACCATGCCGTTCAAGTGTTGCGACTGGAACTCATAAAAGAGTAGACCTAGTTATGCCAGGTTGGGGCTCATTTTATTTGTTTTGGTGAGACCCTACCACTGGTACTAGTGAAGTAACCTTCCAAGGTCATTCGATGAGTCTTGCTGGTACTCATATGTGAGTAAAGCTACGCATGCCGAGTTTGGGCTCATTTTGTTTGTACATAAGAGGCCCTACCACTGGAACTTATGAAGTAACCTTCCAGGGTTATTCAATGACTCTTACTGGTACTCATATGTGAGTAAAGCTAGGCATGCCGAGTTTGTGCTCATTTTGTTTGTACATAAGAGACCCTACCACTGGAACTTATGAAGTAACCTTCCAGGGTTATTCAATGACTCTTGCTGGTACTCATGTGTGAGTAGAGCTAGGCATGCCGAGTTTGGGCTCATTTTGTTTGTACATAAGAGACCCTACCACTGGAACTTATGAAGTAACCTTCCAGGGTTATTCAATGACTCTTGCTGGTACTCATGTGTGAGTAGAGCTAGGCATGCCGAGTTTGGGCTCATTTTGTTTGTACATAAGAGACCCTACCACTGGAACTTATGAAGTAACCTTCCAGGGTTATTCAATGACTCTTACTGGTACTCATATGTGAGTAGAGCTAGGCATGCCGAGTTTGGGCTCATTTTGTTTGTACATAAGAGACCCTACCACTGGAACTTATGAAGTAACCTTCCATGGTTATTCAATGACTCTTGCTGGTACTCATGTGTGAGTAGAGCTAGGCATGCCGAGTTTGGGCTCATTTTGTTTGTACATAAGAGACCCTACCACTGGAACTTATGAAGTAACCTTCCAGGGTTATTCAATGACTCTTGCTGGTACTCATGTGTGAGTAGAGCTAGGCATGCCGAGTTTGGGCTCATTTTGTTTGTACATAAGTGACCCTACCACTGGAACTTATGAAGTAACCTTCCAGGGTTATTCAATGACTCTTGCTGGTACTCATGTGTGAGTAGAGCTAGGCATGCCGAGTTTGGGCTCATTTTGTTTGTACATAAGAGACCCTACCAATGGAACTTATGAAGTAACCTTCCAGGGTTATTCAATGACTCTTGCTGGTACTCATGTGTGAGTAGAGCTAGGCATGCCGAGTTTGGGCTCATTTTGTTTGTACATAAGAGACCCTACCACTGGAACTTATGAAGTAACCTTCCAGGGTTATTCAATGACTCTTGCTGGTACTCATGTGTGAGTAGAGCTAGGCATGCCGAGTTTGGGCTCATTTTGTTTGTACATAAGAGACCCTACCACTGGAACTTATGAAGTAACCTTCCAGTGTTATTCAATGACTCTTACTGGTACTCATATGTGAGTAGAGCTAGGCATGCCGAGTTTGGGCTCATTTTGTTTGTACATAAGAGACCCTACCACTGGAACTTATGAAGTAACCTTCCATGGTTATTCAATGACTCTTGCTGGTACTCATGTGTGAGTAGAGCTAAGCATGCTGAGTTTGGGCTCATTTTGTTTGTACATAAGAGACCCTAGCCCTACCACTGCATTTTATGAAGTAACCTTCCAGGGTTATTCAATGACTCTTACTGGTACTCATATGTGCGTAAAGCAAGGCATGCCGAGTTTGGGTTCATTTTTTTTGTCCATAAGAGACCCTACCACTGGAACTTATGAAGTAACCTTCCAGGGTTATTCGATGACTCTTGCTGGTACTCATATGTGAGTAGGGCTAGGCATGCCGAGTTTGGGCTCATTTTGTTTGTACATAAGAGACCCAACCACTGCAACTTATGAAATAACCTTCCAGGGTTATTCGATGACTATTGCTGGTTCTTATATGTGAGTAGAGCTAGGCATGCCGAGTTTGGGCTCATTTTGTTTGTACATAAGAGACCCTACCACTGGAACTTATGAAGTAACCTTCCAGGGTTATTCAATGACTCTTACTGGTACTCATATGTGAGTAGAGCTAGGCATGCCGAGTTTGGGCTCATTTTGTTTGTACATAAGAGACCCTACCACTGATGACACTTGCTTGTACACAGTACAAGCAAGTGTCATCGAATAACCGTGGAAGTTTACTTGATAAGTTTCAGTGGTAGGGTCTCTTATGTATAAACAAAATGAGCCCAAACTCGGCATGCCTAGCTCTACTCACATATGAGTACCTACCAGCAAGAGTCATCGAATAACCCTGGAAGGTTACTTCATAAGTTCCAGTGGTAGGGTTACTTATGTACAAACAAAATGAGCCCAAACTCGGCATGCCTAGCTCTACTCACATATGAGAACCAGCAAGAGTCATTGAATAACCCTGGAAGGTTACTTCATAAGTTGCAGTGGTTGGGTCTCTTATGTACAAACAAAATGAGCCCAAACTCGGCATGACTAGCTCTACTCACATATAAGAACCAGCAAGAGTCATCGAATAACCCTGGAAGGTTACTTCATAAGTTCCAGTGGTAGGGTCTTTTATGTACAATCAAAATGAGCCCAAACTCGGCATGCCTTGCTTTACGCACATATGAGTACCAGCAAGAGTCATCGAATAACCCTGGAAGGTTACTTCATAAGTTCCAGTGGTAGGGTCTCTTATGTACAAACAAAATGAGCCCAAACTCGGCATGCCTAGCTCTACTCACATATGAGTACCAGCAAGAGTCATCTAATAACCCTGGAAGGTTACTTCATAAGTTCCAGTGGTAGGGTCTCTTATGTACAAACAAAATGAGCACAAACTCGGCATGCCTAGCTCTACTCACATAAGAGTACCAGTAAGACTCATCGAATAACCTTGGAAGGTTACTTCACTAGTACCAGTGGTAGGGTCTCACTAAAACAAATAAAATGAGCCCTAACCTGGCATAACTAGGTCTACTCTTTTATGAGTTCCAGTCGCAACACTTGAATGGGATGGTATTTACTTAGGTACCAGATTTCAACGCAACAAACAAAATAATATCTAAATCCCGAAATATATCCTGAATCAACATAATGGAAAAATAAAGTAATAATGTCCATTTAGGTATATAAAAATAAGAAACTTATTTGTACGTAATTCGCACAGCCAGGCCTATAACACATAGATACATATCACAAAAAATTCTGAGTCTCAAAGATATTTAGTTGAACTACATTTCCGCAAGTTACCGTACGTAGTACGTACTGTTGCCGCCGTGTCGCTGTAGTGACGCGATTTTGTACCTACTAATTTTGTAAACGCGTCCTTAAATAATATATTTCAATGCATTTTAGTGTTTTACGGTACCTATTGACGTGGTTTACAATGAATACTTACCTAAGTTATGTCTTAACTAGTCTTTCATCTTTGTCTGATTCCGAAAAAGATTTGTCTCGCGGTCAAATTCCGGCAATGCGAATTTGTTTTCAGGCACGACGGTGGAGAATTACGTATTACATACAGAGTATCTATAGAAGCAGATGACCAAATACGAAACATTGTAGATAAGGAACCCAAGTCAAATAAATAATTATGTTGATGGTCTGACACAGTTTTTAATTTGTTTGAGGGTTTTTGCCACAGGAGTTTATCAACTGAACAGGTCTTGGGTATTTATCAAATAAACACAAATCCAGTGTGTAGATTAGTGCAAAGAGATCCAAAATTAAGCTCAAAATGTATTAAATTGCCAAACAGGAAAGTTCTACGTCTACATTTATGATCTACGTAGAGTTGCAGCTAGCTTCTATGAAATTTATGGATTTCCACGTGTCGTAGGCACTTTGGATTGTACTCATGTTAACATTATTATTAGCAGAGGACATCATCCAAGCTACACCAGTGCAAGAAGAGATGTTCTCCATAAGTGTAAAAATAATTGGCTCTATTGTATCTAATTGAATTATGACAATAAAACACATTACAAACAAAAGATATAAAAATATTTCTTTATCGTATGCAATTTGGGCATTTTCGTCAAAATGTCTAACAACCCACTCATGAGATGCCCCATGCAAGAAAGTTGCAAATCACTAACGTTTGTATGACATAGAAGTTTCTAGTTAATAGTCGTTCCAAATGAATACAGCTTTCTTTTTTTACTTAAATTGATACGATAAATTTAAATGAAAGTAATAAAATTAAATCCAGAAATGCGACCTCTTACGTCTTGTAGTACTCTTTTAGATATATGACCTATGTTGATATCTTTTTTGCAATTTGTATCTCATTACATATTCCACATATTTACGTTTTTGTAATCTGGGGGCTTATTCACTATGACCACTGAAATTCCATGCTCAAGACGTGTGTCGTCGTGACGTGCACTAGACGTAAACGTGCTTCAGTAACGTGACGTACCACGTCAATCAAAATATTGTATTCTGTATGCCAAACGTTAGCTTGTCTATGCCTAGTTATCAATTTCACAACATTCGTTCATAAATCTTAATGCCGGTTTGCCGGCTCAATTTCGATTTTATAAATATTATTTTACTAACTTGTAATTTTCACTAAAAGCTACAGTACAAATAGAAAAGGCTAATAAAACTTAAATTATATTATTTTAGTTCAATTTCGCCAGGAACAATCTCAAAATAAAAAATTGATCTTCAAAGTTTAGTTCATCTTTTGTACTTAAGTCAATTTTTGAACGAAAACATAATGATGACATTGATGACAGACATGACAGTTGCAGTCGCGCTACAATATAAAAAATATAAGTGCGGTTAGAACAGCAAATAGCCCAATTCTAACAGAATCTAATAAATCATAATGGATTTATTATTTATCCGAAGACGAGTGAGACGCTGGCGCCAGCGACAGGCGTCAATTTTCATAAAACATAATATTTAAATAAATAACTTTGACACGGACACTGTTAAATAAAAAGGCAAATAAACTTAGTATTTAACCACTAACGGACACTGAAAATAATATTAAACAAATAAACTTAGTACTTATTTCTCTATCGTTTTACAATAAACGCGTTACGTGCATGTTACGTGACCTCTTAGCTCACGAAATTTTGACAACTAAAACCGTGTCCGAAACGTGCGCTACCGTGCTTGTCAAACTTGAAGTTGGCATAGTGAATACCGTTTAAGCCAATAACGTGCCGACGTAGGTAACTAGCACGTTAAAACACGTTAAGACTTCAAAATGGTCATAGTGAATAAGCCCCCTGGTTGTAGTTTTCAAGCACGTTAAACTGTAAAATATATTTTAATAAAAATATTAAAGATTTTTAAGTTTATATCCTGTCCCCTTGGTATGTTTTAACTGGACATGACCATGCACCGTGACCGTAAATTGAATTGTTTTTAATAGTGATTTTTTTCTACTATTCGGATTTTTTTTATTTAAATAGCAAGACCAAATCAAACATGTCAATACCAGTAGCCATTTTGAAGCGTCAGTTTTTATATATCTTCAGTCTTGAGAGTGTTTCGACCGGTAACAGTCTTTTTTCGGCGTTTTGCCTCTCATTGACCAGTAAGTATTTTACGTTTCTAAAATAATCTTGTTATGTTAGTGTTAAAGCGAAGATCGTTTCACATGGTGAATTTAATTCTGGTTTGAGTAAACTAAAGCTATCTAGCTATCTTACAACATTTTTGCAATAAGTTTAAAAATCGAACAAAAGTTGTGATACCGTTACGTCCTGCCCATTATCTAATAGTCGGTAACGTATGAGCCGGTCTAAATAAGTAACGGACTGGACATCCTTAATACGTGGGCACACTGAGATAATCCTTAGTACTGTGAAACTGCATAATGTAACTAATATTCGTAAATTAAAATCAGTGTTTTCCCGAAATGTTTGTACTCAGCCCATGATAGAGAAGCTAGGTAGCTATCATTTATTTTGCGAAATATAATATGTGCGAAATATAATTTATTATTGTAAAACATGTGTTTTATTTACCATTATATCGGTATATCCACAACTACGATGTCAGGACCGTTACTAGTGGGTCAAGTATACGTGACTGTCCCTCTAAATATTTTAAGGGCTTTTATGTTTTTTCTAATATTTCTTTAAATAATTGAATATATTTTTTTTATATTTTTAGCACAAGGGTATTTTAGTTAAATTTGGTATGGGAATTCTAGATCTATCACCAGTTGTTAAATAGATATATAAAAGTTAAGAATAGAGTTTTCGTAACAAGTAACGATCATGATCATTTTTTATAAATTACTATGGCAATATTTCGCTCACAACTGAGTTTTTCTGTTAGATTGCATAACAGCACAATTATTTAACCTATACACACCAAAAATCTAAGTAACTATTTATTTTCATATATTATTTGAATTAAGGGCTATATAATAAAACAAATTTACAGGGTGTCACAAGACCCATCACCAAGCCGAAATCTAATTGTTGTGGACATGATGCCAAGTCATACTAACCAAAAATAATACCTGGGAAACGACTATTTTTTTTAAGTTTTCCCAATTTTAAAACCGCAATTAAAAGCGCGCGCGTGCAATGCTCGAAATACCTACTTATCAATGGGGTCATAGGGCATCTAAAGAACATATTGGCGGGGTAAATGCATCGATATTTTGTATCTAACTAGAAAAAATCCATACTATCTTTGAGCCTCAATATCTCCTGAACCAGTAATTTCCTAGGTATGGTGCCGAAGTAAAAAATGTTCGTAGTGATTGGTACAACATGGGATTTCAGTTTTCGTTAAGGGTCTTTTTACACCCTGTATTTGTACGAAAGTTTGTTAAATTTACCACTAGACAAAACCAATAATTAGCTAAAATATTCAAAACAATATAAATAAGCTGTTTTCAAAGATCGGTAGACATTTTGACGAAAATGCCCATTTAACCAATATGTCTTGAATAGTGTAACAGCTTATTTCCTTCTCTCTTCTCTCATGTTGTGACTTCCACATAAATAAAATTACTGGGCATTTCCATATTTGATTTTATATTAATACAAATACAATAGTAGCGATGGCGTATGTACTCAAGATATAGAAGAAAATCATCATTCATGAATGGTTATTCCTGCATTATATGGTCGTTCCTGCATTATATGGTCAATCATTATTATTAGCGCCAGGCTCCCTCTTTGTATGAATTATCTCGAATTTTCAGTTAAAAGCGTAACAATTTTAATTAAAATCGTAATAATGATTCAATACAACAAAAACATAAACATGACAATTTTTGACAAACATATTGATAGTCTTGACCACAGATTTACTAAAATATGAATATTTAGAATAAAATTATACCTCCTTGATATTACATAATTATGTTGTTACGAGCTGGGGTTCGACGATAAATTATAACTCACTATGCCACTTAAACTGAACTTTATTTATACACAAACACTATAGGTAAACACTTATTTACACTACTAGTAAAAACACACTTATTTCACACTTAATTCTCAACACTAATAAAAAACACCACTAAACACTTCCGAATTACTTCCCTTCGCTTCTTGTTTATCGCTCCAATATTCAATTGTCACTATGTGAACTCGCTCGCCCGCCCGGTATTTATACCGGCCGGACAGGCAACGAGTTCTTTCTAGCATATTCCCGAACATACCCGCTACAGACGAAACATTCTTGCATCGTGGCGATGTTCTAGTAATAACAGCAACGCCATCTAGTAGCTAGTAGACGAAACCGCTTTAAGCCACCGATACGTCTAATCTCTTCTAGTTCTATCCTTCACGGATAGATGGCGCCATTCGTAACACTGCCCCCCTCTTAAACGTGTTCGTCTCGAACATCGTTGGACCCATAGTAACGAGCCAACCGGTCCACATAAACTATCTTCGGTGCACCTCGCGACCCCTTCTGGATTCGATAGGTGACGTCGTTCATCCTGGTAATTATGCGATATGGACCGTCCCACCTGGCTTGTAACTTAGGCGATTTACTTTTGCTTCGTACTGGGTTATGAAGCCACACCAATGATCCCTCATCGAAGCCTTTGCTGTTCGCCTTCCGGTCGTAGCGAGTCTTCATCTTCTCAGACATCTGTTGTCCTGACTCCCTGATGTGCTCATATACATCGTTCATCTTGTTGCGTGGCTCGGTCGCGTAATCCGTTATATTGCGTGGAGATTCTGGTGGAACACCGGTGATTTAGTCTGCTGGTAAACGGAGTTCTCTTCCAAAATTGGCAAATGCTGGTGTTATTCCTGTGGTTTCGTGAACCGCACTGCGATATGACAGGAGAAACTGTTGGATGTGCTTGTCCCAATCTCTTTGTTTCCTCTCCACGACCTTCGACAGGTACCTTTCCAGGGATTGGTTAAATCGTTCAACCATGCCATCTGATTGCGGATGATAAGCCGTGGTCCTGGTTTTATGTGCACCCATTACGCGACAAGTCTCCTTGAACACCTCAGATTCGAAGTTCCGGCCTTGATCGCTGTGGATTTCCAAGGGCACCCCGAACCGACAAAAGACTTCATGCACCAGCTTGTCGGCCACTGTGGAAGCTTCTTGATTTAGGATTGCAAACACTTCAGGCCACTTCGTGAAGTTATCCATCACAACCAAGAAGTATTTGTTTCCATCCTGGCTCTCAGGAAACGGCCCGGCCACATCCAATGCTATGCGCTCCCATGGGGCTCCCACATTGTACACCTTTAATGCACCTCTGCTACGAGTATGTGGCCCCTTCACAGCCACACAACTTGTGCATTTGCGGCACCAATCCTCGACGTCATCCCGACAGTGGAGCCAATAAAACCGCTCTCGGATCTTAGTAAGCGTCTTCTTAACTCCCATGTGACCTCCCGAAGTACCATTGTGATAGAGCTGCAAGACTTCCGGCACCTTAGTTTTGGGCACTACCATTTGCAAATGGCACTGGTTACCGCGAGCGTTTTCCCATTTGCGGCACAGAACTCCATCCTGGACAACCAAGCTTTCCCACTGTGCCCAATAACTCTTGGTGATAGGGCTCATTGCTGCACTATCACTCCATTTGGGCCTAGGAGCGTCTGATTTCTTCCATTCGAGAATCGGCTGTACGTCCTTGTCGTCTTGCTGAGCACTCTGCAAAGCTTCTTTCCATTCGTCGCTCAGATCCGTCTTCAACATCCTCACTAATGCTGCCTGCTTTGCTTCCTGTCGGGTACAGTGCTTGCACTGGTCGGGACACGGCCTACGCGATAGGGCATCTGCGTTACCATGGGACTTGCCGCTGCGATGTTGTATTACAAAATCAAACTCTTGCAGTAGTTCAATCCATCTGGCTACTTGTCCTTCTGGGTCCTTAAATTGAAGTAGCCATTTCAGCGCAGCGTGGTCGGTTCGCAGGTAGAATTTACGTCCCAACAAATATTTGTTGAAATGCTGCAATGTCTTTACTACAGCCAAGAGTTCCCGCCTGGTGACGCAGTAGTTTCTTTCGGGTTTGGATAAGGCCTTGCTGAAGTATGCTATAACAACTTCTTGATCACCCTTCTTCTGTGACAACACGCCGCCAATTCCGGTGTTACTGGCATCTGTGTCAACTATGAATTCATGCTCATTGTCAGGGTAGCCTAGGATAGGTGCAGTGCACAGATGTTCCTTGAGCTTCTGGAATGCAACGTCACAGCTATCATTCCAACAGAACTGTACTCTGTCTTCGGTGAGCTTATGAAGAGGTCGAGCAATGTCAGAAAAGTTCTTCACAAACCGTCTGTAGTAGGAGCATAATCCGAGGAATGCTCTGACCTGCGTTTTGTTCTCTGGAACTGGCCATTCCTTCACGGCAATGATCTTATCCGGGTCGGTTTGAATACCGTTCTCCGAGACCACATGTCCTAGAAAGTTCACTTGCCGTCTGAATAACGCGCATTTCTTCGGACTCAGCTTCAAATTAGCTCCTCGCATCTTTGACAGCACTTGCTCCAAGTTTCGAAGGTGATCCTGGAAGGTGCGCCCCACGATGATGATGTCATCCAAGTTGACCAGGCAGGCGTCTCCAATCAGTCCCATAAGCACTCGCTCCATCAGTCTCTCAAAAGTAGCCGGAGCGTTGCACAATCCAAAGGGCATGACGTTAAATTGCCACAATCCTTTGCCTGTGGAGAATGCCGTTTTCTCTTTGTCTCGAGGGTTTATTTCCACCTGCCAGTAGCCACTTTTTAGATCTAATGTAGAAAACCACTTCATCCCCGTCAGCGTATCCAGTGTGTCATCGATCTTTGGCAGCGGGTAGCTGTCCTTCTTCGTGATGTCATTCAATCGGCGGTAGTCTACACAGAAGCGCATGCTGCCATCCTTCTTCTTAACTAGGACAACCGGAGAGCACCACGGGCTGGACGAAGGCTCGATTACGTCTTCTTTCACTATACCGTCGATCATAGCTTCCGCTTCGCGTTCCCGTGCCACTGGCACACGTCTTGGTCGCTGGCGAATCAGTGCTTCACTTCCCGTGTTTATTTTGTGCTGGACTAGTGCTGTCTTCCCTATGTCAGCATCACTGGTCGAGAAAATATCGGCGAACCGGTTCAACATCTTCTGAGCCTCGGTCTTCTCTTCCTCCATCAGGGTACTTCCGCAGTCCTCTAAAAGAGTAGACACGTCAAATCGTGCACCTTGAACTTTGGCACTGCTAGGTTGCTCTTGACATCTACGCATCCAAGCCACTCCTTCATAGGTGCCTAATTCAGTCCCTTTCTTGAGCGACACTTCCTTGTCAATTGCATTCAGTGCGCGTACTGATGAAACTTTGGTACCCCTTACCAAGGTTCGTGCAATCTTCCACGAGGCCTCTTTCTCTAGGCCTTCGATTAGTACGCAGCGGTTCCCTCGACCAGAATTTCCTGCTATACAAACTGGTACACTTTTCCTGAAGTTGCACCTTCCATGAAGACTTCTTCTGTGCCACACTTCAACACTCCCTGGTTAACATCGATCTCGCAGCGATACTTCCGCATGAAGTCTAGGCCCAAGACGCAGTCGTCCACTATATCGGCCACGATGACTTTGTGACGGTAAACTTTGTTGCCTAGCCTCAGATCCACCTCCATTTCACCTCGGACGGTTATTTGCCGACCGATAGCTGTTCTCAGATTCACACATTCATTGTTCCTGAAGCAGCCCCGAAGAACCCGTCTGGCCAGATGGAAACCGACGACTGTCCGAGAAGCACCCGTGTCCAATGTCAGCTTGCATGGTGTTCTGTTAATTTCGCCTTCGATGATCAGGCTGTTCCCGTCGCATGCTTGCGAGATCGAGAAACTTGGGGCTCTTCCATTACCAGCCAGTACCCGCCCCGCAGTCCTGGCTTCTACTCGTTTCCCTGCTCTCGCTGCCTGGCAGGCACATCAGGCGACCCCTTTGGTGGAGACAGGGTGTCACCAGACTGCCTACGCTTTGGGCAGCTCAAGCGGATATGGCATCTTTCTCCGCAGTTGTAGCACCGAGGTGACGACACAACTTGCCTGATGCGGTGACCTCGATCGTCACGTCGCACAGCTTCCACCTCCAGAGCGTGGGATAAGGCATCTTTGAGGTCCTTGAAGTGCCCAAGCCTCACTGCTGCTCCTACCTCCAGGTCCCGGATCCCATCCGTAAACGCCTGTACGAGGTTCCCGTCAATAAGCGCAGGCGACGACTGGTATGCCTTCCTGACCAGCTTTTCCACCTCCAGAGCCCACTGCTGCAGAGTTTCTCCGGTGCGTTGTGTCCTGACCTTCAGCTGAGCACGATACACATGTTCAAGGTGCGCGTCACCGAATCTTGCCTCCAGCGCCTCCAGGAGCTTTTCGTAGGTGACGTCTTGCCCGTGTGCCTCCAACACTGACAAGGCCCGGTCGCGAAGGCCTAAGGTTAGGGCGGTTAAGGCCTGTTCTTTAGTCCACCCATTCGATCGCATCACAGCCTCGAACTGGATTTTGTATGCCGACCATGATGACGAGCCATCAAATGGTGGAACCTTAAATCCACGAGGTGAGGGCGCTACAGCCGCTGCACATACAGGTATTTTCACGATTTACGCGGCCAAAATTATTTTAATGCTTAACTGGTATCTAAACACTGTAAATAATCAAACAAACTATTTTTTTTTAATTTTTACTATTATTTTCAAAAACAAAAAAAAATAGAAACATAAAAAACATAATAATTCTAAGTTTTTTGACTTTCTTCGTTATTATCGTTCGTCGTCATTCGTCAGTGGGTAACATTTCTTCTTGGCTTTCTGTAAGGCGCTATAGCACGGAAAAAACTTCTTATTACTCTTTCTTATAATTTCGTACTGTCCTTGTGTCAAATCGGCATCTACAAACATTTCCAAGGCTTGCTTTGGTGTCAAGGAGGGCTGCCCTTTTTCTGATTTCGAATGATAAAATGCCTTTTTATATTTAGTTGCACGTGATGGAGAACTAGTAATATCTTTTAGGACATTTGATGCATCCTTTTTACCAGATTCAAAATTAGAACGAAGTTCTTCAGTCTTGCGCCTCTTGCTCCTTTCACTTGCGTCTTTGAACAACTTGGATGGCCGCCTTGGCCGTTTTTGTGTATCAACAACAGGCATTTCAAAAGTACTATCTAGCCAACACTGCTTGTTTTTTATAAATTTATATTTCTTATAATGAGCTTTTGTCCACCTTTGTACAACTTGTAACAATTTGGTCTTCATTGTAATCTTCACATGACAAAAGATGATCTTTTATATATTTTAATTTGGCATCTAAATTAGGCAAAATATCGTTCGTCATGAGGTCAAATAAGTATTGTTGTGTCACAATCCTTACTCCTGATGCTTCCTGTGGACCTTAATCAAACATAAACTGTGTTAAAAGTCGCTAAAAACATTTTCAATTTTAGACGAAATTTCGCTAAATATCTTTGATCCCTAAAAAATTTATCTAACCGGACATATGCGGACACGATTTTGATAGTTCTTATAAGGAAAAGGATCAAATAATAACCTATATTAAAAATAATAGCCCGATCTACCCCGATACATAAACAAAAACACCAGCAAATAAAAAATATTGAAGAAAATCACAGTATTAAAATGGGTTTTTTATTTATAAAAAAAAAAATTGGGCAAGTGCGAGTCGGACTCGCGCACAAAGGGTTCCGTACCATCATCTATAAAAGAAAATCACGTTCGTTGTATGTATACTTAAATACTTTATAAGTTTCTACCTGTTTATTAAGATCGAGTAACAAATTGCTTCAAAATTACGTTTGTTGTATGGGAGCCCCCCTTTATTATTTACTTTTTTTTAATTTAATTATTTATTTTGAAAGGTTATATACAACTACATATTCTGTAAAAATTTAAAGCGTCTACCTGTAACAGTTAGTAATTTTGAGCAAAATATACGAAAAAAAAACACGTTTTTTGTATGGGACCCCCCTTTAATTTTTTATATTTTTTTATTTTTAGTATTTGTTGTTATAGCGGCAACCGAAATACATAATTTGTGAAAATTTCAGCTATCTAGCTATCATGGTTTATGAGATACAGCCTGGTGACAGACAGACAGACAGACAACGGAGGCTTAGTAATAGGGTTCCGTTTTTTACCTTTTAGGTACGGAACCCTAAAAAAACATGTAGTTTGATGCTTGATCATGACTTTATTTATGTAATATGTAAGCCTCTTACCTTGTCCATCAGAATCCATTACTTTCAGTTCGTAAGAAGAACTTGATAACATAAAAAATCACTTTGTAAGTTTAATATTTAGAAAAGCGCCGAGAATAGATACGTACATTAGATAACACGGTCAACTTCCGACTGACCCCACGGGTGCGGGGTGTGGGCTAGCAGGTAGATAAATCTTGGATATTGTTCCCGTGTTCGTAATCTATTCGCGGAACTCGGTTTAAGAATGATATTGTTATTTTGACATTTTGGACTTTTGGCCGCGTAGATCGTGCAAATACCTGTATGTGCGCTGGTGTCACTTCGAGCCCACGCAACTTCTTCTCCACTTCAGCAACACAGGTCTCGTGGTGGTCGTGTACACGCTTTTCAATGTCGCTGATACGGGCCTCGTGCTGTTGGAGTTCCTCCTTGACCGCCTTCAAGTCCTTCCCCACTGCAGCGCTGAGGTCCTTCATGTGCACCAGCTGTTCCTCCAGACGGCGGGCGTGCTCCTCCTTGTCGCGCTGCAACTGCTCCTCTAGGCGGCGCGCGTGCTCCTCTTGACGGCGAGACTGCTCCTGTTGACGGCGGTCCTGCTCCTCCTTGTCGCGCTGTAGCTGTTCCTCCAGGCGGCGCGCGTGCTCCTCTTGTCGGCGAGTCTGCTCCTGTTGACGGCGGTCCTGCTCCTCCTTGTCGCGCTGTAGCTGTTCCTCCAGGCGGTGCGCGTGCTGCTCTTGACGGCGAGCCTGCTCCTCCTGACGGCGAGCCTGCTCCTCCTGACGGCGGGCCTGCTCCTGCACGAACGCCATCAGAGCCCGATGTCGGGCACCGTCACGGAGTGTGAGGCGCTTGCAGGCTCCACTGCAGCCGCGGAGTCCCCTGGTCCACCAGACGATGGAGTGGGAACGTCTCCGAAGCGTCTCTGGTCCAGGTCTTGCTGGCGCTGGTTCCTGTGGCACTCCTTCAGTTTCTTCTTTCGGCATAACCGGCATAATTTATCCCACTTCTGACACCAATTTGTTACGAGCTGGGGTTCGACGATAAATTATAGCTCACTATGCCACTTAAACTGAACTTTATTTATACACAAACACTATAGGTACACACTTATTTACACTACTAGTAAAAACACACTTATTTGACACTTAATTCTCAACACTAATAAAAACACCACTAAACACTTCCGAATTACTTCCCTTCGCTTCTTGTTTATCGCTCCGATATTCAATTGTCACTATGTGAACTCGCTCGCCCGCCGGGTATTTATACCGGCCGGACAAGCAACGAGTTCTTTCTAGCATATTCCCGAACATTCCCGCTACAGACGAAACATTCTAGCATCGTGGCGATGTTCTAGTAATAACAGCAACGCCATCTAGTAGCTAGTAGACGAAACCGCTTTAAACCACCGATACGTCTAATCTCTTCTAGTTCTATCCTTCACGGATAGATGGCGCCATTCGTAACAATATCAATCATTACGTTTTGTTTATCGAAATTTTTACTCATAGTTCATTTCATAGATTATCTTAATATATAAAATCCTTTCGTTACTGACTGACTGACAGACACGCTACAGCCGAAACTATTGGGCGCAGGAAGCTGAAATCTGGCATGTATGTTCCTTGGGGACCATAGGTGTGCACTAAGAAGGGATTTCCCGAAATTTCCACAGGATCGGCAAAACGGGTAAATTAAAAAAATTGCAGGCGTAGCTGCTGGCGTCCTCTAGTTGTGCATATAACTAAACGGAAACGTTCACTCTTTTCGTTCACTTCTAGGCATTAGTTAAATTATGTTTAACCAAGCATAAAATTTGTTTGTGCAACGTCTTTAAATTATGACAAACATTAGACATAATCTCCTTTTAAGTAATAAAGAGTTAATTTGAAGCTTTCTGCAACTGACTGTACGACTAGTAAATTTAACTATGTAAGCAATACTAACCTCTAGATGGTTTAAAGCTCAGTATCTTAAGAACTTTTTCTTCTAACTTTGTTAAGGCGAGATTGGGATGTACCGCGGTACCATCGGCGTTTTTAGCAGCGATTTTGACTATTTTCTGCTTCGTGTGATTTTTTAAATCACTCCATGCCTATTCGTAAACAAACCAATCGAATCATAAACGGAATGGGTAGTGAGTGAGTCATCGTGACGTTAATATTTACATTAGTCCGGTCAATATACACATTTGAAATAACAAAAATTGCCAGAGAGCCAAATATTGGTGGCGAGCTAGGGTTTACCATTACAAATAAAGTTTTAAAAATCTCCATCGACCCTATGTGTGCTTCTAAAGTTATTCGGGGTCAAAGGTCAAAATTTTAGGTTTTTTGGATTTTTCTTGACAACGGTAACCTTTATCAAAATAAAACCTTTACCAAAGTTGTAGGTCTTAAAATTCTCTACAAAAATGGTTTATTGATTTTTTCCTAACGGCCCTGTCACGACCTTGCCGCTCTGAGCGGTGGCTTAGCGCGGGGCGGCGAGCGGTAAGATCAAATGAATGAAGACGTTCGAAGCACGCCACGAGCCGCCGCGCACAGCGATAATGCGCGTGTTTTTTTTGGCGCGAATGGCTGCGCGGCGAGCGGCGCGGCGGGCGGTGCGGCGAGCGGCGGGAACAAATGTACTGCGACCGAGTCCGACGCCACGACTCCGAGCGGCACAGACAGCGTTACACGAGGGACGAACTAGGCGGTTAAACTATTTGTTAAATATTTTGTAGCGGTAATGAATACGGAGACATTTAACGTCGAAATTTTAAAACGGTCGCGTGTATGGATAGCAACACATCCGCTGTATAAATACAAAAATGTTAATAAAACGTTGCGGGATGTAATGAAGCAATGTTTTACAGAATGTAATGGTAGGTTTTAATATAAATCGCAAACTTTAAAACATTGTGTAATGTACATATGTACCTATTTAGGTACAGACACAGCTACTATGAAAGTTAAAAGGTAATTTACCTACCTACTTAACGTAATCTACGTTGTGTAGGTACCTATTCAACGCCTCATTAATTGCGAATATGTATTATTCCTTTGATATAAAATGCCTACTTGTAAGAAATGAAGATCCAATGTCGACAATTTTGTAGGTATATCGTATAGTTACACAAAGATATTTTGGTTATCGCCATATTTATGGGTAACTCCGTCGGCCCAAATACGTCCACATTTGCCGCTGCGTTTACCGCTGCTGTAGGGTCGTGGCGTGCACGACGCTCTGCCGCGCCGCCCGCCGCGACGCGCGCCGCTTAGACCGATCTCGTGAACAGGCCCTAAGAGTTACCATTCCTGAGATATCGATTCTAAGAGTCACATCAAGACATAAAGACATATTTATTTCTGCATTTTGGTTGTTTACAACACTTATACATGTCAAAACCCTATTCTAGATGAAGCCGGCTTTTCCTAGCTAAATGACTTCTTGAGAAGAAAGGCCGAAACAAACTCAGAGTCATTGCTTTTTTTGTCATTTCATCTCTTCGTTTATATTTATACACTACCTCACAGTTGGCGTAGAAATGTGTGCAAATCATGTAATAATGTGACTCTTAGAACCGCAATATCTCAGGAATGGTAACTCTTAGGGAAAAATCAGTATACCATTTTTGTAGAAAATTTTAAGATCTAAAACTTTGGTTGAGGTTTTATTTTAAAAAGAAAAAATAAATCGACCACTTTGGCCTGCTTTACTCAACTAAAACATATAACTACTAGTCTTAACGATAAAACGCCTATAGCGTCAATATTCTTAGATATGTCTAAGGTCTTTGACTTCGTAAAACATAAGTTACTTATTAATAAGCTAAACCTACACTCGCGTGCAAGCACAGATATAGATCTACATAGATAACGCAACTATCACGATTTGTATTGAAACCAAGCGTGTCGACTTTTTAATACCTACTGTGACGTTGCCTGTATCACGAAGTCGAAGCGATGCGCGATAGTATCGCTTGTGCGATATTCATCGTCTCCTAATACACAACGTCAGATCAAACGTCCGAAGCAAACGCGGCAACGTAATGTGAATAAAGTTTACTTAACGGTAAAACGGACGCGCGGGGACTGAAGTTAGTGGCGACCAAGCTCGACGCTTGGTCGGAGTTCAGACACGCGAAGTGCATGCATTTGCGTTATCTATGTAGATCTATATCTGTGCGTGCAAGTAAATCGACTCAAGCCTTAAATATATTGTGATACAACAGTTAGAATGTTTATTTCTTTGAACTTTTCTCTTAGAGAAACTCTTGGACTGAGGTTATAAATTCCCCTTACAGCTCTTTTCTGCAGAACAAATATTGTATTTAGGTCTGCAGCATTCCCCCAGAGAAGAATCCCATACGACATTAAACTAGTTTATGGGAGGTTGCGTTCAGTATCTAGGCATTCTAAGGACATGTGTTTATTTAAATTACTGAAATTATCCTACAATTTTAAAGCCTAATTACTAAGCTTTAATTATGTTAAACATTATATAGAGGTAAAATAAGGCATTTTTAAGTTATATCACTTTTTATGCGCACTTGAGCCTTGCGTCGATTTACTTGCACGCGAGTGTATGGCATCAGAGGAAACGCGTTAAAATTTCTTGAAAGTTACCTCTCGAATCGTCAGCAATGCGTTGAGATATCGGGTTATTCAAAACAAGGCAAAACAAAGTACAGATCAGCGTATCGCCAGAATAACTGTGGAGTGCCCCAAGGCAGTATATTAGGTCCCTTATTGTTCTTGATCTATATCAATGACTTACCAAATATAACTCCTCACAAATGTATCCTTTATGCAGACGATACCACTATCACCATTTAAAATAGCAATAACAACCCTACTGAGTACGAGAAGGAAATTAACGAAACATTAAACAGAGAAATAACATGGCTCAAAGTAAACAATCTACACATAAACACTAGCAAAACAAAAATGATACAGTTCCAAACATACAATAGCAAACGACCACAACTAAAAATACAACATGAAAGTGACAGTATTGATGAAGTAGACTCTATAAAATTCTTAGAAGTTAATATAGATAAATTCTGTAATTGGAAATCACACATTGAGGAACTTTGCACTAAAATTGATAGGTTTGTCTTCGTATTACACAGGATTATGTGAGTAGCCGGTCTTGATGCGGCTCTACGTGCATACCATGGCTATGTATCTTCAATACTACGATACTGCGTGGGGTAATGTGGGGTAGTTGTGTGGATTCCACTAAAGTATATCGCGCACAAAAGAAATGTCTTAGAGCAATCAGTGGAGCCCATCCACTCGATAGCTGCGTCCCACTGTTTAAGAAATATAAAATTTTACCACTTCCTGCATTATAGTACACATTTGAAATTTGTGTTTTTGTTTTCAATAATATGAATGAGTTTGAAAAATGGTATGATGTGGTAACTAGACCTAGCCGCAAAGCGCATAAACTCTATGCTCCTAACCAAAAATTGCAAATACACTCAAGCAATGCATATTGTATGGCAATCCGCATATTTAACAAATTACCTGAAAATGGGTCATTCTACGTTAAGAGAGCATCTGATGTTAAGAAACGCGGCGCGACGTAAATGTTTAAAATAATGACTTTTTCAGAAACCGAACTATGGAATCAGGTATTTTGTACATTAGTTTAAGATGGCCAGTCAATTATTCTATTTTTACCAGAGTTTTCCTCGACCAGGGGAGATAATCTATACAGGGTAGAGACATGAAGGCCAGGGTAGGATACTTAAAAAGAAAACAGTCATTTTCGTAAGAATCAACTTTATTTAAACACTATTTTGTGATAGTTTGCAATTATCAAATCAGATATTCTTGGGTTTACGCTTATATTACATATTGAAATCAAACTACGGTTTACGGATTCTATACATTTAAACCGAATGATCTAGAAATCTTTTCTTAATTATTACTAGCCGACGTTTCAGTTTCTTTACAGGAATCGTGGTCACCGCAGACTGAGGTAATATTTGTCTTTGTCTTGAATTTGAAACTTATCACAAAGTACCCGAACATTGTTCAACTATTGGTGTTACTATCTATGCAGAATTTGCTCACTGTGTTTTTGTGTCTTCTGTGTGACTTGTGACTGGTGACTTTGTCCTTCTTGGGTTTCATTAGCCTGATAACAGGGTCCCAAGGCGGAGAAACAATTCAACCATCTTCCCTGTTGAATTTAGGGTGTTTTTTTAATTTCACTAGCTTCACGGATCATCCTTGGAATAAAACGGTGTTCCTCTGTTGGTTCCTTGTTGTACATGTTCGCGCACAGCAAACTTGTCAAGCATTTGTGTTTAATGTCAGATATGTATATGTTCCTTAAGTCGAATGCCTATGCTTCTCTTGGTTTGTCCAATGTATGAGAGCCCACTTGGTACTTGGTAGCTCGGGCTGTTTCCGCAACTCCACGTCCTGGCGTGTATTTTACGTGTGGGTGGGAATGGTGTTGTCACTCGAGCCACCCCAGCTCTTCGAGGAAGGCCAGCAGACTCTTGATGTGGCCCACTGCTTCCCTCAGGGTGCTGTGTCTAGTCAGGTACTGCTACACTATACTGTGAGACCTCAGGGCAGTCGAGGAGCAGGGCTGCCGTCTTGTCTGCTGCCGTACAGTCTATGCACAGCGGACTGTCAGTGATTCTTATAGTAAATAGGTGCTTTTAAAGTATTCGTGTCCTGTGTAGGCGGTCGTGAATGTCCGCAGTTGTTGTTTGAACAGCCGGAGGACCTGTTTGGCTATTTTACCGTCTGCTGCGGGAAGAGCCTCCTTGGCCTGCCTACATGTTTCAATACCAATCCAGGACTGATTGTGCTGAGTCCTGGTTTTGTTTCTAACTAGGTTGCGATAAAAACCAGAAAGGAGGGGAATAATGGGGTCAGCTCCCACCAACTCTAAAGTGGCCCTCTTCTAGCAAGTATGTCGGCTGCCTGCGATGAGATCCCACACTCAACAGTCTGTTTCGTAAACCCCGGCCTCTTGTAAGGGTAACTCACTTTTAACAGGTGGTAAGAATTATTGACTTATCTTCGTTGGCGGCTTGTAGTAAATTTTTATGAAGCTCGCTTCAAGATGTAGCCAATCTTGTCGGTCACGCCCTTGACCATGTATGGGAGGACAGCAGGTTATCTTTCTACTGTAGCTGTTTTTTTTGGGGATCTCTGACGTTGTTCGCGCGGTTTTCAAGACGTTCCTCACGAGTTAGTTTTTTTCGGGGAGCAATGATCCAAAAAAAATATGAAATTCTTAAGCTGAAAGACATTATTTAGATTTGTTGATGGGTACTTTAATAGCAGGCAATTACTTTAGAAAATAAACTCTTTCAGATCATACTAACAAAATAACAAAAACTCAGAATATAAAACTACTATACAGGGTAAAAGTCAATTAAACACCATAAATCAAATTAAATAACGTATTGAAGTGAACATATGTCGGCTTTATTTAGGATAATCTATAATATAAAAATGAATCGCAAAATGTGTTGGTAAGCGCATAACTCAACAATGCCTGGACCGATTTGGCCAATTCTTTTTTTTAAATGTTCGTTGCAGTTCAAAGATGGTTTTTACGGTGAGATAAATTCTAATAATTGCCGGAAGAACCCTAAAAACAGCCCTTTTCTTTTTCCCATACAAACGTTTTCTAACTAAAACGTAGAGTCAATTTGTAATTTATTACCGCTGCATAAAGTTGAAATTCGCGAGCGCGTTGATATACTTCTTTGTTTTATTGCAGTTTTGACAGGTTTTTGGACCTGAAGACTCACTGCCGCCCAGCGGGCTTCATGTCAGAAGAAACCCATTGATAATCCCTACTTAGTATTATAAATTCGAAATTGTGTATGTATGTATGTTCCGTTTTCACGCTAAAACGGCTGAACCAATTTTGTTGAATTAATATAGAGATACATATATTGGACCATGGAGATGGATATAGGAAACCATAAGTTGTAAAAATTAAACTGGGAGGGATTGTAGGGAGGGTAGAAGTTTGTACGGCACAAATTTACCTCTTGGAAGTAAGAATGCATGCGCTGATGATTGCTGCGCATGTGCTATCGCATATTTGTAAGTACTGTCACGTCATACCTACATAATGTCATATTGTGCACGTTGATTAAATTGTTTGCATATCTATACCAATATAATAAAGCGAAAGAGTTTGTTTGTTTGAACGCGCTAATCTCAGGAATTACCGGTCGGATCTGAAAAATTATTTTTGTATATCAACCCAGTTATTCCGAAAGGCTATAGGCTAACATAACGCTTCGACTCTTTGGGGCCGGGCAAAAGGCTAAAAAGTCTAAAAGATAATGTCGGCTAATCTCAGGAACTAGCTGTTGGATTTTAAAAATTGTTATTGCCTATGATAGCCTTATTATTCTGAAAGGCTATAGGCTATATAAAATTACGCCACAACTTTTAGTGGCCAGACAAAAATAATAAAATGGTCAAACGAGAAGGGGGAGGGTTGGGTCAAAGGCAAAAAAAGGCTAAACGAACAGGATACTATCTATACTGGTATCGTTTTCGAGATTTTCGGGACGCAGATTAATAATATGAAATTTATTTAGTGATCCAAGATAGTGGACGGGAAATCAAAGATAGTGGATGAGAAAATTTAAAAAATCAACATGGGTATCGCCTTCGATATTTAAGGGGTGGGGAATCGAAATACGACATCTATTTCGTGATCAAAAATGGCGGATGGGAAAATTAAAAAAAATCAATCTTGGTATCGTCTGCGATGTTAAAAGGGATGGGGAATTCAAATACAATATCTGTTTCGTGATTCAAGATGGTGGATGGGAAATCAAAGATGGCGGATGGGAAAAAATATAAAAATCAATATGGGTATCGTCTCTGATGATTTAAGGGATGGAGAATCCAAATAAAACATCTATTTCGTGATCAAAGATGGCGGATAGGAAATCATGGGATTTTTTAAAGTCGATATGGGTATCGTGTCCGATATTTTAAGGAAAGGGGAATTCAAAAACACCATCTATTTCGTGATCAAAGATGGCGGATGGGATTTTTTTAAAATTAATATGGGTATCGTCTCCAGTGTTTAAAGGGATGAAGAATCCAAATACAACATCTATTTCGTGATTCAAGATGGCGGATGGGAAATCAAAGATGGTGGATAGGAAATTTTTAAAAATCAATATCGTCTTTGATGATTTAAGGGATGGTGAATCCAAATACAACATCTATTTCGTAATCAAAGATGGCGGGTAGGAAATCAAAGATGGCGGACGGGATTTTTTTATGGGTATCGTCTCCAATATTTTAAGGAATGAGGAATTCAATATTATACAAAAATCTATGTTTGTTTGTTCATCATTTATAGACTCTGAAATGATAAGAAATTAAGCGCTAAGTCAAAGGTAACTTTGGAAAAGGGACTTGAAAAAAAGGGAATTAAATAAAAACTCTTAAAAAGGCGATACGAAGTTCGCTGGGTCAGCTAGTACATGTATAATACTAATAAAACACTAATATGACACTTCTGTATCCTGCCCTGGACTTAAGGTATCTCCCTTGGCATCTCATGAGGCAGGGGAAATACGGCAGGGTAGAGACGTTTTCGTTGAAAAATGAATACAACCAGAAAAATATGTATTGTTTCAAAAAAACAAACTAACACGGTAAACCAGGCAGAAATTAAAGTAAATAGAAATTACAAGCAAACTTTTACTGTAAATACCGGGTAAATAAAACTTACCAGTGGAGATACTGCAATCACCGTCACATCCGCGCTAGCCGAGTGGCGTGATCGGACTTTCCGCCAATGAGAGCCCGCGAGTGGCTCGCGGGACCGTTATTTGCTAACTTCACTTCAAAACAAATGCTCCAATTTTAACCTTGCAAGGATAAAGTACTTTAACGGCATTTTGAAGCTGACGAAAGATGACCAGGGTAGGAGACTCAAAATACGAGGGACAAAATTTGAGCTTTATTTTTTTAAAGAAAATTAAAGTTATCAGTAAGTTTATTTATGTATTTAACATTGTTATATACTCCACTTTGTTTAATAAATAACGCTCAAATGTTTAATCTATTGGAAATGTTTTAAATTTTAAAGACTCTGTTACAAAATAGTAAAGGGACAGGCCAGGGTAGATACTTTGTTGAAGGCAAACATGCTATTATAACCAAGTTAAGTTAATTTAGGTATTGCAATTTAGTAACATGAAAGTAGGCATTACTTATTATTATATATGTTTGTTATTTCGTACAAATTTTCAAATAACATATGATTTTTTTACGTTGCCACCTATTGTACCTCTTAACGTAGAATCACCCAAATACTAAAGCGCTAAACTGTGGACCATTTAGAAATAAACTTTTTGAATTTCTATTAATGAAATGTTATTATACAGTCAAAGAATTTCTGGAAGACAAAATTGTAATTGTTTGAATTTTTGCCTAATTGACATTGTTATTTATTTATTTTTTTTATTTGACATTTGTTTTTTAATTGACATTTGATTTTTTAATTGACATTTGATTATTAATTAACAATTTAACTCTATATTATTAATGATTATTTATTGACTGACTATTTTATTAATCCATTTATTGTCTGTATCTATTTATTATTCATTCTTGTGACATGCAAATTTTATTAATGTTGAGATTCATACAGTGTGAATGTGATTAATGATAAGACTAAAGTAATAGCATAATAATTTGTAAGACAAAAATGATAATTTAATGTAAAAGAAACATTTGTACGCCGGTCACGGCAGAATACTATGGATTTAAATAATTGTTAACATCTTGTATACAGTATTCCAACAAATAAACTATTATTATTATTATTTTGATAAAACTTACCGTTTTCGAGAAAATCCAAAATACCTTTTTATACATTTGACCCCGAATAACTTTTGAAGCACACATAAGATCGGTGGGTTTTTAAAACTTTAATTGTAATGGTAAACCCTAGCTCTCCACCAATATTTGGCTCTACAGCAATTATTGTTATTTGACCACTATTTTTATGTCTAAATTGACAGAATTACATACAGTACATAATACATACATAGACTCACACCTGTTTCCCGGTAGGCAGAGACTATGGAGCGCCATTTGCAAAGATCTTGACATATCTCTCTTGCTTTATTCACTCCCATCAGATTCCTCATGCATGCTCTTCTTTTCAGGGTGCTTCTAACCTGTCCTGTTTTTAGGATGTCTCCAATCTGGTCAGAGAATGTCCGCCTAGGTCTTCCCCTTCCTCCTGTCCCTTCCACACTTGCCTTATATATCTGCTTGGTCAGTCTTTCGTCATCCATCCTCTCCACGTGCCCAAACCATCTTAGCATACCTTTCTCGATGCTTGTCACTACATCTTCTTTTACCCCACAACACTCTCAGTACATAATAATAATAAAAATATAGAATATCAGTATAATAATATTACTTATCATACCTTTTTCCACTTGTCTACTGTCTTAGCCGAACCGGTCGAGTCCAAATTGAGAGCCGTAGTCAGCTCTTCCCACTTAATCATTTTTTGAATTCTGCCCTCAGGACCAGACTCAGTTCTATTTAAATCACCATTTCTGAAAAAGCGAGATTAAGTTCCTACTTAATATGAACATTGTTTATTAAACCTTTGAAAGGATAAAAAAATAGAAAACTATTCGATTGTTGCTGTTAAAATCTGACGTAAATAACTACCTCAACATATATTCCACCATGAATTCGAATTGGGACGCATTTGTTCTCTGCATAGTATTGGTTCTCACTGAATAATAATCCACATTCATATTAATTAGCACAACACCACACGTTTATGCTTCACGAAATCGAGCTCGAGCGCGGAGTGCGCATATACAAACAAAGGTACTCTGTGACGATCATAGAGATTCTATGGTGACGATTGTGACGAAAACGTCAAAATGGCCCACACGGCCACAGATTATAGACTGAGGAGTCAACTGAGTGACAATATATAAATGTACTCTGTGCTGAGTGAGAGCCAGTGTTCGCTCATCCAATCTCTTTGGTTCGCTCTTATGGTGAACGCACACTTATCCGAGCCGAACGCGTCGAACGCGTCGAACGAAACGAATTTTAGAATTCTTTATATGAAATCTCATGAAACCTCGCACACTTGTCCGCGTCGAATCGTCCGAATCTGGAAGAACCTCAGAAATCCTAGAAGAATTCGAATGACGTCATCAGATTCGGCGCGGTTAGTGCGGTCGATTCGTCCGATGCGCTCGCATTCTATCAGTTGGGTATGACAGAGCAACGCGCGAGTACTATTTCCACATTGTTTCTTCATCTTCCATTAATAAAGCACTGACAAATAAAAACCTCGTCAAGATCCATCACAATTCACATGTAATAACAGTGCGACAGGCGTAAAGGAAATGAAAACCATTTGTTCGATGCGCTCGATTCTTTCGGCGCGGTCGATTCTTGCTAATATGCGAGGCCTCCTTGACTTCGATTCGTTCGACGCGTTCGGCTCGGATAGGTGTGCGTCCACCTTTATAGTCTTTTGTCTAAGTAGTTGTGTCATAGATTATAATATCAGAAACAAAGAAATATAACCTTATTAAGTCATAGTCCAATCTCTCTGATCAGGAAAATGGAAAATATCAGTGCAGATAGCATTGAGATAGCACCACAAGCATAATCAGTAGAGGCCATAGAGATTTAAAGGATAGCGTGGCAGAATCATAGAGATATAAAGGATAGAGTGGCAGAATAGTACCTAACTCAATACTGTGTCGTGTCCGCCGGTGGGAGAGAGAACACAACAGGTTAAAGGCCCCCTGCATCTCTCTCTAACAGTACATGCACAACATCAACATTGCGCAATGGCGTGCTACCTGTAAGTATTATTTATATCAGTTTATCAGTAATCAATAGTTAAAAATATATAAACTTTTTTGTCACTTCAAACTATCTTCGTGTATCAATAAAAACAACTTTTAAACTATTGATTACTAATAAACTGATTTAAATAGTAGTTACAGGTAGCACGCCACTGCGTGATGTTGATGTTGTGCATGTATTGTTAGAGAGAGATGCAGGGGGCCTTTAACTGTTGCGTTCTCTCTCCCAACGGCGGACATGAATAGGCCCCACTCTGCCACTCTATTCTTAATGTCTCTATGCTGCGAACCATCTGCGAACACCAAAGAGTAGGTATACAAATACTACGTAAAGGTGGACGCACACCTATCCGAGCCGAACGCGTCGAACGAATCGAAGTCAAGGAGGCCTCGCATATTAGCAAGAATCGACCGCGCCGAAAGAATCGAGCGCATCGAACAAATGGTTTTCATTTCCTTTACGCCTGTCGCACTGTTATTACATGTGAATCAGGCGCGGTCCGAAGGGGGGGGTCACAGGGGACATGACCCCCCCCAAAATCTAAGGTCAAATTGAAAAATCTCAAAAATTTGCCAAATAATAAAATGAAATTTCTAGCTATCCCCTAACAGCGATAAATTTATAGTTAGCTGACATCTTGTGATGTTTTTATGAACTACGTACGATGGCCAAAATAATTTGGAAATTACATCTTGCTTAGAAACAAGGAACCGAACTACGTAGTTTGGTAATCCTAGCAAAATCGATATGCGTCGTTATGATAAAGATTGTTTAACAATATTCTAATAATGTAATTTGTCGGTTTATTGTAAAGATTCAAGATAAAGGCTGTCTACTTAGTTGTGAATTGTGATTCTTGTTGTTCAGTTTTGTGATTGAGGAAAAAATAAAATATTGTGGAATACTTACTGCATATAATTTAATTTGAATAACAGTGCTTCATTTAATGATAATTTTATAATAATGGTAAGTCATTGTAAGTAACATCGAGCCTTTCCCGCCTTTTTAGCGCAACCGACAAAAACAAAATTTTACAGGAGAAGTTAAATTTTTTAAATATTTTTATACAGAAATGTGCTAATAAAGTAAAATTTGATGTACATTAATGATTTTTAGACATTTACATGTATAATTAAAAAAACACAAATATAATAAATATTTAACCTATTAATTGCGATCCAGATACCTAATTTTATGAGTGTAGTGAGTGACCCCCTCAGGCAGAGTCAGCTGACAAAGCTGAAGACGGAAGATGGCAGAATCGTATCGTCCAAGCCTGAGCTCTTAGAGGAGATCGAAAGGTTCTATGGACAGCTATACACACAACGCAACAACCCGCAAGTACTCCAGCGTCAGACCCTAGAGCTGGATTGACCCGACACTATACCGAAGATATCCCGGACGTCAGCGTGCACGAGATTAGTGTGGCTCTCAAACAGCTCAAAAACAACAAGGCGCCGGGTTATGACGGAATTAAGAGCGAGCTTCTGAAGGCCGGCGGCACACCCGCTGTAGAAGCCTTTCGGAAGCTATTTAATTCCGTCATTCTCGAGGGTAAAACGCCACAGGCGTGGCATAGAGGTGTGGTGGTGCTTTTCTTTAAGAAAGGGGATAAAACCCTCTTAAAGAACTACAGACTACTACCAGCACACTTCTGAGCCACGTCTACACGCTGTTTTCGAAGGTCATCACGAATCGTCTCGAGAGCAAGCTAGACGACTTCCAGCCTCCCGAACAAGCCGGTTTCCGTAAAGGCTATAGTACCATAGACCACATACATACGCTGCGGCAGGTTATACAGAAGTCCGAGAAGTATAACCAGCCTCTATGCTTGGCGTTTGTGGACTATGAGAAAGCCTTCGACTCGATCAAAACCTGGGCAGTGCTACAGTCTCTCCAACGGTGCCGGATTGACTA
Organism: Euclidia mi; assembly: GCA_944739405.2. Taxonomy (NCBI): domain Eukaryota; kingdom Metazoa; phylum Arthropoda; class Insecta; order Lepidoptera; family Erebidae; genus Euclidia; species Euclidia mi. The sequence goes on from OX123190.2 coordinate 52,449,001, forward strand.
CTGATATATCGACGTGCTGAAGTGTTTGTATGAAAACGCCACTATGTCAGTCCACCTCCAGGACCAGAGTTCGAAACCTATTCAACTCCAGCGAAGGTTGAGACAGGGGGATGTCATATCTCCGAAACTGTTTATCACTGCTCTGGAGGATGTTTTCAAGCTTTTGGACTGGAATGGACTCGGCATCAACATCAACGGCGAATACATCACTCATTCACTCACCTTCGATTCGCAGACGATATCGTAGTCATGGCTGAGACCATGGAAGACCTAGGCACAATGCTCGATGGCTTCTGTAGAGTCTCTCAACAACAAGGTCTTAAGATGAACATGGACAAGACGAAAATCATGTCGAACGTCCATGTTGTACCTGCTCATATTCAGGTTTGGAACTCTACACTCGAAGTTGTCGACAAGTATATCTACCTGGGACAAGTAGTCCAATTAGGTAGGTCCAACTTCGAGAAGGAAAGGAAGTCAATCGTCCAATCCAACTCGGTTGGGCAGCGTTTGGGAAGCTACGACATATCTTCTCGTCCGATATCCCGATTCCCGCAGTGTCTCAAGACGAAAGTCTTTGACCAGTGTGTGTTGCCAGTGATGACTTACGGATCAAAGTCGTGGACGCTCAATATGGGCCTTATCAGAAGGCTCAAGGTTACTCAGAGGGCGATGGAAAGAGCTATGCTTGGAGTTTCACTGCGAGATCGAATCAGAAATGAGGAGATCCGCAGTAGAACCAAAGTCGCCGACATAGCTCTCCGGATAGCCAAGCTGAAGTGGCAGTGGGCAGGGCACATAGCTCGAAGAACCGATGGCCGTTGGGGCAGAAAGGTTCTGGAGTGGCGGCCACGTACCGGACGACGCAGCAGAGGTTGGCCCCCCGAAAGGTGGACCGACGATCTCGTCAAGATCGCGGTAGGCGGTTGGATGCGGGCGGCTCAAGACTGGTCTGTGTGGAGAACCTTGGGGGAGGCCTATGTCCAGCAGTGGACGTCGTTTGGCTGATATGATGATGACTGACCCCCTCCAAAATTTCAGGCTGCGACCGCGCCTGATGTGAATTGTGATGGATCTTGACGAGGTTTTTATTTGTCAGTGCTTTATTAATGGAAGATGAAGAAACAATGTGGAAATAGTACTCGCGCGTTGCTCTGTCATACCCAACTGATAGAATGCGAGCGCATCGGACGAATCGACCGCACTAACCGCGCCGAATCTGATGACGTCATTCGAATTCTTCTAGGATTTCTGAGGTTCTTCCAGATTCGGACGATTCGACGCGGACAAGTGTGCGAGGTTTCATGAGATTTCATATAAAGAATTCTAAAATTCGTTTCGTTCGACGCGTTCGGCTCGGATAAGTGTGCGTTCACCATAATGATAACAGAACACAATATCATAGTACAAACAGAATAGTAGAATAGCTTCATACAAATCGGCCGCCGCCGCCGCGCTGGTGTGAATGTATGCGTGAGTCGCCGGGGCGGCGTGTACGCACGCACTTTTCACGCACACAATCTCACGAGCGCGGAACGCTCGGCGCGGATTCAGTACGGGATGCGCCGCGCGTCTGATCGCTCGCATGCATGTAGGTACTACACTGCTCGCCCGCGACCATTGTTTATGTACATTCAGTTTTGTAATAAACGTTATTAATATGAAACAATGTGTTAAACGACAGTAAATTAAACTTGTTACATTTTTCTCGCTATAAAGGGCATTTAGATAGTTATATAACGCTTAGCTAGTCGCTTAGGTATTTGAAAAAAAATATATGCAAGCTTAAATTCTGTAGTATTCCAGCGCAATCACTTAAAAAAAACGGCGAAATAGCGCGCGCCGACAAAGCCGGCGGCGCCGCGGTGTAAAAACGTGACAACCCGTGCGTCATCGCAAGAGTAGGCAATTAACTCGCCGAGCGGCCTTAGCTAGCTTACTATTCTGTTTTTACTATGACAATATACCCTGGCGGGAAGAATAACAACTTCACACAAAAAAAAAACGATACAGAATCGAGACACGCCATCTATGTCGTAACCCCTCAAACTATTTGAACGTTATACGTACGTAGATGTACATATACATATTATTCAGTTCTATTTATAGTATATATATTATGTAGGTAGGTATATCATCTGCGTATTTTGGTTTTAGGAAGCAAAATAAAAAACAGATTTTCAAAAGGATTTTATTTAAAATAATAATATTTTATAGTAAATTACATGTTTTAGACATTATATAAAAGAGTTAACATCTCACATTATAGAACAAATCTGGGGTTCGTTATTTTTAACTTTACAATAGTATTTTCTTTTACACGAAATTTGGTGATAACTTGCCTTTTTATGTTTCAAACACAATGTTATTGTTTTTATTTAAAATATTTATTTACACGCCTTATTTTGACTTCATATCAAAATAAAACCCTAATTTTCAATTTGAATTTGAACAAAACACATTATGATTAAAAAATCGGTCTCGAAATTGTTTCATTTCTTTTCATTTTCTGAGAACCTTTTCCTTAGTGATGTTTATTTTATTCACACCATCAGAAAGTAGAGATTGCAACGAACAAAACGCCACACAATTAAAAAAAAGCTGATATTTAGACGTGAGAATTTTCAATTGAAAATAAGGGTTTTATTTCAATCTTAAGTCAAAATAAGGCGTAAAGTAGTAAGTATGTTTGGAACATAAAAAGGCAAGAACAATTTCACCAAATTTCGTGTAAAAGAAAAGACTATTATAAAAGTTAAAAATAAAAAACCAAAAACTTGGTTATTTGAATTTTTCACATAAATTATGACGTTATGTGAATAAAGTGTAAATACAAAAGTTGTACATCTTTTTATTACCTACAACTTTGCCATTGACGTTTTTCCCGTAGGACTTGTAGTTTTGCTGGCAATCGAGATAAATCCATTTTTAACCCTTAAAATCGCAACCCCATCCACTTCCCGATCTCAGATCGCCCGTAATTTATTTTTCCTTTGATGATCGCTATATTCTCTTCCTTCTCCAATGGGTTTCATCCTACTGTAATTTTATTTTACTTTTTACCGTTTTCTAACGTATCTGCACTGGTCTAATAATATATTGATACAAAATAGAAGAACGTTTAAAAGTCTAAATGCAGTTGTGAACTATAAGTAATGCGGTTGATACAGCAACACAAGCAAACTTACAGGACACATAATATTTTCTTGGGTTTACGCGAATGTTACACATTGAAATTAAACTACAGTTTACGGATTTTATCGCGTTACATTGGTTTCACTGGTTATTAGTTATTACATTTAAACCGAAAGATCTAGAAACACAGGATCACAGGACACATTCTAATTATTTTTATTTATGCTTTAATATATTTATTTTTCTCTTTAGGGCTGACATACTTGCTTCCTCTGTAAATTGCCGATTTTTCAACACACAGAATCTTTTGACGCAAATGTGGAAAATGCTATTTATAAGATAAGATAAATTATTATTTTTATGATCTGGACAGCTATTTAGAAAATCAAAGTTTATTGAATTTATTAAAAGTGACTGAATTTTGTCCTTTAAATTATTTTTGTAACCTTCAGTTTCTAAAAAAATATTTATAACCGTTGCGCTACTTTCCACACAGTTAATTAGGGCTTTTGATGCATACACTAAAGATCGTTTTAAGTCACTATATTCTTTAAAATCAATAAAAATGTGAGATATTTCTAAAGTCTCAGAAACAAAAATTGTTTTACATGTTTCACACTTGTTTGGGTTATTCTTTACTATAAAACCACAAACATATGCACATGCTTGGATTTCACCACTATTTTCGTCAACACTTTTTTCAAATGTTTCATTGACATTTGTTTCAAAATTTAATATTGCATTTTCAGTGCATTTATCTGTGGCTGACAACAATACTTTATAATTTTGAAGTATTGCTTGATTTTCATCATTCTCACAATTGCCCATTGTATAATGTGATAAATTGCTAAACACAGCTGTTTTAAGTGCAGCAATAAATTGTCCAACGGTGGGATTCATATTGCTGCCACAATTGGCTCGGATACATCCAAATAAATTTTCAATCGGGTCTTGCTGCAACCTTCTTGTTTCCAAGCTCTTTACAGATTTATACTTATTTGAAAGGTTTCTCCAGACTCGCTCAATGCCATTTAGGGACCATATCCAACCTTCTTGAGATGGTGGCGCAGTTCGGCATCCCAAGAATTTCAAATTTAAAAAAATATTTTCATACTTTTAAAATGGTTCAAATGCTGTGAATCGTTTTTCAAATTGGTTGAAAATGGCTTCCCTCTTCTTAAGTCAGGTGTACAGACGTTAACACAATCAAATAATTTGTCCATATTGGATATAACATTTGCTGTGGTAAGTGCTTCTGTTGAAAGTTCACCTGAAAATAATATGAAACAAAATAACCTCTATATAATAATAACTAGAGGACGCCAGTAGCTACGCCTGCATTTTTTTAATTTACCCGTTTTGGCCGATCCCGTGGGAATTTCGGGAAATCCCTTCTTAGTGCACCCCTACGGTCCCCAAGGAGCATACATGCCAAATTTCAGCTTCCTGCGCCCAATAGTTTCGGCTGTAGCGTGTCTGTCAGTCAGTCAGTAACGCAAGGATTTTATATATTAAGACTAGAGGACGCCAGCAGCTACGAATGCAATTTTTTTTAATTTACCCGTTTTGGCTGATCCCGTGGGAATTTCGGGAAATCCCTTCTTAGTGAACATACATGCCAAATTTCAGCTTCCTGCGCCCAATAGTTTCGGCTGTAGGGTGTCTGTCAGTCAGTCAGTAACGCAAAGATTTTATATATTAAGATATTATGAGAGTGAATGAAGCAAAAGAGATATGCCAGGATCGTAGCAAATGGCGGTCTGTAGTCTCTGCCTACCCCTCCGGAAAACAGGCGTGAGTCTCAGCGACGTAGCCTCATACGACACCTTCGGGATGAAATAGGGTGGTGACACTCTGTATTCTTATTCCGGCACCATATGGATAGTCTCACAATGAAGGTATAAATAAGTTTGTACATATGTGAAAAGGAGGTATAAACATTTTTTATTGTATAAAACAAAAAAGAAGTAATATAGATAAATAAGGACGCCAGTAGCTACGCCTGCATTTTTTTAATTTACCCGTTTTGGCCGATCCCGTGGGAATTTCGGGAAATCCCTTCTTAGTGCACCCCTACGGTCCCCAAGGAGCATACATGCCAAATTTCAGCTTCCTGCGCCCAATAGTTTCGGCTGTAGCGTGTCTGTCAGTCAGTCAGTAACGCAAGGATTTTATATATTAAGACTAGAGGACGCCAGCAGCTACGAATGCAATTTTTTTTAATTTACCCGTTTTGGCTGATCCCGTGGGAATTTCGGGAAATCCCTTCTTAGTGAACATACATGCCAAATTTCAGCTTCCTGCGCCCAATAGTTTCGGCTGTAGGGTGTCTGTCAGTCAGTCAGTAACGCAAAGATTTTATATATTAAGATATTATGAGAGTGAATGAAGCAAGAGAGATATGCCAGGATCGTAGCAAATGGCGGTCTGTAGTCTCTGCCTACCCCTCCGGAAAACAGGCGTGAGTCTCAGCGACGTAGCCTCATACGACACCTTCGGGATGAAATAGGGTGGTGACACTCTGTATTCTTATTCCGGCACCATATGGATAGTCTCACAATGAAGGTATAAATAAGTTTGTACATATGTGAAAAGGAGGTATAAACATTTTTTATTGTATAAAACAAAAAAGAAGTAATATAGATAAATAAGTCTTAAGAAAATCGAATATTTTGCTACTTAGGTAGTAAAAACTTAAATTACCTTGTGAAATTTTTGCATACATTCCAGCAGCTACTGTGTGGCTCAGTACTTGTGCAGCAAGTCGGACTTTCATTTTTTGTTTAGTATTGGGATTTAAGTGTTCCTGTTTTAAGGTAGGAGCAAATACAAAATTTGGGTTGCTATTGTCAAACTCATAAAATGTTTTAATGTGACTCTATTTAGCAATACCTGTAACAAAAGGCAATTTATATGATAAGTTTTTTTATTAGAAAATAATATTTTCCTGTGTTCATTTCCATAGTGCGTACTTTCCGTGATTAAATCCAGCTTCAGTGTAGTCTTTGTAAATTATTAATTTTGACCATATCTTTTTATCGGGCTGACTGAGGACCCTGATTTTCAGTATCTGGTATAAATTTCAATTTGCTAGGTCCACCCGTTCCTGAGAAAATCGGTGGTAACACAAGGACAGAGAGGCGGACAAGAAAGTGATCTTATAAGGGTTCTTTTTTAACTTGTGAGGTACGGGACCCTAAAACGGTACTTATTTATAATTACACATTAATTTCTTATAGCCGATAGCCAAGTGGATATACCAACAGACTGCCATGCAGCGGGTATCGGGTTCGAATCCACGGCGCGCACCAATGACTTTTCGGAGTTATGTGCGTATTGAATGGTTAATTATCGCTTGTCCCGTGCCTCGGAGAGCACGTTAAGCCGTCGGTTCCGGTTGTCATGATGATCTTTGACAGTCGTTACAGGGCGTCAGTACCTTCTAAATAAACTGACACTAGTCTAAACCATGGAATATCGCTATCCCTTCGGGATGCGGAGGTCAGACTGGCAGTCGCTCTGTGGAAAACCTAATATTCAGCCAAATCCGGTTGGACTAGAAAGCGGACCCCAGATGGAAACTGGGATAACGCTAAGAGGAAGAAGATTAATGTCTTCTTACCAATTACACTTTTTTCATTACAGGTGACGTTGGTTGAACATTTTATATCATATTTCAGAAACATGTTCCTAAAACATTTTAATAGGTGTGGTGTATCAAATAGAGTGACCACTTCTCTATTTTCATATACTATATATGGCTGCTCGACTGATGCTCCCAAGATGCTTAAAGCTCTTTTATTAACACCATCTAAATCACATACAGTGGTGGCAATGTTTAGTCCAGCTTCAAAGCAGTGGTGTAAAACCTGAAACCGTACAGTTTTAGTGAATACATCATTTCATCATCATCATGATCAGCATGTAACAGTCCACTGCTGGACTAGGCCTCTCCTTTGAAAAGAGGAATTGGCCTACTATACCACGCTGGCCAAACGGGTTGGTATAGGGTTTGTATCAAGTTTTCCTTCTCTTGCAGTGCTGATCTCTGCATAGTATGCTCCCTCTGTCGGCTCTTACGACACCCACGGGATGATATGGGGTGGTGACAATCCGTATTCTTAATCCGTCACCACACGAATCCATAATCAATATTGAAAAATATAAAACCGGGCAATAGCGAGTCTGACTCACGCACCGTGAGTTCCGTACGCAAATTTATGTGTAAGCTTGTAAGTACCAAAATTGACCTAGGTCGAAATGTCAAAAATGTATACCAAACAAAAGCAATTAGTAAAGGGAAAATTCCGAAAAATGAAAATCATTGAAAATTAAGGTAAATTTTGGTACTTATAAGTTTTCGCAAAATCTAAATTTGCCCATTATTGATGAGTTGACTCAGGTACCTTGATTTTTATAATATATAGGGAGTATAGACCTCAGTATCGAGTAAAAATTTCAACTTGCTAAGTCAACACATTCCTGAGAAAATCGGTGGTGCCTCGTGGACAGACAGACAAACGGACAAGAAAGTGATTTTGTGAGGGTTCCTTTTTATCTTTTGAGGTACAGAACCCTAAAAAAGAGAAATACAACCAAACTGAGAACCTCCTCATTTTTGAAGTCGGTTAAAAAAATGTTTAATGTCACCAAAGTTGTTCAACTTGTAAATTTTTATTAGTAAAATAACACGAACCAACCCTAAAAAAGCAATTAAGTAATATAAATATATCTTACCTCTTTTATTAGAACTGCAAGCCTGTCTGCAGTAACAGACCCTCCAGAAAAGTAATAGGCAACTGGTTGTTTCACTTTTCGGCGAATTCCACCAATCATGAAAACAAGTGCATATGTTGCTATTTGAGATGATCTTCCTTGCAATGCATGGTCTTGGAACCATTCAATTAGATCTTCTTTTTTATTATAAAATAAATTCTTCTTGATCGACATTTCGTCAAACATAAGGACGAATTCATTTTCCGAAGGACTTTGTTGTTTAATGGCTTTATTTAGCACACTGAAAATTTTTGTATTTATGCCAACATTCAAGTTAAATTTGTTCAATAAAGACTTTAAGGTACTGGGTGCAGGCAAGCAAACCATTCTTCTTAGCAGCCTATAATTTCTTGGTGAATTTTTATACAACCTTAGGGCTGTAATTTTGCAGTCTGTGTCCCATCTACGGCCTTTAGATTTCTTTTTTAAATTGTGCAGCTGTCCTTGTAGTAACAATGCAAATGAAGGTGTAAGCTTGCATTTCAGTACTTCATTAACAGAGTTATTTTTATTCAACTCATTTAAAAACGACTTGCTTTTTAAATTTTTTATTGCTTTTTGAAGTCTGTTTATTTTTAATAAATGCTTTCTAAGCTTTGCAGTTAAGTGCTTTTATTTTTCATTAGAAACTGGCTTTCTAACAACTTGTCCAGTTGTCTCATTGACTTCAGTAGCAGGAACTGTAGTAGACTGGCATGAGATTTCAAAGTTTATATTCTTTGATAATGGTTGTAATATTCTTGATGGACCAGCTGTGGGCTGAAATATATTTCTTTGTTCCGTTCCACCCACAACAGTGTTTATTAACACCTGAAAAATATACATATAATAGTTTAGTGCATAGTTTGACTTAGCTATTGCTTGAAACTGTTGTCTGAAAATGATATCAACTATTATCATCAATATTTGTGTCAAGTTGCTTTTGGAAGAGGAATAGTTAATCCATAACACATTATTTGCAGAAAACATACAAATTGCAGCAACTGGAGTCCAAGTGTAAGAATACTAAAACGTATGTTAAAATGTATGTTATTAACTAAAAAAATGTCACTAACCTTGTCACATTCCTCATCTGGTACTGCAGTTTTAAACAGCTTCCTATCAATGAATGATGTGCTTCTAAAATGTTTACAGCACAACATCAAATGTTTAGAAAACAGCTTAGCTTGGAATGTGGGCGGAGACCAAGAATCATTTGGGAAACAGTATTTTGCCCATAATTCACACCTGAAAAATGAACGATTGATATTATTAGCTTTTCAAGAATACAAGTGACTTAATATTATTGCTTAATTGAAACTCACATATTTATATTAATAATTATTTATTTTTATGACACATTGAATGCATTTAAGTATGTCATAATTAAACATCGTTATCCAGCGGGCCAAGGTCGTGGCATTCGACACTAGGGTTGCCGCGCGTACCCATATAGCATGCACATTTTTTTAAAAATAATAGTTTAATGTTATTACTTGATATCTTTATGTAATTAAGAATTGAAATAAATAAAAAATATTTCAATTTGTCCTTGTGTACCTTATTAAAATATCAAAATTAAATTATATTTTAATAATCACTCGTAACTAAATCAATACAAAATAATAAATGTAGGTTTTTCGTTAGAAATAATTTTAAAATGAAACACAAATATTTTTCAATTACTTTTTATTGAATATTTTTTGTTAAAATATTCCTTGAAGATATTTACGTCTACTTGGAATAAAAAACCAACAACTTATTTAAACTGCTTTCTGTTAGTTTAAGATGTCTGCTGAAAAAAAAAAACATTTTAAGTAAGGTAAAAGCACTAATGCTTGACACTGAACTAATAGATGACATTTTCACAGAAAAATGCTTCTAATAAGAAAACTAATCATTTAAATAACATTGTTACTGATGTTAAAGATACCTAGTGCTATCTATGATACATGTACAAAAGCTTGTATACATTCTGAAGCAAATTTCAAAATTACATCAGTTTACAACAAACAATCTGAGTAGGTTGGCATGTTGCGCGTCATTCTTAGCGTTTTTCGTAAGGCAACTGACTTTTAATAGGTATGATTTTTTCTTATATTTATGATTATAGGCTATTGTTGGTTTCAATATTAAAAATATATGAAATGATTGATTTATTAGGACCATCTCCTTGTTACTTTGGCTTGTTTTTTCATAATTTTTAAGTGGTGTCTACTATTAGTTCCCGAAATCAGCCAAAACCTAAAAGATGACACATGTGTCATCTACTAGGGTTACATCTAACTAATTTTTTTGCTCATTTTAATGCAAATTTTGCCTTATTTTGTAGCAATAAAGTTCCTGTCTTAGTTTCATTTGTTTTAATCTACTCTAACTAAAAGTAGACAGTGTCAACTATTAGGGTATACTAGATGTCAAATATTAGTATTTAGTGTCAACTATTAGGGTATAATAGGTGTCAACTATTAGTATCTTTAAATATCAGTGCAGTTCCCCTGATAGTGCCCATCCACGTGACAATTTTGACAAAGTCTCTTGCATAATTATGAGTAAAGTCATGTCAACTATTAGTGCCAATTGATGTCAATTATTGGTGGATTTGGTTTTCGACACTGTCATCTTTTAGTGTTAACGACAAACCTAAGAAAATTTAGATTTTTGTTGAAAATACAGTAGCTTTTAAATAATTTATATAAAAAAGTCAAGCTCTGAATGTTGCTCTAATTGTGAAAATATTTATAACTGTACTTTTTTGATAAATACCTTTTTATAATTGAGAATGAAGTTTGATTTGTCCTTAATGTGTCAAGCATTAGTGCTTTTACCTTAAGAAAATGACCGTTCGACTTCATTTGACATAACAAAGACGTATTTATTTTAAACTTGTGAAATAATTTGAAAAGTTTATATTGTTAATTTTTCAGTTAATGTTAGTGTTGCCAATTTTTAAAATATGTTAACTCTTTTTAACATTACAACAAAAATATGAAAGTAAAGAATAGATTAAAACATATTTTTAACATAGATGCTTGTAAACATTTTATCCAATATATGACGACTGCGAAATAATAATTTAATATATTTGAAAATAATTTCGCCTTGACTTTCAAATTACATTGAAGTAGTAAAGAGTAATTAGTGAAAAAGTTATTACAATACGAAAAAAATTACAATACTATATAGCTATACTTTTAAAAAAACATTTAAAACTATAATATATTTTAATTAAATAAAGGTATTGTACGATATAACATAATCGAAAAAGCTTATTAAATGTATGCACCTACGTGACGCATACGTATGACAACCCTATTGCCGTGCGCTACCGCACTGCCACCATTTTTACCCGCCCGATAACGATGTTTAGTCATAATACATAATGTTGTGAAAGAATGGCTGGCATGGCTGGATTCAGGAATTCTATGGAATGCCTGAATAATACGCATTGCTGATAATTAGTGGATTATCAGGTAGACACTTCAATGACTAATATGCATTTCAAACAGTATAGGTACATAATTAGCCCTATTTTGAACATACTTTATATATGCTTACTAGATAGATTATAACAGATTATGATTTTTATAATATGCATAAGTATAGTTCATAGAGACAACAGCTTATTCAAATGTGATCATGGTTTCAAAAGAAAATGTGTATGTAGGTATAGCTGCTGCGATATAACGTAACCTTATGGATTGAAATCAAACAACTGTTTACGGATTATATACCGCGATAAAATCCGTAAACAGTTATTTGATTTCAACGTGTAACATTCGCGAAAATATTACACATTACTGTAACCTACTGGAATAGAATTTTACTACATACCGCAGGCTATTTGTTCTGCCAGGTCTTGGCAAACGATGCAGAGTGATCGTGAGATCTGTAGCAGGGGAACATCCACACTTGATACACTTTCTTTCGTTTTCTTTCATTGTGAATATAATTTCACAATCGAGTCTCTATCTCACAAAACACGCAACACTAAAATACACCAAAACACTAAAACGGAGGAACACGAAGCTCTACGCAACGTTTGTAATGTGAAGGCAAAATGAAAAATCGTTTATTTGTAGCAAATAACTTATAACGATAATGGCAAAAGATTTTCTTCTAGTTTTCAGATTTGACATTTGACAGCATGTCTTTTTTATTTTAAAAAATTTTTTTTTAATGCAGATGTTACCAGAAGAAAAATGGATTTATTATAAAAAATATTTTAATGGTAACATTATTATCTCTCTCCCTCGCTCTTTCAAACCCCCAGTACATTTAACCATGAAGTATAACCATATCTATACCTTCATGCATTTAACATTGCTCTTTGACAGTTGACCGGGCCTGCTGGCGGGATAATGATATATTTAAACCTCTCTGCACAACTATGACATGAGTCATGACCCAAAGAAATTGGATAGGTATATACAATACATAGAAGTAGTCCCAGTACTCAGTAGGTACTTACAAATTGAACACAGTTAACTGACGTGTAAGATTCAATGTAGACATTATGTAGGTATGCCATCAAATTAAATAACCTTCAACTTCAACTTTGATTAAAATGGCTCCATCGTTCATTCAGCGATGATTTTGCCAATGTCAGGGTTGAACAAGAGATCAAAACTATAGTCCGTGCCACGAGAACATAGACTTTTTGTAAACAAAGAATTTCTACTACAGACGGTTCACAGTTATTTTACCTCTAGCTGTTAGATTGGCCAACCTGGGCGTTGTGTTGCTATATTTAGTATACAATACTCCCATTTTAAATACACGGTATTATCTTCTTGGGTTTACGCGAATGTTACACATTGAAATTAAACTACAGTTTACGGATTTTATCGCGATGATGTATTGGTTTCACTAAGTTATTACATTTGAAACTAATGATCTAGAAACTATATTTTTAATTTATCACTAGCCGACATTTCGAATTCTTTACAGAATAGGGTATTTTACCCCATGTGAAAAAATATATAATAACGTATATTTAAGATAGTATTACCAGAAAATATACGGAATATATTAGTTACAGCTCATAAAATGAATAAATAGAATTTTAAAACCATTTTAAAGAATTCCGTTTTAGTATCTGTGATTTAATCACACAAAACGGCAGTCGCCATGACGAATGTCATTAACGTCAAATGACGTCATAAACTTAGTAGAATTTTAAACAACTAAACCACGTGACTGTCAAAAAAGCAAGCAATAAACGTTGTTTACTAATATGTTGCGTAAGCAAGATGGCTTCCTACGTTTTTGTCTGATAAACCGCGAACATTTAAAATGTAAATTTAAAAGTTGTTAAAAATATACTTATCAACTGAATATAATTTTTGTAATTTTTCTACTACTTTTTCTAAGTCATAGGATCATCTTGAGACACTTTTCAAAAAATGGTGTAATACCCTATTCATGTTCACGGCAGACTACGCGGTATTGCTTAAAATGTACTTATTTTTTTATTGCCTACGCGATCGTATTAAATATTTGGAAGTAATGTTTGTAACAAAACCTCTTGATGGCTATACGCATGTACATTTATTTTCTAACAAAATAAATAATTTCCTATGAAGATAAATAGTTATAATAAAAACTTTGTCTATTTAATATACAAAGGTAAACGCATCATAATTACGTCAATGTGAGGTTTTAGTTATCAAATACAAAAATTGCAAATTTAATTTTCATATATTTTTTTAAATGATCCCTGTTACTGCCAATGTTATGATGATTCGTAACTGCAGTCAGATTCTCGTACTACCAATGATGATTCGTAACTGCTGTCAGATTCTGTATCAGATTCATAATTTAATTCTATTATGAACCTGTCCATTTCAGCATCCGTAGACCCATCTGTTTCACGAAGCTTGTTTTCAATATGGCACACATGTTTGCATTGTTTTATCCAGTCAAGCCAGAAAAGCTTCTTCAGCTAAATTCACAATGTTGGTTGCCTCCTGTCCTACATTTTTGCTTGTGACGCGCCTTTTAATGAGACTCCACATAAATTCAATTGCATTTAGCTCCCAGTGGTATGGCGGTAATCTAACCACTTTGTGGCCATGAGCTTCAAGCATTTGATCAGTTTCATATATTGGAGCTTCTTTATGGTCTCTTATAATTTCATACAGTTGAGCTTTCACCATGGTAGGCAGATAAGATAACCCCTTATTTGTGATCCAGTTTTGCATTTCAGCTTTAGTAGAACTTAATGTTGGTACCTTGTTTAACTTGACTGTGTGATAAGGGGCATTATTCATAACAACTAACTATTAGACGGCAAATAAGGAATTAGTATTTCCTGGAGCCATTTCATGAAATTTGTTTTATTCATGTCATCATGGTAGTCACCCGATTTCGACTGGGATTTAAATATTAATAAAGCGTTTGGTATAAACCCTATTTCACCAACCGCATGAACAATTATCCATCGTGCACCAGCGGAATCGTTTTTAAGACACCCTTTTTCATTTTCTATTTGCCAGCATTTACTACTACTACTTTAGTACTAAATACTCCTGAACCCGTACCTGTATCAAATGATTGTTACAGTTGGACATTCTAGTTTGCACTAAAATTGGGTAAAATGTTATGCACGGGTAACCCTATTTTACATATCTGTCATCACAGAGTACCATTCCAACATAAAGAAAATAAACACTGACATTTGTCAAAGGTAAAATCAAAGAACCTCTCTGGGTAAAATAACTGTGAACGGACTGTAAGTGATTTAGCGATAGTGCTGTCAAAAACAAATAATGTCAAATCTAATGAGTGCAACGGTACACAGATACATGTCATTGGAAAATAATATGTCAATGGATCGGGTTTCTATCGATATTATGCTCTGTCAACAGGATTTTTTGATGTTTTGAGGTACTGACGCCTAGAATGTCAACATTTGTCGACGACCGGTTGGCGCAGCGGGAGTGTAAGCGACTGCTACGCCGAAGGTCGCGGGTTCGATTCCCGCTCAAGTCAAACATTTGTGTGCATGAACATGGGTGTTTGTCTTGGTCTGGGTGTTTCTATGTATAATATGTATTTATTTACAAAAAAAAAGTATATATGTATGTTTATCCATTATCTAGTATCCATAGTACAAGCTTCTGCTTAGTTTGGGACTAGATGGTGTTGTGTGAATGTGGTAGAATATTATTATTATTATTATTTGGCGTTAGTTTATTGAAATATTACATTCTTAAATTCTTATGTAATTTACTAGCTGAGTTATCTGTAATATTATTCATTGTTGGTCAATAATTTAATATTTTAAGATAGTTAGGCTACTTTGCAAATGATTTAAGGTCTATGATTAAAAAAAAAATCATGTCGATATTAGAGTAACATGTATGTACTCTATCCTTTATGTACATGGTACTCTATTTTTCCTTAATTAACAGAATAAATTACGTGTAAAACGACAAAAATATCGGCAAATTTATGAACATTCGACCATTTAAACACAAAATCAAAAATTTTAATTTCAGTAAAATTTAACAATATAAATTTAAAAGAATAATGACATAATTAGGCATTGAAAAAATAAAGACTGTTCAAGAAGTATAAAATCTAAAACACAACTGTTTGAAAAAAGGTTATGAAGCCCTGAATGTTTGTTTCATGGCAGAATAGTACCTAACTCAATACTGTGTCTTGTCCATATATCTCTATGGTCGTGTCCGCCGGTGGCCGGTGGGAGAGAGAACGCAACAGGTTAAATAAAGGTGCTTCTAATGGTGAACGCACACCTATCCGAGCCGAACGCGTCGAACGAAACGAATTTTAGAATTCTTTATATGAAATCTCATGAAACCTCGCACACTTGTCCGCGTCGAATCGTCCGAATCTGGAAGAACCTCAGAAATCCTAGAAGCATTCGAATGACGTCATCAGATTCGGCGCGGTCAGTGCGGTCGATTCGTCCGATGCGCTCGCATTCTATCAGTTGGGTATGACAGAGCAACGCGCGAGTACTATTTCCACATTGTTTCTTCATCTTCCATTAATAAAGCACTGACAAATAAAAACCTCGTCAAGATCCATCACAATTCACATGTAATAACAGTGCGACAGGCGTAAAGGAAATGGAAACCATTTGTTCGATGCGCTCGATTCTTTCGGCGCGGTCGATTCTTGCTAATGTGCGAGGCCTCCTTGACTTCGATTCGTTCGACGCGTTCGGCTCGGATAGGTGTGCGTCCAGCTTAAACGGGCAACATTTTTCCGCAATATGTGGCTGCAACACAGTGGCTGGCAACATTGCTAGCTATCCCGGCCAGACTATGCAATATTGCTGTAATATCCTGGCCATGTAGCCAAACATTTTTGGTGTAGCCACATGTGGCCGACATTGTTTTGAGGGGTTGCCGGACGATCGCTGAGCTGTCGATATTCTGCAATATTGCCCGGCTAGTTTCTATTGTTGTTTCAGTCGCACTCTATAGTTATGACATAGTATATCCTTTTCTAGGTGACATGAAGTTTGCTGCGAATGACGTCGTGATTATGGCTATATTCATTTGGTTATGTTGTCATCACACGTCATGTTGACGTTGATGTTATAGTATTTTGTAACTTCGTCGCATGAAGGTATAGATAAACATGGAGGCCACAGCTGCAACAAAGCCTTGAGTCAAATACCTACATTTCTCTATCTCACTCTCTGTGGTCTGACCTCTCATTTTAGCGTGGATTTAGTATTGCTATCTTCTTATTAAAAACTCCGACTTTAAGCTCTTAAAAAGAGCCGACATATTAAGCAAATCAGAAGTTTACACGGTCAATTAATGTGTATTTAAATCAAGAGTTGAAATCCAATCACTTGTTAAAACTCCCAATATTGTAGGTCTCGAACGCTTATAATCATGGTTGGCGAGACAGTGAATTATAATCCCATTTCCTAAGGATTTGGTAATGTGGCAACATTGGCCACCATATGTCAAGTAAATCTTGTCAATATGGCAGTGGTTGGTTGAAAAGAGATGGTATGACCACAGTGAGCGAGATAGCGATACATCATTTGAGCTTCAAGTAGGTATTCGGAGTGCGGTCTCCATGTTTATCTATAACTTCATGCAAAGAGTATACAAATACTACGTAAGAAGAGGCGGATGTGCCATAGATCATGCGAGACTTTCAGCTTTGTATGAAACGTGCAGGGAGAACTCGTACCAACATAAAGATACTAATTGACATCGTTTTTATGTTGTCAGCATTGTCATATTTGTCAATATAGGGATGTACCCTCTAGAGATTAACGAAATATCGATATCGATAATATTCGGTAAGAAATAATTATAATAATGTTTCGACTAGAATTATACTTTTCCAACACAAATAAAAGATGTATTTAATATTTATGTGTTTATTCAAACAAATAAGCCTATTCTATAAATCTATTCTAGATTAGCGAAGAAAAATGCGCAGAACTAAAAGATATATGTACTCGTATGTACATGTAATGGAAAGGTTTTCAACATTTCTTCTGTAATAGGATTTAAAGAAATGTCTATAGATACAAGGCACAGCTGTTTTTCTGACTTGAGTTCCCTTTTTTTTAAGTCTTTCGGCTTAAAATGCTTGCCACACACATATTTCAACTGATGTAATTTTTCAATGGGCACATAAATCAAGTCTTGGTTTCCAGTTGCAGCTCCCCATTTTTACATCTAAAAAGAAAAAAGAATAGAATTTTTAGTCCTTGTGCCAATTTCTAATAACGGATTATCGATAACTGACAGGCAGCACTATTGTTTACCTACAAAGTACTAGGATATGAAACTTTAGAATATTTCCTTATTTTTTATGTTTCATTGAAATATATCACATTATATAACATTATAAATATTCATTGATCTTTATTTAGTGACATTTTGCCATAAATACCTACCCTTTTTCATTGCTTGACCGGCATGTTGTTGTATGCCATATTTCGCACGTTATTTTGCTTGTTTTCATTGCGCTCCTTTCAATGCTAATCAAATATATATAGTAACACTAACACTAGAAGTGTAAAATCACATTTATTTGGTATACACAAACCACTTTTGCAGTATGTTTTTTACGTTTTATAAACAAACTACATAACGCGGCCATAGATGTGTGAATAACATGGATTGGACGTACCTACGAAGTTAGCGTGCATACCTATGAAACGTATGCAAATAAAATGGCGTCCATTAGGGTTGGGCGCATATTAGGCAACGCAAAGCATATATCGACAAGTTTTTTTGTTATCGACAAAGTTTAGCACCTTTAGGCATCATTCGCACGAGGATTTAAAAAACGATTGCGTTGAACTCTGGCGTAAGCACTTTTAAAAGCTTGCGATGAGAGCGTTCATACCAGCACTAAAATCACTGTTGTCTCGGTTCAGTAAGAAGTCGAAATTATTAAAGCTAACGTACTAGCGAATGCGATTTGTGTTGCTAAAAGATGAAAAAGAAAACTATATTTTTTAAGTTTTTGAAGGGTTCTTACTTTTTCTAGTAATAAACTACAGATCTGTGAATAACATGGATTGGACGTACCTACGAAATTAGCGCGCATACCTACGAAATTATGTGGAAAATAAAATGACTGCCGTTGGGTTAGACCATAGAGATATTAAGAATAGAGTGGCAGAGTGGGGCCTATTCGTGTCCGCCGGTGGGAGAGAGAACGCAACATTAAAGGCCCCCTGCATTTCTCTCTAACAATACATGCACAACATCAACATTACGCAGTGGCGTGCTACCTGTAACTATTATTTAAATCAGTTTATTATAGTCCGTTCACAGTTATTTTACCTCTAGCTGTTAGATTGGCCAACCTGGACGTTGTGTTGCTATATTTGGTATATAATACTCCCATTTTAAATATACATTATTGCTAAAAATGTACTTATTTTTTTATTGCCTAAGCGATCGTATTAAACATTTGGAAGTAATGTTTGTAACAAAACCTCTTGATATTGGCATGGCTATATGCATGTACATTTATTTTCTTACGAAACAACTAATTTCCTATGAAGATAAGTAGTTATAATAAAAATGTTGTCTATTTAATATATAAAGGTAAACGCATCATAATTACGCCAACGTGAGGTTCTAATTATGAAATACAAAAACTGCAAATTTAGTTTTCACCACAGCAGCTCAAACATGCCGCTTTTGCTGCGAGACAACAGTGATCAAAACGCGATTTTGATTCGAGCGTGAGGCAAAGTAGCTTTTTAATTTTTCAATCTTCAGTGTCACGAATTGACATTGTTCAGCCATAAATTTAAAAACATTCCAATTTTACTGTGCTCTGTCTCTTTCACATGCATATAAAAAGTGAGTGAAAAACAAACCCCTTCGAATTCGAAATTCGATTTTGGAATTCGACCTCAAAGAAAACACCTTCGGAAACGCAAATAAAAAAAGATATTTACTTTTTTTATATGTTATTGTTTATATGTTTAATTTATCATTGGATTTTAATAAAAATAAGTGTAATTAATAGTATAAAATTGGTATTTAACCGATACATTTTTATTTGGAATTACAACAATGATACATTATCTAATTGAAAAATAAACATCAGGGACGCGGTATTAAAACGCGATTTAAAAAATTAGCGGGAATAAAAATTTCACTGATGCTGATACAGTATAGAGTATATGAATATATAAAATAATCTATAAAGATGAGTGAAACTAGCGATGATGACTGTACTTTAACACCAGAAGAGTTAAATCAACAATTAACATAGAATTTAATCTATTCCTGTTCATTTATATGTGATATGTGTTCTCACTGCTGTGGTGAAAAATTATGTGTGCTACACGAGAGCAAAGTTTTTTGTATCTCGTGCTATTGAGTCCCTCACTACGCTCAGGATTCTAACTTTGATTCACTCGCTACGCTCGTGAATCAATCAAAGAATCCTTCGCTTGCTCGGGACTCAAAATCAGCACTCGAAACAAAAAACAACTTTGCTCTCTTGTTGCACAAATAACTATTTCATATTTATTTTGAATAAGAATGATGTGGGTGTAATATTACACCTCTGTCTACCCCTGCATGGAAACAGGCGTGAGTCTATAATAATGATCCATGTGGACTGCCAATGTTATGATGATTCGTAACTGCTGTCATATTCTGTATCAGACTCAGAATTTAATTCTATTATGAAACTGTCCATTTCAGCATCCGTAGACCCATCTGTTTCACGAAGCTTGTCTTCAATTTGGCGCTCATGTTTGCATTGTTTTTGTCAGTCTTCTGCAGTGATAGATTGAAAAGCTTCTTCAGCTAAATTCACAATGTTGATTGCCAATTGTCCTAAATTTTTGCTTGTGACTCGCCTTTTAATGAGACTTCACATAAGTTCAATTGCGTTTAGTTCGCAGTGGTATGGCGGTAATCTAACCACTTTGCGGCCATGAGCTTCAAGCATTTGAATTTTTGAAGCATTTCCACTAATATTGGGTAAAATGTTATGCACGGGTAACCCTATTTTACATTCCTGTCATCACAGAGTACAATTCCAACATAAAGAAAATAAACACCGACATCTGTCAGAGGTAAAATAACTGTGAATGGACTGTAGTAATCAATAGATTAAAAATTGTTTTTATTGATACACGAAGATACTTTGAAGTGACAAAAAAGTTTATACATTTTTAAACTATTGATTACTGATAAACTGATAGAAATTAGTTACAGGTAGCACGCCATTGCGCAATGTTGATGTTGTGCATGTACTGTTAGAGAGAGATGCAGGGGGCCTTTAACCTGTAGCGTTCTCTCTCGCACCGACGGACACGACACAGTATTGAGTTAGGTACTGTTCTGCCACTCTATCCTTTATATCTCTATGGGTTGGACTCCAGAATATAATCGATATCGACATTGAGCCGGTTAGAGGTAAATAATACATTACTGTAGATTTAGAAAAAAATTAAATTGATATTTTGTAGTAAGTTACTTTAGATTTTTTGCCAAATTAGTTTATTCCATAATGCAAATGCGGGCGAACATAGTAAAGCGGAAAATGTCCCTTGTATCATATAACAAAATATTCTTTGGTAGCCAATATCGATACTGTGTCGCTGTGAATGAAAGTACCGGACATGAATGGCATCATACATCATCATCATCATCATATCAGCCAAACGACGTCCACTGCTGGACATAGGCCTCCCCCAAGGTTCTCCACACAGACCGGTCTTGAACCGCCCGCATCCAACTGCCTCCCGCGATCTTGACTAGATCGTCGGTCCACCTTGCGGGAGGCCTACCTCTGCTGCGTCGTCCGGTACGAGGCCGTCATTCCAGAACCTTTCTGCCCAACGGCCATCGCTTCTTCGAGCTATGTCCTCTGGCCACTGCCCCTTCAGCTTGGCTATCCGGATAGCTAATGGCCGGCGCCGACTGACGGCATGGCATGGCACGGCGCGGAACGTGTTTCGTTAGCCCGAAAGACGCTTCGGCACCTCGCAGCATGCCGCGTCATACCGAGGCGTCCAATTGACTGGAATTTAGTATCAATAGCACTTCTTGCTGAAGATGAAGAACGACAAATACAAACTGATCTGTCGAAGAGAAAACAATTCTGGATACATTATTTATGAGAACAAGATTTACTAACGGTGAATTCAGGAACTTATTTACCTACTGATTACGTCGTGGCACACTGCAAGACGCCATGGCATGCCGCGGCGTCCAAGTGTGCCGCCGATGGCGCGACGTGCCGCGACGCGCCCCAAACGTCCCAAGGCATGCCACGGCGGGCTGCGATACGATTGTATCGAAATAAAGTAATATGAATTCTAAACTCATTGAAATAAGAATGAAAATGACTTGATCAGTAATAAAATCCTTTGCCATGCCGCGACGTCAGTGCGCGCCGGCCTTGTGTCGGCGATTTCTGATTTGCACCATACATACCGTAATGAAACAGCTACACTGAAATATCATAAGGGGGTAAGAAAATTCATAATTGATTAATACATGTTATTTATTTGTTTTTTATCTGCATAATATATAAAATCCTTGCGTTACTGATTGCCTGACAGATAAGCTACAGCCAAAATTATAAGGTGCAGGAAGCTGAAATTTGGCATGAAAGTTCTTTTGGGATCGCAGGAGTGCACTAAAGACTTTCTTGAAATTCCCACGGGATCGGACAGAAACGGTTGAAAAAATGTGCAGGTGTAGCAGCGGGCGTCCTCTTGTTTATAAATAAAATTATTTTCTTTAACGTTTTATTGCTAGGAATTCTCGCATACAGTTGTCTGTTGGCAAAAAACATAATATAATTATTTTAACTGCTTATTTTCCTCAACATAGAGCAGGATGCAGCGGTTTTGGGTTTTATGTAATCAGGTCTAAGTAAAGTAAGTTTGTCAAATATCGCTTTTCCTTTACTAGGTACAGACAAAATTGGTTCAATGTTTAATTTATTTCCATTTACAGACACGAGATAGTTTTAACAATGTTATCGTTTGTGGAAGTCTCTATACATTATCTATATATCGATAACCCATATCGACATTAGCAGTAACATCACTACTAACCTCTAATACGTAAATATGGATAATTCCAAACTACGAAAATAACAACATTTGGGCCATAACGAAGCTAAAACCTGTTAAATTAACTATAAAAAGAACCTCTTGTAACAATATTTTGTACAAATACTAATCCTTTTCAACAATATAAATCATGACTTGTTACTTACTTGTGAAGAGTACATTTGTGTTGATTATAGCTTTATCTTGCACTGCACAGTTCAAATCAACACTTAGGCATGATTTTACGATCTCTAAGAAAGCCTGAAGCACTGATTCATCTGGTTTTTAGACATATTTATGCACAAAATCAAAATTATTATGATCGATACACAACGATTTGACAGCAGATGTACCAAAAACACTTGGCAAGCAATATGGCGACACTGGCACGATTGACATTTCTGATAAAAAATCACTATGATCAGTGTATTCAGTAACCTATGGCTATCTCTTTTTTCTAACAGAAATATCGCTAAGTAAAAACGAGACAACACTATGTTTGGTGGCTTTATGTCGATTTCATATATATTTCTATAACGTAAAGTATCCATATGTTTTATTTGTCCACTCCATATTATATTCTTTTCTCAAAGAACGCGGCAAAGTTCAATCTGGATAATAATGTGACAGTTGTGACATTTGACACTATTGACAGCCAAGGCGGTGATGTACGTATAACCCGTCTAACTTTGAAAGAATACTGTTCCAAGGGTACATAGTGAAGGATGCTATCTTCACGTTTTATACATATAATAGTAGCCATTAAAAAGATAGCACGTTTCATACATTCGGTTTTTTCTTAGGAACTTGCGCCAGGCTGACTTCATGCTTCGTCGGCCATTGTTGCCCGATTGTGTATCCCGTTTAGAAGTCTACATAACCGGCCATACTGTATCAGACATATTTCAACAAATTGCCCAGCCATTACTTGCTCAGCCATTGATTGCAAAAAATATTTTTGTGATGGCTGAGCAATTAATTGCTAATAATGCAGCCATGAATGGCCGAAAAATATGGCCCGTTTAGAAGCCCCTTTAAATGCCCCCTGCAACTCTCTCTAACAGTAACATGCACAACATCAACATTGCGCAATGGCGTGCTATTGCTTATTTAATAATCGATACGGACGGATATAGCACTCACGTCTATTCCTGTCACACCATTGTCTCAATCAAATAATAAAGTATTCGTAATCAATTGGAATTCATCATAAAATACTCAAGCTTTAACGAGACAAAATGAAAATATAAAAAATCGTAGAAAAAAAAAACAATTTGTTTTGTTCATATGAAGTTTAAGTTCGCCACAACAAACCCAGACTAAATTCTGCCATTGTTCTTTATGAAATCCAAATTATTTTATCCTTTTTAAGAAGACTAAATCCTGTGTCGCCGGCGACTTTACGGACATATATTATGTACAACTAACGGACACCATGAACACCTAGACTCGAAACAACAATTTATGAATTACACAAAGTGTTGTCTCGTTTGGGAATCGAACCCACAACACTCGGCGCAGTGTCAAGCGGCGAGATGACCGCTTGAACCACTACGCCAACCGTGCAGTCATCGGTTTCTGTATGAATGATTCAATATACCACAGAGTACTTTATATATACTGCAATATACTTACACTAATTATTAATCTGAATCAACTATTCCACTAGGGGTGCCGCAAGGTTCCATCTTAGGTCTATTATTTATGGAACTTAACTGAATAAATGTGTTACATTTGTGGAGGTGCTCTGAAATCCCATCACTGCGTACTTGTTCATAACCATAACGGCCATCAAAACGATTTGATTTTATGAATCCAAATGGTTGTCAAGTGACTCAAAAATATTTCATCTTTTATTCAGTAAAAAATACAAAACAATTTTAATAAAATTATACTATTTAATTACTCTTAATAATTATAATTTGGCTCAGGCGGGTGTGGCGGGAATGGTGGGTGACCGAACGGTGGTGGTCCACGGGGTGGGAACTGGGGCCTGAAGGATGGTGGCGGCGGTCTCCAGGGGGGAGGTGGTCGTGCACCGGGCGGAGGAGGTGGTCCGAAGCCTGGGGGTCCGAACGGAGGTGGTGGGAAGTGATGGAAGGGTGGTGGAGGAGGCGGCGGTCCAGGTGGTGGCGGCGGTCCGGGCGGTGGCATAGATGACGGCGGGGGTGGCGGTGCCGTCATTGGGAGTGGTGGCGGTGGCCGAGCGCCCATCGGAGGTCCTTGAGGTGGCATCGGCGTGGGTGTCGGCGGCGGAGGCGGCGCCATTAGCACCGGACCCATCATCGTTGGTGGAGCATCCGCGAACAGCTGGTGAGGACGATCCGCGTGTGATAGCGGATTTTGAGCGGCGAGTAATCTGAAAAGAGTTATAGGATAAATATATGTTCAATAGTTCCCATAAGAGAACAGACTTCATCAATACATTAGTAGCGAATTGGCGACTTGACTGTCGTGTATACGTCAACGACTGCTGTCAACACCCAGGCGGCGACGAAAACAAAGTAGAGTAATTAGCTAAATCCAAAGCGCCATTACAATTGGCATTCCAGCAAAGAAGTTTGCCAACATCAACAGAATGCAGATAACAAAACAAAGCATGATAGTTTCTTTACCTCTCTGCTGCTGATCCGTGCCTCTCGCCTTTGACATCTTTCTTGAAGGCATATGAGACAGATATAGGTCTGTTACATAGATACTGGTTGTTCATAGCTTCTATCGCAGCATCAGACGCCTCAAACGACGCGAAGTTTATAAATGCAAATGCTTTGGAGTTACCAGTCTCTGGGTCTCTCATTACCTGAAATTAAAAAGAATGTTGGATTTGTCACTTTAATTTGTATTTTAATGAAACAATTAAAGTTGTTTTCTACATTTTTGGTCAAAGAAGAATAGCTGCTTGTAAAAATGTGTACACTTTTGTTACGCCATCTATCGGTGAATGGGGGGTAGGTACTAGAAGAGATTGAATGTATCGGTGGTTTAAAGGTAATTCGGCTACTCTGTACTAGATGACGTTGCTGTATCAAGTAATCGACTGTTCGAGATTATTTCGACAGTTTTGTAGAAGCATCTAGAATGCGCTAGTGATGTTATCCGGCCAGTATAAATAGAGCACGAGCAAACGGAACGGACACAGTTACAATTGGAAGAATCGACAGCAAACAAGAAGCGAAGAGAAATAAGTCGAAAGTGTTTAGTGTTGTTCTAGTGCAGTGGTGTGAATAGTGTGTTTTATTAGTGTTGAAAAATTAAGTGTGTGTATCTAGTGTTATTGTGTTAGTGAATAAAGTGCAGTTTTTCTGGCATAGTGTATATAATTTATCACAAACCCCAGCACGTAACACTATTATGTAATTTCCTTACCTTAGGAGTTTGTAATATAACACCAAAAGCTGAAAATGTGTCATACAAAAGTTTTTCATCTACTTCTGGGTCTAAGTTTCCTATGAACACATTGGCGCCAACATCCAGGTTCTTTTGATGGGCTGATGCTTTGTTTACTCTCACCGGCTTTCCATATAGCTTTATCATATTCATCACCTGCAAAATTAAATGTTATTTTATGTTAGCTCCTTCTAACAGTAATAATTGCACATACCTTGTACATACCTTGGGCATCTACAAAAAGAAAAAAAATGGATAGAAAGTACAATCAGCCACTAATTTAGATTGCATGGTTAACATCGTGGTATCACTGCAACCACACCACTTGACACTGCACTGTGTGTTTAATTCCTATGCAAGACAATATTTTGTGTTTTCCATTGCTGTTATGAGTATGAGTGTTCTTTGTGTCTCTTGGTTAGACGTTACAAACTGAAATGCCCCGAAGTCCAGTCCATAAGGAAATGCTGTGTAGTGAGGATTTCCTTATGGACTGTAGGAGAGCACTAAGACTTTTCTCGAAATTCCAACAATTTAAGTAACCTATTCTGTGAACCTACTTTAATTTAAGTAACCTATTCTGTGAACCTACTAGAGTATCTGCAACATCTTCTACTTGTTTGGATAACATATTTAGTTCTTGTGCTGCCACAAACCCAGTAGTAATTAGTTCTCTCCCTTCTGATCACCGTGGACAGATAGCTAGTTTTCCCTGTTCAACATATGATAAATCACGTATAGTAGAATGTAGGCCTCAGACTACCAATCGTCTAATACGTTTCAAAAATAATATTATTGCTAAACTCAATACCTCAATATTAAACTCACAAAATCCAAATACAATTTATAACTCACTTTTTGGACTAGTAAATAATGAATTTCAAAATACTTTTAAGAGTAAAACTGTCACACTAAAGGGTACTATGGGATCTTTCAACCAGTGGGCCACTATAGGTATATACAAAAGTAGAGCCAAGTTATTTGAATTATATGGTATGAAACAACATAGATTTGACTCACCTTTTCGAGATTATGTAAAAAAGTACTCAAAAATTTTTAAACAAGTTTGTATTATGGCAAAATCTAAATTTATTAGTAGTAAAATTAAGCATTCAACAAATATAATTAAAGAAACGTGGAGCATTATAAATAATGAAACAGGAAGAGCTCAACCACGGGAAAACCAATTTGAACTAAAAGAAAACAATTTATTAGTCACTAACAAAACTCAAGTAGCGCATATGTTCAATAGTTTCTTTGCGAGCATACCTTTAACAACTACTAGCTCTTTACAATCATCATCTTTAGACGCTGGAAATTTTTTGCTTAGCAGTGTACCTGAATGCAAGAGCGTGTTTAGATTCGAGCACGTTACCCCGCGAGATATATTGATCGCATATAATTCAATTAATATTAAAAATACCGGCGACTTTTGGGGCATTTCAATTAAAATTTTAGGTACTATAGTTGAGACTGTTGCGCCTTACCTATCTATAATTTTTAATCAATGCTTTGACCTAGGCGTATTTCCGGATTTGATGAAATTAAGTAAAATTATACCCTTATTCAAATCTGGCAGTAAAAATGAAATTAATAATTTTAGGCCCATATCTATCTTGCCGGCATTTAGTAAAATATTTGAAAAGATACTTTTAAAGCAGCTATTAAGCCACTTCAATTTAAATAGTCTGCTTCACAAAGATCAATACGGGTTTACTAAAGGTAGATCCACTACTGATGCGGGTGTTGCTCTCATAAAACACGTTTATAGTGCTTGGGAGTCATCAAAGAATGCTATTGGAGTGTTCTGTGACCTATCTAAAGCATTTGACTGCGTTCAGCACGACACACTACTGCGTAAGCTCCGCCACTACGGCGTAGAGAAAACCGCACTTAGTGTTGTCGATTCGTACCTGCGGCAAAGATTTCAGTGTGTCGATGTAAATGGGACTACATCCTCTAAATTACCTATACAGCTAGGCGTTCCACAAGGCTCAATTTTAGGTCCTTTTCTATTTCTAGTATATATTAATGACTTACCTTTTTATTTAAAAAACATCTGTGATGTCGTACTTTTTGCAGATGATACGTCACTTATTTTTAAAGTAGATAGGAATAGAAATCAATTTGATGATGTAAATAATGCACTATTACAAGTTACACGATGGTTTACAGCAAACAACCTAGTACTTAATTCTAGGAAAACTAAATGCGTTAAATTTGCTTTACCTAACGTTAGACAACTGGGACCTAATATTATGCTAGATAGGGAGGAACTTGACACAGTAGACTCTACAGTGTTCTTAGGTATTACATTAGATAATAAGTTACAATGGGGTGCACATATAGCATGTCTAGCAGGAAAGCTCAGCTCTGCTGCGTATGCCGTCAGAAAAGTTAGGCAACTTACTGACATCGACACGGCTCGTTTAGTATATTTTAGCTATTTTCACAGTGTTATGTCCTACGGTATTTTGTTATGGGGCAAAGCAGCAGATATTCAGAATATCTTCGTTCTACAGAAACGAGCGGTACGAGCAATATACATGTTAGGTGCAAAAGATACTCTTAGGGAACGCTTTAAGTCTATAGGAATTCTTACAGTAGCCTCGCAATTTTTATTTGCTAATATTTTGTACATTAGGCAAAATATAAGTTTATTTACCTCAAAAAGTGATATACATAATATAAATACTCGAAATAAGCATAGGTTATATGCCCCCTATCATCGTTTACATAAAGTTAATAATTCTTTTGTAGGGCTAGGTATTCGTATATACAATAAAATACCAATTAGTCTTTTAGAATTACCATTTAGTACATTTAAAGCTAAAATAAAAGACTGCCTTATTAAGAAAGGTTATTATACTATTAATGATTATTTCAGTGACAAGGATAGATGGTCACTTACACTAGACAACTCATGATCTACTACTTATTTAGAATTTATATAGATACTTAGCATTTTTCAGTTTATCATTATATAACATTTCTAGTTCTTTTAAATTATTATTCGTTTATCATAATTAGGTCATTCTACTTACTACATCTACATTTGCATTGTTGTTCCACAATTTTTTTTAAAATTTACTGTACTGTAAGATGAAGATAACTCGTTATCATGGTCTGTGAACTAAAGTTTTTGTAATTTTGTGTATTCATATACCGTCACTTCTGTAACATACATTTCCACCATAGTTCTGAACATGGTCACGAGTTGTATACATTATAAGTCGTAAGTGGATGCTCCTGTTACACAATATTCGCATTGGAAGGCTAACTAAAACACATCATTTAGTAACTGCATTAATTGCTTAAGTATTATGTCTGTAACTGATTACTATCTCCAAGTAATTTAGTACAATGTGTAACAGTTGCAGCTCCTTACAAAAATGAAAATATGTACCATAATATTGGCGATTTAAAAGAGTGGCCTCGAGTTTTATTGCCCGTTCTTTCTCGTGGCTCTACCTATTGCTTTGCGAACGAGGCAGTAAATGTAAATGTAGAAGCATTAAGTAATTTAATTTTAAAATTGACGTTCATAAGCGTCACATTGTGACCCAGATGAATAAATGATTTTGATTTTGATTTTGATTTTGAACAGGATCAGGCAGAAACAGTAAAAAAATATGTGCAGGTGTAGCTGCAAGCATCCTCTAGTGTTTAATAGTTGTGGTTTGAGTCCTAACATACTAAAATATACTTACTTTGATAGCATAATCAGCATCCTCCTCTCCCATGAACTCAACAAATCCATATCCTTGATGTGTTTGTGTCACTCGATCTTTTGGCATGTGAACATTTACTGAAACATAAGAAACTTTTTTTTTAATAATAGGTCAGACTGGCTGATTATAATGATAAGGCGATCTATAACAGTTTACATACTAACAGCTGAAGGGTAAAATTATGGTTTAAACAGAGCAAAATAGATAGAAAGGTAATTAAAACTTTATTTAATCTACAGGAAATGTTTAGGTAGATACATGAAGGTTTTCTTTGTTAAGCCTAATAAATATCTTTACACGAGCTTGCGTTAAAACAGAGAGAATTAAATGTTACCTGTTGATACACCTAGTAAGTTTTGAAATGCTAAAGTTATCATAAGTGCACTATACTATGTAAGTTAATATGAAATAATATGACTTACCCACGGGTCCTGCTTGTACGAAGAGCTCCCATAGCAAGCTTTCCGTGACCCTATCATCCAAACCACCGACGTATATTGTAGCATCTAAAACGTACACAAACAAAATTAAATGTATGGCTAAATATTCATATTAATTCTTGATTATGATAGAAGGGTTGTTGATGTATAATAATATGGGAGAGATTTCCCAAAATTAGTACTTAATAACAGCTGTACATTCAAACGTCGGCACTTAACCTCAAAAATACACTTATGTAAATAATCAAATGATATAACTTAAAGGCTAGGTACCATGCCTTAAAATTTGTTATTTATATATAATTATTCTAAAAGTATGTAAACCGCCATAAAACTATTACTAATTACCTTGGTTTCTTTCGGCAATTGGTCCCGCTGCCATTTTTATTGACAAGCTTCTGTCATCACAGATAACCAATAACAATGAATGACATGAATAAGTATGAACTAAACTCAAAGAGTTGCAAAAGAAAAAAAAAAAAAAACAGTAGAAACAAGCTCGCTATATTTTCCATCTTTGAATTAGAATTCAGCCAAACAAATTATGGACCTTGATTATCTTTTTACTACTCTCTAGTCTCTTAGTAGCAAACACCTATATATGGAATATTGAAAGGTATATATCTGCGGTAGAATTAAAAATTTCGTAAAATTAATAATAAGTGCCTCAAAGAACTTAAAAACAAACGAAACTTTCTTCCTCTCTCTCTGTTATTCTTCTGTCTTTTTGTATTTATACTGTTATGGATAATGGTTGATGTTGATATTTTAATATTAGCTAATCATCCTCTTACCCTTATCTCGTCGTACCTCGTCTCAACCTGGGGTCCGCTTTCTAGTCTAACCGGATTTGGCGGAATATTAGCTTTTCCACGGAGCGACTGTCTGTCTGACCTCCACTGCCCGAAGGGATAGCGATATTCCATGGTTTAGACTAGTGTCAGCTTATTTTAGAGGTACTGACGCCCTATAACGACTGTCAAAGATCTTCATGACAGCCGGGACGGCTTAACGTGCTCTCCGAGGCACGAGACAAGCGATAATTAACAATTCAATACGCACATAACTTCAAAAAGTCAGTGGTGCGCGCCGTGGATTCGAACCCGATACCCTCTGCATGGCAGTCCGTTGGTATCTCCACTAGGCTATCGCTGGCAATATTAGCTAATATATAAATAAAATATTTTTTATGTTTATTAGTCTGTGCTACTAGGTATTGTATTACTTACTTATATCGAAACTCTTCAGTTGCCTTCTTTATGTTATAAAGACATTTAAATTGTCAGTCTGTGGATTACACTCGTTTGTTTCGTTATTGAATGAGACAAGAAACTATTAGAATGAAGCTAAATAGGACAAAGATCATGTTTTTATGGATAAGGAATGGACAGCTGAGATTTACAGGAAATTCATACTTCATCACCAATCAGATCGTCTCTTATCTGATATCTAGCATGTATCAAAATAATCACAATAACTAAAGATAGCATTTATTTTTGTTAAATTGTTTCGTATAAACAAGTAGACTGTGATTTACGAGGGGAGGTCCAAAAGTTCGTGGAATGAAAGGGTTCTAAAGTAAATAAAACATTAAATCTATTTTTCCTATGCAATATAATCGCCCTTGAGCTGAATACATTTATTGGATCTATGAATTAATTTTTCTAAACCGTCGAAATAATATTTTTTGTCTTTCGCCTCAAAATGGGCCAAAATTGCCTCCTTCACCTCTTTGTCGTCGGAAATTTCCTTCCACTTAGGCTTTTTTTTTAATTGGGGAACAAATAAAAATCACTAGGGGCCAGGTCTGGACTGTAAGGTGGGTAGACTAGTGATTCAAAGCCGTGCGTGTGCAGAGCAGCCATTGCAAGTCTGCTCTTGTGAAGTGGTGGTGCGTTGTTTTGCAAAAGCAACACACCCTTAGCCAATTTTCCTCGACGTTTTTCTTTGATGGCCTCCTTTTTCTCTAATATCGATGCGTAGTATTCTCCGGTTATGTTTCTTCCCTTTTCTTTGTTATCAATCAGTATTCTGCCGTCGTAATTATAAATGCAGTATTCACAAAATGGCAGTTTTGAGAAAATCGTGGTTTAAGGTTTTTTTACATTCTCTACGATTTCTGACTTAATATGTATATTATTTTTGATTCCACAAAATAATACACTTAATTATTTACCTTAACACTAAAAACAATTTTATAATTGAATTAATTTATAAGGCTGAATACTGCATTTTAACTTAGTTCCTTTAACTAATATTATATGTGTACTGTTAGGTGAAATGCAGTATTTGTGCTTAGCACTGCTTGCAACTGCATTTATGTCTTTTTTTTTTTTTTTTTTTTTTGTTTTACGAGGTGGAAAATCCCTTCGGATCTCCGACTCTTGGGGGAAATAAGAGCCGGAGTATGTGGTGTTTCCACTAAAAACCACCTCGACTTCCGCCATGTACCCGTATGTCGGAGGGTGGGGCATCACCAAAGCACTCGTCGCCACCCTCCAATGGGTATTGGCCCGCCAGATGGTCAGGCGGGCCCCGAACAAAACCCCCTTGGCGACGGATTAAGGTGTTGGACTCCGCCGCCAAAACGCCCAGCGGCCGCAGAGGATAGGGAGGACGGCAACGCAACACCGCATCTCCTCTTCCTCTGCGGCCCCACCGCGACGCATCAAATGGTGCGCCCCCATTTGGTCGCGGGAGATAGGGCGCGCGGCAACGCAACACCGACACGCCTCTCCTCCCGCGACCGCACCCGACTGCGAGGGACAGACAGAACTGTCCCCCGCACCCGCACCGTTAGACGCATCCTGCGCAGGCCCCTCCAAGCCCACGCGGAGCGTCCCCTCCTGGATCCCTCTTAGCTTCACCGCGGGTGAGCAATCCACGGTTACTGAGCCCCCCCACCACGACAAGGTGGAGATCCCACGGGGAGGAACTGCATTTATGTCTAGGGAATGCTTGATATTGCATTAAGTTTTAGTATATCGAAATGAACCGATCTTATAAATATTACATAAATGCAGTAATATTCATTTAAAATATAGGAATATAGGTAAAAATAAGAAATAAAGTGAACATGTATATACAATAATAATTTATTAATGCAAAAACTAAAATAAAAATAAATTTAAGTCTAATTAAAATGGCACTTTAACAGTCTTCTTATTAAAAATTGTCTCTGAAAATCAACTAAATTTAATAAACACAATCTTTCTTCTAAAATGACTCACTAATTGTCTTTTAAAATAACATTTTAATGGCACTTCAGTCTAACAGACTTCTTATTTTTATAAAAATTATTCTACACAAATCTCAAAAAATCAACATAATCACAAATTATTCTTCTTTAATAAATAGTTTATTCTCATTTAAAGTTAAGAATAAACAGTAACTAAACAATAATAAATATATAGACGCGCAAAACCAAAATAAAAAGAACTTTACACTAATTTATAACAGCACTTTAACAGTTTTCTTATTTACTTAGTCAAATTCAGTCTTCTTCTTCTACATCTAAATTATTAACGGGATTAATAGAATTGTTATCGGTGTGGAGATTTTGCCAAAAGGGTAATCTGTTTGGTGGAATTAATTTAGACAAAGTAGTAAGAATTGCAGATTTACGCGCTTCAGATATACTTCTAGGAATCGTGTTCTGAATTGGTTCGGGAATCGACAATGATCTTTTATGTTTAAGTTTTAGGAAGTCCATTTCTCGAAACACCCCATCATATTCCGTCTTGACAAATAAATTGAAGTTTTGTCTGCGTGCCTCTACAGAAATTATATTTTTAAAATATATATGATTAATACTCTTTTTTAATTTAGGCTGAGATGAATGATCAACATATTTAAAAAAATACATTTACATTAACTGACATACGTAGGATTAACATAATTATGTACAATAAAATAAAACAAATTATATAACTAAGCTATCCTAAACTATAAAAAAGCGAAAGTATGAAAAGTAAATAAAATATAATAAAAGAACAAAATGCCAACTACGATGCGTCAAAAAATTCCTCCGCAACGCTGACGAGCGGTAGCGTGCCCAGAAGGCTGGCAGCATTGCCACGTCGAATGGCAATGCTTATTCTCTCAGTGAGATATAAACCAGCCCTATGGTCACGGTGTAACGTAAACTGTAACGTAAAAAGGACCTTTCGGGTGTGTGCTGTTACGTTATCCCTACTAGGGTGTGTTTAAATGAGAAACGTGGTTAAATGTTACAATAAAAATTGATTTAATTGCCAATAAATTTTAGACATCATTTAGCAAGCGTTACCTTAATGAAAGAAATTACTATTTATATGATATTAAAGAAAATTTACACAGGGTCGCGTGGTTCGGCGAGGGGTGGGTTGATGTGGAGAATCCTGCTGCCGGTTCGTCCAGGAGAGGTGGTCAACTTATCTCGGAGCTGTAGCCGCCGCAAAAGGGCTGAATGCAGCCAGCGCTTCAATATATATAGGAGCTCGCGGTGCGGTGGGGCGGAGGTGCAAGCGGCCGAGAGGTGGTGTCCTCTCGACGTCACAGCGACGTCACACACTCCCCCCATTAGGCCAGAATTTTCCCATAGGGAAAATTCTGTGGCTGGTAGGCGGCAACTGCATTCGGAGACCCTGAAACAGATGAGTGGTAGTAGTGTCAGTAGGTTAAATACAAGGCAACTATTAACCCTGAAAGATGAAAAAAAAAACAAGTATAACCCTCGGCCATTCATACGTCACCAAGCATTGAACGTTCCTATAACCTGGCATTCATCACATTCAAAAAGGCCTACACACAATCATACGCATGAACAAGCCAACATTCATTCACGATGCGAGTCGCATTCATTATAGCAAATAGTCACTCAGTCTATGTTGGTAGGCACCACCTGACCACCCATATTCGATAAGTGAAATTAATTGAAAGAGTATAAGTCGTAAACCAATATTCGATCTTACTATATTACGATACTGCAATCATACGATTAGTTGGCAGTATCACAAACAAATTGCTCATTAACAAGGTAGATGCAATATTGCAAGGACAATTTGTATTCATTTAAAATGGAATAACAATGAAGGTTTGAACCAGTGGACACGTGAGTCATCACTGCGCGCTTGGCGCCGGCCGCATTCCATTCTCGCGGACCAATAACTGGTTTCTGATTATGATACAAAATCGACAACGGCAAATACACAATTCGGAATAGGTTGCAATGTATAGTACATCACCGCAGGAGACAATCGATGACATAGTGTACACAACCATAGCCAAAAACACAAAAAAAATATTCGCGGCAAGATGTAATGTATAGTACATCGTCGAAGGAGACTGTCGACGACATAGTACACACTACCATAGTTAAAAACACCAAAAAAAACACAATCGAGAATCGAACCACAGACCGATCCGACAACAACCTTTCAGCCACTGAGCCATAAGGGAAAAAAAAATATTTTATTATATTTCGATCAGTCATTACCAAAGCTATATGTAACAAGCCACTATTTGGGTACATGATTTAGCTGTAATTAGGAGTCAAAGATTTTTATATTATATGTAACGAAGTGTTAAGTTATTTTAATGATTAGTTCATTATTGATGAGCATTAATCATTACATTCTTAAACTTTGCAGTGAGTTAATTTAAGATCTTTTATATGGCAATCACCAAGCGAAACATATCTGATATTTATATAGTTAGATAGTTATCTGATGTTTCGATATTTAGTTAGATAAATAACAGATTGTGCAAAAATATTAAATTTGGAAAACCTCTTCGACAATTTATAACAGTAATATTTATTCATGTTTTATGTTAGCATGTTTACATAAATCATTAACACAACACAATGCATTATCTTGTGAGCTTCGACTCGGAAACAAAAGAACCATTGTTGGCCTTCACAAATAATGATGTAGGTAATTATAACTTCGCATACATATGCGTCTTACATTGTTGTGAATGAAACAGTACCCAATCGATTATAAACATGTTTTAGCTGTAATATAATAAGGTTTAATTATTTTATTCAGCTTTTAGGTTTAAAATAGTTGATTGTAAAATACGAAAGGGTATTCTTAAACTTGTACATCAATTAATTCGCTTTAGTTATTAAAGTATATAAATTATTGATTTATGTATAAGTACCCACATTAGTTATTTAAGTATTGAAATTATTTATTAATTTGTGTGTAAACAGCCACTTTAGTTATTTAATGAGGTATAAATATTATTTATTTGATTCATATGTAAATAGGCACTTATTTATTCAAGAAAAGAAGTTATTGATTCAATTTATGTGCAAATACCCACTTTAGTTAAAGTTAGTTTCAATTCAATTAAGTTTGATAAATTCAGTTAGATAAAATAACATTTGCGTAAACACTAGAACACATTATAACCAGCACTATTTAAGATGGTTTAGTAAAACCAGATGCATAGCATTTTGTATAAAGGAAACAAGTTACATATTGATAAATAAGTATTTATCCGGCTGTCGGCGGTTTAATTTTACCATTTATTTATCATTATATGCTTTATATATTTCAATAGAAACCAGACATTGAAAGAACAATCCTAGCGACACAAAACATTACAAAAAGAACATAATTCAATAATTGCGACGCAGGAATTTTATGTTTGAGTTCACAATGAACAGTAAATGCATAAATAGATGCATTTGCAA
The DNA here is from genome assembly GCA_944739405.2 of Euclidia mi. Lineage (NCBI taxonomy): Eukaryota > Metazoa > Arthropoda > Insecta > Lepidoptera > Erebidae > Euclidia > Euclidia mi. Next base: position 52,485,685 of record OX123190.2, read on the forward strand.
ATGACATACCGATAGGCAGTAACAAGGAGATAAAATCGAAGACCAAAAACAACGATTGTAGCATAATAAACATTTGACAAAACGAACAACTAATAATTCTACGATGATATTCGTATTTCTATACCAAATAGACAATAATTACATTCGTTCATTATTGTTAGTGAGCAACCTGCATGTGACACGTGTACATTTTATTAATAAATGAACGCGGAATTCTAGCTAGATACCTAGTATATAATACGCTAGCATCTTAGGTACGTTCATTCTCAGCCAGTCCAACTATGTTAGGTACACGTGGTATAATAAACATGCAACTTTCTTAGTAAGAAAGAAAAGAATAGTTAATATTAAAAGATAATCGCCGTAGTAGGCGGTAAAAGTATTAAATAATACCGACTATATAGAAATATATCGCCGTACAAAATCACTAGCAGAAGGTTATAGTAGAAAATAGAAAGAAATGAAAAAGAGAAGGGTGTGAATTCGTTCCATAAGTCAGCCAAAGCAGATTATTAGCAATAACTACCAGTAGCACTTAATTACCTTAGTGGCATCTAAAAAGCTAATCGCGAAGTAATACGATCAAGGTGACCTTAGCACGTCGTTAGTGGACGTGAGGTCATAAATCGCAATACAAAGAATGCGATCAAAGAATGTGACCACAGCGCGTCATTTAGTTGACTTGTTACTTATGCGGTTGATACAAAATTAATTATCACACGCGGCAACAGAAAAAGTTATAATATAAAATGCTTACCATGCGTAGTAAGACAAAATTTGTCTGTTGTGACCGGCTCAACACAAAACCGACCTTCCGAGCACAACAGAACAAAAAGAGAAAATGTCTATTGTGGTTGGCATAACACCACCGACTTTCCGTCCACAATAAAACAAGAAAAAATAAACAATAAATGCCACTAAAATAATTACACACTGCTTAGGAACGATTTCACACATACACAAAAAATAAAAGAAAGACTCACCGGCAGCGGATTCTCAACAAAACCCTACCTATAATATTCCCGTGGGCGCCACTGTAACGTAAAAAGGACCTTTCGGGTGTGTGCTGTTACGTTATCCCTACTAGGGTGTGTTTAAATGAGAAACGTGGTTAAATGTTACAATAAAAATTGATTTAATTGCCAATAAATTTTAGACATCATTTAGCAAGCGTTACCTTAATGAAAAAAATTACTATTTATATGATATTAAAGAAAATTTACACAGGGTCGCGAGGTTCGGCGAGGGGTGGGTTGATGTGGAGAATCCTGCTGCCGGTTCGTCCAGGAGAGGTGGTCAACTTATCTCGGAGCTGTAGCCGCCGCAAAAGGGCCGAATGCAGCCAGCGCTTCAATATATATAGGAGCTCGCGGTGCGGTGGGGCGGAGGTGCAAGCGGCCGAGAGGTGGTGTCCTCTCGACGTCACAGCGACGTCACAACGGGAAGCATCGATCAGCCTTTTGGCGATTTCTTTGTATAATGCGCGTGCACTAGGGCCCCATGGCCCCAGCGTTTCGACCCCAAACGGCTCAAAAACGTAATTACCAGCCAGGTTTCCGTATTTGCGCCGTTTGAGGGTTTCCGCCGATGCAGCAGCAGCGCCAACTAATCCAGCTGTACTTGAAAGATGTGATGGCGCAAGGGTATCGACGCATGTCGCGTCCCACACCAGAGGCCTACCCATCTTCCAAGGTAATAACGTCATACCGTCTGGTCTCTTCCCATCGTCGCGTACCAAACCATTAGGTTCGAGATGAGCTGGTACTCCGGCGGTGACAAGAGCTCGACGGAATATGTCGTTAATGTGGGCATGTCGGGAAATACGCCCTGCACTCCTACTGCACGATAGGCCATGGTGGCCAAGACTGTCGACGGCTTCGCCGCAGTGACAGCGATGCGGAGAAATACAAACAGCTCCCAAGCGCAGGCAAGAAGCGATGCGGAAAGTTGTATCGTCCAACATAGGAACTATGATGGAAGTGCTTGAAGCCATAACCCCGATTCCCACGCTCTCACAGCCAACAAACGGGCACGCTCTGCAACACTAGATGCAGTATTTAAAAGATAATCTCTCATCTTGCTACAGAGCGGCCCGTCCCACTGTCTCTGAAAGAATAGATTCCAGGGTAAGTCAGAGCTCGGGCAAGCCATTTTCCAAGCATTAATGGCATCAGTCATGCACGGCACCTCAGAATTAACCAGTGTGGGTTCTAGAATTTTCCTGGTCAATTCCTTAGTGCCGTGAACCGACGCCAAAAACGCTGGTAGACTTACATCAGTAATTTTGCGAACGCCGAGGCCGCCCAAGCGAACTGGCAAAGTTGCTTGAAGCCACACTCGGTCGTTCATGTCAAGATTTAGAATTTTGCTCAAGGTGTGCCGAATAACATTTAAAAATTCATATTTAAAAAAATCAGTAACTTCCATGGCTTTCACTATTACTTTGCCTGAGTTACTCAATTGCACAAAATCAATAAAGTCAGCGAAATCGTATACTGTGTTGTGTAATGCGTTTGGAAACAAAATACAAGACGCGTGCGGCACTTGCGGGTGACGACCACAGAGTGAGGCGCGGGACGCTGCTAAGGCAACGCGTTCAAAACATGTCATATTTTGCACAGTGTCATGAAACACTCTACTAGCACAACGCTTAAATGCAGTATACACATTTACTACTTTTGAATTTAGGGAAGACTCATAGAAACATAAATGGAGGTACAACTTTAAAATGCAGTATATTATGCAAATACTGCATTTATTCTTACGATAAGATTAATACTGGGTTTTAAATGTGTCAGCATAGCCCTGAGTACTGCATTTTATCCTTGTATTTTATTATTACTGCATTTCAATTAACAAACTCCCAGAAAAGTCATACGAATGCTGCATTTGTGCTTATGATATTACTTACTTCCAAGCATTTTCTTTTAATAATTAACCATTAATTAGATATGTGTTTCTTATGCTCGTAGGTCTCTTACCTTCATTTTCAATAAAAACAGAAATTTGAAAATCTTTCGATTACTGCATTTATAATTACGACGGCAGTATTATTCCCTCACAATCCCAAAAGCAGTACCCATCAACTTTCCAGCCGATTCCGACACCTTGAATTTCTTTGGGGCTGGTGTGCCCTTTTTATGCCGTTGCATGGACTCCTGTTTTGACTCAGGCTCAAAGTGATAGACCCATTTTTCATCTCCAGTAACAATCCGGTCCAAAATCTGTGCAGGTTCATCTCCACAGAACTCCAAAGCCCGCTTTGAAGCATCGACGGGCTGCTGTTTCTTAAGCGGTGTGACTTGTTCCTTCCGGATTGACTTGTTTAGCAGCCGAGTGTTCGTAAACGAAGGACGCAACAGGGTTGAAACTCTATTTATATACTAATGATGAGTCCCCAAGTAGTATGAGATTAAGCGAGCGCCCCTATACCCTCTCCATACCCTCCATTCCACGAACTCTTGGACCTCCCCTCGTAGTAAATATGTTAATTAATTTATCTGACTTTTTGCACAACACAAATAATAACGTGGTACATACGCGGACTAAATGCCTTAGGTATTCTTTAAAAATCAACCTAAAGTGATGCAGAAACTGGTGGGTGCGTGATTATTTTACACGGTGTCAACAGACCAATCATCAAGCTAAAGTCTACTCGTTTTGCATACGAAGAAACGAAAATTTTAAGATGTGCCTCAATATCTCCTGAAGTAGCAATTTCCCAGGTATGGTGTGTAACAAATGTTCGTAATCATCATCATCAGCCAGTCCACTGCTGGACTAGGCCTCTCCTTTAAAGGAGGAATTGGCCTACTATACCACGCTGGCCAAACGGGTTGGTATAGGGTTTGTATCAGGTTTTCCTTCTCTTACAGTGCTGTTCTCTGCATAATATGCTCCCTCTGTCGGCTCTTACGACACCCATGGGATAATAAAGGGTGGTGACATTTCGTATTCTTAATCCGTCACCACACGGATGTTCGTAATGCTTGGTACGATATGGGATTTTAATTTCTTTGGGTCTTTTTACACCGTGTATAATATGCATTAATAATTTGGTATTAGATTATAATTAGGTAGAAAATTACTACCTAAACTGTAGATATATACCAAGTACGACGACTGCACGGTTGGCGTAGTGGTTTAAGCGGCCGCCTCACCGCTTGACACTGCGCCGAAGGGTTCGATCCCCACACGAGACAACACTTTGTGTGACTCATAAATTGTTGTTTCGAGTTTGGCTCTCTAACAATACATGCACAACATCAACATTACGCACTGGCGTGCTACCTGTAACTATTATTTATATCAGTTTATCAGTAATCAATCGTTTAAAAATATATAAACATTTTTGTCACTTCAAACTATCTTCGTGTATCAATAAAAACAACTTTTAAACTATTGATTACTAATAAACTGATTTAAATAATAGTTACAGGTAGCACGCCGCTGCGTAATGTTGATGTTGTGCATGTATTGTTAGAGAGAGATGCAGGGGGCTCTCTCCCACCGGCGGACACGAATAGGCCCCACTCTGCCACTCTATTCTTAATATCTCTATGGCACTTGGCATAGTAGTCTGTGGTACAGATTAAATAGGAAGTTTTAAAAATTATGCAAAATCAAATCCTCAGCTTATATTTAAAGAAACGTAAAAAAAACATATTTAAATTATAATTGTATTATGAATTATTCATCATTGAACAGGTAGGTATTCAACGATTGTTTGAAATTTTTCAGCGTTCTAGAAACGATTCGTTTTCCACCTAAGGTTTCCACATATTTACGTTGTATAACTACCTACTTTAGAATTTATTTAACAAACATGTTTACCTTTGCTGATTTTATTATTTTATATATCTGACTCATTAATTCATTACAGTTTATGATCTTGAGGAAGTACCACGCTTATCAAGAATTTGTAACAATTATAGTACACAATAAAAAATTGCAGAATAAACTGTTGTTATGTTTGTGTTGTGCTTGTCAGCTGTCAATAAAAAACAAACCCATTTTATTTCATTTCATTCGAGCCGAGCGCGCGTCTTAGTTCGTGAGAATTTTCCTTTAGGAATTCTGGAAAGAAGCATTAAAAATGCAAAGTGCATCTGACGTGATATCTTCCTTGTTTTGGTTTAAAGACGACAGTGATATGGATGATGAGAAAGAACAGCAAATAATAGAACAGTTTGTGCACAATGTCGAAGATTTTAGTTCACAGTATGGAAGCGAAATCAGTGTTTCATATACGGCGTTCAATCTTCGTGGACCGCCATCCAATTTCCCTGATTATGGCGACTATCCGCAAGCTTTCGTTATGGTAATTATTGTCTATAATCAGTATAATTTTTTGTAGTTATCAAGATTAATCTTTTGTTATTATCGTAAACGTTTTGCCGCGTAATTTTCTGTTGATATTTATAAGAAACAGGCCCCAGGATTTCTTGCGTGTGGCTTAAGAAATCCTGAAATTGCCTGCATATAAGCATCATTGTAAAGAACCTGATTTATTTATATTTTTTTTTATTTATAGACTCACGCCTGTAACCCCGAAGGGTAAGGCAGAATGTGTGTAATATTACACCCACATTTCGGCATGAATTTTTAGGTCCCACGTAATAGGGGGCGAGCCTATTGCCGTACCGGGCACATTACCAGACTCCATGCTGTTACTGAGAATTTCCTAACGGAAAAACCCGGTAACACTTTGCCCGACCCGGTAATGCAACCCGAGACCCAATCCCAGGCGCACATTTATGCCGCGAGACCAACGAGGCAGTATTTATATTTTATTTGAACTATTTAAATAGTACAATGACCTTAGCCATTTTTCTGTGATCTATAATCAGCAGGATTTTTAAAATGTAGGTATACATAGAATGTGCATCTGAATCTCATTCTATGCTCTCCAGTGACTGCCTTTCTGATTCAGTTAAAAATCAAGGCTACTCTAATAATAAACCTCTGCAACTAAAAATTTTTTTATGTTTGAAGGGAAGACAGGTTTACTTATGTATATGTTTTCAAAAGTAATAGTTACTTGGTCAATCAATAATAACTTGCCGGGGAAATATAATGTCAATTGTAAATTTTGTATTCTTTTTAGATTAAATTTATTTGAATTTTATGTGCATAAAAAGAAGTAATTAAAAAAGTATCCATATACACATATTTCTTATAAAAAAATGTACAACTTGAATTAAGATTATCTTTAGTCCGCTTAAAAACAATGTGATTGTTTTAAGTATAGATAAATTAGGGCTAAGGTTATCAAATCTATTGTTTGTTCAAGGGAAATTTATCAAATTAATGTTTACATAATTAAAAGTACATAAATAAAATAAGTCACTAAAATCTATTATTAGTCTAGCACTATATTATGTTGCCGATTATTGCCTAAACATATTTGAACTTAAAAGTAGCCCATAGAACTCCTCATAAAGTCAGCTTCGCTTTAAGTATTATTAGAATTTAAGTACCAATCAGAATAATATTCCACTTATTTTGAAGATTGCTCTAAACAGATAAAGTAATGTATCAACACTAATATTATAAAGAGGAAAACTTTGTATTTTTAGTGTCCGACCGAAGCTTCGGCTTCGGCTTTGGCCAAAAAAACCATCTTCGGCGAAACTTTCGGCTTCGGCCGGGTTTTGGGCCGAAGCCGAAGGTTTCGCCGAAGGTCCGAGCAATCGTCGGAATTGAACGAACTATTACGAAAGCCTGAGTGAGAGAGAGCGCGACGGACTGGTCGTAAAATAAATGATTATTTTTACAAATAAATAACAAAATTGTTTGATTATCTCTAAATTAACTTCTATATGAGAGTATGAGACAGTCAATATTGAAGTCTTGAAATAATTTATGATATTAATTGTAGCTTATAGACAATAGGGTTGTTGCCAATTAGTCAAATCAAGCACTTTTAATGAAATGTCAAAAACTGCCTTTGCTACGGCGTTTGTATGAAATACGACCTAGTGAAAATACCATTATTTTGACATATGTATTTTAGTAGATAAAAATACTTGTATAATTTATTTCACTTGCAGGAAACTTCCCTATAGTGTCAATATTGAAAAATTACTGAGAGCTTATAAACCTTCGGCTTCGGCTTCAGCCGAAGGTTGTGGCAATTGCCGATTAATCGGCTTCGGCCAAAAATCGACCTTCGGTCGGACACTAGTATTTTTGTTTGTAATGGATAAACTCAAAAACGACTGGACCGATTTTAAAAATTCTTTCACCATTAGAAAGCTACATTAAGTATCTGCGAGTAACATAGGCTAAATTTTATTTTAGAAAAAATAGGGTTCCTTAAGATATTTGGGTTTTTCGGGTACGCGAAGTAGTTCCCTCAGGACGCGGGTGAAACCGCGGGAAACGGCTAGTATTAAAATAATTAGCTATATAGCTATAACTGTAAAAGAAAGGTATGTATAGTGAGGCATTATGCATGTTACCATTTCTTTTTCTTCGCTGTGGAAATGCATTTACGCACGTATGTGAGACTCGAAGGCTTGAGTGCAAGGCCGTAATATCCACTAAAACCACAGCGCATACTTCAACGCCATTTTGGGGGCGCCAGGAGGTCGCGTTAGCATTCTACCCTGACACCCCGGCGGATAGCCCGAAGGCCACTACCTCCTTGGCGGCGGATGAAGTTGTTGGGCTCCGCCGCCAAAACACCCAGCGGCCGCAGAGGATAGGGAGGACGGCAACCTGACAACACCGCATCTCCTTTTCCTCTGCGGCCCCACCGCAACGCAACTATGGTGCGCCTCCATTTGGTCGCGGGAGATAGGGCGCGCGGCAACATAACACCGACACGCATCTCCTCCCGCGACCGCGCCCAACTGCGAGGGACAGACAGAACTGTCCCCCGCACCCGCACCTTTGGACGCATCTTGCGCAGGCAAGATGCGTCCAAGCCCATGTGGAACATCCACTCCCTGGATCTCTCTTAGCTTCACCGCGGGTGTCGAAGCCACGGTTACTATGCCCCCGCACCACGACAAGGTGGAGATCCCACGGGGGGTGGGGGCTTTTGGGATAATGCATGTTACCATATACACACATCAACAAAGTCTAGGGATATCTTAATCCTAAATTATTTACGAGTTTATAGTTTAGAACCTTGTTAGTTTCCACAAAAAGTTTATATACAGATTAAAACCTCTTTTATTCTATTTTCAAAATTTGAACATGGAAAGAAAAAAAACAAAATAATAAACAAAATATGGCGGCAAATTTGCTAGTAATTCGTTACATTAAAGAAAGTTAAAACTGTTTTATTATAATTATTAATGAAAAGGGTTTTTAATTGTTTTTCTTTTTTAATTTAACGTGACGTACGAACTTTAAAAGTCATGTCACGTCGTCATTTGAGTCGAGATGAAATGTTACGAGCCGTGGGCATGTTAGAAAATGGTGCAATTCAACGCGTCGTTGCTGAGGCCCTACATACCAGTCAAAATGTGATATCAAGGTTGTGGTCACGTTATCGCAATACTGGAGTTGTGGCCGAACAGCACACAGGTAGATATCGTGTTACTACGCAGAGACAGGATCGATTTCTCCAAATGACCGCCAGAAGACAACCCAATATCACAGCGCTGCAACTAGTGCAAAGGCTCCAGGAGGACCACCAGCTGCTGGTAAGCGACCAAACCGTGCGAAGAAGGTTACATGAAGTTGATCTTCATGCTCGAAGACCATTGCGTGTTCCAGCATTGCGACGTGGCAATCGCGGTCGGCGGCTTTCGTGGGCTCGGGAGCATTTACCATGGAGTGACGAACAATGGTCTTTGGTGCTGTTCACCGATGAGTCCCGGTTTGGGTTTCACCCGGATTCACGAAGAACACGCGTTTGGAGAGCTCCAGGGAGAGTTAGCCGTCTACGGCACCCTCAGGAGGTCCACCCATACCAAGGCGGGACAATCATGGTGTGGGCAGGAATTCGTCTTGGCGGACGAACCCAACTCGTTTGGATCCAAGGCAGCATGACTGCACAAAAATACCACGAGGAGGTAGTAGAGCCCGTTATTGTCCCACACAGAACTCAAATAGGCCATGAATTTCTACTCATGCACGATAATGCTCCTTGCCATACGGCGCGGCTGGTATCGACCGCTCTCCGAGAGCACGATATTCAAGTTTTGGATTGGCCTGCACAGTCGCCCGACTTAAATCCTATCGAGCATGCCTGGGACATGTTACAACGAAAAGCTTTGAGAGATTTTCCACCAAATTTGACGACTGAACAACAACTTTACGAACACTTGCAAAGGACATGGGACCTCATACCGCAGCAAGACATTGACAATTTAATTTTAAGTATTAACAATCGATGTCGATGTGTAATCAATGTAAGAGGTGGCAACACTGATTATTAATGATTAGATTTTACAAGATTTTTTCCATTTTTATTAAAATTAATAGTTTTTTAAGAAGAAATGTTTGTTGTTATCATACTAATTTTCCATGATGATTAAAAAAAATATTTTTTTTATTTAAAACAAAAAAAAAACACGAAATGTTTTTTATTTTTATTAAAGACCTTAAAATAATCTATGATTCTTCTATTTACTGTATCAGAAAATTCTTCATAGATTTTTAGATATTTGATGAAATATAAAATATCCCTAGACTTTGTTGATGTGTGTAAATCATGATATGATTTTTTCTTTTTAGAGAACATATGGTACTTGGTGGGAAGAAGCTCCATCTGCCCAAGAGGACTACATGCCACAAAATGCCAATGCCATAACAAGTCAGGATTTTGTAGGTAAGATAATTATTGAATAATCGATTTTAAACTGTCGCGATTTGTATACATCATACAAAATAATTTAGCGGGTCTTAATCGCGTTAACTTAACTTATTTAAGGTATAAATACCTATTTGTTTCCGACGTAGGCATATCTGTGAATGCAATTAATAGTAATCAATCAAACTATGTAGTCATAGTTATGACATAGTAAAAACATTGTTTAGTACCATTAGTAGTACCAGACCCCTTCAGTATAATTTGCTTTTGAATTTATATCAGTACCTAAGTATATTGTTTGTATGTGAAAATATCTTGCTCTACTATTATTAAGCATTTGAAATTAATTTGAAATGGAGTCTTCTAGACAAGGGCAATCAATTATTTCTCTCTTGTCTATCTTAATCTTTCTTGTTATTAAGAGAGATCAACAAAACTACATACAATAGCTGTGATAAATGGTGTACCTAATAGCTGTCTTTCATAAAAAAAACACGTTTTTATGAAATTTTCGTAGATTGGCAAACACTTTTGATTTCGCCATAAAGCTAGCATAGCAGTGCAAATAGCTTATAAGCACCTATGCAAGCTTCAAATACCTACTGGGGCTTTGAATTTTTTTGTATAATTGAGCCATTTCTACTAGTTCGGCGCTGCGCTTGGCAATAACGGTACTGATGGCTAGTGTCCCATAATAACGTTATATGTGTGGCTCAACATCATAAATTCTCGGCCTAGATGTAGGCATAAGTCGATTTTGTGTATTTGACGACACATGCGCTTGGAAACATTTGCATCTACAGCATACACTCGGTCGCGAACTTGCTTAAACCTTCTAGAATAAAACAAGCAATATTACTAGATAAGGTTGCGTGTCGGCAAATTGATTGAATACAAAAATTATTAAGTGTTAACAATGTTAATGCATATTTATTCTTTAATGTCATCATGTCATGTTAACTTAACATGACATTAAATCAATATGTATGTGACGAAGAAAATTATTATAGGTACCTACTTAAGTAATGTTACGTATTGTCTTCACCAAATCTGCGCGTTTAAGTTTCATCGTGGTTTCAGTTACACAAATGTGAAACAATAGGAGCGATAGTTTACGTAGGTATTCTCTTTTAAGCTTTGTGTTTATTATGCAATTAATTAGTTCATCAAGTGTAGGGAGTCTTTTTAGTAACAGTTGATAATGACGAAAATACTTACGCAACTATACTTCATGTAATAGTAGTCTGATGGAATATTTTAAACTTGATGGATAGTATGGCTTTGTCACACGTGAGGCAGCGGGTAATCAACCTGCCTGCTCTCTTAACAGAAGCTATGAACAGAAGTTTCGCTTCTTAGACATTAATGCGGCAATTATAAAAAGAAAGAATGGCAGTTGTGTGAGCCAGTGAGCTTTCAAATCTTGCCCTTCTGCCTCCATGTGTTTTACGCTACACCACATCGTAGTTTACTGTTGCCTCGGCTTAAAAATACCTCAAATCCATTTGCAAACAACGTAATTTTCGACAGAAGTATCCTTCGAAAAAGTTGTCTACCCACTGGAGGTGTCTATCTTCGAGACTTATAACCCTGGCGCGCTGGTGAGGATCTGGGCTAGAGGGCCTACTGCCTGGATACTACTGTGGGAAGGAGAGCCTGAATATGTTGGAGATACGCCGAGAATCTTCAGTCCGCCGATACGGCAGCTGAATGTTCCAACACGGTAAGAAATTTTCTGTAGCCCGTCATATCGACAAAGTAAACCAAAAATGTATGAGGATATATTGCTGTGAGGGAACAGTTATCTCACATCATAGATATTTATATGTCTCACACAGAATATCAAGGTAAAATAATGCAGTCGTTCGGTGAATGAGTGTTCGCTGCAAGCCCAATCAGGCTAATTGGTATGCTCCCCACCGCTTTCTCTAGACTCCTTTATGCTAGTTTGTTACTACGTTTGCAGCGAGATGTAGGTCTTCTGGGAATGCCTTCTGTTGTGCTACTCAAACTAGCCGAAATACCTATGAATGGTTCATCAGCAGCGAGCATGAGCTATTTATCGTCCCGCCCCTGTTACACTTTTAGCGGTTTGCTTAGGTATTCACTTCTTTTTGTGCAGAATTTTGCGGCTGGAGTTCAATCACAAACTGCTTCCGTATTACACTGAACTGGATGCGGTGCTACTCCGTGGTAAACAACCGCCCAACATAGTGAAGAATATAAGGAACAATTTCTCTTACTCAACTCTGTTTTATAAGAAATCTGCGCCGGTTGTGGAGAAAGGTATGTTAAAATTATATTTAATTTTAAAACTATTTTGGGTACTTCTATGTTTTCTTTTGCTTCTGTGATTATAGGCTAGAAATCGTCATCATCATCAACCTGCCATAGTCCACTGCTGGATATAGGCCTCTCCAATGACACGCCACTGAGCCCGATTTTCGCCTAGAAATCTTGGTTTCCATAAATTGGTATCGAATATCAAACTTCAGAGAACTTTTCAGGGTTAGAATAGAATAGAATAGTTTATTTGCCAAAAATGTATCACCTAGATACATAATAAAGGTCTTAAATATATATAAATGAATCCTTGTACATTTTGCCATTTAGGCATGCAAATATTGTTACAGTGCTATGACAAAATCAAAAGGCACCAGTATATCTTCACATAAGCAATGGTTATGGTAATCTATTTAGTTCAACAATATCAATAGAACTATCGTTCAGAAAGTCCGCTATTGAGTAGTAACATTTATCAATTAAAAGAAATGTAAGATGTTTTTTAAACAGATTAAATGGTTGTTCCTTAATACTATTGGGTACCTTATTAAATACAGTGGGGGCCATGACAATAACACTTTTCCTCAACAATGATGTTTTATATGATCCAGTTGACAATAAGTTTTGGTATTGAGTTCTCATGCTGGTAGTCCTGTTACGAATATCAAGTAAAGATGGAAATAAGTGTTTATTTTTTTTAACAAATAGTGATATCTCTAAAATATATAAACAAGGCAGCGTCAACAATTTATGAAGTTTAAACAAAGGCACACAGCTGTCGGTTGTTTTCATGTTAAACATCGCTCTTAAGCAGCGTTTTTGAGACTTAAAAATACTTTCCTTTTCACTACAATTGCCCCAAAAAAATTATGCCAAATCTTAAAATTCACACAACCAAACCGTGGTAAGCAACAAGGATTGTTTCAGTATTTACTTTTTTTGATAGATTGTATAGTGCGTAGGCAGATGTACTTATCTTGTTGCATAAAACATTTGCTTGTGCCTTCCAATTTAAATGGTTGTCTATTAAAACTCCTAAAAATTTCGTAACCGTGGCACTTTGTATAATCTGACCATTGTAATTAATATTCATATCTGCCGCGATTGTACGTTGATGGAAGTGCATAATGTTGGTTTTTTGAATGTTCACTACTAAATTGTTGTTATTAAGCCAGTTAATTATATTGTTTAAGTTATTGTTTACATCTTCTTCGTAAGTATCTTTATCGTGACATTTTATTATAAGTGTGCTATCATCGGCGAAAAGAACCATAGGGTGGGGTGTTTGTCGGGGCAGATCATTTATATATAATAAAAATAGCAGTGGCCCGAGTATACTGCCTTGAGGGACACCGAATTGTGTTTCTTTAGGTGTAGATATGTACTGCACTCTAGTTATAGTTTTAAAACAAATTTTGTCGATTTCCGTAAATTGTTTCCGTTTTTCTAGATATGACTTTATTAAGTCGAATGCATTTCCTCTAATACCATAGGCCTGAAGTTTATATAAAAGAGTTTCATGATTAACTTAATCAAAGGCCTTTGACATGTCGGTATAAATTGCACATACCTGAATTTTATTATCTATGTTTGGCATTACTTTATTAGGAAAATCAAATATTGCCATGTTGATATTTTTATTTTTTCGAAAACCGTATTGCTCTTCGCGTGATTTCATCTATAAAAAAATTATTAAATGATTCCGCTATTTCTTTAGGATCATTAATTATTAAATTATTCTTCTGTATTTGAGATATGTGTTCTTTAATGGTTTTTTTATTATTAATAATTTGCCAAACTGTTTTAGATTTGTTTTCTGATTGGTTTATTAGATAAATATTCTGGGATTTCTGGGTCAATTTTATTATTTTTTTAAATCTCCTGGAGTATGTATTGAACAACTCTTTTTTTGCATCTGTCGGTTTTAATCTGAACTGCCAGAGTAATTGACGCTGTCGTTTACTACAGATACGCATTCCCCGTGTAATCCATTTAATTTTTTTCTCGGTTTTAATTTTAATTAGCTTGTATGGAAAACATAGGTCATGCAGAAGAGTAAATATGTCTAGGAAATTATCGTAGGCTTCGTTGGGATTTTCAGTATTATAAACATCATGAAATGACAAATTAAGTAAGTAATTTTTGAATTTTATGAGATTATCTTCGGACATATCCCGTACCTTTATTTTCCAAGATTTAATTTGGCAAGATTGATTGACTTTAACTTTTATTACCTGTGCCGTATGGTCTGACAAGCCAAAATCTATGACATTACATTCATATTTTTGCTTAGAGTTATGGGCAAAATTATCTAAACAAGTTTTGCTTGTAGGTCGCGTTGGTTCATTAATTTGCAATTTAAGGTTATAGCTTAAAAGAAAGTATTTAAAATCTAAAGATATTTTGTTGGCTTTTAGCGTATCTATGTTGAAGTCTCCGCATATTATTATTCTACTATGATGATGGTAGCATAATTTTCTAAGAATGATATCAAAATTTCCATAAAATTTGGTCAAATTAGCTAACTTGGGTGGTCTATATACACATAGCACAATAGTTTTTTGGTCTGTTAATTCAATGGCACAGCACTCTATGATGCCAGCTATGGATAATTTCATTATGTCGGGGAGTGTTTTATACATGCCCCACCTCGTTTAATGTTACTTCTTGCATAGCATGCCGCAAGTTTATAATTTGGTTGTAACAGTTTATTAAACATATAAAATAAAGTGGAATAATATTGCTGTTATAAATGAATATAATTTAAATATATCGTAGGTTAACTTCATAGATACCTAAATACGCAAGTTATATACTGCCTGGACACCCACGGTGAAGCTAAGCGGGATCCCGGGAGTGGACGCTCCACGTGAGCTTGGGTGAGGCCTGTGTAGGATGCGTCCAAAGCACGCCCGTCTGTCCCTCGCAGTCGGGCGCGGTCGCGGGAGGAGAGGCGTGTCGGTGTTGTGTTGCCGCGCGCCCTATCTCCACCACGGCGACCAAATGGGGGCGCACCATTTGTTGCGTTGCGGTTGGGCCGCAGAGGAAGAGGAGATGCGGTGTTGTCAGATTGCCGTCCTCCCTATCCTCTGCAGCCGTTTTTGTGCCTGCGGACGGCGAGCTGGGACTGTTCTCCGTCCGCCAAAAGGCAAGGAGGCGGCGTAGTGTTCGCGCCGCCTCCCAAGTAATAACGAGAAGTGGCCGCCAACACCAACGGCGGCGGGCCAATCTCGGGCGGGGTCACGGGAAAGTATGCTATTCACGAATCGCGTGACCCCGCTACTATACAAGACCTGTACGGACACCGCGGTGGTTTTAGTGGCCTTTAGGGGAGAGCACACCTCCACCGCCAGTCCCAAGCCCGGTCGATCACACTCTGGCCGGGTTGGCGTCGAGTTGAGACAGCTCATAAGGAGAGTTTCCACTGTAGTAAATAAAAAAAAGTTATGTATATACTGTCTAAGTAGTATGATATCGAAATCTTGAGAATGTTAACCTTCCTAATCTAACCTAAATAAAATCCTAATTTATGGTGAAGTGAGGCTTTATGTAAATCTTCCATGCATAGTATTAAGCTTCAAGATAAAGTCGTGTACGCAAATACTTGATGTTGTCTATATTGGTGATGGCCTATGCATTAATCAGGATTATGATAACTGCACAGAAAGCAACATGGTACACAAAGGTAGTTTAAGTGGTTGCTTCGGTCCTTAACAGTGCCTCAAATTTTGTGGACTTTTTCACAACATGGCACTATACTTAGTGTGGTCTTCGCGTTATGGTTTCGAGTCTGGGTGTTTTTGTGTACCCAGCAAATTTCTGAAAATTCCTCCGGAACACATTTTAATACACATCATGGTATTGTTTGTTTTATCTGTACGTATGTATATATTAAATTCTTGCGTTATTGAGTGACTGACAGACAACGCACAGACAAAACGAATAGGCACAAAATGTTGAAATTTGGCATAATCAACCCTAACGGTCTTTGGTTATATAATCGTCACCGCTGCGGGGCATTGGGACTCTCAACTTTAACTTGACATGGCCTATTTCTGTGGAATTTGACATCTTTGCCACTTCCAAGCGGCCCAAACGCTCCTTTGGAAAGAATGGACCTTTGGCGTGAAGAAATGAAACTACATGATTTATTTTATTATGTTCCTTTGGAACCGTAGGGGTCTAGGGGTGTAATAAGATGAGATTTACCGAATTTCACGAAATTTAAACGGGATCAGGCAGAAACTATTAAATCATCAGCCTTTAACAGTCCACTACTGGACTAGGCCTCTCCTTTGAAAGGAGGAATTGGCCTACTATACCACGCTGGCCAAACGGGTTGGTATAGGGTTGGTATCAAGTTTTCCTTCTCTTACAATGCTGTTCTCTACATAATATGCTCCCTCTGTCGGCTCTTACGACCCCCATGGGATGATATGGGGTGGTGACAATCCGTATTCTTAATCCGTCACCGCACGGAAAACGGAAACTATTAAATTAAAATAAAATGTGCGGGCGTAGCTGCGGGCATCCTTTAGTCAGTAATAAATCACGGAATATACTCACTACATAAACAAATCTAACATTTTATAGACTTGTGAGACCAGTTCCATTGAATCTACCATCAATTATGTCGATATATCTTTGTTTCTTGTCAATTATTACAAATCTGTCTAGTGATTCTCGCTCAGTAATTTCCTTTAGATAATTACTGTGTGAGGAATGCCTAGGTGAATATAGATTTATTAGGATACGAGGCAAGCTTTACTCTTTTGTGTTATTTGTTATACAGATTTGTGAAGTCACGCAGTCAGTCATCACACAAATTTAATCCTAGAGCAGGAGTTGTCACTACCAAAGAGTAATATGATGACGGCTTCTCAAGCTATAGATGATGAAATATCTTTGCTAGTTTGAATCGTATTGAGGCATTCCTCTTTTTTTATTTTTCTCCTTGCAGTAACTACTGCTCTTAGCATTGTGACGTCAATGCAATGTGAATCAACCATACACATTTATAAAAAAACCAACAAGATTATAAAAAGAAGTCTACGTCTATGCTTCACGTGATTTTTAATTAGCACGTGGCTCTTAGGTCATTATGTAGGTACCTATTAACGATAAGAACAGCTATCAGTTATCCTCTGTTTGTTTTGCAATGTTTTGCAATAAAGTCTTATACATGCATAACTATGTAATATTCATTGATTGATATTGTTACCTATGGTCATGTTCAATGATTCGAACGTGCCAAAAGAAAATCAACTATATTCTTAAAGATTTAAGTTTCATAATTTGATTAATAGTTTCTTAACTGTCTAATGAGTGCGGTATTCTTCTGTAATTGGATTTGTGACAGTTTTGCAGAGGTGACGTGACGTCAATGGTATTAAAGTTGTTGATGAAAGCGTGGGTAAGGATAAGTTAGCTAAGACTGTTTGTCTAGAATAGTTCCGCCTCTACAATGCTGATGTCATTCTCTAGGATTTTATATTGCGTGATCATATCGCGAGACTAGAATGATAACGTTGAGGTAATTTCGACAAGATTTCAGAGACAAAGGTGAGTATTTTCTGTAAAGAGAATATTACTCCTAATTTTTAATCATACCTTTATTTCGTAGAGTGCTTATATACCACATAGGAATCTAAAATAACGCTATGTAGTGTACTACGTACACTATGCCTCTGCATAAAGAATATTTGTCAGAAAAACCATTCTAACTGCATTTGTTGGACGTTTTTGTATGATTCTGTATAGTCAACAAGATATATAACAATGACAAGATATCAACTTACCAAGATGGCAACTGCAGTAATTTTAGATATTTCTTTGTTAAATTAATGTATTGGTACCATTATAAATGGAAAAGGAAACCAAGCATTGAAGCATTGAATGTTTAATTGTCATCGAATAATTCTCAATAGGTACCTACGACTATTTGATAGTTCCTTTTTTTTAATATTCTACCTCGTACCTAGCAGATAGTAGAGCCTTGCTGATTTTAGCGTGAATGGGCCGGCTCGACCAGGGTAGTACTACCCTCTCCCAGAAAATCTACGTAAAGTAAGAGTACTTATATTGTTGCGTTTTGTTCGGTGAGTGAGAGTGCCGGTGGCCCCTATTTCTTCTCCCTCATCCCACGCCACCTCCCATCTCTTTTCTTAACCCAAAGGGTGGCAACGCACTTGTGACTCCTGTGGTGTTGCTTGTGTCCATGGGCGACGGTAATCGTTTATCGTCAGGCGATCCGTCTGCTCGTTTGCTGCTTATGACAGTACATACAACACCATATAGTCCCAAATTAAGTAGAGCTTGTACCTACTATGGTTACTAGACAATGGATAAACATACGTATATACTTTATTTTTGTAAACACGTACTTATTCTACATAAAAACATCCAGCGGGAATCGAACCCGCGTCCTTCGGCGTGGCAGTCGGTTACACTTCCACTACGCCACGCGGTCGTAGATTTTGCCTTGCAAATCAAACAAGGTGCAATATAATTTAATCATAATATATAAAATCCTTGCGTTACTGACCGACTGACAGACAAGCTACAGCCAAAACCATTGGGCACAGGAAGCTGAAATTTGGCATGTATGTTCCTTGGGGCCGTAGGGGTGCACTAAGAAGGAGTTTCGAGAAATTCCCACGGGATCGGACAAAGCGGGTAAATAAAAAAATGTGCGGGCGTAGCCGCGAGCATTCTCTAGTGTTAAAATAAACAACGAATATTTGCATTTTCTTACGTCTCTCATCATAATCTTATACGTGTGTAAAGAAAAATAATAAAGCAAATTGTAGTAAAAAGTATGCATCTATTGCGAAATGTATTCATCATCGCCCTAGCGTTATCCCACTTGCACCACGACTTTTCGCCTTTGATTTGACGAGACTAGATTTGGCAGAATATTAGCTTTTCCACAGAGCGACTGCCGTCTGACTTCCGCGCAGCCAAAGCACCGTCTTTACGAATGCATTGCTTTTATAAAATTGATCAATTTATATTATTTTCTTACTGATTTTATTTCTGTTATCAGATTCATTATTATTATACAGACTTCCTGTTTCTACTATAACTCTAGGTTATTCTCGGTCTGAATGTTAGCACCGAGTAACTGCAGGCAATTTTCTTTAATAGGTCATTAGTATTTGATTGAATTGTTGCACGGAACTTGGTCAAAACTGCACTCTTTTATGCTCCACCAATTGTAAAGGAGGTATACGAGGTCTACGAGGGGATATTATATTTTTTTAACGTAATAGTAGGCAAACGAACATATCACGTAGTTGAAATAACTACCAACAGACTGCCCTGCAGAAGTATCGGGTTCGGATCCACGGCGTGCATGCTGACTTTTCGCAGTTATGTGCGTGTTGAATTGGTAATTATCGCTTGTACTGTGCCTAGGAGAGCATGTTAAGCCGCCTGTCCCGGCTCTGTCATGAAGATCTTTGACAGTCGTTACGCGGGAGCCAGTACGCTTCAATAAACTGACAAGGAAAAGGTAGTAGAGCCTTGCTGATTTCAGCATGAATGGGCCGGCTCGACCGGGGAAGTACTACCTTCTCACAGAAAATCATCGTAAAGTAACAGTACCGAGAACAGTAAACTGTTGCGTTTCGATTCGTGAGTGAGAGTGCCGGAGGCTCTATCTCCTATTCCTTCTCCCTCATCCCACTCCTCATACTATGCCTTTTCCCAACCCCAAGGGGCGGTAACACACTTGTGACTCTGGTGTTGCTTGTGTTCATGGGTGGCGGTAATTGCCTACGATCAGGCATATAAAAAAAAACTGGTTTAATCCATGGAATATAGCTATCAGAAGGCAGTCGCTCTGTAGAAAAGCTGATATTCTGCCAAATCTTGTTAGACTAGTAAGCGGATCCCGAGTTCTAAGGCGAGGAGTCTTCAATGCAACTGGGATAACTCTAGGACGATGATGATGATCGCTATTCTTTTTGCTTGCGGAGGTCAGACAGGCAGTCGCTCTGTTGAAAAGTTTAGTTAATATAGCTGTTTACCGCTGTTTCACCCGCGTCCTGAGGGAACTACTTCGCGTACCTGGTTAATTTATAGCCTAAGTTACCCCTTGGTACATCAGCCATCTGCCAGTGAAAGTCCCGTCAAATTCGGTCCAGCCGTTCCAGAGTTTAGCGAGAACAAACAGACAGACAAAAATTGTAATAAATGTCTTTTCGGTACCTATACATATGTACCGTGTAAACATTCATATGCATTCAGTAAAAAGAGGTTATTTTAATATTACAAACAGACACTCTAATTTTATTGATGTGTATAGATTCAGTCAAAACCGGTTAGACTAATAAGCGGACACCGGGTTGCAACTGAGAGAACGCTAGGATGATGATGAGTAGGCAAATGAGTATACGGTTCGCCTGATGGTTGGCAATTATCGTCGCCATGGACTCAAGCAACTCCAGAAGTGTCACGTGTGCATTGTCGTCCTTTATAATTTTATTTTATTTGGGAAATAAAACCGTTACACAATTTTCTTAATCTAAGGTTATAACATGACAATGTCTGTAATTGTGTAGCTCACAACGTTATCCACATGTTGTTTATAATAATATTAGGTTATGAACTGAAGTGATTAGCGAATTAAATATAGGTATCATGATTGGCTTAAAATTAAGTTAAAACTTAATCGATATCGTAGGAATTTATTTGATTTACAATTTATATCATTTAGCAAATACCTACTCTTATAGGAATTCATAAACTTTCTGTAACAGTGAGTATCTGAATTTACTACGTGACAATGTAAATATATCAAAATCTATGAAATGTGAATTATAATTACTGACAATACGACGTAGAGGTGCACGAACACCAGCGTTAGTGTCGGTGTAATAAGTAGCAAACAAAGGGCGCGCGCGCACCTCACGTCTGATGACGGTCCTCGGAACAATATAAAACAGTTTATTTGTTAGTTCTGGGCAGTCGAATCTGTTGTTACACAAGTCATACAAAAACATTGCTTCAAGAAAAAGACGTCTAGATTCTAAGTTAGGAAGGATACTTTTTCTATCAGTGGAACTGGTGGTACTCGTATTTCTTCTCAGGTTATTATGGCGGTAACGATACTGCATTGTATTGAGGAAATTAGATTGTACTCTCTCCAAGCTATCTTTGTATTTTTGGTAGAGCGGATTCCAATTGAGATCTTACTAATGCTTTGTATAGATGTATGTAAGTATCGGTACGCTTGAAATCTATAGCTATAGTAATGGGAAAAGGAATATGTGAAATGGGATGAGAAAGAAGGAAAAGGGGATGGGGCATCTCACTCACCGAACGAAACGCAACAGTTTATACTATGATTATACATCGATATTCTGTGAGAGGGTAGTACTTTCCCGGCCGAACCGGTCGCTAGTTGTCTACTTACTACAAAATTTTAATTATAGCCAACACTGAGACGAACAGTCTAATCAGAGATTTTAAACCTACACAGAGTTTTCTAGCCTATACTGAGATTTCTAGTCTACACAGAGATTCCTAGCCTACGCAGAGATTTGAAGCCTTTGTGCTTGCTTGTTCAAAATACATATTGTTACAGGTCAACTACTCAATAAAATAATAGCGTCCAATCTCCATGAATCAATCGTGCCTCAGATCGTTGCGCCTCGGCAACAGATGCAGATTGACACGGGACCACCGCTTGGAGACTTTCAACAACTACCTGTAAGTTAAATACTTTTTTAAGTCGTCAACTGCTGATGCACTGATCAGTGCGAGAACCGATAGATTTTCTATTGTGCCTGGTGTTGCGGCATTCAAGAGGTGGCTGTTAGGCCGCTCTCACATTAGGTGTCGCGTCAACGCAGCGACACCTCGGCGTCGACGCCGCGTATACGTCGCGTCAGCCGACCGTTCTTCAAAAGACAAAAGCGTTCTCAAAGGACGCTCGGCTGAGGCGGTGCAGGTGGTCTGTAACAAACGCCATAGGTCGCGTCCGACGTGACGCTCTACGCGGCCTAGGAATGCTAACTATGATAAGGCGGTGGTCTGTAACAAATGCCGTAGGTTGCGTCCGATGGCGTCCGGCGTTTGCTGACTCTGGACGCGGCTTCCAACGTTGTTTGCGATGGTCATTCAGGATTTTAGTTTCTCGCATGCGCTCAATGTGAATAGACGTGAGTGATTTAAATATGGATGAACAGACCATTTTAAGAGTTCTTCTCGAAGAGGGGGAGGATGATGATCTCGTTTTACGAATGTTATTAAAACAGGAGAGAAGAAAAAGGCGTCACGACCTTTTCGTGAAGAGAGAGGTCGAGGGTTGTTTTAATACGTTGATAAAAAAACATTTATATACTAACGAAGTCAATTTTAAATAATACTTTCGTATTTCAACGGAGCATTTTATGACTGAGTTAGATTTAATCGATGCTGAGTTGACAACAGCATCGTGCATCAGGTACAAGAAACTTTATCGCTGGCATCAAATAAAACGGCAACCTACGGCCTTAGTTACAGACCACCGCCTTACGCGACTGTACTCGTGTCGCTGCGTTGACACTGCAGCCAATGTGAGGGCGGCCTTACTCGTTTCTATTGAAAAAGGTGACATCTCATCAATGACCTCACTATAGGAAATATCTTTACGTTGCTTCTGACGGCCAATTCACCGTGGCAAATTGCCATGCAGCCTTATCTTTTGATCAGGAATGTGACCATGAGTATTGTATGGCAAAACATTTCCTTAAGAAATGGTGTTTCTTAAAAATAAATACTGTACCTACCTACTTTAGGATCTGACTTCAAACTTAGCTGTATTGACTAACTTTATAATAGCAGAAAATGGTCTAATCTACAAAATATTAGCTAACCGTGAAAATGGCCCTTGTAACAGCGTTTAAATATCGGGTGGAGTATCCCATTTTAAGACCAATATAATATTTCGTTTGCCAAAATAATAGATAATAAGCTACTCGCCGCCGCGGCTAGTAGACAATATGTATCCTGATCATATTTGATTTATTATGTGTATTGGTACACACATAGGTGTAAAACATGTAAAACATGTTCAATAGAAACAGAAATTGCCCCCTTTTGTATCCAAGGGGCGATTTCAAAATGTTTTCGTCACCCAACACAAGGTGACCCCAAAAAATAGTTTAGCATTTTCAAATATATGAATTTCTTTAAATCATGAGATACATTTCATATATATTACCATCGTCTTATAAGTTCTCGAATAATATTATAACTTGGCCTAGCAACAGTATTATTTATGACCGCGGGAAACGGTTGGGTACGGGCTGCACGAAATCGGTATCACGGAAAACCTTGTTCGAAGAATATGTTTCATCACACATCTCAGTCACATCTTTCGGCTGAGATTTTGATGTACCCTCCGTGTCATTTTTTTTAAATTTATTGCATAATGTGGTGTAAAACATTTAGGGTTTTGTATATGCACATTCACCATTTCTATTTTGGCATGCAATTCTTAAAAACTTGTAATAATATAATATATAAGGTTATTCAAATATTTTAAGTACCAATATACATTGATAGTAACACCGCTCAGAAATATATACTTTCAACAGAGGAGTTAAAATACTGTTTTATATTTAAAATATTCTTAGGTTAGCAATAGAGTCAAAATATTATTTTGAAACAGCCACCAAAAAAGTCGTATTATAAATTTATGATTCAATCAATTCAGTTCTTGTACTCTCGGAGGAAAATGATTACAATACACGCTGACATTTCATAATCGTTGCATCTTCGCAGATTCTTTCTCAAATGGGGTAAAAATAAGTCTATTGGAGTATTGAACATAAAAATAAATCATGACTGGATTTTATACATACACATTATCATATCATCAGCACTCTTTTCACTGGGAATTTCACCACAACAGTTTTATACTCTATATCTCTACCACTTCTCATCAACATCTATTTTTATTAATTTTTGTGTAATTTGAAGGGATTGCCGCGCTGCAACCCTAAATATGTCTGGGACAAGTGACTTAAGTCTATGAATTTGAAGGCCTACCAACTGATCTATCTTACTGTAAAAGTCCTATTAAAATAGGAAAAGCCGAGCCCAGGACAAACAGACTGACATCGTATTAAAAATGTTTTGTATATAGCCTGTAACAGCACTAGAGAAAACATAGATAATTGAAAATTTCAGACCAAGACACTTCAATTTTATGGCTATTTATATTTATTTGTATAGAAGCAAAAACTGAACAATACGTATTCTATTACAAACAAGACTTCCTGAAACTGAATCGTTGTCAAATGCCAAGTAGTAAAGGTACGGTGGAAACACGTAACGTATTAGTGCACGTTTTTTGCCTTCAGAATAGACTTTTGCAAATTGAGTATGACTGTTTTGTCCATGACGCTTATTAGTGATAGCGAAGTTGATAATTTACATCGTTGATTTTTTGCGGTTTTCAAATTAGTTTATTATTGTGTGTATCAAGGGCCTTTGCATGTACCACAGCAGCAGGGCGATTATGATATTCTTTTAATTGTACAATTTTATTCATCAACAAAATGCAATATCCACGGTACACGAAGTCTTCTTTGAATTTCTACGTCTTATGCAAGATTTATCACTTTTATGTAGTGCCTATAAGACTGTGAATTAGAGACACAACATGTACCTGCTGTTTGGCCTGTTACCGGATGTTTGGTCTACCAAGAAACCGGATAACCGATATTCCGATCAAACATTAACAGAATCAGAAGTTTTATGGAGAAAAATATGTCGCTTGAAGTCATGGCAAATTGGTCGCAATCGTGACTGATAGTAAGCCACACAATATTGCCACAATGTTCGAATTCAATCTTAAGTATCCTGCAGCAGTTTATACTTTGAAATAGTTTATTCTGAAGCGTACGTGCTCTATGAAAGTGTGGGTAACAGACACAGCTCTCTTGCCAAGTGCGAGTTCACTTAGGGTTACCATATGTGAATAGAGGGATGCCTGTCAATGGTACCTAAAATGCCTCAATTTTCAGAAAAATGCCTGTCTAAGCAAAACCCTGTAGGTAATAAGTAAAAGCCAACAGATAATAATGAAGAAGGATATTTATTACTGATATTTGTCAGAGGACATAATTTTTTATAATAGTTCTTTCTTTTCTAATACATAAACGTAAAAATCTTCACAAGATACAGTTTTTTAATTTTCCTGAGTAATCAATATTGCTTTTACGGATTCAATTGACAGCCGATTTCTTCCTTTTCTCCACTGGGCGTTGACGAAAGAAAACATACGTTTAAAATGCCTGTCACAGACCAATGCCGGCCGCACGCCTATTTAAACCATAAAATGCCTGTCAAATGCGGCAAACGCCTGTCATATGGTAACCATAAGTTCACTAGACTTTACGTCATGTCTGTCAAGAACATTTTCTAGAACTCAGATATGCAGATTATCTCAGGATGTTTCACTTCACCGTTTAGCTAGCGATAATTAACAATAAAATATGCACATAATTAAAAAAATTTTGCGGTGCGCGTCGTATGTAGAGACCCTCTGCGTAGCATTCTGTTACTCTCCACTAGGCATACTGCCTAGGCACTAATATGTGTTTATTAAAAAACAACATGGTGTCATACAAATAAATACACCCAGACATTTGTCGAAAATATTATCCTTCTCCTGAGTCCACTGAATAACTAGATGGTACATATGTCGCAAGGATTTTACAAAAGCCGTGATATTATAATTTCACTAGGGACATTATAATTACACAGAGTATAGTAAATTGTTTCTATATAAAAAAAGGCAGCGATAGCCCAGTGGAGATACCAACAGACTGCCATGCAGAGGATATCGGGTTCAAACCCACGGTGCGCACCAATGACTTTTCGGAGTTATGTGCGTATTGAATTGTTAATTATCGCTTGTCCCGTGCCTCGGAGCGCACGTTAAGCCGTCGGTCCCGGTTGTCATATCTAGACTAGATCTTTGACAATCGTTAATTCGTTACAGGGCGTCAGTACCTTCTAAAATAAACTGACGCTAGTCTAAACCATGGAATATCGCTATTCCTTCGGGTTGCGGAGTTCAGACAGGCAGTCGCTCCGTGGAAAAGCTAATATTCAGCCAAATCCGGTTAGACTAGTAAGCGGACCTCTGATTGAAACTGGGATAACGCTAAGAGGATGATGATGATAGTAAATTGTTTGTATTACTTACAATTTAACGAGCCATTTTCAGTGCCATTATAATTTCACTCGACCGATGCAGTGATATTGTAAGGCAGTGACATTTTGACAATCATACTGGTTTAAGAAAGCCGTTAGATTATCAGAGCGATCGCTGATTGGTCCGTTTTCGTTACCAGCTAGTATAAAACATAGTTATGAAATAAGAGACAGGTTCTTAGAACCATTTTTAAATTTTATTTTTTAGCTATGTCTTTTAAGCTGAGTTGACGGAGCTCTGCTTCGCATGGCTCCTATTTTTGGGTATAGGGTCACAAGAAAACCTAGCATAACCTATAAAGTTTCTTTAGTGGACGAGATTATTTACATAAATAAATAGATAGTGATTTTGGAAATAAAGGTTGGTATTACAATATTAATGCCGTGCGGCAAGAGCCCGTGAATTATACGAACCAGTCGTTATTGACTATAATCTATAATATCAGTTTTTTTTACTAAATCAACAATTACGTACGATGTCCATCAACAAAACATTTTCTACTGCATACTTTATACTATCTATGCGATAAAGAAAAATAATAAAACCGATTCTTGTTCCGCTTAAACTATATTTTATGACTTTATCGCGGTGTAGACTTGTTAAAATTCACACAGTATCAATGGTAACTAAACTTGACCTACAAGGTGAGTCATAGAAGTAACACAATAGGAGCTCACTGTTATAAAATTTATACGCGAATATGTATGGAAAACATTACAACAATGTTATTGCGTACAACAGCAGTCAAAAGTAGAGCAGGTAACATTGAATGAAAATATGTTCTAGACAGATATCATTGTGTCGGGCAGGGCGTAAATAGATTTGGTTCCGCGATGAAAATCCTTTTTACAAAAAGAAAAGTAGGCATATAATATAAAGCATATTACGGCTGTCCACACACTACCTTTCTGTTTAAGAAACGATTTCCATTTTGTTGTTTTTTACCTTTTTTTAACTAAAAAAAGGTACATCTAAGGACAGGTGGCATTCGCTCCTGAGGGCCTAAAAGTGGCATTTGATCAACTTTGCTATCGCTAAGTGCAGAAATGTATGGACCTAGCATACACCTTCGATGACACGTGGTCGACGAAAAATGAATAGCTTATGTGATCGCTCCTTCATT
Source organism: Euclidia mi (assembly GCA_944739405.2). Lineage (NCBI taxonomy): Eukaryota > Metazoa > Arthropoda > Insecta > Lepidoptera > Erebidae > Euclidia > Euclidia mi. The sequence continues at coordinate 52,513,075 of OX123190.2, forward strand.
ATTGGTAGGTACCGTTGGAGACGGAGTATCGTTAGATTTCACAGTTTCAATAAATTAAAAGACAAAACTCGGGCAGGCAATTTATGCGGGCGGCTCGAGATCGTTCTATACAGAGAGCCTATGTTTAGTAGTGGATAATCACGCCTTCATTAAACTTAGACAGCTTTTGTATGAATTTGGCCATTTCTGCTGGTCTGTGCCGTTTGCCTAGGCATCACTCTAGATTCGGCACTGATTTCGTTTATAAAGTTTGGTAGTTAGTTATTTTCATGAAAACTTTTCTGTGGTTTTTGAAGTAGTTTCCGTGTCTTTATTATATTTTTTTGTCATACAGTTCCACGTTGATATAATGTAAAATAGGAGTCAACGCCTTGATTTCAATACACCGTAGTCAACACGTGATGAATAGAAATAAAATTAGATTTATATACAAACGTGAAATATCACATAAAATACATCAAATCAATAGTTTTCAATAACGCACCACGTGAATCAATTGTGGACTTTATTTTTATGTGAATAAAGCATACTTTATTATATTATTTATATATTTTTTTGTTAGCCTTTATTGTCCCACTGCTGAGCAAAGGCCTCTCCCTTGGATTTCCACAAATCTCTGAGCTTTGTAATCTCTGGCCAGTCGCCCTCAAAAGCGTCTAGGTCATCCCGCCATCTCCGTTTAGGACGTCCTCGTCGCCGTCGACCACCTGGTACCCAGGTGGTAGCTACATGAGCCCACCTTTCTGTGTGCATGCGGCAGACGTGTCCAGCCCAATCCCTCTTTAGTCGGGCTGATTTTGCTCCTACGTCCATTAAGCCCGTTTTTGAGCGCAGCGATTAAATAACTATTTATGTAAAGTAATTTTATCAAGCGCTTGCTTTGATCGGTCTCCGTTTTGTGCAAAACAAAGGTACCCTTTGTTAGTTTCATGTGAACATAATGACTGTCTATCAGCTATCTAATAGACTACTGTTCCCACTGACTTGATATATACGTGACTTGTGAAAGCACGAGTTGAATAGATTGGCAGTAAAATAATGTATCACTGCTGCAACTTAAACTGCTCAAAGGATTTATTTTTGTCGTAATCATGGTGCCTTGGTTTTTGAGAATGTATCTAATGATGCAAATAAAGATGTTTAACACACAAATTAGTGTGTGAGATAGTGTTCTATAAGGTATAATTATATCTAGAAAGTAACCTTTAGGTTTTAAATACCTAAAGGTCACTTTCTAAGCATTAACTCTTGAAAACGTCTTGATTTTAAGATGAAATTCGGCACCTAGCTACATACCTGTAAATACTACTTAATAACAGCTCTTGTCATAGAAATGTAATGGACCGATCGTTCGCAAAATATGCAACATAGAACGCAGAATAATTTTTCCATTGAAGACCCGTAGCAGCTTTGTCAAAAGTGTCCATCCTTTGACCCAGGAGCCATATGAGGCCTTCCTACCATCTCCTTTCGTGTCAGCTGCCGAGAGTCCTCCACCTAGGCATGGCTTGCCATGGTCTGCCTGGAAGTCGTTGAATAGACTCCGGACTCAGATCGGCTGGTGCAAAGAAAACATGTTTAGATGGGGACTCTCGGACGGTACCAATTTGGTTTGTTCGTGCGGAGCAAGACAAACCCATCTTACATCGTGCCCTGCGTGCCCGAAAACTTGCACACAGGAGGAACTCATGTCTGCCGCCGACCATGCAGTCAGCGTGGCTACTTTCTGGGCCTCAAAAATATAAGTGTTTGCCAGCGATACGCTAAGAAAAAGGTTTTCCGCACACCGAATATAGGTAATTAGATTAAGGACGCGTTTACAAAATTAGTAGGTACAAAATCGCGTCACTACAGCGACACGGCGGCAACAGTACGTACTACGTACGGTAATTTGCGGAAATGTAGTTCAACTAAATAACTTTGAGACTTAGAATTTTTTGTGATATGTATCTATGTGTTATAGGCCTGGCTGTGCAAATTTCGTACAAATAAGTTTCTTATTTTTATATACCTAAATGGACATTATTACTTTATTTTTTCCATTATGTTGATTCAGGATATATTTCGGTATTTAGATATTATTTTGTTTCTTGCGTTGAAATCTGGTAAGATTATGTGGACTGATGGTATACCATCCCATTCAAGTGTTGCGACTGGAACTCATAAAAGAGTAGACCTAGTTATGCCAAGTTGGGGCTCATTTTATTTGTTTTAGTGAGACCCTACCACTGGTACTAGTGAAGTAACCTTCCAAGGTTATTCGATGAGTCTTACTGGTACTCTTATGTGAGTAGAGCTAGGCATGCCGAGTTTGGGCTCATTTTGTTTGTACATAAAAGACCCTACCACTGGAACTTATGAAGTAACCTTCCAGGGTTATTCGATGACTCTTGCTGGTTCTTATATGTGAGTAGAGCTAGGCATGCCGAGTTTGGGCTCATTTTGTTTGTACATAAGAGACCCAACCACTGCAACTTATGAAGTAACCTTCCAGGGTTATTCAATGACTCTTGCTGGTACTCATATGTGAGTAGAGCTAGGCATGCCGAGTTTGGGCTAATTTTGTTTATACATAAGAGACCCTACCACTGAAACTTATGAAGTAACCTTCCAGGGTTATTCGATGACTTTTGCTGGTTCTTATATGTGAGTAGAGCTAGGCATGCCGAGTTTGGGCTCATTTTGTTTGTACATAAGTGACCCTACCACTGGAACTTATGAAGTAACCTTCCAGGGTTATTCGATCACTCTTGCTGGTACTCATATGTGAGTATAGCTAGGCATACCGAGTTTGGGCTCATTTTGTATGAACATCAGAGACCCTACCACTGAAACTTATGAAGTAACCTTCCAGGGTTATTCGATGACTCTTGCTGGTTCTCATATGTGAGTAGAGCTAGGCATGCCGAGTTTGGGCTCATTTTGTTTGTACATAAGTGACCCTACCACTGGAACTTATGAAGTAACCTTCCAGGGTTATTAGATGACACTTGCTGGTACTCATATGTGAGTAGAGCTCGGCATGCCGAGTTTGGGCTCATTTTGTTTGTACATAAGAGACCCTACCACTGGAACTTATGAAGTAACCTTCCAGGGTTATTCGATCACTCTTGCTGGTACTCATATGTGAGTATAGCTAGGCATACCGAGTTTGGGCTCATTTTGTATGAACATCAGAGACCCTACCACTGGAACATACCTAGCTCTACTCACATATGAGTACCACTAAGAGTCTTCGAATAAACCTGACAAACCTGAAAGGTTACTTCATAAGTTCCAGTGGTAAGGTCTCTTATGTACAAACAAAATGAGCCCAAACTCGGCATGCCTAGCTCTACTCACATATGAGTACCAGCAAGAGTCATCGAATAACCCTGGAAGGTTACTTCATAAGTTCCAGTGGTAGGGTCACTTATGTACAAAAAAAATGAACCCAAACTCGGCATGCCTAGCTCTACTGACATATGAGTACCAGTAAGAGTCATTGAATAACCCTGGAAGGTTACATCATAAAATGCAGTGGTAGGGTCTCTTATGTACAAACAAAATGAGCCCAAACTCGGTATGCCTAGCTCTACTCACACATGGGTACCAGCAAGAGTCATTGAATGACCATGGAAGGTTACTTCATAAGTTCCAGTGGTAGGGTATCTTATGTACAAACAAAATGAGCCCAAACTCGGCATGCCTAGCTCTACTCACACATGAGTACCAGCAAGAGTCATTGAATAACCCTGGAAGGTTACCTCATAAGTTCCAGTGGTAGGGTCTCTTATGTACAAACAAAATGAACCCAAACTCGGCATGCCTAGCTGTACTGACATATGAGTACCAGTAAGAGTCATTGAATAACCCTGGAAGGTTACTTTATAAAATGCAGTGGTAGGGTCTCTTATGTACAAACAAAATGAGCCCAAACTCGGCATGCCTAGCTCTACTCACACATGAGTACCAGCGAGAGTCATTGAATAACCCTGGAACGTTACTTCATAAGTTCCAGTGGTAGGGTCACTTATGTACAAACAAAATGAACCCAAACTCGGCATGCCTAGCTCTACTGACATATGAGTACCAGTAAGAGTCATTGAATAACCCTGGAAGGTTACATCATAAAATGCAGTGGTAGGGTCTCTTATGTACAAACAAAATGAGCCCAAACTCGGTATGCCTAGCTCTACTCACACATGAGTACCAGCAAGAGTCATTGAATGACCATGGAAGGTTACTTCATAAGTTCCAGTGGTAGGGTCTCTTATGTACAAACAAAATGAGCCCAAACTCGGCATGCCTAGCTCTACTCACACATGAGTACCAGCAAGAGTCATTGAATAACCCTGGAAGGTTACCTCATAAGTTCCAGTGGTAGGGTCTCTTATGTACAAACAAAATGAGCCCAAACTCGGCATGCCTAGCTCTACTCACACATGAGTACCAGCAAGAGTCATTGAATAACCCTGGAAGGTTACTTCATAAGTTCCAGTGGTAGGGTCTCTTATGTACAAACAAAATAAGCCCAAACTCGGCATGCCTAACTCTACTCACATATGAGTACCAGCAAGAGCCATCGAATAACCCTGGAAGGTTACTTCATAAGTTCCAGTGGTAGGGTCACTTATGTACAAACAAAATGAACCCAAACTCGGCATGCCTAGCTGTACTGACATATGAGTACCAGTAAGAGTCATTGAATAACCCTGGAAGGTTACTTCATAAAATGCAGTGGTAGGGTCTCTTATGTACAAACAAAATGAGCCCAAACTCGGCATGCCTAGCTCTACTCACACATGAGTACCAGCAAGAGTGATTGAATAACCCTGGAAGGTTACTTCATAAGTTCCAGTGGTAGGGTCTCTTATGTACAAACAAAATAAGCCCAAACTCGGCATGCCTAGCTCTACTCACATATGAGTACCAGCACGACTCATCGAATAACCTTGGAAGGTTACTTCACTAGTACCAGTGATAGGGTCTCACCAAAACAAATAAAATGAGCCCCAACCTGGCATAACTAGGTCTACTCTTTTATGAGTTCCAGTCGCAACACTTGAACGGGATGGTATACCATCAGTCCAGATAATCTTACCAGATTTCAACGCAAGAAACAAAACAAAACAAAAATAATATCTTAATACCGAAATATATCCTGATTCAACATAACGGAGAAAATAAAGTAATAATATTCTAGCTCGTCTCTGCTTGTACGTAATTCGCACAGAATACGAGAAGTATCAAATTGATTTTAGCGAATATTTTGTATTCATATATTGCTTTTTTCGTCTTCGGGCTGCAGCGACAAGCGACATAGAGTCCACTCCCGACGGCGCTCAAGCGCAGACTGAGATCTCATTGCAGAATTTGGATATATAAATCAAGAAAGTGGCTAAATAAAACGAACCTTATTGCCACATATTAAGACACACGAATGCGAGCAAAATAGAAAAAAAATGTAAGATGATTTTTTGCTTTTTTTGAGTCAATTTACAATATTTTGAAAAAAAGTAATCAAATTGTTTTTGAGTTGACTATATTTACTACCCTATTCTATCTTTGAAAATCTAAATAAATGTAAAAATAGAGAGAAAATTGTACCCAAAAATAGCAGTATATGCCTATTTTTGATTTAAGAGGCCGTTTCGAATCGATTTTACATTAATATTAATTAAATATTTTTTATTTATTTTCAAATTGATTTATAGATAAAAAAGTAATCAATTTATCGTAATCATTAGTTTTATTAGTTATTATCTAAAATTGTCGTAAAATGTACCGGAAATATGTGGTTTTTTGATACAAGCGTAAACGCGTCCTTAATTGGAGTAATGGTAATTGCCTAGCCTAAATGTCTAGCTATTGCCTCTGTTATATTAAGGGCAGGCACTTTAATTGTATGCTATTTTATACAAGTGTTGTGAAACTGCCTACGTGGTCCAGTGGATAGCGTATGCGACTGCTGATCGGAGGTCCCGGGCTCGATTTCCGGGTCGGGCAAAAGTGTTACTGGGTTTTTCCGAATACTCAGTAGCAGCCCGGAGTCTGGTGATGTGCCCGGTAACGGCAATAGGCTCGCCCCCCTATTAAGTGGGACCTAAAAACTCGTGGCGAAATGTGGGTGTAAGGTGTAATATTTACACCTCTGCCTACCCCTTTGAAGATACAGGCGTGAGACTATAAAATAAAATATAATAAATAAAAATATTGTGAAACAGTCATAGATACTAGTAGAGTAAAACTTCAGATTATTATTTAGTTCTTTGTTTGTCAACTGATAAGACAGATACATGATTGATAGATATTCGATCGATAACAACATTATTGAAAACATAATCATGTTAATCTTCGCTGTGCTTTCTTCAGTGACCCCTAGCCATAAAAGAAACATTATGTCTTATCGTATGAGTCGATTTTTTTTCGCTGTGACAATTATTATTACTCTAGTAAAACGTTTTAGCGTTTACTTACTATATCCCGACGGAGAAAAGGCCCACCTAATGCGAATTGCCTGCTCTTAAAGAGTCTTTTATTCCCTAGAAACTTTAGACCAACACTTCATGGCGTCTGAGTATACCTCTAATGTATTTTTTTATACAATGTATACAAGTGTTCTGGTAAAAAAAAAAATATTTATTATACTTATTATCAGCTTTAAGAAACCATGTTTGTACACAAGCACTTATTCAAAAAGACGGAATTTCTTAGTTACAAAAATAAAACTTAATTTAGAAGCTCCTTCTTTTCTTTGAAGGCGCTAAAATGTCGCCATTATCGTAATATTATTTACCTTTACCTCTAGCGTGTCCCAGAAGATCGCCACTGCTGTGATTAATAGCTAGATAATATTAGAGTATTTTCTATTCCAGGACGAAACCATACTATGTGTGATGAAGTATTTGGACATCCAATCTCTGTGCCGATGCGCTCAAGTGAACAGGCATTTCAACAGACTCGCGTCAGACGCCATACTCTATAGAAGCATAGACCTCAGGCCGTACTGGCATTGTGTACAGTCACAGGTAAGAGAATACTATCAAATGTATCTTGATTGGCCTACTGCTATTACATAGCTTGTGAGGATGATGTGTGCATGTATTTATATTACTCTTTCACGCAAATACTACTGAATGGATTTTATGAATCATTGCAATAATATAGCTTATACAAAACATAGGTTATCTTTGTAGCGGTAATCGGCACCTAAGATGTAGTGGGCTACACGAGACAAAACTTAGGGCGGTTACCAAATTTTTGTACAGATTTTTGTGTGTTCTTTGTGCCCGTTAATATCTATACCTCTTGCATAACAAGATTCATCGATATTTTTTGCATTGCTTTAGTAATCCTAAAGATAAGAAATCGTTAGAAAGAGTTATCCTTTATTATCAACTGGGCCAAAAGAAAGTGCTAATTGTTTAAGAAACCAAGAGCAATGGCTGTCTCAGAAATAAACAATAGAACAAAAGAGGCCTCCGTCAATATCTTGCCCACAATCGAACAACATTAATAAAACCATTTTTCCTCGTTACAGGTTCTAATAACGCTGTCGATGCGATGCAAGTTCCTTCAAAAACTCGATCTGTCGTGGTGCGGCAGTCATCGCATGATCCAACCCAATTATGTTGTCAAGTGAGCTCCTATCATTCACTATTCATATAATATACAAGTGCTCTGAAACAATCAATCGCGTGCATAAGCATTTGTATTTAATTTAGAACTTGTTCTGTTGTAAAATGCCTTAAAGGTGGAGTCATATCTGGCAGAAAATACGTTGCGTATAGTGAGCCCTGTAATGCTGCAGTCGAACCGCAGTTTCTTTTTGTTGGAAAACATTTTAGAGATCCTGCAACATTCAATAATATTTCAAATCAATCTGTGAAGTTCCACGTGTTTCCTTCCTTTAAGCGGGGCGTGTAAATCTATTCTCTAGACCATCAAGGTGAGAGCCGTCATGCCATTATAATTGATATGAAATTGTTATGATGACCTTTACTTTGGGGCTGCATGACTGCTTAAGATCAGGCGGTATGAAGCCAATTTGATTTGCAAGAGTAAATATAAAAAGTTACCTCGTGTGTTTTGATAGAATGTTGTGCTATACAATTTTGAAACGTTATTGAACATAAAAGAACTGCGGTGTAGATGTACCATAACAACGGAAGTGCAGAAGATCTAGCTTTATTTACGTAGTTGACTCATGTTCAAGTAGCGCGTATTTTTTGCATCAGTTAGATACGCTGATGTGTTTGTCAGATGTGTCCCTCATCCTTAAAGCTACTACAATGTAACAAGGAAGATTTTTTATGATCTATGAATATTTAAGTGTGTGTATGTTATGCTAAACACAAGAACACGTGTTGATTATTTGCATTTGTGATTGCAGTTTTCAATAAAAACAATGGCGAATAAAGAATGAATAAATACCTGTGTATTTACTACCTTGAATGGGCAAATTTTTGCTCCTATTATCAGATAGAAGTCACAGATCATGCCTGAAATTCTTTGACTCGACGCAATCATAAGCATTTTTTAGAGAGTGTGTAGGTATATTTCGTGATGTAGATAAGAACTTTCTATAATTTATCTGTCCGATCAAGGCAAAAAATCTGATCAAAAATTATCTATCAATGTTGAAGAATTCTGTTGTTTTAGGTAATTGGTTCTTCATTTAGCCCATTCTTTGATTTAGACTCTCATTAAAATTCATCATCGCTATCGTAGAGCTTCACTACGCAACCCAGTAGAATTTGATTTGGGCAATAGGTTCCTTTTATAACTAAGGCACTCACTGAGTAACATCTTTTATATTTCATCACAATTGGTAAAATAAAGGTTGAAAAGTTTTTTCGAAATCCGCTAATTCTGTAGCACAATGAATTGTTAATGCTCGTATTTTTTTATCAATAGGTATCATATTTTCTATTGTTTACCATGTTCTCTTCAAGGTTGCCTTCATTACATAACTCGTGATATGATTGTAAAGTGTAAATTTTCAATTCACAGCTTCCTCAAAGACAGCGGTGCGGAATTAACACATCTGCGCATGAACTGCTGCAAATTCGTTGACAATTCTGTGCTAAGAGCCATCGTTGACACCTCTACTTGTTTACAAGGTAATTTGTTTTTTTATCCCTTTGATGTACAGTTGGTTATTGAATATAATTACATACATACATACATAACGTCACGCCTTTTATCCCCGAAGGGGTAGGCAGAGGCGTACTTCTACACCCACTTTTCGCCAGATATACTTTAGTCCCACGTAATAAGGGGCGAGCCTATTGCCGTACCGGGCACATTTCCAGACTCCGTGCTGCTACTGAGAATTTCGTGACAGAAAAACCCAATAACACTGCCCGACCCAGGAATCGAACCCGGGACTTCCCGATCCCACGCGCACATTTATGCCGCGAGACCAACGAGGCAGTCGTATAGGGTTTGATGTCGAGTTTTCCGTCTCTACGCAAAGATGGTATTTGCATCGTGTTATCCCTTAGTCGCCTCTTACGACACCCACGGGAAGATAGCGGGTGGTGACACTTGTATTCTATGCCGTCAACCACACGGCATAAATATAATGAAATGAATATAATTTTCTTCGTTAAATGTCATATTTTTTTCAGCGTGTCTACATCTGCTTGAAGATAAAGTTGAATTAAGGCATACCACTAGTCATGAACTATTAAACTCCAGTACTACAGTCTAGTATTAGCTATAAATTTAATCCAAAGCTATCATTGTATAGTGCTATGTTAACAAGTGATATGCTTAATTCTCATGTGTGTAGGCAGCACTCGACATCAAGTATTTAAAACTGAAGCTAGATGTACACAGCTGAACTTCCACAATACAGTGTCTCTACAATATCGTTATTTGTTATCTGTAGTAAATTTAAATGTGATCATAATGGTCTTCATACTACCTAGCGCCATATATTTTACATTTCTCCATCTAATAAGAAACATTAATAAAACAAAAATAAAACAAATTCTATAACTGATAATGGGGTACAAAATATTAAAATTCAAATTAAATAATTACAAAATTCTGTAATAATGTAGTATAATAAATAGCATTTAAGCGTTTTGGTGTAACACTATAAGCTTATTGGACAAGTTAGGGCCTAACCTTCGATAGCTCTTAAGTATAGCCCTAAGCTTGCACGTACCTAAACCTAGACTTATCCTAATTTAAGCCTACTGGTTCCTATATCTAGCCTAACCTACCTACGATAAGCCTATCCCTATTTTAGAACTAATCTAACACCTATCCTACGTATTATGTCGTAAACCTAGGTGTCCTATGAACTATTCCTACAACCTATCTAATTCCTACAAAGGCGTCGTTGTTGTGGTCCCTAAACCCTAATGTCCCTATCCCCCTAGCCCTACTATATCGTATTTTATAAATACTTATATATAATAGTCCAGGATATCTGCCACCGGGAGACCTAAGGCGACAGATGGAATTGGGTAGGATTTAGGGGTGGTGGAAATGGTTTTCTCACTGCCGGTCGAGCAGACTCACAAGACCGATCAGGGTGACGGCTAAAGGTGTCTTGGCCGCAGTGAGAGGTTTGGGAAGGGTAATGAGTCAAAGTCAGGAGTGAACAATGACTGATTTATTTCTTAAAATTATTGTCTTATATACTAAACTTATTCTATATACACATACACACGTATTTAGTTGTGTGCCGTCGGTGTATTGTGCCGATGCAGCATGTTTGAGCCGACCGCCGTACGTGATAAGTTAGTTGATCTTAAAATATCACGCATCTTCCTCGGTGATAAGTTGGATGTGTGTTGGAATGCCAAGAATGTCATGTACATGTTTGAACATTCTGGCGTCTCTCCGGGATAGGCTTCAGGAAGGTCATGTTCCGGCGTGAACATTCTAGCGTCTCTCCGGGGCAGGCTCTAGAAAGTTCTTATGTTCAGGCGTGAACATTCTGGCGGGTGTCTGGCGTAGGGTTCAGCTCAACTTCATCTGCATCGGTAGTTGGTTGTTCACTGGTGAGTTGTTTTCTTGACGGCTTCGGTTGGCTGGCTGTAGGCCACGTGCGATGCAACCCTGGCAGCGACAGTTGACCTCGTTGCATGCTGTAGAGTCTTAAGGCGATCGTTGCGGGGGAAATGTTAAGAACTTAATCGGTAGGTACATATGTATTCAAAAAAAAAAATATATATATATTTAGTCAACACGCAATTGTAATAATTTTTTGTTATACAATAGGGTATTACACCATTTTTTGAAAAGTGTCTCAAGATGATCCTATGACTTTAAGAAAGTAGTAGAAAAATTACAAAAAATATATTCAGTTGATAAGTACTTTTTAAACAACTTTTAAATTTACATTTTAAATGTTCGCGGTTTATCAGACAAAAACGTTGGAAGCCATCTTGCTTACGCAACATATTTAGTAAACAACGTATAATGCTTGCATTTTTGACAGTCACGTGGTTTAGTTGTTTAAAATTCTACTAAGTTTATGACGCCATTTGACGTTAATGACATTCGTCATGGCGGCTGCCGTTTTGCGTGATTAAATCACAGATACTAAAACGGAATTCTTTAAAATGGTTTTAAAATTCTATTTATTCATTTTATGAGCTGTAACTAATATATTCCGTATGTTTTCCGGTAATACTATCTTAAATATACGTTATTATATTTTTTTTCACTTGGGGTAAAATACCCTATTGCATGTTCTTCACCCCTCCAGAAATTATATTCCTTCCCTTATTTAACAGTAGTATTAGTTGTAGTAGTAGCAATTGTAAAAGTAGTTTCTCTCAACTTGACTACCGTCGCAGTAACCAAGTCCTCCTATTCCTTTGTTGTAGTAGTAGTTTCCCTCAACTTGGTACCATCGCAGTAACCAAGTCCTCCTATTCCCTTGTTGTAGCAATAGTTTCCCTCAACTTGGTACCGTCTCAGTATCCAAGTCCTCCTATTCCCTTGTTGTAGTAGTAGTTCCCTTAACTTGGCTACCGTCGCAGTAACCAAGTCCACCTATTCCCTTGTTGTAGTAGTAGTTTTCCTCAACTTGGTACCACCGCAGTATCCAAGTCCACCTATTCCCTTGTAGTAGTAGTAGTTTCCCTCAACTTGGCTACCGTCGCAGTAACCAAGTCCTCCTATTCCCTTGTTGTAGTAGTATCCCTCAACTTGGCTACCGTCGCAGTAACCCAGTTCCACCTATTCCCTATCTCCCTAGTGCTACCCTACCCCTGTTAGGTATATTGTATAGCGAGGCCGTGTACACTGTGGTCACACAGACTGTCGCGTATACAACCCTAATCCCTAGTTCCCTAGCAGTCCCTGGGATCCCTGGGCCGGGATATCTGTCGCCGGGAGACCTGCGGCAGACGGAAAGTGGGTAGGATTAAGGTGTAGCGGAGTGGGTTATCTCACTGCCGGTCGAGCAGACTCACAAGACCGATCATGGTGACGGCTAAGGGTGTCTTGGCCGCAGTGAGAGGTGTGGGGTAGGGTATGAGTCCAAGCCGGGAGTGAACTTGTGACTGATTTATTTCTTAAAATTATTGTCTTATATACTAAACTTATTCTATATACACATACACACGTATTTAGTTGTGTGCCGTCGGTGTATTGTGCCGATGCAGCATGTTTATGCCGACCGCCGTACGTGATAAGTTAGTTGATCTTAAAATATCACGCATCTTCCTCGGTGATAAGTTGGATGTGTGTTGGAATGCCAAGAATGTCATGTTCATGTTTGAACACTTATATTGTTTAAATTAAATATTATGTAACATTTCCAGAACTATGTCTGCGTTCCGTAGTCGGTTGTTCAGACTGGATTTGCCTCGCGGCTCTCAAGCGGTTGAAGCGGTTAGATTTGTATAGAACTGACATTACCACTGCAGCCGCCGTCGCCATCGTACGGTCCAACCATGGACTACGGCATCTTAATGTTGGTACGCATTTATTCCTTGTATTATATACTAGAACTAGGCTCCGTCCGCATGCATTATACACTTAAGCCTTCCTTAGCATTCACACTAACTATTGCTGAAAACACAAACACAATACAGTTCTGTAGTTTTTGCGTTTATCACGTTCAGTTCATACAGGCCAACAGTACGGAAAGGGAACTTTTGTTTAAAATAAGATGTAGATATGGATGTGTCGTTTTTAGTAAAGACATCTGCGCTAGGAATAAATCGCGGCGGATTTTAACACACACATCGGAACGGACGCAAAGCGCACCCAAACTCGAAACAGCATTTTATGAATCACACAAATTGTTCTTCTGTGTGGACATGGCACCCACAACTTTAACACACCACATACTGTTTGTTCAGTACGACGTGACCACTTATACCACTACGTCAAACGTGCAGACAGTAATACAGTAACAGCCATTTGGATGCATTTTCTTACACATATTATTTCATTGTAGTAAAAGTCAAGGAACAAAAGCTTACTAGTTTGCTAATTTAAAAATCTCTAGAATCTTCTTAATATTCTTCCTCATTTTACTAGAATTATTTAGTCCTTCAGCTAGTATAGCATACTTAAATAAATGGTGGAATGTAAAAACTCGTACTGCAAGTACTAAATCCCAAGCTGATCCGCCATCTTCGAGTAACAAGGACGATTCCTCAAAGTATGGTAACGTGTTTTATGTCAATCAATGTATTTTGTGGGGTTTACTATTGTTTGACAAAAAACGTATGACAAAAGATCATTTTACAAACAACGTTTGAGAAACTAATCATTTGACAAACTTTCATTTCGCGAACATATTACTTTAAAAACAATCATTTGACATAATACAGGTTTCGCAAATGTTTTACTTATAAAATAATTAAAATGTTAAATAATTATTTTAAAAATAATCATTTGACTAAATAATTCGTTTGCCAAATTGGTGATTGTACAAAAAGTTAGAAGATAAATTATTAGTTTTTAAAAATAACTAATTTCTAACCAATACTTACGCAAAATTTTTAAAATATTTAATTGCATGGTTGCAATTTTCATTTTGGACAGATTTTATTTATAGGCAAGTACTAATTTTGTATTAATACTAATTCCATAGAAACTTAAGTCTTAAAAAAATACACACTGTCTGAATTAAGCGAAATAAGTAGAGTTCGGTCGCAGTTCTAACCTAACCTAACCAGCCATTGTTTCAGTTGACCTACACAAAGATTGTTGTATTAACATAGATTTTGGTTAGTAAAATATTTACCAAGCAAAGCATTTTGTCAAATGTTATTAATGCTTTACGTTGTTTTGCCAAATAACATGTTTAAAACAATAATCAATTTGTAAATTAATGTTTTAGCATAATCACTTTTTTATAGTAAATATATAGTCTAATGAGTAGGTTATTACTTATTAAACAATAGTTTGTAAAGTAATAAATTTATCAAGTATAATTTTGTCAAATGTTCTTTGTCAAATGAAAATTTTTCATTTGTTTTTTGTCAAATAATCGGACACCATTTTGTGGACGTTTTATCGAGGTTTGTTGTAGGGAACGCATCAATCATCATCGTCCTAGCGTTAAACACGCTATGATATTTACCTAATTTAAAATTAATTAAAATACAATCCTCAGGTTCATGCAAGATGATATCTTCAATGGACGAGGTCGCAATCGCTTTGGGCGCAAACTGTCCGAATCTGGTGTCGGTAGATTTTTGGAAGTCCTACTCTTTGACTCCGAACGGGATAAGAGCGCTCGGCAACTGTAGGAATCTGCAGGAGTTGGATGTTGGATGGTGGTGTGTATTATTAATATTATTGTTTAATTAGGCTTCTGATAGTGCTTCAAATAAGCAATATTCCATAGTTTAGACCGTATAGTAAATACGGTCTAAACTATGGAATATATCTCCTCTTAAGATTGTCAAACATTTTTATGACAATCTGTACAGGTATAGGTGTAATCCTAAGTACGCAAAAGTGTGTAACTTCTTGTAATCGGTCACCCATACGAGTATGAAGAAAGTCATACAATCTTTGAAATTAATAGATTCAATATAATTAATAAAAAATATATCTCATATTTTTTCTGCCTGCCTCGTTGGTCTCGCGGCATAAATGTGCGCGTGGGATTGGGAGGTCTCGGGTTCGATCCCCGGGTCGGGCAAAGTGTTATTGGGTTTTTCTGTTAGGAAATTCTCAGTAGCAGCACGGAGTCTGGTAATGTGCCCGTTACGCCAATAGGCTCGCCCCCTATTACGTGGGACCCAAAAATTCATGGCGAAATGTGGGTGTAATACTACCTCTACCTCTGCCTACCCCTTAGGGGATACAGGCGTGAGTCTATAAAAAAATTTTGTTTTTCTTATATTTTTTGGGTTTTGAGGTGCAGATAATCCTTATTTTTTACTCTATCGAGCATTTTTACAAACAAATTTAAAACAGCTCGTCCATTAACATTTAAACTCTTTACTAATATTGCTTATTCCTACCCATTCCAGCCTGCAAGCTGGCGGTTCAGGCGAGTGGCTAGCCTGGTTGTCCGGCGGCGAACTCCGCAAGTTGTTCCTAGGAGCGCTGCGAGGTGTGTGCGACCGCGACTTGCGAGCGCTACTGCCTAAAGCGCCCAAGTTGGCGCAACTGGATCTATTAGGTGTTAGAGCGGTCACGCCTGATATTTGTGACGCGTGAGTATAGCAACATTATCAGTGTTTTAAATCGTTGGATGCGCTCGTACGCTTCCAAAAACTGTCCACGTTTTAAATCAATCTGATCATCGCTCGGTACGCGCGTTAACATAACGGGAAGAGTGAGCTCATTCTTAAGCTTGATGACACGCTTTCGTGCACCTTATGTATAAGCAGTCTAACGATTTAAATATCTGTTCATTATAATATTTTGTTCATCTACTTTGCGAGACGCCTTAAGAGGCCGTTCCAAAATTCACGGACTGCGTGAATAGGTATTTTACGCCAAGCGCGCGGGCAACGCGATCGAGGTGTCATTGTGTGCGTCTGTGTAGCCCAACAAAATCTACCTTGCAGTGAACTCACGGAGACAAAACAAATTGATACTTTGACCAATAAATTCTATGATCGTTATACAGAATTATTTTGGCTAACGTATTTTGATGTTTGAATGTAATAATTCCAGGTAGATTCCATTGCTGTTGTTAAAAAAAGCCGACTTCAAACAGTCGTAGAAACATGCAATCTCATTTACCTACTTAGATTACAATAAATACTAATTCTAGTTATTCTGTTATAAAATCCAAAATACAGAACCGATTTCGGAAAACTTTCTATGAGACCAAGCTGGAAGTAATATCATTAAATCCTATGAAATAAAAATAAATCCAAATCGGTCCATAAATGATGCATTAGTGAGGTAACAAACATTAAAAAATATGAAAAAATAATACAGCTGAATAGGGTCTTCTTCTTTCTCTTAGCGTTATCCCAGTTTCAATCTAGGGTCCGCTTCCTAGTCTAACCGGATTTGGCTGAATATTAGCTTTTCCACAGAGCGACTGCCTGTCTGACCTCCGCAACCCGAAGGGATAGCGATATTCCATGGTTTAGACTAGTGTCAGTTTATTTAGAAGGTACTGACGCCCTGTAACGACTGTCAAAGATCTTCATGACAACCGGGACCGACGGCTTAAAGTGCTCTCCGAGGCACGGGACAAGCGATAATTAACAATTCAATACGCACATAACTCCGAAAAGTCATTGGTGCGCGCCGTGGATTCGAACCCGATACCCTCTGCATGGCAGTCTGTTGGTATATCCACTCGGCTATCGCTGCCTCCACTCGGCTATCGCTGCCTTTAATATCGCTGCTTTTAATACAACTGAATAGGGTATTTGACAAAAAAAATCTAATTAGTCCGTCAATTAGATTATCGAAAAATATTGGACAAGTATATTTTCTTTAGTCACGTAAACAAAAAATGAAGACTACAAACTTCGCTGAAAACTCGTGTGACGTCACTTGCCAGTACACTTTTTACTGGCAAGTGACGTTACAAGCCCCCACTCTTAGACGTTTCTCCATCTTTGATGCGGTTTATCTTCGTAATTTTTTACTGATTTGATAAAACAAAAAATACGTATCCAATATTTTTCGATAATCTAACTGACGGACTAATTCGATTTTTTTAGTCAAATACCCTATTGTGAACCGCCTCCGTTTTGAAGTCGGTTGAAAATATTAATATACAATATAAATGAGATGTTACTTGAGCTGAAAAAGTAGCCGAAATTTTTCTGGGGTATCCATCTCCTCATTTATTGTACTATTACAAATCAACTGATAGCCATCATCGCCGCTATGTACTGTTTGCTAAAATGAATAAGAAAAATTGGGCAAGTGCGAGTCGGACTCGCGCACGAAGGGTTCCGTACCAAAATTTATAAAAGAAAATCACGTTTGTTGCATGTATACTTAAATTCTTTTTGAGTTTCTACCTGTTTATTAAGATTGAGTAACAAATTGCTTAAAAATTACGTTTGTTGTATGGGATATTGTATGGGTTGTATGGGTATTGCCCTTTATTATTTATTTTTTTTAAATTTAATTATTTAATTTGAAAAGTAATATACAACTACATATTCTGTGAAAATTAAAAGCGTCTACCTGTTACAGTTAGTAATTTTGAGCAAAAAATACGAAAAAAACACGTTTTTTGTATGGGACCCCCCCTGAATATTTTCATTATTTTTATTTTTAGTATTTGTTGTTATAGCGGCAACCAAAATACATAATTTGTGATTGTGCTTTCTAGCTATCACGGTTTATGAGATACAGCCTGGTGACAGACAGACAGACAGACAGACGGATTGACAGACAGATAGCGGAGGCTTAGTAATAGGGTTCCGATTTTTACCTTTTAGGTACGGAACCCTAAAAAGTAACGTCTTAATGTTTTGTCACATGTTGTTTTCAATACCATGCTGTCACCATTTATAACTAGTGATCGATGTTTATAACACAAGAATCATATACCTACGTACCAACATTTAAATTTTTTCTGGCAGGAAGTATTTAATAATCAAACCTTATAGTACAAACCTCTTAGACGGTGATTGAGTCATTATTAAAAACAAAATTTTAGCTGGAACTTTATAAAAATGTTGCAAAGGAAATCAGCTGTTCCATACAAAATTGAACTTTGACATTGACAAAATGAATGGAACAGCTGCTTTTTGCCGCGATTTCGGCTGTCTGTGCTATATATTCCTAAGAGGTTTACACTAAGTATACAAATAAGTAACGTTGTATACAGTATGTAAAAAAACCCTTAACGAAAACTGAAATTCCATGTTGTACCAATCACTACGAACATTTTTACTTCGGCACCATACCTGGGAAATTACCGGCACCATACCTGGGAAATTACTGGTTCAGGAGATATTGAGGCTCAAAGTTAGTATGGATTTTTTCTAATTAGGTACAAAATCGATGCATTTACTCCACCAATATGTTCTTTAGACGCCCTATGACCCCATGGATAAGTAGTTATTTCGAGTATAGCACGCACGCGCTTTTAATTACGGTTTAGAAAATGTGAAAACTTAAAAATATTCGTTTCCCAGGTATCATTCTTGGTAAGTATGACTTGGCAGTCATATGCACAACCAGTAGACTTCGGCTTGGTGATTACACAATATTCTTAACTAATCTGCCATAAGGCGCTAAAACTATCAAGCCATTGGGTGAATAGCCTGTCGTGGGTCGTAATTGAAAACTTGCTCCAGTCATTAACCACATATGTGACAATGTCTGAACGCACCATCGCTCTATCTTGTGTTCCGTACATTAAATAAGAGAGCACGAAACAAACATGCACCGTCACCAACAATAGGGACGACAGTACATTCTTCAACTTCTCAACGTTCAGATTTTCTTAAGCCATTTTAAAACAGTCTAACCGACAAAACCTACGCTCAAACTAAACGAAAACAAAATAAATACCGAATACAAAGCTGAGTCTTTAACCAAAACTACTTAACCGAAACAAAGCAAATGCAATCCAATGAAATCCAATACATTCCAAGAAAAGAACAGCCAAAATCGTCAAATAAACTTAATCCGCTAGAAATATTTAGGTATGGTATGTGCTATACAGCAACCAAAACGATTTAACGACCAACAACATCCAACCAACTGCGTACAACTAACCTACCTGACGATGAACGTTAAATAATAACTGGAGAGGGTCATTAATCCGCAAAAAATCTTAACACCTCGATTAAAAAAATGACGTAACTGCACAATGCTATCTATTTCACGACCGGTTGGCGCAGCGGGAGTGTAAGCGACTGCTACGCCGAAGGTCGCGGGTTCGATTCCCGCTCAAGTCAAACATTTGTGTGCATGAACATGGATGTTTGTCTTGGTCTGGGTGTTTCTATGTATAATATGTATGTATTTACAAAAAAAAGTATATATCTATGTTTATCCATTACCTAGTACCCATAACACAAGCTCTGCTTAGCTTGGGACTAGATGGTGATGTGTGTATGTGGTAGAATATTATTATTATTATATTGTCAACATTTATAACTAAAATGATTTTGTTCGTCTTAATTTATTCGTTCCACTAAGTACCGATAGTTCAAAATAATACATTTACATCCTCCATCATCCCTTAGTATATCCCTATGGGGGTTGAATTTATCAAAATCATATTTAAGCGGACGTCTTCATCATAGTAGCTCCAATCTTTAATTTCAGTTCAATCAGTCGAAAATCTATGAAAGTTTATACAAACTTTCATCCCCTATTTTATCCCCTTAGGGGTGGAATGTATCAAAATCTTTTTTTAGGGGATGCCTACGTCATAGTAGCTATATGCATGCAAAGTCTCAGCCCGATCAGTTTAAAATTGACAAAGTTTCATACAAACTTTCATCCCCTATTTTATCCCCTTGGCGGTAGAATTTATCAAAACCCTTTCTTAGCGGATGCCGACGTCATAACATCTACCTGTATGCCAAATTTCAGTCCGATCACTCCAGTGGTTTGGGCTGTGCGATGATAGATTACTATGTCAGTCAGTCACCTTTGAATTTTATATATATATTTAGAAACAATTTCTGACATTCATAAGAGTCACCTTGTGACCTGAGTGAATATAGTATTTTTGAATTTTGTGGTATTTATTTTATAAGAGCATCGATTTCGTTACCATTATTTTATTATACATATTCAACAATAATAACTCACATCAAGAAGGGTTTGTCGCACTATAAATACAGTGGTGTTTACAAGGCACGCACACAGACGCAGTGACGACGGCAAGCGGCACACGTCCTACCTCGATGAGCGCTCAGCGCGGTCTAAAGTTCCGTAGACGCGTACAGGATTTATATAACGATTTCTGGCTTCGTTTAAAAATTAATTTAAAATATTTGTAGTCACATTCAGAAGCTGATTTTTTTTCCTAGCAAGGTATTATATCAAATCTTATTAGAGACTATTTGTTTTTTTATTTCTTAGTGTATTTTATGTGATAAAAAATAATCCATTTAGACGTAAACTGACAATTTAATGACATTTTACGTAACATTTTTTGGTTTATTTCTGAATGAAACCTAACATTCTGGCACAATCATACCAAGAGGCAGGATCTTGTTATGTTGTAGATGCATTTAAAAGTTAATTACTCACATTATTTTCGATGTCATGGACCATCGCGTAATGCTCATAAAATGATTTCTTCAAAACATGCTTTGCGGAAACTTGATTTTTCTGTTGTAGGTAATCAAACACTTATTTTTACTACAGTCATACAATAGTAAACGAAGTGATCTAATAGTATCATCGTTAATTTCTTAATTTGTTGATATATCTGAGTCACAATCACGTATCTCCGCGCGTGTTAATCGCCAAAATGGCTTAAAAAACGGGAACGGCCTCTTAAGTGTAACATTTATCACATTCTTGAAAAATTCAAGCAACAATGCTTTGATCCTGATATATCTTTTTAAATACACCTACTTTACTTCGTTGCCAAACAAACCTATCTTACATAAGATATTGATTATTTAGTTTCATAAAATTGTGTGTAGTAATATAATATTTTAATTTTATTCCTATGTATTGTTATAAAACTAAATGTCGAATATATTAATTTTCAGGATATTAGCTGAATGTAGAGAACTTAGACTCTTGGATGTCAGTTTCTGCGATCAGATACAGGAATCTCAGGTAAAGTGTCTTCGCTATATTCTTTTTTGAAACATAATAATTATGTCTGAATACAATTACTTTTGAATTAGTAACTAATTTGAATCATTTATTATTATAATTAAACAATATTATGTTTTGCAGGTATTAGAATGGCGTGAACAATACCCGCACGTAAGTATAAAAAGGTCATTCCAGTCGGCCAATCTGAACTCGGCACCCAATCCGCTGTTCCTAGCACCGAGCTTAGAATAAAAATAAAACCGTTTAATAAGATTCTAATTCCACATTTTAAAAAGACGTAACGCTGCTGTATTTTTTGTATTGCCATCAAATTTCTGTGCTGCCATTCTAATAATTACTTTTGTCAAATTTTCGTGTTGCCAGTGACAAATTTACTATGTCTTCTATATTATGACTGCTCTAAATGTTGCAGCGGTGTTCCTTTACCAGATATAGATGCTATTTAATTTCTCGAGTCTCATATTGCCATTGCATAAATTATAAAATCAATTAATTAATGGTATATTTAGGAACTAAATTAAAATGTCATTGACACATTTAACAGGACGTGTGATCTTTTATTTGGCTTTAAACATTCTCATACAATTAAGGTTGACAAGACTGACTAAATTTTAAACGTCAATTTCCCATAGATTTAAAAAGCATTTCAAACTCAAGGCACGTAGCATTTTGCTGTGACGATTTTCTTCAAATGATAATTATAAATGCTTTATTCATATCTACATATATTTTGAGGATTTCTGTAGTTGAAGTATTTTAGTGGCATGTACACACTTTTGAACATGAGTATTGCGCATGTGAACATTGTTGTCCAATATTTAAGTCAACTTAATAAATAAAAATGAATCGCGGGAATGTGTGAAAACTTTCGAACGACTGCACCAAGTTAGCTCATTTAAGATTTGCATAAAATAAAATCTTTGCAGTCATACTACGAAAAAGGTAGTCCATTTTTTCATTAGGTACACTACTTATTTGCCTATTTTTGTTACTGATATTTCAAACTTTTTTTTTGTGTTACAATAAAAAGAAATGATGGTGAATTGATATCTGAACTAGAATGATTCCTGTGTCTCAGGTTAAAATAAATGTGTGTTGTACCGAATGAACGCGCCCATTTGTAGCTATGAACATTTTATGTGGACATAATGTTTATGTTCAGTACTTGGTCAAAAATGTGTACAATCCTTTTTTGTTGGAGATAATGTAACTATTTTATTTTTCGGTTCTAAGACTCGCTTAAGTTTGCTAAGCAACGGTTATAAAAATTGTACTGAGTATTGTTATATTTTTTTACTTTCTAGTATGACGTTAGAACTGCATTGTGTAGTGAAATAAATTTATAAGATCTTATACGATATTTAGTTATCATTTGTGCAGCTTAGACATTATAATAAATATAAGTTGAATATTACATCGCTATTTTCTTTTTGCTCAAGACAGTAAATTGATATTAGTCATTTTGTTAGTTCTATAATAATTAATGTTTCAGTTTCATATACATTTTATAGTTTATGTACATAGTTTTAAGTGCATTAACTTAAATTTTTATGATTAAATAACTGTAAACGCTACTTAAAGTAAGCTTTATATGAAAAAGTAAGACAGTAATATTGATATTATAGCATAGAAATATATGTAATGTATATTTTTATAAAAACAATATATGATTAGAATTATAATGATATTATATAATTTATACTTTGTAAAGCTTCTAACACTTCTAAAGCTTCTAACACTACTGATATATTACGAAACAGGCAGCAATTTAAAATCAAAGCTTGGCGCGAAGCAAAAAAAGAGTACTTATTATTTACTACACTATTTTTTCAGTGATAAAGACAAAATACATTTTTTTTTGATAATTTATAGTATATCGGTAGGTAGTGCTCGAAACAGTCTATTTATTGTCAATTTATTAATATACTTAGTATAATCTATTACTAATGCACATGGATACATACTTTTATACAATTCATATTTATGAAAAGATGAGTGCATAATTGGTCTGAGCATAATGTGTCCTAAACTTTTGGAAATGTTTTACACGAATGATATATATAGATATTTTTGCATTCTTTATTACTGATTGGAGAGTAATTAAAGCTGAGATATTGAGACTTATCTTAATATAGTATTATTTGTCAAGATGGACTTGAGATATATGACAATTTGATTTGTTCACATTAAAAAGTTTGGCGATTTAACTGCCCATGGTACTGGTTGTTCTAAGGCCAGTGTCCAATTGTTCACGTAAGAGAAGACAAATATGTGGAAATTGAAAATACGATTGCCCTAATAAAAAATATAATGTGATATAAGACTAAAATAAATACAAAAGCTGGCATTTTACATACGTACAAAACTGTAGTATTATCCAACTTACTGGTTATACACAATAAGACTGCCTGATTACACGAGTTTTAAAAATGGAACCATATTTTTTAAATTTCCTTTGATTATTTTCTACTTTTATTTGCCATAGTCAAAATTCTGAATAAGTATAGCATTGGATTATGGGCGTCCCTTAATTATTATACATTTTATACCAAATGAAAACTAACAGTTGTTCTTTTCTTCACGTAACTTTATAAAACAGAGTATATTTTTGACAGACTGAGATTTGAAATGACAATTATCTTTTTAGCCGAAATAGTTTTATAAAGCAAAAACGTGAGACCAAAGAGCTCAGATATTTACATAGAGTCGCATTTCGTATGGGTGTTCTGAGGACAAACTTTCTGCGACCCAAATTGCCGTTTGGCGGCGTGGAAGTTTTTCGCCCAGTGTAAGAGCAAGAGATACGGTGTATCTTAACTACGAGAGCAAAAGCGACGGAAAACGACACCAGTACTGCCAACGGCGCCAACTACGTAATAAACTGGGGCCAGACCCCACTTGGAATGGGCACACGAAATCCTTAAGAGGAAACACTACGGGCGAGAGAATTGAAAAATAGGTATTTGTAAAATGTATTGCTGTCGCGCAGCCTCAAGCCTCCCCCCGCAGAGCGCGATAGAGACAACGCTACTGCTGGACCAAAAATACCTATTAAATGTACACAAAATCAACGTTTCGTATTCCCCTGATTCCTTCTCTAAAACTTCATCGATTTAACTAGTTTTTCATATTAAATTAAAGAAAGACTTTGGCCGTGTTCCTATGTTTTCCTTTTTTAAATAATCTAGCCAAATTTGTTTTTTGGATGTTTGAACACAGCGAAAAATCTGGCCAATTTTTGAGATATTTGAAGGTTCATATCTTTTTTAATATTTAATTTATGAGAAAAAAGAAAACATAGGGACATGCCAATCGGGGCCATACATCTTTTGGAAAGAAATAATTGCTCTACTAGCATTGTCCAGGGAGAAAACAGGAGACTACGTTTGTATGGAAAAACGGCCGTGGTGTTTCCTCTTAAGGATTGCGTTTCTATGTATAAATCTGTGTTCATTGGTGAGACTGTAAAACAACTGTCTCGTGTATTCGTGTGGGCTTTGAAATCGTCTATTATGAATAATGCAATCCATACGAGCATGTACCATACAAAATAGTATTGTGAAATTCCCTACTAAATGAGATAAAATATGTTATCTTCAATGTTCAGTAAGAGGGAGTTAGTGCAATGTCACAAGTCCAAGATTTCAGTCATAGCTGCTAAGATTATTGTAGATTTAATGGAATATTATATTTGTTTTTTTTTTTTGTAATAAATACATATATAAAACTATATGGGTGTTTTATTAAAACTATTCCCTCTCACATTTTCGTTTTGCAATTTAGTATTGCATGCACTGTTTTAACTACTACTCTTAGGGTCTGTTTCACAATTCTCAGTAAATTCATCAGTAGCTACTTGATAAGTTTACTACTGAGGCGTTAAATCCTCTCGGTAACTTACGCTGCGTTTTACAATCCCCACGCCCCTTTTTTAAATGATGGTTAACTGCTTAAAACATACTTAAGAAACGACTGGCAACATTTAAATTTCGCGTTTCGTTTGACGTTTGCGAAAAATGGAATTAAAATTAAAATAGACTCTTCTGACACATTGAACTACCTATATGCATTTTGAATTTTAAATGTGTACTAGTCCAGTCACTTTAGGGTTTCACCTCGGAATTGGAGATAATAAGCTGGAAACTCGTATACAGCTTCATTTAGGCGTTCTAAAAGTTGTCTGAAAAGTCTCATATTATCTCGTGTCTGCGTCGTAAGTTATTCGAGGTCAAAGGTAACGGAAATAGTTTTTTTTGCAATTATCTCCGTTTCTATGGTTCCAATCACTTCAACACCTATTATGAAAATTGAAGATAAAAAAAAATTGCCACAACTTTTGTCTCAACTCTTTTTCTGTAAGCTCAACCCTTTTCGAGATAGGTAGAGAGCGGAGGGCACCCAGCGCTCAGGCATATATACTGTTATACAAGGTCAACCGTGAATCTCGGTGAATAATACCTTGTATATAGTTACTAAATCATTAAAATATTATCAACAATAAATAATTTGTATTATTTATTAGTTAATACATTGTATTGAAAGGTGTACTTTTGTTACAATTAAAATTAAATGTACATTTAAATTCTTCAATAACTTGAAGTTCAAAAATATCAATTTTCTTCTTCTTCTTCATCATCATCTCCTGGGAAATAGAAAATTTCAATTTCACCTTCATCATCTTCGTTTACCTGCATAATTGTCTCCAAACCTTCTAAAATTTCTGGATCAAATGCAGTTTCTTCCTCAGGATCGTCTTGCAATACAACAGCATTGAGACAAGCTTGCCTATTGCATTATCCACAAGCTAAAGTTCATTGCAATTTTCTGCATCCGCAGCGTGAACCATTCTTACAATTACAAAATATTGTACTGAGTAATTCATCTGGAGCTGGTGGTAATAGTGTAGTTATTGGCTGCAGAAACTCATTTTGGAGTACCCAGTCCCATTCTTGAGGTTCTAAATCATGTCCTAACCATTTTTGAATTTGGTAATAAACACGATTTATGTGTTGATGAGCTGCTGCACTTGTTGGTGGAAGATTAGATAACTGGACAGGTTTAAGAAGTTTAGTAGATTTAATGAATTGAATGTATCTGTGATGATCAATATTATTTTCAGATTTCGGAGCATTATATACTGCTAATAAGATGCGTACTCCATTTTAGTATAATTGCTGTACGGCATTTTTATTGTAGAAAAACTTGAGCCAGTTCGTCGAAATTAGCAAGTTTTTGCAGAAATTTTATAAAGTTTTTTTTCCCTTTATTAAACAGCGCAGAAGTTGTATCACAACCACTAAATTCATGTTAATGATTTAGTAACTATATACAAGGTATTATTCACCGAGATTCACGGTTGACCTTGTATAACAGTAGGTATATATGCCTTTATTTTTTTTTGGTGTCGGGTTGGAAAATCCTCATGGAGTCCCTCCGCCCTGGGGGATGGGCGAAGGGGACTGTCAGACTCTTACTGACTAAAAACCAACCCGTGTGCCTCATGTACCCGTGTGTCGGAGGGTCGGGTTTCGCCCAAGCATACGTCGCTGGGTGTTCTCCGCTCTCTATCTCGAAAAGGGTTGCGTACAGAAAAAAAGTTGAGACAAAAGTTGTGGCAATTTTTTTTATCTTCAATTTTCATAATAGGTGTTGAAGTGATTGGAACCATAGAAACGGAGATAATTGCAAAAAACCGATTTTGGTGACCTTTGACCTCGAATAACTTACGACGCAGACACGAGATAATATGAGACTTTTGAGACAACTCTTAAAACGCCAAAATGAAGCTGTATACGAGTTTCCAGCTTATTGTCTCCAATTCCGAGATTGACCCCTTTTTCTGCCTAAAGTGACTGGACTATACGGTCTTTATGTTTGTAAGAAATACGAACTGTTTTATTATTCTGCGTGGTAACGAAACGCAGTCCTTATGACATACGGCACGGCCACGGGCTGTTTCGGGTTTCGTGTTATGTTTTTTGTCATTGACCTATACGAACTTTCTGTTGATATTGTTTTTGTAACATTTTTCATCATTGATTTTAAATTATACGTTTCTGATTGAATTAATTTATTTTAGTAATTAAACGAGATAGAAAATGAGTTAGTGATTTTATAAATAGAAATGACTTTAAACATGCTTCATTGCATCTTTACTAAGATGAAATACATACATACATAACGTCACGCCTTTTATCCCCGAAAGGGTAGGCAGAGGTGTATTTGTACACCCACTTTTCGCCAGATATACTTTAGTCCCACGTAATAAGGGGCGAGCCTATTGCCGTACCGGGCACATTTCCAGACTCCGTGCTGCTACTGAGAATTACGTGACAGAAAAACCCAATAACACTGCCCGACCCAGGAATCGAACCCACGCGCACATTTATGCTGCGAGAACAACGAGGCAGTCGTATAGGGTTTGATGTCGAGTTTTCCGTCTCTACGCAAAGATGGTATTTGCATCGTGTTATCCCTTAGTCGCCTCTTACGACACCCACGGGAAGATAGGGGGTGGTGACACTTGTATTCTATGCCGTCAACCACACGGTAATATAAGATGAAATATCGTTCTGAAATCGATCTTATTTGCTCTGTTGCGGATTATTGGTATTCTTCGTGGTCGATACCACCAGTTGATCATTAAATTCCTCTTATTTAACTTCAATCACATCAAATTTATCTATTATGTTTAAACCTCAGAAAGATAATGAATAATAGTATTCTGCCAAACTCAGTTACTAAGGTTTACTACCTGCTTAATAAGCAATACATTTCTTCGTCACAACTCGACAACATTGTTGAACACATGGTTGGTTACTTTGCGGTAAAACGTGTTAATTATTACTTCAACCGATCTATAAGTTATTCGGTCGTTTATGTCCTACTTTACGATTGTGAAATGCGTGAGATGGCTTTACTTACTGTTTTAGTTAGAAGTAGGTAGGTTACTCTGAACTTTAATTTGACTTTGTGAAACAGGCCCTTAGAATATTAATTCTACCATACACTATATATATACGCTAGGTAGGCACTAACAGCCCTCTATGCACAGCCAAACGTGCCTTTTTGGACACGTTTTGACTGTTCATTAACGCCTTCAGAGCTCCATTCACTCTACTACCCGCATTAACTCTTCTTTCAATATCTTCTTCAATCTTACCATCTCTTGTAAACAACGTACCTAAATATACAAACTCATTCACTTGTTCCACTCGCTGTCCAGCGATCAAAACATTACAAGCCGTAACGCACTCCTCCTTTTCAAAAACCATAACTATCGTTTTACTTGCATTCACTTTCGGTCCTTTCCTTTCTCGCACCATGCATGACTGTTACCATCTCCTGCAACTCCTCCGCTGAAGACGCAAGTATTACCTGATCATCAGCATGAGACATTTGACGACTAATTCATTCATCCTTAATCCGCAGTCACTATGTTTTAAATCTTGCAAACAACTGTCTATGAAGAGGTTAAACAGCCACGGCGACGCTACACATCCTTGTCTAACACCTTTCTCGATAGTAAAACAGTCATTTGAAAGTAGAATACATGCTGTAGCAATGAGAGCACTGAGTAGTATGTTTGGTGTATCTTTGACCGACACATTAAAAGAAGATGTAGTTACAAGCATTGAGAAAGGCATGTTAAGATGGTTTGGGCACATGGAGAGGATGGATGATGAAAGACTGACAAAGAAGATATATAAGGCAAGTCTGAATAGGACAGGACGAAGGGGAAGACCTAGGCGGACGTTATCTGGCCAGATTGGAGACATCCTAAAAAAAGGACAGGTCAGAAGTACCCTAAACAGAAGAGCATGCATGAGAAACATGATGGGAGTGAATGAAGCATGTGCTCCAAGTATGATAACTGATATAAATCATTCTAAAGCATCATTTTCAAATAGTCTCTCAGTGTGCAAAGAATCAAATAATTCAATAAAATTGATTAGGGGTAGTAGGAATAGGATTCAGAAATATGTCAAAATAAACAAATTCATAAAAAAGACCCAAAAATTAGTTCACAGACAAAAATTTTTCATAAAAAATGTTAAGCTAAATAGGGAAAGATTACTTGCTCTTGAAAAATTAAAAATATACTCACAGAAATATCACCAAAATAATTTGAAACATAAATTAGAAATAAATAATTTGCAGGTAGAATTAAATAATCTTAGTTACAAATTAGTATCAATGACAAATAAATATAAAAGCTCTGAACTACAAATGAAAGAGTACATAGGTATTGGCAATGAATGAGTTGGTGGCATCAAATAGTAACAAATGCTCAATACCATTGAACAATGACATCCCGTTCAACCACCAACACTCGCCAGCTTGCTCATTGCCAACATGTGACCCGGTTTTGCCAAATAGTTCTATAAACAATACAAATTCAAATATTAAACACACTCTAAATAAATTAAAAAATAACAAACTAGACAGTAAAACTATATTACAAAATAAAAATAAAGTGATAGTATTTAGTGACGAGATTGGAAAAGGTATGGGTCAGTTGTTGGCGAACACATATAGTGATGGGTTAGTGATGAACTACTGTTTGCCTGGGTTAAGTTCCATTGCTATTTTAGGTAAAATTATAAACTTCAATTTTCTACTTGGTAAAAGAGGATCTTTAAATAAAAGACTTTTATTCTATTATTACAGTAAATTATGTGAATTAAATTTAAATCAAATTATTATGCTCACTTTACCTTTCAGTAAAGGGTTGCCACAGAAAGAAAATAATATTAGACATAGTCTTAATATAAATTTGTGTAGTTGGTCATACAATAACGATCAATTTCATGTTTTTGACTCTAACAATTATGTTAGTAAAGCTTTACATTTGACGCAAGATACTTGTTATCTGAATTCTTATTATAAAAGACAACTAGCTGAGTCGCTAGCATTTTGTATTGACATTTCAGCCAAGAATTTGGCTAATAAACGTGTTGCCCCTATACAGCAACAAAATGACATTTATAATGATCCAGCCAGTATTTTGGATACACAGTCTGACATTTCTATTAATTTAAATTAAATAATTCGACAATAGAGAATACCTCTTGCAATGACACTTTCATTAATAATGGGCTGGTATGTACAAATAAGCCCAATTCAACTAATAATTCATTTAGAAATTCACAAGTATTAAAACTGGTACATCAAAATATACAAGGTATGTCAAATAAAGATTTAGAAGTGGAGTTGTTCATGAACGGTGAATGCGTCGATATTTTGTGTATAACAGAACATTGGATTAAAGATCACCAGTTCATGTGCAATTTTAATAACCATCTAGTTGGTAGTTCGTTCAGCAAACAAAATTCAATACATGGTGGATCGTTGATTTTAGTTAACAAGCTGCTTAAATTTAAGAATCGCAGTGACATTGTTAGTTTCTCTGTTGAACGGACCGTTGAATTAGCCTGTGTGGAGTTGGACCAACTTCTTGTTTTGAGTGTGTATAGGCCACCATCATCCTGCTATGATAACTTTGAAAGTGTCATGGATGATGTGTTACGGAAGCTATGCCAACAAAATAAATCTATAATAGTAGGTGGCGATTTTAATATTAACTTACTAGAAGATTCCCTGAATTGCCACAAAATTAAGAATTTGTTCAAGTCATATAATCTTGCATGCTTATTTTTGGAACCCACCAGGATAACTTCCACGACATCTACTTGTATAGACAATATATTTACAGATATTGTACCAGTTAGAAAGCAAATAATTAGCAAATTAACATCAGATCATTGTGGACAATCTATAACATTTGCTATGCAGTCTAAAAAAGTAGGTAGAAAGGAATTGAGTGTGGTGCCAAAACTTTGCGTCGTCTGGAGGGACTTAAGGATAAACTCACAAGTACATTACCATACCTATGCTATAATAACGATCCTAATAAGTTGTACAATTCTTTCTTTGACATGTACTGTACTATATTCAATTCTATCTTTGTCCCTAAGAGGATCTCAGTTGCTGGTACTACATCCTTCAGTGAATGGGCAACCACTGGAATTTATAAAAGTAGAAATAAGCTTTACGAATTATATGAACAGAAAGTAATTAATAAAAATGATGAACAATTTTGTCAATATGTAAGAAATTATTCCAAGTTATTTAAAAACTTTATTCGTTAAGCTAAGACACTTTATTTAAAATCAAAAATTAAAAACAGTGACAATAAAATAAAAGCAACGTGGGATATTATAAACAATGAGACTGGAAGGGTCAAGATTAAAAGTAACGATTACACTCTTCAATTAAATAAAAATATATTAAATTCAGATTTTGAGGTTGCCACAGCATTTGAAAATTTCTTCACAGACATTCCAGTCTCAACCACTAAATCCCTCAACTCGTCCCCTAATGAAGCCGAATCTCTATTGAAGCAAAATGTCAATAGGTGTAACATTGAATTTAGTTTTAGTTATGTCACTGACAGAGATATTGTAAAAACTTTTAAAACCCTTAATTTGAAGAAGACTAGTGATCTTTGGGGCAATTCTGTTGTGATTACGAAATCCATAATCAACACAGTAGCACCTGAACTGGCAATGATTTTCAATAGATGCATTGACTGTGGTGTGTTTCCTGATCAAATGAAAAAGTAGTAAAGTAATTCCGTTATTTAAATCAGGTAGCACATCTGACCCGACAAATTATAGGCCAATATCTGTGCTACCCACGTTTAGTAAAATTTTTGAAAAAATAATTCTAGGTCAGCTTCAAATTCATTTTAATAACAATAAGCTGTTACATGAAAAACAATTTGGTTTTACTAGGGGTCGCTCAACTACCGATGCTGGAGTTGAGCTTCTAGATAGTATTTTTGATGCCTGGGAGGAGTCGCATGATGCTCTGGGAGTCTTTTGTGACTTATCTAAGGCTTTTGATTGCGTGTTTCATGAAACATTGATCAGGAAATTACATTACTATGGAGTTAAGAACACTGCTTTGGATCTCCTAACATCATATTTGAGTAATAGGATACAGAGAGTTGAGGTAAATGGAAAAGTTTCTATGGGTTCAGTGGTCACAATGGGAGTGCCGCAAGGTTCAATTCTTGGTCCATTCCTTTTCCTTGTATATATTAATGATTTGCCATACATTATGCAAAATAATGAAGAGATAGTGTTATTTGCTGATGATACATCACTTATTTTTAAACTAAGACGACAACAATCAAATAATGACGATGTAAATAACGCTCTCTCTAAAGTAGTTCAATGGTTTACAGCTAACAATTTACTGTTAAATGAAAGAAAAACAAAATGTATACGATTTTCAAAACCGAATGTAAAACAAGTTAAACCTAACATATGTTTGAATGGAGAAGAGTTGGATCTTATAGATAACACCGTATTCTTAGGCATAACCTTAGATTCTAAGCTACAGTGGGGCCCACATATAGGTCAGTTGTCGAATAGACTTAGCTCTGCAGCATACGCGGTTTACAAAATTCGTCAGTTAACTGATATAGATACGGCCAGATTAGTATATTTTAGTTATTTCCACAGCATAATGTCATATGGCATTTTATTATGGGGCAACGCAGCTGACATTCAAACTGTGTTTGTACTGCAGAAGCGGGCTATTCGTGCAATCTACAGTCTTGGTGCAAGGCATTCACTGAGGGAAAAATTTAAAGAAATTAAGATAATGACTTGATCTGATCTCAATACATTTATGAGAACTTGTTATATGTCAGGAAAAATATAAATATGTTTTCTAAATTCAGCGACATTCATAAATTAAATACACGAAATAAAAACAAACTTGTTCTACCTTCAACTAGACTACAAAAAATAAGTAACTCATACAAGTGTCAAAGCATACGTTTTTACAACAAAATTCCAGGCAATATTCAGGAACTAAGTATTAATAAATTCAAAGTATTTATTAAACAGAGCTTGTGTTCAAAAGCTTATTACACAGTGAAGGATTATTTAGCAGACAAAATGCCTGGAATTGAGTTTAAAAATTATGAATTTTGACATTTTGAAATTAGTGACATGATATTTTTATTTACAATTGTAATACTTATATTTTTACATTTTGACATTTTTAATTTGACATTTGTAATTTTATTTATTTTGTTTTGACATAGTTTGATTTGACATTGTTATTTTATTTATTTTCTTTTGACATTTAAAATTACTTAAGTAATATACTATTATTCCTAAATTGACATTTAATAATATTTTCTGACATTTTAAATATATGACATTTTATTGTTTAAATTTTTATTATTTTTTTAAATTACTTAAGTAATATATTATTATTCCTAAATTGACATTCAATAATATTTTGTGACATTTTAAATATATGACATTTTATTGTTTAAATTTTATTATTTTTACTTATTGTTTGCAACATGTATTTTACTGTGTATTAGCATGTAAAGTTGTGAGTACGATGTGGGTATTATTACACATATAAACAAGTAGTTGTGGCAACCTGTCTGATGGCTTAGGGCATGTAAAGTTGTGAGTACGATGTGGGTATTATTACACATATAAACAAGTAGTTGTGGCAACCTGTCTGATGGCTTAGGCTGACATGCTTATGCATACATCTTCTGATGGCGTGGAGGCATAGTGATACAGATCGTGCTGGCTCCCTCAATCAAGGTTGAGCCGTACGATTGCTGTTGAATGCGGGCCATCAGTGGGCCGAGTCAGTCAAAAGCGTCAGATAATTTCCTGCATTGTACTTGCATACTAAACCCTTTTTTTGTCTGGACTTTAAAAGATGAAGAAAAGACTAAAAAAATTGAAGTGACAAAAAAAACAATTACTCTTTGTTTCGGCCTTTCTTCTCAAGAAGTCATTTAGCTAGGAAAAGCCGGCATCATCTAGAATAGGGTTTTGACAAGTATAAGTGTTGTAAACAACCAAAATGCACCAAATAAATATGTCTTTATGTCTTTGTGTCGTTGCAAATGGCGTTCCGTAGTCTCTGCCTACTCCTCCGGGAAACAGGCGTGGGTCTATGTATGTATGTATTAGGTAATTCTATTTCACTACATTATGTTATTATCCATTGTTAGTAGATATATTTACTTTATTTCCCGTCTTTAAAATTGTTTAACTTTTTTAATATTTGTACATATAATATGAATATACATACATATACATAAAAGACGACGACGCAAGCAAACAACGCGAGCCTCTTAAGGTGACGGTCTAAGTATATTTTTTTTTGACTCACGCCTGTATCCCCGAAGGGGTAGACAGAGGCGTAATAGGTATTACACTTACATTTTGCCATGAATTTTTAGGTCCCACGTAATAGGAGGCGAGCCTATTGCCGGTACCGGGCACATCAGCAGACTCCGTGCTGCTACTGAGAATTCGGAAAACCCAGTAACACTTTTGCCTGACCCGGGAATCGAACCCGGGACTTCCGATAAGCAGTCGCATACGCTATCCACTGGACCACGGAGGCAGTCCGATAATTATATAATTATATTATTAAAGAGCATATCGTGGGTATAATGGAAGAACTAAATAACTCAGATTTTGGCCAAAATGACCTTTTACCATTTTCGTAAACCCCAAAATGTGCCGCATCTTTTGGTCTAACAAACATTCTTATATCTTAACCCAGTCCAAAAATAAAGCCATTTTTGTGTTTCAATTATAGAAATAGATACGTATAAATGAACATTAAATGTTAGTAGAAGAAATGACTAACTCTATAAATAAATGAACAACTGTGACTTCTGATCACTTGTGTATGAAATAAATTAGCTAAATTGAGTTATTTAGTTCTTCCGCGCACGAAAATATTTTAATAAAACTAGTGAAGTTGAAGAAAAACTAAACAACTTGAGTTATTTAATTCGGGCATTCATTCGGTTTTTAAATAAGTATTTTTATTTATTTCTTCTTCGAGAAAATGTAAATTTATAAGAGATTCCAATCAAATAAATGTCAATAGGTGAAGTTGTTTAATATTTCTATTTATAGTATACGCACGTAAGCAAAGTTATCGTGCAATTCAGTAGTACAAATTAGCGCGAAATAATGTAAACCTATAGACCAACCATTCTCAAAGTGTGCTCCGCGGAGCGCCAGGGCTCCACGAAGCATCTCTAGAGGCTCCACGAAAATTTTGCTCTAATTAAAATAAAATTACTTAAATAGAACTAAATAACTAGGTAGCAGAATATAGCAAAATGATCGATTTAGATTCTAAACTCACCGCAACTTAAAGTAGTAGTACGTGCAATATGCTATGTTTTACCGGCGTTTAAACTGGGCTGCCCTGCAATGCAGTGCCTACACTACATGTCTCTCAGAGAGCTATGAAAAGGACAATGGATAAAGGATAGTAGAATTTCGCTGATGGATAATTTCCAGAACGAGATTATCCGGCAGAAGACCAAAGAAATTGACATAGATCAGAGTTATAGCAAATTGAATGGGTGAACTTATGGCCAGTCGTTTAAAAAGCAGGTTCTTAAATTAAGGCCACGCCTCAGCAAGCGTAGTGTTGGCCGCCAGAATGGGTCTTGTGGCATACCCTGGGGAGGCCCACCTCTAGGAGTGATAGGCTGATGAAATGAGCTAAATGAGAAGAAATAGTTAATATACTTGTTTGACCATTATACGCCCCCTTCCTATTATGAAAGCCTAAAGGTGAGAAAATACGTCGCGAGATAGCGAGCAAGTCGTGACGTGGCAAACCGATACTCCGAAAAGGTAGACAGAAGTTGTAATTATTACACCCACATTTGGCCGTATCATGCATTTTTAGGTCCTACGTAAAAAGGGGTCTATTTTAGTATTATTATACTATATATAGACGTTGCCGGGCACATTGCCAGATTTCGTTCTACTACTGAGAATTCAGAAAAATCAGTTACCTACACTCTTGCCTAACCCGAGAATCGAACCCAAGACCTCTCGATCAACAGACGTATAGGTTATTTACTGTGCCATGGAGGCAATCAGCGACAAAATAAATATAAAATATACGAAGATTTATGTCAGTAATATAGTCTTGTCTACAAATGTGGACCTTTTTGCTCAACTTCTTCCTTCAATTTGTCTAGTAATTAAGCATAGTATGCTGCAGTAATAGTTATCCCTTTAGATCTCTCTCCATGACCAACTCAAAAAGCAGTCAGCATCACTTTCCCAGCAGAATAAACGGCCTTTGTCCTTTGGAGTCAGTTCCTCCTTAGCAATTTACTTTTTGGAATGTATTATTTATTTGGGCGTATAATGGTGTATCCACGTTTCATCTACAGTCTTTATTTGGACCAAAACTTGGATTTATTAGGCCTTAACTATGCAAACAGAGCTTTAAAAAAATGTTCATTCGACGGGTCAACGCGGTTTTGATCTTAACGGGAGCAAACGCAGCACCCATCGCGCTGGGAGCTTGCTCATGCTTAAATCTTCATTTAATATGTAACTAATTCATTTGTTGGTCATTTTCATACCCTCTGCTATATTTCTTACTCAATTCAGCGGTCGTCTAGCACCATTTGGTGAAATTTTGCGAGGTTATCTTCAGTGGTTGCAGTGTTTGGACGTCCCGGACCTTAGCTCCCTAGCTCTTAGGACCAGGTTTAAATTCAGCTGCCCAAAATTTCACCATTTGGTGAAATTTTGCGAGGTTATCTTCAGTGGTTGCAGTGTTTGGACGTCCCGGACCTTAGCTCCCTAGCTCTTAGGACCAGGTTTAAATTCAGCTGCCCAAAATTTCACCATTTGGTGAAATTTTGCGAGGTTATCTTCAGTGGTTGCAGTGTTTGGACGTCCCGGACCTTAGCTCCCTAGCTCTTAGGACCAGGTTTAAATTCAGCTGCCCAAAATTTAATTGTAGTAAATGATGGAGCAGTGAGGCAGCGATAGCCTAGTGGAGGTACTAATAGTTGTCCATGCAGGGGGTATCGGGTTCGAATCCACGGCCAATGACTTTTCAAAGTTAAGTGCGTATTAAATTGTTAATTATCGCTTGCCCCGTGCCTCGGAGCACGTTAAACTGTCGGTCCTGGCTGTCTGGAAGATCTTTGACAGTCGTTACGGGGATTCCGTACCTTCAAATAAACTGATACTGGTCTAAACCATGGAATATCGCTATCCCTTTGGGTTGCGGAGATCAAACGGTTGTCGCTCTGTGGAAATGTTGATATTCTGTCATACCTGATTAGATCAATCAGCGAACCTTGGGCTCTAAGATGTGTAAGTCTTAGATGCAACGGGGATAAGGCTAGCGCGATCATGATGGAACAGAGAGTCCCATAAATAGAGTTTGCATCAAACTTGAATGGCATCGGCGTAGTGCCTTTTAGAAACAAGAATTTAATGCCAGCTCGATACAACATTTCCCCTTTTCACAAAACACACTCACATCAACTTAATCTTATGGCTGTCAAATAGCAACTACTGCTACAAAATAGCTGAAATGTTGGTGGTTAACTGCCACAAGAAGTAAAATTACACCCACAACAGTTTTTTTGACGAGTGCTGCTCCCTTCAGTTTGAGGTCGGAAACTTTTCAGACCACCCTAGTATGTTTTAATGCAAAGGCAAGTTATTTTTGTTTTAGTTGATTTTTGAAGATTTATAATAAGCCATTTAGATGATTTTATTACATAATTATAATATTTTGTTGTCATACCTAATTCTGTAAATTTCTTATATTGTAATTTTACGTTTATTTTTTTATATATACAATGGTACTACTTCAAATCCAGGTTTTTATTTCATGTGAAATCGATAATCAGTGATAAAATTTAACAAATAAACTTTCACTTAGAATGCCTAACTTTCGTGTTTAAATATTTCTTTAGGTTCAAAACTAAATAAGTGTACTTAGTTGACCCAAATTCATGTATTCACATTCATTTAATGTGTGGGAAAACTGAATAACTACATTATAGAATTAGCTAACTACGGTATGTTTGCAATATCTTAGTGTGGCAAAATTGGATAACTTGGTTTTTTATTTTTAATATTTTTTTGGTTCATGATAAAAGCTAGTTTTATCAAGCAAAGAATCGACAGCAAACATGCTTAAAGCATATAAAATCGCCGACGGTAAAATTGTTCTCCATTTCTTAGTGATGTAAAAAAAAGTGTCAAAAAAACAGTAAATCGCGATTATCTCGAAACTTGAAATTTTGAGTTATTTAGTTCTTCCATTATACCCACGATATATTCCGGCTAAAATTATGTCGACTACTTACAAGAAGTAAACAAATATATTACCTGAGCGCTCGATAGATGGCGTTGTACTGTTCGGCTGAATCGCGCTATGGTTTCGTTACAGTTATGGTACTTAAACTCGCAAACATCATATACATGGTAAATATAGTAACACTAACTTATTTTTGAAGTCTGGTGCCTTTAAGCACCTAGACACTAAAATTCTAAAATTAAAACGAGTCAATATTAGTATAGTTACGAGTATTTGACAGTTGACTCAATTACGTTGACGCGCGCATTCGCGCTTCGACGCTCGGCTGGATTCGCGCATTGAATTATTACCTAAATACCTACAGAAAGTCAGTATTGAGTATTCAAACAACGCGAGCTCAGAAGTTAAGCCGAAAATTCGCTATGTGTGCGGAACTGTGCTGTGTTTACTTGCTGCATCACGCACACAGACGCCATTATAGAGTTGCCAGTTACAACGTCTTTCCCCTAAAAATAGGGTAAATTCATAATTTTTGCATGAAATAAGTAATTGTATATTATAAATTCTAAAGTCACACTGTCTGCTTTTTAAGTTTTTACAACTGACTAACGATGGCTAAATCAATCTTGACGAAACTTACTCAAATGTGAGCCCTAACAAGTGCCGAGTGATTTCCTAGTTAAATGCTCTTTATAGTACATAAAAAAATAATTATGTATATTTGTGAGAAAAATTATCAAAAATCAACAGCGAGTACTATGTGCGCGCCGTTGCGCTATGGTGACCAAAAAGGCGAAAAGTTTAAAAATTCTAATATAATACGTAACGTCATTCGTTCAACAACGAAGTTAGTTACGCGTACCTACATTACAAGACAATACTAAACTTTAGATACTAGCCTTTCAATACAAAAACGGAAAAATCGAGTGCTTTGAGACAATGGCGTCTTAGCTGAGCTCGGCTAGAGCTTGACGTGACAAATTTGTCGTAACCAATTGGTATGTACCAGCCAGCGGTGTTTCAAAGATTAAGTTTATATATGTAACTACCTAATTCCTTTTTTTATTATTACTGTCAATAGAATAAATTTTGGTAAGGAATGTGTAAATTAAACTGGGACAATTTCACACCCAACTGGCAACACTCCGCTCGTACTTATTATGATTCACTGCATTTGTATTATTAGACAATCTACGTAATAAAATTTATTTCTGACTGGTGGAATGATATTCCAGCAACCTTATAATCTTTTTCTGAAGCATTGTGGCACAAAACACTGTACAATATGTCATAATTTCGATTATTTTGCGGGAGATGCTTAGTGCGGTTTCAGATTAGCGTTTTATACGCGCGTATAAGCTCGTTTTTCGAAGCGCATGTAGGCGCGTATAGGCGCGCCTTTTGGCACACGCGCAACTCGTACGAGCGTTGACGCGCTTCTAAGCTCGTATAACCACGAGCCGTCAAAATCCATGTTGGCACTGACAAGACGTCACTACCGTTTCGAGCGAACACGCCCGTTTACGTGAGTCTGGTTTTTTGAAGCGCGTAATGTAGCGCGCGTGTAAGCGCGTATGCTAAAACGACCGTATACGCGCAGAAAAATACGCTAATCTGAAACCGCCCTTACGCTACCGTGCGACTCGGACCACAGAAAACGCGGCCGCCGATTGAGTCAGATTCTGACCCAAATGAACGGCGCGTATTGCGTGCGCGTACTTGGTTTCTGTAGGTAATAATTCAATGGATTCGCGATTAGAAACCATGACGCGTCGCGTCGCTTCGACCATAGATGATATACTATAACTCCGACTCTGCGCCAGTATGAGCTGACCCTTTGTGTTTATTAGATTTTGTATAGGCAAGATTACAACACACAGACATCGAAATCTGGAAGACAACTTTGACGATCTTTATACACGTGTCCTAAAGTCAGTTTTACCACAAATATTAGTTTGTGGTTTTACCTTCGTTAATTACCTAATTACAATTAGTTTTTGAGATTATTATCGTTCTAGTTAAAAATGAAAATTATATTTTTATGCAGTTTACCTAAGACTACAGAACAAAAGGCAGACGGAGCGCGCGGAACACTTGCGTGAGGCCACTAAAGCAAATACAAAATTGAAAAGCGAATACAAACTCGGCTCAGTGCGCTGCGAAGCATCGCACAGTTCACACGCCACGATCAATCCAGCTTTAAAATTCATAAAATGCCGTCTTGCGTTTAACATTGTAAAAGTTGTTTCCAAAAGCAAAAACGGGAAGATGGAATATATTTTTACAGATAACTATGGATTATTTGACTGTTTTATAATATTATTTCGATAAAATTCGTATTTCTGCAGAAACTATGTAAGTGTTGCCAGTTTAAGTCGACACCGTTTTCCCTGAATTAGGGAAAATGCACTTGTCAATTGATTATGTAGGTAATAATTATTGTCATGTTAATGAAAAATACATTAACGTATTGTAAAAGTATATTGTAGATTATCTTTTTTCTTATAAATATAGTAATAGAATTTCCATTAGTATATACATTGTTTTGAGTTCGATCCCCATATACCATAAAGCAACACAGGAGGGTAGTAGCCATAGCGCGTGTTACCGATGCAAATTTTTCTGTCATTTTTTGCGGGGGGAAACGTGCACACACGCTCAATTTTATCGCACACATACAAACAACTTCGATCTATCGGTATAAACACACACATATAAAAGTTGAACATGATTAGTTATTTGGCACACATGCATACTGATTTGTGTACAAACACGATAAATGTCTAATGCTGTACCGTACACCGTTCGTTACACGGTATCGATTATTCATTTCTAAGAATATCGATTTTTAGTATGCAATTCGAGGTTATTTAAATAAAACAAAAAAATATTCATAGGTATTTATATTTAAATGCAATTAAACAAAAAAATACTGGTCAAATTGAGGTAGGAACAAAAAGAAAATCGAAAAGAGAAAAAGGAAACGAACAATTTTTATTTCTTGTACTGACGAGTGTAACTTATTGATTTTTAAAATGAATCAAATTTTTATATATATGCCGTATACATTTTTGGGGATTTGCGTTTTTTACTAAATAACAAATTCTGGTAGATGAATACTTTTCTATTATAATTTTAGCAAGTTCTAAATTATGAATTATAAGGCCACTGTCATGTACGTGATGGCTAATTGAGGGAAACAAATCTTTGCCGATAAGCAGTTTCATCGCTTTTAAGATAATATTATTTGTAGTACATTCGCGTGTTGGCTTATTTCTATCATTTAGAGATTTTCTTATAATTCTTTCGCAAATTTGACATAATTCTATCACCTCTTTTGAGGCGTATATTAATCTGCCTCTACTTTTATGAAATGTCAAGCTCTTTTGTTCAGGTGGTCCTAGTAAGCCTTTTATGCACGTACTACATCTAATTAGTTTTGTTATGGAATACACAACAAAGCCCGCCACATACTCGACCACTTTCACACCAAAAGG
Source organism: Euclidia mi (assembly GCA_944739405.2). Classification (NCBI taxonomy): domain Eukaryota; kingdom Metazoa; phylum Arthropoda; class Insecta; order Lepidoptera; family Erebidae; genus Euclidia; species Euclidia mi. The sequence goes on from OX123190.2 coordinate 52,554,909, forward strand.
GGATAGAAATATTTGGCTCTCTATTTCATTAATATACTCCTCATCAACATCTTCGTGCTCAAGAGGAATAAAATCTCTAATAGAGGTGGAATTAATTTTTTGTATTGCAGATGAACAATTCAAAATTTCTATTTTTTCCAAAGAAATGCAGTTAGTTCCTCTGCCTGTTTGCGTTAATTCTGTGTTTACTATCATTTTTTTATAGATGGACTCAAATTTTAGAGCTGTGGGATTATCAGAATATCCACCGTGACTTCGGATATTTGAAAAAAAGAGCTCGATGTGGTCTTGGCTTATTCGATGAAGGGGCATATATTTCAAACCTTTTTCAACCACTAAATCTTGAAAAATGGCTTTTGCACTTCTTATAGCAATTAAAAATCCCAGAAAGCCAGTGTATCGAGGAGAATCCAATATATTCATTTTAATTGTCTCCTGATTACGTTTTTGCACGTAAGCGTATAAATTTGTCAATACTGCTTCAGCTTCGTCCAGTTTTTGAAAAGCCTTCTCATAGTTTTCAATGTTAAGCGCTCTTTTTAACCCTTTTTGACGTGATCGTGAATCCAAAATATCAAAAACATCGTTCATTAGCGAAATAAAATAAGCTGTTGCAAAAACACCATCAAATTCTGCCAGGTCTAATTCATTAAGACAAAATAGAAGGGCATCAGCTACACTTTGGCTAAATAACTGAGTAGCAAGTGCGACATTCATTATTTTACTTTTAAAGTATATATGATTCGCCCTCAATTTGTTCGCCATAAAAAACAGTTCTTCTTCTTGCATTTTATGTAAGGCCTCAATATATAGCCACTGAATTTTATTACCATTCGCATCAAATAAACATTTGTAATCACCAAAAGTATTTCTAACCAATTTTAGCATATGGCTAGGATCTAAAAAAAAATGAACTTTTTGTCCTGTAGTGGGATCTACAATTGTAGTCTGTAAATTATTGGGATCTAAGCAGCATCCTAATTCCGCAGCCATCGCAAGATTTGCCCTCGCTCCGTCACATGTCAGTGCCTTTATTTCCACGCCGGTATCGTGCACTAGTTCAAAAGCTTTAGTAACTAGCTGTGCTTTTAATTTGCCATTTGTACCCTTTACCAAAAAGTAACCAATTGGTACTTTCCATGACGTATTTATACCGACCAATAAAAACACCAGTACATCTGTTGCTTCATCTGAGTTATCGGTTACAAAATCGAAACCATAATCAACATACCCAAACTGTCTGCTACAATTGGGAGGGCTTTCGATTTGTGTTTTAATTTTCATTTCGTCAAATACCAAGGTGCAAAAAATTTTTTGATCTGGATCAGCGTCGGCTTTAAATTTTAGTGCATTCAATGCTTCCTTCGTAAACCCAGGGCGCCCATCGAGGTTACTGTACCACTTAGTCAAGGTGCGTGGAGCAGGTAAGCAAGTTCCAAATGTCTTGCGCACATATTTGTAAGCTTTTGGGGAATAAAAGTGTAAAGTAAGAGCGAAACATCTCAATTCAGGTGAATATTTCTCTCGGCTTAGCTTACCAGTTAGAGATTTCTTTAATTGCCGCTTAATGAGTTCTTTCTCCTCGACTCCAATTTTTTCGAGAATCATCCGTTCCTGCTTATCTATTAAAGCTTTTTCATCTAAATTCTGAAGAATTGCCTGTAAGCTGGTCACTTTCTGTTTTAAATATAAGTTACGTGCATGCAGTCTTTTAATTTTTGTTTTTTTGATAATCTAGCAGTCTTTGCATTTTCCTTTTTCTCGGTGTGACTTCTTCTTCAATTGACGGTTGCGGATTCTGAAATAAGTAATGATATAGTAATATGTGAGTAAAGCTTTATTTTTCTTTTTTTTTAAAGACAACTCCCGCACTAGGAATAATTCCTGTGTCGCGGGGGACTTTTACGAACATACAACCAACGGACACAATGAACACCCAGACTCGTAACAACAATTTATGGATCAAACAAAGTGTTCTCGTGTGGGCATCGAACCCACGACACTCGGCGCAGTGTCAAGCGGCGAGGGCCGCTTAAACCATTACACCAACCGTGCAGTCGAACTGAGTTGGCTGATATGACCGGGACTAACGCACAGAAGATGATGATACGTATATTTCGTTTAATGTTGTACTATGTTGCTAACAAGTGTTGGCAAGTAACTTAGTCTAATATGTTTTTAAATTAGCGTGGGAGAAAAGCAACCAATTGAGCTCTGATGCAGAGATATGCAGTAAGCAAAATGACTAATTCCGTTATTGGAAATATCACAATCCTTGTCCCGCGCCATCAGAGAGGCCAATGAACGATTTTTGCAAAGCTGTAGACAAATTACAAAGTTCCTAGCCCTTAATTATATAGGTATGTATTAAAATAAATAATGCATACTTCCTGCCGAGCCGGTGATAATGAAAGTGCACGAATCGTAGAATTAGAAGACAGCTTATGGTCACTTGTTATTATTTTGCAGTCTGTTACCTGTAAATATGATTAAAGTATATAAGATCTATACAAAGTTAATGCATTAGCAATCATTCGAAATATCAATTGAACGTACAAGCTTTTGATTACCCGACTCGGTTGACATAAAATATGTATCTGAAATATTTGACGATCCTCCGATCGATACAGCATAGTCGATGGCATGACTCTGGAATTGTACAAATGACAGTAAAACATATATAAAAAATATAACGTTACAGTTTGTGTTGTTTCTTAATTAAGTTTTAGGTATCTTTACCAAACAGGTACATCTTGGTAGTAACGTTGGTTTTGTGCCAAAATCTAATTTCCGCCTTTTATTTGCTAAAACTTGAAAATCCGAGGCTTTAAAATGTGCCGAACAAATCGTACTAGTTCTTGTAGGAACCCAGTTACCCTTTTTATTACAAAAAGCCTTCCAAGCTTCTCGTACAGCAATGTCCTTGGGAAAGCTGAAAAAATAATAATTCTTTATATTGATGCCTATTTAAAATTCACATAACCAAAATAAACTTACTACGTATATTAAAAAAAAACGTTAAGTCGACATAAATAAATCGATATCTTAATATCGATTTAGTTATAACGATTTACTGTTTTTTCACTACATTAATGTGGATTATTTAGTCGACTGATCTAGACAACTCAATGAATTTGACAGGTGAGTAACTGATCGGGAAGAACGTATTACGTTTTTGTGTAATAAGTAATGAAATTGGAATAATTAGTAATTGAATCTCCTTACATGTGAAAGGTAACACCATCTTTTTGTAAGTTAGATGTTGACGAACGATTTTTACAACAAATTACGGCACAATTCGGCATATTTAATGGAGCAAACAGTGGTGCGCACGGATAAAATGGCGGACTTGGTCTAGCAATAGTTCGACCGCAAGTAGTTTTGTATAAGCCGCTGGACCATTTGGTCTAGTACTTTGACAGAGGGGTTCGCCTTCGGATGGCTACTCCCCTCCTGGCCGCGTTGCTCTATGCCATATACTATACACTTTGACCTTTGTCACAGAATAAATCTTTGTACCGTTCTTATGGCGTATGGAATAAGTATCAAAATCGTACTGCAACTGTTAGCTTGACTTGGCGCCGTGTGTACATTACGTACAGAAACAGAAATTATTGATTTCAGCCATTATATATTTTTAGTTGCATTTTTTTTTTGGTTATGATTTATGAATCATAATATTCATAATTTGTTGTGTGCATGACAAAATGTTTTTAGCTAATTAATATTTAGGACGCAAGCCTATTGCAATTAACCAAACATTTCCAGATGCTATACCACATGAGTAAATAAACCGAACAGAGAGACAGCTTCTTAAGAGCTTGTAAATTTGTTACCTATTTTGGTAGGGTTGTCACAATAGGTTAAGACAAATCGCTTGTTCGGTATACGACAGATTCTGGATTGGACAGATTCGTGATTTGGCAGATTCCCAACTCGACAGATTCGTGGATTGGGCAGATTCTTGGACTCGACGGATTCGCTATACGGCAGAAGTACAGTTGTAAATAAAATAGCGAGTGGAACCAAAAAAGGCATGCACCTGAAACTTTTAAAAGCACGGAATAAAAATATACATTTGTTACCAAGGACACGACGTGACGACGTGGTTTATTTGACATTCCCAACGATACCACTAATAGTGTTGAATATTTTCTGGTAATATGATCTATTTTTCTAATAAACATAGGAATCTCCTTTAGCCATTATGGCCACTAGTTTTACCACGGGGATAGGTATCTAAACTAAGTTTAAAAAGAAATTGTGTAAGACAAATGAACGTCTACAAAACAAATGACTATAAAATGATCGACCATCGATAGGGCTTACAAAAAAAAGGTGCATGCGATTTTCGACCTTATTGACAATTCATGACAGTCTTTTTTTTGGTATTTTCTTGCTTTCTGACATTGATACGTTATTAAAATTATAAATCCTGAGTTACGTCAATAAGGTCGAAAATCACATGCACCTTTTTTTTGTAATCCCTATCGATGGCTGATCACTTTCTGATAGTCATTGGTTTTGTAAACATTAATTGCTTTTACACAATTTCACAACTAATGAGTTGTTAAGTATTTCGTTGCCAACATTGACAATATTTATTTCAAGATCGAAATATTCGCGAAACTTTTGCTCGAGCAATTCAACAAATGCGACAAAATTATCAGGAGTATACCTAATTAAAAAACCCAATTGTACGTTACCATTGTTAAAATCTTTATAATGATTTAATTATTTCATCTAGTATTATTCATACACATAGTACAACAAAAAATCATTATTAATAATAAAACACCACATTTTTACATTAAAATATTAAAACTTGCAACGTACAAAACAAACAACGTGCGTCGTAATAACCCTAAGATTGTCAACTGCCTGTGCCTACGTAAACCGGTTCTTTCCACTCTCGCCGCGTACACGACAAGCGGCCAGTGGTCACGCACACATAAGCCGCGTGCTCGTAGTAGTGCAACCGATTCGAGCTGTTGTATGAAGCTGTGTCTCTGTTCCGTTTATCTACTCATGTGACTATACTGAAAATTTCTAAACAAAAAATAAACAACATATTCGCCGAACTAAGATCTGAACCTCATGATTGGTATTCGTAAATATATGTAGTTGGTATTATATAAGTATTTCTTCTGGATCGAGGCTATGAATCACAAAACATAATCTATTTATTTCTCAATTTACGAATAAAATTAGTTAAAACTTAACTCGGTACCTTCATTTAAGAAATGTATTTATAAAAACATACTTTAATGGTATCTTTTATTTGAATAATTTTCACAACAGCATTACATATTAAATCCATGATAAATTCTTCAAAACCGCAAACGAATATAAAATATTACCTATGTAATATTTTTATATTCGTTTGCAAAAACTATATGTAAAATAGTGGGAGATTATTCATAATCTGGCAACTTTACACACATATAGACGCGCGTGTCCGTACAGTGCCAGTCGCCAAATGTCACGCACACAGCTGTCAACGTGCCTCACTTAGTTGGACGAATGCGCTACATCTGGTTCTTGTTTGTTAATCTATGCAGTTTACAATAAAAGAATATGTAAGTAGGTAAGGTAACTGCACCAGTGATGGACGGTTTAAGGTCGATGAAGTACGTATAAAATTTCCAAAAAACAAAGTTGCGGGCCGATTCTTGCAATGGCTGTAGATAAAGTTGGTTAAGGTTTTTTAGCATCTAATAAGAGAATACTACATTCATTCTAGTAATTTCCATAAAAATAAAATTACGAATAAAATTGGCTTAAAATTATCCAGTAATGGACAAGTCATACACCAATGATTGACACCTAGTTATGGACAGTGTTCCGGTATTGGACACCTAGTGATAGACACTTGATAGATACAAATAAATAAAAATATTGTTTGTTTAGAAACAAATTTTATTTGCTATTACGTATTCTAAAATAAAAGTTCTTATTAATCATAAAATAAAGTACTGTAAGAAAGATCTTGTTTGTAGTACCTACAGTTATGGAATGAACCAGTGATGGACACCCCAGTAATGAACACGTCTGTCCATTACTGGTAAAAAGCTTTATAAAGTCATGGAAAAAAGATATTTCATTGACTTCGAGAAATAAATCTAGAATCGACTAAAATCTTTAAAAAAATGCCCTGCACTAGTAATCGACACAATGTCCATAACTAGGACATGTCATAATAACAGGTACTAGTCATGGACATAGCAAAAAAAAAACAAACCACGTTGTTGTTTGCAATACATTTAATTAAGATTGTTTGGAAAAGAGGTTAATTCAGCCACAAACTTATTATTTATTCATTATTACCTTAATTGAATTGTCAAAAAACCTCATCAGCAACATACCTCGCTATCAAACTCACTTAAAAAACGATATCACTGGTGACACGTGCTGTTTATCTTTCCACCAGTTTGAAACTGAACCACAGACATACATCAGCTGTCAATATTTTGACACTTTAATCCCTTTTCTCTGTAGTAAAATATTGCCAGGTAACAAAAGCGTTGTAGAATCCTTATTTTTTAGGACTCAATCAATAATGTTCATAACTGGTACGCTGTCCATTACCGGTGCACTTACCTTACCTACCTAAAAAAAATCTTAAAAAATAGAATGATCGACTGATATTCTGAGCAACAAATTAAACAATCTAAATGTAGAGGCAAATAGCGATATTCTTTGCGTGCCGTGGATTCGAACCCGATAACCCACTGCATGCAGTCTGTTGGTATCGCTGCCTTAGGCTGCGGTTCCACAGAGGCGGAGTGGAGGAACGCACGCTTATCCGAGCCGAACGAAGATGAGTATAGACTACAACATTTACTTGTAACAGAACAACGAGCCGCTCTGTGATATGTTCTAGTGTATCAACCTTTTACGAACTAAACGTCGAGCACGCTCGCCTCTTTGTTATGTTGTTCGAAAGAGTATTGTACAAACCAATGAGCATATTGGTGTAACATTTCGTCGAGCGTATTGGTGTAACATTTCGTCGAGAGTATTGGTGTAACATTTCGTCGAGCGTATTGGTGTAACATTTCGTCGAGCCTTTGCACGAGTGCGGGTGATTGTCTTCTATTGTAAATGTTCATTTGCCACCATCTTCTATTTCTATTTTTATTTTTCTTTTAATATAATTCAGCAAGATAAACGCAGCACACGCAACTTGTAGGTCTGACATTTCAAAGAAGAATGAATGCAAGGTACAACGAAATGTTGGTAAATGCACACTCGCTGTGAGCATTTACCCGTAACATAACGCCGAGCATTCGCAGGAACGTTACATTACATGGAAATACTTTGGAAACTGAGCTTTTGCCTGTATTGTACCATTCGTAAGAACGTTACATTACACAGAAATGCTCGAGAAAATGTTGTAGTCTATACTCACTTGAACGAGTCGAACGAAACGAATTTTAGAATTCTGTCTATGAAACCCCATGAAACCTCGCACACTATCGATTCGGACGATTTGACGCGTAGTGGTGAAGTGTGCGAGGTTTCATGATTCGTTCTACAATTCGTTTCGTTCGACTCGTTCGATGTGTTCGGCTCGGATAAAGGTGAGCGAACACTAAGAGGCTGAACGCATGAGGCACTTACCATTTTAAATATTTATTTATTTATTTATTTTATTTATAAACTTTGTGCACATAAATAGTACAGAGGCGGACTTAATGCCGTAGGCATTATCTACCAGTCAACCTTTGGGTGATGCAGAGATACATGTAATAGGTGCAATTCATAAATTTACATTAAAAGCAAGACAGAAACCTGATTAATACATACATACATATATATATATATATACATATATTTACATATATATATATATATATATACATATATTTACACATATATATATATATATATATATATATATATATATATATATATATATATATATATATGTAATATTTTATATTCGTTTGCGGTTTTGAAGAATTTACCATGGATTTAATATGTAATGCTGTTGTGAAAATTATTCAAATAAAAGATACCATTAAAGTATGCTTTTATAAATACATTTCTTAAATGAAGGTACCGAGTTAAGTTTTAAGTAACTAATTTTATTCGTAAATTGAGAAATAAATAGATTATGTTTTGTGATTCATAGCCTCGATCCAGAAGAAATACTTATATAGTACCAACTACATATATTTACGAATACCAATCATGAGGTTCAGATCTTAGTTCGGCGAATATGTTGTTTATTTTTTGTTTAGAAATTTTCAGTATAGTCACATGAGTAGATAAACGGAACAGAGACACAGCTTCATACAACAGCGCGAATCGGTTGCACTACTACGAGCACGCGGCTTATGTGTGCGTGACCACTGGCCGCTTGTCGTGTACGCGGCGAGAGTGGAAAGAACCGGTTTACGTAGGCACAGGCAGTTGACAATCTTAGGGTTATTACGACGCACGTTGTTTGTTTTGTACGTTGCAAGTTTTAATATTTTAATGTAAAAAAGTGGTGTTTTATTATTAATAATGATTTTTTGTTGTACTGTGTGTATGAATAATACTAGATGAAATAATTAAATCATTATAAAGATTTTAACAATGGTAACGTACAATTGGGTTTTTTAATTAGGTATACTCCTGATAATTTTGTCGCATTTGTTGAATTGCTCGAGCAAAAGTTTCGCGAATATTTCGATCTTGAAATAAATATTGTCAATGTTGGCAACGAAATACTTAACAACTCATTAGTTGTGAAATTGTGTAAAAGCAATTAATGTTTACAAAACCAATGACTATCAGAAAGTGATCAGCCATCGATAGGGATTACAAAAAAAAGGTGCATGTGATTTTCGACCTTATTGACGTAACTCAGGATTTATAATTTTAATAACGTATCAATGTCAGAAAGCAAGAAAATACCATAAAAAAGACTGTCATGAATTGTCAATAAGGTCGAAAATCGCATGCACCTTTTTTTTGTAAGCCCTATCGATGGTCGATCATTTTATAGTCATTTGTTTTGTAGACGTTCATTTGTCTTACACAATTTCTTTTTAAACTTAGTTTAGATACCTATCCCCGTGGTAAAACTAGTGGCCATAATGGCTAAAGGAGATTCCTATGTTTATTAGAAAAATAGATCATATTACCAGAAAATATTCAACAACAACCACTAATAGTAGTGGTATCGTTGGGAATGTCAAATAAACCACGTCGTCACGTCGTGTCCTTGGTAACAAATGTATATTTTTATTCCGTGCTTTTAAAAGTTTCAGGTGCATGCCTTTTTTGGTTCCACTCGCTATTTTATTTACAACTGTACTTCTGCCGTATAGCGAATCCGTCGAGTCCAAGAATCTGCCCAATCCACGAATCTGTCGAGTTGGGAATCTGCCAAATCACGAATCTGTCCAATCCAGAATCTGTCGTATACCGAACAAGCGATTTGTCTTAACCTATTGTGACAACCCTACCAAAATAGGTAACAAATTTACAAGCTCTTAAGAAGCTGTCTCTCTGTTCGGTTTATTTACTCATGTGGTATAGCATCTGGAAATGTTTGGTTAATTGCAATAGGCTTGCGTCCTAAATATTAATTAGTGAAGTGTGCGAGGTTTCATGATTCGTTCTACAATTCGTTTCGTTCGACTCGTTCGATGCGTTCGGCTCGGATAAAGGTGAGCGAACACTAAGAGGCTGAACGCATGAGGCACTTACCATTTTAAATATTTATTTATTTATTTATTTTATTTATAAACTTTGTGCACATAAATAGTACAGAGGCGGACTTAATGCCGTAGGCATTATCTACCAGTCAACCTTTGGGTGATGCAGAGATACATGTAATAGGTGCAATTCATAAATTTACATTAAAAGCAAGACAGAAACCTGATGATTCAAAGCATGTGCAAAAATTGCGGAACTTAAAATCGATATTGTGGCTAAACTACTGCACCGATTTAATTGATTTTTGGTACAAGGCTTCAGAATGTTGTACGCTATGCCTCTGTTTAAAAAGTGCCCCTATGGTAGCGCCACCCTGTATAAACCAAGATCCTTGACGCTAGAACTAAACGGGATAATTTGCCCGTCAAAAATTACATCTGGTAGTGCCTGCAAGTCAACCCTGTTCCATATACGGGAACTGCCAACTAGAATAGCCTGACATTTAGCAGGGTTCACTGCCAATCCAAACCGTTTCGACCAATCCTTGATAGCATTAAGATCTTGGTTTATTGCCCCTATTGCAGAACGTAGATTTTCCACCTTGGATTGTGTGTAAAGCTGGAGATCATCGGCATACAGATAATACGCACAATGAAGTTCATGGGTAAGGAGATTAATAAATAATGAGAACAGAAGAGGAGAAAGTATTCCGCCTTGAGGAACACCAGAGTGCAAATCACACCATATTGATGAGGTTTCATCAACCCGTACTGACTGCTGGCTTCCACGAAGATAAGAAGAGAACCATTCCAGTGCCATAGGTGAGATCATTAGATGGGAAAGGATTGAAAGAAGGAGGTCGTGACTGACGTTGTTGAAGGCGTTTGAGAAGTCCACCAAGATCAATACTGTAACCTTGGTTTCCTCCACCCCCGCCCTCACATCGCCAGTCACCTTGAGCAATGCGGAGAGAGTACTATGTCCAGGTCTAAATCCAGATTGAAGTGGTGACAGGATGTTGTTGTGGTAAACAAACCCGGACAACTGTCTCTGGACGCACGACTCAAGTACCTTGGATAGAAAAGGAAGAATGGATATGGGCCGGAAATGTGTTAACAGAGTGGGATTGGATATTTTAGGTAAAGGACGGACATAAGCTTTACGCCATAAGTAGGGAAATTTACCTGTATCAAGGGAAAAGTTCAGGATATGGGTAATTACAGGTTAAATTTGCTCAAGGATAACCGTGATCATGCGACGACTAATGTCATCGCAACCCACGGCTTTGGACTTAATAGAAAGGATAGTCTTTTTGACCTCACCTGATGATAAAGGAGAAAAGGAGAAAGAATTTATGTTCGGGCGAGGTAAACCGTCCAAGTGGGCCATGGTTTGACATTTAGTTTGGTCGTCTAAAGTGATAGCGGTAGTAAAGTGACGATTGATGTCGTCCAAACTAATAGTCGCCGGCACACTTGTTCGTGAGGTTTACCAATTCCTAGTGATCTGAAAAACTGCCATACATTGGTGGGGGATGAGTTAGTAATGTTTTCGTGAATATGTCGGCGTTTAGCATTGCGTACCATCTGATTGCACCTGTTCCTTGCTGTCTTGAAGAGAGACCAATTGTCATCACACCGATCCTTTTTATATCTACGAAATGCTCGGTCTCTGCGTCGCATCGCCATCCGGATACCCTCGGTCATCCAAGGTGCAGGTGGACGCTTCAATTTGACTTTTCTAATGGGAGCATGCACATCGAACAATCTCTTAATCGTGTTGTTGAAAATGTCTACTTTGTCATCGATAGTGATGGCCGATGTCAGTGGTTTCCAGTTGATTTCCGCAGCATCCAACCTCAACTTTTCAACGTCCATGCGCCCAAAACAACGCAAGTACAGAACTTTAGGACAGGGTTTAGGAGGTTTCAGGACATACGAGAGGAAGACAAGGTCATGACGGGAGAAGCCAGGAGCAGGATGCTGACCATGAGAGCGGACCAGGGTAGGAGTAGAGGTTAGGAATAAGTCTAACCAGGTGTCCTCCCCGTTAGGGTTGTGATGAGTGGCATTTAGAGGCAAAACGTGGAGGCTGGCAGACTCGATGATGTGGGTAAGCTTGAGGGAGCGAGATGAAAGATCGGACAGAAGGTCGGTGTTGAAATCGCCCATGATGATGTGATGTGCGTACTCGGAACCTAACGATTCTAAAACCGATTCCAAATCGGTGAAGTAATTGACAGAAACATACATAAAGTTCTATATAATCTGAATATTATACACTAACTCCATGTAGGTACCTATAATCGCTCCTATTATTGTTGTCATATTTGACTTGATTGTATGCAGTAACGGATCAACGTCTTTTTCGAACCGGGACAAGTCTTGATAATGGCGCCCCCTCCCAACAATTTTCCACCCAGTTCAAATTTTTTGCTGTATGCCGCGACATGATTTTGGCGCCCCCATGACACTGCCGCCCGGGGTAAGTGCCCCGGTTAGCCCCCCGGTAGATCCGACACTGATTGTACGGAAGAGCACTGGTACCCATAACACAAGTTAAATCTTACCATGGGTACCAGAGTCCAACAAAACACACAGGACAATGGCAGATCTCCATATATCGAAATGTCTGAAATTAAATTGAAGCGCACAATAATAAAAAATATTTCAAAAAATTCGGCGTAAGTAACAGAGTCTATAGGTAAATGATTCTATTTCCACTCGGGAAACCCGGAAAAACAAGATATCCAGATATCGGTGTTTTAGTTTTTAGTTAAGAATGAACAATGTAGGATTGAATTATCAAATGAAAATAAGTATGTCAGATTGACATCAAAACGCAGAAATATTCAATTCTTCCATGGAAATATTCTGTAGCATCTTCATCTAACTGTCACAGCCAAAGACAAAAGCAGAGCTGCACATTTTAAATCGATTTTATGTGAAATCGATAGGTACAACATTAAAACGATGCTGTGAGGTTTTTATTTGATTTAAAAGTTGTTTTGCTTCAAAAATTATTAGCTCATTGATATAATGTTAATTAAAGGTTAAATAACTGCATTTTAATAATTATATTTTAATAATCGATACGGATCAATAGCACTCACGTCTATTCCTGTCACGCTATTGTCTATGGCAACAATCAAATAATAAAGTATACCTAGTTCGTAATCAATTGGAATGCTTTTTATCATCATAAAATACTCCAGCTTTAACGAGACAAAGTGAAAATATTAAAAATCGTAAAAAAAACAATTTGTTTTGTTCATATGAAGTTTAAGGTCGCCACAGCAAACACAGACCGAATTATGCCATTGTTCTTTGTTAATATCACATTTTTGTTAATTAACATTTTTTAAAGACTACTCCCGCACTAGGAATAACTCCTGTGTCGCGGGGGACTATACAAACATACAGCCAACGGACAAAATGAACACCCAGACTCGAAACAACAATTTATGGATCACACAAAGTGTTGTCTCGTGTGGGAATCGAACCCACAACACTCGGCGCAGTGTGAAGCGGCGAGGCGGCCGCTTAAACCACTACGCCAACATTGTAAAGAAAGTGTAAATATTGTTGAAACCTTTTTGCAAATAAATTATTTATGATTTATTCATTTATTTTATCAGATCCAGCAGTAAATCTTTCTACGTGGCCTTCATAGTACGTTGATAATAATATCTGAACAGGCGTTTATTGAATCATGCTTACTTCGAAGTGGCCTTTGGCCACAGCTTTGGCATAATGAATAAACTGTTTGTTTTCTTCGTTTATATTTACTGTCGGATCTCATACGCAGTGGTTTTGCAATGAGTTCGATGAATTTGTGATGTTATCGTAAAAACTATTGCACTGTCCTCTAAACATTGTAAGCAACGTGACAGTTTTATTTTGATTCCGGTTAATTTGCTAAATAAATAGTTCAGCATATTTTTTATACGCAATTATAATAATTTTATCTGTGATTGCTGTTGTATTATGTAGCTGAAAAATTGGGCAAGTGCGAGTCGGACTCGCGCACGAAGGGTTCCGTACCATCATCTATAAAAGAAAATCACGTTCGTTGTATGTATACTTAAATACTTTATAAGTTTCTACCTGTTTATTAAGCGATCTTAATAAACAGGTAGAAACTTATAAAGTAACAAATTGCTTAAAAATTACGTTTTTTGTATGGGAGCCCCCCTTTATTATTTACTTTTTTTGAAATTTAATTATTTATTTTGAAAGGTAATATACAACTACATATTCTGTGAAAATTTAAAGCGTCTGCCTGTTACAGTTAGTAATTTTGAGCAAAAAATACGAAAAAAAAACACGTTTTTTGTATGGGACCCCCCTTAATATTTTCATTTTTTTTATTTTTAGTATTTGTTATAGCGGCAACCGAAATACATAATTTGTGAAAATTTCAGCTTTCTAGCTATCATGGTTTATGAGATACAGCCTGGTGACAGACAGACGGACAGACAGACAGACAGCGGAGGCTTAGTAATAGGGTTCCGTTTTTTACCTTTTAGGTACGGAACCTTAATAAAAAAGGTAAGTTAAGTTTTTATTTTATGCTCCAGATATCAGAATTGTTTCGTATGAGCTGTCGCTGTTTATTTGGTTTTATTTGAAATCTAGATTCATCATCATCGCCCTAGCGTTATCCCGGTTGCTGTCAAGACTTACACGTCTTGGAGCCCGAGGTCCGCTTACTGGTCTAACCAGATATGACGGAATATAAACTTTTCCACAGAACGACTGCCATCTGACCGCCGCAACCGAAAGGGATAACGATATTCCATGGTTTAGACCAGTACCCACAGACCACCTGTGCCAGTACCTATACCCAAGGGCGTCGCCAGCTGATCGCCTAGGGAGGGGCAAGGACGCCAGCTGATGGCCTATGGGCAATTTGATATGGAAAATGAGAAAAATATGGAGAAAATAATAAATTTTAGGGTTTTTGAATCTCTAGGGGGAGGTGGGGGGCTGCCCCATCTGCCTCCCTTTGGCGACGCCAATGCCACTTATCAATTTATTTGAGTTTAAGTACTGACTCCCTGTAACGACTGTCAAAGATCTTCATAAAAGCCGGGACCGACGGTTTGACGGGGACAAGCGATAATTAACAATGAGGGGTCTTCTGAAATGACGGCAGCACTGAGGCATCAGGTCCAGAAACCTCTCTAAACTGTCAAAGCCCCTATGTTTTCATACGTCAGTGTTTGTTTGTATTATGTGTGTGTACGCGTCTGTACATATCTGACAGCTGTTTGGACCTGACGCATACGTAGCGCTGTCTGGTGGTAGAAGAAATATTAAACACGCTTATTGAATACGCATACAATATATATAAAAGAAAGTCGTGTTAGTTACACTATTTATGACTCAAGAACGGCCGAACCGATTTGGCTGAAAATTGGTGGGGAGCTCAGAACCAGGAAAAACACATAGGATACAATAAAATGCAAAAAAATAATCTGGGAGGGATTTAGGAGAGGGTCGAAGTTTGTAGGGACAAATCTCCTACCTATTGACAGTAATAACGCATGAGTTGCTGCGCATGTGCTATATCTGTCAGTACTGTGACATTATACATTGACATAATTATAATTGTAATTATGATGCACTGTCATTACGTCGTTTAAATTAATAATATCTAATTATTGTAACAGCCTTGGCTAATCCCTACTAATATTAGGTACTAGCTGTGCCCGCGGTTACGCCCGCGTGGAAATCGGTATCCCTTTCTGTGGCCTTGATAATGTAAAATAACATAACCGATCATCAACCGATCGTTGATGAAACTCACACTCATATTTAAGTTTCTTACTTACTGTGTTAGAAAAGTAGTAACCTGTACCTGTCACCTAAATTCTTAGCTCTTTCTTTTAATAAATACTATCTGGCCGGATTACATAATTATTAGTTAATTTGAATCTTGGCACTCAAAAAGTAACACTCGAATAGTAAGTCTACGATGCTCTACTATCTCTATCTATACTAATATAATAAAGCGGAAGAGTTTGTTTGTTTGTTTGTTTGTTTGTTTGAACGCGCTAATCTCAGGAACTACCGGTCGGATCTGAAAAATTCTTTAAGTATACGATAGCCCAGTTATTCCGGAAGGCTAATAGGCTATATAACATAACGCTTCGACCCTTTGAGGCCGGGCAAAAGGCTAAAAAGGCTAAAACATAATGTCGGCTAATCTCGGGAACTAGCAGTCGGATTTTAAAAAATGTTATTGCCTATGATAGCCCAATCATTCCGAAAGGCTATAGGCTATATAAAATTACGCCACAACTTTTAGGGGCCAGACAAAAATAATAAAATGGTCAAACGAGAAGGGGGAGGGTTGGGTCAAAGGCAAAAAAAGGCTAAACGAATAGGATACAATCTATATGGGTATCGTTTTCGAGATTTTCGGGACGCTGATTAATAATATGAAATTTATTTAGTGATCCAAGATGGCGGACGGGAAATCAAAGATGGCGGATGAGAAAATTTTAAATATCAATATGGGTATCGCCTTCGATATTTTAAGGGGTGGAGAATCGAAATACAACATCTATTTCGTGATCAAAGATGGCGGATGGGAAATCAAAGATGGCGGATGTGAAAATTTTAAAATATCAATATTGGTATAGTCTCCGATGTTTAAAGGGATGGGGAATCCAAATGCAACATCTTTTTCGTGATTCAAGATGGCGGATGGGAAATCAAAAATGGCGGATGGGAAAAATTTTAAAAATCAATATGGGTATCGTCTCTGATGATTTAAGGGATGGTGAATCCAAATACAACATCTATTTCGTGATCAAAGATGGCGGATAGGAAATCAAAGATGGCGGATGGGATTTTTTTAAAGTCGATATGGGTATCAAAGATGGCGGATGAGAAATCAAAGATGCGGATGAGAAAGTTTTAAAAAATCAATATGGTTATCGTCTCCGATGTTTAAAGCGATGGGGAATCCAAATACAACATCTATTTCGTGATTCAAGATGGTGGATGGGAAATCAAAAATGGCGGATGGGAAAAATGTTAAAAATCAATATGGGTATCGTCTCTGATGATTTAAGGGATGGCAAATCTAAATACAACATCTATTTCGTGATCAAAGATGGCGGATAGGAAATCAAAGATGGCGGACGGGATTTTTTAAAGTCGATATAGGTATCGTCGCCAATATTTAAAGGGATGGGGAATCCAAATCCGACATCTATTTCGTGATCAAAGATGGCGGATGTGAAAATTTTAAAATATCAATAATGGTATCGTCTCCGATGTTTAAAGGGATGGGGAATCCAATCTTTTTCGTGATTCAAGATGGCGGATGGGAAATCAAAAATGGTGGATGGGAAAAATGTTAAAAATCAATATGGGTATCGTCTCTGATGATTTAAGGGATGGCGAATCTAAATACAACATCTATTTCGTGATCAAAGATGGCGGATAGGAAATCAAAGATGGCGGACGGGATTTTTTTAAAGTCGATATGGGTATCGTCTCCGATATTTTAGGGAATGGGGAATTCAAAAACACCATCTATTTCGAGATCAAAGATGGCGGATGGGATTTTTTTTTAATCAATATGGGTATCGTCTCTGATGTTTGAAGGGATGGGGAATCCAAATACAACATCTATTTCGTGATTCAAGATGGCGGATGGGAAATCAAAGATGGCGGATAGTAAAAAATTTAAAAATCAATATGGGTATCGTCTCTGATGATTTAAGGGATGGTGAATCCAAATACAACATCTATTTTGTGATCAAAGATGGCGGATAGGAAATCAAAGATGGCGGACGGGATTTTTTTTAAGTCGATATGGGTATCGTCTCCAATATTTTAAGGAATGGGGAATTCAATATTATATAATAATGTATGTTTGTTTTTGCATCATTTATAGACCCTGGAATGATAAGAGATTAAGCGCTAAGTCAATGGTTACTTTGGAAAAGGGGCTTGGAAAAAGGGAACTAAATAAAAACTCTTAAAAAGGCGATACGGAGTTCGCTGGGTCAGCTAGTTACTTAATAAAATAAAGCGAAAGAGTTTGTTTGTTTGTTTGAACGCGCTAATCTCAGGAACTACCGGTCGAATCTGAAAAATTCTTTTTGTATACGATAGCCCAGTTATTCCGGAAGGCTATAGGCTATATAACATAACGCTTCGACTCTTTGGGCCGGGCAAAAGGCTAAAAAGGCTAAAAGATAATGTCGGCTAATCTCCTGAGATTAGCCGACATTATCTTTCTGTTCGTTCGTAGTACCTGAACTAGCAGTCGGATTTAAAAAGTTGTTATTGTCTATGATAGCCCAATTATTCCGAACTAGGCTATAGGCTATATAAAATTACGCCACCACTTTTAGGGGCCAGACAAAAATAGTAAAATGGTCAAACGAGAAGGGGGAGGGTTGGTTCAAAGGCAAAAAAAAGGCTAAACGAATAGGATACAATCTATATGGGTATCGTTTTCGAGATTTTTGGAACGCTGATTATTAATATGAAATTTATTTAGTGATCCAAGATGGTGGACGGGAAGTCAAAGATGGCGGATGAGAAAATTTTAAAAATCAATATGGGTATCGCCTTCGATATTTTAAGGGGTGGCGAATCGAAATACAACATCTATTTCGTGATCAAAGATGGCGGATGGGAAAATTAAAAAAAATCAATATTGGTATCGTCTGCGATGATAAAAGGGATGGGGAATCCAAATACAACATCTGTTTCGTGATTCAAGATGGTGGATGGGAAATCAAAAATGGCAGATGGGAAAATTTTTTTAAATCAATATGGGTATCGTCTCTGATGATTTAAGGGATGGAGAATCCAAATACAACATCTATTTCGTGATCAAAGATGGCGGACGGGAATTTTTAAAAGTCGATATGGGTATCCTCTCCGATATTTTAAGCTATGAGGAATGCAAATATGGCAGATGGTTTTTGCTGGGTCATGTATCTATACATATAGGTATATAAAATTCAATCTTCGTTTGTTTGTATACCTTTGTAAACTCTGAAATTTTGGATTAAGTACTGGTGGCTTTGGTAACTTTGTTCGGAATTTAAAAAAAAAGGAATAAGCAAAAAGACCTTTAAAAGGCGATACAGGGTTCGCCGGGACAGCTAGTATAAAATATAACTTAGAAAAGTCAGTGCTGCACGCCGTGGATTCGAACTCGATACCCTCTGCATGGCAGTCCGTTGGTATCTCCACTTGGCTATCGCTGCCTCTAGAGTCTAGAATAGGTTAGATTATAAATGCATAAATATATTTGTATTTACAAATGAGATTGAATAGAGATGCATCAAACGGTCGGTTTAGTAAGTAAACTATAGTAATGTTGGCACCCCCCTAATGATTGGCACTCTGCTGAATTATCCTGAATATTAGGAATATCTTATTTTATTATGTCACAGAAATACATTCATAAGCAGGATTAACCTATTTTTTATACACAGAAAATATATTTAAATCTTCTCTATGAACCATTTTTCTTTAACAACTGTTTTAAAAAATGTAAGGAAAATTGCCTAAAAATTAATCAAATGTTTAGGTTAGGTAGGTAGTTACTTTCCGAAGCGAAAAAATATATTTTTAATTAATTTTACAGAAAAGTACCTATTTATTTGTATCTGTTATCTTCATTAAAGCTTAATAAACGTTAGTTTTGCGCTATTAAATAGATGGATCGTCTTTTCCGATAGTGCCAATTACTATACTTAAAAAATGTTCAACAACATAGTCATTGGCACATTTTAGAATCATATTTTATTGAGATTTTTGTTTGTTTTCCGTCAAATTCGCATACAAACAACTTTAGATTGTATATTTCTTCGCATTTTACACCCAACTCACTATGATACGGTCGTACAGAGAGGCAACCTTTCTCTACAAAGTACCCAGAAATCAGGACAGATATCGTTTAAAACAAAGAACTTAGTACAGAGACAAAAATATTACGAACAAAATGTTTGTGAGAAACTGAAAGAGGGCTCATTTTCTGCAATTAATCTAAGAGACAAGATGAGCTACATTAGAAAAATATGCCGAAATAATATATATATAAATAAAACGTGGTAAATGAACTAAACTTCTTTCAAATATAGACTTATGTTAGAAATATTAGAAGGTTACATAAACATTCATAAATATATATTTTCATTACACAGAATACATGTATAAAGATCCGGATATCAAGTTTTAAGACTGTCTGTGTATCATGGCCTTATGCCAACAGTGCCAATGATTGTACCTTTTTGGTACTGCCAATAACTATACCAGGGTTATGATTGTACTTTTCTTAAGAAATAAGTTTGAGCACATTTTTATGCTAATAAAACGGCTTTATTAAATACGATGTTTTATTTTTATCTATGCCCATGTAAACACAATTCCGACAAAACCATATAAAATATTATTGAATTTGTATTTGCCTGAGAATATGTTACTTAGTAGTAGAAACCGGCTTAGGGTGCCAATCATTATACTGTTTACCCTACCTACGAAATATACTTATTTAGTAGGTAGGTACTTACTAAATCACGTACGTAGACACATTTTAGCAATTTTGTTATGTAGGTAGTAATCACTAGATTATGTTAACTTTGAGTGGAGACTGATTGATTGCCTAGTCATGTATAACGTTCTTTAGAAATATAGGTGCCGAAAAGTACACAATTCATTTCAATCAAACAATACAAAATGCGTCAGCACTCAGCATATATACAAGTTGTGCAAGTACCTACTGTAAACACATAAATTTTGCATTCCTAACATACTATAGTGTTATCTTTGAAAATTATGACCTATATGAAAGATAACAGCAATATTTAATAGAGTTCGCGACCGGTTGCTCGTTCCTTATTATAGAATGAATGAGGAAGGTCCGTTGGTAAACAACTTGCTATAGACAATTTCGCGTTTTGTCACTGTTGCTTATTATATTCGTATTCTGTACCTACTATATTGCTTTGGGTTTCAGTAGATGAATAGTTATTGTTTAGATCGGTATTGTGTTAGTTTCTATCACCTTACGTGTTGTTTGTTATACAATAAGTGCATTTGACTGGAAAAGAACCGGCTCTGGACAAAGTAAGTATATTCTATATATCTATATGTAGGTATTGTACTTTATGTCTTCATATAAGTACTTAGTTGATTTGATGTGGACGCATGTCTAACGCGAACGATGGACGTACTTATTATAACGTGAAGTTGTGACAAAGTTACGCATTTTAATAGTGATTAGTGATTACATATTGTTTCTTATCTTTGAAATCAAAATACCTTTGGACATTGTGTGGATGTAAGTAAGTACATAGTAAGTTACTATAAAATACTATTTAGTACTAAAATTACTGAACTAACAACTCGTTCGGGTTCCTTATTATTGTAGTTGTTGAGAACTTTAACACTAGTTAATTTTAGTGCAATATCGTCCAAACTTTCGCGTATCGCTTGGTTTCTCTATGAAGACCGCTTGCTTACTGAAAGCTAAAAGTGAATGAAAAGTAAGTCTAAAGAGTTAATTATGTAGTTCAATTAAATGTCGTCATTAAATGAACGCGCTAGTAATTCAATCAAATAGCAGATTCAATCAGATGACTGTGACATAATATGTCACAACACACACAAATTATACAACACAACCAAAATAAATAACATTAAGTAACTTATATTTTTTTTTTGTGTGTTGCTTTCAGTGCTTAATAAAATACTATACCTAAGTGTCTATCAATAATAGGAATTAAGAGACGGCATACTAAATTGTTACTCGTAAGGTCTGTATTGAGTTGGGTGTGTATAATATTAATAAACTATGTTCCTAGTATTCGGGATTCTAATTAGCAATATGTAATAACAACAAATGGCATGAAGCGCCTGCAATTATTTAAATGATATCATGTTGTAAATGACTGCTCTGTTGAAATTTGCCGCACCTACCTAAATTAGTGGGTGAGTTTTTAGTTTTATAGAAATAAGTATTAACGCACACAGATAAATGCTTAAGTCAACTGCCCACGGTCTGTGGTTTTACCCGAATCACGGTGTAACTTCAAAGGTGCCACGTGCACGTTTTCTCGTGATGTTTTCCTTCACCGCTTAGCAAGCGTTAACAATCCTATACTCACATGACTTCGAAAAGACATTGGTGCGCGCCGCGGATTCGAATCCGAGACCCTCTTCGTATGAGTCTGTCGGTCTCTCTGTACTAACTATCGCTTGCTAATAACCCGAATGTTTCATGACGTATGTTGCAACCGTACATTGCACTGCAAGAATTTCTATAGGTAGGTACGTGCACAGATTCCGTCGCATTTTATAACTGGTTACATATTACATATTTTATTCTTTAAATTACATAGTACATATTATAGAAATGTTCATCACTAACTCTTGTTTCGTTGAGATTGGGTTTGTTGAAACGGTTTAATTGCTTTTAATTTATATTTACAGGCAATGACTTCCTTAGTATGGTTAATATATATTTATCTATTATGTGGAGGAGTTTATAGTGCTAAACGGGATCGCCGAATGACTAACCAGCTTACTGGCCGCAGTGTCATAGTTCAACTATTTGAATGGAAATGGTTGGATATCGCCCTTGAGTGCGAGCGATTTCTTGGACCTAAAGGATATGGTGCCGTTCAGGTAATTTGATATTTTGCCGCACAAGATAAGCTGCGAATAGTTATAATGCATGTCATGTCTGATGCCGTTTCAAGCGGCTGCTTCGTCGCTTAAGACTGCTGAGTGTCTGGGTTCACTTCCCAGAGGGAACAACACTTTCTGAAAGTAATTAGTAACGTGAACTACTATTTTGTCTAATTCTAATCTTCTAATCTTCTTCGTAATGGATGAAGTCAGACTACTGATATTAACCTGTTCGGAGTCGGCATTAATTCATGCTTGCGGTTCTGTTACGTAAATCTGAAGGAGCGGTATCTATTAATGTGCCTGTAGGTATTGAAACATATTACTATACCTACTCGTTATTCACTGTGAGGATCACATATATAAAATTCAGAATCAGATAACAAGAGAACGACCAAGTGATTATATACCGGGAGTAAGAGACGGTGTACCAAAGCTGATACCAGTGATTCATGCTTCACCCTTGGCGGTCGAATTTTCCGGAAATAATCTAAGAACTCGACAATTTTCCAAAAAATTGCGATGTTAATAAGAACACGCAAACTCGCATTATCAGCTGCTACGGCCCTAGAGCGGCGGGTGGTAGCGGCAGTGATTACGATGTACTGGTGCGCTTACTGTGCTGCGGCCGCGCGCCGCGGCCGATGTCAAATCAGAGTAAACGCGCCATGTGCATGTTTAATTTTTAGAATTTTATAAAAATGCGGGTCGACTATAGTAACTATTTCATTACATTATATGGCAAAAAATGCAAAAGAAAACTCGGATAATTCAAATTTTCCGGAAAATTCGACGGCCAATGGCCTCAGTATCATGTCCTGAATATAGATGCTGGCGAGAAACATTCCGAATCATTCCCGTCGAATAATTCGGAAGTATTCCGAAATATTCCGAAACTTTGGGAATATTTCAACTGTAAAAAAAAAAACCAGGAAAATCGACCTTACTGACTATTTCGAGCTTGGAAGTTGTATATTATCTTTGTTTGCTTGCAAGGTTTGCCTTTATTTGTTTTTATTGACTGGGCTATTATACGCGTTAAGTAGAAGGATTAATAATACCTACCTATGCGACTCGCGAATACTCGCGATGCGTAGGTACACAGCTACATACAAACTAACCAAAAACATAGGTAGGTAACCCTTTTTCACAAAAAAAGTCAAATATGCTAGGCCTGGTTTTTTATTCCAAAAGTACAAAAGTATAAAAATCCTGTTAATCGCAGGCTAACATATCTACCTATCAAAACATCAACATAATACACTTATTCAACCCCATTTATAATACATATGATAACCCACCACATCACAAACAAACACGTTTATTCCCATTGAATTATTCGGGCGAAATATTCGGCGGAAACATTCGATTGCGGGGTACGAATCTTTCTCGCGGGGGGGGGGGGGGAAACTTCTCCGGGGAGCATCCCCCCTCTTACCGCACTCCGCACCGCCATCGCCAGCACGCACGACTCGTGGCAGTCGATATTTCAGCAAAAAAATAAATAAATCTTAAATTAAATTTTAAAATAATTCTGATCACAGATGAGACAAGTATCTCATCTGTGATTCTGATTTAAAGAAACTTTCCCAGAAGTATTCCGGAATTATTCCAAATTTTTCAAAAGTTTTGCAACTATAGTCCTGAATCACTGGTATCGGTTTTCGGTACACCGTTCCTTACACCCTGTATTTGACCTGAAGCGTAGTTCTTTAATTTACTCTATGTTAAGTATTTAGTTATAAAGACTTTTTATTGCTAGACTTCACCGGCATCCGAGAATCTGATCATACATCTAGAGGATGGTACAAGACCGTGGTATGAACGGTACCAAGTCATGTCATACAAGATACAGACTCGATCTGGAAGTGAACAAGACTTTCTAAACATGACCACAAGATGCAACAAGGCTGGTGTGAGGTAAGTTTACAATCTATATACCTATTACTTATATCTATACTAATATTATAGTTAGTTTGTTTGCTTATTAGAGTTTGTTGGTTTGCTAGAACGTGCTAAACGAAACGTTCTCAGGAACTACAGGTCCGATTGAAAAAAATTTTTCAGTGTTAGATAGCCCATTTATCGAGGAAGGCTATAGGCTATAACATCACGCTATGAGCCACGGGAGAGGCGCAGTAGCCCTAAATAATGCAGGTGTAACCGCTCATCTAGTTATAGAACAAAGTGCTCCGGTTCCGTAAAGCTCAAAGCCACCCAGAACCTAATGCATCCAAACGGACATTTTATAACAAAACAATTGAAGTATCTCCATACATTGATCATGCTAAGAGTCAATCAATATAACATAATCATCTTAATATATTTCTTGTGTGCGTGTGTATGTCACTGAACTCCTCCTAAACGACTGGACCGATCTTGATGAAATTTTTTGTGTGTGTTCAAGCGGACTTGAGAATGGTTTAGATTCACAATTTAGTCCACTGGAAAATTAATTTTTAATTTGTAAGTAGTTGTGGGTTTTGAAATGTTTCATATTGGAACCGACGGATTGCGCTGCTATCGCAGTGTCAAATCTTATATTAATAATTTCGTCAAGGAGTACATCGAAACCTTACCTGCATAATAAAACATTAAAAAAGATTTCGAGTCGACAACAATATATCCGTAAAATTCGGATTGTCGAGTATTTTGTTAAATTCTAATGGTTCTGACAGACAAATCACAGTCGCCATATTGGCCACTCTAGCGAAATGTCACAGATACTGGATAACATTTTGAGTACTACTAAGTCTTAGTACTAAGTAGTTTGTATGTGTAAATACTTTTTGCAGTTATATTTCTTAAACAGTTAAAACGATAATTATATAAGTATCCGCCCAATAAAAGGAGATATGTGTTACCCCGAACATAGATGATATACTATAACTAGAGAACCCCGAATTTACGCAAGCGAAGCCGCGGGCAAATGGTAGTAATATATAAAATCCTTGCGTTACTGACTGACTGACAGACACGCTACAGTCGAAACTATTGGGCGCAGGAAGCTGAAATTTGGCATGTGTGTTCCTTGGGGACCGTAGGGGTGCACTAAGAAGGGATTTCCCGAAATTCCCACGGGATCGGCCAAAATGGGTAAATTTAAAAAAATTGCAGGCGTAGCTGCTTGCGTCCTCTAGTGTTATCATATTTCTAAATGTTGTTTAACAAAAATAACTGCGAGGTGAATGCACCATTACGTGGACTTATGCTTTGACGTATAAATACGCAATTGTTATCAATCCATTGCGCATAGCTTCTTGTACTTGGGTTCAAACTCCACGCGGAATTACCAATATGGGTACGATTGCGTCTTACTAATGCGCTGACAATTATTTTAGGATGGGCGTGTTGACAACTTCTGTTATGGCTTTTCGGTTAAGCAATCATAATCATCATGCCCTGATCCTAATTTATTTGGGGTCAGCGCAGTATGTCTTTCGCTTCTATACCTACTTCTTTGTCGCCTGTCAGCCGATCAGTTTACCCCGTTCTCTGTCATATCCAGCTTCATACAGTACATCCAAGTTTTTCTTGGCCTTCCTCTGCCTTTTTGTATAGAGACAAGCATAATATAATTATTAGATAGAATCGAAAGCAATGAAAAGTCATTGGTGCGCGCCGTGGATTCGACGCCGAGACTGCTACGAAGAGGCGTAGCAGTCTATCGGTCTCTTTTCTAGGCTATCGCTGCTTATATACTAGGTAAGTATAAAAGTAGGGTAGGTACCTTACCCTTTTGTATGTTTGATCTTGGATAAATAAAATTGCAGAAGTAGGATCGATGGGGATTTTTGACATTTTATTTATAACTAGCTGTTTCCTGCGGTTTCACCCGCGTTCTGAGGGTACCCGGTTAATTTATAGCCTAAGTTACTCCTTGGTACATCAGCTATCCGCCAGTGAACGTCCCGTAAAAACGGTCCAGCCGTTCCAGAGTTTAGTGAAAACAAGCAGACAGACAGACAAAAAATTTAAAAAAGTCATTTTGGTATATGTGAAAAGAACTGACAAAGAATCATAAAAAGTGCTAATTTTAATATTACAAACATACACTCCAATTTTATTAAGCTGTATAGATTTATAGACGACTAAAGTGGAATAGGTTACAGGCAGCGATAGTGGAGATACCAACGGACTGCTATGCAGAGGGTATCGGGTTCGAATCCACGGCGCGCACCATTATCTTTTCGAAGTTATGTGCGTAATAAATTGTTAATTATCGCTTGCCCCGTTACAAGTGTTGAACCATAAAACAGTACAGTTGTCTTGTCTGCCTCCAACATCTGCTTCTACCTTTTTAATATTGAAGCAAATATAACAAATGAAATATTTATAATGTTAATGAAGAGACAATTGATGCATCCCTTTTCATAGAACAGAGAACAGAAATTCTGCAGGAACAAGAAAATGAAGGGAAAAGAAATAATTGTTGAAGTAGAATAAAATTAGACATTATCCATGTCCTGTGTAGGCGGCCGTGACTGTCCGCAGTTGTTGTTTAGACAGCTGGAGGACTTGTTTGGCTATCTTACCGTCTACTACGGGCAGAGCCTCCTTGGCCTGCCTGCATGTTTCAATACCAATCCAGGACTGGTTGTCTTGGTTCTGTTTCTTACCAGGTTGCGATAAAAACCAGAAGGAAGGGGAATAATGGGCTCGGGTCCCACCACCTCTAAGGTGACCCTTCTTCTGGCAAGTACGTCGGCTGCGTCATTCCCTCTTGAGCCTCTGTGGCCCTTGATCCATTGCAGTGATAATTGTTTAGTTTACCTACCTCTGTTAGTTTCTGGCATTCTAGTGTGAGTGCCGAGGTGAAAGTATGGCCTTTGAGGGCTGAGAGGACAGCCATACTATCCGAGAGGATCCTAATAGATCCTTCCTTTACCTCACGTGCCATGATTGCTGTGGCAGCTAGGATTATGCCGAAACATTCGGCCTGGTAGACCGTGTTATAGGCTCCCAGCGGTGCTGCGATATTGATGTTTAGGTCCTCGGAGAATACTCCTGAACCCGTACCTGTATCCTTTAACCCATCAGTGAAGATCGTGAGCTCGTTGTGGTTAACCGCTCCACCATGTAGATCCTCGTACATTTGGATTTTGTACTTCTTATCGAACACGAAGTGTTTTGTTATTCGGTCGCCGATGGCTTGTGTTATAGGAACTTCTTTGAAGAGTGTGTTTAAGTTGCTGGTGTGCGGTGTATTGGTGTCTTTCCAGGGCTTCAGAGCTCTTAGTCGAACCGCCGACATCGTTGCTTCCTGTTGTGTGAACAGGTGCAATGGAGGCAGGTCCAGCAACACTTCAAGTGCCGCTATTGGTGTGGTTTTCATGCAGCCCGTGCCCGCTAGGCAAAATTCTTTGAAGCCTTTGAAGCTTGTAGGCGGCCGTTGTTAGATTGGTCCGAGGCCACCACACTACTGCGCCGTAGCTTACCATTGGACGCATTATTGTCTTATAGAGCCATAAGACAATATTGGGGTATAAGCCCCAGCGTTTACCTATCATCTTCATGCACTGAGTTAGCTTATTTGAGTTACTTGAGCTTATTTTCCATGTGGTTGTTCGATGACAATTTGCTGTGGGCTAACTCCACCAGTAATTTTTCCCTCTGGAAGACGTACGTCACCTCCCTGGAAACTCCATATACCAAACATCCCATTCCATAACGCCTACTAACATCATCATCATCGATATAATGACGATAAGTCTGCGAATGCAATGATGACTAAAAATAACGCATTGTATTTTATCCATAGGGTGCATAGGGGGTTCCAACCGAGAACATAGGGTCCCAAGCCAACCTCACCTGCAAGTGGTGCACCTGCCGATCAACGGACGAGGCTCTGGCAAACAAAATATCCCGACAAGCGGCAATAGGCTCGCCACCTATTACGTGGGATCAAAACACTGGCGAAAAGTGGGCGTTTAATATGCCTCTGCCTACCCCTTCGGGGAAACAGGCGTGAGTCTATGTATGAATGTATGTATGTATTTTATCCGGTTGGTGATATGTTATTATCTATTGATATATTTATTCATAATCGTTATTAGTGCAGCTAATTAAACTTGGAAATACCGACGTCAAATTACGCAGTGTTGCGATGTAGTATTTAAATAGCAAAGTCCGCGTACCTATTAGCAAATATGCCATTTGAACGGAGTTAGGCAAAGTCCATATCTAATAAGTTGTGATAGCACACTAATAGTATAAATGCGGATGACTGTCTTTATGTTGTGCTTGTGCAGCTAACCAAAAAAATTGACGCAATTTATCATGCAGAAAACTCGAGGTTAGACATAGGTGATTATTCTCTCGTAATTATATCTTCTTGAGGTTGAAATAGAGGACGATAGTTTGAATAAACAACGTGCGTAAGTTATTCGAAAATGGCTTAATTGAGTATTCCTTTGGTTGATACTTTTAGGGATGAGACAGAGGTGATGTCGTTTACTTTAGAGTTTACCAACCGAACAATTTAGAGGTAGTGATAACCTAGTGGCGATACCAACAGACTGCCATGCAGAGGGTATTGAGTTCAAATCCACGGCGCGCACCATAAGTCAGTGGTGCGCGCTTAAATACTTAATTATCGCTTGCCCGAGCTTCGGACATTAAGTCCTCGGTTCATAAAGATCTTGACATTAGTTAAGAGAAGTCAGTACTCTTGGAAAATATACTGACACTGGTCCAACTATGCCGTAGCATAGCGCCCCTATGGGCTACGGCAGAATCTATGGAAATGCAAATTTTCTGTCTAATCTGGTTAAGACGAGAAGTCATGGATGCAACCGGGATAAGGCTAGGATGATGATGATGACCAAGCGAACAAACTCATTTCATTCACATTCTGCAAATTGCAGAGCACAATGCGATGATATAATTGTATAGCAAACAATCTCAAGTATATTCTAAATCTATATTTTGATTCGGTTGATAAAAGGCTTATACTACTGTTGATAAACTAGATTAAACCCATTAAAATGCTTGTACTGATTTCATGCGGTCGGCTTTGATTTATGATAAACAGTATCCTGAAGATTTGCGCGCGTTAGATCATACCTATCTACCTATTTTCATATGCATACCTACCTATGTCGAAGGTATACCTATGTTGTTATGTTTTGGTCATTGATTTGAACTTGCCTAGATAGAGAGTTCGAACATCAGAAATGTTCATCAAAATATTAGCGAACTGTTAGCATATAAGTTTGTTCTGCGCTGTCAGTAGCGAATCTGCCATTGTGGCGTGAATACGTAATCGCTGCTATCAAAAATATGACGATATACCTATTTTATTAACGTGAATAGGAATTACACAAGATGATTGAAATGAAAACAACAAAAAAATAAACCTTCTATCGTTAAGTAAATTTTAAATAACTCTAAGCTATAGTGATGTAACGAATATTCGCATTCGCGGATATTCGCATATCCGCATTCGCATTCGCGAAATGACTGCGAATGTTTTAGGGAGTGTAAAATTTTTTGAGGGTAGGTAATAATAATGTCCTCCGACCGATTCCGGTCACGGCGGCTTCTCTTTATATGAGACTTGCCAACTGCGCGGGACATATTAGAGTGCACAAGTGTGTGCGCAAAAACAAATGCACTTTCTATTCCCTCACTCTCATAGTCCGATGGGACGCCACAAGCGACGCGACAGAGAGAGATTGGGCGCAGGACCAACGACTTAACGTGCTTGCCGATCCGGGAATCGAACCCAAGACCTCATGAGCCGCAGTCGCTTACACTGCCGCAGGACCACAGAGGCACTCTGTTTCGAGGGTGATAGTTAGTTATTAAAACAAAATCCAATCATCCATTCAGGGAATCGGTTGTCAGAATATTTTTCTCGAATCGCTGGAGTGCGCGTGTAGCCCTGAGATAGCCTAACCTGTACCCAACGGATAATATATTATCGCCGCCCGGTAAGGGAGAGCCCCATTGGCGCTAAATAGCCCAATCTGGCAACACTGAGCGGAATGACACTTCAGTCGGAGGCATTCGTATCAACTCGGCTATCCTCGGAACAAAAAACATACGGAACGCACTTCGTTCGAACGGGACTGCCACCAAGGTCACCAAGCCATAGACAAATGGCTCCAGATTTGTTTACAAAAACTGAATATTCGCATTCGCGAATGTTGGCATCAGATATTCACATTCGCATCCGCGAATGTCCAAAATATGACATGCGTTACATCACTACTCTAAACCTTAGACTATATATATTTACTTTATGCTCTAAACTAAAGCAATAATTAAATTATTTAAATAAGACGCAACTTGATACTTTGTTGCCAGTGTTGCCAATGTTTATTTGAAATTGCCCATTTTAGCTAATTATTGTACAAATATTTTATGATGATTCTAAAATATATATTATTCTAAAATTATATTTTAATTTTCAGTTTCTTAGGTTGATTGATACGAAAATATGAAATTAATGTTGAAATTGACGTTCATAAGCGTCACTTTGTGACCTAGACGAATAAATGATTTTGACTAATATCAATTTTAAAATGCATGGTAGCACATATTGTTTATTTTATAATCTCATTATATTATATCTTTGTTATGAGAATCAAAGAACAATGCCCATTTCTGGCCCAGTTTGGAATTCATGAACAGCTCAATATAGTTTCAATTTGTTGTCGAATAATCCTTTTTATTTATAACTTAATTTATAGGCTTTACTTAAAGTGTGCCGAGAAACTTATTCAATAAATAGGTTTAAAAAGATTTGTTATCGTCTAAATAGCCAACACGTAATAGATCAGAAATTGCCAGTAAAGAAATCATTGTATTGAATCGATTATATTAATCGATTTCACATTTTCTCTACAAAAATGATTTTAGTGACTAGCAAATCTTTACTTGGTCCTGAAACATTTTTAATTGTGTATTTTTAAGGTATTTATGCGATTAACTGCAAATAAGTTTGATTTTGAATCAAATATATAAATATAACCTATGATCGAAATCTGTATCGATTAATAAATATCATTTAAAAACTGTAAAATGGCAACACTTTTGTGACTTATAGTAAATGTCAATAACGTCATATCTCATATCCAATTTATTTTGTTTGTTATTTGTTGTGCGCATTGTGAGTGCTTGTGAATCTTTTACGACTTCTGGCCTTTTTTTCGGATTTCTACCCTTACCAAACTATTAACTCATTCCTTTCTACTCAAAACTACGGAATACTGTAACTAGCCTAATAAAAGTACGTACCCACCTAATGTTTTTTGAGCATAAAAAAGTGCTTCTTGTAATAAAACCATGAATGTGGCGGACCTCTAATCAATCTCAAAATTCTATTTTAACACTCTTTTATCGAATGCAATAACAAGTACTACGATTTTTGACGGTTCACACCTGGGCCGGCGTCTCAAAGAAAAATGGGCATTGTTCTTTCATACCTAACAATATTAATCATCATCATCGTCCTAGCGTTAACTCAGTTAGTACCTAACGTAACTAAATACAACTTAGTTTATACGCCTTGGAGCCAGGAGTCCTCTTACTAGTATAAACAGATATGACAGACTATCAGCTTTTCCACATAGAGACTGCCATCTGGCCTGCCGGTTTAGACTAATAGTATCAGTTTATTTGAGAGTGGGGGCCAATTCTTCTATTTTTATATGACATTGATATCATATTTTGAATGGATTTAAAAGCGGTATTCTGATAACCTAATGTCATTATCGTATAATTTAAAATAAACAGTTCGTCGTTGACACATACGATCTCGTTACGATTTCATTCAAATATCATATAATTTAGAAGAATATGCTTTTTGTGACGTAAGTATGGCACTGACATGATATTGCGACTATATTTATTTAGCGGAATTGGGCCCCTGACTTCTCGTTCATACCAGAGGTGGCTGGTGACATTTTTATGTTAAAATAAAGGAATCAGTGTATCGCACATAGCGCGTAGTGTGTATTTATTTGTGCAGGAACCTACTTGTGCGCCCACATCGTGTAGAAAGTATTTATATATCAGCCAAAACCCGGTTACCCGCCGACATATGTTATTATCATAAATAACCATGTATATAACCAAAACGTTAGAGGTCTTAGGACAAAAACAGCTGATTTTTATCACGTTGCGTGTTTGTGCAATTATGACATCATTATGCTTACAGAGACTTGGTTAAATGGTGGCATTTATGACGCCGAGTTATTGAACGATAATTACGTCGTATATAGGCGCGACAGGGAGGATACGAAATATAATAGCCGAAAGAATGGAGGTGGGGTACTTGTTGCCGTCTCTAGAAATTTAAAATCAAATCGAATGTTAGAGTTTGAGAGTAGTCTAGAGGATTTATGGGTGTGTATAGATTTAGACGATTCTGGGCAACAAAAATAAGAAACTTTACATCAATGCTATTTACTTGCCGCCACCACTGAAACAAGACGTTCTAGAGTTATACACTGTCAGCACACAAAAGGTTTTGGATAGTAAAGAACACGTATTGCTGGTAGGTGACTTTAATTTGAGTAGCATCGTCTGGCATCCTAAATACAATGCACAGCAACTGAATCCGGAATCAAACAACTCGGAAATCAACCATGCATTTCTTGAATTTATCACTTTAAATAATTTGGGTCAATATAATTGCGAACTCAATCATAAGTCTAAAACATTAGACTTAATTCTTAGCACTACTCCGGTAATAAACGTCACACGCTCTGACTGGCCTCTAACACCGTTGGATCCTTTACATCCACCTCTACTATTTAGTATGACATTACCGTGCATATCCATCCTCCAACCTCAGCCCACATTAGAACCAAATTTGTTTAGAGCCGACTATGAAACCGTTACGGGACACTTAAATTCAATTGATTAGGAGACCCTATTTGACGACTGCTCTACGGTAAATGACACTGTTAGCAAGTTCTATACTGTGCTTAGAGAAACAATTACTTTTTACATACCTTTGAAAAAGATTGCGTGTCCTAAATATTCGGTCTGGTACTCAAAAGAGCTTATTAGTGCGCTTAAAGAAAAACACAAATATCATAAACGAACAAAAAAATACAATAATCCATTGGATTGGGAAACATTCAACAGTTTGCGTACTAGATGTAGTGTTTTATTGTCCAGATGTTATCACAATTATGTTGAAAAAATGGAAAAGGCAATCTAATCATAAATTATTCTGGTCTTTTATTAAAAACCGGAAAAAGGGCTCAAATTCTTACCCTGCTACCATGAAGTTTGACAACAAAATAGCGTCCAACGGCAACGACATATGTAATTTATTCGTGGAATATTTCAAAAAATCTTTTAACGTCTCAAGTAACTCGAACCAAACACACATTTCAAATAGCTCAACTATGTCATCCTCTGCTCTTTGTAGTCTATCTTTCAGCGATTTAGAAATATCAAGCGTTTTAAAATCACTAGACCAATCTAAAGCGCACCTTTATATTGGTCTAGTGATTTTAAGACTCTGAGATCTAAGAGATGAATAAAGGGGGAATCCCATCACTACCCGCAGGTAGTGATGGGATTCCCCCTTTATTCATTAAACGCTGTGCAAAGGTTTTAGTCACACCTCTGAAAATCATTTTTAACAGGTCCCTTGCTGAGGGTATCTTCCCCGATGTTTGGAAAGAAGCATTGGTAGTACCTATTTTTAAGTCGGGTGACAAAAGTTCCGTAGCTAATTATAGGCCTATTTCCATAATTGTAACTTTTGGAAAAATCTTTGAAAAACTAGTAACTAATCACTTAACATGGTATCTTAAACAGCACACATCCGAATTCCAGCACGGTTTCATAAATGCCAGATCAACCACTACTAATTTAGTGAGCTTTGCGTCTTTGTTGGTCAACAGTGTAGATAGCCGAATTCCCGTTGACGCAGTCTACACGGATTTCAGTAAAGCGTTCGATACCGTAGACCATTTGGCCCTTTTATATAAACTTAACAGATTGGGAATATGTGGATCGATGATAAAGTGGATTGGTTCTTACTTAGCCGATAGGACATCGCAAGTCGTAGCTAGCGGGTACCGTTCAAGCGCATATTCTGTGACATCTATACCACAAGGGTCCCACTTAGGTCCTATCCTATTTAACGTTTTTTATTAACGATATTTCAAGCTGTTTCAAACATTCACACTTTACGCTGATGATCTCAAAGTTATGAAACCTATAGAGAACGAACTAGACCCAATATTGCTACAGGAAGACCTGAATTCATTATATCGGTGGTGTAACACAAACAGAATGGCTTTAAACATCGATAAGTGTTACTTCATACAATTCACGCGAAATAAGAATACACGCACCAATGTATACAGTATCAACGGAACCCCACTAAAGTGTAAGGATAAAGTTAGAGATTTAGGTATAACATTAGACACTCATTTGAAATTCGACACCCACATCTTGAATACTGTCTCAAAAGACTTTAAAACCTTAGGTTTTGTTACCCGGACCTGTAAAGAATTCAAGCAGTCAAGCACTAAAATTAAGTTATTTAATACTATTGTGCGGCCTATTCTAGAATATAATACCATTGTTTGGAATCCTCACTATGAAGTATATAACAAGCGCATAGAAAGTGTACAAAAACGCTTTCTGTACCACCTGTCCTATAAAGACCACCTAGCAAAAAAGCTTCCCAGTTACACAGAGAGGCTGAAACAGTACAATACTTATGTGTAGGTACACTAAGCAGTCGCAGGAAGTATTTAGATGCCTTGTTCTTATACAAACTATACAATGGGTATTTGGATTGTAATAAACTTACCAGTGCTCTAACAATAACGATACCGTCGCGTCTACCACGAAAAACAACTTACAATCTCTTCTCAATCCCAGCTGCTAAGTCCAATCTTGGTCACTTTGCCCCTATACCGAGACTCTGTAGGCAATATAACTTTCTTTCTAAAAGCAACGATCTTGATCTCAGTGCACCTCTACATAAATTTAAAACCAGTCTTAAAAACATAATTGATGTAAATTATTTTTGATTTTTTATGTTTTATTCTAGATGTTTATTTTTGATTTTAAATATTTTATTCTGATTGTTTAATTTGATGCTTTGTTTTTAATTATTATTGTTTATCTTTTATTGTAAATTCTAATTTTATTTCTTAATTCCTAACTAGTGCCTAAGTTTTGTGTTTTTAAATTTTCTGTTTTTAATTTTTTTTACATTTTTGATCTGTGTTAAATCTGTGTTTGTCACAATAATATTTTACTTGCATGCTGTGGTCTCCTATAATTGAAGGAGTACACGATATGATATGTGGACTGTCTTAAATGTCAAGTAATTGTGTATGTCCTTTGTTGGAGACCCTTATTTAATAAAATAAAAAAATAAAATAAACCATAACATAACTTCAATGTTAATGTCCTTTTTTAATTGCATATACGAGTACATATATCCTACCTATTAGTAGATTTGCACTAGGTCCGAATGTTTGAAAATGAATAAATAATAAAACAAGTTATAAAAATACTTGGAATTCAGTACGTTTTTTTTTACCCCATCTTAGGTAAAAAAAATTCAAAAACTGGTATCACCGCTGACATAGTGCGCTCGTGCGAACCATCGTTGTTACAAATGCATGTGTGTTTAACTACACATAGAACGATTTTGAACTTTGGCTGTTGTTTTTACTGAGATGAAAGCGCGACGCTCTATCTAGACGAGTATATGATCTAAGGTTTTGGTATACCTACTTATCTCGAATCAAAATTAGCGACTCGATCAATTATTAACTTTTCAATATTGATTGGTATGGCGGAATCATCATCATCACCCTGCCATAGTCCACTGTTGGACATAGGCCTCTCCAACGCAGTGTAGGGACGCCCTCTGGCTAGGTGGAGGGACGATATACGCAAAATGGCTGGCAGCGGCTGAACATGAAAAGCCAAAAATCGTGCTCAGTGGTGCTATTGGAGTTGCCGATGAAAGAATATTTATGCCTACCTAGTTAGTTTAATAATCTAAGTTAAAAGAGTCCAGTTTTGCAGGGTTCCCGATTTCGCTGAGGCTGGATGGTAAAAATCTAACATAAACTAATAATATCTTCTTGGGATTACGCGAATGTTACACATTGAAATAAAACTACAGTTTACGGATTTTATCACGATATATTGGTTTCACTAAGTTATTACATTTAAACCGAATGATCTAGAAACTACAATTTTAATTATTACTAGCCGACATTTCGATTCTTTACATTATTCATGTATATGATAAACTAATAAGTTACATTAGGTTTGCTTACTGTTCTAACCAGATTTGAAAGAATATTAGCTTTTCCATGGAGCCACTGACGTTTCAAATGATATTCCATGGTTTAGGTTATTGTTAGTATATTCAAGGCTGACTCTAAATAACTGTCAAAGATCTTCATCACAACTAGGACCGGTTGTTTAATGCTTGGGACATATTTATGAGTCGGTATGTATAAAAATTGGCCAAGTGCGAGTCGGACTCGCGCACGAAGGGTTCCGTACCATCATCTTTAAAGGAAAATCACGTTTGTTGTATGTATACTTAATTTTTTTAAAGTTACTATCTATTTACTAAGATCGAGAAAATTCTTTAAAATTAGGTTTGTTGTATGGGAGCCCCCTTTATTATTTACTTTATTTTTATTGAACTATTTATTTTGAAAGGTAATACAACTTCATATTCTGTGAAAATTTTAAGCGTCTACCTGTTACCGTTAGTAATATTGAGCAAAAATACAAAAAAAAAACACGTTTATTGTATGGGGCGCCCCTTTATATATTTTTTTTTTTATATTTTTAGTATTTGTAGTTATAGCAGCAACGGAAATACATTATTTGTGAAAATTTCAACTTTATTGCTATTACGGTTTATGAGATACAGCCTGGTGACAGACAGACAGACAGACGGACAGACAGACAGCGGAGCCTTGGTAATAGGGTCCCGTTGTTTACCTTTTAGGTACGGAACCCTAAAAATGTAGCAGCTGGTCTAAGATATCTAAACATATTTACCGAAATATGATGCTTCATTATTTGGCCACTTTTTTTTTAGATTTGACGTTAAAATCAACGTTTATAAGTTTCTAGATAAAACCAAAAATGATAATAAGTTTCTATCATTAGCTATTACATAAATTATATGTAATAAGTAATAGTTAGCAGCAATCTCCTGTTATCTTTTTCTACACTAATTTGTTGCCCGTTATATTATTTTTTAGATTCTTGCTGTCTCTTCCAAAAATATTGAAACACCTTTACTTTTATGAAAATAAATAAGATTGAGTCAGCGCCAGTCGCCATATCTCTGTGAAACTTGGATGCAAACAGCATTCGTAATAGATTCATCAAAGATCGCATCATATTGTCTTGTGAAGAATGGAAACGTATTCCGTGAGGTGCATTCATATTTGAGCCGAGATTTTTACATAAGAGAGAATACATTTTCCTTTAGCAGCTGCATTACCTTAACAGGAATCTTTGTCTTATTTTAAATGAGATGGATATTTATTACAAATGAGAACCAGTAAACAATTTATTTCAGTTAAAATAATTCTCGAGATATTCAGATTGATGTGGTTATTTACAGAATTTACGTCGACGTTGTGTTGAACCACATGACGGGGGACAACCCAACGAATGTAGGCACCGCCGGGAGCACCGCGGATTTTGCTAAGTTCAGCTACCCCGCTGTGCCGTACAGTCGAGAGGATTTCCACAAACCTGACTGTGATATAAATAACTATGATAACGCCACTGAGGTTCGTAGACATTGGGCTTTTTACAAAACGATGTGTATGATTCAATTGTACCTACTTATTAACATTTTCATACCTTCAAAGCTTCCATAAGTAACTGCAAAATTCGAAAAAATATTTACCTACTATCTAAACCGTAGAATTCCGATTGCATGTCTGGCAGTGTTCCCAAACCGCATATTCTAGATTCATGTTGATACAAAAATTTGCAATCAGAAGTTCTTTAGAGAGTGGCACCTAGCATAACTAGATCAAAATATGAAAACTCGACTTGGCCCGCCGCTTCACCTGAGTGAGACATTTTTATCCCGTGAGGGGTGGTATTTCCAAAAATTCTTTCTTAGTGATGCCCTCCAAGGAACATACCTACATAATTTTGAAAAACTGCAGTTTCTTCCGCCCTCTAGTTTTGGCTGTGGGAGTTTGATTAAGTTCAAGTTCACTTTTAAACCACCGATGGTTTCACTATTATTGTTCACTAGTAACTTGACTCGTCCGTGTGGTGACGGATTAAGAATACGGAATGTCACCACCCCATATCATCCCATGGGTGTCGTAAGAGCCGACAGAGGGAGCACATCATGCAGAGAACAGCACTGTAAGAGAAGGAAAACTTGATACAAACCCTATACCAACCCGTTTGGCCAGCGTGGTATAGTAGGCCAATTCCTCCTTTCAAAGGAGAGGCCTAGTCCAGCAGTGGACTGTTAAAGGCTGATGATGATGAGTAACTTGACAAGATATACGAATACAAACAAGACGCGTTTTTGGCAACATAGGTATAATCTTTTTTGAAAGATCAAACTTGCACTTGTGCTAACGTCATGAATTAGGAAGTATCCGCATCCGTTTATTAACGTCCTTTACTTGAACTACAAACTCTAAACCATAAACCTTGTTACGAGCAACAATTTGTCCTGGGAATACTATCGTGTCATTTTATTATACAACAGGAGTCACTGTTATAATTAAGTAGGTACTTACCAGCGCTATTAACCTGTAGTATGCATTTTTAATCTTCATGTAAATCAAAGGTTTCAATCATGCTCAGGAGCGCGTCGCGCGATAGCAGGGAATGTATCCAGACGTGGACTAGGAACAGCATAGCTGTTAATTAATTTGGGATGGAGAGAATGATTTGAGAATGCTTCATAATTGTTTGAAGTCCTGTTCATGTAATTTCTGCGCCTACCAGTGTCTTTTGGGTACCTATCTACCGCTGAAACCGATTCACTATGGTACTAGCTATGGGTACCATTCCTTTTAATTTCATGATAATACATAATATTGTATTTTACTCAGGTCCGTGATTGTAAGTTGGTGGGATTGAAGGACTTGAACCAAACAATGCCATGTGTTCGACAGAAGATCATTGGATACCTAAATAAACTTGTTAGTCTTGGAGTGGCTGGTTTTAGGTAAGACCCAATTTATAATACTCAATTAAGACCCAGTTTCTCCATCTCTGGATATGCATTATCTTTTTGATATTTTTAAAATGAGAACGAATAACATATGAAGTCATCGTCATCATCATCCTAGCGTAAGTATACTGTCGTGGTTGCGATCCAAAACCTACGCCTTGAAACCTGGTGTCCGTTTTTCGGCTGTATCTCCTCCACTTCTCACGGAATCATGTATGTAGTAATTTATCCGGAATAATCCAAACAGTGGTGAAACTTGGCCTTAACATTATTAACAATTATCCACTTAGTTAGTACGTACCTACAATACAGTAAATTAATAATAACTTTTCAATTATTAACTTATTATGTATAACGAATATACAAACGGTATTGATCGTAATAGTTTTGTTTCAGAAACTAAATAGTAGGTACATGTGTTCTTTTTTGATTTAAATATATTAACCTACACAGCTTTAATGAACAATATATTTTTGGTGAAGGTACATATATTAGTAACTTCATCCTTGTTCACTCGTTAAATTTTAATTTAGGGTGGATGCAGCAAAACACATGTGGCCAGAAGACTTGAAAAAAATCTACCAATCCGTCAATGATCTGAACACTGACTTCGGCTTTCCACGTAATGCCAGGCCTTATATTTATCAAGAAGTCACTCAAGGCGGCGCAGTGAGTGCCTTTGATTATAAGGATATCGGATCTGTCACAGAATTTACTGTAAGTACAAATTTAAAATAGAACAGTGGGCGTCAAGTGGCTAATATGAAGATACATTTAAAATTATGACATACTAGTGGATGTTCCGCACGCACATTTTGTTTATATTCAACCGTTTCTTCCTGATCCTGTGGGAATTTCAGAAAACCCCTTCGTAGGGCAACCCTACGGTCCCCAAGGAATAAACATGCTACATGTAAGCTTCTTGCCCTCTATACTTTTGGCTATGCGTTGTCTGTCAGTCAGTTACGAATTTTTGGATTGAATTGAACTGACTGATTGTTATTACCTTGAGATCATATACCCTCACAATCTTGGTGTTATCGCAGTTACAGCCAAGACTTTTGCATTTGGGCCCCAGGAACCACAGACTAGTCTATCCAGACAGAATATTAGAGATTTTACAATATAACTGCATGATGTTCTAATTAGTAACCATATGTTATAGCTTTGTGAACCCGACAGGTATCTTTTTCTAATTGCTCACACATACATATGAAAATAAGACCACCAAATTATAATTTAATTTTTATATCATCTGATTGATCTGATCTTGAGAAGCGCGCTTGACATCGCAAGTCAAAAATCTTGCTCACTTTTAAACTTGTAACCTCTTAGAATTTCACACATTAGTTTTTAACACGTGGGTATACATACTGTAAAATAGAAAGTCTCGAAAGCTTGATTTTCTTTTACACCTTTGATGATCAAGCAGTTCTAAATCAAGGAGATCAAAGCAATATTTCCGTACCGCAAACATAGTTAATATCATCGTCTATACCGAAAGCAACAAAAATTACAATATATTTACTGAGTAGCAAGTACTAAGAAGCAAGCATTTGAAATGAAATGCAAAAGCAAATAAGCGTACCTAAGAATACGACTTTAAAAAGTATGTCAATGAGAAGCAACGACAACCCTTCAGAAGATCGCTTTTGGTATTTCAGGGTATTTCCAAAACAAAAAAACAAACGATGGTTCCAAATGCATCTGAAAAGTCTAAAGAGGACGAAGGGCTTTTTTGTTATTCACATTGTTTCAGCAGAGAAAATCTGATAAATGTAAAAAAAGATTGTTACTATTAATAGTTTAAAATATGAATTTAAAACCCATAAACTGTGACAATGCATCAAATAAAGTTTATATTGGTTAGACCCCGATTGACCATGCACAATGTTGAGTATAGTCGGCGTCAATGTCAACGCTATATCCACCAGCTGACCAGCTAGCTGAGAAGAGCAACTAGGCTTATAGGGTTTGCTAAATAAATCCCATGGAAGACGACAGTCTACCAAAATTAACAGGTTTGGTATAGACAATCTTTTTAAAACAATATTGGCACCAAGATACAAAACAGTAGTAGCTGATTATATCAGTCTGTATGTATTTTACAACGCCGCGATATTATCTAAATGCATTTTTGGCAAAACAAACTAAGAATAGATACTGATAATGTAATTGCGATAACTGCGGTTCTGACCAGTAAATCTACTAATTATATTTAAAGATAAGATAAGTTGTCAAATCTCCTTAAGTGTACTCGCATCCTTTACTTTTTAGTGCTATAAATAAAGTGCTTTAAACAAAAATAATACAAAAACATATCTTTTTATCATCAAATTAGCATCAGTTTATCAAAAAATATCTTTACTGTAAATAGAACTCGGTGAAAGAAACATGTAAAATGTTTCTTCGTATCACACTTGAACAAGTACCTACTATTAAAAGGCGTAACACGGATGTTCAATGTTCATATACCGTAACATACCCTTCCAAGGATTCGCAGACGCAATTTTACACCCCTACGTTATTTAACCTTTGTATATTGCCGGATCTTCACTATCGTAATAACGTTCTGAGCCTTAATGCCTCATTATTCTTAAGTAATTTTCGCTGAATCAGTTTACCCCATTAACCCTTTAAAGCCTTTACAGGATTTAAAAATATTTACCTGAACGAATAAAGTTTTATAATTTAAGAATACGCCTGGTATTGAATTGATTTTAAGAAAGGGTCGTGAGACAGCTAGTTTTTTTATGTAAAATTGTGTACAAATTATCTTATCCGGTTTAAAGAAATGCCACAATTGCTACGTTCTCGTGCTTTTTAATATTGCATTAAAAAATTAACGTTTTTAAGCGGCCTTTTTCTTGCAGTAAAAATACTCTATAGTACCTATTTCATTTTGATATGGATAGCTATCCGTGAAGGTTTGAACTGCAATCTAAAGGGAAAACACAATCGTAGTTCTATCTAACCATATCCTGTCCAGAATAAGACATCGCACGGTCTTGTGGTTAATTGACGCAAACTGCACTTTGCGGTTTGACGACGCATGTCAGTGATTAGGTTTAGGTAGAGAACAATTTTTACTGCATCTTGTCCTAGTAGCTAGTACCAGCGTAACATGCCTTTACAGAATATATTAAGAGACCTCTTTACGACAGTTTTCTAATAAAACTCGTCGAGTAATAGATGTCTTATGCAAAACTAGAGGACGCCCGCAGTTACGCCTGCACATTTTATTAATTTAATTTGCAATTGATCCCGTGAGAATTTCGGGAAATCCCTCCTTAGTGCTCTACTCGGTTCCCAAGAAATATACATGCCAAATATCAGCTTTTTGCCTCTGATAGTTTTTGCTGTAGCTTGTCTGTCAGTCAGTTAGTAACG
Source organism: Euclidia mi (assembly GCA_944739405.2). Taxonomy (NCBI): domain Eukaryota; kingdom Metazoa; phylum Arthropoda; class Insecta; order Lepidoptera; family Erebidae; genus Euclidia; species Euclidia mi. The sequence continues at coordinate 52,597,815 of OX123190.2, forward strand.
CAAGACTAAAGCAGAAAGTTTTGGTCAAAATATAAAGTGGCTCATTTAAAAGCTTTCCAAACTGAGATCATGTTAAAGCATGGTGCCTATTGTCTCGTATCTGACCTTCTTTTAAGCTAAACATTCTTCCAATCAACTTCAGGCCTGCACAGGTTTTCTTTAGGAATCTCTCGGATTTTCATTAACATTGTCTTTTCAGGCGGTGTCTGTGCTATACGAAATATTCACTGGACAAAAACCTTTAAACTCTTTGTTATCGTGGGGTAGTGCCTCCTGGAACATGCTGCCAAGTGAAAACGCTCTGATATTCGTAGATAACCACGATACTCAGCGATCTGATACGTCTTTAAATTATAAATATGGATCAAAATATGAGGTAAGGTTATGGTTTATTTCTAGATGCATATTCAGTTCAGTTAATGCACAAACTAAGACAATATTACTATTAATGTAAATGAAAATGCGAAAATTTGTGGATGTGGATGGATGAACGAATGTCTGTTACTCTTTGCAGAAACTACTGAACGGCTTTTGATGAAACATTGCAATAATATAGCTTATACATTAGAAAAGCATATGGCCTATCTTTTGTCTCGATAATCAAACCCCACGCAGGCAAAATCGCGCACAAAAGCTATAATAAATTGCATGGATGAAGCAATGGCTCTATGAATAAGTGCACTAGTTTTTGCAAAATGTATGGTTTCAATTTAAGTTCATTCTGAATTAAAAATAATGACACAAGGATAAGTACCGTTTGCACCACATCTGGATACTATTTAACAGATAAATTTAAAATAGGAAAAAAGTTTGTATGAGCTATCTGGCAAATGAATTTAACAGCAACTTATCTGAGAGATCATGAAACTATCCATAAGCTTTTTTGTTTACATCTGTGAGCAATAAATATCGTAAATTCGATTGCTATCATGAATAATATATTGCTATGAGACATAATATTTGCGTACCTAATGCACGTCTTTGCTTTACCTACGCGAATGTTATACATTGAAATCACAACATGGTTTATGGATTCTATCACGATCTATTGGTTTTTCTGCCATTACATTTAAGGCGAATGATCTAGCAACTACATTATTTATTATAATCCGACGCTTCGGCTACTTTACGGGAGCTACATTACGATAGAACTCGTAAACCGTAATTTGATTTCAATCATCATCATCGCCCTAGCGTTATCCCGGTTGATATATACCTACATAATTATGTTGATAGATATGACTGAATATCAACTTTTCCACATTGCGACTGCCCTCTGATCTCCGCAACCCATAGGTATCAGTTTATTTGAGGGTACTGATTCCCCGTGACGACTGCCAAAGATCTGCATGACAGCCGGGACCGACGATATTAACGTACTCTCCGAGGCATGGGGCAAGCGATAATTAACAATTTAATTTGATTAAGTGTGATTTCAATATGAAATGAAGTATATTGTTTTATTATTGTTTCAGGCCGCTGTAGCATTTCTTCTAGCCCATCGTTATGGACACGCGCGAATAATTAGCAGTTATTATTTTTATAGCCACGATCAAGGTCCGCCTAGTAACAGCCAAGAAATCATTGTGTCCCCACAGATTGTAAGACAATTTATTCTTATTAGTGCAGGAGTCTTTTTTTATGCAATAAGCGGAAAACGAGCAGACGGGTCGCCTGATGTTAAGCGGTTACCGCCGCCCATGGAGACAAGCAACACCATAGAAGTCACGAGTGCATTGCCGCCCTTTGGATTGGGAATAGGATAGGATGTTGAGTGGGATGAGGAGGAAGTAATAGGGGATGGGGCCTGTGACACTCTCACTCACCAAACGAAACGCAACAATATACGTCCTGTTACGTTGATTTCATAGTACTACCCCGGTCGGGGCCATACCTACTCGATTTTTATGACGTAGGAGGCTAAAAAGTGTCGCATGTTATCAAGACCAAAGGAGTCACAAGTGCGTTGTCGTTCTAAATAGGATAATTATAAGAGGAGGGGTGGTATGAGGGAGAAGGAGAAGGTGACAAGGCCTCCGGCACTCTTAACTCACTGAATGAAAACACTAGAGAATATCTCTAGTGTTTTCGTTCAGTGTTAGTTACCTTACGTCGATATTCTTTATGAGGGTAGTACTTTTCCCGTCGAGCTGGTCCAATCATGCTGAAATCAATAAGACTCTACTACTTGCGATTCATGCTGAAATCAGCAAAGCTCTACTACCTAGGGAAATCATGAAACGCTATCTCACTTATCTGATGCCACTTGTGGCCGGTGGCCGCCACTTGTGTCTGGTGGCTACCACCGTTGCTTGGCGTGTCGCCGACACTGAGTGGCAAGTGGCCGCCCACACAAAACGTTTGAAAATTCATGTGGACAGCTCATCGATATACACCATTATTTTTTAATTAGTACAAAAACTTTAAGGACATATTAGCGAAGACATTATTATCATATAAGTGACGTAATAATTTCATAATATCTATAAATAGCAAAGTTATAATCATTTGTTTTTTGTAGAAAATCTCACCCAAATCATAGACATATTTTACAATCCATTCACTACTTCATTGATAGTACTTACTTTCCGTCCTACTCTTACGCATTCTTTCCGTCGCACTTATAATGCAGGTAGCCGTAGACAATAAAATGAAGCAAAATAATAAGTGTAGGTAGATATTTTTTATTTTTAACCGACTCCAAAAAGAGGAGGAGGTTCTCAATTCGGTTGTATGTTTTTTTTTTTTTTTATGTTTGTTACCTCATAACTCCGTTATTTATCGACCGATTTCCAAAATTCTTGTTTTGTTGGAAAGCATATACTTTCAGGTGGGTCCCATTTAAATTTTATCAAAATCAATTCAATAGTTTCATTAAAAACTCAAATTTTATCAAAATAAATCCAATAGTTTCATTAAAAACTCACAAAACTAAGTCATCCAAGTAAACGAAATTAAGCATTTACTGTGACTTTTCATCAGTGGACACTAGAATAGTCGCAATTAACCGACCTACTTCGGGCTTCATTACCAGGTATTGATGAAACCGGGAGGAAGAAAGGTTGGAGAGTAAATCTATATCATCATAATATATAAAATCCTTGCGTTACTGACTGACTTACAGACACACTACAGCCAAAACTATTGGGCGCAGGAAGCTGAAATTTGGCATGTATGTTCCTTGTGAATCGTAGGGGTGCACTTAGGGGGGATTTCGCGAAATTCCCACGGGATCGGCCAAAACGGGTAAATTAAAAAAAAATGCAGGAGCAGTTGTTTGCGGCCTCTAGTACATATATAAAATTGTAACCTAATGGAAGGAAAGAGGAACCCACCACGCACCCTCGAATTGACCACCCCAACTATTGCAATAGAAAAAGGTTGACAATATCGAACTCCTCTAAAAGGATAAGGGATATAGGAATGGTATGGGTTCCAGGAAGATACCTGACTTGCAGTATCCCGCTGTATGCGCCGACTATTCTTCGACACGTGTTTCGCCTCTGCACGAGGCATCCTCAGTCGCGAGGCGACGCCGGCATGCCACCACTGCGGCAGTGACCTGGACTCTGCGCAGCATACGCTCTCTGAGTGTCCTGCATGTGAATCCGAGCGGCGAGACTTGGTCTCTGTTATCGGAGGCGATCTTTCTCCGCAGGCCGTCGTCGTCCAGGCCATGTTGGTGGAAGACATCCGGTGGGATGCTGTGGTCTCCTTCTGCGAAGCGGTTATGCACCAGAAGGAGGCCGCCGAGCGGGATCGCGAGAGAGCCGATCCCGCTCGCAGACGCAGGCGGCGTCGTGGTGGTGGCAATGGTCGCTAGCCTGACTCTTCCTTAGGGCCGTGGGCAATCAGAGATGGCAATCTGGCTGACGACCACGAACGACCCCGAGAAGACAGCGGTCTCGGATAGCCGAGGAACCACTGTATTCGCACAGTACGAGGCGCTACCTCGTACTGTGCGAGTGAGGGAGGACACTTCCAGAGACTGAGCCCTACTTACGGGACAAGCGTAACGGAGCAGCACACCCGCGTTCCCTGTGTCCCACTCTTTGCCCGCCACGCGGAGAGGCACTCGGCAAAAGAGTTTCCCCAGGTAAAAAAATAAAAAAGTCTACCCATCTTTAATTTCGATAAATCAGATAACTGCAGAAAGGAAAATTCACTAAAAAACAGGAAATAATTTTTTTTTAACAAAAAATAACCGCCTCCAAAAATCTGGAAAATGTGTGAAATAGCACTAAAAAGTAAAAAATAAATTCCGTTATTTTTACTTCAATTTACTTATAAACATCACCTATTCAACTTAATATTACATACTTATACGAGTTATACGTATCTACCACTTAATTCACATACCTGACACAATACATATTTTTATATGGCTAACAAACTAAATTAAATACCTATCACCAGAAATCAGATAAGTATATTATATTTTTGGACTAAGTACTTAGAAAAAATATTTGTTAGGACTATAATATACAATTATACTTTTTTTGGAGTCGGTGCCAGCCAAGCGTTTTAGTAAATAATTTCTTGATAATGTACAAAATATATGAAAAGCTCCATTGATATGATAATTTAGCAAAACTTCATTAAACTTGTAAGTAATTTACAAATGACAAGAAATGAAATCAACAAATATAAATCAAATTTTAGGAAGTTTTCTGTAACACAAAATATATGTAAGTACCTAAAGTTACATTAATACCACAATGTAGGGTCTAACCAAACCTATTTTGCAAATAAAGGATACAACGAAACCTGGCAACAGGTGCGACAGCCCAGTTACAAATTTACCTAAATACCTATTTACAATTACCTATCAACCAAAACAAGAACTTAAAGCGATACTTGGTACAAATCAAATTCTGAGAAGTTTTTACAAAAAGATCTCAAAATTTGAAAAACAAGAAAAATAGAATTATGTAAAGATGCAATACTAAAATGCAGCAATACCAAATCAAACCTATTTCAATGAATACAGATTTCGTGTAAAATAACTCTAAAGAACCACAATCCACTGCAATACAATAATTGCCTACATACAAGCGCATAGAAAAAATGGATATCGGAGACAACCGTCAACAACGTCTACCCTCACGCGTCTGCCCTGCTTGCGTTCGGGTCGGTCACTTAAAAACATCTTTAATTCTTAATCTCAGCTGGCACCGACTCCAAAAAAAGTATAATTGTATATTATAGTCCTAACAAATATTTTTTCTAAGTACTTAGTCCAAAAATATAATATACTTATCTGATTTCTGGTGATAGGTATTTAATTTAGTTTGTTAGCCATATAAAAATATGTATTGTGTCAGGTATGTGAATTAAGTGGTAGATACGTATAACTCGTATAAGTATGTAATATTAAGTTGAATAGGTGATGTTTATAAGTAAATTGAAGTAAAAATAACGGAATTTATTTTTTACTTTTTAGTGCTATTTCACACATTTTCCAGATTTTTGGAGGCGGTTATTTTTTGTTAAAAAAAAATTATTTTAAATTCTACCCACTCCTTCATACTTCATCCCGTCTTAGGACTGGCAAAATTTACCGTTTTACAAGTAATTAAATACGGAGGTAGGTATATAATTAGAAAGCAAACACATATCAAAATAAAAGAAGGTACTCTGTAATAAAAGAAAAGAGTAATTTTGGCGTATTTATGAAGTAAGAATCGGCTGCTATTTACAATTATTATTTCATCATCATCATGCCAGTCTAGAGACGTCCACTGCTGGACATAAGCCTCCCTCAAGGTTCTCCACACAGACCGATTTTGAGCCGCCCGCATCAAATTATTATTTAGTTAAGTAGGTAATATTTACTTTACTTACAAGTATTTCAATTGTTCTTCGAAATATCCATCACACAGCACGTTTTATTTAATTGTTTTTTAACGAGATAAGTAAGCTTCTCTGACTTTTCACTGCGTCAAAAGCGTCCAATATGCGCTGTTTCAATTGTTCGACACTCACACTCACAACGGCTCACTTTTGTACACAGTGGTGAGCATGGAGGCCAAGCTACGACCCGCCTCGACCGATCCACTGGCTTCCAAACACTTCCCTGTACAAACGCATAGCTGCACTCGCGTGATGTGAACTAATAAGCCATCCCTTTGGGCAAACGTAAACAAACAATAATTGTTTCCACAAAAAAACATCCGCTCGCTATCGCCTTCAATTTAGTACTGCGACGCGCGCGCAGAGGGACAGGGGGTGGCGAGCTTCGAGTGGCACGTAAAATTACTACGACAACATAGTATTTAGTTGTGCATTTACCAAACATTACGTATTTTTGTGGACAGTTTTGGGACAGTTTTGGAACTTAGTATTTTTATTTTTTACATAAATATATATGATTAGTTAAAGATGCCTAGAGCCCCATTAAATTTTTTGTACTAATTAAAAAATAGCGGTGTATAATACTACTTGGACAAGATGACGGGTCACGTACAAAATCTTAGCTAAAATCTGTCCGCGACATTTGATTCCTACCAAACAGAGACAAATGTTTTAAAACAATTTTAAGTTCAACCAAATTACAACCATGAGACAGAGTAATAAAGTCACAAATCATAAAAATGTTATGTAATACTTACGACCAGTCGTGACAAAAACGTCATTTTCGTTTATTTTCTTATTTTTTTATTTTTTTTTTTCGAATTTCAAATTCGAATTTTACTACATGGTATGGACTATGACATGTATGGACTCGCGCAGAACACTAAAATAATTTAAAATTTACATCTCTCATACTCATAGCGAGACTTGACTGGCCGTTCGTAACAGATCAGCAAAGTTAAGCAACGCTTGCACAGGTCGCCACTTGGATGGGTGACCGTGTGTGGCATTTACATCTGAGCGCTACCGTGCTTCGGAGGGCACGTTAAGCTGTCGGTCCCGGTTCTTGTCTTAGGACAAGGATCGTTAGGCCATGTAGGAGGCCTTCGGGCGGTGTGAAAACTCCGACACCAGAGTTGGCCACACACTCACACGAAAAACAAAAACAAACAAAAACAAACTGGTTCCTTACTTTTAAGTTTCGGCCATCTATGTTTCTTAGTAAACATTAATTATAATTTAACCATCTGGTCCCCGTGGCATCGTTATATAATAGCAGTTATAGATTAGCCTAACTTTATGTGTATAATGTTTATTTACTTTTAATGCACTAAACACAAAAATGTAAGTACGCCTGTTTTCAAATGTATTAATTGTCGATGGCTCACCAAGCTAGATATCGCAGGATGTGACAAATAGGGGTGCGGATCAGAGAACCTACCCGCGTGCCTGTGTGGCTGCTATTCCTTCTGTCGGATGGAAAAGCAGTCACCGGGCCGGTGCACCCCAGGCAACACAGGCAGCGATTCCTTAAGGAAGGGGTTAGGGTTGTGGGTTGAGTGTAGGCCGGGTGTTAGATAGGATGGGGTAGATAGGCAGGCCCTTCCGAGGGGAATCGTTGCTTGTGGCTAATCTCTGAGAAAGAGGACGGGCGGCTAGTCGTACACCGGCTACCGTCCAGCCATCGCGTTAGCTAGGGCGGTTAGCACCGTCCCTGCCCATGGGTCTTCGGGCCGCGAGGGAGAAAACCTCAATAAAAAGTTACAGCGGACACAGAGGCGCTCTTTGGAGAGCTGCACCGTCCGTCCAGCAGTGCCCATCGTGGGCTCTGCTTTCGTCCCTCCTGGTACCCCTCTGTGGATCAGAGAGGACTCGGGACGGGATTTTGACGGGCTTGGTGTGTACTCACTCTACCACCAAGCAGTCAACGGTGGTCCTTCTTTTCGTCTTCGGACTCCTTATTCTTAATTTGTTTTAACTTTCACTCTTCTTTTCTTCCCTTGCCCCTGTTGACAACTGTCAAAAACTCGTAATCCCGTACGTAGTGTCTGTGGTCACGTCTCGCGGCTGTCTACGGGACCGAAGGTCTCGGCTTGGTCGCCCGGACCGCGTGCAAGGCAAGCACTATAAAAAATCCCCCAATCCTAAGCTGCTGCCGCACGGCGAGAGGATGCATGGCTGGCGGGTAGGTCAGTCCCTAGTGCGGCCTCCTCAGGGCATCAGCCGCCGCCTTGTAGGTATTAGGCTTGCCCGGGTATAGCGGGATCTCTGCCCGGGTCAACTTTTATTTCTCCCGCAATCGTGGGATTCAATATGGAAATTTCTTCTAAAAACCCCTCTCATAAACCGAAGTCGGTCGACAAAACCCGATCTCGCACGCCCAGTAATGCGAGATCAGATGAAGATAAGCGTGAAAAAGCGCGGAAGGAGTCTGCTCTGGAGCTATCTGAATCAGACAGCTCAGTAGTAAGTTTGGTAACCGAACCAAACGACAGCGCGGACAAGGCTGTCCGAAAGCGACATCACTCGGGGTCAGAGAACTCGGGTGACGAATCCCTGCCTGCTGCGCCTAAAGTCGCGACTGCGAGGCGTGGTCGTCCCCCCACGCACGGCAAGTACGTGGGGCTAGGCAAGGCGCGAGCCGAACTTGCCGCTGAAAAACGGCGGATAGAGAGTGAGGAGCGCGCCTCCGAAGAGGAGCGACGCATCGTAGCCGCCACCGCTCGTGTGGCCGCCAGTCGCCTCTCCGAGTCCTCGGCGGTGGAACCGGAGGCAGAGAACTTGCCTGCTGCGTCGATTCGCTCGCGCATTGAGGTCGCCTTGGAGGCCATATGCTTGGTCTCCAGACAGTCGAAGGGATTGAAGGGAACCTCCCAACATTCACTGAAGACGGCTGTGGCTTCAATGCGTGAGCTAACGGAGGTGCTTTTGGAGCGCACCACCAGCGAGGAAACCAAAAAGCTGCAGGCTGAAAACGCCCGCCTGTCAGTCGAGATTGCAGTACTTCGGCGCAATCAAGAAGAACTCCGTACCGCGGTGGAGAAGCGCCCGGAACCAAACGACGCAGCTAACAAGGCCTTAATTGATATGGTGGCCACCCTCCGCCGAGAAATGGCGGAGATGAAGAAAAGTCTCTCGGTGTTGGAGGCAAAGGCCCTCAGACCACCTCTGGCGGGGGACCAGCAGCAATCCGCAACGCCGCAACCCGAGCGGTCCCCGCAGCCGTCTACATCCTACGCGGCCATGGCGGTAACTACGCAGCGACAGGCGGCTATGCAGAAGCCGCCAAACCAGTCTGCACAGCCTGTAGCACCTGCGCCCAGAGCCCGGTCCAATAACGGCAAAAAGAAGGCAGCCAATGCTGAAGCTATTCCTGCCAGCGTAGCAGCAACGCAAGCTCGCCCGATGGCTCCCGCTCCCGAAACCAATGGGTGGGACACCGCTGGCAGGAAGGCTAAGGAAGCCAAAAAAAGGCGCAAGGCCTCCAAAAAGGCCAGGAAGGCGGCCCGCAAGCTTCGCACTCCCAGCTCTACTGCAGTTATTCTTACTCTGCAGCCGGCAGCATTAGAGCGGGGGACAACATACGCGGAGCTCCTCACAAAGGCGCGGGACGCAATCAACCCAGCTGAGTTGGGTATAACAGCGGGGCTCCGGTGCAAAATAACTCAAACCGGAGCCCGACTTATAGAAGTGCCCGGAGCGGGCAGTAGTGAGCAGGCCGACAGGCTTGCGGACGGCCTGCGCCAGATTTTACCTGCAGAAGACGTCCGCATCTCCAGGCCCCAAAAATGCGCTGAACTGCGTATCGCGGGCCTGGATGACAGCATCATCGCGGACGAAGTCCGGAGCGCCGTCGCCAACGCCGGGGGATGCCCCGTAGAGTCGGTCCGGTGTGGTCTAATTCGCCCGGACCGCGACGGAATGGGGTCAGCGATAGTAAGCTGCCCTGTGGCGACGGCTAAAAAGCTGGCCGACGGTCGTCGCGTGCTGGTCGGCTGGGTGTCGGCGCAGGTGCGCCTTTTGGAGCCTAGGCCGCTGCGCTGCTACAGGTGCTTCACAGCCGGACACGTGGGCGTGAGGTGTACCTCATCGGTGGACTGCAGTGGTCTATGTTTCAAGTGCGGCAAAGCCGGACACAAGGCCGGCAATTGCGAGGCCCCGCCACACTGCGTTTTGTGTGCGGCGGCGGGCAAGCCAGCCGAGCACCGGGTGAGCGCGAAATCCTGCGCCGCTCCCAGGAAGATGCAGCAAAAAGCTGGCCAAGCAACCAGCAACAATAACGCCGAAACGGCGAGGAGGGCGGTTGGTGCGATGGAGACTTAATAATGTCTCTCGCCCTCCTTCAATCGAACTTGAATCACTGCGCCAGAGCTCAAGACCTGTTGCTCCAGAGCATGGCGCAGTGGTCTATCAACGTCGCCATTGCCGCCGAGCCGTATTTCGTCCTCCCCAGAGATGACTGGGCTAGGGACCTTGACGGCTTGGTGGCCATCATCGCCAGGGCCGCCGCCGGCACCCCTCCTATCGGGAACATCACCCGTGGGAGGGGGTACGTCGCAGCACAAATTGGGGAAATGGTTGTGGTAGGAGGATATTTCTCCCCCAACCGGTCTCTCGCCGACTTCGAAGCGTATCTGCTCGAACTAAGCGTCGTCGTCACTCGCAGCCACCCCCGCGCCGTTCTCGTCGCCGGGGACCTCAATGCCAAGGCTTCGGCTTGGGGTTCCGCGACCACGACCGCGAAGGGCGAGTTGCTGGAACAGTGGGTCGTGGAGAATGGCCTACTCGTCCTCAATCGGGGCACTGTGCACTGTGTGGTCAGTCGTGGACGTCACGTTCGCGAGCCCCGCTCTTGCGCGCCGTGTCCGAGGCTGGCGCGTCGTCGAGGAGGCGGAGACGTTGTCGGACCACAGATACATTAGGTTCGATGTTTCCGCCGAAACCGGAAACATCGACGCGCCGGTACAGCGGGCCCTGATTGGGGATGGTCCGCGCTGGGCATTGAAGAGCATGAATCGGGAGGCCCTCTTGGAGGCCGCCATCGTTCAGACCTGAACACAAACACCGTCCGGGTCTCAGGACGTCGATATGGAGGCCGAGTGGTTCCAGAGGGCCATGACTAACGTCTGTGATGCGGCGATGCCAAGAGTGCTCAACCACTCACCGAGGCGTCGGGTGTACTGGTGGTCAGACAACATCGCGCGATTGCGCCACCTCTGTGTGGCTGCGTGACGCAGTATGCCCGATTTCGTAGAAGGCGTCGCCGCACTCCCGACTCAGAGCTCAGGGAGGCGGAGCTATACGAGGGGTACAGAGCGGCCAGAGAACGACTAAAAGCCGAGATTGCGCGGGCCAAAGATCAGGCCCACCAAGAGCTGCTGCAGACTCTGGAGCGTGACCCTTGGGGGCGTCCATACCTAATGGTCAGGGGCAAACTTCGCCCCTGGGCGCCCCCGCTCACGCGGAGTCTCCAGCCGCAAGCAGTCGAGGCTGTCGTTACCGCTCGGTTTCCTTCAAGAGCGGAGCACCCTCCTCCGCCGATGGCTCCCTCTCCCACGACAGCCAGCGCGGACGTAGACGACGATGCGGTTCCCGACGTGACCCGGGTCGAGCTTCGAGCGGCGGTGGTCCGTATGAAGAACACCGCCCCAGGGCCCGACGGCATTCCAGGCCGAGCATGGGCCCTGGTCATAGCCGAGTTCGAGCCCCGACTTATAGGGCTCTTCACCAAATGTATGGTAGAGGGCCGGTTTCCTCGTCTTTGGAAGACGGGCAAGCTGGTCCTAATCAAGAAGGAGGGGCGCCCGGCGGACAGTCCGTCTGCCTACCGGCCCATCGTGTTGCTGGATGAGGTTGCGAAGATGCTCGAGCACATAGTTGCCGAGCGCCTCGTCCAGCACCTGTCGAGCGTGGGCCCGAACTTGGCGGACAACCAATTCGGTTTTCGCCGAGAGCGCTCCACGATTGATGCCATACAAACAGTGAGGAGCCTGGCGGAGGACGCAGTATCCCGGGGCGAGGTGGTTCTGGCGGTGTCGCTTGACAACGCCAACGCGTTTAACACCTTGCCCTGGAGCGTTGTCAAGTCGGCATTCATCTACCATCGAGTGCCGACGTATCTCCGCCAAATAGTCGGGGCATACCTATACGAGAGGTATGTGGTATACCCGGGTCACGACGACGGTTGGAGTCAGCGAGAGATGTCGTGCGGTGTTCCGCAGAGTCGGTTCTTGGTCCACTCCTGTGGAACATCGGCTACGACTATGTGCTGCGGGGTGCGCTCCTCCACGGCGTCGGCATAGTCTGTTATGCCGACGATACGTTGGTCACGGCCAAGGGTAAGACGCACCGGGCGGCGGCCATACTGGCGACGGCTGGGGTTGCACACATAGTGAGTCGAATCCGGCAGTTAGGCCTCGAGGTGGCCTTGTCAAAATCCGAGGCCATTTCGTTTCATGGGCCTCGGAACAGGCCACCTGCAGGGGCCAACATAATGGTAGGAGGGGTCCGCATCGGCATTGGGACGAGCTTGAAATACCTCGGGCTCGTTCTCGATAGCCGATGGGACTTTCACCGGCATTTTGAGCGTTTGGCACCTAGACTCCTGGGGGCGGCGGCCGCCTTGTCGAGGCTGCTGCCAAACCTACGGGGGCCGAACGCCTCTTGCCGGAGGCTCTATGAGGGAGTCGTGCGGTCGATGGCCCTATACGGGTGTCCCATCTGGGCCGAGAACCTGACGGCCCGCAACGTTCGGGCGCTACGCGCACCGCAGCGCGCCATGGCCGTCAGGATAATTTGTGGCTACCGCACGGTCTCCTTCGGAGCCGCGAGTCTCCTCGCCGGATGTCCGCCCTGGGACTTACAGGCCGGGCTGCTTGCGTCGCTTTATAAGTGGCGCCGCGAGGCCCGGTCAGTAGGCGGAGAACCCGCGCCTCGCGAGATTGAGGCGCGAAAGGCGGAACTCCGACAGGTCCTAGTGGCGGAATGGCGACAGCGACTCACGCACCCCAGCGCAGGGCTTCGCTGCATTGAGGCAGTGAGGCCCGTACTCGACGAGTGGCTGGAGAGACGACACGGCGACCTCACCTTCCGGTTGACACAGGTGATAACCGGCCATGGTTGTTTCGGCCGGTTCCTGCACCGCATTGGCCGGGAGGAGACGCCCGGGTGTCACCACTGCGGAGATCGCCGTGACCCAGTAGAGGACACGGCGCTGCACACCTTGGCGGAATGCCCTGCTTGGGCATCGCAGCGCCGAGACCTAGTCGCGGCGATAGGAGTGGTCGACCACTCCTATCGCCGCGACTCTCGCTTCGGACCTTGATTCGTTCCATGGTTCGAAGCGAGATGTGTTGGGACGCCGCCGCCTCCTTTTGTGAGACGGTGATGTCGATCAAGGAGGTGGCGGCGCGGGATAGGGAGCCCATGCGACCTGTCTCCACCCGCAGAACCGGGCGTCGTCGCCGGAGGGCGTTCAACGATCTCCGGCCACCGTGAGTACACGCCTGCGGACGGCGGGCCTGTTATACCGCCCCCCGTCCGCGAGGCCCGAGAGGCGGCGCACGTGTTCCGCGTGCGCCTCTCGTAGCGTTAGTAGACTACGTCGTTCTTTTCCGCTTGTAGTATGAAAGATGATGTATGAGGACAAGCATGATGGATGCAGATAGATGCATGCGAGGGACGGGGCCCACTCGCACGGGCCGGCTCAGGTGGGGTCGCGGCAGTAATGCTAACGCAGATCCCGCGACCCCGCCATTCAATGGGATCGGATAGAGGAACACCATGGTGGTTTTAGTGGGTAGTCCCGGCGCTTCTAGTCGGGGAGTCTCCACACTCTCCCTAGACTGAGTCCCTTTAGGGGCCCAGCCTGGCGGAGGTAAGCCCGTAAATTGTTTGGTTTCCAACATGAGTAAAAAAAAAAAAAAAGGATGTGACAAATAAAAATACACCTTAATTCCATATCTTTATAATCATCTTGAATCTGCATGGTACAATGATAGTTCTATTTATTTATTTAGGTTCACCGACAGACATTTAACATTTAATAAGCACATTGGGTCTATTACAATTACGTAGGTTCTGAATGCACACCTTTAATAGGTAAACACAACACACATTGTAGTAACTTAATTACATAAACATAATTTTTTTTTAACACTTTCACGGACAGTAAACGAGACACAATTCAAGTTTTATTGTTATCGCGTATATAGGCGTTTACTCTCCATGAAAGTGTTACAAAAACTTAACCACCTTCAAATTGGACAGAATTAAAATGACACCAAACGGAAAGCACTAAGCTTTCAAATTAAAAAAATAATAATTAAAATCCGTTCAACCAGTCGAAAGTTCTGAGGTAATAAACCCAAAAAAGTACAGTCGAAAATATTTGTGTGCTTGAATATGAATGTTTGTCTTAGTCTGGGTGCCTCTATGCATAATATGCAGGTATTAAAAAAAGAAGTAGCTATATATGTCTATCCAATGTGTAGTATTCACAGTAGGTACCAGTTTATGCTTAGTTTGGGTACGTATAGTATTATATTTATCTATGGTTTGGGACTAGATGGTGTCGTAAGTGGTTAAAAAAACAACAAATAATTCAAATGGCCTTAACCAATTTTAAACAACCAATTTTGATGTTCTGGTAACAAATTATTAAAAAAATATTAAAAGAAAGTCGACTCCATGCATCTACTGTTCTGGTTTGTGTATGTGTTATCAGTGTTTATTTATTTATTTATTTATTTTATTCTTATAAGGAAAACTAACAGCTAACAGAATATTATATAATACAATATTAGCAGAAGGCCAATTACAAGTTTTCACCTATGAGCAGTCCAATATTGCAATATTGTGTTATCACTGTTATCTGTGGCTTGTCAAGATTTTTTGATGTGCGTCAAAAAAATTTTTATGACGGATTAAATAATTAATTTCGTTCAAAATATGATATAATTTGTTAATTCTAAGCTTAAAATATAACTCGTTTTTTTATTTATTTACCGAAAGTAAGATACTCCATCCGTTAAATTGCATTTTCGGGCAATATTTTTGCAACTTTTTATCAGGCACTGCGGCATTGTGAAACGTATTGACGTTGGCTGTGTTTAAAACCAACTAAACACAATATACGATCGCGCTCTCAAGCGAGGCGTTATTTGCCGAGACGGTTTTTTGGCGCGGACACGATATCTGGTAGTATTATATATCGATGAGACAGCTTGACACCAACACAACGGGACCGGTATGGTCAAGGGCCCAAAAAAAACAAAAAAAATTGTGTAAATGAGTAGGTATAACAAGAGAAACAATGAACTTAGTTGGTACTGCTGATCAACTTTAAGACGGAATTCCTCAGTGTCTTTCTTTTTAGGAAAAAACGTGCGATGGCGTTTGGATATGCGAACACCGTTGGTACACGATTTCCAGAATGGTTGGCTTCAGAAACACGGTGCAGGACACTAAAGTCAAAAGGTGGTGGGACAATGGACGCAATCAAATTGCATTCAGCAGAGGACGGAAAGGATTTGTTGCATTTAATATTGATTCGAGCGAAATGAACGTGACTTTACAGGTAAGGGCTCAAACAGACGAGCAGAACTTTGCGTCGAGAGAGGCAAATGCAGCTACTACTATTGGTCGGCGTATTCCGCTGACCAGTTGACAGCCAAAGCCGACGACGAAGACAGCTTGTCAGTCAACTTAATGTAGAACTAGAAACTTAAAATAAAAGCGTTCACACCTGTAAAAAAGACGACTAATGGTAAAACAAATGATGTAATTGAGGTTTAGATTTCGGTTTTCTAAAAGTAACAGTTTATTATTTAACTAGCTGTGCCCGCGACTTTGTTCGCGTAAATGTTGGAATTTAATTAGCATGACATTTATGATAAGAGTATATAATATTTATAACTTTTATATGTACAAAAATTATATACCTACCTAATATATATATCTTTAGAGAATTTCTTTATACACAACATTAACTGTTTTACCACCTTCACATAGAACATACATACATAGACTCACGCCTGTTTCCCGGAGGGGTAGGCAGAGACCATGGAACGCCATTTGCAACGATCCTGACATACCTTTCTTAAGCAACCGACGTGAAGGAACGAGAACTGTTGAGAGCTGAAGTTAGTTTTGCCGTCCGCTAAAATTACCTATGTTGCCAGCTGCTGCTGCTGTTGCTGCTCGTCTGTTCAACGTCTAAGCTACTTTGTGTGATCCATAAATTGATTCAACTTTTATTAGATAAAGAACTTGGTGTCCGTTTAAGGAATGTTTGTAAACATCTCTGCGACATAAGGTATTTGCGTACTTTCCAAAAAAATTATTGCAGATGGATGAGTGTTACGAACTGTTTGTCTAGCCTTGTTTTACATGTTTATTGCTTTAAATTTACAACATTACTATTACAATTTTCACTTTGAACTCTAGAAACAAACTTATATTCAAATCAAGGCAGTTAAGAGATAAATGAGTTTGGTTGCTATAAGATTGTGTTTCTAATATTTGTCAATATATTCCAGACAGGGTTACCAGCAGGCACTTACTGTGACATAAGATCAGGAAAAGCCGATGGTGAGACTTGCACTGGGAAAACTGTTACTGTATCTGAACAAGGTTCAGCTCAAATATTTGTAGCTGGAACTGGAGAGGATTTATATCTAGCTATTCATATTGGTGCAGAGGTAAGTTTTTTTTATAACTTAACTGGAGGTCTGGGCAGACGTCATCCGTCTAGAACATCTAGAAATAGATCGTAGCGCCACTTACCGCCTTTAATGCATACTTATAACTCAAACACATCCAAAAAAGGGGACTTTTTGGATGGCAATATATTGATATTATGCCTGACATTCAAAAATAGTTCAGAGATCTACTACGTACAGAAGAACCATATATTATACACCGCCAAAGACCTCAGTATCATGTACTGAATCACTGGTATCGTTTTCGGTATGGCGTTCCTTACAGCCAATATAAAAGACAGTTATTTTTCAGGGTTTTATTAAAATACTTCACCAAGGGCGGCATTCTTGGACACATTTAAATTAAACCCAAATAAATAATGAAGTCCAAATCACTTGTGTTCTTAGACATATTTCCAACTAAGTTTCTATCATTCTCAAAGAATATAATTTAGTCACCTCTTTTTTTTCAAGAGAAGAAATGCTATGCTCATTTGACTGTCGACAAATTTGCCAATATCTGAAATAGTTATTACATTACTTACCTATAAATATATTCTCATTATAAACTTGCCCATCATCATTCATAATCTTTTCTCACCTACACATATTTCACGTAGTCCTGGCATCACTTCTCCTAGAATTACTAAAAATAATACAATTAAAAATATTATCATATAATCCGTCCGATATATCCTACCAAATCCGGTATCAAAAGTGATTAAAATTCATATAATTTTTATCTTGTTTTGCAAATTTTTGCACATTTTATCGTATAGGATGGCTTAAGATGTTCTATATTTTCTCTGACTTTCTTTGTTGTGGGGTGGTGTTATCTTCCATCCATCATCAGCCTTTAACAGTCCTCTGCTGGACTAGGCTTCTCCTCTGAAAGGAGGAATTGTCCTACTATACCACGCTGGCCAAACGGGTTGGTATAGGGTTTGTATCAAGTTTTCCTTCTCTTACAGACTACAGTGTTGTTCTCTGCATAATATGCTCCTTCTGTCGGCTCTTACGACACCCATGGGATGATATGGGGTGGTGACATTCCGTATTCTTAATCCGTCACCACACGGACTACGTTGTTATCTTATCTTTCAGGATATTATTGGTCTTGTATTACTATAACCACGTTGTGTAACGCGTTGTCGCCGGCAATTTGATTGATTATGTTTATGTTTAAAAGTATAATCGCATTCATGGCACCTTAATGCCTTTTTATTGATGAGATCATTTGTACGTGTTGTTTAAGCGGCATAAAACTCTATTTATTAATGTATAAAAATATTTGTACAAATCTGCTGCGAAAGGGATTATTTCTAAATATTATTTAAGTAGTTTAAAATATTTCAACGTCGTTTGTATTTCACCTTTATGAGATGTGTGTCTCGTAACTCAGTTACGATCCTTATTCTGTTTGTAGGATACAGCTTCTGACGTCACGTCACATCTCAAAATTTCCTGGAAGTTAGGCAGTAAGGCCCAAAGCATTATGTTTGTTTTGCGTAGACATTTTCGTTACTTCACGAACGACGGCGAGGCACATTTCGCCATATTTATTTAGTTTTATTAGTTTAGGTCATCTTTTATTCTCAGTATAAGTATGTTTGGAAAGGTTGGCAGGATCTGTTATGACTATCATAATTTGTAATTTGCCGCATTTAGTTTCTAAAACGCCATAGTCAATTGTCATGCATAAATGTAGCTGACAATTAAATTGCCTTTTATGCTTGTTACTCCTAAGCCGATGTTGAGTAGCGGTCAAAACTAATGTTAGTTATTCCATGCAGCCTTTAAAATTCAAAATGAATGTGCCTTATTTATATTTTCATCTGTTGCAATTTTTATTTCAGACGGATTGTTGATACCACTTATTAAATAATATCTTTTATCTATAATATTGTAGATAATTAAAATTAAATACTTAGTGTAATTTGTATTGATCAATTTTGTCGATTTCAGTCCCGTCTGTAACATTATGAGTCTAAAGAAGCAAGCAGAATACAATTATACGAGGTTCCTTCTACGCAGTTTAAGAGATACCTATGTAAACTATAACCTTAGTAAAGAAAATAAATATATAAATTAAAAACCATCCGTTTTATTTATTGGCTGTCTGTGTAAATGTGTATGCATGCTTTTTGCCATGTTTTTTCTGGCCATTCTGTTGGTCTACGCTATACAAATATATACTTACTGCTATACAAATAGGTATATAATCTTGTGTTAAACTGAATAAATGCACATCTGGTAACCTAACATAACATAACTTCACGCCTTTATCCCCGAAGAGGTAGGCAGAGGTGTATACACACCTAGGTACACTTCGCCAGTTATGTTTCGATCCCAATGTAAAAGGGGGCGATTATTGCCATCTACCGGGCACATTATTAGGTAAGCGAGCGATAATTTACATTTTTAATAGGGTAGACCTAGGCGAATCGGATCACTTTTTATTTGAGGACATAAAATCATACTAAAGTGTATTATATGTAATTTTAATTGCCGAAACGGTAATCAGTAATTATTTGGCTACGCATTAAACATTTCGATACTCAAATTACTCATAAATTGTGCAAAATATTAATCAAAAGGTAAAAAGAGAGAAATATCCGAATTGCCCCAATTATCGCGGTGAATAGGATCATACATAAAATGAAGGCTTTTTCAGCATTATAGGCATTTGTATCAAAAGCAATATTAAAATAATTAATAATCAGAACAATATTATTTACTAAAACATAAATTACATCGATACGGGCCTTCTTTCCCACCCAGATCAGCACTTTTTTCATGGCGTCATTCTTCACATAATCATAGTAAAAACAGAATAGTAAGCTAGCTAAGGCCGCTCGGCGAGTTAATTGCCTACTCTTGCGATGACGCACGGGTTGTCACGTCTTTACACCGCGGCGCCGCCGGCTTTGTCGGCGCGCGCTATTTCGCCGTTTTTTTAAGTGATTGCGCTGAATACTACAGAATTTAAGTTTGCATATATTTTTTTTCAAATACCTGCTGACTAGCTAAGCGTTATATAACTATCTAAATGCCCTTTATAGCGAGAAAAATGTAACGAGTTTAATTTACTGTCGTTTAACACATTGTATAATATTAATAACGTTTATTACAAAACTGAATGTACATAAACAATGGTCGCGGGCGAGCAGTGTAGTACCTACATGCATGCGCGCGATCAGACGCGCGGCGCATCCCGTACTGAATCCGCGCCGAGCGTTCCGCCATAGTAAAAACAGAATAGTAAGCTAGCTAAGGCCGCTCGGCGAGTTAATTGCCTACTCTTGCGATGACGCACGGGTTGTCACGTGTTTACACCGCGGCGCCGCCGGCTTTGTCGGCGCGCGCTATTTCGCCGTTTTTTAAAGTGATTGCGCTGAATACTACAGAATTTAAGTTTGCATATATTTTTTTTCAAATACCTGCTGACTAGCTAAGCGTTATATAACTATCTAAATGCCCTTTATAGCGAGAAAAATGTAACAAGTTTAATTTACTGTCGTTTAACACATTGTATAATATTAATAACGTTTATTACAAAACTGAATGTACATAAACAATGGTCGCGGGCGAGCAGTGTAGTACCTACATGCATGCGCGCGATCAGACGCGCGGCGCATCCCGTACTGAATCCGCGCCGAGCGTTCCGCGCTCGTGAGATTGTGTGCGTGAAAAGTGCGTGCGTACACGCCGCCGCGCCGCCCCGGCGACTCACGCATACATTCACACCAGCGCGGCGGCGGCGGCGGCCGATTTGTATGAAGCTATCTTACTATTCTGTTTGTACTATGGTTCCGCGCTCGTGAGATTGTGTGCGTGAAAAGTGCGTGCGTACACGGCGCCGCGCCGCCCCGGCGACTCACGCATACATTCACACCAGCGCGGCGGCGGCGGCGGCCGATTTGTATGAAGCTATCCTACTATTCTGTTTGTACTATGACATAATGGTGGATGAATTTTTTTTATCAGTACATACAAAGCCAATCTTTGTGCTTCGCACATGTCTCTTTGATTTTTATTCAAGGTGTTCTTTTATTATTCGTCTTCTTCATATTTTCTTTGGTATTTAGTCAGTTTCCCTTATTTTCACGGCTTTTTCGGCAGTTTTTAGTTTCTTTTTAGCATCTCTTGCGTAAAGATTAATCTTACACTGAAGTGAAGTCAAATGCAATATTTTGTCTACCACGTATCTTAATGACATCACTGGAGAGAGAAACTATTCTTTGTAGATTCGTGCATGGTAATTTTTTAATCTCAGCAGCCAGACCTAAGATTAATTCTTGAGCCAGCACTTTGTTTGGGGCTATAATTTTTATTTGGGGACCATTCTTCTGCTTTTCTCTTTATTGTTTGTCTTTTATATGTGTAAACCATCTATAATTAAATAAAAATACTTAACTATTCTCTAATGTAAAATAAATCATTTTAAATAAGCGATCCAATTCGCCCCCGATGACGCGATCCGAATCACCCCATATTGAAGACTTTTGTAATTAATATTTCACATATTAACCCATAATACTGTGCTTAAAAACTAAAATGTTTTCTAAAATAGACCTATTCCCAAGCCGTTTAAGCTATAAAATTCAAAGATTTAACACAAGTGCCTAGATTTACACCAAGAAATAGTAAGCATGTATTTTAGATGAGTGCGAAAATTTTAACGCACACAAAAAGCGATTCACTGGCGAGCGGCGCTGACGGTGATATACTAGTCGTATCGAAACGAAACCGATGGCAGGAGGTGCAGGGTAGAAGTGGCTCGTGAGCCACCAACAGCTTGTGTTTCGTATCAACGCTTTAACAAAATTATTCACAAATTTCTTATTCTTATCCGATTCACCCACTGATCCGATTCGCCTCGGTCCACCCTACACACATAATAGGTCAGAGGTCAGAGGTGTGTGTCCGGGGTACCTGGGGATCGAACCCGAGACCATCGTCTCGGCAGTCCATTACGTACACTTCTGGGCTAACGCCGCGCCTATCTTATTTTAACACGACTAACAAATACCACTACCCTTTGGCTATATACATTACTAGATGAGCCCGCGGTTACAGCTGCGTTATTTAGGGCTACCTACTGCTCCGCACCCGTGACTCATTACGTGACCTTCATCATCATCATCATCAGCCTGCCATAGTCCGCTGCTGGATATAGGCCTTTCCAATGGCACGCCACTGAACCCAATTAACGGCTCTTCGTGTCCACCCGCTGCCAGCCTACATCGTCACTCCAATTAGCCGTAGGCCGTCCTACACTACGTTTGCCAAGGCGCGGTCTCCACTCTAGAACACGCCTAATCCAATGGTCATCGGTTCTTCGACAAATGTGGCCAGTGCACTGCCACTTCAGCTTGCTAATTCATTGAGCTATGTCGATTTCCTTAGTGAGAACCAGACAGAGATGTCGGATCACTTCATAACGAATTCCATCCTTCAGAGAAACTCCGGGCCTAGCCTTCTCCATAGCTCGCTGTACGACCTTAAATTGGTGGACCAGTCGCACTATCAGTGACCACATCTCGGCACCGGAAGGATAGGAGAGGGTAGAACATAAAGGGTAGGACGCACTCGTTGAAGACTTTGTCTTTATGGCTTTGCGGTAGGGATGACGAAAAGACTTGACAGAATTTCCTATACGCTGCCCAGCCGAGCAGTATTCTTCTGCATGCCTCCTTCTCGAACTTGTTTATAGCCAACTGCAGGGTGTGCCCAAGGTAGAAGTATTCCTGAACAACTTCGAGAAGGACCTCATTTAGGGTAGTCGGTTCTGGTGAAACATGTTAATTGAACATAATCTTGGTTCAATCCAAGTTCATCCGGAGATCGATGCGAGCAGAAGAATCAGCAAAGCTGCTCAGTATATACCGCAAGTCCTACACGGTTTCAGCCACGATGACGATATCGTCTGCAAATCTGTGTGAGAGGTACTCGCCGTTTATGTTAATACCGCGTCCTTTGCAGTGCAGCGGCTTGAACATATCCTCCACAGCATTTGTGAATAATTTGGGGGAGATAACATTCCCTTGTCTCACAATCGATGTAGGTGGATAGATTCAGACTGCTGGTTTTGTACTTAGACGGTCATAGTCGCGGCATCATATTATTATGTCTCTCAGCACTAGGACATATCGCCATTCGACTTGGCACCGCTGCAAGGGCTCCAGAACAGACCAGGTTTCAATGGAGTCAAAGGCCTTCTAATAGTCCACAAACGCTAAGCACGGAGGCTGATTCTACTCCTCAGTCTTCTGTATAATCTGCCGCACTGTATGGGTGTGGTCTATGGTGCCGTATCCTCCTTGAAAACCGGCCTCTTCGGGCGGCTAAAACTCGTCAATCTACTTGCGAGATGGTTTATAATAATCCTAGAGAACAGGTTACAGACGTGGCTCAAGAGTGAGATAGGTCGATAGTTCTTCAAAAGATTTTTGTCTCCCTTTTTGAAGAACAAAACGACAATGCTCTTGTATTTTTCCCTTGGAGTTTTCCCCGAGAAGACGACATAATTAAATATGCGTTGGAGCTGCACAATTATAGGTTTCTCACCTGCCTTAACTGTGCTCTCTGAGGCACGGGACAAGCAAATATTAACAATTCAATACGCACATAACCCCGAACAGTGTGTCGTAACAGGCGACTAAAGAAAATGCATGAAATAAATAGTAACTTTCGGAAGAGAAGGAAAGCCTGGTATCAAACACTATACCAACCCGTGCGGCCAGCGTGGTGTAATAGACCCAATCCTTCTAGGTATTGACTCTTAATACTTGTGACGCAAATAACGAGAAACGTTTGTCCAGCAGTGACCTGCGAAAGTCTGTATGATGATATTCATCGTCATCAGCCCTTTATACTGTCCCAATGCTGGGCACGGGCCTCTTCTCACTATGAGAAGGGTAAGGCCATAGTCCACCACGCTGGCCAAGTGCGGGTTGGCTGACTTCACATGTCTTTCGAGAACATTATGGAGAACTCTCAGACATGCAGGTTTCCTCACGATGTTTTCCTTCACCGATTAGCAAGCGATAATTAACAATTTAATACGCACTTAACTCCGAAAAGTCATTGGTGCGTGCCGTGGATTCGAACCCGAGACCCTTTGCGTAGCAGTCTGTCGCGCTCCACTCAGCTATCGCTGCTCACTCAGCTATCGATGATATGATGATATTGCATGAATAAAAATATTAATTTAAAGGATTTTTTACGCAGTATGGTCAACCCCATCGTAATTAATTACAAGAAATACATTACATTAAAAAAAGACAAATGTTTAAAACGTATCGCTGAACATAAACTGATAGGTACTAAACGGTATGATTAGCTTGCTCAGAATAACTTTAGATAGTAGTGCTTTGAATCAGCCCACACGCCCACACCTATCTATTTGTATAATCTTTAGTGACGATTACCGGTGCGCCAAAGTTCACCTAAATTTTCAACTCCGATAATTGGAAATCCGAAAATGTTTTTCCTAACATTTTTAATCCTAACAATCACAATTCCTAACTACTCTGTCTCTAATGTTCATAACTCCGAAACATCTATTATACTTTTATTTGTTTTCTTATATTTTTTCAACATAACCATCTTTTACACTATTATTCAAAGGCATATCTTTTTTGTTTAGATTTATTTTTATTCATAATAATCAGTATTATATACATTAATTTTGGGTAACTTTATTTTCACATAAGAATAATAGTACCATGGTAAAATTCAAAATAGTACAATGGTCAAGTTCCAGAAACGAATCGGTTGTATTAATAATTATTGGTTTAGGTTAGGTTAGAACTGTGACCACAACGCACGAGTCGAGCGAGCGAAGCGAGCGTGCCGCGGCAGCGGCCGGTGAAGTGCCAGAACCGATTCGGTCCTATAGTTATTGGTTTATGTACGGTTAAAATATTGCGGTATAAACTCCCTGGCCATAAACATGAAAAATGAGTCGTGTTTTATGAATTTTGGTTGGAGTGTAGCCGTAAAATAGCCAAAAAGTGTTATTTTTGCAAATCTTTTATTTTCTCGATACATCTAAATATAAGGCTAAAAGTGTCTTGGTAAAAATGTCATATATTTTTTATGACACTTGGTAAATGTTTCTTTCTGAATATTTTCTTTATTGGATATCGTAAGATAAATTGGTATTCTTCTGGGATACAACTCAAATAGCTTATCGATGTTATTGGATAATTATCATGGATTAATATAATTATGATAATAATGAGTTATCTACAAATCTGAAACAGCGGTTTTATCAATTAGTATATAAGCGTTTGCGATGTGGGAGGGCTCATACCAACATTGTATTACTTACAGTACCAACGGGTGGTATGAGGTGAGTGAACTTTCTACTATTTATTTTTAACATAAGTTTTGTCTGTGAACACATGTGTACAAAAGCTCATAGAAACTTCAAATGTAGAATTGTATCGGTTGCGGCAGATCTCGTAAGACGTTCGTCGATCAAATTGGGGACGTTTTGAAAAACGGAAAAGTCCGAAGCACCCATAACCGGCGAGCATGTATGAAAAGAGTAATGAATGTAGAGAAAGCGCGTGAGGTTTGTAAGGATAGAAGCAAGTGGCGTTCTGTTGTCTCTGCCTACCCCGACGGGAAAACGGCGTGAGCATATGTATGCATGTAGAATTGTTTGAAAGTGGGCAAGTTCAGGATCAAAGAGTAACGCTTAGAGTTACGTACTGAGCTGTAGCGATGTGCTTTACAATAATTAGTTCTTCCCTTTACTACGTCTGGCTTCTTTATTTTTCTTTAGTCTAAAATTATCTTAGCTATTGTATACAATATGCTTTTTTATAAAAATATGTAAAATAAATATTATAGGTAGCTTCTATATCATGGGCTGAGTACATACTTAACGGGAAAATACTGACTTAAAATACATGGTGTATGTGTGTAACTTCATATAAAACGTTTTTCATAATGGGCTTTTGGTGACCCAAATAATAGTAAGATTTTTCAGCAGTCGTCATAATCTCGAGCTTAACCTGTTTTCAAATTACGGATGTAATTGCATATTAGCTACACATATTTTATTACGTTTATGATTCATACTTAACATAAATTATTATAAATTAATAGAACATTATAAGCAACACAATTTGTTTGTAATGTTTTAAAGAAAATTTATAATATGTCTCACTCACAAAAGCTTAAACATAATTGATGTACAATTAATGTTTTACTAGATTAATTGTTTTTAAATCTTATACTGTTTTATATTTATTCGATAAAATAATAATTATGAACGCCCCTTTAATAATATTGCTATGATTTAAATTTTCTCAAAATAAATACTCCAACAATGTTGTTACCTGTCCCAAAATGTTGCGGCTTTAATTTCTTCGCAATCTCGGGATAAAAACATGACTTACAAGAGCCTACTGAGGGAAACGCCTTGTTATAGCTCTTGTAGCCCTAGAGAGGCCACCTGTTGCCATTTAATACGATGTCTGCAATCGTCTTGACGAAATATTACAAGGAAACCGTATTGCAACATCGTAGGTGAACATGATGGGAAAATTTGGATATATGAGCTTCGCAGACGGGAAGTAAACAATAAAAAGAGGGCGGTTTTATGTTTACGTTCAGTGGTGTGTTGTGATAGGAAATCTAAATGTTGTTTACATAGTGGTACCATAACCTACGTAAAACTTATTGTATTTGATCCGGCTGTGCTTAATTTTTTAATTATTCGCAATACCATGAAAGCTATGAGTCCATAACCAATGCTACTAAATGTCAATTGCTGTTTGGTAGTCTCGCAAAAGCAAATAATTATAGAAATAATGAATGGCTGCTAAATATTTTTTTGTTTAATTCACACGAAATAGAGAATGTGTATAATAAAAAAAAAATTGCGGTACGCCTTAAGGAATATCCGTAAATAGCACATCTAAAGTAGCAATTTTGATGGTACCAAGAATACAGGATATAGAGTTCAGTATAATATAATAATATGTAATTATTACGCTAGAATTAGTACTATAAACATTACAATGATACTTTGCTTGGTAATATTCTACCATATTTAGACTCAAAGTTATTAAAGCATTTCGCTTGTAACACAAAGCTTGAGCTTCAATAACTTTAATAGGTACATCATTTACCTACTTGATAAGAAAACAACTTTTTTTAACCTCAAGTGTAGCATATTCTTATCGGTTATGTTTAGGTAAATTATATATTTTTTATCAGCCGGCCGGCGTTAATGCGTGTACTAACTACTTACATAATGATAATAATAATAATTTATCAAATGATTCAAATACTTATTCTATATCTATGAAAGTCTATCTGATATTCTCTTGAATTGATTTGTACTCCTCGAACCAATTATAATACTCTTTTAAAAAATAGTAGTAGATACGTTGTACCGCTTGTTTGTTTTGTTTATCTGGTTCTCTTTTATCTAATGAATTGATATTGATAAAATTTGCCAGTAGCGATTATTGTTATTATTATCTTTCTTGGAAAAGGAATTTGAATAGATAATTCTGGTGTTCCCATGACATACCTACATGTTTCCTTATACAAATTTTTATTTATCAGAAATCAATATGAACATAATTTTGATATTGACTTATATCATAATTATATTCGGGGGTGATAATCTTGAATTAAGATAATTATTTGTTACTTTTATGAAAAACATTTTCACAAGCATTTACATTATTTACAATCTTCCAAACATGTGATATTAGTTGAAGAACGTACATAATTATATAGCTTCTATCTTCCCGAATCATTCACATTATTATTAACATAGAAAAGCTGCCAGTGATTTGAACGGATTGAGTAGCACAATACAAAGTCAGTCATCCACATGAAGGGCTATATACATATTGTGTGAATACGTATTTGTATTGACCATAGAAATATCCATAAATCTGATTGATTGGCTTTCGTTAAATGCCAATCACCGTATCTTACTCATAACATAAATGACGTCAGAACTTGGGATTTGGCCGTCGTAGACTTATCGACGATGCTCAGCGTCTGTCAAGATTGGATCGATGTTTATCCACGCTGTTCGAATACTGAACACACACGCTTAGGTCAATGAATGCCGAGTATTCTTTATAACTAATATCTTTTTTTTCTGTTGTACAGGATGTTTCGTTTCATCCTTTTAATTTCGGCTGTGAGCCTGGCCGTGGCTTACAAGAACCCGTACTATGCGGACGGCCGCACTACTATGGTGCATCTGTTCGAGTGGAAGTGGGATGACATCGCCGCCGAATGCGAGAGGTTCCTTGGACCTAGAGGATATGGTGGTATTCAAGTGAGTTGTTTTTGTAAACTGTCCCACTATTTCATATATAGGTACGCGTCTGAAAACATGCCTAAAAATCAAAATGCAATATTATTTTACCTTACAGTTCGTTTTGAATTCATATGCTCGTTCTATATCTTCATATTGTCTCTCTGTTTAGATTTCCCCTCCCAATGAGAACTTGGCTATCTGGTCCCGCAACCGTCCGTGGTGGGAACGCTACCAGCCCATCTCTTACCGTCTGGTAACCCGCTCTGGCAATGAAGAGCAATTCAGCAACATGGTGCGCAGATGTAACAACGCTGGTGTCAGGTTAGTAGACTATATTAGGCTTTAAGATTATCATACAGTATAGCAGAAGGCTCGACGAAAAAATACATATTACATTTTTCCTCAATGTGCTTTTTATAGCGCACTTTAAACGAGCTTTGGCATCCCGGTTCTGCGATAGGTTAAAACAAACGTTGGATTTTAACTAAGTCTGATCTATTTAAAACGTAGCTTATTTTACTTAAAATCATAACTTTATGACTAAATTAAACGGCTAAAATTGTGCATTATTGTATTAAGACAGTC
Organism: Euclidia mi; assembly: GCA_944739405.2. NCBI lineage: Eukaryota > Metazoa > Arthropoda > Insecta > Lepidoptera > Erebidae > Euclidia > Euclidia mi. Next base: position 52,626,261 of record OX123190.2, read on the forward strand.
TCAGTGGAAGTCTGACATATGCAGGGTTTTTGTATGTATGGTAGCTACATAAAATGCCTAGAAACTTTTTTCAAGAAGTCAAAGGATTATAAATATTCTAACTCTCCTGTGTTTAGGATCTACGTTGACGCAATCATCAACCACATGACGGGTACTTGGAACGAGAACGTTGGCACAGGCGGCAGCACCGCTAACTTCGGCCAGTGGCACTACCCCGCAGTACCTTACGGCAGGAATGACTTCAACTTTCCACATTGTGTCATCTCTGGCAACGATTACGCTTGCTGTGCTGATAGAGTAAGTTATTAGTGCATCTTCGCGGTTTAAGAATTTGGGAAAGGGAGTATTTTTTAAGGGAGTAGATTCCTCATACAGAACATCAACAAGTAAATGTGCAATTGTCGGGGTGATTGCTTTTTATCCTTTTGGTTTCTGTCTCAAATGATAGAGAAGAAGGTAAAACACAAAAGGTACTTATTGCATCGTGACACGTTTACTTTATCGTGGTATTTCTTTCCAGGTACGTAACTGCGAACTTTCTGGTCTGAAAGACTTGAACCAAGGCACTGAGTATGTCCGCGGTATGATTGTTGGTTACATGAACCATCTCATCAACTTGGGTGTTGCTGGATTCAGGTAAGAAGCAGTTACAAGAAAATATTGTAAAATTAGAACCTGAATTTCAATTTCTAATGGCATGTAATTCTTCTTCAGAATTGACGCTGCGAAGCACATGTGGCCTGCCGATCTCAGAGTCATCTACGACCGTCTAAGCAACTTGAACACCGCTCACGGCTTCCCCTCTGGCGCCCGCCCTTACATCTACCAAGAAGTCATTGACCTCGGCGGTGAAGCCATCAGCCGTGACGAATACACACCCATTGGTGCTGTGACTGAATTCAAATTTGGCATGGAACTTTCCAGAGCATTTTCGGGTGGAAATCAACTCAGATGGCTGTCTAACTGGGGAACTGCTTGGGGACTTCTTGCTTCAGGCGATTCTCTTACCTTTATTGACAACCATGACAACCAAAGAGGTCACGGTGCTGGTGGCAACATCCTTACTTACAAGTCGGCGAGGAGATATAAGGGAGCTATCGCGTTCATGTTGGCCCATCCTTACGGCTATCCTCAGCTGATGAGCAGTTTCGATTTCCATGATACTGAGGCTGGTCCTCCTATGGACGGTAGCGGCAACATTGTCTCTCCTTCTATTAACTCTGTAAGTATATTAAATGATTATTATACTATTGCTAGGCATTGCAGTTTGTATTGCAGTACATTTAAATATTAGCTGAATGATGATGGTTCCTGCAACAAGTGTTGTAGGTTCGATTCTTAATGGTGCAAAAATTTCAGTACATCAAAGAAGTTGCCATTTGTTCTATTTTGACACGAAGAAAATAATGATGATGACTGGATGAAATGACGATAAAATACTATTTTCTGGGACATAGGTCAGCGATAGGGGTCGTTCGTTAGTAAAAAAGTAGTGTTTTCGTGTCTTATCAGATATTGTATAGTTATTTGATGCATTATCAATCGCTTTAGCTACTTAAAGGTTGGAATTGACGTCACTAGATCAATATCGCGCTTTAGTAACAAAAATGAAAATAGCACTAAAATATTATTAAGTATAACGTATTGAATACAATCATAATTTATTTTTGTTTCATCCAAAACTTCATCACTTGAATAATAATAATATTGGAATCAATGACCTTTAAATCGAAGGCTATGAACAATTGATCATATTGATTTTCAAACATAGATATCTGTAGTACGAATAATTCTTTCAGATTAAGTTTCGTCTGATATCAATATAATACTGATATCAGAGCTAGTTCCTTATTACCATATGACTAACTGTATTCTATTGCATTGTAATCGGTACACCTGGTACAACCAATAATCATCTGACTTTCTGATTGCCCTGAACATTCAACAAACGATTTTGACCATTTGGCTTTTAAGGACAACTCTTGCGGTAACGGCTGGATCTGCGAGCACCGTTGGCGCCAGATCTACCAGATGGTTGCGTTCAGAAATGTCGCCGGCAACACCGCCGTCAATGACTGGTGGGACAACGGCGGCAACCAGATCGCCTTCTGCAGGGGAGGACAGGGCTTCGTTGCTTTCAACAATGACTACTGGGATCTCAACCAGACTCTCCAAGTGAGTACTCTGCAAATTTTTTTACGAAATTTATTCCAATTCGGGATCTTAGTATCAGCGGTTAATGCACAATTAAGCTCTACAGTAATTAAGAGCAATTCAACCCAGAATTTACAAAAATAATCATAGACATCTTAGTAGTTTAGTTTAGTTTTTAGGGACTACATCCATAGAATCGGATCGTCACATGGTTTATTTATTGAAGGAGCTAAATCGACAAACTTGACCGCATCATATGACGAAGTTTTTCAGTATGTTTCTAAGGAAGCGGGTATTGTGTATTTTTGTAAATATTTATCTATTTGTATAGATGTTTGCAAATGTTGGTTATTCCAAAACCGTTGCTGCATCTCACGTCATGTTTATCAAAACATTTTTATATAAAATCCTTTTCCTTCTAGACTTGTCTCCCAGCTGGTACCTACTGCGACGTGATCTCGGGTGAGAAGGTGAACAACAGATGTACTGGCAAGAGCATCAACGTTGGCAACGACGGACGTGCGAGCATCAGCCTAGGAGCCAACGACTACGACATGGTTCTGGCTATACACGTTGGAAGCGAAGTAAGTATACCTACTATAGAAAGTAGGGCGAGGATATGAATGACGAGGGTGGATATAGACTATGTGTTTATTTATTGAATTGGATCTTCAACAATGAACAACAATGTCACGGTAATATAATTTGACAGTATTGTAACTCGGCCGTCTTCGTCAGTTATATGCCTACAGACGCGCCGTATGCGAGCTGCGGCACGATCGCGGCTGTGTGAGCCTGTGTGTACTTTAGGCACAGTCTAATGTGTACTTTGCTCGAGGCGCGTAGGTATAACTCGAGTTTCGTGCGTTTGTATGGAGTTACAATACTGTTAGATATTATTACCGTGACAATGTGTTCTACTATAAGTAGAGATTATGCTAAAAGACAATTTACTATAACTGTACAGTAAAAGCATGGGAATTAAATAAAGAAAAAGACAGACAGACAGACAAACGAAATTTAAAAGGTTATTTATAACTTGGTATCATGTAACAATACGCACCTGAAAAAATATGGTTATTTTGAAATCACAGGCACAGACAATTTTACTATTTTTTTTTCTTTTACTTTAGATTTTCTGAATAGGTACTAATATTGTGTCTACTTTGTTACAGTCAAGACTGTGAAGATCTTCTCTTCTTACACCGGCAACCCATCGATGATCTAGTTTCAAATTAAAATTAAGAATAATCAATAATGCTCACTTCAACATTGCTTAGTAAAAACCGGACAAAAAAACTACTTAAAATAAATAAAAAATATATAAAAAAGGACAGTAAAAATATATAAAAAAGGACAGTAAAAATATTCTATCGTGTGATAATAATTTACTTGGCAAAGTTGAACATTTCCAAATAAATACTGCAGCTAAACTGAATGTTGAATTTATGTAAACAAACGGACGTTTAATGTAAACAAACTATAGCGCGTGGTTAATGTAAACAAATTATAACGTATCTGAATTATTACAGACTGATATTTATTTAAAAATATCGAATATATTCAGGGAGATTGTGTTATTAAAGTTGTAGATACTATATTGAAAAAATGAGGAGTGCTCTGTTTACATTAATTCTACATTAGGTTTGATTTTTAGATTATTATTATACTTTGTTTTCTTTTACACAATATACAATTTCAAACAAAATCAATTGTTTTAATTTCTTCTGAATATTTTGTTCTTGTAATATGCGTCTGAGACGGTGCGCTATTTGAGTTATATATCATACCTATACATACAGGGTGTCACAAGACCCATCACCAAGCCGAGGTCTACTCGTTTTGGACATCATGCCAAGTCATACTAACCAAAAATTATACCGGCGAAACGATTTTTTTAGGAGACTCATTGTTTAAACTTAAAGTAAAACTCGTGCGTGCATTTCCCGAAATAGCTTCTTATTCATGGGTGCATAGGATATCTATTGAGCAAAATGGCGGGGAATTGCATCGATTTTGTACGTAATTAGAAAAATTGCTTAGTGACTTTCTCAATATCTCCTGAACCAGTAATTTCCCAGATAAGAAATGATCGTAATGATTGGTACAATATGGGATTTCAGTTTACGTTAAGGGACTTTTTACACCCTGTATATAAACTAGCAATTGACCGCGGCTTCGCCTGCTTTAGACTTTCAATATTTATTTAACCTTTTCAATTGCATATTAAAATCCTTACTTTGTGGGTGCCTGCGTCGGAACATAACTCAGAGGTACGTGATTCAAAATGTCGAGTTCAAAAATCGATCCTCTCACACGAGAAAATTACGATACCTGGGTTATACAGGCTGAGGCTGTTCTAATCAAACAAAAGCTATGGAAATACATAGAAACTCCACCAGACGCTGGAACTGCGGTCGACAAAGAAGGAGATCATCATCATCATCAGCCTTTAACAGTCCACTGCTGGACTAGGCCTCTCCTTTGAAAGGAGGATTTGGCCTACTATACCAAGCTGGCCAAACGGGTTGGTATAGGGTTTGTATCAAGTTTTCCTTCTCTTACTGTGCCGTTCTCTGCATAATATGCTCCCTCTGTCGGCTCTTACGACACCCATGGGATGATATGGGGTGATGATATTCCGTATCCTTAATCCGTCACCACACGGACGATTTTGATAATCACTCCTTCTGAGCTCAAACAATTAAAAAATTGCGTTACGGCGAAAACATTGTGGAACAAATTAAAAGATACATACGCCAGTAAGGGACCTGAACGAAAGGCGTCTCTTCTTAAGCAGCTTATCCTAGCAAATCTAGACGGACACGATATACGAAATCACCTTTTAATTACTTTACATTACTTTAGTTATCATAAAAAGGCCGCGCTGTCCAAGTTACATGTTTTTAGCTTCAGTAGTTTGGGTTTTGCGATGATGTAAATAGTACATTATTCAGGCGCGGTCGCAGCCTGAAATTTTGGAGGGGGTCACTCACTACACTAATAAAAAATAGGTATCTGGATCGCCATTTATAGCGTAAATACTGGTAAAAATTTCGAAATACGTCGCCATTTTAAGGGATTGTGAGTGGTTGGGGGGAGTAGAGGGGAGGGTTCGGGTCCCCCCCCTCACCATTTTCACCCGCCGGAAATACTTGGTTCCTTTAGAAAAAATAAAAATTATATGCTCTCCAAACATCAGTGTGTATGGTGGTGCCAACTTCCACATTCTTCACACTAGTTTAATAAACTGAGGTTGACGGAGCCCTGCTACGCAGGGCTCCTAATTTCAGACTCACAGTCAAAAGGTTATTTTTTAACATAACCTATTTAGTTATTTCAATTACAGTCGCACCTAACCTAACCCTATAGGCACTCGAAAGCAAAGGAATGCTTTTTTTATGTTAATAGGCGGCAAACGAGCAGACGGATTGCCTGATGGTAAGCAATTACCGCCGCGCATGGACACAAGCAACACCACAGGACACAGGAGTCACAAGTGCGTTGCCGCCCCTTGGGGTTGGGAAAAGGGATAGGATGAGGAGTGGGATGAAGGAGAAGGAATAGGGGATAGGGCCTCCGGCACTCTCACTCACCGAACGAAACACAACAGTTTAAGCACTGTTACTTTACGTGCTGCACAAATTTGACATTAGCTGTCAATATCATCCATCCAAGATGGCGGGTTGCGTTTCGTTTCATGTGTTTGTCATAAAACCTAAAAATTACATTTGAAAAACTGTACTAAAGCATAAAAAATACGTTCCGTTTTGCATAATTGCCAAAGTATTTAAGAATTTTTGGAAATTGTTTAAAAATATTTAGAAGCAACTCCGGCAGCCAAAAATACTTAGAGGGGATTAAGACTAACTCCCTTAAGCCCCCTATACCACCAATACCCTCAAATTCAGGCGACTCGTTTTAAAATCCAACCCAAAATACTTATTATATTTGTAGTATTTTTAATTATACATGTAAATGTCTAAAAATCATTGATGTACATCAAATTTTACTTTATTAGCACATTTCTGTATAAAAATATTTAAAAAAAGCCTCCTGTAAAATTTAGTTTTTGTCGGTTGCGCTAAAATGGCGGGAAAGGCTCGATACTACTTACAATGACTTACCATTATTATAAAATTATCATTAAATGAAGAACTGTTCTTCAAATTAAATTATATGTAGTAAGTATTCGACAATTTAGTAATATTTTAATTTTTCCTCAATAACAAAACTTAACAAAAAGAATCACAATTCACAACTAAGTAGACAGCCTTTATCTTGAATCTTTACAATAAACCAACAAATTACATTATTAAAATATTGTTAAACAATCTTTATCATAACGACGCATATCGATTTTGCTAGGATTACCAAAACTACGTAGGTAGTTCGGTTCCTTGTTTCTAAACTAGATGTAATTTCCAAGTAATTTTGGCCATCGTACCTACGTACCTACTACCTAGTTCATAAAAACACCACTAGATAGAGTCAGCAAAGTATAAATTTATCGCTGTTAGGGGACAGCTAGAAATTTCCTTTTATTATTTGGCAAATTTTTGAGATTTTGCAATTTGAGCTTAGATTTTGGGGGGGGTCATGTCCCCTGTGACCCCCCCCTTCGGACCGCGCCTGACATTATTAGTGTAGAAAGCAATGATATCAGTGGACTGACTGTAAAAATCCTAAACGTCTTCGAAACGAGATCATGAAACCCACTCTAAGATATCCCAAAAATATGCCTTTACTGCTTGATAAATGATGGCATCGTATATTATTGTCTCCATTTTTCTCATTTTGTAGGGCCGACAGATAAGGCCAATATAGATACAGCCAACAGATATTGCCAATTTTGGGTTGTAAGAATCAAGTTCCAAAGGCAAGAGATTGATAGCAAGAGGGACCAATATAATTAGATGCAGGCTACTGACTTTTTGAAGTTATCGTCGTTACGGAGAGTCAATACCTTTAAATTACGGTCACTCACTTCTCTTACGCACTATGGTCTAATCCATGGAATTTACTGGTGCAGAGTATTCGTTTTGGCAGACCTGGGTGCAGACTTTACATTATAGTCTCTAGGTAGTCATCATCCTCATCATCCTCCTAGCGTTATCCCAGTCTCAACCTGTGGTCCGCTTTCTAGTCTAACCGGATTTGGCGGAATATTAGCTTTTCCACGGAGCGACTGCCTGTCTGACCTCCGTAACCCGAAGGGATAGCGATATTCCATGGTTTAGATTATTGTCAGTTTATTTTAGAGGTACTGACGCCCTATAACGACTGTCAAAGATCTTCATGACAGCCGGGACCGACGGCTTAACGTGCTCTCCGAGGCACGAGACAAGCGATAATTAACAATTCAATATATACATGATAGTCTCTAGGTAGTAAAGCTGTTAAATCTGGTAAGACTAGAAGGGGCCTCTGAGTTACTAGGTGTCTTGTATACCTTAGAGAATATGGATTATCTCATTATCGTCACATGGGGTGACGATAATGAGTTGTGTCTTATAAATCTATTGATTATATGGTCATCAATGGATATTTCTGCACACATATACTAAATAATCATACAAGAATTAAACGACGGCTAAATATTTGATCAATATGGATTTAATGTGATCGCGTAGATAAAAAAATTGGTGCGCTTCGGTGACAATTTAGTAAATTTCTGCATGAAAATTGGTGACCTAGTGGTAGCTACTTTATTCAAAATACCAGCAAAACAACTCTGTCTGATGTTTCTGCCTTTTAGCTTTTACACAATGTCGGCTCGTATTAAAAATATTTATAAAGGAGTACGAGGTGTATTTAATTAAATAACCACCTGGAAAACATTGGTTTTACTTTTGCTATCAGTGCATAAATATGTTTTTATGACTATATCAGCTATGTGTTTCAATTGCGAGTGCTGTGATGCAACCACCGAACTGCCACAATCTCATCACACCTTTGCAAGGGTTTTCTCTAATTGCACAACAATAAAAAAGTAATCAGTATCTTACTGATATTATCGAGTAAATTACTAGGTAGATACACGTATCTTATTTCAGAAACTAGGTACGTCACACCAAAGATTAATAACAAACATATTCTAGAAACATAAATATTCTTTACAATAAAACAATATTTCAACTGAATCTACTTGAGGTGAACGTTTACGGACGTTTCGCCAAATAAATCTTTCGCAAATCATTCTCTTCCCACGGGCTTTGCATTAGCCGTATAAACAACTGCGGTAGTAAATCGAAAATTATCACAAACACGCTGACGTTTTGTACCATAAGAGTATACTGGGCCAAAACAAATATTGAATACGCTAAATATACCCTGGTGAAATGTACTATAGTAATATACATGTTGGATAAATAAGAATATGTTGAATCGAAACCAAAAGTTATAACATCGTAAACTCTTTTCATACCTTTGCTTATTAACGTGTTCAAATAGTGATAGAGAGATTGAATTGAAATGAATGCTACTGTATTATGTATTTATGTTACCTAGCTAAGTTATAGCATGCAGCTGCACGTATTTGAGCGCCATGAAAGAAGGAAGAACCAAGAGCACACAATGCTAGTTTCTGAACATTACAGACACATTCGGCTTTTCTCTTATATGTGCTGTAGGGCCTTCCGTCTGGGTTATTCTTTTGATTTAATAACATGCAATAAGACCTCTTAAAACGTCGACTCATTATAAAGATATGCTCATTAAGATAAATTTAGATTTTGGTACTTTGCTAGATGGTGTGGCTAGATACAATAAACAAACTTTCATTTGGTGGCATTGTTATTGCCCTCTACAGATGAGCAGATTATCCGAACATAATTTTTATTATTGTCAAAGTTTACCCAGGTCTTAAGTAGTTTAATCTTCGTCTTCTGTAGATCGTTTTTTTTCCTACAAAAACCAAACGTACCTATATCAGCAAGCATTATTTATGACGGAATAAACGGTAAACACATTGCGAAATCCCTATTATGTGTGAATGAATTTCCGTAAATAAATTAATTTCATATTCAAATCTCTGTTGTTTACAAGAAATCGCTTACGACTCTACGACGACGGAAATTCTCCACCAACAACTAATATCAACGAATAAATAAATCTAAATGAATATATATTATGCTCCCATTCTTCTACATAGTTCAATAACATTAAAAGAATTTATTTATTAATATTATTGCTTATATTTTACTTTTGATCTATGACTTGAATGACGCTGGGACGTGCCAAGATGTTTACATACGCGTGTCAACTTTTTTCTTCAGCCAAATTTATTGTATGAATTTATGTTTTCTTTCAAATAATATATGGGACTAGAGGACGCCAGCAGATACGCCTGCATTTTCTTTAAATTTACCGAATTTTTCAGGAAATTCCTTCTTAGTGCACCCCTACAGTCCCCAAGGAACATACATGCCAAATTTCAGCTTCCTGCGCCCAATAGTTTCGGCTGTAGCGTGTCTGTCAGTCAGTCAGTAACGCAAGGATTTTATATATTAAGATTATGACTGATTCGTAGTCGGCAGTCAGCAGGTGGACAAAAAAATTGTTTTGGTATTACACACCCACACTTCGCCAGTTATATTTTGGTCCCAATGTAATAGGGGGCGACCTATTGTCGCCTACCAGGCACACTGCTAAGCGAGCGATAAGTAATTAACATATTTAAAACACACATAACTTCGAAAAGTCAGAGGTGTGTGCCCGGTGTACCTGGGGATCGAACCCGAGACCATCGCGTCGGCAGTCCGTTACGTAGGTACACCACCGGTCCATGCCACCGGGATATTAGGCGACAAAAGAAATATCTTCTTGAATATGCCTGATAAAATAGTTCAAATACCTATACAACATGGGCTTTCTTTCCAAAATATGAAATTATTCGTAAGGGGAAGAATGGAACACGGATTTATCACTGTTCCCTTAACGTGCATTTTCGTGTTTTCTGAGGTCTGCGAAGAAACGGCACCATACATTGTCATTTCTGTCATAATCAGATTATTGTCACCATTTCGCGTCAGTCACGTCGCACCAGATCGATCACGTGCGGCCACGATCGGTCGCTTGTACAGAAATGCACGTTTACGAGTTTTGTACGATTACTCTAAACTATTCTCTCTAATTGTTGTTTGAGTCTATTGCGTTGGTTGCTTAGTGTCTATATTCTTAACATGTAACATCTAAACTTTTTAGAGTTTACTTATATTCAGCTACTTTATAATGTCCAAACTTTATCTTAGTAAGTAGTAGAAACATCTAAATCTATATATATAAAAGCAAGTCGTGTTAGTTACACTATTTATAACTCAAGAACGGCCGAACCGATTTCGCTGAAAATTGGTGGGGAGGTAGCTCAGAACCAGGAAAAGCACATAGTTGGGTCAAAGGCAAAAAAGGCTAAACGAATAGGATACATTCTATATATCGCTTTCGAGATTTTCGGGACGCTGATTAATAATATGACATTTATTTAGTGATCCAAGATGGCGGACGTGAAATCAAAGATGGCGGATGAGAAAATTTTTAAAATCAATATGTGTATCGCTTTCGTAATTTTAAGGGGTGGGGAATCGAAATACAACATCTATTTCGTGATCAAAGATGGCGGATGGGAAATCACAGACGGCGGATGGGAAAATTTAAGAAAATCAATATTGGTATCGTCTGCGATGTTGAAACGGATAGGGAAATCCAAATACAACATCTGTTTCGTGATTCAAGATGGTGGATGGGAAATCAAAGATGGCGGATGGGAAAAATTTAAAAAATCAATTTGTGTATTGTCTCTGATGATTTAAGGGATGGAGAATCCAAATAAAACATCTGTTTCGTGATCAAAGATGGCGGATTGGAAATCAAAGATGGCGGACGGGATTTTTTTAAAAGTCGATATGGGTATCGTCTCCGATATTTTAAGGAATGGGGAATTCAGAAACACCATCTATTTCGTGATCAAAGATGGCGGATGGGATTTTTTTTAAAAATCAATGTCCGTATCGTCTCCGATGTTCAAAGGGAAGAGGAATCTAAATACAACATCTATTTCGTGATTCAAGATGGCGGATGGGCAATCAAATATGGTGGACGGGAAATTTAAAAAAATCAATATGGGTATCGTCTCTGATGATTTAAGAGATGGTGAATCCAAATACAACATCTATTTCGTGATCAAAGATGGCGGATAGGAAATCAAAGATGGCGGACGGGCTTTTTTTTTAAAGTCGTTATGGGTATCGTCTCCGATATTTTAAGGAATGGAGAATTCAATATTATATAAAAATCTATGTTTGTTTGTTAATCATTTATAGACTCTGAAATGATAAGAGATTAAGCGCTAAGTTAATGGTAACTTTGGAAAAGGGGCTTGGAAAAAAATTAAAATATAAAAACTCTTAAAAAGGCGATACGGAGTTTGCTGGGTCAGCTAGTAACGAATAAAGAAAGCAAAAGTTTCTTGTAAACTCTTATGAAAATCATAAAAGCCGGCCTTCGGTAGCGTTTTTCTTACTTATCGCACTTTCTATGCTTTATTAAGTTCTCGAAAGTGAACCGCCAGACAAAGTTGGAGTAGAATCTAGTCTTAAGCTAGAGCAACACCGGCAGCGGCATTTCACCTTTTTCACACCGCGAACTACAAATCTAACACACATCTGCTGCAAGTTTGGTGGTGGGTAGGCATTCGGTTGGTATGAGATACCACCCGAGTCGAACAATCGACGTAAAGTTCGCACTGAACGTGAAATAATTTCGACTGATTTGTAATAGGAGATTTGAAAAACACTATGAGTATGTTCAACCGAACAGATGTGTCGCGACACTAAACATCGCTAGTGACTTAGCAAATATGTGAATGAATTATCTGGTACTTCAGCATTCTACACTTTGGTCTACCAAAGCTTCGCTTAGCTCACATTGATTCTCGCTAGCCTAGCCCGCCTTAACGCTGCCGGTGTGTACTTCGGTTTAATACAGCTAGAACAGATATTGCCTGAGGGAGTTTTGGGACACCAGCTACCAAAGTCGGCACGTACAAGAAGTATTAGGTATCTAAGTAAATTTTATAGAGAACTTCGACTAAATCTTTCTGCTCCAAGAAATTCCGCTAATTTAGCTAGGTAAAGCTATTGGGGACCTGTGGTCGGTTTGTTGAGTAAATAATTTATTAGCATTCGTAAAGCTGGTTGATATTAATAAGTTAAAAGTGTCTATTTCAGAATATTGTAGTTTACAATACTGTAACTACAGTTTCAGTACTTTGAGTCTGAGTCTTGCGTTAGACCATACTCGAAAACTATGCGTAATAGTTGTGTATGAGTGTTGTTGACACTCTTGATTTTGAAATTACACGTAATAATTATGCAGTATGCAGTTGTTAAGCGATTGTATGAAGTGGCGGCCGTGGTAGCCGCCGTTTCATATTCGGGTGTAAAGGTCAATATTGTGATCCAAAAAAAACTTCTTTGTGACGCATAGTCCACATTATATTACAGGGAGGTGATACATCATCTTAATCAGCAGCCAGCCATAGTCCACTGCTGGATAGAGGCCTCTCCAATGGCACGTCACTGAGCTCGATTACGTGAATCATCAACATTGAAATCAAAAATAAAAAAACTATAAAGAAATATTTAACCTAGTTTACAGCAAAACTGAAACTGAAACAAACTTCTTACAAGTGTTTCTTCACAAAAACTTATGAGGGCAGACGTACAAGTTGTCCGGTTGCACACAAACTTTGGCTCATAAAATAAGTTTTACAAATGTCCGGGACATTTCATCGCTTCGAGGGATAGCTGGAAATCGTGTACAGTTTGTAAAACGACTAACGACCGCTCTGAGGTCGTTAGTCCTTTTACAATTTGTATAATATCATAGTACTTGTTTTGCATAGAGTGCAGTGGTTAAAGTGGTCGGCACATCGTTAGGACTGCGCCGAGTGTCTTATGTTCAAATCCCGTACGAGACAACACTGTGTTATTGACAAAAGTTTAATTGGAGTCTGGGTGTTCTGTGGTGTTCTGTTGATTGAATGTTTGAACAGAATTTCTGGAACATTCGTCTGGTACCTATGTAGGAAAAAAATTATGGCATTTATCTCATAGATTTTTAGTATTTTTTTATAAAATGAACAACTTACTGTTAAATTCGACCGTTCAATAGGGTCGGATTTAATGGGGGGGCAGGCGGGGCGATGGCCTCGGGGCCTCCACACAAGACATAAAAATATATTCAAACTTCTACGATAAAAGATTTTTTAAACATAATTTACTAAAACCACTTGCACATGAGAATGTTGTTCTTGAATAATAAAATTAAAATAACCGGTACCGCAGAACTGCAAAATCGTGAAAAATCTCACTGCAGAACTCAGTCTTCCAAAGTCATTCGCAAGATAATACAAATTTAGTCAAAGAATATGTTTATACGTTGCAATCAAATTAAGAGACTATCAATAGATTCTGGCCTTGTTTTTCTCAGACTATGGCTACACGCATACATTAATGTCCATTGAAAAAACGAAGCTAAGTGGAGAAAGCGCCAGTTTCTAAAAGCATGCAACGGAGCGCCTATACTAGCATGAGATATCGAAGCCTCATTTAGACTTAAGACTAAGTGATGAGTATGGGGAGTGAGTGCAACAGAGAGAAGTCACGGCTCAGATCGATCAAGTGCTGGCACTAGAGGCACAACAATTATAGTATTGGTGAAAAATCATAAAATTGACGTCAGTACAATCTAATTAATTGCTGAACGCAGATAAATCTTTCTGTGGAGACGAGGTAATCATTGGATCACCGTGAAACGGCAATTTTGTAGGTATTTTGATTAAATTTAAACCGGCGCCGGCGTGCAAACAAAAGAAACTCTCACGTCGATTTTTCTTTGCGAAGAACTTGTAAGTTCCAGGAGTCACGCATGGATCGCTCAATGAAATCTTAGCAAAGTTGTGAATTTATATGCTGCTGCAAAAAATTCGAAAATATTACAAATCCAGTTACCTAGCTAGCCATGGCAATGATATGGTTTATTTTGGATCCCTGAATAAAAAGGATATGAAAAAGACCAATCAAAGAACGCGCCTCTGCATCTTTCAACCGTGTACCACGACTGAATAGAACTTACCAGAAGCGTATATTGACATCTTATGAGACATGTAATCAAATGCTGATGCCGTAGTTCGGACCGCTGTTGACGCAAAATAGCCTTTCCCCGTCATCTTCGGGATGCACCAGGGATTCCGTCCTCAGTCCGTACCTATAAGGTCAGCGGGGTTTTCAAGTTCGTAAAGTGGCGAATTAATAATATTTATTATAAATATTAAAAAAAAAAAAACATTTATCTATTCAAATACATTTTACTTGCTGAAAGTAAATTTTTGAAAAAGTCCTCAGAAAATAGTTCGTTTTATTCGGAAAATAATTTGGGGCCTCTACACCGACGTTGTCCTGGGGCCTCCAGGCCCATAAATCCGGCCCTGGGCACACACCTCTGACTTCTCGAAGTTATGTGTGTATTAAAAATGTTAATTATCGCTCACTTAATAATGTGCTGGTTGATGGCATTGGGCTCGCCCCCTATTAGGTACATTGGGACCGAAACATTACTGGCGAAGTGTGGGTGTGTAATACACCTCTGCATACCCCTTCGGGAATAAAGGCGTGAAGTTATGTAAGTATAGTTTTACCATTATAAGGCAAAAGTCTAACACCAACATAGGTCCCCGACATCGGCAATCCTGCCATCAACCGAAGCGATAATTCAGCTCATCGTCGGCTAGTGTGATTGCGTCCATCAATCTGTCTGCAGACCGTAATGAATACGCCTTCACAGATCGTTCATTGTTCAGACTAATACGTGGCTGTAATTTTGAAACTAATTTAATTTACTTTGAGACAAACGGGCATCATAACATAACATAATATAATGTGATGTTGCTTTGAAAAAAACGGGCCGCTTAGCTTAGAAAAAAATCAGAAAATTTCTGTTTGTGTGAACTAGTTACCCGAAGACGACATGACCTGTCGAAACTACTGACAGAGGCCACACGGTCTCTCATAACGACCTTCTATACTATAGATTCAATAATACCGAAATAAATTAAATATAAAATAATACTTATTCAACTTGAAACTCAATCGACACACATGATAAATGTTTGAATTATTAATAATATAAACGGCTTAATTTTAAAAGGCTTAAGGATGTTTTATAAACTGAAGATACTTCAATGCTTCCGATATTTTTATCGGGACATGTAAAGATGGCTGACTTTTCGGTGGCATGTGCGCATTAAATTGTTAATTGTTACTTATCTTAAGGGGATTAAATACTCTTTAATGTTTGAACTTAACTGACCCTGGTCTAAGCCGTGAAATATCGCTATCCTTTTAGATGGAGGGGGTCAGACGTCAAGCGCTCTGTGGAAATACTGCCGGGTCCAGTTCGACTAGAAAACCTGACTCTGGCTTCTTAGTTGAATGTCTCGGATGTAACCAGGATAGCGCTGGGACGATGCTAATGTATACATGATTAGCTATCGTGATAAAGAGAGCTGCCTCCATAAGGCATGTGACCTGAGTAAATAGCAGGATTTGCGAATATTATCCGATAGACTTGACAGTCCGTCAGGTTTGAGGAATAACATTAATCTAAATCACAGATATACTCTTGACTATACATCTGTAGTGTCATAGATTTTTTTGTATCCAGACCTAAGCTTGATATTATGGCTTTCTTTTGTAAAAGAAATTCACGTCAAATAAAACTTCTTCAGGTTTTTCACAGTATAGTGTAGAATTATTCAAATAACCGCTTATGCAAGGAGGTCACATAAAAATGTTAAGCGGTAGATGATTTGAATAATCATATGTATAGAGCGACTTATCTGAATCCAACTATATTGTTAACCCTACTCGGTGAAAATGTATAGCTTATGGGCTTTACAAATATTATACTGGAAAATATCGGACTTGCAATAGGGTTTGAAATACACGGTATAATTTATTTCTTTTACTCGTATTGAAGTTATTTTTGTTGATAGTTGGTTTAGTTAGACATTATGATTTTGCAATGCCTTTGCAATTTGCGTGCATCGTACAAATCTCTTCTAACAGACTGTGTAATTAAAATTTAGATTATCGACAGATCTTAGAGGACTGTTAGCAAATGAATTTGAGTATTTATGCCTAGGAATGCAAATCACAAGGCTTTGAATGACAGGGCAATAAGAAGCTAACCAATAAACTAATGATTCCTATAATAAGCCAGGTAAATAAGAAGTACTGTAATGGTACCTGTTTTGTGACTAACGCGTGGGATGAACGTTGGTTTTGTCGAATTTCTTCTAAGAAAAAGCCATCAATGTTTTCGCATCTCAGAATTTTTTATTTTGTTTATAAATTAACGATTAAAGTGTTTGTAAAATTCACAAAGTCTTTTTTTCACGACGTATTGTGTTAGATATGAAGACCGAAATATATGTAGAACGGTATACGGATATACCATTTGATTCAAGCTCTAAAGTATAATTATGAAGTACAAAAGTATGTACTCATTACTGCAAAAGTCGTCTTCATACTAATTAGTCAATCATATTGACCATTCATACATCGTACGCGGCAACTAAGTAATTACATTTTAACGCCTTTCAGACCGCATTTCAATTTATGTGTATTTAACACGAAGTTTGCTATTAGTGTTGCCATCGGTGTATATTGTTAAATCTAAATTGTGTCTTGGTTTAAGTGCTTTTTGGCTGGAAAATAAATCTTCAGGTAACATCTCAGATTTTGCCTGAAAAAGTCTAGCTGATTATAACTACCTGTTATATCTTAATGGCGTCAAAAATCCCTTACAACGTAGGAATTCGTTAACAATAAAGCTCAAAAATACTCTTTGCTTGTCTTGTCAACCCGCAATCACATAACGAATCCACATTTATGGCACAAGCGTTAAATTCAGTACAAAAAATAAACCACGAAGCCTCTTATATATTGTCAATTATCTACGAATAAAGTACTCGTAGATTAAATCAATGTTAATTGATACGAGCCAACGTGTAAATACATCTCCTGAATTACAACGAAAATTACGAGTTCTAAGAATCAATTACGTTTATTTGGATAGCTGTGAGCTCTAAGTAATCTTTAACTACGGTATTCTACTTACGTTTACATACCTTTTTTTCTCATTGGCCTTACACAATTGGACCCTCCTCTCTCACCAACAAGATAATGTTATTAGTTTTCGAAAGCCCTGACCCCACCTCACCTAAAGGTGCTTTTTCTTAGAACAAATTAATTACAACTATTGATTGGTATATTTCAAGGCCGCGTAATTTATACCCATAGATATGTAGGCGTATCAATTTTATTCGTACTACATAGTACTAGAAGGCAATTTAAGAGAGTTTTGTTAGAGAAAATTAAATTTCGTTGTAATAAAATAATGTGGTGACTTGTTTCTGTAGAATTCAATTAACCAGGTATTCATAATGGAGAGCTACGTTTATTATCTGAAAAACATTTCGAAAATAATATTCTTACTGAAGCTCGTAACGAGTAATTGGGTTATCCAATCGATCGGAAAATGGCAGCCAAATTATGTTGCTGGAGTGACCAGTTCCTGAAAGCCTTACACATTTTATAAATCTTTTTTATTTTAATCATTGTCTCGAGTATGAAAACTAAAGAGATTAATCTTTGACTTTTGCCCGGTATCCACTTATTAGTCAATCAGATTTTACAGATATTAGCTTTTTAAAGACGACTGTAGTCCTATCAGGGAATATTAATATGCTCGGGTTATAGTTGTATCCAAATATGTCAGGTTACTCATTCTCCATTACTACCGTCAAAGATCTTCATCGCACTCAAAGCTCGCTTGGTAGAACAGACTGAAATATAATAAAAAAAATAATATGCCATAATATTCTAAGCGCCGTGCGTAGTACTCACCGTGTCGCAGTCTATACCTATTTGTATTGGTTAATCTTTGGAGCCATAGCTACTTTTTTTCTCTAGTTTTCCTTCTCCAGTTGAGCCGATATCCGAGGGGACATACTTAGCTACCTTATCCTGTCTGTCTTTCTTCCTTGCTGCAGATGGCTTTATTGCTTTGGTTTAACTTTTATATTGTCAAGAAAAAGAGACGTAACTGTAAAAATCGGGACGGTTACCACTTATAAACAGGTCCATCTCTCGTTCATCTGCCACTGCTAATGATATTTCGTATTTACGTTATTTTAGTGTGTGAACGTAAAGATTTTGTTTTATTTCCATCAAACAAGAATGCTTTATGATATATAGCTTTAAAAATGGAGGTCATCCATTAAACTCATGTCTATATCGCTGGCATTGCAAAATATTCATGTATTTATAGATCTAGTAAATTTCATAAGTAGGTATGTGTATGTATGTAAGAAAGTAAATCATCAATCCCTTTCGATGAGTCCAGCATCATTCAACTTAGGGCATTGATATCAATACAGCAGCAGTTCAATACCTACCAATAACGATATCTAATAAATGTATAACTGTTACATCGTACCAGTGTTAATTAATACATTCAGTAAAATGAGGTTTCATTTCTACTGCGCGAATTGATTTTTTGTTTAATAGAGTAATGGAATGCCCGTTTGCTTGAGTTGAATTGAATGCCATTGCCACATATTAAATACCTAATTGATTTAATTATTACAAATGGCATAGAAGTTACGATTGGTTTTGGGTATATTACTAGCTCCGGCTGCGTGAATTATACACGTACAGTTTACATCATCGATACATAAAATCGATTACACGTACAGTTTAGGTGATTTCCACCTTTATTGTATCACGCCTCATATCTGAAGTACACTAACAACTAACTGATGTGGTAGATTAAGCCCAATAATTGAACAACTCTGTCAGGATAATGTTACTCATTAAAATGAGACTAAAACATGTTTTCAAGAAATAGAATAAGAATAGAATAAAAGTTTACTGGTTGCAGTATTACAGCAACTTTGTATTAATTACAAAATAAACTATAATACCGAAAGCAAAAGGTTTAAGCGTTAGCTTGGGTCCCGGAGAGTTACCAAGCGCTGGTTTTCAGCTTAAAAACCTTTGACTCCCGTTTACAAAAGATATTAAAAGTGACACGAAACGTGTAACCCATTTAAAATCAAAAGAAAAACATGACGCGCCTAAACGGAGGCAAGTAGCGAAGCGAAAAGTCGTATCGTCCAACATGGTACCTGTATTGGACGACGACAGTGCCTGAAGCCAGAGGCCCGATTCCCATTTCTCCCACAGCCAGCAGGCGAGTACGCTCCGCAGTGTTGGCCGATGTATTGAGGAGTTTCGCCAATTATGTTTCGGTCCCAATGTGTAGGGGGCGAGCCTATTGTCATTTACCGGGCACATTACTACGCTAGCGATAATTAGCATTCATAATACCACACATAACTTCGAAAAGTCAGAGATGTGAGCCCACGGTACCTGGGGATCGAACCTGAGACCATCATCTCGGCAGTCCGTTACGTACTAGACTATCGCCGCTTTTTAAATGACAAAAGCTTTTAAGTTTATCTGGCTAAGAAATAAATTCATAAGTACTCCGAAGCCTACGTTAACTAAAGCGAGACGACGAATGTGAGCCTACGTCACCCAATCATATCGACGAAATTACCATATGATGTCACTGGCAAATGTTTACTACGTTATCGTCAAAAGCGCCAATGAGTACTTGTGTAGGCGGCAGAGCTTATTTAACGATATTTCCGTAACAAAAGATTTGATGGTAAAATGTGTACGCCTTTTATTTCCTACTGTCTCAACACTGATATTACACGAGCGTGCTACTGATGAGAGGATGACAAGATGGTACTCGAAAATATGCTCTATAAATATAATTTAAAAATTAAGTTCCCTTTCTGTCCTGTCTGTATGAACACGTCAAACGCAAAAACTACTGAACGGATTTTTGTACGGTTTACCAATAGATAGAATGATCCCTGAGGCAGGTTTGAGTGTGTAATTCAAGCGGAAAGAACCGCGGCTAAAGTCCAGTACGCAATAATTAGAGAAGTAAATTAGTTCAGCATAATCAGATACTGTAGATTGATTTAAAATATACTCGTAGTTGTAGCTATTGTTTTTAGTAATTAGGCAAGTGCAGTACACTTTAGTATTTAATTAGGAGAGTACTGTAGCTCAGTAAGTACAGTATTGGTTAGCACAAAAAGGTCGCAACATCAATCAATCAAGTAGAGTGGCTTCCATAATTAGAAAATAGGCCTCTTCCAATTGGCTATACCAGGTATACCGAATGTATTTAGTGAGAAGGATTTGTTTTTACCCGACTACGGCGAAGCCAAAAGGAAGGGTAATGTTTTTGGCAGTCTATGTATGTATGTAAGTATGTATGTATGTAAGTATGTATGTATGTTTGTATGTTCCACCGTAGCGCCTAAACTACTGAACCGATTTTAATAATTGGGGTGTCAATAGATTCGTAATAATGGCCCGGGTGACATAGGCTATGTAAATTTTATCTAAATGTTCTATTACGGAATATAATAATCATTACGTGTTTGGTATCAAAAGATAAGTTTTGGTGAGCACATTACAGATATGTACATATATTATACTTTTTTAGTGAAAATATAAGTTTTAAACGCGGTTGTGCTTAAAAGTAGCGTAGTTCCGACGCTTTGCGTTACCTATAGTTCTTTCTTTAAATATGTCAATGTAAAATATATTGTACGGTTAGTTTACATATAAGGCTCTAGCTTGAGCATTTCTGTACCTACTTATACTTTTCTGGATTTATATCCGAATGTGCTATTTTCTTATTAATGTAGTCGGGTTATAGTTTTTAAATTTATTATTTGTATATGTAAAACTCTTGCATTATTGACTGCCTGTCAGGCAAGCCGCAGCCAAAACTTTTGGGTGCAAAAGAGTGAAATTTGGCATGCATGAAGATCCTTGAGAATGTTTGGGGTGAATTAAGAGGGAATTTTCCGAAATTCCCACAAAAAAAAAGGTGGCATCCTCTAGTATTTTATAATAATTATTTTACAGAATTGCATGACACACAAGTCTCCAAACGCCGATATTTGTGTCGAAATATGGGATTATATGGGAGACAAGGGGTACCCTGCGTCTTCCTAATCCCGTGGGATTTTGGGCAAACCCTTCTTAGTGCTCCCATACATTTTCGCGCCCAGTAGCTTCTGATGTGCGTTGTCTGTCAGTCAGTCAGTAATGCAAGAATATATATTATTATACACATAAAATCTTCGAAAGGTACTAAATATATCGGTCATGAGAACAATTTTAAATATTCATCATCTTCATCAATTTCTAAATCTATGACGCAACGTGGGTGTCACGAGAGGCCACTTTACAATGATTAAGCGAATGAAGCAAAAACGGTTCAAGTATCACTTTAAGAATAATGCTGTATCAGATAAGTAGTGGAAAGAAAAATACAGATACTTTTGACTATTAAATCTTACTATTATCGAATAAATGTGTAGTATCTTATACCTACTAATATACGAGTTTGTTTGTTTGTTTGGCTGAACGCGATAATCTCAGGAACTGCTGGTGTGATTTGAAAAATTATTTCAGTGTTAGATAGCCCATTTATCGAGGAAGGCTATAGGCTATATAACATCACACTATAAGCGACGGGAGTCGAGCCTTAAATAACGCGGGTGTAACCGCGGGCATCCTCTAGTAATATGTATAGGTATAATAATATTATAAACGTAAAAGTAATTTTTAAAACAGTTTTACGGCTAAACAATTTGACAAACTTTTTAAAAAGGCACGAAATATTCTTCATTTCAAACCCAAAGAAATATATAGTCTGCTATTTATTCCCCAAAAAGCAGTGCTTATTAGTATCAATAAAATAAGAGCGTCTGAACGCTATACAATTCATAATCATAGATAAGTGCTGTGCTACTTGACTATTTATAGATTCTAAATGAGGTGCAGTACATTTAGCAGGATTTTAATGAAGTATCTAAGTAAGTACGATGTCGGGCTAATGGTATTGGTTCGGCGATACACCGAAACCGTAGGTAGGTTCTAGGCGATTTGGAAAAAATGGACTGTATTTAAAGGAAGAGGATGTAGGAAGAGGTGATTGTTAGTGGGTATAGGATATTTCAAGGATGGAGGGCACTTACCTTATACAGCAATCTTCTTCTTCTCAAAAGGACAGTCTCCTGGTGTTTTCGAGAATCCTGAAGCTGTTTGATTCACTACACTACACCATTCGTATCACTTTCACTCGCGAGCGGGTTTTCCTTGGTGGAAGCGGTAATAATCACATACAGCGGTGCAGCGCGGTACGATATAGCGGACACGTTCTCAGCGAGCGGAATGTTCTGGACAGTCACTCGCGTCGACGATCGCGGCGACCAATCAGGCGAAAGGCAGTGCCTCTTCCAGGGAGTGGGATAGAGGGAGCCGGAAATATGGTATCGCTCACACTTGTACGTGGAACGATTGATGTTGATGCGATTAGTTATAGATAGGAAGGTAGATGGCGCTACCATATCCCCCCGGCCCTAAAGGGTTGCCTTTAAAAAAAATAGAATTGAACTTAGCTATGTTGGGTGTACTACTGCATAACCCCTCAATAGGCTAAGACAGCGATATGACAATAAAACTAATCTAAATTAACTTTAGCGAAAACTACAAACGCAATAATAGCGAAAACTACTAACTAAATACTTAAACTAAGAGGTAGGTCCAACTTCAGGCTAGATCTCACTGAGTTGGAAGCGGACGCGAGTTGATCAGTGCCTCGACTTGTGCAAGGACAGTTAAAGGCTCTTCGTAAGCGAGGATCTGTTGACCTATAACTTTAAAGAGATGCGTTTTAATTACTTTGACCATGCTTGCCCAACATCCACCGAAATGTGGTGATGCTGGTGGAATAAACTTCTAGTCAATATGATCTATGGAAAGTTATTCCTATATAACCCGCGACGTGATTGAAACAAGTAGCGGGAACAAGTTCAATCAATTTACTAACGCGGTTGGCGACAAAAGTCTGCTAGCGGTGAAGAGAAGAACGAATCCAAGCGAGCACTACTTTGGAGTAGGAAAATGCGTGTATTTTATTAATGGGGTAGTGGGGCAAAACTGTGTCTTGAACCTTGCGGAGCAACTGAGACAGCAGAAGAGCCGCGCACAATTCCAGTCTCGCAACCGAAATGGTTTTAACAGGCGAGACCTTAGACTTGGCACAAACTAACTGCACCGAGTAGTTAGAACCTATGCGGACTTGCAGATATACGACTCCGCCGTAAACACGCTCGCTGGCGTCAGCGAAACCTATTAAGTTGACGGTACATCCATCTACCAACCCAAGATGACGCGGAATAGTAATATGATTGAGCGCGGTAAGCTCAATACAAAACTGGCCCCAAGCGGCGACAATATGTTCAGGGGGTGTTTCATCCCACTCACATTTTGATAGCCAAAGCTCCTTGATCAAGAGCTTGGCGTACAAAATTGTGGGAGCCACAAACCCATTATGTCCCAAAGTCGAGCCACTGTGGACAGCATAGTGCGCTTGGCGCACTTATCATCTGGCGGTGAGACGTCAAACCGAAAACTATCGCAGGATTTGTCCCAGCGTAAACCGAAAACCTTATGCGGTACAGACTTCTCAAACTCAATGTCTGGAGAAGCTTTATGAGAACCTGGTATGCATGCGAGAACCTCCTTAGAGTTGCTTGTCCATTTGACAAGATCAAACTGGCCTCGCTTGAAAAGCTGAATAAGCTCTTCACAAAGCGAAATTGCTAGCGGAGCGGGTATGACATTACAGGCAATGTCATCTATATACAAAGCGGATGTGTAGTATAGTATAGTGTAGCGTAGCGTAGCTTAGCATAGCATAGCGTAGCATAGCATAGCATAGCATAGCATAGCATAGCGTAGCATAGCGTAGCATAGCGTAGCATAGCGTAGCATAGCGTAGCATAGCGTAGCATAGCGTAGCATAGCGTAGCATAGCGTAGCATAGCGTAGCATAGCGTAGCATAGCGTAGCATAGCGTAGCATAGCGTAGCATAGCGTAGCATAGCGTAGCATAGCGTAGCATAGCGTAGCATAGCGTAGCATAGCGTAGCATAGCGTAGCATAGCGTAGCATAGCGTAGCATAGCGTAGCATAGCGTAGCATAGCGTAGCATAGCGTAGCATAGCGTAGCATAGCGTAGCATAGCGTAGCATAGCGTAGCATAGCGTAGCATAGCGTACACACAGTTTTAGCACCCACCTTGATCTCTTGAAGAGCAGAACAACAACAAGACGTAATACAATGAGAAGTATGTAACGTAGGTACGGTACCCATAATCACATACCCAAGTACCGTCTCAATAGCGGGCGGTAAATCATATCGCTCACTACGTACTATTTTAGTTAGTAGCAAGTGCGGAAATATTGAAGCTCCGATCAAAAGATCAATGCCTGCCGGATTCGCAAACTCTGCGTCGGCTAGCGGCAATGACTCGAGATGAGTGAGTGATGCTACGTCTACATTAGCGTTCGGCAATGCGTCCTTGATACGCTCCACGATAAGCGAAGAAATGTTAAAATTAATATTCCTATCAAAACGCGAATGTATTTTAATATCTACGGAACCCCTGCAATGCTTTTCTGATCCGCCTATCCCTTTGACGGTTGAGTTAGTATTTTTAAAGTTATTCCATAATCCGAGGCGTTTGAAGCATTCCGATGTTATTAGATTGGTCTGAGATGCGCTATCTAGCAGACAACGTACCATGTGCGGCGACCCATTAACATCATATACGATAACTTGCGCTGTCGCTAACAGTACCGTCTTAGACGCCGTACACTGCGTTTTGGCCCTGCGCGGATCATTATAGATGCGCGAGTGCCGTCCTCGCGTGCGCGTCGCCCGCGCAATGGATGTCGTACACAACGATACTTCGCCCTCAGACGCGGAAGGCGCAGCTACCGTGGTCTGCACCTGCGGCGTAAGTGTGTCAAGGTTAGCGGCTTGGCTTGACAACGGGTTATCTTTATCGAAATGTAACAGTGTATAGTGTCTTTGATTACATGAGCGACATCTCGTTCTACTAGAACAATTACTTGTTTTATGTTTTATGCTTAGGCAATTAATGCAAGCTTTGTTATCTTTTACGCATTTAAAACGAGCGGTTGCTTTCTGATTATCGAAGGCTGGACACTTATATAAATGGTCGTGCACTATATTACTGCACAGACATTTCTGTGAATTATTACTATTAGATTCCGAACATGTTACGTAAGATTGTGGATTAGGGACCGAGTTATTATTACTATTTCGCGATTTATTCAACCTTTGTTTGTAGTTGTTAGTGTTAGGCGGGCCAGGTGAACCAGACTGCGTATTATGAAATATTCGACACTGATCTTTGATGAACGAAATAAAACTATCTAGTGTAGGTATTTTATTATTGCGTTCCGTCATCTCGAATGCGCGAAATGTATCAGTGTCAAACTTTTTTAAAGCGAGTTGAAGCAACATAAAGTCGGAAAGATCTTCTAATTTTAAATTCCTAAGGGAATTAACCGCGGTAACGAAGTTATCAATAAACAGCTGGAAATTCGAGACAGACGCGTTGCCGGACAGTTTGAGATTTAAAGCTTGGTCAAAGTAGGTAGACGCTAGGACGCGCGTGTCCTGATATCTGTCAAGTAGTGACTGAAATATGACCTGATAATTCTCAGCACTGGGTGTGACACCTGCAAATACGGACTGGGCTTTCGGTGACAGTTTACCTATTAAATAGTACAACCTGTCAGCATCTGTCAGAGAACCATTATCGTGCACTGTAGACTTAAAACTCCCATAGAATAACGGCCAATTTCGTATATCTCCGTCAAACGACATAATCTCGATTGGCGGTAATCTCGGTTTGCGGGCAACGGGCTCTGCTGAACATTTACCCTCCAATTGCGATTGTATACGCTTAATAATACAATAAAGATCTTCGAATGAGGTATACGCCTGATAGTTCGGTTTTTCATCAGGATTGATAGAAAGTAATCTTGCGTTATAATCGTCTAACAACTTATGAAAATCTGTTCGAATACTATCTACTGTTATACAATAACTGAGAAATGCTTCGCTATTACTGTCAGACATAGATGCGGTTTTTGATCGTTCATAGATGTTTTGAATGCGCTCAAATAAAATATTGCGTTTTGCTTCTAAGATTGTCATCTCTTTGTCTTCCGACACGCGTGACTTCTTTTGTTGTGACATGCTTACGTAAGTATAAGCTAATGAAACCGAAACAAAATAAGAATATCTAATGTATCTATTATTTTACCTAAGTAGGCTAAGTAGGCAACACTTTAGAGCTGAGGAATTAAAAGTTGCTTGAAATATGAGATTTATAAGACAACTATGATAGTTCCAGAATTAATAATTTAATAAGTAGGTAGCTACATAAAAGTTTACCTACTGATGCGGGCGGAAATAACCATGTGACGGTTATGTGAATATATTAGGAGTATAGCTAGGTGCTATAACTGCCTAGGTATAGCGATATAACGTATAAAAACGTAAATGAATCCGGCTCGAAGGACCAAAAAAATGGTTCGGCGATACACCGAAACCGTAGGTAGGTTCTAGGCGATTTGGAAAAAATGGACTGTATTTAAAGGAAGAGGATGTAGGAAGAAGTGATTGTGAGTGGGTATAGGATATTTCAAGGTTGGAGGGCACTTACCTTATACGGCAATCTTCTTCTTCTCAGAAGGACAGTCTCCTGGTGTTTTCGAGAATCCTGAAGCTGTTTGATTCACTACACTACACCATTCGTTTCACTTTCACTCGCGAGCGGGTTTTCCTTGGTGGAAGCGGTAATAATCACATACAGCGGTGCGGCGCGGTACGATATAGCGGACACGTTCTCAGCGAGCGGAATGTTCTGGACAGTCACTCGCGTCGAAGATCGCGGCGACCAATCAGGCGAAAGGCAGTGCCTCTTCCAGGGAGTGGGATAGAGGGAGACGGAAATATGGTATCGCTCACACTTGTACGTGGAACGATTGATATTGATGCGATTAGTTATAGATAGGAAGGTAGATGGCGCTACCAGGTATTGTAAACTTGTGTTTAACGTACGTGCTATTATTTTAGTTTAATTATATAATTAGTATAAGTTATAACGTTCATTAGTATAATTCACAATATATAGTCTATACCTACTCGGCAGAAAGTTCTATACGTGTATAAATCTGTGAGTTAAATTATATTTGGAAATCACATTATTACAGACTTCAGATACCTATAGCATACTATAAAGTGACGGACCTGTAATGACCCCAATTAGCAAGTTTTAAAATCATAGAAAACTAAGAGTTGTCATCTCATCATCAGACTTGGCGAACAAAATTAGCTGTCATCGTGCCACTCATCATTATTTCAAGTAAACATTGGCATCTTTTATAACATCCCTTAAGTGCACGCTTTCAGAGGAGGGGTTGGTCCATGGAGAAGAATTCGGCAATTCCATGAAAACTCTTTAAAACATGTGAACTACGAGCATTTTACATTTACTTTCTATGGCGTTTGCATGCTATCCGCAACCACACAATCCAGCTTGTCGTCCAGTAATCCAATGCCTTAACCTTTTTACTTCAAACCCAAATTCATGAGTATAACCGTACAAAATACAACTGCATACAGAAACAACCATGTTATTACGACAAAACCCATTCTCATATTTCGCTACATGCATTCATGCGCCGCTGAAAAAGGGTTAAACAAATTATACGGCTCGGCAATCGTAATGTCAGCCGTTCCAACGTTTCAGCCATCATTAGTCGAGTTTTTGTCACAATGAGAGATAATTAACGAGTATACCATAATAAATTTCATTTAGAGCGCATTATTTGTTCGAAATAAATGAATTGAGCTACATTAAAGGATGAATATGCACCATTTAATGATATAAATGTGTTTATTTTGTTAAGTAACTCTATACCCATAAAATAAAACTGAATTTATTTATGCAAGACCAACAAATAAAAATAAAATTTTAAAATGGAATGATCTTCCTCCTCCCCTGCGTAGCCTGAAAACAGTACACACATTCCAAACTAAGTTTAAGCAAATATTATTACAAATACAAAGGTATTAGACATGTGTAGTAAATGACATTTTCATCATCTGTAGTATGTATGCAGAATGTATCCATTCTTTATTAGTTTTTAATATTGGCACAAAGACAACAATCACAATAATTGCTCCTTGATCACAATCAAGGAGCAATATTTGCTCCTTGATCACAATGGCCGACCGAACATACCATCTGTCAAATTTAACAAGACGTGACTGTTAAGCGTAAGGAAACGCATAAAAAATATATATTATTGTGATATCTGAACATTATTTTCAAGACATAAAAAAGTAAAAGCAAAATTTAAAGGGCGTCATGAAAATCCTCCACATCGCCATCAATTGGAAGCGTGCCCAGAATGCTGGCAGCATTGCCACGTTGTATGGTAATGCTGATCTTTTGTGCCAAATACAGGCCAGCATTCTGGTCACGCGAGGCGTCAACAAGTCTCTTTGAAAGATCTCTAAAAAGAGGTTTTGCACTTGGACCCCATGGTCCCAACGTTTCAACTTCAAACGGCTCAAATACATAATCCCCTACTAGATTTATGTATTTGCGCCTTTTGAGAGTCTCCGCTGAAGCAGCAGCAGCGCCCGCACAACCCGCTGTGCTAGGAAGATGAGATGGCGCAAGGGTGTCGACACATGTTGCGTCCCACACTAAAGGCCTACCCAGCTTCCATGGCAGTAAAGACATACCGTCTGGTCTCTTACCATCGTCGCGTGCCAAGCCCTGAGGTTCAAGTTGGGCTGGAACGCCAGCAGTGACAAGAGCCCGGCGAAGTATATCATTGAGGTTGGCGTATCGTGAAAAACGACCTGCGCTCGTGCTGCATGACAGACCATAGTGACCAAGGCTGTCGACAGCCTCTCCACAGTGACAGCGATGTGGAGAAACATATGGCGCACTTAAACGAAGGCAAGAAGCAATGCGGATAGTCGTATCGTCCAGCATGGTACTTATGTTGGACGATGGCAGTGCCTGAAGCCAAAGCCCTGACTCCCACTCTCCCACAGCCAGCAAACGAGCACGCTCTGCAGCATTGGACCACGTACTTAAGAGATTTTCTCGTACC
The DNA here is from genome assembly GCA_944739405.2 of Euclidia mi. NCBI lineage: Eukaryota > Metazoa > Arthropoda > Insecta > Lepidoptera > Erebidae > Euclidia > Euclidia mi. The sequence continues at coordinate 52,655,656 of OX123190.2, forward strand.
ACGCTGCAAAGCGGCCCGTCCCACTGCCTCTGAGAAGATGGGATTCGGGGTAACTCGGTGCTTGGACAAGCCATTCTCCAAGCATTCATGGCATCGGTCATACACGGCACCTCAGAATCGACCAGTGTGGGTGCTAAAATTTTCCTGGTCAATTCTTCAGTGCTGTGGACCGAGGATAGGAATGCTGGTAAGCTTACATCAGTAATTTTGCGAACGCCTAGGCCGCCCAGGCGTACAGGCAAAGACGCCTGTAGCCACACTCGGTCGTTCAGGGCCAGACTGAGAATTTTGCTTACAGTAATTTGTATAAGTTTGTCAATTTGTGCGAGTGCAGATGGGTTTTTCCAAAAAGGGGAAGATCGAAGAGCGTGTGTAAATTTAGGGACAAAAAGACAATACTTGATAATAGTAAAGGCCGAATGCATATTAATTTTGAGTAACCTGTCTGAAATATCACTAAAATTTTGATTTTTTTCCTGTATAAATGAATCGAAACCTTCGTCTAATATTGGGGACCCAAGGAGGCGAAGAGCACTTTTTTCAACGTGAGTAATATTTGGAGCCAGATGTTGAAATTTAGAAAGTATATCGGATTTGTCTAAGTTATCGTTAATAAAAATTTCGCATTTACTGGGATTAAGTTCTAGGCCAATGGATAAAAATTTCGACTTTAGAAGTGCCAGGTCTTGATAAACTATGGCTACATCACCTGCAAGGGTTCCATCATCCAGGTACCAGATGTTAAATTTTGATTTCAGCTCTTTGATAATTGGGTGAATGGCCAAGCTAAAGATTAGTGGTCCAAGCGGGTCGCCTTGTTGACAGCCAACGGCGGATTCCAAAACATTTTCCTTAATTATATCAATTTTGAAGGGTGCCTGTAACACTGCCAAAGAAAACTGAAAATTTCGGGTGTTTCTAATTTAGCTGGTGTCAACAAGGTGTCCCTATTAACCGAGTTAAAGGCATTCTTTAAGTCTACCTTCAGTATAACCTCACCCTTATTACAGCCAAGGTATGTTGACAGGGCATGTATGGCAGCCTCGCAGCCCCCTTTGGATCCAAAGCCAAGCTGCAGGGGCTGAAATTTGCAGCCCAAAAGTGTGTTGTGTGTGTGTGTACACCCAACGGCAATGGGACGAATGCCATCGTCTCGCTTTCTCAAGGCGCACAGATTGGCGCCATACAAAATATCGACGATGGCATTGTTAGTTATTTAAGTATAGGATTGTTTTAATTTATGTGTAAATAGCCACTTATAGTTAGTTTTAATTCAATTGTATTTAACCTTACACGAAAATAAATAGTGTTCATTTTCAAGATATTTAATTTATATTCTGTATATGTTTTTATTTTAGTGCATAGGGTTCCCACCAAGAACTTAGGGTCCCTTTTTTTTTGCGGGGGGAAATCCTCATGGACTACCTCCGCCTGGGGAAAGGCGGAGGGGCGTGCCGGACTCTTACCGGCTAAAACCACCCCGGTGTCTCCTCGCACGTGCGCGCGGGGCCGCGGGTATCGAAATTCTTCCGCAGCCCCACACTAGTGCTGACCGGGTCTTTCCGGGCCTCGTCTCCTGCACGGGGTAGTGAGGTGTTGAACTACCCCGTGCATCGCCTCAGAGGCGCGCGCCGACACCCACGCGCTTAGGGTCCCAAGCCAACCTCACCTGCAAGTGGTGCACCTGCCGATCAATGGACGAGGCTCTGGCAAACAAAATGTTGCAATAAGCGGCAATAGGCTCGCCACCTATTACGTGGGATCAAAACACTGACGAAAAGTAGGCATTTAATATGCCTCTGCCTACCCCTTAGGGGAAACAGGCGTGAGTCTATGTATGTATGTATGTTTTTATTAGGATTATTTAATCTATGTACACACATCAACAAAGTCTAGGGATATTTTATATTTCATCAAATATCTAAAAATCTATGAAGAATTTTCTGATACAGTAAATAGAAGAATCATAGATTATTTTAAGGTCTTTAATAAAAATAAAAAACATTCCGTGTTTTTTTTTGTTTTAAATAAAAAAATTAATTTTTTTAATCATCATGGAAAATTAGTATGATAACAACAAACATTTCTTCTTAAAAAACTATTAATTTTAATAAAAATGGAAAAAATATTGTAAAATCTAATCATTAATAATCAGTGTTGCCACCTCTTACATTGATTACACATCGACATCGATTGTTAATACTTAAAATTAAATTGTCAATGTCTTGCTGCGGTATGAGGTCCCATGTCCTTTGCAAGTGTTCGTAAAGTTGTTGTTCAGTCGTCAAATTTGGTGGAAAATCTCTCAAAGCTTTTCGTTGTAACATGTCCCAGGCATGCTCGATAGGATTTAAGTCGGGCGACTGTGCAGGCCAATCCAAAACTTGAATATCGTGCTCTCGGAGAGCGGTCGATACCAGCCGTGCCGTATGGCAAGGAGCATTATCGTGCATGAGTAGAAATTCATGGCCTATTTGAGTTCTGTGTGGGACAATAACGGGCTCTACTACCTCCTCGTGGTATTTTTGTGCAGTCATGCTGCCTTGGATCCAAACGAGTTGGGTTCGTCCGCCAAGACGAATTCCTGCCCACACCATGATTGTCCCGCCTTGGTATGGGTGGACCTCCTGAGGGTGCCGTAGACGGCTAACTCTCCCTGGAGCTCTCCAAACGCGTGTTCTTCGTGAATCCGGGTGAAACCCAAACCGGGACTCATCGGTGAACAGCACCAAAGACCATTGTTCGTCACTCCATGGTAAATGCTCCCGAGCCCACGAAAGCCGCCGACCGCGATTGCCACGTCGCAATGCTGAAACACGCAATGGTCTTCGAGCATGAAGATCAACTTCATGTAACCTTCTTCGCACGGTTTGGTCGCTTACCAGCAGCTGGTGGTCCTCCTGGAGCCTTTGCACTAGTTGCAGCGCTGTGATATTGGGTTGTCTTCTGGCGGTCATTTGGAGAAATCGATCCTGTCTCTGCGTAGTAACACGATATCTACCTGTGTGCTGTTCGGCCACATCTCCAGTACTGCGATAACGTGACCACAACCTTGATATCACATTTTGACTGGTATGTAGGGCCTCAGCAACGACGCGTTGAATTGCACCATTTTCTAACATGCCCACGGCTCGTAACATTTCATCTCGACTCAAATGACGACGTGACATGACTTTTAAAGTTCTTACGTCACGTTAAATTAAAAAAGAAAAACAATTAAAAACCCTTTTCATTAATAATTATAATAAAACAGTTTTAACTTTCTTTAATGTAACGAATTACTAGCAAATTTGCCGCCATATTTTGTTTATTATTTTGTTTTTTTTCTTTCCATGTTCAAATTTTGAAAATAGAATAAAAGAGGTTTTAATCTGTATATAAACTTTTTGTGGAAACTAACAAGGTTCTAAACTATAAACTCGTAAATAATTTAGGATTAAGATATCCCTAGACTTTGTTGATGTGTGTATGTACCTATATTTATTTGATATTTATATATTAATTCAGAGTGTATGTACTATTTATAATTAAATATATTTCATTTCAAAATCTGTACTTTATTGACGTTAAAGTTAATAAAAAAAATGTATACATGTTAGAAACAGATAACGCTGAATGTTTGTTAGATGATGGTATTTGGCCTGAGGTACAGGATTTGTTTTCTTTAATAATGGGTACGTATATCATAAAAAATATATATAATGGGTTATGATAGCCGATATATATGCTTCTTATGGTAATAGGTATAGGCAGATATTACCCCCCGCGTCACACAGTAGATATAAGCACAAACGTAATTAAGTGCAATACTCATTTGAATTTACTCCAAAAACATACTTTTAGCTCAGCCGGGAAGGTAAAAATTATTTGTTAAACTTCAATTATAACTATTTGGAAATGCATAGCCTCTATAAAATTAAAACAGTAGTAGAATCAAATCGACTTAGTTAAAACTTGAGCGAAATGTCTAGGTAAACATTTTCTTAGACTGAGACCTGCTGCAAATAGAACTTAGAATCGTAGAGGCTAGAATAAAATTGTGTCTGGCTTTATATTTGTAAATTTTCCTTTAAAACCAAGAAATCTTTTAAGTAAATAGTCTTAAATTATAAAGCAAATTTGACACAATCTGTGTCCAATTTTCTTTATCATCTTCTTAACATATAAAATCCTTGCGTTCCTGACTGACTGACAGACACGCTACAGCCAACACTATTGGGCGCAGGAAGCTGAAATTTGGCATGTATGTTCCTAGGGGACCGTAGGGGTGCACTAAGAAGGGATTTCCCGAAATACCCACGGGATCGGTCAAAACAGATAAATTTAAAAAATGTGCGGGCGTAGCTGCTGGCGTCTTCTAGTAATATATAAAATCCTTGCGTTACTGACTGACTGACAGACACGCTACAGCCGAAACTATTGGGCACAGGAAGCTGAAATTTGGCATATATGTTCCTTGGAGACTGTAGGGGTGCACTAAGAAGGGATTTCCAGAAATTCCCAATGGATCGGCCAAAATGGGTAAATTTAAAAAAAATGCATGCATAGCTGCTGGCGTCCTCTAGTAATTTTATATTTAAAGACTACTACTTAGCTCAAAGTCGTGGCCAGTGGAAAATCTTGACGGACGTGTACAGAAATACAATTGAAAGAAACTAAAGCATAAGCAGAAATATACAGCCAAATCTTTTACTTATACTTCCTTAATTATAACATTTCAATCTATAAGTTAATATAATGAATCTGAAGAGTTAGTTTGTTTGTTTGTTTGAATGCGCTAATCCCAGGGACTACTGGTCCGATTTGAATAATTATTTTTGAGGCTATATAACATCAAGCTATGAGCCACGAATGTGGAACAATAGCCCTAAATAAGGCGAGAGTAACCGCAGTTTCATCTAGTAACGTCATAATTAAACTCGAAAGCTAAATAAAAGAGCACTATTATTCGCCAACACATCAATTGTTTCGACTCGTTTGAATCTCTCTCCTCTTTTCATTTGCTAGCCAGTCGGCCACCAAGGCAGAGCGCTAAACAATGCCCGTCAGCGTTTTACAACACACCTACCGCTAACACCGCATTTTCAAGGCAAGAACAGTTTTATTTTATTTTAAAGAAGATATTTTACTAAGCAATCTTGCTTTTAAAACGGCCATTTTCAATATTCGATCCATACATGGATTTTGAGATTCGAGATTCGTGTTTGACATATTTTGTATGGAGCTTATGTCAAAAACGAATCTAAAATCTACAGATCTATCTATCGATCGGATATTGAATTCCGTAGGCTATCAGATGCATGTTTATTTTGAATTTAAGGCGAGGTTGCAGTACAGTGCGTAGCTCGACCTCACCCCCCGCAAAAACAAAAACACGGCGGTGGCGTCAGCGAGTGAGCGGGGGGAGGGGAAGGGGGGTTTCGTGTGTGCGTGTGCCACAGGGTAGCGTAAAAAAACCGTAGATGAGTTATGCGAACTTCAAAAGTGGCACATTAAAAACTGACAAATTCATGACAAACTTTTTTTTTCTAAATGTCTCATTTGGCTTTAGTCGCTCACGCGCTGCGGTCGGAAGCGCTCGCTCTTTTACTCACGTGTGTGTACGTTACATTTGAAAATGCCGTCGTGTGTAATGAGATTTTGCTAAAGTAGTTAAACTATAGTAGGAAAATGACTAAAAGTTATGGAATCACTTCTCATTCATGAGTATTACAATATTACGTTTTATTTTCAATTTATAATAAATTCAGTATCACAAATAATAGAGTGAATAAAAAATTGGCATTTAGCGAGTGTAAAAGAGAAGCAGTATTGTGCGTGTTCAAAGACTAAAAAACAAAGTATCCAGATGGGACATTCGTAATAATAAAATACTGATGTGTGTTTTTGTCAAGTAATAAAAGTGATTTGAGGCTGAATCAACACAATATATTATTATTATAGAAATACAAAATCATACGTAAGTTACAAACATTGACGGATGATCAAAGTCCATACACTTGTTCTTGTTTTTCTCTTTTTAGTATTAAACAACTAAGTAGATTGTACTGCACAGTTTTCGCTGCCGACCCACCGTACCCCTGGCAGTACCCCTGGGGGTATGGTGGGTCTTTCAAAGCTTAACCGTACTCCCAGATAATATTGTTGTGTAATTAGTTTATTAATTTCAGTTCGTTAATTTCAAGTTCTACTATTTTGTGGGATCATTCCCAGTATAGTAGTAGTATTGAACAATTCTATGATAGAACTGTCCTAATTCTATTAGCACAACTTGATGAGGAGAACAGAACTAATGGGATAAGTAATAGGAAATGTCCCAGTCTAGTTCTATGTATGTTTTTACAAGGGTATTCAATAGAACTACTGAGAATTATCCGTAGTGTCACGACATCGCGCTCATATATCCGAATAAATATGTTTTGTAGACGTTCATTTGTTTAATGTGTAAAACAAATGAACGTCTACAAAACAAATGAACGCCTACAAAACAAATGACTTACAGAAAGTAATCAGCTATCGATAGTGATTGCAGAAAACAGGTGCATGCGATTTTCAACCTAATTGACATTAGTCAGAATTTATAATTTTATTACCCTAATATTGCCAGAAAGCGAAAAAAAAACAAAAAAGAAGTTTGTCATGAATGGTCAATAAGGTCGAAAATCGCATGCACCTGTTTTTTACAATCACTATCGATAGCTGATCACTTTCTGGTAGTCATTTGTTTTGTAGACGTTCATTTGTTTTGTAGACGTTCAATTGTTTTGCAGACGTTCATTCGTTTAACACATTTTTATAAATACATATTTATTCGGATATGTGAGCGCGATGTTGTGACCCTACCCTTGTAAAACATACATAGAACTAGTGGAAAATTTCCTATAACTGTTTCCCATTAGTTCTATTCTTCTCATCAAGTTGTGCCAATAGAACTAGTGGGAAAAAAGTATCACTAGTTCTATCATAGAACTGTTCAATAGAACTAGTGGGAATGATTCGACAGCGCAAGGATGATGATGATGACGGGTCTTCAACAGTACCACAGATTATACCTATAATATACAAAGCATTATAACCATTAGCAGTAATACCTAAACGTTTTATTCTCTAATTTATCTCCTTGTTGCACTATATCATCGTACTAGCGCTTGTCTTCGCTTGTCTAAAAATACAAAAACGTAAGTAGTAAGTCATTATCATACGAGAGATAACACTGTTCAGTTTAATGTCCACGTAGCACGTTGGTATAACACTACGAGCATTTCAGCCAGGAGTACGGTTAAGCTTTAAAAGACCCACCATACCCCCAGGGGTATTGCCAGGGCTACGGTGGGTCCGCAGCGCACAGTTTTTATATTAACGTACTGTTTTAGGTTTCCATTGAATGAAATGTACTTTTTTAATAAATGTTATAAATAAATCACATCGACTTTTTATTTCCCTACCTTAAATGAATTAATCAAATTTACTTTGAGGCGAATTGAATTTACTCAAGACAGACAAAGTGATCATGTCGCATCTGAGTCAAATTATTGTTTGTGAAACGGTCAGCATGATGTCACAATGCGCTTCGGTCCAGAGAGTATATGTTTATCTCTATTTCGCGCTAGCGATTAGATGTGCTATCTCACTTACACTTCTTATCTAATTCTTAGCGTGTCGTTTTGACATATTTATATTATTGTGCGTACGCTTTTCGCGATGCGTGCCACTCGTAAGCTCCGTCATGTTACCTTGTCAGTAACCTGTCTACGGTTTCTTACTAGTATGTCTATGGTTTGAACGATTGAGTTTGGAATACGAATTACTTTGTACTTTTGCGAAAACGTACATGCGGGGGTGGAGGGGGATTTTGCGGAGCAACGACGTACGTCCGCCCTCAATCACGCCTAGACAGGCACTGATGAACGGCCGGCGAGCGATATAATGCCAACATTTTGACTATTTTTTTTTCTTGGAGAAAAATGATAACGAAATTACGAAATCTGTTTTTACCATTTATTTTAAAATAAAGAGCTGTTTCTATTGATAATACTTTCATATAAATTCATTATGGAATCTCTAAGCAGTACACGTTTAAAATTGTGATTTAGTGCCATGTTTGACATTTTTTTTTATCGAACCAATCATTCCAAATCGTGTTTCTATCTTTACGATTTACTAGAAGATATGTTCAACTTTCATACTTTAATTTTTATTCATTAAAAATATCATAGTTCATGGGACTTTCAGACGTTCAAAAATCTTAAAAAGTACTGCAACCTCGCCTTAATAATGTAAGAAGTCCTGCTATACTATTTTTCTGATTTTATAAACGCAAAAGTATGTGAAGATGGATAGATGCTTGTTACTGTTTCACGCAAAAAGTACTGACGGGTTTTAATGAACCTTTGTAGTTATATCTATACATATTATTTATTTATGCTGATATTCAACTGTAACTGATATTGTCAAATCTGGTAAAGACTAGTAAGCGGATCCTGGGTTACAAAGCCAGAAGTCTTGGATGTAGCTGGGATAACGCTTGGACGACGATGATCTATTCATATTATAAAAAATTATTTTTTAATAAAACCAAACCAACTTCAAAAAACACTAAGGAACTAAAAAACAAAAAATTATTGGTTTTGGAGCAAACATTTTTGGAGTCGGTGCAAGCAAAGTATTTCTGATCTGACTATACAACCTCCACACATTTTTATATAACTTTCGTTGTTGATAGAATAGGTAGTTTGTAATTTAGTAACTTTTGCGTAAGGGCTTGGCACCGAATTCAAAAATGTTTGCTCCAAAACCAATAATTTTTTGTTTTTTAGTTCCTTAGTGTTTTTTGAAGTTGGTTTGGTTTTATTAAAAAATAATTTTTATTTTTTGCTTTTTAGTGGTATACTAATAAAAAATAGTAATAGGTGGTACATAGGATAGTGTAGGTGGTACATGATGGGGAGGCCTTCCTTACGTGCCTCAATTCTGAAATGTAGACCTGTACCTTTCTGGCAATTTCAAGTATTTTTTGTTTTCAACTAAATAGCCTAAACACGTTCGTTTCAGTTCCATCATCAGATCTCGGAAATCATCCAATACCAAAGACAAAACAAACGAGCCTAAACACAATGATATTGCGTTATTGTATTACAAAGATCCCATGGCCACCTTCCTGCTCCATCATCAGAGTTTGGTAAACATTCAGCACTATAGTCCATGTAAAGACGCATCCAAAGAGCCCAAACTCAATGGCATTGCGTCTTTGTATTACAAAGATGCCATGGCCACCTTCCTGCTCCATCGTCAAACCCTGGAAAACATCCAGTACCAAAGTCCATGTAAAGACCAACAAACGACCCTAAACTCGAAGATATTGGGTTACCTTCCAGCTCTATCATTAGACCATGGAAATCATCCAGCATCAAAGTCTATGTAAAGACAACTCAAACGAGCCCAAACTCGATGGGATTGCGTAATTGTATTACAAATATCCCATGGCTACCTTCCTGCTCCATCATCAGAGTTTGGTGAACATTCAGCACTAAAGTCCATGTAAAGACGAATCAAACGAGCCCAAGCTCAATGGGATTGCGTCTTTGTATTACAAACATCCCATGGCAACCTTCCTGCTCCATCATCAGACCCTGCAAAACATCCAGTACCAAAGTCCAGTATAAAGACGAATTAAACGACCTTAACCTCGATGAAATTGGGTTATTGTATCACAAAGATCTCTTGGTTACCTTCCAACTCTATCATCAGGCGATGGAAATCATCTAGCATCAAAGTCCATGTAAAAGACGACTCAAACGAGCCCAAACTCGACGGCATTGGGTTGTTAGGGTCAAATCGCTTCAAGTGTGCTTATAAAATTTGAAGAGTTCCTTCGATTTCTCAGGATTCCATGATCAGATCCTGACCTGATGATCATGGGACCAACTAGGAGGTACACTCTTTCAATCAAAACAAGAATTTTCGAAATCGGTCCAGGCGTCTTAGAGAAATCGGGGAACATACATAAAAAAAAAAAGATTCCGACGAATTGTAAACCTCCTCCTTTTTTTGAAGTCGGTTAAAAATAAAGTCCCCTTCGCCTCCTGTCTGTCTGTATCATCGCGATAAACTGTAAACTACTGAATGGATTTCGGTACGATTTTCACTAATAGATAGTGTGATTCCTGAGGAATGTTGAGATGTATAGACGGCCGGTTGGCGTAGCGGGAGTGTAAGCGACTGCTACGTCGAAGGTCGCGGTTTCGATTCCCGCTCAAGTCAAACATTTGTGTGCATAAACATGGATGTTTGCCTTGGTCTGAGTGTTTCTATGTATAATATATTGTATGTATTTACAAAAAAAAGGATGTTTATCCATTATCTAGTGCCCATAGTACAAGCTCTCTGCTTAGTTTGGGACTAGATGGTGTTGTGTGAATGTGGTAGAATATTATTATTATTATTAATGGGTACCTAAATATCATTTTTTTTGGATTATGTAATTTAGATGGGCATGGCGATAGCCGATTGGATATACCAACAGACTGCCATGCAGAGGGTATCGGGTTCGAATCCACGGCGCGCACCAATGACTTTTCGGAGTTATGTGCGTATTGAATTGTTAATTATCGCTTGTCCCGTGCCTCGGAGAGCACGTTAAGCCGTCGGTCCCGGTTATCATGAAGATCTTTGACAGTCGTTACAGGGCGTCAGTCCCTTCAAAAATAAACTGACACTAGTCTTAACCATGGAATATCGCTATCTCTTCGGGTTGCGGAGGTCAGGCAGGCAGTCGCTCTGTGGAAAAGCTAATATTCAGCCAAATCCGGTTAGACAAGTAAGCGGACCCCAGATTGAAACTGGGATAACGCTAAGAGAAAGAAGAATTTAGATGGGCATGACGAGGAATTCTACCAGCGCTTCTGCTGCAAGATAGCCCATGGTGTCCGAGGCTATCGACGTCTTCTCCACAATGACATCGATGCGGAGAAACCCACGGAGCACCTGAACGCAGACAAGTGGCAATACGGAACGTCTCATCGTCCAACATGGTTCCTGTGTTGGACGATGGTAGTGCCTGAAGCCATAGACCGGATTCCCACTCTCCCACAGTCAGCAAGCGAGCACGCTCTATAACTTTAAGAGATGTATCCAAAAGACTTTTTCTTACTATGTTACAAAGCGGCGCGTCCCACTGTCTTTGTAAGAAAGTAAATCGTCAATCCCTTTTGATGAGTCAAGCATCATTCAACTTAGGGCATTGATATCAATAAAGCAGCAGTTGAATACCTACCAATAACGATATCTAATATTGGTATAACTGCCAATACGTTTCCTCGAAGTGAGTTAAAAAGGTAACTTTCTGTTACATCGTAACAGTGTTAATTAATACATTCAGCAAAATGAGGTTTCCTTTGTACTGTGCGAATTGATTTCTTGTTTAATAGAGTAATGGAATGCCCTTTTGCTTCAGTTGAATTGTATGCCATTGGCACATATTAAATACCTAATTGATTTAATTATTACAAATGGCATAGAAGTAACGACTGCTTTTAGATATATTACTAGAGTTAGCCTGCAGCTTCACCTGCGTGAATTATACACTTAAACCTTGCTCAGGAATCAAACTATATATTGGTGAAAACCGTACAAAAATCCGTTGGATAGTTTTGGAGTTCATACAAAAAGATAGAATATACTAATATACTTTACCTACTGATCTACATTTTTCTTGTGAATATTCGGAGTTAACAACTGCATCAAATAGTAATATGATTCTTTTAACATTCTATAAAAATTACGAAATTTCTCGTCATCCTTCTCATGCAGTGCTCTAGCAGCGACGAATGCTCTACAATTGATATTTTTTTTCGATGTACGGATGCACCCAGAATCTTCTTTTATATTTTAATTTATTCTTGAAACATAAATACAGAAGAACATTGTCTTCATCGCTAGAGACACTAGGGATCGTCGTACGAATTTTGTTCTTCAAATGACAAATAATACTCTCATTTGCGTAGCACCGTGTGCGGAATAGAGTACCATACAGTAGGCGATCATGGTTTGCATCTCAGTCCCGTAGCATTTGAATAGCTTCGTGAGAGAAGGGCCTTATACGTCTAACGTAAGACCAATCCCAACACTAGTTATGAATTATGACGTACCGCAAATTTGAACCAGCCAATGAGAATGCATTTTTGTAGCCCCCTTTCGCCCCGTAGGTATACCTCAAGCTTTGACAGAATTGTTTGTTTGTAGAAATGAAAACATTAGTTGTCTAGTAGGCTGGGTTGTCGTTGCTACTAGTACTTTATTCAAGATACAAGCAAAAAACAATTATGCTATGTTTCTGCCTTTTAGTTTTTACACAATGTCGGCTCGTATTAAAAATATTAATAGAGTACGAGATGTAGGTATTTTATTAAATAGTCATTTAAAAGTCGCCGCACCTTCACAATGTCATCAGACACTTGCAAGGTTTTTCCATAATTGCACAACAACAAAGAAAGGATCAGTATCTTATTGAAATTATCGAGTAAATTAGGTAGATACTTGTATCTTTCTTCAGAAACTACGTCATACCAAAGATAAATAACAAACATATTCTAGAAACATAAATATTTTTTACAATAAAACAATATTACAACTGAATCTACTTGAGGACGTTTACGGACGTTTCGCCAAATAAATCTTTCGCTAATTATTCTCTCCCCACGGGCTTTGCATTAGCCGTATAAACAACTGCGGTTGTAAATCGAAAAATTATCACAAACACGCTGACGTTTTGTACCATAAGAGTATACTGGGCCGAAACAAATATTGTATACGCTAAATATACCCTGGTGAAATGTGCCATAGTAATATATAGGAAAGCTTTTGTCATGTTGTATAAATAAGAATATGTTGAATCGAAACCAATAGTTATATCATCGTAAACTCTTTTCATACCTATGCTTATTAACGTGTTCAAATAGTGATAGAGAGATTGAATTGAAATGAATGCTACTGTATTATGTATTTATGTTATCAAGGTAAGCCATAGCTTGCAGCACGTATTTGAGCGCCAGGAAATATGGAAGAATCAAGAGCACACAATACTAGTTACTGAACATTACACACACATTCGGATTTTCTCTTATATGACAACTACTATAACTTAGATTCTGCTCTTTTGTTAGGTCGCTTGTATAGATACGCTAAACAAACTTTCATTTGCTGGCGTTATCATCGCACTCTACAGATTAGCAGATGTAGTTATCTTAACATCATTTTTATTATTGTCAAAGTTTACTCAGGTCTTAATCTTCGTCTTCTGTAGATCGTTTTTTCCTACAAAAAACCAAACGTACATTATATCACCAAGCATTGTTTATGACGGAATAAACGGTGAACATATTTATTGTGAAATCCCTATTATGTGTGAATGAATTTCCGTAAACAAATTAATTTCATATTCAAATCTCTGTTGCTTACAAGAAATCGCTCACAACTCTACGACGACGGAAATTCTCCACCAACAACTAACATCAACGAAAACATAAATCTAAATGAATATATGCTCCCATTCTTCTACATAGTTCAATAACATAAAAATATTTATTTATTAATATTATTGCTTATATTTTATTTTTGATGTATGACTTGAATGACGCTGGAACGTGCCAAGATGTTTATATACGCGTGTCAACTTTTTTGTTCAGCCAAATTTATTCTATGAATTTATGTTTTCTTTCAAATAATATATGGGTTTACGACTGATTCGTAGTCGAAAGTCTGCAGGTGGGTAAAAAAAAATGTTTTGGTTTTATTTGATAGTCACCGTATTTGGTATTTGACAATAAACAGCTGATAACGGCAGCAAAATTTAACACAATGCTCACAAATGAAATATCTTCTTGAATACGCTTGATAAAATAATTCAAATACAGAACATGGGCTTTCTTTCCAAAACTTAAAATTAGTCGTAAGGGAACAATGGAAGATGGATTTATCATTGTTTCCTTAACCCTTAAATTGGCAGGAGTACAAATACATGATTTTTGAGGAAAAAAATACATAATTAGGCTAGAATTACCTAAAAAAATATGAGAAAAATAGGAAAAAAATCAAAAAAATTCAGTTTTCTGAAAAACTTATGTTAGGTATATTGGACATTGCCAAATATGCTAAGATCAAAAATACGAAACATATGTGAAGTATACTGTACGTTGCCAAGTTCACGCACAAAATATTTTAATTGCGACTGAAAACAAATAAGTATATAATGTATTAAAATTATTTATTTATTGAGATGAAAATTGAAAAAAACAGACACTTGGCATCATCCTTTTATCATCCTTCTCAAAATATTTAATGCTTCTGATTGTGAATCAATAGATACAATGCTGCTTTCGGGGAACTTCAGTATTTCTTCAAGTCCGATATCCCGCAGTATCTCAAGACGAAAGTATTTGACCAGTGTGTGTTGGAAGTGTTGTTATATGGAACGGAGACTTGGCCTCTCACTATGGTCTCATTAGAAAGATGAAAGTCACTCAGAGGGCGATGGAGAGACCTATGCTCGGAGTTTCCCTGCGAGATCGAATCAAAAATGCGGAGATCCGCGGGCGAACCAAAGTCACCGACATGGGTCTCCGAATAGTCAGATTGAAGTGGCAGTGGGCAGAGCACATAGCCAAGAACCGATGGCCGTTGGAGCGGAAAGGTTCTGGAGCCACGGACCGGACATCGTAGAAGAGGTAGGCCCCCCGCAAGGTGGACTGACGATCTTGTTGGGATCACTGGCAGCGGTTGGACATCGGTGGCTCAGGATCGGTCCATGTGGAGAGCCTTGGGGGAGGCCTATGTCTAGTAGTGGCCGTCTTCGGCTGATATGATGATGAATGCTACTTTGATCCGAGTCACAATGTTCTTGGACACAATGTTCTTGGAACTTCCTGGTTTTCTATAGAAGAAGCATCACTAGAGAAATAATTTGCTCGTGCGTGAACGTATCAAACGCTAAAATAAAATAAAAAGCATTATAATTTCAAATTACTTTAAAAATTTATTAAATGTAATATTCTATGCTATTGGCAGTGTCCAGCCCGCTTCCCAAATACGGAAATCTATAATATTCCATGCAATTGGCAGTGTGAAGTATATTGGACAATATGATAGATGTGAAATTTACATTAATAATTTTGTAGTATTTTTGTGATTTTACCTAAAGACACGATAGACCATATCCCAAATATGTTTTATGATGCACAATAATATTATAAAAATCTCTATATATTATTAAAATTTACTGAATTTCTGACCTGTGTCGCGTTAGCTATTTGTTGCTTCGATGACATTTTGAATTTTGACAGGTTACAGCGTTGCCATGACGCTATAGAATTTTCTACAGTAAACTTGTTCTCATAGACTAATGATTGCTCTGCTCTACTAGACGGAGCCCTCATACTTGAAAAGTGAGGCAGAAAAAACCATGCCAGCTGGCATGGTTGAGCCTGTCACACTGACAGCCATATACCTATACACCAAATTAATTACGGAAATAATTTGCTGTACAATGCCAAGTTGCGCTTTCATCCTGAGTAAATATAACTCAGCAAAAAATAGGAAGGACTCTTGTATCAGATACTATATGTAAAATAAGAATAATTTTGATATTTCAACATAAAATTACAAAAAACCGAAAACGCCATTCAGTGTTGCGCTAGTACAAGAATCAACTTCCACACAATTGAGATTTTTATTATGTAAATCTATAGTTATTGTATTGCGTTATATTTTACTATTTATTTTATTTAAATAAATAAATAAATAATAATAATATTCTACCACATTCACACAACACCATCTAGTCCCAAACTAAGCAGAAGCTTGTACTATGGGTACTAGATAATGGATAAACATACATATATTCCTTTTTTTTTTTTGTAAATACATACATATTATCATTATTATTATTATTATTATTTATCTAACCTATACATATTGTTACGCCTTTTATCCCCGAAGGGGTAGGCAGAGGTGTATTTCTACTCCCACTTTTCGCCAGATATACTTTAGTCCCACGTAATAAGGGGCGAGCCTATTGCCGTACCGGGCACATTTCCAGACTCCGTGCTGCTACTGAGAATTTCATGACAGAAAAACCCAATAACACTGCCCGACCCAGGAATCGAACCCGGGACCTCCCGATCCCACGCGCACATTTATGCCGCGAGACCAACGAGGCAGTCATATAGGGTTTGATGTCGAGTTTTCCGTCTCTACGCAAATATGGTATTTGCATCGTGTTATCCCTTAGTCGCCTCTTACGTCACCCACGGGAAGATAGGGGGTGGTGACACTTGTATTCTATGCCGTCAACCAACCTAACCTATTTATTAAATATTTAACCTTTTTCTATATTATTTTATGTTTATACCTTTACAAATAAAGTGAAAATGTTAGTTGTTAGAAACTGAACATCTGTCCCAAGAAACATGGTTTACCTAATTATATGTGTCATTAAGTGTGTAAGATTATTGTTTTATTCAAAGTAGTTTTCACTACTATTCATGTTAAATTAATAATGTCTAACCAAATTTACATGGACTATTAGCATGGAAATAGAAAGCACTGTTTTGTAAACACCTCATTTTCTTTATGGTTATTTCTAATAATATTTGCAAAATAATATAAGTACATAAAACAAACCATCATAATAAAATGAGGCCTAATCATTGGATAATATACCCACCATTGTTCTCATAAAGGAACACTTACGCGGTACGCCTAACCTTTACACAAATATATTGATGCTTTTAATGGATTGTAGTTTATAAGATTTTTTTAACTGATTTTGAGACCAATAACTTATCCACTAGACCACAGGATAAAATATTTTCCCATTTACTCGGGTAACTGTTGAGAAGCTGACAACACAATTCATCACGCATGCGTCTTGATGCTTTTGTTTGACACACACTGTCATAATGAGTTGCCTCATTTACGGACGCATTTTTCTTAGGCAGCGCGGAGTCTAGTATAGCGAAGCGATACCAATCATTTGTCTAAGCTTGTTCTATTACAGTGTTACACGTATACAAACATAATTATGCGGCATAAGTAATATATAGACCTATAATTTTTGTTGTTGTGTATGTCCAGCCGGCTGGACAGCGTCCGTGTTTTCCGAGGTCTGCGAAGTAACGGCAACATACATGCTCATAATTCATATTATGTACTCCGATTTTTGCGCTTTTCGCTTCAGTGTCGCGTCGCACCAGATCGAACGCCCGCGGCTATGTGATCGACCGCATGCATAGAAATGCACCTTTACGAGTTATCGTACAGTTGTACGATAACTCTATAAATCTCTCTAAGTAATTCTAGTTTGAATCTATTACATTGGTTCCTTAGTGTCCACATTTAGACATCTTAGAAGTTTAGTTTAGTTTTTAGGGACTACATCCATAGAATCGGATCATCACATGGTTTATTTATTGAAGGAGCTAAATCGACAAACTTGAACGCATCATATGACGAAGTTTTTCAGTATGTTTCTAAGGAAGCGAGTATTGTGTATTTTTGTAAATGTTCATCTATTTGTATAGATGGTTGCAAATGTTGGTTATTCCAAAACCGTTGCTGCATCTCATGTCATGTTTATCAAATCATGTATTTATAAAATCCTTTTCCATCCAGACTTGTCTCCCAGCTGGTACCTACTGCGACGTGATCTCGGGCGAGAAGGTGAACAACAGATGTACTGGCAAGAGCATCAACGTTGGCAACGACGGACGTGCCAGCATCAGCCTAGGGGCCAACGACTACGACATGGTTCTGGCTATACACGTTGGAAGCGAAGTAAGTATACCTACTATAGAAAGTAGGGCGAGGATATGAATGACGAGAGTGGATATAGACTATGTGTTTATTTATTGAATTGGATCTTCAACAATGAACAACAATGTGCTACTATAAGTAGGGATTATGCGAAAAGACAATTTACTATAACTGTACGTAAAAGCATGGCAATTAAATAAAGAAAAAGACAGACGGACAGACAAACGAAAAGTTAAAAGGTTGTTTATAACTTGGTATCATGTAACACTACGCACCTGAAAAAACGTGGTTATTTTGAAATCACAGATATAGACAATTTTACTAAGTATATATTTTCTTTTACTTTAGATTTTCTGAATAATAATGTTGTGTCTTTTTTGTTACAGTCAAGACTTTGAAGATCTTTTCTTCTCACACCGGCAACCCATCGATGATCTAGTGTCAAATTAAAATTAAGAATAATCAATAAGGCTCACTTCAACATTGCTTAGTAAAAACCGCACAAAAAAACTACTTAAAATAAATAAAAAATATATAAAAAAGGACAGTAAAAATATTCTATCGCGTAATAATAATTTAGTTGGCAAAGTTGAACAATTTCCAAATAAATACTGCAGCTAAACTGAATGTTGAATTTATGTAAACAAACGGACGTTTAATGTAAACAAACTATAGCGCGTGGTGTGTAAACAAATTATAACGTATCTGAATTATTACAGACTGATATTTATTTAAAAATATCGAATATATTCAGGGAGATTGTGTTATTAAAGTTGTAAATACTGTGTTGAAAAATGAGGAGTGCTCTGTTTACATTAATTTTACATTAGGTTTGATTTTTAGATTATTATTATACTTTGTTTTCTTTTACACAATATACAATTTCAAACAAAATCAATTGTTTTAATTTCTTCTGAATATTTTGTTATTATTATATGCGTCTGAGACGGTGCGCTATTTGAGTTAAATATCATACCTATACATACAGGGTGTCACAAGACCCATCACCAAGCCGAGGTCTACTCGTTTTGGACATCATGCCAAGTCATACTAAGCAAAAATTATACCGGGGAAACGATTTTCTTAGGAGACTCATTGTTTAAACTTAAAGTAAAACTCGTGCGTGCAATTCCCGAAATACCTTCTTATTCATGGGTGCATAGGATATCTATTGAGCAAATTGGCGGGGAATTGCATCGATTTTGTACATAATTAGAAAAATTGCTTAGTGACTTTCTCAATATCTCCTGAACCAGTAATTTCCCACACACACAATATGGGATTTCAGTTTACGTTAAGGGACTTTTTACAACCTGTATATAAACTAGCAATTGACCGCGGCTTCGCCTGCTTTAGACTTTCAATATTTATTTAACCTTTTCAATTGCATATTAAAATCCTTACTTTGTGGGTGCCTGCGTCGCAACATAACTCAGAGGTAGGTGATTCAAAATGTTGAATTCAAAAATCGATCCTCTCACACGAGAAATTTACGATACCTGGGTTACACAGGCTGAGGCTGTTCTAATCAAACAAAAGCTATGGAAATACATAGAAACTCCACCAGACGCTGGAACTGCGGTCGACAAAGAAGGAGATCATCATCATCATCATCAGCCTTTAACAGTCCACTGCTGGACTAGGCCTCTCCTTTGAAAGGAGGGTTTGGCCTACTATACCAAGCTGGCCAAACGGGTTGGTATAGGGTTTGTATCAAGTTTTCCTTCTCTTACAGTGCTGTTCTCTGCATAATATGCTCCCTCTGTCGGCTCTTACGACACCCATGGGATGATATGGGGTGGTGACATTCCGTATTCTTAATCCGTCACCACACGGACGATTTTGATTATCGCTCCTTCTGAGCTCAAACAATTAAAAAATTGCGTTACGGCGAAAACATTGTGAGACAAATTAAAAGATACATACGCCAGTAAGGGACCTGCACGAAAGGCGTCTCTTCTTAAGCAGCTTATCCTAACAAATCTAGACGGACACGATATATGAAATCACCTTTTAATTACTTTACATTACTTTACTTATCATAAAAATAGTAGTTTGGGTTTTGCAATGATGTAAATAGTAGGTAAATTAATAGTGTAGAAAGCAATGACATCAGCGGACTGACTGTAAAAATCCTTAACGTCTTCGAAACGAGATCATGAAACCCAATCTAAGATATCCCAAATATATGCCTTTACTGCTTGATAAATGATAGCATCGTATATAATTGTCTCAATTTGCCTCATTTTGTAGGGCCGACAGATACGGCCAATACAGGTACAGCCAGCAGATATGGCCAATTTTGGGTTGTAAGAATCAAGTTCCAAAGGCAAGGGATTGATAGCAAGAGGGACCATTATAATTAGATGCAGGCTACTGACTTTTTGAAGTTATCGGCGAAAATTTAGTAAATTTCTGCATGAAAATTGGTGACCTAGTGGTAGCTACTTTATTAAAAATACCAGCAAAACCACTCTATCTGATCTGTTTCTGCCTTTTAGCTTTTACACAATGTCGGCTCGTATTAAAAATATGGTCGTATTATAAATAATATATAAAGGAGTACGAGATGTATTTAATTAAATAACCACTTAGAAGACATTTTATTTTTGCTATCAGTTCATAAATATTTTTTATATAAGCTATGTGTTTAAATTGCGAGTGCTGTGATGCAACCACCACACTGCCACAATCTCATCAGACATTTGCAAGGGTTTTCCCTAATAATACAACAATAAAAAAGTAATCAGTAGGTATCTTACTGATATTATCGAGTAAACTAGGTACTAGGTAGTACACGTATCTTATTTCAGAAACTAGGTACGTCACACCAAAGATTAATAACAAACATATTCTAGAAACATAAATATTCTTTACAATAAAACAATATTTCAACTGAATCTACTTGAGGTGAACGTTTACGGACGTTTCGCCAAATAAATCTTTCGCAAATCATTCTCTTCCCACGGGCTTTGCATTAGCCGTATAAACAACTGCGGTAGTAAATCGAAAATTATCACAAACACGCTGACGTTTTGTACCATAAGAGTATACTGGGCCAAAACAAATATTGAATACGCTAAATATACCCTGGTGAAATGTACTATAGTAATATACATGTTGGATAAATAAGAATATATTGAATCGAAACCAAAAGTTATAACATCGTAAACTCTTTTCATACCTTTGCTTATTAACGTGTTCAAATAGTGATAGAGAGATTGAATTGAAATGAATGCTACTGTATTATGTATTTATGTTACCTAGCTAAGTTATAGCATGCAGCTGCACGTATTTGAGCGCCATGAAAGAAGGAAGAACCAAGAGCACACAATGCTAGTTTCTGAACATTACAGACACATTCGGCTTTTCTCTTATATGTGCTGTAGGGCCTTCCGTCTGGGTTATTCTTTTGATTTAATAACATGCAATAAGACCTCTTAAAACGTCGACTCATTATAAAGATATGCTCATTAAGATAAATTTAGATTTTGGTACTTTGCTAGATGGTGTGGCTAGATACAATAAACAAACTTTCATTTGGTGGCATTGTTATTGCCCTCTACAGATGAGCAGATTATCCGAACATAATTTTTATTATTGTCAAAGTTTACCCAGGTCTTAAGTAGTTTAATCTTCGTCTTCTGTAGATCGTTTTTTTTCCTACAAAAACCAAACGTACCTATATCAGCAAGCATTATTTATGACGGAATAAACGGTAAACACATTGTGAAATCCCTATTATGTGTGAATGAATTTCCGTAAATAAATTAATTTCATATTCAAATCTCTGTTGTTTACAAGAAATCGCTTACGACTCTACGACGACGGAAATTCTCCACCAACAACTAACATCAACGAATAAATAAATCTAAATGAATATATATTATGCTCCCATTCTTCTACATAGTTCAATAACATTAAAAGAATTTATTTATTAATATTATTGCTTATATTTTACTTTTGATCTATGACTTGAATGACGCTGGGACGTGCCAAGATGTTTACATACGCGTGTCAACTTTTTTCTTCAGCCAAATTTATTGTATGAATTTATGTTTTCTTTCAAATAATATATGGGACTAGAGGACGCCAGCAGATACGCCTGCATTTTCTTTAAATTTACCGAATTTTTCAGGAAATTCCTTCTTAGTGCACCCCTACAGTCCCCAAGGAACATACATGCCAAATTTCAGCTTCCTGCGCCCAATAGTTTCGGCTGTAGCGTGTCTGTCAGTCAGTCAGTAACGCAAGGATTTTATATATTAAGATTATGACTGATTCGTAGTCGGCAGTCAGCAGGTGGACAAAAAAATTGTTTTGGTATTACACACCCACACTTCGCCAGTTATATTTTGGTCCCAATGTAATAGGGGGCGACCTATTGCCGCCTACCAGGCACACTGCTAAGCGAGCGATAAGTAATTAACATATTTAAAACACACATAACTTCGAAAAGTCAGAGGTGTGTGCCCGGGGTACCTGGGGATCGAACCCGAGACCATCGCGTCGGCAGTCCGTTACGTAGGTACACCACCGGTCCATGCCACCGGGATATTAGGCGACAAAAGAAATATCTTCTTGAATATGCCTGATAAAATAGTTCAAATACCTATACAACATGGGCAATAATTCTGATAATTCGGATATTTAAAAATTTTTAATTCGGATAATTAAAAATTCGGATAATTCTTTCCAAAATATGAAATTATTCGTAAGGGGAAGAATGGAACACGGATTTATCACTGTTCCCTTAACGTGCATTTTCGTGTTTTCTGAGGTCTGCGAAGAAACGGCACCATACATTGTCATTTCTGTCATAATCAGATTATTGTCACCATTTCGCGTCAGTCACGTCGCACCAGATCGATCACGTGCGGCCACGATCGGTCGCTTGTACAGAAATGCACGTTTACGAGTTTTGTACGATTACTCTAAACTATTCTCTCTAATTGTTGTTTGAGTCTATTGCGTTGGTTGCTTAGTGTCTATATTCTTAACATGTAACATCTAAACTTTTTAGAGTTTACGTATATTCAGCTACTTTATAATGTCCAAACTTTATCTTAGTAAGTAGTAGAAACATCTAAATCTATATATATAAAAGCAAGTCGTGTTAGTTACACTATTTATAACTCAAGAACGGCCGAACCGATTTCGCTGAAAATTGGTGGGGAGGTAGCTCAGAACCAGGAAAAACACATAGTTGGGTCAAAGGCAAAAAAGGCTAAACGAATAGGATACATTCTATATATCGTTTTCGAGATTTTCGGGACGCTGACATTTATTTAGTGATCCAAGATGGCGGACGTGAAATCAAAGATGGCGGATGAGAAAATTTTTAAAATCAATATGTGTATCGCTTTCGTAATTTTAAGGGGTGGGGAATCGAAATACAACATCTATTTCGTGATCAAAGATGGCGGATGGGAAATCACAGATGGCGGATGGGAAAATTTAAGAAAATCAATATTGGTATCGTCTGCGATGTTGAAACGGATAGGGAAATCCAAATACAACATCTGTTTCGTGATTCAAGATGGTGGATGGGAAATCAAAGATGGCGGATGAGAAAAATTTTAAAAATCAATTTGTGTATCGTCTCTGATGATTTAAGGGATGGAGAATCCAAATAAAACATCTGTTTCGTGATCAAAGATGGCGGATTGGAAATCAAAGATGGTGGACGGGATTTTTTTAAAAGTCGATATGGGTATCGTCTCCGATATTTTAAGGAATGGGAAATTCAGAAACACCATCTATTTCGTGATCAAAGATGGCGGATGGGATTTTTTTTAAAAATCAATGTGGGTATCGTCTCCGATGTTCAAAGGGAAGAGGAATCTAAATACAACATCTATTTCGTGATTCAAGATGGCGGATGGGCAATCAAATATGGTGGACGGGAAATTTAAAAAAAACAATATGGGTATCGTCTCTGATGATTTAAGAGATGGTGAATCCAAATACAACATCTATTTCGTGATCAAAGATGGCGGATAGGAAATCAAAGATGGCGGACGGGCTTTTTTTTAAAAGTCGTTATGGGTATCGTCTCCGATATTTTAAGGAATGGAGAATTCAAAAATTATATAAAAATCTATGTTTGTTTGTTAATCATTTATAGACTCTGAAATGACTGACTCACACATAACTTCGAAAAGTCAGAGGTGTGTGCCCGGGGTACCTGGGGATCGAACCCGAGACCATCGTCTCGGCAGTCCGCTACTTAGGTACACCACTGGTCCATGCCAGCGGGCTATTCAGCGACTAAAGAAATATCTTCTTGAATATGACTGATAAAATAATTCAAATACAGAACATGGGCTTTCTTTCGAAAATATGAAATTATTCGTAAGGGAAGAATGGAACACGGATTTATCATTGTTCCCTTAACGTGAATTTCCGTGTTTTCTGAGGTCTGCGAAGAAACGGCACCATACATTGCCATTTCTGTCACTGTTACTCAGATTATTGTCACCATTTCGCGTCAGTCGCGTCGCACCAGATTGATCACGTGCGGCCACAATCGGTCGCATGTACAGAAATGCACCGGTTTACGACTAAATTTGTACGATTACTCTAAACTAAACTATTTTCGTTGGTTGCTTAGTGTCTATATTTTTTAACATGTAGTCGTACATTTTAAGATATAGGCCAACAGTCTTAGTAAAGCTTTTATCGTTTACGTATATTCAGCTACTTTATAATGTCCAAACTTTATCTTAGTAAGTAGTAGAAACATCTAAATAACGAATGAAGAAAGCAAAAGTTTCTTGTAAACTCTGATGAAAATCAGAAAAGCCTTCGGTAGCGTTGTTCTTACTTATCGCACTTTCTATGCTTTATTAAGTTCTCGAAAGTGAACCGCCAGACAAAGTTGGAGTATAACCTAGTCTTAAGCTAGAGCCTCACCGGCAGCGGCTTTTCACCTCTTTCACAACATGAACTACATATCCAAGTGTAGCGAAGCACTTGCTAATTGTGCGGCGGTAGGTACGTAGAACTGGGTTCCCTATCCATTTGCATAAGATTTTAAGACCTAATATAACTGAGCATAATTTTGTTTGGCATAATTATATTTTCGCATAATATAATTACGCATAACAGCTTACACATAATTTTTTAAGCATAATTTCTCTAACCATAATAATGATAAAGCATAATATTCTAAAGCATAAATTTATTAAGCATAAAGTTCTAAAGCATAACTTTTTTAAGCATAATATCCTAAAGCATAAAATCTTAAAGCATAAAATCCTAAAGCATAAAATCCTAAAGCATAAAATCCTAAAGCATAAAATCCTAAAGCATAAAATCCTAAAGCATACATTTATTTACGCATAATGATTACAATACAATACAAATTGGATATAATAACTTTGGCAATGTATCTTTGGCATATTTTTCGCTGTAGGAAGCATGAAGCAAGCAAGCGTGCAGCATGCAAGCAAGCGTGCAGTATGCAAGCAAGCGTGCAGCATGCAAGCAAGCGTGCAGCATGCAAGCAAGCGTGCAGCATGCAAGCAAGCGTGCAGCATGCAAGCAAGCGTGCAGCATGCAAGCAAGCGTGCAGCATGCAAGCAAGCGTCCAGCATGCAAGCAAGCGTGCAGCATGCAAGCAAGCGTCCAGCATGCAAGCAAGCGTGCAGCATGCAAGCAAGCGTGCAGCATGCAAGCAAGCGTGCAGCATGCAAGCAAGCGTGCAGCATGCAAGCAAGCGTGCAGCATGCAAGCAAGCGTGCAGCATGCAAGCAAGCATGCAGCAAGCATGCAGCATAAAAGTAAGCATGCAGCATGCAGCATTCAAGCGAGCATGCAACATGCAGCAGGCAGGGCTTCTGTCACGGCACCGGCGCTGCGGGCCTCCGGCGGCCCCACGCGCCTACGCGATTTTAAATAACACTCTAGGGGTAGGACAAACAAGACTACGCGGAGTCGGTTTTGCAGCAATTCGGTTCTGTCACTAACTTTTGTTGCACAGCATATAAATTTTTTACAAGTTAAATATATAATTATATAAATATTATGCTAATAGTCATTAGGCCTACTAACGTTATGCTAATAGTCATTAGGCCTACTAACGTTATGCTAATGGTCATTAGGCCTACTAACGTTATGCTAATAGTCATTAGGCCTACTAACGTTATGCAAATCAAATTTATGCCAAAACAAATTAGTCTTTAAGATGATTATGCCAACATAAAATGTATGCCTAAAAAAAATATGCCGAAGTATTATTATGCCAAAACAAATTGTGCCAAAATCGTTATGCCGAAGTATATTAGGACAAAGAACATTATGCAAAAAGAAGGGATCCCGTAGAACTGATAGGTACTTCAGCGACTGATCTATCGGTATTAACATTCGGTTGGTATGAGAAACCAAACGCGTCGAACAGTCGACGTAAGGTTCGGCTCCGCACTGAACGCGTCATAATTTCGTGTGATTATATATTTATAGGAGATTTAAATATGAGGACCTTAAGGAGATTTCAAAAACACATACCTACGCTAGCAACTAAGCAATGTTATTTCAGAATATACAAAGTTAAAATAATAAACAAGATTTACTTGAAGTCTTTATTACGCAAAATTCATCGTTTGCAGCATTGGGCATTTCAGAGACTTGGCTAACGCAAGATAAGCTAGATTTGATTAAATTTAGTGGATACAAAATAGCATCATCCTACTGCCGAAACACTCGCACAGGCGGAAGCGTTTGTATATTAGTTAAAGAACATATAAATTACATTCACCGAAGTGATATAACAGACATGTCACTAGAATATACTATAGAGTTATGTGCTATTGAACTTCTGGAAGAAAACTTATTAATAATTACTATGTATTGGAATAGAAGAGAGGAAGAAGTATTCTATCAACAATTAGGTAAAATTTTAAAATATATTAACAAAAAATACTCAAAACTTAATATAATTTTGGGAGGTGATTTTAATATGAATATCCTTTCGGATGAATTAAAACCTAAACAGTTTTTAAATCTTATGCAGAAATACAAATTATCACAACACATTCAAGCACCTACACGTATTACACCAACCACCTCAACATGTCTTGACCTTATATTCACAAATTTCAAATTTAAAAACATGTATACAACAGTAAATGACTATGGGTTTTCTGACCTGTTTAGCTGATTTAGCTGATTTAGCTGATTACCTGAGTAGCACAATATTACACCTTGACCTACCACATAGACCAACAACAACAACATGGTTTATAAAAAAAGATTATTTACAAATTCAAACATACAAAAATTTACATCAAAATTACAAGAAATAAACTGGAGTGAAATAATCACACCAGAAAAAAATGTTAATGATAATTATAAAGCTTTTCATGATACACTTATACACATTCTAAACCAATCCATACCACAACGTAAAACAAAACTGAAAAAAACATTTAGAAAATATTGGCTGACTACTGGTATTAAAAAACATACAAAAACAAAAGATTACTGAAAGTATTTACTAACAAATCAAATAACCCGACCCTAACCGAATATTATAAAAAATATGAAAAAACATTAAAAAATATAATAAATACTTCAAAGAAATTACACTACAAAAATAAAATGATGAAATCCAACAATAAAGTTAAGACTATGTAGAGCATAATTAACGAACGTACTAATAAAAAAGTTCAAAACGAGAAACTTAACATAACCCTACACACAAATAACGGAGAAACTTCTAATCCTAAGGAGTTGGCCAATATTTTAAACCAATTCTTTGCTTCGATCGGTGAAAACAATACCAACACATCATCAAACTTAGCTAAAACTTTAACATTATCTCCTACAGAAAACTCTATTTTTCTAAGCCCAATGGATCCTTTCGAAGTAAGTAAAATAATAAAAAATCTAAAAAACAAGAATAGTCACGGTGTAGACGAACTTCTTCCATCTCTTATTAAACAGTGTGCTGACGAATTGACTCTGCCTTTTTATCTATTGATAAATCAGTCCTTCGAAGAAGGCACTTTGCCAAATCTTCTAAAAAAATCTTTAATAAAGCCTATACACAAGAAAAACTCCAACGCAAGTAATTACCGACCAATCGCCTTATTGCCTACAGCTGCAAAGATAATAGAAAAAGCCATGTACAACAAAGTTTACAGTTTCTGTGAGAAATATAATATATTCAATGACGCACAAAACGGTTTCAGAAAAAACCGCTCTACCGCTGTTTACAAATTCATGCAGGAAGCTCTCAAAAAATTAAATAAACATAAACAATATAATTAAATAATAATTAAATAATAATAAACAGAAAAAAATATGCAATAGGATTACTATTAGATATGACAAAAGCTTACGATAGCGTAAAATTTGATATATTATAATATTAAACAAATTATATAGTATCGGTATCCGGGGAAAATGTCACGAATGGTTCGTATCTTATTTAAATCAGCGAAAACAACAAGTGGAAATAGAATCGTACAACCACCGAATAAACGAAATAGAATTTATCAGATCAGAAAACAAACTAATAAACGCCTCAATACCACAAGGGAGCGTATTAGGATGTTTCCTATTCCTTGTGTATATAAACGACCTTCCAAACTACATAAAAGAACCATGTATATTATTCGCGGATGACATATCAATAATTACCTCATGTGACAGTAATACTAACCCAAATGACAAATTACAATCCCTACTAGAAGACACAACAAACTGGATGACTGAACACAACTTACAAATTAACTTTAAAAAAACAAAAATAATAACCTTCCACCCTCGACAAAAAACATCATTAAATATTAAACTTTTCCTACAAAAATAATACCATAGAAGTGGTTAACAAAGCAACATTATTAGGAGTCGATATCGACTCACATATAAACTGGAAACCACATATAGATAAAGTAAGAGCCAAACTTTCCAAATTTATATACGCCCTACGTGAAATTAAAAAAAAACTACAGACCTCAAGACAGCACTGGTCACATATTACGCGTATGCATACGCATGGCTAAAGTAAGGGGTTATCTTATGGGGTAACAGCACTGATGCACCTACATTATTTATTCTACAGAAAAAAATAATAAGAATATTAACAAATATTAACCAAGAAGATAGCTGTAGACCCTACTTCCAAGAGCTAAAAATTCTCAGTTTACCTTGCCTATACATATATGAACTATGTAAATTTGTACGTGAACATCCAGATCTTTACACTAAAAGAGAAGATATCCAATCAAAGATCATACTGAGACACAAGAATACTTCAAACTTCAAATGCAATCCTCCAGTACTCTAGTGATGTCAATAAAAATATATAATAAGTTACCAGAGACTATAAGAAATGAGGACAAATTAAATAGTTTTAACAATAAATTAAGAAAATTAATATTGAGTAAATCATATTATAGTATTAATGAATATTTTAATGAAACATTAATATAAATATAACAATAATCATATTATTATAAAAATAAATATTTTAGTGATAAATTAATATAATGTTACAATAATCATATTATAATAAAAATGACTATTTTAGTTAATCAATAACACAAAAATAACAAAAATAACAACTCCCAATATCATACAAAATAAAAATAATTTAATATCCATTTACATTTGTTTTAAATATTTCTTTTCTTATACATAAATAATTACAGCAAAAATACATACATTTTTAAATAACAGATACATATAATACATACAATAAATCAAAGCATATTTAATATAAAACAGTATATATAGCAAACTACATAATATTAACAGATAATTACTTTAGCTTAGCCTAACCTATTGAATACAGCTCCTCTCTCCTACACTTTGCTGTGCCCGACAGGGTCCACAATTCAAACACTGTACTGCCTAACTTATCATCTAGTATAACAACATTGTGGAATGCAATAAAGTATTGAGTATTGAGTAAATGAATTATCCGGCGCCTTCAGAATTCAGAATTATCCGCTCTATACTGTAGTCTATCGAAGCTTCGCTCAGCTCGCATCGGATCTTGTCTAGTTTAGCCCGCCCGAACGCTGCCGGTGTGAACTTCGCTTTAATACAGCTAGAACAGATATTGCCTGAGGAAGTTTTGGGACACCAGCCACCAAAGTCGGCACGTGCAAGATGTATTAGGTATCTAAGTAAATTTTATAGAGCACTTCGGCGAAATCTTTCTGCTTCAAGGAATCCTACTAATTTTGGTAGGTAAAGGTATTGGGACCTGTGTTCGGTTTTGTTAGTGAATAGTTTATTAGCTATCGTAAAGCTGGTTGTTATTAATATAACATTTTTCACGTTCAGAATAGAGTATAGTTTACAATACCGTAAGTATAGTTTCAGAAATTATATTGTAGAATCTCTTATTTTTCTTCTCTGATTAGAACATACATATATTTGGGAACTATTCGTAATAGCTTAGTGTATGAGAATCAACACAAGAAGTATTTTGAAATTACACAATATGCAGTTGCTAAGCATGACCTAAGAGATATCTATGAAGCGCTGGCTACGACTTTAGGTGTTAAAGTCTATACTGTGATACAAAAAGTGCTTGTAAGGTATAGCCTGAGGCCTATATTGTGATATGTTATAGTGACGTGAAACATCCTCATCATCAGCCTGCCATCGACTCAGGGCCGGATTTAGAGGCCTGGAGGCCCCGGGGCAACGTAGGTGTGGGGGCCCCAAATTATTATAAAAAAGTAACTATTTATCTGAGAACTATTTCAAAAGTTTACTTTCGGCAAGTGAAATTTATTTAAATTGATAAATGTTTTTATTTTTTTATTAAAAACTAAATTACAGCGGTAATGATCGGTACTTTACGAACTTTTTTTGACGAAACGTTCGATTCCGCTGAAATTTTTTTTGCGTTAACAGAATCGCCATTGGATTACACGTCTCGTATGATGTCTGTCTCGGATATACGCTTCTGGTACTCCTTTGGAACTTAGAACACACCATCTTCAGTCGTGGTACACGTCGAAAGCCTTCTGACATGTCCAGACACAGATGATGCAAAGATGGGTTCTTAAATTAATCTTTTCCAAGGTCTTTTTATGCAAGGCTATCAGGGATACAAATTGAACCATCTCATTGCCATGCAATTTACGAATTATTTTGCAGCAGCATATAAATTTACAGCGTCCATCTCTTCTGATTCATTGAGAAATCCGGATCTCCATCGAACTGCTTCTTAAGCCTGCAATCTTTCAGTGGGAGAAACTCAAAGTTGATCAATAATTGGGACAAAACCGGTCACTTTAAATTTCTCACTTGGTGACAGCTTTACGTCTTGAGTGAGCTTACGTGTCATCGAGGGGATTTCACTTAACACTTGTGTTTCTGTTGTGTCAATGAATTTGTTCGTCAGTAATTGGTATTTGTTTAGCTGCTTCTTCGTATTTAACAAAATCATCTTATGACGAATGACTGACTCGACGAATTATTTCAACGACTCCAATGCACGCACAGCAAGTTCAAGAAGCATTTTCGGATCCTGCGAATACATGTTTGTAGCGTAGATCTCTCTAAGATGTCGTCCAACAGATGGAAAAAAGAGCCGTTCCGAAACCACTGATCTTTTCTTTAGAAATTTCCTACGATATCTTTCTGCCCCTTATGAGTAAAAATGCTGGAAAAAGGTTGTTCGACTTAAACGACAATGACCTTGGTAGCTGCAGCTTTACATGTCCAGCAAGAATCTCTATTCAAAGAAAAAAATGTTCTGCGGGAACACAAGAGTTAGCAGATTTCGAACTAAGTTGAGTGATTTTAAACTTTCGCGATTTGTATACATCATACAATATTATTTAGCTGGTCTTAGTCGCGATAATTTACTTATTTAAAGGCATAAATACCTCTGTTATTCTCCTACGTTTTTGCCGGCTTGCAACGGTTTTGGTCGCAGAGGGACTTCGCCTTTAAATAGGTATATTATCGCGACTAGAGATGTAAGTGCGGTATTATACCATTTGTACTGAAATGTATTAAACGAAAAATACCGTATAATACGGTATTATACCATTTACTACGGTATTTTATGTATAAATCAATTCTTCTATATTTTTGAAGTAAATGATCATAGAAATCATTAAAAATACTGAATACGGTAGAATTGCACAGGAATAAAGCAAGAAATTATATTTTAAGTTTGTATTATTAATAATTACGGTTAAGGTTTCGAAATACGTCGCCGTTTTTAGGGGTTGTGAGTGATTGGAGGGGGAGAGGGGGAGGTCTCGGAACCACCCCTCACAATTTTCACTTGCCGGAAATACTTGGTTTCCTCTGGAAAAAAAAAACTCCAGACATCTGTGTGTATGGCATTGCCAACTTCCACATTCTTCACACTAGTTTAATAAACTAAGTTTGGAGGAGCCCCGCTTCGCAGGGCTCCTATTTTCGGATTAAGGGTCAAAAGAGAACCTAACACAACCTATTTAGTTACTTATTACAGTCGCACCTAACTCTAGGTACCTACTCGAAAGCAATGAGGCACAAATTTGACATTAGCTGTAAATATCATTCATACAAGATGGCGGTTGCGTTTCGTTTCACGTTTTTCACATAAAACCTATCGCTTTTATTGATTCCACTAGTTTAATAAACTGAGTTTGACGGAGCCCTGCTTCGCAGGGCTCCTATTTTCGGGTTAAGGGTCAAAATAGAACCTAACACAACCTATTTACAGATAAAACCTAAAATTACGTTCCGTTTTTCATATTTTAATGAAGAGTTTTTGGAAATTGTTTAAAAATATTTAGACGCAACTCCGGCAGCCAAAATTACTTTTAGGGGATTAAAACTAACTCCCTTAAGCCCCCTACACCACCAATACCCTCAAATTCGGGCGACGCGTTTCGAAACCCGACCCATAATTACTATTAGCTACAACAATATTACCATAAAAACATGGTCAAAATATGATTTAAAGAAAAACACGTAACATTTTAAGGTACGTTAGAGCAAAGGGGTCCTTAAAGTTATTTGAATCATCTCTCTATTTATTCTAAATTACATTATGTTCCTCTCTGCGTGGAGACACGTACAGCCCGAACCTTAATAAAAGATCCATAAGAAAAGCACAGACGTGGCCCACGCCTTTTGTCTTCCTAGTTCGAAAACCCGAGATTTAGAGGATCTTCTACTCCATATCTAAATCCTATTGTGTTGCTACGTTCTCGGTAGATGACGACGCAGTAATGCATTCTAGCAACATACTTTCAGCTAAATCATCTTCATCACCACTTTCTTTAACTTCGAATGTGCTGTCAGGAACACCAAGATTTGTGTAAATCAAGACCAATTTAGAAACACGTGATTTATCTACGTGTTTCGACGATACGAATTTCGGGCTTTGCAATGAATTTTTCCAAAAGTTAAAATTCCAAAATTATTAGGTAATTAGTAATTCTAAAACAAAGAATACAATCGAAACTTAAAATATATTTAATGTTTTAAACTAGAACTCGTCACAATATCGCAGGCTCTTATAAACTGAATTAAAATATAAAATACATAAAATACCAATAATACCGTAAGTTATAATAAAATACCAGTTTAATACATAGCCTTTTGGTATTATACGGTATTTTTACAACACTAATCGCGACTAAGACCCGCTAAATAATATTGTATGATGTAAGTTGAATGAGAAACCGATACATCCCTTTGTATTTCCACTCATATTTGCGGCATAATTGTCCGATTAACAGCGACAATCAAGGATTCAAACGATTATGCCGCAAATATGGCTCACCTAAAAATTGTAATAATGCTTTTAATGTGGCTTCCCCAATATGACGGCAAATGCGTAATCTCTTGATCACCCATGGAATGAACAGTTCTTCACAAACTATGGAGGAAGAGAAATCGATGTGAAGGCTTCTTTTGTTTGGCAACTCATTTAAACGGGTTAAATGAGTTGCCAAGATTGCACCATAGTCAACTAGAAATTTTTAAAATACCCAGAAATTTGCCGATTCACGGTGATCCAATGATTTCCTCGTCTCCTCAGTAAGATTATATTATTTTCGCCAATACTCAATTTGTTGTGCCTCTTGTTTCGCCAGCACTTGATCAATCTAACCTATGACTTTGGATGAGTTTAGAGAGTGAGAGCCACGGGGAGTTGTTTCATGCTCGTATAGGCGCTCCATTGAATGCTTCTAGAAACTGAAGCCACCGCTTAGCTCCGTTTTTAGTTTAGTCAGAGGCCAAAATAGTTAGAGTCAAAAAACAAGGCCAAAATATGGTCTCCTTAATTGATTGCGACAATTATTAAACATATTCTTTGACCATTGCGGAACTAAATTTGTATTTTCTCGCGACTGATTTTGGAAGACTGAATGAGTGAGATTTCTCACAATATTGCAGTTTTAAGGTATTGGTCATTTTAATTTAATTATTCGTAGTTTTAAGGAATTAAGCATACATAGGGACAAACAGAAGACGACTTTGTTTTATACTATGCAGCTTTTTTTTACCCTCGAGTTTGGATATATTTTATCTCTTGTGTGGGGGCCCCTCTCTTGTGGGGGCCCCGGGGCCATTGCCCCGCCTGCCCCCCCTTAAATCCGGCCCTGCATCGACTGCTGGATATAGGCTTTTCCAATGCCACACCAGTGAGCTCGATTTACGTGAATATAATCAGAGAAATGAAAAATTAAAAAAAACTGTAGATAAATATTTATCCTACTCTACAGCAATACTGAAACCAAGACAAAATTCTCACAAGTATTTCATAACAGTAGACGTACAAGTTGTCCGGTTGTACACAAACTTTGGCTCATAAAATAAGTTTTACAAATATCCGGGACATTTCATCGCTTCGAGGGATAGCTGGAAATCGTGTACAAATTGTAAAATGAACGATTGTTAGTCGTTTGCCTGCGGACTATATAACATGGCAGAAATGAATGCATTTAATTATTAATTTACTAATTTTTGTACCTTTTTGCATATAGTGCAGTGGTTAAAGTGATGGCTTCTTATTTACCATTGCGCTGAGGGTCGGTAGGTTCGAATCCCGTAAGAGACAGCCTTCTGTGATTTACCAATTTTAATTCGAGTTAGGGTGTTCTTTATGTCCGTTGATTGAATGTTTGTAAAGCGGCACAGGATTTATTCCTAGTGCCCTTTTACAAAAAAAAAATTATGTAACATTTTTGTGTTTGCGTATGAGTAAAACTGGTACCCTTTTCCTGCAATCAGTTTTTGGATAAACATAGTCTTGAAGACAATATTGCTTAACAGTTAACACCCTTGTTGAAGACGAATTCTGTCAATTTCCTGCTTTTAATTAGATATCGTCTGTTCAGGAATTTCTTTTTTCCTTTTGCATAAAAAATTAAAAACGGTACAATGTTTTTTACCCACTTTCATTATATGTTAATTTAATACTTAATTACTTAGTATATTAATACAACTTGCTCCGTGGTCCAGTGGATAGCGTATGCGACTACTGATCGGAGGTCCCGGATTCGAATCCCGGGTCGGGCAAAAGTGTTACTGGCTTTGCCAAATTCTCAGTAGCAGCACAGTCAAATAATCCATTATACTGTGGTAGCAGCTCGGGGTCTGGTGATGTGCCCGGTAACGGCAATAGGCTCGCCCCCTATTACGTGGGACTTAAAAATTCATGGCGAAATGTGGGTGTAATATTACACCTCTGCCTACCCCGTCGGGGATACAGGTGTAAGTATATAAAAAATTAATTCAACTGTTGCAGTCAGATCAGTGCTAACAAGTTTTACAAAATTAACTGCTAATTAACCTACAAGTTTATTCAACGGGTGTTAATCGAAGTTAATAACTTATTTATTATACCTCTGTTTTTCTACTGCGTACTAAATAAATACTGCTATATCATTCAACCGCCGATAATTTTGCGTTTCAGTTTTATACACTTAATAAATACATCAACACATCGAGTCTTACACATTTCCAGGATCGCTTTTTATCTCTTTCTAATTTTTTTTATTGCTTTGCTTTTGTGTTCGATGTAACAATTCGCTTCGGGAAATCGGCTGCTATGGATTCTGTATACATTCGTGTATTTGAAAATAAGCCTACGACTCTTCGCTGTGGATTGTGATACGCCGAGAACAATATATGGCATTTTGGCAAGACTTGATAAATCGCGAGTGTTTTATGTAATTCAGGATATTCTATGACTTAAGTTGTTCATAAAAATATAATATGCTGTAGAGCTTGATGGTAATTGTTATGTAGCAAAATGAATTATTTGTATAAAAATATTATTTGAACGTTTTCCATTAAATTAAAAAATGTTCTAGTTATTTTAAATGTATCCATCCACCATGAAATTGTAAATAAATCTAGTTATTTTAAATGTAGTTGTAAGTATGTATGCCTATGCCTATATAACACAACTGATCTCATCTCAGGTTCAGTGCAGCTTAGAGTGAGTTGTCACTACCAGTTTTATGCACCCATTACACTATATTCGGTATTTGAATCTTATGACATTGGCGTCCATATTTAGTATGTGAAAGCATCAAAGTCAATAATAATAATATTCTACCACTTACACACATCACCATCTAGTCCCAAGCTAAGCAGAGCTTGTGTTATGGGTACTAGATAATGGATAAACATAATATCATTTATTCACTTGGGTCACAACGTGACGCTTATGAACGTATTTTTTTTTCATTTATATCTTTACCACTACAAGCCAAAAGTCTAACGCCAACATAGGTCCCCGACATCCGCAATCCAGCCATCAACCGGAGTGATAATTCAGCTCATCGTCGGCCAGTGTGATTGCGTCCATCAATCTGTCTGCGAACCATAATGAATACGCCTCTACAGATCGTTCATTGTTCAGACTTGTTGTGGTTGTAATTTTGAAAATAATTTGCTTTGAGAAAATCGGTTCGCTTGGTGAAGAAAAGTTCTGAATATTTCTGTTTGTGTGAACTAGTTGCTCGAAGACGACATGACCTGCCGAAACTACCGAGAGAGCCCACACGGTCTCTCATTACGACCTACTATGCTATGGATTCAATTATGATAATTATGTCGACCGTAATATATGAAATATAGAATTTAATAAAAATTTATTCAGGCATAGAAGAGGCAACTTAACTGACACAACTTGATAAATGTTTGAATCATTTTAAAAATAAAAGATTATCATAGTAAGGATGTTTTCTAGACTCAAGTTCCTTCAGTGCTTTTGATATGTTTATAGGGATACGGAGAAGATTGATTGATTAATAAAATATCGGGTTCAATACCCACGGTGCCGACACGCCACTGGCTTTTCAGAGTCATGTGCGCCTTACATTCTTAATTATCGCTTATCGGAAAGAACGTTACGCCTTTAGTACTTTCACGATGACCGTCGTTATGGTTGAAACTCAGCAGTCTATAATAAGCTGAAATTGGTCTTTTCCGTGAAATTCCGCTATCCTTTCGGGTTGCGGTAGCCAGACGTAAAGCACTTTGTGAAAAGCTGTCTGGTCTGGTTGGAATAGAAAACTAGACCCCGACCTCGAATCTCAAGGATGCAACTGCAATAACGCTAGGACGATGATGATGTTTAAATGATTATTGCTATAATGACAAAGAGAGCAATCTTTATATGGCCCCTGACCCAAGAAAACGATAACAGCATCTGCGACTTGTCAGATAGACTTGAAAGTACGTTAGCTTTGAGGGATTGGATTCATCTAAATCGCAGATAAAATAATACTATGCAATGTTACACTTGACTATGCATTGTCATAGATTTATTGGTATCCAGCCCTAAGCTTGATATTATGCCTTTCTTTGTTAAAGAAATTCCCTTCAAATAAAACTTCTTCAGGTTTTTTCACAGTAGATAGTGTAGAATTATTTAAATAACCGCTTATGCAAGGAGGTCACATAAAAATGTTAAGCGGTAGATGATTTGAATAATCGTATGTATAGAGCGACTTATCTGAATCCTACTATATTGTTAACCCTACTCGGTGAAAATGTATAGCTTATGGGCTTTACAAATATTATACTGAAAAATATCGGACTTGCAATAGGTAAGTTTGAAATAAACGGTATACTTTATTTGCTTTATTCCAGTGATTTTTGTTGATGGTTGGTTTAGTTAGACATTATGTTTTTTCAATGCCTTTGCAATTTGCGTGCATCAAACAAATCTCTTCTAACAGACTGTGTAATTAAAATTTAGATTATCGACAGATCTTAGAGGACTGTTAGCAAATGAATTTGAGTATTTATGCCTAGGAATGCAAATCACAAGGCTTTGAATGACAGGGCAATAAGAAGCTAACCAATAAACTAATGATTCCTATAATAAGCCAGGTAAATAAGAAGTACTAAGTTAATGTAATGGTTCCTATTTTGTAACTAACGCGTGGGATGAACGTTGGTTTTGTCGAATTTCTTCTAAGAAATAAGCCATCAATGTTTTCGCATGGAAAGAATCTCAGAATTTTTTATTTTGTTTATAAATTGACGATTAAAGTGTTTGTAAAATTCACAAAGTCTTTTTTCCCGACGCGACGTATTGTGTTAGATATGAAGACCGAAATATATGTAGAACGGTATACGGATATACCATTTGATTCAAGCTCTAAAGTATAATTATGAAGTACAAAAGTATGTACTCATTACTGCAAAAGTCGTCTTCATACTAATTAGTCAATCATATTGACCATTCATACATCGTACGCGGCAACTAAGTAATTACATTTTAACGCCTTTCAGACCGCATTTCAATTTATGTGTATTTAACACGAAGTTTGCTATTAGTGTTGCCATCGGTGTATATTGTTAAATCTAAATTGTGTCTTGGTTTAAGTGCTTTTTGGCTGGAAAATAAATCTTCAGGTAACATCTCAGATTTTGCCTGAAAAAGTCTAGCTGATTATAACTACCTGTTATATCTTAATGGCGTCAAAAATCCCTTACAACGTAGGAATTCGTTAACAATAAAGCTCAAAAATACTCTTTGCTTGTCTTGTCAACCCGCAATCACATAACGAATCCACATTTATGGCACAAGCGTTAAATTCAGTACAAAAAATAAACCACGAAGCCTCTTATATATTGTCAATTATCTACGAATAAAGTACTCGTAGATTAAATCAATGTTAATTGATACGAGCCAACGTGTAAATACATCTCCTGAATTACTACGAAAATTACGAGTTCTAAGAATCAATTACGTTTATTTGGATAGCTGTGAGCTCTAAGTAATCTTTAACTACGGTATTCTACTTACGTTTACATACCTTTTTTTCTCATTGGCCTTACACAATTGGACCCTCCTCTCTCACCAACAAGATAATGTTATTAGTTTTCGAAAGCCCTGACCCCGCCTCACCTAAAGGTGCTTTTTCTTAGAACAAAATAAATTACAACTATTGATTGGTATATTTCAAGGCCGCGTAATTTATACGCATCGATATGTAGGCGTATCAATTTTATTCGTACTACATAGTACTATAAGGCAATTTTAGAGAGTTTTGTTAGAGAAAATTACATTTCGCTGTAAGAAAATAGTGTGGTGACTTGTTTCTGTAGAATTCAATTAACCAGGTATTCATAATGGAGAGCTACGTTTATTATCTGAAAAACATTTCAAAAATAATATTCTTACTGAGGCTCGTAACGAGTAATTGGGTTATCCAATCGATCGGAAAATGGCAGCCAAATTATTTTGCTGGAGTGACCAGTTCCTGAAAGCAACATTTTATAAATCTTTTTTATTTATTCATTGTCTCGAGTATGAAAACTAAAGAGATTTATCTTTGACTTTTACCCGTTATCCACTTATTAGTTAATCAGATTTTAGAGATATTAGCATTTTAAAGACGATTATAGTCCTATCAGGGAATATTAATAGTTAGTATAGTTGTATCCAAATATGTCAGGTTACTCATTCTCCATGACTACCGTCAAAGATCTTCATGGCAGTCAAAGCGCGCTTGGTAGAACAGACTGAAATATAATAAAAAAATATGCCATAATATTCTAAGCGCCGCGCCGCCGCCGTGCGTAGTACTCACCGCGTCGCTCGCAGTCTATACCTATGTATGTATTTGTATTGGTTCATCTTTGGAGCCATAGCTACTTTTCTTTCTCTACTTTTCGTTCTCCAGTTGAGGCGATATCCGAGGGGACTTACTTAGCTACCTTATCCTGTTTGTCTTTCTTCCTTGCTGCAGGTGGGTTTATTGCTTTGGTTTAACTTTTATATTGTTAAGAGAAAGAGACGTAACTGTAAATATCGTGACGGTTACCACTTATAAAGGTGCATCTCTCGTTCATCTGCCACCGCTAATGATATTTCGTTCGTTATTTTAGTGTGTGAACGTAAAGTTTTTTTTATTTCCGTCAAACAAGAAAGCTTTATGATATATAGCTTTAAAAATGGAGGTCATCCATTAAACTTATACCGCTGGCATTGCAAAATATTAATGTATTTATAGATCTAGTCAATTTCATAAGCATGTGTATGTATATAAGAAAGTAAATCGTCAATCCCTTTCGATGAGTCCAGCATCATTCAACTTAGGGCATTGATATCAATAAAGCAGCAGTTCAATACCTACCAATAACGATATCTAATATTGCCAATACGTTCCCGCGAATTGAGTTTAAAAGGTAACTTCTGTTACATCGTTACTGTGTTGAGGAAAAAAAATGAGGAATTGAATTCATTTCTACTGCGCGAATTGATTTCTTGTTTAATGTAATAATGGAATGCCCTTTTGCTTCAGTTAAATTGAATGACATTGGCACATATTAAATAACTAATTGATTTAATTATTACAAAAGGCATAGAAGTAACGACTGCTTTTAGATATATTACTAGAGTTAGCCTGCAGCTTCACCTGCGTGAATTCTAGACTTAAACCTTGCTCAGGAATCAAACTATATACTTACTTATTGGTGTAAACCGTACAAAAATCCGTTGGATAGCTTTGGAGTTCATTGCGTTCATACAGAAAGATAGAATACAGCAGTTGTGTAGAAGATGTATAGATTATCATCATATTAGCTGCAATGGCATTTATTCGTTGCGTTTCTACTGTTTGTTTCAAGAATCCTATGCTTTAACAGGCGACTCCTTCTGGCTAATTTACGACTAAACCAATGATACTGTATTTTTTTTGTTTTTGACTATTTTATATCCCTTCAATTAAATCTACCCCACGCTTTCGCGATTCCATTAAAATAAATCATCTTGACAGAGATGTTAAACTACTGGGCTCATTCCATTGCATCAGTTGCTACTGTAATTCTGATATGAG
Organism: Euclidia mi; assembly: GCA_944739405.2. Taxonomy (NCBI): domain Eukaryota; kingdom Metazoa; phylum Arthropoda; class Insecta; order Lepidoptera; family Erebidae; genus Euclidia; species Euclidia mi. The sequence goes on from OX123190.2 coordinate 52,696,746, forward strand.
GCGTGATACAATAAAGGTGGATAATAAATCTAAAACAAAAAATATATAACTAATCTAACATATAATAATAACACAACATCACCTCTGTGTATAAACTGTCCTGCTTGGACTCGGGCCACCTCTCCCTACAAGATAGGTAAAAAAGTTGCATCCAAAATTATTTAACTAGCCCTTCTCATTTGATATGATCACTTGCAAAGTTTCAGCACAGAATATTAAAATGCAATCAATGACAAAAGCGTAAGTTTATCTGGCTACAATATAAATTTATACTCCGAAGCCAGCTTAACTAAAGCAAGACGTGATGCGGGCTTACGTCACCCATTCATATTGACAAAATTACCTTATGACGTCACTGGCAAATGCTTACTACGTTATCGTCAAAAGCGCAATTGAGTACTTGTGTAGGCGGCAGAGCTTGTTTAACGATATTTCGGTATCAAACGACTTCCAGGTAAAATGTGTACGAATTTCTTTTATCCTACTGTCTTAACGCCCATATTAGACGATCGTGCTACTACAAGAAAATATGGGATGCACAAGCGGGGTTCCGAAACGGTATAGGATGTACGGATCAAGTCTTTTCCTTACGAAGCATAGCCGAAAAGTTTTTGGCCAAAGGTCAAGGGGTGGTCAGCAGCCTCATTCGAGCTCTGAAATCACTTTATGAGGATTCTAGAGCTTGTGTGAGGATAAACGGGGCATACACTGACTGGTTGACCATCGACACAGGTGTTAGACAGGGATGTGTAGCGTCGCCGTGGCTGTTTAACCTCTTCATGGACAGTTGCTTGCAAGATCTAAAACATAGTGACTGCGGATTAAGGATGAATGGGTTACTTGTCAAATGCCTCCTTTATGCTGATGATCAGGTAATACTTGCGTCTTCAGCGGAGAAATTGCAGCAGATGGTAACAATCATACATGGTGCGTTAGAGAGGAAAGGGATGAAAGTGAATGTAAGTAAAACGAAAGTTATGATTTTTGAAAAGGAGGAATGCGTTACGGCTTGTAATGTTTTGATCGATGGACAACGAGTGGAGCAAGTGAATAAGTTTGTATACTTAGGTGCGTTGTTTACAAGAGATGGTAAGAATGAAGAAGATATTGAAAGAAGAGTTAATGCAGGTAATAGAGTGAATGGAGCTCTGAAGGCGTTTATGAATAGCCAAAACGTGTCCAAAAAAAACACGTTTGGCTGTGCATAGAGGGGTTTTAGTGCCTACCCTTATGTACGGTAGTGAAAGTTGGGTATGGCAGAAGAGATTTGAAAGTAGAATAAATGCTGTAGAAATGAGAGCACTGAGAAGTATGAGTGGTGTATCTTTGACCGACAGAGTAAAGAATTGTGTGATAAGAGAGTGTTGTGGGGTAAAAGAAGATGTAGTGACAAGCATTGAGAAAGGCACGTTAAGATGGTTTGGGCACATAAAGAGGATGGATGACGATAGACTGACAAAGAAGATATATAAGGCAAGTGTGAATGGGACAGGACCTAGGCGGACGTTCTCTGACCAGATAGGAGACATCCTAAAAAAAGGACAGGTCAGAAGTACCCATAACAGAAGAGCATGCATGAGAAACTTGATGGGAGTGAATGAAGCAAGAGAGGTATGTCAGGATCGTTGCAAATGGCGTTCCGTAGTCTCTGCCTACCCCTCCGGGAAACAGGTGTGAGTCTATGTACATATGTATGTATGTATGTGTGCTACTGATGAGGGGCGTATGACAAGATGGAAGGAAAATATCTATACTCTATACATATATGGATGTTTGTCTTGGTCTGGGTGTTTCTACGTATAATATGTATGTATTTCCAAAAATAAGTATAATTATGTATTTTTAGTTTGGGACTAGATGGTGTTGTGTGAATGTTGTAGAATAAAAAAAAGGGTCCCTTTTCCGTTCTGTCTTTATGAACACGACAAACGCAAAAAGTAATGAACGGATTTTTGTACGGTTTTCACCAATAGGTAGACTGATTGCTGAGGCAGGTTTGAGAGTATAGCTTCCTAATTCAAGCGGTAAGAACTGCGGGTAAAATCTAGTTCGGAATAAAAAGAGAATTAAAAATGTATTCAGCATAATGAGAAGTTGCAGATTGACTTAAAATATACTCGTAGTTGTAGGTATTGCTTTTAGTAATTAGGCAAGTGCAGTACACTTTAGTATTTAATTAGGAAAGCACTGTAGCTCAGTAAGTACAAGTACAGTATTGGTTAGCACAAAAAAGGTCGAAACATCTATCAATCAAGTAGAGTGGCTTCCATAATTAGAAAATAGGCCTCTTCGAATTGGCTTTACCAGGTATACCGAATGTATTTAGTGAGAACGATTTGTTTTTACCCGACTACGGTGAAGCCAAAAGGAAGGGTAATGTTTTTGGCAGTCTATGTATGTATGTAAGTATGTATGTAAGTATGTACGTAAGTATGTATGTAAGTATGTATGTGAGTATGTATGTAAGTATGTATGTAAGTATGTATGTATATCCACCGTAGCGCCTAAACTACAGAACCGATTTTAATAATTGGGGTGTCAATAGATTCGTAATAATGGCCCGGGTGACATAGGCTATGTAAATTTTATCTAAATATTCTATTACGGAATTAATACCTTAGATGCCAAACTCAAAAATATTTAAACTGAGATAATCATTACGTGTTTGGTACGAGGGGAGTTCAATGTATTCTCGGTATCGAGGTGATATACTAATGATAAGGGTAATTTAATTATCTCATTAGTTAGTGACACTCTTTGAGGGTATAAATACAAAATTTCATTTAATTGCCACCATTAGTATTCAAGATATCATTGCGAAAAGACAACTATGATGACTGATTCGACAATGCTGAAAAAAATCGAACATCGTGCAGTGATAAAATTCCTCACAAAACAAGGAAAAACTCAAAAAATTATCCATGAAGAAATGGTGTCTGTTTACCAAGATTCTGCGCCTTCATTATCTACAATTCAGAAGTGGTCAAGTGAATTCAAACGGGGTAGAGAGAGCGTTGAAGACGACCCCCGCGCTGGTGGGCCAATTTGTGCCGCTACTGAAGAAAACGTCAAATTAGTCGAAAAACTTGTACTTGAAGATGCCCGTGTAAGAGTGAAAACATTAGCAGAAATGACTAAGCTATCCGTAGGTACCATTCACACAATCCTTCATGAGCGCCTGAATTTGTCAAAGGTCAGTGCAAGATGGGTGCCGCGAATGCTCACCGCGCTACAGAAACAAGTGCGAGTTGACTGTTGTAAGGAGTTTTTGGACCTCTGTGGTGAAAATCCGCAAAGTATTTTCGATCGGATTGTTACTGGTGGTGAAACGTGGGTTCATCACTATGACCCTGAGAGCAAGCAAGAGTCTATGCAGTGGCACAAAAAAGGATCAGACCCGCCGAAGAAGTTCAAAGTCACTCCGTCCGCAGGAAAGCTCATGGCCACGGTGTTTCGGTGTTTTGGGATTCTAAGGGAATCTTGCTAATCGAGTACACAAAAAAAGGTGAAAGTATTACTGCTGCATCATACGCAACCACCCTGCGTAATTTAAAGGAGACAATTAAAGAAAAAAGATGTGGAAAATTAACCGCACGTGTGTTGCTGCTTCACGACAACGCGCCGGTTCACAAGGCGCGCCTTGCCCAGGCTGCTGTGCGGGAGTACGGATTTGAAAAAATCAATCATTCACCCTACAGTCCGGACCTGGCCCCTAGTGATTATTATCTATTCCCTAATCTTAAAAAAGACCTTCGTGGAAAGCATTTTTCGGACGATGAAGAGTTAAAGGGAGCAATAAACGAACATTTTTCGGGCCATGAAGAAAAATATTTTTCAGAGGGAATTGAAAAGTTACTTTCACGAACAAATAAATGTATTGAGATGTTAGGGGAGTATATTGAAAACTATTTTTTTTTCAGAATTTTCCGTCTTTTCCTTCATACCTATACCGAGAATACATTGAACTCCCCTCGTACATATATTATACTTTTTTAGTCAAAATATAAGTTTTAAACGCGGCTGTGCTTAAAATTAACGCAGTTCAGACGCTTTGCGTTACCTATATTTCTTTCTTTAAATGTGTCAATGTAAAATATATTGTTCGGTTAGTTTACATATAAGGCTCTAGCTTGAGAATTTCTGTACTTATACTTTTCTGGATTTATATCCGAATGTGCTATTTTCTTGTTAATGTAGTCGAGTTATAGTTTTTAAACTTATTATTTGTATATGTAAAACTTTTGCATTATTGACTGCCTGTCAGGCAAGCCAAAACTGTTGGGTGCAAAAGACTGAAATTTGGCATGCATGAAGATCCTTGAGGATGTTTGGGGTGAATTAAGAGGGAATTTTCCAAAATTCCCACAGGATTCGGGCAGAATCCGTTAATTAAAAAAAAAGGTGGCATCCTCTAGTATTTTATAATAATTATTTTACAGAATTGCATGACCCGCAGATCTCCAAACGCCAATATTTGTGTCGAAATATGGGTTCTATATTCATCAATAAACAATTATATGGGAGACAAGGGGATACCCTGCGTCTTCCTGATCCCGTGGGTTTTTTGGGCAAACCCTTCTTAGTGCTCCCATACATTTTCGCGCCCAGTAGCTTCTGATGTGCGTTGTCTGTCAGTCAGTCAGTAATGCAAGAATTTTATATATTACTAGAGGACGCCAGCAGCTACGCCTGCATTTTTTTTTAATTTACCCGTTTTGGCCGATCCCGTGGGAATTTCGGGAAATCCCTTCTTAGTGCACCCCTACGGTCCCCAAGGAACATACATGCCAAATTTCAGCTTCCTGCGCCCAATAGTTTCAGCTGTATCGTGTCTGTCAGTCAGTCAGTAACGCAAGGATTTTATATATTAAGATTATACACATAAAATCTTCGAAAGGTACTAAATATATCGGTCATGAAAACAATTTTAAATATTCATCATCTTCATCAATTTCTAAATCTATGACGCAACGTGGGAGTCACGAGAGGCCACTTTACAATGAATGAGCGAATGAAGCAAAAACGGTTCAAGTATCACTTTAAGAACAATGCAGTATCAGATAAGTAGTGGAAAGAAAAATACAGACATATTTGACAAGTAAATCTTACTATTATCGAATAAATGTGTAGTATAATATATAATAATATTATAAACGTGAAACAATTTTACAAACTTTTTAAAAAGGCACGAGATATTCTTCATTTCAAACCCAAATAAATACATAGTGTGCTATTTATTCCCCAAAACGCAGTGCTTATTTATATCAATAAAATAAGAGCGTCCGAACACTATACAATTCGTAATCAAGGGTAAGTGCAGTGCTACTTGACTAAATAGTCAAGCTTTATAGCTTGACTATTTAGTCAAGTAGCACTGCACTTACCCTTGATTACGAATTGTGAAATTTCTGAATGAGGTGCAGTAGATTTAGCAGGATTTTAATGGAGTATCTAATCTAAGTACGTTCGATGTCGGGCTAATGGTATTGTAAACTTGTGTTTAACGTACGGGCTGTTATTTTAGTTTTAGTTATTCATATTCATATTCATATATTTATTTGCATAAAACATGGTATTCGAGGATGGTACATTATACATTTAGATCACATGTTTTGCTACGGTTTTATAGCATGCATTAATAATATTAAAATTTATTTATAAACATCATACATTATCACTAGGTAACATTTTGCAATTTCTTCTCTAAAAATGCCTTAACACTATAAAAATTGTGCTCAACTAGCCATGCGTGTAATTTAGTTTTAAACAAGTGTATATTACTGAGTTTAATTTGGCTAGGTATTTTATTATACATGCGAACACACATAGCTAGGCAACTCTTATTATATTTGGTTGATCTGGGAATATCATTCAGCACCAGTCGATTTGGATCTCGACGGTTTCGAGGGTTTACATCGTTGGCCGTTACAAAACAATGTTTATGCTTATGTACAAAGACACATATTTCATAAATATAAAGCGATGGCAGCGGTAACAAACCAAGTTTTTTAAATATTGGTTGACAAGATTGATCTGACTTAATGCCGTACATAGCCCTAATACATTTTTTTTGCGCCACAAATCCTCTATTTATATCAGTGCTATTGCCCCACATAATAAGACCATAACGTAGAACTGATTCTATATAAGCATGGTAAGATATCAGTGCTGTTTTGATATTAGTTATGTTTCTAATTTGCTTTAGAGCATAAACAAATTTATTTATTCTACCAGATACATTGTCAAGCTGTGCCTTCCAGTTCATGTCTTCGTCTATTATCAATCCTAGGAATTTTGTTTGACTTACTTGTTTTATCTTTGGTATATTTAGTTTAATGTCATATATACTATTATTAGATTTATTAAATTGGATATAAAATGATTTGTCAAGATTAATTATCAAATTGTTTAGGTCGAGCCAGTCAGTAAGTTTGTCAATGGTATTGTTTATGTCAGTTTCATGATTATGGATATTATATTTATTTTTATTTGATGTCACTATAATGGAAATATCATCTGCGAATAATACAGACTTATGATTCGTTATGTCAATTATGTCATTTAAATATAGAAGAAACAAAACCGGTCCTAACACGCTCCCTTGTGGGACACCGTGTTTGATCCCTGTGTATTCTGATATGTACTGCGACATATCTCTATTTTTATCTAATCTGGAAATGATAACCCGTTGTTGTCGATTAGTTAGATAAGAGGATATCCATTGTAGTGCTAGTCCCCTGATCCCTAATTTTTCAAGCTTTTCAAGTAAGATGTCGTGCGTAACCAGATCAAAAGCTTTTGTTAGATCAAAAAATAGGCCTGTAGTATAATTGTTCTCATTGATGCCCGTCAATATAGCTCTGAACAAGGCAAACATTGCTAAAGTCGTTGATTTATGTTTTTGAAAGCCATACTGATTTCTATTAATTATATTAAATTTATTGCAATAACTAATCAATCTTTTAAGCATACACTTTTCATATATTTTGGATATGACAGGTACAAGCGTTATTGGCCGATAGTTATTCATGTCACATTTATCTCCCTTTTTAAAAAGAGGTTTAATAATTGCCAACTTTAGTGCCTCTGGGAAAGTTCCTAGTAAAAACGATTGGTTGATTAAATGCGTAAGAACTTCAATTATTTCAGTAGCGCATGTTTTTATGATTCGTGTACTGATTTCATCATATCCTTCAGAATTTGTGTTTTTTAGTGACATTATCTCTTGTTTAACCTCACGTTCAGACATAGGTGTGATGAACATAGAGTTTACACAAGAATTTTGACTATAGCTGGCCTTTTTGTGCTTTGGGTTGAGATTCAGATTGGTGAAGTGATTATTAAAGGATGAAGCTATTTCGAAGGGATCCGTAATAATGTCATTTTTAATTTTTATATTTTCAATACTATTTGTCATATTTGGTGCATTTATTTCATTTTTTATTATAGTCCATGTCGCTTTACATTTGTTTTCATTTTTATTGATAAATTTAATGTTAGAATTCTTTTTTGCTCTGTAAATACATTTTTTTAGGAGTGTGTTGTATCTAGTATATTTAATTTTATTTTGTATACTTTTGTCTTTATAATAGTTGTACCGTAAAACACGTTTAGTTTTGCAACTCTGTTTTAGGCCCTTGCTTATCCATTTATATAATTAGTATCAGTTATAACGTTTATTAGTATAATTCACGATAAATAGTATATACCTACTCGGTAGAAAGTTGTATACGTGTATAAATCTATGACTGAAATTATATTTGGCGAAATGTGCGCAATCACATTATTACAGACTTCAGATACCTATAGCATACTACAAAGTAACGGGCATGTAATGACCCCAATTAGCATGTATGTATTTTAAAATTATAGAAAACTAGGAGTTGTCATCCCATCATCAGACTTGGCGAACAAAATTAGCTGTCATCGTGCCACTCATCATTATTTCAGGTAGACATTGGCATCTTTTATAACATCCCTTAAGTGCACGCTTTCAGAGGAGGGGTTGGTCAATGGAGAAGAATTCGGCAATTCCATGAAAACTCTTTAAAACATGTGAACTACGAGCATTTTACATTTACTTTTTATGGCATTTGCATGCTATCCGCAACCACACAACCCAGTTTGTCGTCCAGTAATCCAATGCCTTAATCTTTTTACTTCAAACCCAAATCCATGAGTATAACCGTACAAAATACAACTGCATACAGAAACAACCATGTTATTACGACAAAACCCATTCTCGTATTTCGCTACATGTATTCATGCGCCGCTGAAAAAGGGTTAAACAAATTATACGGCTCGGAAATCGTAATGTCAGCCGTTCCAACGTTTCGGCCATCATTAGTCAAGTTTTTGTCACAGTGAGAGAGAATTAACGAGTATACCATAATAAATTTCATTTAGAGCGCATTATTTGTTCGAAATAAATGAATTGAGCTACATTAAAGGATGAATATGCACCATTGAATGATATTAATGTGTATATTTTGTTAAGTAACTCTATACCCACAAAATAAACCTGAATTTATTTATGCAGGACCAACAAATAAAAATATGTACTTTATTGACGTTAAAGTTAATAAAAAAAATGTATACATGTTAGGAAAAGATAACGCTGAATGTTTTAGAAGATGGTATTTGGCCTGAGGTGCAGGATTTGTTTTCTTTAATAATGGGTACCTATATCATAAAAAAAAATATATAATGGGTTATGATAGCCGATACATATGCTTCATATGGTAATAGGTATAGGTAGATATTATCCCCCGCGTCGCACAGTATATATAAGCACAAACGTAATTAAGTGCAATACTCATTTGAATTTACTTCAAAAACATACTTTTAGCTCAGCCGGGAAGGTAAAAATTATATGTTAAACTTCTATAGGCTTGTGTCCACTAAGAATAAATCGGCTTGATTGTAGTATCTATAGATTCATTATGACTTTAAGATGTCAATAAAGTTTATTATATTAATATATAAAATCCTTGCGTTACTGACTGACTGACAGACAAGCTACAGCCAAAACTATTGGGCGCAGGAAGTTGAAATTTGGCATGTATGTGCACTAAGAAGGGATTTCCCGAAATATCCACGGGATCGGTCAAAACAGATAAATAAAAAAAAAAGTGCAGGCGTAGCTGCTGGCGTCCTCTAGTTTATTATAAAAAGTTAAGATTAATGTTATTTTTAGGATTCTAAAACTAAAAATAATGTATTTATTCTTGTGACAGTGAACACCAATCAGAGAGCATTACGTCAAACAGTAGGTCCGCCATTCATGTTGTTGACGTTAGTAAATACAACTAAAACGTCAAACTTTCTACCTGTGAAATCGAATATAACAAAATAAAAGTGGGTACATCAAACCAGACTTCATTCACGGTTTGTTTTGGACTTTGTGATATCACTCAACCGCCATGATGGTCTAAAGCGTTTTAAAAAAAAAAAGGTTTTTAAGAGGCCGAAATTAGTAATGTTGCTGATCGATTTTTGAAGCAAAACATCTGGTATTTCAGTTTAACATCTATTAAAGGAACGAATCAATCGCTAATTACATTTTAGGACACAAGCCTATTATAACTATTTGGAAATGCATAGCCACTATAAAATTAAAACAGTAGTAGAATCAAATCGACTTAGTTAAAACTTGAGCGAAATGTCTAGGTAAACATTTTCTTAGACTGAGACCTGCTGCAAATAGAACTTAGAATCGTAAAGGCTAGAATAAAATTGTGGCTGGCTTTATATTGGTAAAGTTTCCTCTAAAACCAAAAAATCTTTTAAGTAAATAGTCTTTAATTATAAAATTAGACACAATCTGTGTCCAATTTTCTTGATAATTTAAAGACTAAGCCACTACTAAGCTTAAAGTCGTAGCCAGTGGAAAATCTTGACGGACGTGTACAGAAATACAATTGAAAGAAACTAAAGCATAAGCTGAAATATACAGCCAAATCTTTTACTAATACTTCCTTAATTATAACGTTTCAATCCATACTAATATAATGAATCTGAAGAGTTCGTTTGTTTGTTTTTTGAACGCGCTAATCCCAGCAACATGGTCCGAATTGAATAATTATTTTTCTTTTGGCTAGCTCGTTTATCGAGGAAGGCTATATAACATCGCGCTATGAGCCACGAATGTGGAACATTAGCCCTAAATAACGCGGGAGTAACCGCAGGTTCATCTAGTACCGTCATAATTAAACTCTAAAGCTAAACGAAAGAGCACTATTATTCGCCAACACATCACTTGTTTCCACTCGTTTGAATTTCTCTGCTCTTTTCATTTGCTAGCCAGTCGGCCACCAAGGCAGAGCGCTTAACAATGCCCGTCAGCGCTTTACAACACACCTACCGTTAACACATTTTCAAGGCAAGAACAGTTTTATTTTATTTTAAAGAAGATATTTTACTACGCGCTCGTGCCTTTAAGGCTAACAGATGCATGATTATTTTGAATTTAATAATGTAAGAAGTCCTGTTATACTATTTTACTGATTTTAGAAACGCAAAAGTATGTGAAGATGATCTTTGTTACTGTTTCACGCAAAAAGTACTGACGGATTTTAACGAAACTTTGCAGTTATATCAATACATATAAGCTGCATTTATATACATAAGCTGATATTCAAATGTTGCTGATATTGTCAAATCTGGTAAAGACTAGTAAGCGGACCCCGGATTACAAAGCCAGAAGTCTTAGATGTAGCTGGGATAACGCTTGGACGATGATGATCTATTCATATTATAAAATAAAGTCCCCTTCGCCTCCTGTCTGTCTGTATCATCGCGATAAACTGTAAACTACTCAATGGATTTCGGTACGATTTTCACTAATAGATAGTGTGATTCCTGAGGAATGTTTAGATGTATTGACGGCCGGTTGGCGTAGCGGGAGTGTAAGCAACTACTACGTCGAAGGTCGCGGTTTCGATTCCCGCTCAAGTCAAACATTTGTGTGCATAAACATGGATGTTTGCCTTGGTCTGAGTGTTTCTATGTATAATATATAGTATGTATTTACAAAAAAAAAGATGTTTATCCATTATCTAGTGCCCATAGTACAAGCTCTCTGCTTAGTTTGGGACTAGATGGTGTTGTGTGAATGTGGTAGAATATTATTATTATTTCCTTTATTAATCATTTTTCTAATTAAAATTACATTTTTAAATATATTATTTACCAAAATAAACATATTTAAAAATATAAAAATAACCGTGGGGTCCCACCAGCATCGGGCACAGGGTCCAAGCTGCCGGTGGTTAGGGCTCCAGAGACAGGAACTTCCTCACAATACGTGCCGTGTCCAGAAGTACTGCCTTCTGCATCAGGCCCTTGACCCAAGCACCCAACGCGAGCCTCTTAAGGTGATGGTCGAGGCTCTTGGCTATTAGACCATTTACGGTCACGACTATCGGCACAATAATTGCTGAGTTCACATCCCACATGTCGACAATCTCGTGAGCCAAGTCCAGATATTTAATCTGTTTTTCCTTTTCGGCTTTCACGAGATTCTCGTCATGAGGAATCATACATCAACAATTATTGCGAGGCGCTCTGATCGATCTATCAACACGATATCTGGCTTGTTGGCTACAACAGTCCTGTCCGTGATAATAGATCGATCCCAATACAATGTGACAGGGCCGTTTTCGAGAACTGGCTCTGCTACATACCTGTAGTACGGTACCTCGATGTCTACAAGTTTGTACTTCAGAGCAAGTTGCTGGTGAATAATTCTGGCTACTTGGTTATGTCTGTGCAAGTACTCGCCGTTAGCAAGACGTGAACAACCGGAAACAATATGCCTGAGGGATTCACCAGGTTGGTGACAGGCACGGCAAATATCAGTAGTGCCATCCCTCAGGATATATTTCCGGTAGTTATTCGTCTTGATAACTTCGTCAGCAATTGCACAAACAAACCCTTCGGTTTCCCCAAAGAGGTCACCGAAGCGTAGCCAGTTCACCGAGGCTAATAGGTCTACATCGGGTCCATACAGAGCCCGATGGAACCTGCCATGAAGCTCCTTGCTCTGCCATACACGCTTGCGATCATCAGTACTAAGTACTACAGGCATGCGCCAGTTCTCCTTAGCCAACCTGAGCGGGGTGAGCCCATTGTCTACCGCGACAACATCTCGATGCATATCCACGTTCGCCCGGAGAAAATATTCTCTGAGATTGCACACCTCGCGATTGTGTAGGGTCTTGACATTCAGAAAGCCGTGACCCCCGCACTTTCGCGGGATGTACAACCTCATCACGGATGAACGTGGATGATGCATACGATATGCCGTCAACAAAGTGCGAACTCTTCTGTCCAGGGCGTCCAATTCAGACTGAGTCCACTTGAGTATGCCAAAGGAGTATACAAGAAGTGGCATGACCCAACCGTTGCAAGCACGAACCTTGTTGTCACCTGATAAAAGACTTTTCAGTACTTTTTTCAGGCGGCCAAAGAAACGCTCTTGCAACGATTGCTTCATGACGGCTTCATTGATACATAAAGCCTGTGACATACCCAAGTACTTATAGGTATCAGTTAAGAGAAGCGTTCTTAGGTTAATGGAATCTGAGAGTAGGATCCCCTCAGATTCCACCATCTTTCCCTGTTTCACATGAATGACAGCACATTTATCCACACCGAACTCCATTTTGATAGATTTACTAAAGTTTTGGGTTACGTTTAGTAAGTCTATCAATTGGGCCTCAGAGTGGGCAAATAACTTCAGGTCATCCATGAACAGCAGGTGAGATATGACCTGACCACTTCTCTGTAACTTGCAGCCTAACCTTGAACCCTCCAGTAAAGTACTGAGAGGGTTCATGGCTAAGCAAAACCAAAAGGGACTCAGACTGTCGCCCTGAAAAATTCCCCGCTCAATTTTCATACGTTCGCCGTCTTCCTGGATCCGTCGGCATCCTGGATAGCAAAGAGTCGTATTCCATTGCCCCATACATGACTTTAAGAAGGTGCGTAGAGTTGTATTTACTTTATACAACTCTAACACCCTCAAAAGCCATGTATGCAGCACGGAGTCATACGCTTTCTTATAATCTATCCAACATGCCGCCTGATCCTTTCGGTTACCGCGAACTTGTTGGCTAATGGCCATGTCAATGAGGAGGAGCTCCTTAGTACCACGAGCCCCCTTCCTACATCCATTCTGAGAGGCTGACATAATTGCATGGTCTTCAACATGCTTAGCTATTTTAGCTCTCAGAATAGATGTAAGAAGTTTATAGACCGATGGTAAACATGTTATCGGTCTATAATTGCCGGGCTCGCTAGTACTGCCTGTCTTATGGAGCAGGTGGGTAATTCCAGTCGTCATGAATGTTGGTAACGACCCAGATTCCACAGCTGATTGGAATTGAGATGCCAAGCGTTCATGCGAGCTACGTAGCCATTTCAGCCAGAAATTGTGCAGCCCGTCCAACCCTGGAGATTTCCAATTCGCTAATGGACGGACTGCTTGTGAAACGTCCTGGCTAGAAATGGCCACGCATTCCATTTCGGGAATATGTTCGCATGCACGCTCGACATCTCGCATCCAATCGCCTTCAGTATGACTAATGGGCATCGACCAGATGCTACGCCAAAACATGGCTGTGGGGTCCGCATCCGGCCGCTGTACATTAGTCACACATTGGTCTGGTCGTTTCCAGCTTCTGTATACCCACCTCTGGTCCCTCTGGAATGTACGATTAATGAGATACCGGTCCACACGTTTTTTGAATCTACGAATACGGTTTGCCCATGCATAGACTTTCTGTTTTAGGAAGTCAATGCGCTCTGTGACACGGGATGTATAATCTTGAGGACTAATATTAGTCCCCACAAAGGCCCGTTTCACAAAGCGCATTACCCTGGGGCGTGTATTCCCCGCCCTAAAACAGATCAGCTTGCCAATAAGTGCCCTTGCCTCGGCAATACGCCTCTCAATCCTGCACTGCCACGCCGGTACAGCAGATCTTTGTCGTATAACAGTGTCAGTTTCAGGGAACTTAACACCTGCTATACGACATGTCGCCACGGCAGCACAGTACAAGATTGAGTGAGTATCACCGAGATCCTCACTATTATCTAAATAATTAGATAATAACGAGTCAAGAGCACTTACCAGCGCTATATTTCGCCTATGCATAGGCAACCGCGGCAGACGAGGTCTAATCGTGGGTGGCGTGTGCCGGTAGTCCCTAATCGCACATTCCAAAGCGTCCTTTACCTCCTCATTGCACTGGGTACTTACATTATCAGCCATGTCATCCTCCTCCTCGACGGCGCTGCCACCTATTGGTGGTGCGTTCGGTGTCGGCGTTAGCGTAGGCCGGACGGGATTGACATGACTCGAAGGTAAGTAGTCTGAGCGAATCCTATCAAGTACGGTATTATCCAACTTGCCACTGCGCTGGATTACTCGTACCTGATCCGATAATCGTTGAGCCGTGACGTTGATGCTTGGTTCCAAGGCCTGAAACATAGACAGCATGCGACTACGGTACGCAGTGAGGTTAGTGCCCCCCTCTGTCGCCCCAAAATATGCGCGCATGACATGTTCGTTCATTGATGTCGTCCACTTCATGCGCTGCACATTACCACCGTCAGCGGGGACCCTGTTTGGGGCCTAAATATAATATTTTTTTAGATTGTGTAATTTAGATGGGCATGACGAGGAATTCTACCAGCGCTTCTGCTGCAAGATAGCCCATGGTGTCTGAGGCTATCGACGTCTTCTCCACAATGACATCGATGCGGGGAAACACACGGAGCACCTGAACGCAGACAAGTGGCAATACGGAACGTCTCATCGTCCAACATGGTTCCTGTGTTGGACGATGGTAGTGCCTGAAGCCATAGACCGGATTCCCATTCTCCCACAGTCAGCAAGCGAGCACGCTCTGTAACTTTAAGAGATGTATCCAAAAGACTTTTTCTTACTATGTTACAAAGCGGCGCGTCCCACTGTCTTTGTAAGAAAGTAAATCGTCAATCCCTTTAGATGAGTCCAGCATCATTCGACTTAGGGCATTGATATCAATAAAGCAGCAGTTGAATACCTACCAATAACGATATTGGTATAACTGCCAATGCGTTCCCTCGAAGTGTTTGTAATTTCTTGTTTAATAGAGTAATGGAATGCCCTTTTGCTTCAGTTGAATTGAATGCCATTGGCACATATTAAATACCTAATTGATTTAATTATTACAAATGGCATAGAAGTAACGATTGCTTTTAGATATATTACTAGAGTTAGCCAGCAGCTTCACCTGCGTGAATTATACACTTAAACCTTGCTCAGGAATCAAACTATATATTGGTGTAAACCGTACAAAAATCCGTTGGGTAGTTTTGGAGTTCATACCGAAAGATAGAATATACTAATATACTTTATCTACTGATCTACATTTTTCTTGTGAATATTCGGAGTTAACAACTGCATCAAATAGTAATATGATTCTTTTAACATTCTATAAAAATGACGAAAATTCTCGTCATCCTTCTCATGCAGTTCTCTAGCAGCGACGAATGCTCTACAATTAATATTTTTTTTCATGTACGGATGCACCCAGAATCTTCTTTAATATTTTCATTTATTCTTGAAACATAAATACAGAAGAACATTGTCTTCATCGCTAGAGACACTAGACATCGTCGTACGAATGTTGTTCTTCAAATGACAAATAATACTCTCATTTGCGTAGCACCGTGTGCGGAATAGAGTACCATACAGTAGGCGATCATGGTTTGCATCTCAATCCCGTAGCATTTGAATAGCTTCGTGAGAGAAGAGCTTTATACGTCTAACATAAGACCAATCCCAACACTAGATGAGATTGCATTTCTGTAGCCCCCTTCGCCCCGTAGGTATACCTCAAGCTTTGACAGAATTGTTCTTTTGTAGAAATGAAAACATTAGTTGTCTAGTAGGCTGGGTTGTCGTTGCTACTAGTACTTTATTCAAGATACAAGCAAAACAAATTTATGCTATGTTTCTGCCTTTTAGTTTTTACACAATGTCGGCTCGTATTAAAAATATTAATAGAGTACGAGATGTAGGTATTTTATTAAATAATCACTTAAAAGTCGCCGCACCTTCACAATGTCATCAGACACTTGCAAGGGTTTTCCATAATTGCACAACAACAAAGAAATGATCAGTATTTTATTGAAATTATCGAGTAAATTAGGTAGATGCTTGTATCTTTTTTCAGAAACTACGTCATACCAAAGATAAATAACAAACATATTCTAGAAACATAAATATTTTTTACAATAAAACAATATTTCAACTGAATCTACCTGAGGACGTTTACGGACGTTTCGCCAAATAAATCTTTCGCTAATTATTCTCTCCCCACGGGCTTTGCATTAGCCGTATAACAACTGCGGTAGTAAATCGAAAATTATCACAAACACGCTGACGTCTTGTACCATAAGAGTATACTGGGCCAAAACAAATATTGTATACGCTAAATATACCCTGGTGAAATGTACCATAGTAATATATAGGAAAGCTTTCGTCATGTTGGATAAATAAGAATATGTTGAATCGAAACCAATAGTTATATCATCGTAAACTCTTTTCATACCTATGCTTATTAACGTGTTCAAATAGTGATAGAGAGATTGAATTGAAATAAATGCCACTGTATTATGTATTTATGTTATCAAGGTAAGCCATAGCTTGCAGCACGTATTTGAGCGCAAGGAAAGATGGAAGAACCAAGAGCACACAATACTAGTTACTGAACATTACACACATATTCGGATTTTCTCTTATATGACAACTACTATAACTTAGATTCTGCTCTTTTGTTAGGTCGCTTGTCTAGATACGCTAAACAAACTTTCATTTGCTGGCGTTATCATCGCACTCTACAGGTTAGTACCTAGATGTAGTTATCTTAATATCATTTTTATTATTGTCAAAGTTTACTCAGGTCTTAATCTTCGTCTTCTGTAGATCGTTTTTCCTACAAAAAACCAAACGTACATTATATGACCAACCATTGTTTATGACGGAATAAACGGTCAACATATTTACTGTGAAATCCCTATTATGTGTGAATGAATTTCCGTAAACAAATTAATTTCATATTCAAATCTCTGTTGCTTACAAGAAATCGCTCACAACTCTACGACGACGGAAATTCTCCACCAACAACTAACATCAACGAAAACATAAATCTAAATGAATATATGCTCTCATTCTTCTACATAGTTCAATAACATAAAAACATTTATTTATTAATATTATTGCTTATATTTTATTTTTGATGTATGACTTGAATGACGCTGGAACGTGCCAAGATGTTTAAATACGCGTGTCAACTTTTTTGTTCAGCCAAATTTATTCTATGAATTTATGTTTACTTTCAAATAATATATGGGTTTACGACTGATGCGTAGTCGAAAGTCAGCAGGTGGACAAAAAAATGTTTTGGTTTTATTTGATAGTCACCGTATTTGGTATTTGACAATAAACAGCTGATAACGGCAGCAAAATTTAACACAATGCTCACAAATGAAATATCTTCTTGAATATGCTTGATAAAATAATTCAAATACAGACCATGGGCTTTCTTTCCAAAACTTAAAATTAGTCGTAAGGGAAGAATGGAAGACGCATTTATCATTGTTTCCTTAACCCTTAAATTGGCAGGAGTACAAAAACATGATTTTTGAGGAAAAAAATACATAATTAGGCTAGAACTACCTCAAAGAATATGAGAAAAATAGGAAAAAAAACTGTTTTCTGAAAAACTTATATTAGGTATATTGGACATTGCCAAATATGCTAAGATCAAAAATACGAAACATATGTGAAGTATACTGTACGTTGCCAAGTTCACGCACAAAATATTTTAATTGCGACTGAAAACAAATAAGTATATTCATCATCAGCCTTTAACAGTCCACTGCTGGACTAGGCCTCTCCTTTGAAAGGAGGAATTGGCCTACTATACCACGCTAGCCAAACGGGTTGGTATAGGGTTTGTATCAAGTTTTCCTTCTCTTACAGTGCTGTTCTCTGCATAATATGCTCCCTCAGTCGGCTCTTACGACACCCATGGGATGATATGGGGTGGTGACAATCCGTATTCTTAATCCGTCACCACACGGACAATGTATGACAATGATGTATGAAAATTATTTATTTATTGAGATGAAAATTCAAAAAAACAGACACTTGGCATCATCCTTTTATCATCCTTCTCAAAATATTCAATGATTCTGATTGTGAATCAATAGATACAATGCTGCTTTCGGGGAACTTCGGCATATCTTCAAGTCCGATATCCCGCAGTATCTCAAGACGAAAGTATTTGACCAGTGTGTGTTGGAAGTGTTGTTATATGGAACGGAGACTTGGCCTCTCACTATGGTCTCATTAGAAAGATGAAAGTCACTCAGAGGGCGATGGAGAGACCTATGCTCGGAGTTTCCCTGCGAGATCGAATCAAAAAGGCGGAGATCCGCGGGCGAACCAAAGTCACCGACATGGGTCTCCGAATAGTCAGACTGAAGTGGCAGTGGGCAGAGCACATAGCCAAGAACCGATGGCCGTTGGAGCGGAAAGGTTCTGGAGCCACGGACCGGACATCGTAGAAGAGGTAGGCCCCCCGCAAGGTGGACTGACGATCTTGTTGGGATCACTGGCAGCGGTTGGACATCGGTGGCTCAGGATCGGTCCATGTGGAGAGCCTTGGGGGAGGCCTATGTCTAGTAGTGGCCGTCTTCGGCTGATATGATGATGAATGCTACTTTGATCCGAGTCACAATGTTCTTGGACACAATGTTCTTGGAACTTCCTGGTTTTCTATAGAAGAAGCATCACTAGAGAAATAATTTGCTCGTGCGTGAACGTATCAAACGCTAAAATAAAATAAAAAGCATTATAATTTCAAATTACTTTAAAAATTTATTAAATATAATATTCTATGCTATTGGCAGTGTCCAGCCCGCTTCCCAAATACGGAAATCTATAATATTCCATGCAATTGGCAGTGTGAAGTATATTGGACAATATGATAGATGTGAAATTTACATTAATAATTTTGTAGTATTTTTGTGATTTTACCTAAAGACACGATAGACCATATCCCAAATATGTTTTATGATGCACAATAATATTATAAAAATCTCTATATATTATTAAAATTTACTGAATTTCTGACCTGTGTCGCGTTAGCTATTTGTTGCTTCGATGACATTTTGAATTTTGACAGGTTACAGCGTTGCCATGACGCTATAGAATTTTCTACAGTAAACTTGTTCTATTACAGTGTTACACGTATACAAACATAATTATGCGGCATAAGTAATATATAGACCTATAATTTTTGTTGTTGTGTATGTCCAGCCGGCTGGACAGCGTCCGTGTTTTCCGAGGTCTGCGAAGTAACGGCAACATACATGCTCATAATTCATATTATGTACTCCGATTTTTGCGCTTTTCGCTTCAGTGTCGCGTCGCACCAGATCGACCGCCCGCGGCTATGTGATCGACCGCATGCATAGAAATGCACCTTTACGAGTTATCGTACAGTTGTACGATAACTCTATAAATCTCTCTAAGTAATTCTAGTTTGAATCTATTACATTGGTTCCTTAGTGTCCACATTTAGACATCTTAGAAGTTTAGTTTAGTTTTTAGGGACTACATCCATAGAATCGGATCATCACATGGTTTATTTATTGAAGGAGCTAAATCGACAAACTTGAACGCATCATATGACGAAGTTTTTCAGTATGTTTCTAAGGAAGCGAGTATTGTGTATTTTTGTAAATGTTCATCTATTTGTATAGATGGTTGCAAATGTTGGTTATTCCAAAACCGTTGCTGCATCTCATGTCATGTTTATCAAATCATGTATTTATAAAATCCTTTTCCATCCAGACTTGTCTCCCAGCTGGTACCTACTGCGACGTGATCTCGGGCGAGAAGGTGAACAACAGATGTACTGGCAAGAGCATCAACGTTGGCAACGACGGACGTGCCAGCATCAGCCTAGGGGCCAACGACTACGACATGGTTCTGGCTATACACGTTGGAAGCGAAGTAAGTATACCTACTATAGAAAGTAGGGCGAGGATATGAATGACGAGAGTGGATATAGACTATGTGTTTATTTATTGAATTGGATCTTCAACAATGAACAACAATGTGCTACTATAAGTAGGGATTATGCGAAAAGACAATTTACTATAACTGTACGTAAAAGCATGGCAATTAAATAAAGAAAAAGACAGACGGACAGACAAACGAAAAGTTAAAAGGTTGTTTATAACTTGGTATCATGTAACACTACGCACCTGAAAAAACGTGGTTATTTTGAAATCACAGATATAGACAATTTTACTAAGTATATATTTTCTTTTACTTTAGATTTTCTGAATAATAATGTTGTGTCTTTTTTGTTACAGTCAAGACTTTGAAGATCTTTTCTTCTCACACCGGCAACCCATTGATGATCTAGTGTCAAATTAAAATTAAGAATAATCAATAAGGCTCACTTCAACATTGCTTAGTAAAAACCGCACAAAAAACTACTTAAAATAAATAAAAAATATATAAAAAAGGACAGTAAAAATATTATATCGTGTAATAATAATTTACTTGGCAAAGTTGAACAATTTCCAAATTAATACTGCAGCTAAACTGAATGTTGAATTTATGTAAACAAACGGACGTTTAATGTAAACAAACTATAGCGCGTGGTGTGTAAACAAATTATAACGTATCTGAATTATTACAGACTGATATTTATTTAAAAATATCGAATATATTCAGGGAGATTGTGTTATTAAAGTTGTAAATACTGTGTTGAAAAATGAGGAGTGCTCTGTTTACATTAATTTTACATTAGGTTTGATTTTTAGATTATTATTATACTTTGTTTTCTTTTACACAATATACAATTTCAAACAAAATCAATTGTTTTAATTTCTTCTGATTATTTTGTTATTATTATATGCGTCTGAGACGGTGCGCTATTTGAGTTAAATATCATACCTATACATACAGGGTGTCACAAGACCCATCACCAAGCCGAGGTCTACTCGTTTTGGACATCATGCCAAGTCATACTAAGCAAAAATTATACCGGGGAAACGATTTTTTTAGGAGACTCATTGTTTAAACTTAAAGTAAAACTCGTGCGTGCAATTCCCGAAATACCTTCTTATTCATGGGTGCATAGGATATCTATTGAGCAAATTGGCGGGGAATTGCATCGATTTTGTACATAATTAGAAAAATTGCTTAGTGACTTTCTCAATATCTCCTGAACCAGTAATTTCCCACACACACAATATGGGATTTCAGTTTACGTTAAGGGACTTTTTACAACCTGTATATAAACTAGCAATTGACCGCGGCTTCGCCTGCTTTAGACTTTCAATATTTATTTAACCTTTCCAATTGCATATTAAAATCCTTACTTTGTGGGTGCCTGCGTCGCAACATAACTCAGAGGTAGGTGATTCAAAATGTTGAATTCAAAAATCGATCCTCTCACACGAGAAATTTACGATACCTGGGTTACACAGGCTGAGGCTGTTCTAATCAAACAAAAGCTATGGAAATACATAGAAACTCCACCAGACGCTGGAACTGCGGTCGACAAAGAAGGAGATCATCATCATCATCATCAGCCTTTAACAGTCCACTGCTGGACTAGACCTCTCCTTTGAAAGGAGGGTTTGGCCTACTATACCAAGCTGGCCAAACGGGTTGGTATAGGGTTTGTATCAAGTTTTCCTTCTCTTACAGTGCTGTTCTCTGCATAATATGCTCCCTCTGTCGGCTCTTACGACACCCATGGGATGATATGGGGTGGTGACATTCCGTATTCTTAATCCGTCACCACACGGACGATTTTGATTATCGCTCCTTCTGAGCTCAAACAATTAAAAAATTGCGTTACGGCGAAAACATTGTGGGACAAATTAAAAGATACATACGCCAGTAAGGGACCTGCACGAAAGGCGTCTCTTCTTAAGCAGCTTATCCTAACAAATCTAGACGGACACGATATATGAAATCACCTTTTAATTACTTTACATTACTTTACTTATCATAAAAATAGTAGTTTGGGTTTTGCAATGATGTAAATAGTAGGTACATTAATAGTGTAGAAAGCAATGATATCAGCGGACTGACTGTAAAAATCCTTAACGTCTTCGAAACGAGATCACGAAACCCAATCTAAGATATCCCAAATATATGCCTTTACTGCTTGATAAATGATAGCATCGTATATAATTGTCTCAATTTGCCTCATTTTGTAGGGCCGACAGATACGGCCAATACAGGTACAGCCAGCAGATATGGCCAATTTTGGGTTGTAAGAATCAAGTTCCAAAGGCAAGGGATTGATAGCAAGAGGGACCATTATAATTAGATGCAGGCTACTGACTTTTTGAAGTTATCGGCGAAAATTTAGTAAATTTCTGCATGAAAATTGGTGACCTAGTGGTAGCTACTTTATTCAAAATACCAGCAAAACAACTCTATCTGATCTGTTTCTGCCTTTTAGCTTTTACACAATGTCGGCTCGTATTAAAAATATGGTCGTATTATAAATAATATATAAAGGAGTACGAGATGTATTTAATTAAATAACCACTTAGAAGACATTTTATTTTTGCTATCAGTTCATAAATATTTTTTATATAAGCTATGTGTTTAAATTGCGAGTGCTGTGATACAACCACCACACTGCCACAATCTCATCAGACATTTGCAAGGGTTTTCCCTAATAACACAACAATAAAAAAGTAATCAGTAGGTATCTTACTGATATTATCGAGTAAATTACTAAGTAGTACACGTATCTTATTTCAGAAACTAGGTACGTCACACCAAAGATTAATAACAAACATATTCTAGAAACATAAATATTTTTTACAATAAAACAATATTTCAACTGAATCTACTTGAGGTGAACGTTTACGGACGTTTCGCCAAATAAATCTTTCGCAAATCATTCTCTTCCCACGGGCTTTGCATTAGCCGTATAAACAACTGCGGTAGTAAATCGAAAATTATCATAAACACGCTGACGTTTTGTACCATAAGAGTATACTGGGCCAAAACAAATATTGTATACGCTAAATATACCCTAGTGAAATGTACTATAGTAATATACATGTTGGATAAATAAGAATATGTTGAATCGAAACCAATAGTTATATCATCGTAAACTCGTTTCATACCTTTGCTTATTAACGTGTTCAAATAGTGATAGAGAGATTCAATTGAAATGAATGCTACTGTATTATGTATTTATGTTACCTAGGTAAGTCATAGCTTGCAGCACGTATTTGAGCGCTATGAAAGAAGGAAGAACCAAGAGCACGTATTGCTAGTGCTGAACATTACATAGGTACACATTCGGATTTTCACTTATATGTGCTGTAGGGCCTTCCGTCTGGGTTATTCTTTTGATTTAGTAACATGCAATAAGACCGCTTAAGACGTCGACTCATGGGTACATACATATATACATATACTCACGCCTTTTTCCCGTCAGGGTAGGCAGAGACGTCGACGCATTATAAAGATATGCTCGTTAAGGCTATAGGTAAACTTTGATTCTGCTCGTTTGCTAGGTGGCTTGTCTAGATAGGTACGCTAAACAAACTTTCATTTGCTGGCATTGATATTGCTCGCTATAGGTGAGCAAATGTAGTTATCCGCACATAATTTTTATTATTGTCAAAGTTTACCCAGGTCTTAAATAGTTTAATCTTCGTCTTCTGTAGATCGTTGTTTTTCCTACAAAAAACCAAACGTACATATATCAGCAAGCATTATTTATAACGGAATAAACGGTAAACATGTTAATTGTGAAATACCTATTATGTGTGAATGAATTTCCGTAAACAAATTAATTTTATATTCAAATCTCTGTTGTTTACTAGAAATCGCTCACGACTCTACGACGACAGATATTCTCCACCAACAACTAACATCAACGAATAAATACATCTAAATGAATATATGGTCCCATTCTTCTACATAGTTCAATAACATTAAAAGATTTATTTATAAATATTATTGCTTATATTTTACTTTTGATATATGACTTGAATGACGCTGGGACGTGCCAAGATGTTTAAATACGCCTGTCAACTTTTTTCTTCGGCCAAATTTATTGTATGAATTTATGTTTTCTTTCAAATAATATATGGGATTATGACTGTTTTGTAGTCGCCAGTCAGCAGGTGGACAAAACATAGTTTTGGTATTACACACCCACACTTCACCAGTTATATTTTGGTCCCAATGTAATAGGGGGCGAGCTATTGCCGCCTACCAGGCACATTGCTAAGCGAGCGATAATTAAGATTTTTAAAACACACTTAACTTCGAAAAGTCTGAGGTGTGTGCCCGGGGTACCTGGAGATCGAACCCGAGACCATCGTCTCGCCAGTCTGTTACGTAGGCACACCACCGTTCCATGCCAACGGGCTATTCAGCGACAAAAGAAATATCTTCTTGAATATGCCTGATAAAATAATTCAAATATAGAACATGGGCTTTCTTTCCAAAATATAAAATTATTCGTAAGGGAAGAATGGAACACGGATTTATCATTGTTCTCTTAACGTGCAATTTCCGCGTTATCTGAGGTCAGCGAAGAAACGGCACAATACATTCTCATTTCTGTCATACTAAAATTATTGTCACCATTTCGCGTCAGTCGCGTCGCACTAGATTGATCACGTGCGGCCACAATCGGTCGCATGTACAGAAATGCACCGGTTTACGACTAAATTTGTACGATTACTCTAAACTAAACTATTCTCTCTAATAAATTGTAGTTTGATTCTATTGCGTTGGTTGCTTTGTGTCTATACTTTTTAACATGTAGTCGTACATTTTAACATATAGGCCAACAGTCTGAATAAAGCTTTTATAGTTTACGTATATTCAGCTACTTTATAATGTCCAAACTTTATCTTAGTAAGTAGTAGAAATATCTAAATAACGAATGAAGAAAGCAAAAGTTTCTTGTAAACTCTGGTGAAAATCAGAAAAGCCTTCGGTAGCGTTGTTCTTACTTATCGCACTTTCTATGCTTTATTAAGTTCTCGAAAGTGAACCGCCAGACAAAGTTGGAGTAGAATCTAGTCTTAAGCTAGAGCCACAGCGGCAGCGTCGTTTCACCTCTTTCAAAACATGAACTACATATCCAAGTGTAGCGAAACACTTGCTAATTGTGCGGCGGTAGGTAGGTAGAACTGGGTTCCCTATCCATTTGCATAAGATTTTAAGACCTAATATAACTGAGCATAATTTTGTTTGGCATAATTATATTTTCGCATAATATAATTACGCATAACAGCTTACGCATAATTTTTTAAGCATAATTTCTCTAACCATAATAATGAATAAGCATAATATTCTAAAGCATAATTTATTAAGCATATAGTTCTAAAGCATAACTTTTTTAAGCATAATATCCTAAAGCATAAAATCCTAAAGCATAAAATCCTAAAGCATAAATTTATTTATGCATAATGATTACAATACAATACAAATTGGATATAATACCTTTGGCAATGTATCTTTGGCATATTTTTCGCTGTAGGAAGCATGAAGCAAGCAAGCGTGCAGCATGCAAGCAAGCGTGCAGCATGCAAGCAAGCGTGCAGCATGCAAGCAAGCGTGCAGCATGCAAGCAAGCGTGCAGCAAGCATGCAGCATACAAGTAAGCATGCAGCATGCAGCATTCAAGCGAGCATGCAACATGCAGCAGGCAGGTCTTCTGTCACGGCTTCGGCGCTGCGGGCCTCCGGCGGCCCCACGCGCCTACGCGATTTTAAATAACACTCTAGGGGTAGGACAAACAAGACTACGTGGAGTCGGTTTTGCAGCAATTCGGTTCCGTCACTAACTTTTGTTGCACAGCATATACATTTTTTACAAGTTAAATATATAATTATATAAATATTATGCTAATAGTCATTAAGCCTACTAACGTTATGCTAATAGACATTAGGCCTACTAACGTTATGCTAATAGTCATTAGGCCTACTAACGTTATGCATCCGGTGCCTTCAGAATTCAGAATTATCCGCTCTATACTGTAGTTTATCGAAGCTTCACTCAGCTCGCATCGGATCTTGTCTAGTTTAGCCCGCCCGAACGCTGCCGGTGTGAACTTCGCTTTAATACAGCTAGAACAGATATTGCCTGAGGAAGTTTTGGGACACCAGCCACCAAAGTCGGCACGTGCAAGATGTATTAGGTATCTAAGTAAATTTTATAGAGCACTTCGGCGAAATCTTTCTGCTTCAAGGAATCCTACTAATTTTGGTAGGTAAAGGTATTGGGACCTGTGTTCGGTTTTGTTAGTGAATAGTTTATTAGCTATCGTAAGGCTGGTTGTTATTAATATAACATTTTTCACGTTCAGAATAGAGTATAGTTTACAATACCGTAAGTATAGTTTCAGAAATTATATTGTAGAATCTCTTGTTTTTCTTCTCTGATTAGAACATACATATATTTGGGAACTATTCGTAATAGCTTAGTGTATGAGAATCAACACTAGAAGTATTTTGAAATTACACAATATGCAGTTGCTAAGCATGACCTTAGAGATATCTATGAAGCGCTGGCTACGACTTTAGGAGTTAAAGTCTATATTGTGATAAAAAAGTGCTTGTAAGGTATAGCCTGAGGGCTATATTGTGATATGTTATTGTGACATGACACATCATCATCATCAGCCTGCCATCGATTGCTGGATATAAGCCTCTCCAATGCCACGCCAGTGAGCACGATTTACGTGAATATGATCAGAGAAATCAAACGTTTAAAAAACTGTAGAGAAATATTTAACCTAGTTTATAGCAACACTGAAACCAAGACAAAGTTCTCACAAGTATTTCATAACAAAACTTATGAGAGTAGACGTTCAAGTTGAACGGTTGCACACAAACTTTGGGACATACAATAAGTTTTACAAATGTCCGGGACATTTCATCGCTTCGAGGGATAGCCGGAAATCGTGTACAAATTGTAAAATGAACGATTGTTAGTCGTTTGCCTGCGGCCTATATAACATGGCAGAAATGAATGCATTTAATTATTAATTTACTAATTTTTGTAACTTTTTGCATATAGTGCAGTGGTTAAAGTGAAGGCCTCTTATTTACCATTGCGCTGAGGGTCGGTAGGTTCGAATCCCGTAAGAGACAACCTTGTGTGATTTACCAATTTTAATTCGAGTTAGGGTGGTCTTTATGTCCGTTGATTGAAGGTTTGTAAAGCCGCACAGGATTTATTCCTAGTGCCCTTTTACAAAAAAAGATTATAAAACATTTTTGTGTTTGCGTATGAGTAAAACTGGTACCCTTTTCCTGCAATCAGTTTTTGGATAAACATAGTCTTGAAGACCATATTGCTTAACAGTTAACACCCTTGTTGAAGACGAATTCTGTCAATTTCCTGCTTTTAATTAGATATCGTCTGTTCAGGAATTTCTTTTTTCCTTTTGCATAAAGAATTAAAAACGGTACAATATTTTATACCCACTTTCATTTTATTGTAATCTAATACTTAATTACTTAGTATATTAATACAACTTGCTCCGTGGTCCAGTGGATAGCATATGCGACTACTGATCGGAGGTCCCGGGTTCGAATCCCGGGTCGGGCAAAAGTGTTACTGGGTTTGCCAAATTCTCAGTAGCAGCTCGGAGTCTGGTGATGTGCCCGTAACGTAATAGGCTCGCCCCCTATTACGTGGGGCATGTGGGAAATGTGGGTGTAATATTACACCTCTGCCTACCCCGTCGGGGATACAGGTGTGAGTGTATAAAAAATTAATACAACTGTTGCAGTCAGATCAGTGCGAGCCTTTGGTCAACTCATCCCGATCGTCCTCAACCCGCGGGATGAGTTGTCCTAGTGCATTTTTTAAATTGGACAACTCATCCCGCTGATATATTTTACGTCTTCTACAGACAGACTTCTCAAAATTTGGGAATGTTTATTGAAATAAGTGCTGTCTATTTAACATGTTTATTCATTCTAAAGAATAGTTTGTAAATATAAAGGCTAAAAGTAGAAAGAATAAAAGCTAAGAGTAGTGTACATTTTTACACTATCCCAACGTATATTTATATAGGTATATAAGGATAGGTAAAATGAAATAAATAAATATATTTTTATTATTATATAATATCTACGTCCTAATTAACTTCAAATTCAAATATAATAGCAATTATTACTCTCGTGTATCTAGAACTAATGACTAAATGCAATGATTTCCTGGTGCATATAATTAATGTGTTCCATTTAGAAATACAACAACGTAACCACAAACGTACAAATTGTATTTAATCTATTGCTTGGGTAAAGGGCAGTTCAAGGTCTACTTATTGGATTATGCGAATACGACTTCCTGCCAATCACAGACAAGAAATTTAAAGGGTTGAGCGCATAGTTGCATTGCCCGTGTCAAGGTGTTAAAGTGATCGAATGTCTTATATTTTTGGGGACAGTTAAATACATATTGATACAAGCTACAAGTGCTTTCAATTTGTTCGTTCCTTGAGTGAGTAAATTTAAAATTTAAGATGTTTTAAGATGGTTTTAGTTTTTGAACCAATTTTTTGTTAACTTTTCTTTCTCCCGCAGAAACAAAAATACAAATGTTGAACTGAATAGCCTCCCAGTAAATGATTTAAGTACTTAATTTTATATGTAGTAATAATTTTAAATGCTTATTATTTTCCCCTTATATCAACCATCAAAATGTATGAAGATAGCCCTTCAACTTCAAGTGGCAATCTATCTCTGAATATAAGTACTACTCAAAGAGGTTCCAAAAAGTTAACAAGACATGGTTATGAATATGTTATATACAAGACAAAAATAATGACAAATGAATCTTGTGGCGGTGTGCGAAAATGAAAACATGCTCTGCAGCGATAAAAACTAACTCCGATTTAAATGTGATAATGAATTAAACAAATCATAGTCACAAACCCTTAACTATAACAGAAGTTGAGATAAAAATGCAAATGGAGAAGTGCCCAAAGGCTGTACAAAAGAATTTGTCCGATCTTATCTCAAAAATATTTGAGGAAAGTATGGCTTTTCTGGCAGATCGTGGTTTGGATCTAATAAAGAAGTTGCCGGCTCTAAATACTGTACAAAAAAAGCTGTATAGAAAAAGAAATAAATCAATAGGAGCAAGAAAATTAATTTTTGCAAACACTAAAGATGTTGAAGTGCCAAAAAAATTTGAAAAGCTATTATTTGCTGACTACGCACACGGACAAAACCGTATTCTGATATTTGCTGACAATGAATTGAAAAAATACATGGGAATTAAAACGATAAGTAAATGTCCACGTACAAGCTGTTATTTCAAGTAATAAATGGTCAAATACCTGAGTGGGACCCGAGAAACTTCACAGTCGATTTTGAGGTTCCAGCTATACTGGCAATTGGAAGCAAGTTCCCAGGTGTGAAAATAACGGGCTGCTATTTCCACTTCTATCGCACTCTCTGGCGTAAAGCTAAATCGCTAGGCGCAAAATTTCGAAGAGAATGCCTGAAACTATAGAGATTGACTATGCCATAAACCAACTAATCACTGGTCAAATCAGAGTAGGACATTGTTTAGAAAAACTAAGAAGTTGACTTTGTTTAAATGACGTCGTATATTTTGTACCTATTATTTAATTTATATAATTATATCAAATATTTAATCTTGTTGATTTTAATTATTATTTATTCAGATTTTAATTGTGTTTTTATCATAGTGTGTGAATTTAACTAGTTTTAAGTAAATCTTTATGAATCCAAACACGAATTGTTAATTTTTTAGTTTGATTTAAAATATTCTTTTTAGAATATTTAGATTTTTTATACGTAACTTTTAATGAAAAGATTGAGATTTTGACTAGTTTTAAGAAAATCCTTGTTAATCCACAGACTGATTGTTTATTCTTTAAGTTTTTGTTATTGATTTTAACAGTTAAAACTGTAATTTCTGAATGTTTAAATACTTTACAGTGTAATATCAGGGGTAATTTTAACAGTTTTTGTGTTTGTAGTTCTTTAAATGAAACTGAAATAAAACGACGTATTCCCAGAGACGAGAGGCAAAGACTGACAATGTTTTATTTTGAACTATAGAAGTAAACACATAATTCAAAATACATGTCTGTATGTCTACCAACAATAAAAGACAGATGGCCAGTACGATACATGGCCAGTGCTAATACATACTCTGTAGTTATTAACCCTTCAACACCCCCACTATATCTAACAATATGTATATACAAAATTATTAAAATTTTTGAATACCTTATATATCCAAAACCTTAAGCCTCTGTGAATACATCAGCTGGCATCTCAGCTGTAGGCAAATACTTCACATTTACAATTGTATTTACTACACATTCTATACAAATTAATACTCTTAATTTGAAGAAGATCACTAGATCTTTGGGGCAATTCTGTTGTGATTACGAAATCCATAATCAACACAGTAGCACCTGAACTGGCAATAATTTTCAATAGATGCATTGACTGTGGTGTGTTTCCTAATCAAATGAAAAGTAGTAAAGTAATTCCGTTATTTAAATCAGGTAGCACATCTGACCCCACAAATTATAGGCCAATATCTGTGCTACCCACGTTTAGTAAAATTTTTGAAAAATTAATTCTAGGCCAGCTTCAAACTCATTTTAATAACAATAAGCTGTTACATGAAAAACAATTTGGTTTTACTAGGGGTCGCTCAACTACCGATGCTGGAGTTGAGCTTTTAGATAGTATTTTTTGATGCCTGGGAGGAGTCGCATGATGCTCTAGGAGTCTTTTGTGACTTATCTAAGGCTTTTGATTGCGTTTTTCATGAAACATTGATCAGGAAATTACATTACTATGGAGTTTAGAACACTGCTTTGGATCTCCTAACATCATATTTGAGTAATAAGATACAGAGAGTTGAGGTAAATGGAAAAGTTTCTATGGGTTCAGTGGTCACAATGGGAGTGCCGCAAGGTTCAATTCTTGGTCCATTCCTTTTCCTTGTATATATTAATGATTTGCCATATATTATGCAAAATAATGAAGAGATAGTGTTATTTTTTATTTTTTATTAAGGTCTGCCAGTTGTTACAGTGGTTTGTGCTAAATTAACTTACAAATATACTTATCTTAATACTGCACAACTAATTATAGGCAAACACAACATGCTAAGTGTTTACCTCCGCTATAGGACGATAAAATATGTATATAATACTATGAACCTAACAAATATAAAAATAAAAACAAGTTCTCAGAAATATGGACACACTTAAAAGTTTAACGACTAAAAATCAAGCACGATCAACTGCACAGTTATTTGTAAACTGACAGACTATCCGCGTGAAGGTCGCATAAGTCGCTTCGCGAATTGACCAGCCTGCATAAGCGTGGAATTGGAGAGTTCGCGCCAAATGCAGTTCGTCGAAATGGTGGAGCCAAAGGGGTAATGGGGTGACGGGGAGGTTTTCGGGGTACTCTGAGGGAGAACTTATTTAACAGCAGAGGGCAGTCAATTTTGTTTGTAAATAATTTATGTATAAACCTTAGGTCTAACATATCCCTTCGCTTTTCGAGACTGATCATTTAAAAAAATATAAGCTTTTCATTGTAGCTCTTTATTTTTTTGTTAATCCCAGCTGCATAACCCAGATGATATATAAACCGTTTCTGGACGCGTTCAATTCTAAGTGAGTGAACCGCATAATGAGGCCTCCAAACGACACTACAGTAATCAAGAACGCTGCGGACTAAGCTATAGTAGAGCATCTTTTTAGTTGATAGTTTGCGAAACTTTTTGCTATTGCGAAGAACGAACCCCAAGCTACGGAGAGCTTTTTTTACAATATTGTCCACATGCGGTATGAAAGTTAGTTCGCCGTCCAATATGACACCTAAATCACGAATCTCTTTAACTTCTGTTAAAACACTTCCGTTTATACAATAAGAAGTGTTTGTGTTTTGCGCTTTACGGCTAAACTTAATGTGATAACATTTCTGGCAATTTAGCATAATTCCATTTTGGGAGCACCACATAGATAGTCTATTAACGTCTTCTTGCATAAGTATGGCATCGTGATATGAAGAAATAGTTTTTGCAATCTTGATGTCATCTGCAAAAAGGAATGGAGTGGTGTGCTTGAAGCATCGAATGACGTCATTTATAAATACGTTGAATAAGATAGGTCCTAGATGTGAACCTTGTGGAACGCCTGATGATATCTTATATAGTGTCGATTGGTAGCCATTCACTACGACATAAAATTTCCTGCCGTCGAGATAGGACTGGAACCACTTTAAGATCGAACCTGACACGCCATACATATTTAGCTTATTTACTAATAGTCTGTGTAAGACTCTGTCAAATGCCTTGCTGAAGTCCGTGTATACAGCGTCTATCTACATGCCCTGATCTAAAGCTTTCGAACAACATTTCAACATATGTAGCCAAATTAGTACATGTCGACCGTGATTTGACAAATCCATGTTGCTGTTCATGTAAGATCCTCGCGAAATAACGCTGCATGCACGGACAAATCAGGGATTCAAGAACTTTGCCAAATATAGATAGAATGGATATTGGCCTGTAGTTGTTCACTACACTGATGTCGCCATTTTTTAATATGGGTACGACTTTGGCCAATTTCCATTGTGTGGGGAAATTTCCAGTGCTTAAAGATGCATTAAAAATAACTTTTAGAGGAATGACCAAGCTAGAAGCGCATTTAACAATAAATAGTGGGGGAATCCCATCAGGGCCAGAACCTTTAGATTGATCAAGACTGGTTAATTTCTTAAAAATTTCGTCATCACCCAGTGTTAAGGAGGATAAATTATCATGGTATGTTTCAGTTGTCAGGGGTAATACATTTTCAGTGCCACTGTCAGCAGGTTTAAGATCATTGCCATATGCCAGGGAAAAAGTAGAAGCAAAAAGATTACAGATCTCCGTTCCATTCGAGGCAAACGCGGTTCCATTAGTCATACGGGCTGGGTAACAGCTCTCACCGCCACGTTTGCTTTTAACATAGCTCCAAAATAGCTTGGGATTCGAAGCAATAGCCTCTTCCGTACTTTGCATGTAAATATTATAGCACTCCTTTGCCAAAGAGTCACAGCGTCTGCTAATTAGTTTGAGCATATCCAATCTGGTTCAACAACAGCTTGATTAAATTATTAAAAGAAAAGAACCAGCTTGATTCTAAAAACCCGCTGGATTCTATTTCGCTCAAACTTTGAGCGAAATAGAATCCAGCGGGTTTTTATATTTTTTATACTTCAATCGAAGCTGGTTCTTTTCTTTTAATAATTTAATCAAGCTGTTGTTGAACCAGATTGGATATTTGTGTTTTTTGACCCGACGCAATGGTACAAACATGTCTATCGCAGCGTTAATTTTTTCATACAAAACATCCACCATTTTACTGACACTTTCACAGTTATTGAGTAAATCCAGCCAATCGCAAGTCTTTAAATACTCATTAACTGATACGTAGTCAGCTTTGAAAAAATTACGTTTTCTAGTTTCAGAATTAGATTTAAGTCTAGCTATGCTATTCAAGGTTAATTCTACGCAAAGGGAGGGATGATGAGGATCCATGGGACTCAGCGGGGTCGTCTCATAAATATTACATTCGGGTGCGTTAACCAGTACTAAATCGAGCAATTTGCCATTTTTGTTTGCAATTGCATTACATTGACGGAGATTGTTTACCGTGGCGAAATCCATTAACATTTCGCCAAGACTATT
Source organism: Euclidia mi (assembly GCA_944739405.2). Lineage (NCBI taxonomy): Eukaryota > Metazoa > Arthropoda > Insecta > Lepidoptera > Erebidae > Euclidia > Euclidia mi. The sequence continues at coordinate 52,730,575 of OX123190.2, forward strand.
TCTATCAACAGGATGGTTGATATGATTTGATTGATTTGCCACTGTCCAATTGATTGCACCCAAATTAAAGTCTCCAAAAATACAGGTATAGGCACTGCTATTATCCAAATGGATATTACAATTAACTATGAAATGCTCTAGCATTGGCTTGGATGCTGCAGGAGGAAGATAAACTGCACAAAAGTCCAAGCGTTGTGAACGAGAATGAACTTTAGATGGAACTTCAACAGATACCCATAAGTCTTCACAATTGCTTTCTCTACTTTTTAGTCGGTATGAGTTAAATTTCTTAGATACGGCAATTAGTACTCCCCCTCCATCTTTTTTGCTATGGTAACCTGAACTTTCCCTATCGCGTCTATATATCAAATATCTGCTATCAAACAGCTCTCCACTTAAGATATTACCGTTAAGCCATGTTTCTGTTATGATTATTATGTCGTAGTTACAAGTCGACAATGAGCACATAAAACCGTGTGTCTTGGTACGTAAACCTCTTACATTTTGATAAAAAACATTTAAAGCAGAGAATTTTAGACAGAAAAATATTAAAAACATGACAATTAACAAGACACTACAACTTATCTAAGGTTGACATATCTCTTATAACTACATATTCTGAACTCTCATCTTTTCTCATTAAGATGCGTCCCCCTCTAACCCAAACAAACTTATAGCCCAATTCCCTCGCCCTGCTCCTGGCAGCGGCGTGCAGAGCTTTGTTGGTCGTTGAAAGATGCTCCAAGACGAAAATAGGCTTCTTCTCGCCGGCTATACCAATGTGAGAAGAATTTAACTTATCATCACGATGAGTTTGGTTATATTTAATTGCAGATGCCAGAAAATGGTCTCTAGTCCTAGGCGAATTGAATTGTGCTACAATGGATCTTGGGCGATCAGTGTCTCGGTTAAGCTTTGCAACCCTAGTGCAATTTAAAATTTGATCATCCTTGATATTGTATCCTATAGTGGATCCCAAATGCTTTATCAGAGATACCAAGTTTTCACTCTTGAACTCAGGAACGCATTGGACTTCAACATTACTACTTCGGGAAAATTGTTCCATTTGGTTGATGCGTCCGCTCAAGTTTGAAATAGTGCTCTTTAGTTCTATATTTTCTGCTGTTAGTTTTTTTATAGCTTCTGATGACGATTTCAGATCTTTTACGACGTCATAATATTGACTGCTTATGAAGGTCATTGAATCTTTGACATCCTGTATATCTTCCTTGACACTCTGTATATCCGCCTTAATAGACTGTAGTTCTGAGCTCACAAGCGATGTTATTGATTTCTTTAATTCAACCAGCATTTCAGCCCTTTCAGCTTTCAAAACCTCAGTCACTACTTCACGTATATCAACTCTGGTTATTGGGGGAGATTTCGTTGCTGGAGCTGAGGGAGGAACCTGCCTCTTCTTGGATCTCGATGTAATGTTATCCGTAACTTCGGGATTTACTTCAGTTTTTTTATCCATATTGATTGCTGATTGAACACGTTAAATTTGGGATTTAAAGTCTGTGGTTCAATTTATATGCTTCACAATAATAATGAAATACCACGAATGTTCATTAAAAAACGATAAAAAAATAAAACAAAAAAATAATAATACTTAATACAAAAAAATAAAAGAAAAAAAATACTAAAATTCTTTGCTAAAACTGTACAAAACTGTTCAAAATAGGAAAAATGTACAAAAAGTCACTTCTTGTTTGTGGATCGGAACTCACTACCACACGCTTTTATTGAAGTTGCAGAAGTATCTTAGCCGTTACGCCACGTGAACTTTGATAGTGATAGGTCAATTAAACCTCCTGTGTATGTTGCACCCCAGCGGGCATCAGCTGACGATTACTAACGATGCTTGACCTTTCTATTGTTCGCCAATGTCAACTGTCGTCGATGTTTACACAAATTGTAACGAATACGGTTTGTCCACATCCAAATATTTGCTTAATATAATTAGTTTTTTATAACATTGCACTTTCCGAGGTTGTTCAGTACAAAGATCGTCACTTTCCGCACACTGTGGTGTGAATTACGAAGCTTCACATCAACTTTTTACACTGATTTACGAATAAAAACTTGGGAGACATAAAAACACGTCCGATTGCAAGAGTACCGTCCGTTGACGATTGATTTGCTGATGATACATCACTTATCTTTAAACTTAGACGAGAACAATCAAATAATGACGTTGTAAATAACGCTCTCTCTAAAGTAGTTCAATGGTTTACTGCTAACAATTTACTGTTAAATGAAACAAAAACAAAATGTATACGATTTTCAAGACCGAATGTAAAACAAGTTAAACCTAACATATGTTTGAATGGAGAAGAGTTGGATCTTATAGATAACACCGTATTCTTAGGCATAACCTTAGATTCTAGGCTACAGTGGGGCCCACATATAGGTCAGTTGTCGAATAGACTTAGCTCTGCAGCGTACGCGGTTTATAAAATTCGTCAGCTAACTGATATAGATACAGCCAGATTAGTATATTTTAGTTATTTTCACAGCATAATGTCATATGGAATTTTATTATGGGGCAACGCAGCTGACATTCAAACTGTGTTTGTACTGCAGAAGCGGGCTATTCGTGCAATCTACAGTCTTGGTTCAAGGCATTCACTGAGGGAAAAATTTAAAGAAATTAAGATAATGACTGTCGCATCTCAATACATTTATGAGAACTTGTTATATGTCAGGAAAAATATAAATATGTTTTCTAAATTCAGCGACATTCATAAAATAAATACACGAAACAAAAACAAACTTGTTCTACCTTCAACTAGACTACAAAAAATAAGTAACTCATACAAGTGTCAAAGCATACGTTTTTATAACAAAATTCCAGGTAATATTCAGGAACTAAGTATTAATAAATTCAAAGTATTTATTAAACAGAGCTTGTGTTCAAAAGCTTATTACACAGTTAAAGATTATTTAGCAGACAAAAACGCCTGGAATTGAGTTTAAAAATTATGAATTGACATTAAATTATGAATTGACATTATGAATTTTGACATTTTGAAATTAGTGACATAATATTTTTATTTACATTTGTAGTTCTTTACATATATACTTTAGTATATCTTTACATTCTGACATTTTTGATTTGACATTTGTAATTTTATTTATTTTGTTTTGACATTGTTATTTTCTTTTGACATTTAAAATTACTTAAGTAATATATTATTATTTTATTTTTTAGACATTCTTAAATTTACATTCAATAATATTTTTTGACATTTAAATATATGACATTTTATTGTTTAAATTTTTATAATTTTACATATTGTTTACAACATGTATTTTACTATGTATTAGCATGTAAAGTTGTGAGTACGATGTGGGCATTATTAAACATATAAGCAAATAGTTGTGGCAACCTGTCTGATGGCTTAGGCTGACATGCTTATGCATACACCTTCTGATGGCGTGGAGGCATAGTGATACAGATCGTGCTGGCTCCCTCAATCAAGGTTGAGCCGTACGATTGCTGTTGAATGCGGGCCATCAGTGGGCCGAGTCAGTCAAAAGCGTCAGATGATTTCCTACATTGTACTTGCATACTAAACCCTTTTTTTTGTCTGGACTTTAAAAGATCAAGAAAAGACTAAAGAAATTGAAGTGACAAAAAAAATAATGACTCTGAGTTTGTTTCGGCTTTTCTTCTCAAGAAGTCATTTAGCTAGGAAAAGCCGGCCTCATCTAGAATAGGGTTTTGACATGTATAAGTGTTGTAAACAACCAAAATGCAGAAATAAATATGTCTTTAAGTCTTTATGTCTTTAAAAGTAAAATATCTAGAATAGCACTTGTTAAATTGACTCAAAAATGCAACTGCATAAGTAATATCAGGCCTGGTTAGAACTGCTAAGTACATTAGACAACCAATAGCTTGTTGATATGGGATTTTCCAACATAGTTTTCCCTCTTAGATACATGCAAGTTAATTTTGTAACATACATACATACATACATACATAGACTCACGCCTGTTTCCCCGAAGGGGTAGACAGAGGCATATTAAACGCCCACTTTTCGCCAGTGTTTTGATCCCACGTAATAGGTGGCGAGCTTATTGCCGCTTATCGGGATATTTTGTTTGCCAGAGCCTCGTCCGTTGATCGGCAGGTGCACCACTTGCAGGTGAGGTTGGCTTGGGACCCTAAATTCTTGGTGGGAACCCTATGCACCCATATAATTTTTGTAACACCTGATCAATATAATCAGACTGGTTCAATGTGATAGATTTCTCAGATTTATTAAGATATTAACACCAATGACTTTCTTAAGTTTGAAATACTAACTAATACATTTCTCAAATATTCTGTTTCTTTACAACCATTTGAAAAATAAAAATCTCTACAAAAAATATTTCTAACTTTTGTATACATACATGGATCTATCTAAGATAGATCCATGTATGTATACAAAATATCTATAACCAATATTTGACAAACATTCATAGCAACTAAACATGCACGGAACCGAACTTTGTTATCACTGTCATATTTTTTTACAAAGCACCAACTAACACTGTACAACCCTAACATCCTGTGGACTATCACATAATTCCCATGCATAATTTCCTTTGAAACACTTTGGTTCTTCTTGCATGGCCAACGTCCACTGTTTCTTTTCTGGTCCGTTGCAGTGTCAAACCTGTCCGATCATCATAGGTTTCAGCGCTTGTGCTTATACAAAAATTCGACATACCATATCTCTCTGGTGGTTTCCGTGTTCGTCTGGGTCTGTCCATGAAACCTTCATTTTTGCACTGAAGTGTACTCTCTGAGTCTTTATAATCATTATCACTGTTGGAGTTATCTTCAAGACTAGATATTGATTCCAAACTTGTTACCTTCTGGGCTTTTTGTTTATCGTCAAAACTAGATGTTAATTCAAAACCTGTTACCTTCTGGGATTGTTCTGGTTTAACCTCGTCCCCCACTGAAGCAACATTCTGGTCTTGCACTAGAATCGTACATTCAGAATTGATTTCTGGCTCACTTATAACCACATCCTTAATTGTAAACACAGTCCTTGTTTCTGGATTATAGACTCTGTATCCCTTTATGTTATCTGGATATCCTGTAAGAATACATATTACAGATTTCTTATCCCATTTTTTACACTTTTATTTAGCAACATTTACCATGACAGTGCTACCGAATATTCTGATATGACTGATATCTGGTTTTGTGCCAGTCCATAGTTCATATGGCGTTCTATTATCTAACGCAGCAGCCACAGTTCGATTCTGCAGATACATTGCTGTATTGGTGGCCTCACCCCAAAACTCTTTTCCCAGGTTTGCATCAAACAGTAGATATCTTGCTTTTTCTACGATTGTGCGATTGTATCTTTCACATAAACCATTTTGTTCTGGGCTGTATGGGTTGCTTTTCTTGTGGATAATACCAGCACTGTTTAGGTAATCTACAAATTCCTTATTGCAATACTCTAAACCGTTATAGCGATAACGGTTTAGAGTATTATATAAAAGTGCTAAGATGCGTCTTAGCACTTTTATTTTTCTATTTGTTTGATTTTCCACCTGTGCTTTGAATATCTTGAAATACTTCAGAGCCTCATTTTGTGCTTCAGAAAGTAAACAAATGTAAAGCGACTGTAATTATCGACAAATAACAAGAAATAACCCAAACACCACAAATGTCTGTGTGCACTAAATCTAGCAAGTTACTGCTTCTCTGACCACTGCCTTTAAATGGTAAGCGACATTGTTTACCTTCACAGCATGTTGTGCAAGATACCTTGCTTATTTCCACCTTTTTATCAAATGACATTCCCAAGACAGCATTTTTCATTTTATTTAAATATTCCTTGTTGACATGTCCTAATCTGCGATGCCATGTTACTCCTGACACAGCTGATGCAGCCAAATACTCCTGAGATATCAAGTTTACCTTGTATACTCCATTGACCAATATTGCTGTAGCGACTAACTGTTTCTTTTTATTATAAACATAACAGCGTTTTTCTGTGAAAGACACACTGTTTCCTTTTTTAATTAATTGACTGACTGATAGTAGGTTAGTAGTCAGAGATGGTTTACAGCGTACGTCTTCTACCACGATCGTACTCGCAATCATCAGTTGTAGTCGTAATTTTAACATTGCCAGAACGTAATAGTGTCAACTTCTCACTATTCGCTACGACAATTTCTTTATTTTGTTCATATTTGGCATTCATTACCCAACCTTCATTTGCTGTTAGGTGTACACTTGCCCCGGAGTCAATATACCAATCATTTTTGTTGAAATTCGCACTTAAAAATACAGCACTAAATGCGTTTGATTGCACTCTTTCTGTATTTTTCTTCTGTGTAAAATTATTTTCATTCATGCACTGATTTTTGTAATGGCCGACTTGTTTATACCGGTAGCATTTCACTGCCGTGTTTGACTTTGACAGACCAGTAGTACTGTCAACATTATACTTTTTCTTGGCCATAGACAAATTCTTTTTATTTTGCTGTGCATGATATTTTGTATGACTGATAAAAGCACCGTTCATTTCGCTTTCGTAATCTACTGACTCCATATCTAATAGTTTGGTTTTAATATTGTCTGCCGTAATGGAAATTCCTGAATGTTCTATCGCCATGATCATTGGAGCGAAACGATCAGGAAATCCAGCCAACAACAATGACCCTGTCCACTGATAATTTATTTGAAAACCCGTTCCACTTAGTTTCTGCGCTGTATCAATAATCTGCTTCACATATGTCGTCATTGAACTGCAGTTTTCTCGCCGGATTGAAATTAAATTTTTTAATAGGCTAATTCTTCGTGAAAAGCCACTCGTCAAATAATTGCTGTAATTTATGCCATAATTCTTTTGAAGATTTTACATTTTTGACGTGGACATACATTGACGGGTCGATAGTCATGATCAATTTGGCTTTTGTTTTTTCGCCATCCGCGCTTGTTATTTCTTGTTTTGGCTTTATGCAATGTTTCATGCCTTCCAGAACTAAGAAATTTTCTGCAGCGAAACACCACTCCGAATAATTATCGCGTCACTTTAGTTTCGGCACATTTATTATGTAATTGCTAGCTATTTTGACGAACAGCTAAATCGCACTGTCTTTTAACACTTGCTTGCAAAATTCTTGTTAAAACGAATACTGTCTTTTCTTTTAACACTTGCTTGCAAAATACTTGTCAAAACGAGTCAATTTGCGATTTTATGAGCTCTCTGGGCCCATAACCTGAAATAAAACGACGTATTCCCAGAGACGAGTGGCAAAGACTAACAGTTTTATTTTGAACTATAAAAGTAGACACATAATTCAAAATACATGTCTTTATGTCTACCGACAGTAAAAGACAGATGGCCAGTACGATACATGTCCCGTGCTAATACATACTGTGTAGATATTAAACCTTCAAAAGTAACAGCTATGATTTTTGATTATATCAGTCTAACTAAGCTATGGGTGTATAATTTTTCCCAAACACTTTTGTCCACGACATACATACATACATATAGTCACGCCTTTTATCCCCGAAGGGGTAGGCAGAGGTGTATTTCTACACCCACTTTTCGCCAGATATACTTTAGTCCCACGTAATAAGGGGCGAGCCTATTGCCGTACCGGGCACATTTCCAGACTGCGTGCTGCTACTGAGAATTTCGTGACAGAAAAATCCAATAACACTGCCCGACCCAGGAATCGAACCCGGGACCTCCCGATCCCACGCGCACATTTATGCCGCGAGACCAACGAGGCAGTCGTATAGGGTTTGATGTCGAGTTTTCCGTCTCTACACAAAGATGGTATTTGCATCGTATTACCCCTTAGTCGCCTCTTACGACACCCACGGGAAGATAGGGGGTGGTGACATTTGTATTCTATGCCGTCAACCACACGGCTATCAACCACACGGCTTTTGTTCACGAATGTACAAATATTTCAAATAATACAATACATTTTACTTTTTCTTTAAAGCGGGATGAGTTGACCAAAGACTCTCAGTGCTAACAAGTTTTACAAAACTGCTAATTAACATAAAAGTTTATTCAACGGGTGTTAATCGAAGTTAATAACTTATTAATGGTATACCTCTGTTTTTCTACTGCGTACTTAATAAATACTGCTATATCATTCAACCACCGATAATTTTGCGTTTCAGTTTTATACTTAATAAATACATCGACACATCGAGTCTTACACATCTCCAGGATCGCTTTTTATCTCTTTCTAATTTTTTTATTGTTGAGCTTTTGTGTTCGACGTAACAATTCGCTTCGGGAAATCGGCTGCTATGGATTCTGTATACATTCGTGTATTTGAAAATAAGCCTACGACTCTTCGCTGTGGATTGTGATACGCCGAGAACAATATATGGCATTTTGGCAAGACTTGATAAAGCGCGAGTGTTTTATGTATTTCAGGATATTCTATGACTTAAGTTGTTCATAAAAATATAATATGCTGTAGAGCTTGATGGTAATTGTTATGTAGCAAAATGAATTATTTGTATAAAAATATTATTTGAACGTTTTCCATTAAATTAAAAAATGTTCTAGTTATTTTAAATGTATCCATCCACCATGAAATTGTAAATAAATCTAGTTATTTTAAATGTAGTTGTAAGTATGTATGCCTATGCCTATATAACACAACTGATCTCATCTCAGGTTCAGTGCAGCTTTGAGTGAGTTGTCACTACCAGTTTTATGCACCCATTACACTATATTCGGTATTTGAATCTTATGACATTGGCGTCCATATTTAGTATGTGAAAGCATCAAAGTCAATAATAATAATATTCTACCACTTACACACATCACCATCTAGTCCCAAGCTAAGCAGAGCTTGTGTTATGGGTACTAGATAATGGATAAACATAATATCATTTATTCACTTGGGTCACAACGTGACGCTTATGAACGTAATTTTTTTTTCATTTATATCTTTACCACTACAAGCCAAAAGTCTAACACGCTAACATAGGTCCCCGACATCTGCAATCCAGCCATCAACCGGAGCGATAATTCAGCTTATCGTCGGCCAGTGTGATTGCGTCCATCAATCTGTCTGCGAACCGTAATGAATACGCCTCCACAGATCGTTCATTGTTCAGACTTGTTGTGGTTATAATTTTGAAAATAATTTGCTTTGAGAAAATCGGTTCGCTTGGTGAAGAAAAGTTCTGAATATTTCTGTTTGTTTGAACTAGTTGCTCGAAGACGATATGACCTGCCGAAACTACCGAGAGAGCCCACACGGTCTCTCATTACGACCTATTATGCTATGGATTCAAATATAATAATTATGTCGACCGTAATATATGAAATATAGAATATAATAAAAATTAATTCAGGCATAGAAGAGGCAACTTAACTGACACAACTTGATAAATGTTTGAATCATTTTAAAAATAAAAGACTTATCATAGTAAGGATGTTTTCTAGACTCAAGTTCCTTCAGTGCTTCCGATATGTTTATAGGGACACGTAGAAGATTGATTGAATAGTAAAATATCGGGTTCAATACCCACGGTGCCGGCACGCCACTGGCTTTACAGAGTCATGTGCGCATTGCATTCTTCTTATCGAAAAGAATATTACGCCTTTAGTACTTTCACGATGACCGTCGTTATGGTTGAACCTCAGCAGTCTATAATAAGCTAAAATTGGTATTTTCCGTGAAATTTCGCTATCCTTTCGGGTTGCGGTAGCCAGACGTAAAGCACTTTGTGAAAAGCTGTCTGGTCTGGTTGGACTAGAAAACTAGACCCCGACCTCGCAGCGAATCTCAAGGATGCAACTGCAATAACGCTAGGACGATGATGATGTTTAAATGATTATTGCTATAATGACATAGAGAGCAATCTTTATATGGCCCCTGACCCAAGAAAACGATAACAGTATCTGTGACTTGTCAGATAGACTTGAAAGTACGTTAGCTTTGAGGGATTGGATTCATCTAAATCGCAGATAAAATAATACTATGCAATGTTACACTTGACTATGCATTGTCATAGATTTATTGGTATCCAGCCCTAAGCTTGATATTATGCCTTTCTTTGTTAAAGAAATTCCCTTTAAATAAAACTTCTTCAGGTTTTTTACAGTATAGTGTAGAATTATTCAAATAACCGCTTATGCAAGGAGGTCACATAAAAATGTTAAGCGGTAGATGATTTGAATAATCGTATGTATAGAGCGACTTATCTGAATCCAACTATATTGTTAACCCTACTCGGTGAAAATGTATAGCTTATGGGCTTTACAAATATTATACTGAAAAATATCGGACTTGCAATAGGTAAGTTTGAAATACACGGTATATTTTATTTGCTTTATTCCAGTGATTTTTGTTGATGGTTGGTTTAGTTAGACATTATGTTTTTTCAATGCCTTTGCAATTTGCGTGCATCAAACAAATCTCTTGTAACAGACTGAGTAATTAAAATTTTGATTATCGACAGATCTTAGAGGACTATTATCGAATGAATTTGAGTGTTTATGCCTAGGAATGCAAATCACAAGGCTTTGAATGACAGGTCAATAAGAAGCTAACAAATAAACTAATGATTCCTATAATAAGCCAGGTAAATAAGAAGTAACTTAGTTAAGTTAATGTAATGGTTCCTATTTTGTGACTAACGCGTGGGATGAACGTGGGTTTTGTCGAATTTCTTCTAAGAAAAAAGCCATCAATGTTTTCGCATGGAAATAATGTCAGATTTTTTTATTTTGTTTATAAATTGACGATTAAAGTGTTCATAAAATTCACAAACTCTTTTGTCCCGATGTATTGTGTTAGATGTGAAGCCCGAAATATATGTAGAACGGATATATACCATTTGATTCAAGCTCTAAAGGAAAATATCGAGCAATCTACTTGAGAATATGAAGTGCAAAAATATGTACTCATTACTGCAAAAGTCGTCTTCATACTAATTTGCCAATCATAGTGACCATTCATATATGTATCGTACGTAGCAACTAATTACATTTTGATGCCTTTCAGACCGCATTTCAATTTATGTGTAAGTTGAAATGAAGTTTGCTATTAGTGCCGCTAATGGTGTATATTGTTAAATCTAAATTGTGTCTTGGTTTAAGTGCTTTTTGGTTGGACAATACAACTTAAGGTAAGATCTCAGATTTTGCCTGAAAAAGTCTAGCTGATTGTAGCTACCTGTAATATCTTAATGGCGTCAAAAATCCCTTACAACGTAGGAATTCGTCAACAATAAAGCTCAAAAATACTCTTTGCTTGTCCTGTCAACCCGCAATTACATAACGAATCCACATTTATGGCACAGGCGGTAATTTCAGAACAAAAAGTAAACCACGAAGCCTCTTATATAATTGTCCATTATCTACGAATAAAGTACTCGTAGATTAAATCAATGTTAATTGGTAAGAACCGCCGTGCAAATACATCTCCAGAATTACTACGAAGATTACGAGTTCTAAGAATCAATTACGTTTATTTGGATAGCTGTGTGCTCTAAGTAATCTTTAACTACGGTATTCTACTTACGTTTACATACCTTTTTTTCTCATTGGCCTTACCCAATTGGACCCTCCTCTCCCACCAACAAGATAATGTTATTAGTTTTCGAAAGCCCTGACCCCACCTCACCTAAAGGTGCTTTTTCTTAGAACGAATTAATTACAACTATTGATTGGTATATTTCAAGGCCGCGTAATTTATACCCATCGATATGTAGGCGTATCAATTTTATTCGTACTACATAGTACTAGAAGGCAATTTAAGAGAGTTATGTTAGAGAAAATTAAATTTCGTTGTAATAAAATAATGTGGTGACCTGTTTCTGTAGAATTCAATTAACCAGGTATTCATAATGGAGAGCTACGTTTATTATCTGAAAAACATTTCGAAAATAATATTCTTACTGAAGCTCGTAACGAGTAATTGGGTTATCCAATCGATCGGAAAATGGCAGCCAAATTATGTTGCTGGAGTGACCAGTTCCTGAAAGCCTTACACATTTTATAAATCTTTTTTATTTTAATCATTGTCTCGAGTATGAAACTAAAGAGATTAATCTTTGACTTTTGCCCGGTATCCACTTATTAGTCAATCAGATTTTACAGATATTAGCTTTTTAAAGACGACTGTAGTCCTATCAGGGAATATTAATATGCTCGGGTTATAGTTGTATCCAAATATGTCAGGTTACTCATTCTCCATTACTACCGTCAAAGATCTTCATCGCACTCAAAGCTCGCTTGGTAGAACAGACTGAAATATAATAAAAAAAATAATATGCCATAATATTCTAAGCGCCGTGCGTAGTACTCACCGTGTCGCAGTCTATACCTATTTGTATTGGTTAATCTTTGGAGCCATAGCTACTTTTTTTCTCTAGTTTTCCTTCTCCAGTTGAGCCGATATCCGAGGGGACATACTTAGCTACCTTATCCTGTCTGTCTTTCTTCCTTGCTGCAGATGGCTTTATTGCTTTGGTTTAACTTTTATATTGTCAAGCGAAAGAGACGTAACTGTAAAAATCGAGACGGTTACCACTTATGAACAGGTCCATCTCTTGTTCATCTGCCACTGCTAATGATATTTCGTATCTACGTTATTTTAGTGTGTGAACGTAAAGATTTTATTTTATTTTTATTAAACAAGAATGCTTTATGATATATAGCTTTAAAAATGGAGGTGATCCATTAAACTCATGCCTATATCGCTGGCATTGCAAAATATTCATGTATTTATAGAGCTAGTAAATTTCATAAGTATGTGTACATATGTTAGAAAGTAAATCATCAATCCCTTTCAATGAGTCCAGCATCATTCAACTAAGGGCATTAATATCAATAAAGCAGCATTTCAATACCTACCAATAACGATATCTAATAAATGTATAACTGCCAATACGTTCCCGCGAATTGAGTTTAAAAGGTAAATTTCTGTTACATCGTACCAGTGTTAATTAATTCATTCAGTAAAATGAGGTTTCATTTCTACTGCGCGTATTGATTTTTTGTTTAATAGAGTAATGGAATGCCCTTTTGCTTGAGTTGAATTGAATGCCATTGGCACATATTAAATACCTAATTGATTTAATTATTACAAATGGCATAGAAGTTACGATTGGTTTTGGGTATATTACTAGACTTCGGCCGCAGCTCCGGCTGTGTGAATTATACTCCTAAAGTTTAGGTGATTTCCACCTCTATTGTATCACGCCTCATATCAGAAGTACACTTACAATTAACTGATGTGGTAGATTAAGCCCAATAATTGAACAACTCTGTCAGGATAATGTTACTCATTAAAATGAGACTAAAACATGTTTTCAAGAAATAGAATAAGAATAGAATAAAAGTTTACTGGTTGCAGTATTACAGCAAATTTGTATTAATTACAAAATAAAGTATAATACCGAAAGCAAAAGGTTTAAGCGGTAGCTTGGATCCCGGAGAGTTACCAAGCGCTGGTTTTCAGCTTAAAATCCTTTGACTCCCGTTTACAAAAATATTAAAAGTGACACGAAACGTGTAACCTATTTAAAATTAAAAGATAAACATGACGCGCCTAAACGGAGGCAAGAAAAGAAGCGAAAAGTCGTATCGTCCAACATGGTACCTGTATTGGACGACGGCAGTGCCTGAAGCCAGAGGCCCGATTCCCATTTCTCCCACAGTCAGAAGGCGAGCACGCTCCGCAGTGTTGGCCGATGTATTGAGGAGTTTCGCCAATTATGTTTCGGTCCCAATGTGTAAGCAGCGAGCCTATTGCCATTTACCGGGCACATTACTAAGCGAGCGATAATTAGCATTCGTAATACCACACATAACTTCGAAAAGTCAGAGATGTGAGCCCACGGTACCTGGGGATCAAACCTGAGACCATCATCTCGGCAGTCCGTTACGTACTGGACTATTGTCGCTTTTTAAATGACAAAGGCTTTTAAGTTTATCTGGCTAAAAATAAATTCATACTCCGAAGCCTACGTTAACTAAAGCGAGACGACGAATGTGAGCCTACGGCACCCAATCATATTGACGAAATTAGCATATGACGTCACTGGCAAATGTTTACTACGTTATCGTCAAAAGCGCGAATGAGTACTTGTGTAGGCGGCAGAGCTTATTTAACGATATTCCGTAACAGAAGATTTGATGGTAAAATGTGTACGCCTTTTATTTCCTACTGTCTCAGCGCTGATATTACACGAGCGTGCTACTGATGAGAGGATGACGAGATGGTACTCGAAAATATACTCTATAAATCATCATCATCAGCCTATAACAGTCCACTGCTGGACTAGACCTCTCCTTTGAATGGAGGAATTGGCCTACTATACCACGCTGGCCAAACGTGTTGGTATAGGGTTTGTATCAAGTTTTCCTTCTCTTACAGTGCTGTTCTCTGCATAATATGCTCCCTCTGTCGGCTCTTACGACACCCATGGGATGATATGGGGTGGTGACATTCCGTATTCTTAATCCGTTACCACACATGTCCTGTCTGTATGAACACGTCAAACGCAAAAACTACTGAACGGATTTTTGTACGGTTTACCAATAGATAGAAAAGAATGATCCCTGAGGCAGGTTTGAGTGTATAATTCAAGCGGAAAGAACCGCGGCTAAAGTCCAGTACGCAATAATTAGAGAAGTAAATTAGTTCAGCATAATCAGATACTGCAAATTGATTTAAAATATACTCGTAGTTGTAGGTTTTGTTTTTAGTAATTAGGCAACTGCAGTACACTTTAGTATTTAATTAGGAAAGCATTGTAGCTCAGTAAGTAGAGTATTGGTTAGCACAAAAAAGGTCGAAACATCAATCAATCAAGTAGAGTGGCTTCCATAATTAGAAAATAGGCCTCTTCAAATTTGCTATACCAGGTATACCGAATGTATTTAGTGAGAACGATTTGTTTTTACCCGACTACGGCGAAGCCAAAAGGAAGGGTAATGTTTTGGCAGTCTATGTATGTTTGTATGTTCCACCGTAGCGCCTAAACTACTGAACCAATTTTAATAATTGGGGTGTCAATAGATTCGTAATAATGGCCCGGGTGATATAGGCTATGTAAATTTTATCTAAATGTTCTATTACGGAATTAATACATTAGATTCCAAACTCAAAAATATTTAAACTGAGATAATCATTACGTTTTTGGTATCAAAAGAAAAGTATTGGTGAGCACATTACAGATATGTACATATATTATACTTTTTTAGTCAAAACGCGGTTGTGCTTAAAATTAGCGCAGTTCAGACGCTTTGCGTTACCTATATTTCTTTCCTTATATATGTCAATGTAAAATATATTGTACGGTTAGTTTACAATAAGCCTGGCCGCACACATCCGTTTTCAGGCCCGATTTTCAGGTCCGATTTTCAGAACCGTTTTCAGTTCATTCCGTGAGCAAAGCGATTTTCATTTATTTTCCTTTGGCTTAGACATGGGCTAAATAGGTAATTTAAATATTAGGTATTACATGACTGTGATTTAATTGTTTGTGTGAAAAATACCTGTGACAAAATATTAGGTACCTACTAAAAATTCCGGACAAGTGTATATCGAGCCACGCACAATGTAGGGTCCCGTATTAGCCTTTATCTAGTGTCCTAAGGATAAAAGAACTCAAGCACAATAATTATTAATTTAATCGCTTGCAAATGTAAGTTTATGTTAATCGAATATTACTAGTTAATAGTAAAGCGTAATGAGCACTTATAATTTTCATTGAAAGTGCTTCATGTTTGATTAATTATTCACGACACGGGAATTAACGCGATGTTTATACGTATTTACATACCATTTACGTTTGACGTTTCGGAACGGTTGCACGTCCCATGGTCACAAGCTGACTGGCGCTGCGATTTTACTACGAAACTTTTATTGCTTTCACCGTTTGCAGACGAGCCAAGAGCCCACGTGATATGGTAAGTGGTATCCATGGCTCATACTTAGCTGCGTTTTCTTAGTATTACAGGAACCATGTCAAATAAGTACAACCAAGTTGCTGCCTACCGGAAGGAAGAGGAGAAGGAAAAAGGATCAGGATGGGGACCGGGAAAGGAAAGGTGATTGGGCCTCCGGCGTTCTCACTCACTGTACAAATCACAAAATAACAGATACCGTTGCTTGATATCGATCTTCTGTGAGAGGGTAGTATTTCTCCGGTCAAGCCAAACCATTTGTGCTGGAATCAGCATGGCCCTATTACCGACAATTTGCGAGCTGTGCCTATTTCCAGTAATATGCATGGCAGAGACGGCTAAACGCACGGATATTCGATCTGCTTGCCGCAAGAGCCGCATAATATGCTAGACCAGGAGTGATTAATCATGGAAATCATTAGGCATACTCGTATTGTTAATTTCAGATTGCCAAAGACCCCACTCCCACAAGATGTGATGTGCAAATTACTCACATTTGTTGTCAGAGCTTGAATATTGGCACAATGGTGAACAAACTAAATAAAAACCAAAGCAACTTCCTCCAAAAATTACCATGCCCCGTACGAAATTGAGCAACACAGTGATCCCCCTAACCAGGTCACTCACGAACGTCTGGAAAGAATTGGTAGAAGGGGACGGCCCTTTGGTTGATGTATTCCAACGAAACTGCCATTCGTCGAGGCCTACGTAGAAATCGGCGTGCTGTTTGAACAACCTAAGCAGTTTATTTCTATCACGAGGTGCTAGGAAATTTGAATCCGTGCTTTCTCGTGTGGTATAATATGCACTTTTTTTTTGGACCTCAAAATCAACCGAAATTACACCTGCCAGTACTGACAAAGCTTCAGTGCTAACTGAGCTTTGCACAAAAATTAAAAAATATCAACGCAAATTAATGTTGACTCTTGTAGTGATTGCCGACGTACAGCACCGATAGTTGGCCTATTGGCTCATACAGGCGTACATATACAATCTAAATATGTTGCATCACTTATTTTTAAAGTTGTGAAATTACAGTTCTGAATGGAAGTCTCCATGTCGCAGTTGACATCTTAGACAGACCGTAAAAGGTTTTTTTATTCATTTAGGTACTATTTATTACGTGTTCAACAAAAGAAATGATTGTGTTGAACAATACTCGTATATGTATCAAATATAGGTAAGTATTAAAAGTAGATATCGATACTTAAAGTATCATGTACTTTTCTTAGTCCGTACCCTAAGTAAGATTCGAGCGCCACGCGTTGCGTTAGTTGTCAAACACATTATTGTCAACGCAGTCGTAGGTCACAATTTGTTCGACACATATCGGATTGCTTTGCACTCAATTGCCACGCAGAACATGGGCTAATGTGCACATAATTATATTTCACGACAAGACAATCAATGACGTCAGTTCACTTTCGATAGATCTAACTTATTTTACGTCGATATTAGAGAAGTTAATTCTTCTCCAGTAGGACCAGTCTAAGTATTCGTTCTAAAACTAGTGTGGCTCCAATGCTTATAAAAATATAGTAGATTTCTTGCCCAGTATGCTAGCAACTATGGGTACCAATTATATTATTATAAGATAACTTTGCCATAAACATGAGGCGTAAGGTAAATTTTTTAAAGTAGATAATTTGTAAGATGTAGGTGCGATATGTAGATAATGCCTAAAAATAAATGATCCCTGGATATGATTGACACACGAACGTTGCAAATCGCAAAATCAAACAGAGGCCTATATATAACAGTGGATGAAATCGGGCTTTGGATGATAATAATGATTCGATACGATACCTGCCATTAAGTACTTATTGAGTAAAAGCATCGAATGCAAAGTATCAAGTACAAAATTATGGATATCGAAAGGAAAAATACTCGATACCACAGAGTATCGATATTTTCCGTGCGTTGGTTAGAATAGTATTATACATATCAGCAACGGAGGAGAGGACGTGTTCGTCTTGAGTGTCGGTCGCATGAAGCAGTATAGACCCGCTACGATAACCCCATTTAATTAAAAATACAAAACCTTTTTGCTATTCGTTATTAAAAACTTTTTAAAGGTTTAGATTATTTATGAAAAATATGCAAGTAGGGTATAATCTGCGTAAAAACCTGTCAAGTATGCGTCAGAGGCACAGAAGAATATCCAATTGGTCAGAGGTATATACAAAGAAATATAACCTAAGGCATAGAAGTAACACTAAATAACAACAGCGGTTGCTATGATTGGTATCTTCTTTCTAATGGCACATGCAGTATGATAGAAAGAGCTGTCGATAGGTTTAGCAGCACGCTCTTATAGCAGCATCGTGGTAGGCAAACAGTAGACAAAACATAGAGTTATTAAACCGAGTGTTGTTCGTAACAGTGATGATTTATCGATAAATATTTTTGGTCAAATGTCTAACTTCAGTATGTGTCGATATATTTAAGCCGTAGAAGTAAACAACTAAAATATTGAAATTGTAGTTTTTGCTATTGACGCCGGACAGTGTTTTGCAAAGACTTGCCAGACAGACAGTACTAAAAAAATCACGTGTTTAATTGTTCGTTTTAGCCATAAAATCTATTGACAAAAAGTATTCATAAACTAATGAACGATGCGTTGCGATGCGATGCTAAGAAACTGTCACTTAGATTATGTATTGTACGAATTATACCAGATTGGCTAATGCGGCACGGCAGGCTTTGGCAATTTGTTTGCGTCGCATCATATTACGTTGCTTGCTATTGCTAACGTTGGACACTGCTCGATTTTTTTAGAGTTGTAGGTAATCCGACTGCCACGCCGAAGCTTGCGGGTTTGATTCCCGCTCAAGTCAAACATTTGTGTGCATGAATATGGATGTTTGTCTTGGTCTGGATGGTACTATGTATAATATGTAATATATTTACAGAAAAGTATATATGCATGTTTATCGATTGTCTAGTACCCGTAGTACAAGATATGCTTAGTTTGGGACCAGATAATGTTGTGTGAATGTGAAAGAATATTATATTTTATGGTAGAATATTATGTAGCGAACTACAAGGCAAGACGTCTTTGATCAGTCAGGATAGCACTAATATGATAAATAATATAGAAGTAGGTAGATTAATTAAAATCGTTGTAAGGATTATATTTTATTTATTATATTTTATTAATATGTTCAAACTAAAATTACACACTTTTTGTTTAGCTTTGGATAAATAATTCTACCGGGTGTGCAATGTCCGGGCATAAATGTAATGTAGGCACAGCTTTCGGTTTTAAACGACGCCAGGTGCTTTCTGTCTTTAAAAAACAGTCTTTCTCAAAATGACGTGAACAAATACGATGGTACTTCTGCTAAATCAAACTAGGCCGTCCGAGAGCATATGTCCAAAGTTTTCTTGTGACGTCATTAATAAGCAACCTGTAATAAAAAACACCATCTTAATAATAAAACATGCTACTCACATCCCTAATCCATCTACTATTTTATAGATGCAAAAATGTAAGCCTACACACACGTGCGTACACTGGAACACTTGGCTTTAGGTTAATAGACGCTACTTTTAAGGTAGGTATCTAAGTAAATTATGCACATTAAACTGCGCTTACTATCAAACGCGCGATAGAAAATTAGACCGCTGGACGTCTTTGTTTATTGCCAACTTAGCAACCGCGGCTACCCGCTGTCGCTTCCAGCTACAGTTTTACATTCATGTCCGATAGTTAGTTTCCGTATTTATCCCTCATTCAAAAAACATCGATATCTCCTTTCACTGTCAAATCCCATCACTAAGGCTATTAAATCAATAAATGTACAAAATAACAATTTGTGGGTTAAATTTATGAATTTAACCCGCAAATTGTTATTTTAGCCATAAAATCTATACGGATGCTGATATTGTGTAAACTTAACACTCATTATAGCATTAATACGAGAAAAGTAAATAAATTTGTTGGAAAATTCCGACTCACTGCTAGAAGGTAAAGTTTCTCCTGTTATTTCCGTTCCGAGAATAGCGGAATCCACATCCCGATATCACATCCACGATGTGTATTAATTAATGAGTACACTATTTAATTATTATAAGCTTACTTGCTATTTAAATGCAAAAAAGTTATTAAAAATGAAAACACAACCGTCCAACAAATTTTACACTGATGACAGATCACAGCACGCTATTTAGAGAATGTAGTCAAAGATATGAGTATGTAAAGAGTCTATGCCTCTTTAAATGAGACGCGTAATTTGACGTTATGATTAACCAACTAAGACCAACTGACATTACAGTCCGTTCACAGTTATTTTACCTCTGACAGATGTCGGTGTTTATTTTCTTTATGTTGGAATTGTACTCTGTGATGACAGGAAAGTAAAATAGGGTTACCCGTGCATAACATTTTACCCAATATTAGTGGAAATGCTTCAAAAATTCAAATGCTTGAAGCTCATGGCCGCAAAGTGGTTAGATTACCGCCATACCACTGCGAGCTAAACGCAATTGAACTTATGTGGAGTCTCATTAAAAGGCGAGTCACAAGCAAAAATTTAGGACAAGAGGCAACCAACATTGTGAATTTAGCTGAAGAAGCTTTTCAATCTATCACTGCAGAAGACTGACAAAAACAATGCAAACATGAGCGCCACATTGAAGACAAGCTTCGTGAAACAGATGGGTCTACGGATGCTGAAATGGACAGGTTCATAATAGAATTAAATTCTGAGTCTGATACAGAATATCACAGCAGTTACGAATCATCATAACATTGGCAGTCCACATGGATCATTCTTATAGACTCACGCCTGTTTCCATGCAGGGGTAGGCAGAGGTGTAATATGCCATAATTCTTATACAAAATAAATATGAAAATTAAATTTACAGTTTTTGTATTTGATAATTAGAACTTCACGTTGGCAATTAGTTATTTCGTAAGAAAATAAATGTATATGCATATAGCCATGCCAATATCAAGAGGTTTTGTTACAAACATTACTTCCAAATATTTAATACGATCGCTTAGGCAATAAAAAAATAAGTACATTTTAGCAATAATGTATATTTAAAATGGGAGTATTATATACCAAATATAGCAACACAACGCCCAGGTTGGCCAATCTAACAGCTAGAGGTAAAATAACTGTGAACGGACTATACATGTTGCACGTTCAGTATAAGGAAATTTATAGGGCATGTTCTCTCTAGTCTAAACCATCCAATCTCTTTGGGTATATATTATACAGTCCGTTCACAGTTATTTTACCTCTGACAAATGTCGGTGTTTGTTTTCTTTATGTTGGAATGGTACTCTGTGATGACAAGTATGAAAAATTGGGTTACCCGTGCATAACATTTTACCTAATTTTAGTGGAAACTAGAATGTCCAATGTTAAATCCCAGTAGAAATCGGGTGACTACTATGAAGACATGAACAAAACAAATTTCATGAAATGGCTTCAGGAAAGACTAATTCCTCATTTACCACCTAATAATGTAGTTGTTATGGATAATGCCCCTTATCACACAGTCAACTTAAACAAGGTACCAACATTAAGTTCTACTAAAGCTGAAATGCAAAACTGGATCACAAATAAGGGGTTATCTTATCTGCCCACCATGGTGAAAGCTCAACTGTATGAAATTATAAAAGACCATAAAGAAGCTTCAATATATGAAACTGATCAAATGCTTGAAGCTCATGGCCACAAAGTGGTTAGATTACCGCCATACCACGGCGAGCTAAACGCAATTGAATGTATACTAAATGTAACGTAAACTTATGTAACGGGTCTGAATCGTGTTAATGAACGAAAAGAAAGATGAATGTATGTGAAGTCTCATTAAAATGCGAGTCACAAGCAAAAATGTAGGACAAGAGGCAACCAACATTGTGAATTTAGCTGAAGAAGCTTTTCAATCTATCAGTAGAAGACTGGCAAAAACAATGCAAACATGTGCGCCACATTGAAGAGACGCTTCGTGAAACAGATGGGTCTACGGATGCTGAAATGGGCAGGTTCATAATAGAATTAAATTCTGAGTCTGATACAGAATCTGACAGCAGTTACGAATCATCACCGGCAGTCCGAGAATCTGACAGCAGTTACGAATCATCATAACATTGGCAGTCCACATGGATGATTCCTATTCGAAATAAATATGAAAATTAAATTCGCAGTTTATGTATTTGATAATTAAAACCTCACATTGACGTAATTATGATGCGTTTACCCTTTTAGCTGTGTTGGAGGTGCTTAGCTGGTACTTACTGGTTCTCAGGTACGGTGTTGTGAAGGAAACACGAGTCCACGCTAATACAGTTTATTGTTTATGTAGAAGCACAAATAGAATACAGAAGGAGTAAGAATAAAGCAGTAATGACAGCACACAGAAGGAGAAAACGGAAAGTCTTATTTTACGATGATAAAAATTTAGCATACATAAAAGCAGGTAGGTAAGCGAGTATCGTATAGCGCGGCGCACAAGCAAGCGAGCATAGGTTTCGCGTCCGTAGCCAGATATCGACTGTCCGCGCGACCGTGCTGTGGAATGCGGGTGGCCGTGCCCGGTGCGCAGGAGCAGGTTAGCGCGTCACAGCATCGCCGCGCGGCGAGCTATCTAATAACAAACTAGGTTTGTGTGTCCGCATAAATTAACATTACAAACGACACAATACAATTTTTGTTACTGTGACGCCTATCGGCGTTCATTGTACATTAAAGGGTTAACTATACATAATATTTTATGTAACGATATAAAATTAATATAACTTCACTAAATGTAATTTATATAATTCTAAATTATTACTCATATTATTTATTTGTTGTATGACATATATATTTATAAGTATAACATAAATATAAGTATACAAAACTAGGTAGGCGGACACTACACCCTTGTATATTAAATAGACAAAAAAATTATTGTAACTATTTATCTTCATAGGAAATTAGTTATTTCGAAAGAAAATAAATGTACATGCGTATAGCCATGCCGATATCAAGAGGTTTTGTTACTAACATTACTTCCAAATATTTAATACGATCGCGTAGGCAATAAAAAAATAAGTACATTTTTAGCAGTACTGTATATTTAAAATGGGAGTATTGTAAACTAAATATAGCAACACAACGCCCAGGTTGGCCAATCTAACAGCTAGAGGTAAAATTACTGTGAACGGACTATAGACAATTTTAGGTGGACGACTATAATAAAGCTTTTCATTATTTTTTAAACATTTAGGCCCTTATATTTGGCCTTTTGGTGGGTTCTATGATAAGTTTTATAGTTTTTGTATGGCGACGGCGCGTCGCAACCCTGTCCATCAGAAACAGCCACGTCCATTCTGACAAGTGTCTGATTTATGAAGAATAAGTTTTATGCTATTGTCAAATTGAATGTCTGAATGTGAATGCATACAACCATACAATTTCAAAGCAAACAATAAAATTTGAGGAATATGAATTGTTTACGTTCTTTAATTGTTTTCATCTTGCATAGAGTATATACCTCTCTACCACTTTTATATACACGTAGAGAGACAAAAGTTTAAGCAGGAGTGGTTTTCAGTAGCGAATATGAACCTTTCACGTCACACATTATTATGATCTAACGAAAATGATAAAATAACTTCTATTATTATATTAATCCTCTTGTCTGTATCTGATTTTGGCGTAAATTTGAAGTCCCTAGACAAGAGCTACTACCATCTACTACACATACATTGTCGTGTGATTCTGACACATAGTATTTGTTGGTATTTGTATACTCTTTGATTCTGACAAAATAAACTTCAAACCAATGCTATATATCATCCAGAGAGGTTGGACTACGTTTAGACTAGAGAGAACATGCCCTATAAATTACCTTATACCGAACGTGCAACATGTAATGTCAGTTGGTCTTAGTTGGTTAATCATAACGTCAAATTAGGCGTCTCATTTAAAGAGGCATAGACTCTTTACATACTCATATCTTTGACTACATTCTCTAAATAGCCGTGCTGTGATCTGTCATCAGTGTAAAATTTGTTGGACGGTTGTGTTTTCATTTTTAATAACTTTTATGCATTTAAATAGTAAGTAAGCTTATAATAATTAAATAGTGTACTCATTAATTAAATTATTTTAATTAATACACATCGTGTATGTGATATCGGGATGTGGATTCCGCTATTCTCGGAACGGAAATAACAGGTGAAACTTTATCTTCTAGCAGTGAGTCAGAAATTTCCAACAAATTTATTTACTTTTCTCGTATTAATGCTATAATGAGTGTTACGTTTACACAATATCATTCTATTGCAAATCAAAGGAACAGCTTGCATACGCATGTGTTATGAATTTAACTCACAAATTGTTATTTTGTACATTTATTGATTTAATAGCCTTAGTGATGTGATTTGACAGTGAAAGGAGATATCGATGTTTTTTGAATGAGGGATAAATACGGAAACTAACTATCGGAGATGAATGTAAAACTGTAGCTGGAAGCGACAGCGGGTAGCCGCGGCTGCTAAGTTGGCAATAAACAAAGACGTCCAGCGGTCTAATTTTCTACCGCGCGTTTGATAGGTAGTAAGCGCAGTTTAATGTACATAATTTACTTAGATACCTACCTTAAAAGTAGCGTCTATTAACCTAAAGCCAAGTGTTCCAGTGTACGCGCGTGTGTGTAGGCTTACATTTTTGCATCTATAAATTATTATTTTTTTTGGGATTTTATGACCTGGTAACTTGCATCTATAAAATAGTAGATGGATTAGGGATGTGAGTAGCATTTTTTATTATTAAGAAGGTGTTTTTTATTACAGGTTGCCTATTAATGACGTCACAAGAAAACTTTGGATAAATGCCGTTGGACGGCCTAGTTTGATTTAGCAGAAGTACCATGGTATTTGTTCACGTCATTTTGAGAAAGACTGTTTTTTAAAGACAGAAAGCACCTGGCGTCGTTTAAAACCGAAAGCTGTGCCTACATTACATTTATGCCCGGACTTTGCACACCCGGTAGAATTATTTATCCAAAGCTAAACAAAAAGTGTGTAATTTTAGTTTGAACATATTAATAAAATATAATCCTTACAACGATTTTAATTAATCTACCTACTTCTATATTATTTATCATATTAGTGCTATCCTGACTGATCAAAGACGTCTTGCCTTGTAGTCCGCTACATAATATTCTACCATAAAATATAATATTCTTTCACATTCACACAACATTATCTGGTCCCAAACTAAGCATATCTTGTACTACGGGTACTAGACAATTGATAAACATGCATATATACTTTTCTGTAAATATATTACATATTATCATAGATATATATGTACTAAAGTACTAGATGTAGCATTCAGAACATTTACTTTGTTCAAATGCTTTGCATGAATATACCGGCAAAGCAATCTAGTGTCACTTTGACTTTCCTGCGGTGTGGGTCCGCTTCATTTATTGACTGTGTGGCGACGATATATCGATTAATTTGAATCAGAACTTGTATCTGTAGTAGCATTAGCCAATATTTTTTATTATTTATGTGAATAAAAGAGTTAAATGTATCATAATACCACATTAAAATGTATTTCTTTATTTTTATGTGACGTCATTAACGATCATAGAGTAACTACTATGCAGATACATACATATATATTGCAAGTCATTGTAGGTAAAAATATATGATTAAGACCAGACTTCGTGAAAGTATAGGTTTTAAGAGTTTTTTAGTTTGATTAATGTTATAAAACCAATTTGATATTGTAAAACACTAATTCTGTGTTCTTTTTATTTTTTTGGTATATTGGTCGTAATAACTATGTTAACGAATATTTCAATACTTCATCATAGTACACATTTGCAGTTATAGAAAAATACGCAAAAATAATATGAGGCCTTGAGGCCAAAACAGATCCTGATTTCCATTATCCGAACAATAGACAAAAAATCACAAAATTAATTGTGTTTGGTGGCAATTGAATAGTTATTAAAATATATTTTGGAGTATTTCTTGCTAGAGTAAATTTAATTGCAATTTATATAGAGCTATAAAAATACTTTTTGAGGCAGGACTTCAACCCGCAACCACGACGAACCGTGTCGATAGTGTACCAACTAAGCTACTCAGGCCACTTCGTCATAGAATGATTTTTTCTAATAGTTGGTTTCCTTATGATAGCGCATAGTGCCATCTGCCACATGTGTAGGTTTAGAACTATGTCAACTATGTAGGTCAGCAAGGTCATCTTTACAGATTGACAAACAATCCTGCCTTATATATTAGGACCAGAAGATGCTCGCGGTTACACCCACGTTATTTAAGGCTACTGCTCTGCTCCCGTCGCTCATAGCGTGATGTTATATAGCCTATAGCCTTGCTCGATAAATGGGCTATCTAACACTGAAATAATTTTTCAAATCGGACCAGTAGTTCCTGAGATTAGCGCGATCAACCAAACAAACAAACAAACTCTTTAGTTTTATATATTAGAATAAGATACACAGACATAGATCTACATAGATAACGTAAACGCATGCACTTCGCGTGTCTGAACTCCGACCAAGCGTCGAGGTTGGTCGCCACTAACTTCAGTCCCCGCGCGTCCGTTTTACCGTTAAGTAAACTTTATTCACATTACGTTGCCGCGTTTGCTTCGGACGTTTGATCTGACGTTGTGTGTTAGGAGACGATGAATATCGCACAAGCGATACTGTCGCGCATCGCTTCGACTTCGTGATACAGGCAACGTCACAGTAGGTATTAAAAAGTCGGCACGCTTGGTTTCAATACAAATCGTGATAATTGCGTTATCTATGTAGATCTATATCTGTGATAAGATATGTTTAAGCAATTCTCATAGTAAGATAAATTAAATGTTTTAAAAAAATAGAATTATTCGTGAGGCAACTAAGGCAATTCTTGAACTTACGCCCACGAATACATTTTTCTATTTTGTAATAAAACGAACTGAATATGATTATAGATTCTATTATTTTACTTAAATAAACCCACAGCTATTAATTCCTTTTATTTTCATATATAAACTATTCTTATTATGTTGATGAAAATTTGTAGGCAGAAAACATATCTTCTGTGATGTAAATAGTCTTTGGAAATGCCAATTAGGAGCCAGTAGCATTTGAGAACTATTGCCTACTCATTGGTAAGATGCCAGGACTGGTTGTTGTTGATTGGCTATAATAATATCTAGACACTGGAAGTCATTGGCGCTGCTTGCGCCTGCGTGTTGCGCTAGTACGACTAGACGTCATACGTTTGACAATTTGAACAATATATTTAAAGGGAATGCTCCGTCTATCGTTAGAGTATATGTCAATGCATATTATACATAGTACCATCCAGACCAAGACAAACTTCCATATCCATGCACACAAATGTTTGACTTGAGCGGGAATCAAACCCGCTAGCTTCGGCGTGGCAGTCGGATTACCTACAACTCTAAAAAAATCGAGCAGTGTCCAACGTTAGCGATAGCAAGCAACGTGATATGATGCGACGCAAACAAATTGCCAAAGCCTGCCGTGCCGCATTAGCCAATCTTAATATATAAAATCCTTGCGTTACTGACTGACTGACAGACACGCTACAGCCGAAACTATTGGGCGCAGGAAGCTGAAATTTGGCATGTATGTTCCTTGGGGACCGTAGAGGTGCACTAAGAAGGGATTTCCCAAAATTCCCACGGGATCGGCCAAAACGAATAAATTAAAAAAAAATGCAGGCGTAGCTGCTGGCGTCCTCTAGTCTGGTATAATTCGTACAATACATAATCTAAGTGATAGTTTCTTAGCATCGCATCGCAACGCATCGCTCATTAGTTTATGAAAACTTTTTGTCAATAGATTTTATGGCTAAAACGAACAATTAAACACGTGATTTTTTTAGTAGGTACTGTCTGTCTGGCAAGTCTTTGCAAAGCACTGTCCGGCGTCAACAGCAAAACTACCATTTCAATATTTTAGTTGTTTACTTCTACGGTTTAAATATATCGACACATACTAAAGTTAGACATTTGACCAAAAATATTTATCGATAAATCATCACTGTTACGAACAACACTCGGTTTCTTAACTCAATGTTTTGTCTACTGTTTGCATCGAGGTAACATTAACACTAGAGTAGCAAACTCCTACAATTGACGTTCAAAATATCGTGGTGACCAGCCAAGATAGAAGACATAGCTTTGAAACCAATGAGCAGCTTAGAAAAAACCTATATTCATCTCTTTTGCACTCGTTAAAAGCAAGTTCCATAATGTCAATTCAAAAGTGATGACAATTGACCTTTCATCGAGAAATGTGGTGTTCTCCAGTTTAAAAATATTTTCCCATTTTTTTTTATTAGTATTACTTAACAGAAGGTTGTGTTTATGGGTATGTATAATTTATTGTATGTATATTAATATGTGGGAATGTTCATTTGTGCCGTCGTTGCTACTTATATGCTTATAAGCAGTTTCAGTAAATCCAGTATTGAATTATGCTTACAATTACTTTACATGATAACAAAATATACCTAATTATTGAGTTTCATAATATCTCGAGTGTGTTTATTAATACAATACTCCTACTACATAGTAGTAGTATTAAATAAACGTGGTAATAGTCAGCTGAAAATTGGTAGAATGGTTCAAAACATGAATGAAATCTAAAAAAACTTCCACGATCCGACAACTGGAAAAAAATACTCGAGGTCAAAGGTCACAAAAACAGATTCATCGTGAATTTCAGCAAATCGGTTAGTTTTATCATAAATGTCATCATCCTCCTAGCGTTATCCCAGTTTCAATCTGGGGTCCGCTTACTAGTCTAACCGGATTTGGCTGAATGTTAGCTTTTCCACAGAGCGACTGCCTGTCTGACCTCCGCAACCCGAAGGGATAGCAATATTCCATGGTTTAGACTAGTGTCAGTTTATTTAGAAGGTACAGACGCCCTTTAACGACTGTCAAAGATCTTCATGACAACCGGGACCGACGGCTTAATGTGCTCTCCGAGGTACGGGACAAGCGATAATTGACAATTTAATACGCACATAACTCCGAAAAGTAATTGGTGCGCGCCGTGGATTCGAACCCGATACCCTCTGCATGGCAGTCTGTTGGTATCTCCACTAGGCTATCGCTGCCTTTTATCATAAATGTATTATCACAAAAAGCCTTAGCCTCAGCGACCAATGGTGGCCCTTAGACGCTAGTGATGCCAATCGAGGAATCACTTACGCGTTGCCGGTTCTAAAATACGGCGGGGAGAGGGGCCGAGGAAAAAGGTTTCTTGGTCGCCTTCACTACCCTTCCCCTATTGTTTCCTATTGATGAATAGTAAGGGAAAAGAGAATGAAAATGAAGGTTTAGGCCTCCGTTAGCCTCATTCACTAGACTATATTTTCTCTGAGAGGATAGTACTACCCCAGTTGGGCCAGCTGTAATCAGCGTAGCTCTATCATTCGATATAAACCTTAGGATTTTGCGCACTCCGGGCTAAACAATAGTACGTATATGATAAATATTGTAAAGGGGTTTTTAGACATTTTCAAAGAAAATAAAAGCAAATTAAAAAATCAACATAAAACATTGTTGTAATTAAATAAACAAAAAATAACACAATAATTAAGCGGGTCTTAATCGCGCCAACTTCTTATTTAAGGTATAAACACTTATTTGTTTCGTCGAGAGACCGATGAGAGCTCAGCGCAGTCTTGTGCGGGTATCGCCACCTACCCTCACTTGGATTTTATTTAAGTTCACAATGTCGGTATTTCGACAAACTACACTAATGTCTCCACTGTGTTTCGACAGTCTACACACTGTTGAGTTTTGTCACTGCGGCGGTGTTCACATTTGCTGATAACTGGATTCCAAGTAGCTGATAATCTATATCCATCCTTCAGGTTGGAATTGTTATATTTTTTAATTTCTACCGCTTCACGTAATATCCTAGAATCATAGTGACGATCGGTGGATAAGGCTTGTGGTTGATGCAGTTCTATCTAGAGTGGTTTGGTCCAGTCCAGACTACAAAAAATGCTCAGCTACAGGCGAGTTAATAAGATGTCGGTTTTTAACAGCTGCGATATTTTCCTTAACTCTCTCAGCGATTGTACGCTTGGTCTGCCTGATATATGAACCATCACAGCTGCAATCGACTTTGTAGACGCCAGGTGTTTGGAGAGGAATGACATCCTTAGGGGCACGCAGATTATGTGCTAGCTTAGAGAGCTTAAATTATTTTGTATTATGTATACAAATGGCGAAACAGTAATTAATGAATAATACAAAAATGAACATAAAAGTAATACCTAAAAAAATTATACTCCGTTATGCAATAAAAGCTTCGTATATAACTGTCTTTTGGTATCTTTTTTATTAATCTGAGTAAATAATTTACTCTCGTGATACAATCTAATTTTAATATATTTCTGAATTATAGCATTAATCAATAACAAACCGTGTGGTTGACGGCATAGAATACAAGTGTCACCACCCCCTATCTTCCCGTGGGTGTCGTAAGAGGCGACTAAGGGATAACACGATGCAAATACCATCTTAAGGTAGAGACGGCAAACTCGACATCAAACCCTATACGACTGCCTCGTTGGTCTCGCGGCATAAATGTGCGCATGGGATCGGGAGGTCCCAGGTTCGATTCCTGGGTCGGGCAGTGTTATTGGGTTTTTCAGTCACGAAATTCTCAATAGCAGCACGGAGTCTGGAAATGTGCCCGGTACGGCAATAGGCTCGCCCCTTATTACGTGGGACTTAAGTATATCTGGCGAAAAGTGGGTGTAGAAATACACCTCTGCCTACCCCTTCGGGGATGGAAGGCGTGACGTTATGTATGTATGTATGTCAATAACAAAGAATGATCAATTTGCAATGAATTAACACGTTCATCTGGATGTAATGCAAAATTTTGTAACAAGGTATTGCCATGTAATTTGCTTAAGATTTTTGTTTTTAAATACACTGTATTAAACTTAGGTGACAAGGAGTTGGAATCAGACATTGCTATGGCATGTCTTAAAATATTTTCGCACGCCACACAAATTTCGAAAACATATTTCGAAGGGTAGCATAATCCACCTTTATTTTTTATTTCAATTAGTTTGTGGAACCATAATAATTCGGTAGCCAGCATGGCTTGTAAACATGGTTCACAATTGAGCTCGTTTCCAAGTCTCTTGGCAACATATCCGGCTATGTAGCCAACAACTTGCTTGGTAATATTCGAAATTAAATAATTATTTGTCTCGTGTTCCACCCATTTTTCATCTAAATCAGATGGGTTTGATAAAGAATTTAATTTATCAGATTCCGTATAATCGGAGCGATATGTACTAGTTTGATTTATTATGTTTAGGTGGTTGGGTTGATCATGGCTAAGGATACAAATTTCTTCTATTGGCACACAATTTCCGCGAAAAGTTGATTTTAATTCTAAATGATTTAATATTTTTTTGTAGGCTGACCTAAATTGCAAAGCATTAGGATTATTGTTATAACCGCCTTTTTTCCTAATACAGCTAAAAAATAATTCAAGATGATCTTGAGAGAGTCTATATGTGGCTATGTATTGCATGGTATTTGATTCTACAAGATTAGTAAACAAAATTTTCAGGCTTTCCAAGCTAACAAGCAGACCTAAAAATCCTGTTTTGAATTTACAATCTAAAACGTTTTTCAGATGTTTATTAATTACTATTTTGGGTAGCTGGTTATTCCGTTTTATTGTTCTCTTTGTAGTGGTTTCAACTTTTAATTCTGTAATGTATTGTTTGTATGTTTCAATAAGTTTATATAGTTCGAACTTTGTTTTAAAATTTAAAGATTTTTAAAATCATATGCTTTTAGGTCCCCTTTCGAGTTTAAGACATCAAAGACATCGTTATGTAATTGGATTAATTCTGCAGTGGGCTGGCAGTTGGTAAATGCTGGCGACAGTTCCTTTGCTAAGTGCAGCGATTGAGCAACGCTGTTACTTAGCAGCTGTGTAGCCAGTTTTACCTTATTTGATTTCGCATTTGATTATTTGATTTCCCTTATTATTTGATTTCGAAATGTAATGTGACGGTTTGTTAATTTATTACCTATTCTCAGGCCATCCTTGTCCTGCATCTCTTGCAATTGCTTTACATATTGCCAATTTATAAATTTGTTGTTTTTATCAAATAATATCTTTTTTGTTTCGAAATTATTGCGCATCAACTTAATCATATGAACATCCAAAAATAACACCACATCATTCTTGGTGGATGGATGTTTAAAAAAAGTTTTTAAATTGCTAGGGTTATTAAAGTCACAACCCAACATACGCATTGTAGCAATATTAGTTTGACTACCATCGCATGTTATTGCCGCGACTTGTACATTAACTTCAGCACATTTCGTTAGGGCTAAATTTAAAATTGTAACCTGTTTTGAAGCAGTTAAACCATGCGTAAAGAAATATCCAATTGGTATCTTCCATGGCTGATTTAACGCAACTAAAAGAAGAACTAAAGCTGAGGATGCTAGATTTTGCCCTTCCTGTATGTCGTTTAAGCCATAATCAACATACCCATGATGTTTCTTACCATCAAAAATTTTTTGCTGGCGGATAGCCATTTCGTCAATTACCAAACAACATACAACTTTGGTCTCAGAATTAGTGGTCTTGACTTTTAAAACGTCGAAGGCTTCAGCAGTAAAACCAGGATCACCGTTAATTTTACTATACCAATTTGTTAGAGTTCTTGGATACGGCAGTGCATTATTTAGCTCCGAACGAACATATTTGTATGCAGCTGGGGAATAGAAGTTTAAAGTTAAAGCAAACTTTTTTAAAACACGTGGGAATTTCTTGAAGGTTCTTTTTTTTTTAAATGTCTTTTTAAATTCTTCCATAATTGCTGATGTTGTATCATTCAAATGCAGTTGTATTTCTTCCTCTTCGCTTAATAAATGCTTATTTATAAGGTCGTGAAGAATGTCTTGAAGTTTTTTATTTTTAATTTTTAATCTACTATTTCTCATCGATAACATTTTAATCTTTTTAAGCCTTTTTGTCGATATGGCCCTTAATCGGTCGATAGTTTGCCTCATTTCTAGTTTCACTGGTGTTTCAGTTCTTTCTACAACCTCTGCATCAGTTTCTCCAGTTCCCTCTATGGCCATGTCTTGAATTGGAGGCACCTCTTTTCCGTTATCTGGCTGTTAAACGCCAAATAAATTGTAACAATACATTTATATTACAATCGAGATAAGCTACAGAAAAATAACAAAGGCGGGGGACCAAGCCGTGCATCTTATAATAAGATTTCATATTTACCCACGATGTCTGTATGCGAACACCTGAAGATGAACCCTGTGCACTAAATGGGCAGCGATAGCCTAGTGGAGTTACCAGCAGACCGTCATGCAGAGGGTTTCAGGTTCGAATCCATGGCGCGCATCAATGACTTATAAAATATGCTCAAGTTTATCAAATTAAGTATGCCTGTCTCAAGTATCACGCGGTATGAGACAATAACCCTGAGTCTGTTATAATCTCTGTGATCATAAAATAAGTTAATAACATAAATTTTAATTAAAACCAACGTAAATTGTCGAATACTAACAACAAGCACTGGAGCGGCATCATTTGACAGGTACACGCGTCCGATGTTACCTCTAGTGACTATTTTGTCTTGGGCTCGGAAGTGTTTAGAGCAAATTATTGTATGTTTTGTTGGTAGCCAGTCCATTTCATATCTGAGCAATCGGATAACATCCACCCATTTCTTTAGACGTGCTGGATCTTTGGGAATCCTTGAAAGTTATCACAGAATATAATTAATTATCTAAAGTACGGATCAGTCAATAATTAATTAAATCAATTTTTGATCCACTGTCTCGCCATATTAACTGTTTGTTTAGAAATCTATATCTTAATAGTCAGAAAAAAAAACATTATTAGAAATTGGATCAATAAAATGGACAAAATTTGTTAAAAAGTAATATATTAGAAATTAAATCAGCTCTTTCAGCAAATCAAATCATCTCTTTCAGGCTCAAGTCATTCTACCAAGGTTGCATAAACAGTAAGAGACATTTTATATTTCTAGAATGTAACGCTTAACCGAGGTTTAAAATGTATATTAGACGTATCTCCTAGAATTTTATGTATTCTACGACAAAGTAGGTATATGAAGAAGATGCTAAGAATATGGTGCCAAAAATAGAATTCCTAAATTATGAAAGTATTAATGAGATTCTTTGGTAATAAGTAAATCACAGTTTTATAGGCAAATATAAATAAAAATATGTATAAAGTGAATAAATTAATTGAATATTCCAAGTACGAAACAGGAACAAAAAATATTGTTTTGATAATAATTCGTCCCATAATACTTTATCTTTAAGCATGAAATGAGGAATGTGTCATATTATATTTCCTATACTCAAATGGCAACGCCACTCATTACATTACGATACGCCCGCAAAAGTGGGAGATACAAAATTTTATTACTTGGTATCACTGTAAATAAAAACGATTATGTGCCATTTTCTTGGTAATTTTCAACTAAAT
Organism: Euclidia mi; assembly: GCA_944739405.2. Taxonomy (NCBI): domain Eukaryota; kingdom Metazoa; phylum Arthropoda; class Insecta; order Lepidoptera; family Erebidae; genus Euclidia; species Euclidia mi. The sequence goes on from OX123190.2 coordinate 52,765,050, forward strand.
ATCGTGAAAAACAATTAACTTACATGTGGAATGATATGCCGAACTTTTTCAAATTATTCTCTTTGCGAGAATTGCAAGAATTTACAACGCATTTGCCCATTTCGTTTATTTTCGTGAGCGGCAAATTTGACACAATTACATTGTAACAGTATTAGGTCCAGACCCATAATAAACGGCAACACATCTCAGCGCTGTTTGCTTATCTAGGTGTAAGTAATATATCTATGACAATTTGCCTACCACGAGGCTGCTATAAGAGCGTGCTGCTAAACCTATCGACAGCTCTTTCTATCATACTGCATGTGCCATTAGAAAGAAGATATCAATCATAGCAACCGCTGTTGTTATTTAGTGTTACTTCTATGCCTTAGGTTATATTTCTTTGATATCATCGATACATGACAAGATGTACGCATGCGCTAAATTCCGTTATGACCTCACGAGCCGTTCCGGGCGCGCTTGATTTTCATTTCTTTCAGTCCACTGAATGTTTTCTGTTCAGAGCAAAATCAAACGTTCGTGGTAGGCAGTAAGCTCATTTTTTATTAATTAGATGCTTTTGAGAGCCTGAAAACATTACAAACCTGAAAAGTCGTCCCTGAAAACGGGCACTGAATTTTTTCAGTCCGGAACGGAATGTAACTTTTGCGTGCTTTCCGATCAAAGCAAAATCTATCGTTTGCGGTGTTAAGTACGTTTATTTTACAAAATACATTTGATACAGTTGACAAATGAAGCTCGCTAGTCTCACGAAATTCCGCCATGAAAAATCGGTCCTGAAAATCGGATGTCTGCGGCCAGGCTAAGGCTCTAGCTTGAGCATTTCTGTACTTATACTTTTCTGGATTTATATCCGAATGTGCTATTTTCTTGTTAATGTAGTCGGGTTACAGTTTTTAAACTTATTATTTGTATATGTAAAACTCTTGCATTATTGACTGCCTGTCAGGCAAGCCACAGCCAAAACTTTTGGGTGCAAAAGACTGAAATTTGGCATGCATGAAAATCCTTGAGGATGTTTGGGGTGAATTAAGAGGGAATTTTCCGAAATTCCCACAGGATTCGGGCAGAATCCGTTAATTAAAAAAAAAAGGTGGCATCCTCTAGTATTTTATAATATTTATTTTACAGAATTGCATGACTCACAGGTCTCCAACCGCCGATATTTGTGTCGAAATATGGGTTCTATATTCATCAATAAACAATTATATGGGAGACAAGGGGATACCCTGCGTCTTCCTGACCCCATGGGATTTTGGGCAAACTCTTCTTAGTGCTCCCATACATTTTCGCGCCCAGTAGCTTCTGATGTGCGTTGTCTGTCAGTCAGTCAGTAAATGCAAGAATTTTATACTTATATTATTATACATATAAAATCTTCGAAAGGTACTAAATATATCGGTCATGAGAACAATTTTAAATATTCATCATCTTCATTAATTTCTAAATCTATGACGCAACGTGGGAGTCACGAGAGGCCACTTTACAATGAATAAGCGAATGAAGCAAAAACAGTTCAAGTATCACTTTAAGAACAATGCAGTATCAGATAAGTAGTGGAAAGAAAAATACAGACACTTTTGACAGTTAAATCTTACTATTGTCGAATAAATGTGTAGTATCTTATATCTACTAATATACGTGTTTGTTTGTTTGTTTAGCTGGACGCGCTAATCTCAGGAACTGCTGGTGTGATTTGAAAAATTATTTCAGTGTTAGATAGCCCATTTATCGAGGAAGGCTATATAACATCACACTATGAGCGACGGGATTCGAGCCTTAGATAACGCGGGTGTAACCGCGGGCATCCTCTAGTAATATGTATAGGTATAATAATATTATAAACGTAAAAGTAATTTTTAAAACAGTTTTACGGCTAAACAATTTGACAAACTTTTTAAAAAGGCACGAAATATTCTTCATTTCAAACCCAAAGAAATACATAGTCTGATATTTATTCCCCAAAAAGCAGTGCTTATTTGTATCAATAAAATAAGAGAGTCTGAACGCTATACAATTCATAATCATAGATAAGTGCTGTGCTACTTGACTATTTATAGATTCTAAATGAGGTGCAGTACATTTAGCAGGATTTTAATGAAGTATCTAAGTAAGTACGATGTCGGGCTAATGGTATTGTAAACTTGTGTTTAACGTACGTGCTGTTATTTAAGTTTAATATATAATTAGTGTAAGTTATAACGTTTATTAGTATAATTCACAATAAATAGTCTATACCTACTCGGTAGAAAGTTGTATACGTGTATAAATCTGTGAGTTAAATTATATTTTTCGAAATGTGCGCAATTACATTATTACAGACTTCAGATACCTAAAGCATATTACAAAGTGACGCACTTGTAATGATCCCAATTAGCAAGTTAGAAAATCTAAGAAAACTAAGAGTTGTCATCTCATCATCAGACTTGGCGAACAAAATTAGCTGTCATCCTGCCACTCATCATTATTTCAGGTAGACATGGGCATCTTTTATAACATCCTTTAAGTGCACGCTTTCAGAGGAGGGGTTGGTCCATGGAGAAGAATTCGGCAATTCCATGAAAACTCTTTAAAACATGTGAACTACGAGCATTTTACATTTACTTTCTATGGCATTTGCATGCTATCCGCAACCAAACAACCCAGTTTGTCGTCCAGTAATCCAATGCCTTAACCTTTTTACTTCAAACCCAAATCCATGAGTATAAACCGTACAAAATACAACTGCATACAGAAACAACCATGTTATTACGACAAAACCCATTCTCGTATTTCGCTACATGTATTCATGCGCCGCTGAAAAAGGGTTAAACAAATTATACGGCTCGGAAATCGTAATGTCAGCCGTTCCAACGTTTCGGCCATCATTAGTCGAGTTTTTGTCACAATGAGAGAGAATTAACGAGTATACCATAATAAATTTCATTTAGAGCGCATTATTTGTTCGAAATAAATGAATTGAGCTACATTAAAGGATGAATATGCACCATTTAATGATATTAATGTGTTAATAAAAAAAATGTATACATGTTAGGAAAAGATAACGCTGAATGTTTGTTAGATGATGGTATTTGGCCTGAGGTGCAGGATTTGTTTGCTTTAATAATGGGTACCCATATCATAAAAAAATATATAATGGGTTATGATAGCCGATACATATGCTTCTTATGGTAATAGGTATAGGCAGATATTACCCCCCGCGTCGCACAGTAGATATAAGCACAAACGTAATTAAGTGCAATACTCATTTGAATTTACTCCAAAAACATACTTTTAGCTCAGCCGGGAAGGTAAAAATTATTTGTTAAACTTCAATAGGCTTGTGTCCACTAAGAATAAATCGGTTTGATTGTAGTATCTATAGATTCATTATGATTTTAAGATGTCAATAAAATTTATTACTTATTATAAAAAGATAAGATTAATGTTATTTTTAGGATTCTAAAACTAAAAATAATGTACTTATTCTTGTGATAGTGAACACCAATCAGAGAGCATTACGTCAAACAGTACGTCCGCCATTCATGTTGTTGACGTTTTAGTAGTAAATACAACTAAAACGTCAAACTTTCTACCTGTCAAATCGAATATAACAAAATAAAAGTGGGTACATCAGACCAGACTTCATTCATGGTTTATTTTGTTTTGGACTTTGTGATATCACTCAACCGCCATGATGGTTTACAGCGTTTTCATGTCAAATTCAAAAAGGTTTTTAAAAAGCCGTAATAAGTAATGTTGCTGATCGATTTTTGAAGAAAAAATCAGGTATTTCAGTTTAACATCTAATAAAGGAACGAATCAATCGCTAATTACATTTTAGGACACAAGCCTATTATAACTATTTGAAAATGCATAACTAAACTTGAGCGAAATGTCTGGGTAAACATTTTCTTAGACTGGGACCTGCTGCAAATAGAACTAAGAATCGTAGAGGCTAGAATAAAATTGTGGCAGGCTTTATATTTGTAATGTTTCCTCTAAAACTAAGAAATCTTTTTAGTCAGTCTTTGATTATAAAGCAAATTATACACACTCTGTGTCCAATTTTCTTTATAATTTTATATTAAATATATATATTTAAAAACTAAACTACTACTAAGTCAAAGTCATGGTCAGTGGAAAATCTTGACGGACGTGTACCGAAATACAATTGAAAGAAGCTAAAGCAGAAATACCTATACAGCCAAATCTTTTACTAATACTTCCTTAATTATAACGTTTCAATCTATACTAATATAATGAATCTGAAGAGTTCGTTTGTTTGTTTGTTTGAACGCGCTAATCCCAGGAACTACTGGTCCGAATTGAATAATTATCTTTGTTTTGGCTAGCTCGTTTATCGAGGAACGCTATAGGCTTTATAACATCACGCTATGAGCCACGAATGTGGAACAATAACCCTAAGTCCGGGAGTAACCGCAGGTTGTAGTACCGTCATAATTAAACTCGAAAGCTAAATAAAAGAGCACTATTATTCGCCAACACATCACTTGTTTCCACTCGTTTTGCTCGTTTGAATGTCTCCCATCTTTTCATTTGCTAGCCAGTCGGCTACCAAGGCAGAGCGCTAAACAATGCCCGTCAGCACTTTACAACACACCTACCGCGAACACCGCATTTTCAAGGCAAGAACAGTTTTATTTTATTTTAAAGAAGATATTTTACTCAGCGATCGTGCCTTTAAGGCTATCAGATGCATGTTTATTATGAATTTAATAAATTTCTGTTATACTATTTTACTGATTTTATAAACACAAAAGTATGTGAAGATGGATAGGTGCTTGTTACTGTTTCACGCAAAAAGTACTGACGGGTTTTAATGAACCTTTGCAGTTATATCTATACATATTATTTATTTATGCTGATATTCAACTGGTCGCTCACTATGGGCCTTATCAGAAGGCTCAAGGTCACTCAGAGGGCGATGGAGATAGCTATGCTTGGAGTTTCCTTGCGAGATCGAATCAGAAATGAGGAGATCCGCAGTAGAACCAAAGTCGCCGACATAGCTGTCCGGATAGCCAAGCTGAAGTGGCAGTGGGCAGGGCACATAGCTCGAAGAACCGATAGCCGTTGGGGCAGAAAGGTTCTGGAGTGGCGGCCACGTATCGGACGACGCAGCAGAAGTAGGCCCCCCGCAAGGTGGACCGACGATTTCGTCAAGATCGCGGGAGGCGGTTGGATGCGGGCGGCTCAAGACCGGTCTGTGTGGAGAACCTTGGGGGAGGCCTATGTCCAGCAGTGGACTTCGTTTGGCTGATATGATGATGTTGCTGATATTGTCAAAGCTGGTAAAGACTAGTAAGCGGACCCTGGGTTACAAAGCGAGAAGTCTTGGATGTAGCTGGGATAACGCTTGGACGATGATGATCTATTCATATTATAAAATAAAGTCCCCTTCGCCTCCTGTCTGTCTGTATCATCGCGATAAACTTTAAACTACTCAATGGATTTCGCTACGGTTTTCACCAATAGATAGTATGATTCCTGAGGAATGTTGAGATGTATAACTCATTGTGAAGTTTATGAGCTTCAGGTTAGCTAATAGACTGTCCAATTGATACCAACACAAGCTAAGGCGTAATAAGAAACTAGTGTTCCATATTTTAAAACAATTATTTTATCGAGATTTTTTTAAGCTGCGTGGTGTCAGAAATGTGGTTTTTTTATTTTTGTCATGTGGTTTTAGAAAATTTACTAAAAATTTTAGCTGTCAGAAGACACGACTATAAGGCATTTTGAGAATATATGGACGTGAATCTATGTAAGGGCCTTTGCAAACCAAGTTTTTTAAACGCGCCGTCGACGCGCGTTTGTAGCGATACAGACGCGATACGCACGCAAGTCAGACGCAGCCTGTAGACCTTTGCACACCTGTATAAATTCAAACGCGCGTGTGTAGCGATACAGACGCGATGCACACGCGCGTGTGTAGCTTTGCAGACGCTCTCAGATTATAGAACAAGAATCAGATGGAGCGCGCGGAACAGTTGCGTGAGGCCACTAAAGCAAATACAAATTGAAAAGCGAATACAAATCCGGCTCAGTGTGAAACGAAGCATCGTACAGTTCACGCGCCCCGATCAACTCAACTTTTAAATTCATAAAATGCCGTCATGCGTTTTTAAACATTGTAAAAGTTGTTTCCAAAAGCAAAAACAGAAAGATAGAATATCTTTTCAGAGTTATCTATGGATTATTTGACTGTTTCATAATTTAATTTCGATAAAAATTCGTATTTCTGCAAAAAATGTGTAAGTGTTGCCAGTTTACGTCGACGCCGTTTTTCCTGTATTATGGAAAATGCACTTGCCGATTGATTTATGTAATATGTAATAAGAATTGTCATGTTAATGAAAAATATATTAACATATTATAAAAGTATATTTTAGATATATCTTTATTAGCAAATATTGTTATAGGCTTTCCAATATGTAAACATTGTTTTGGGTTCGATCCCTATACGATCTAAATATTCATGTACTTAATGTGTAGAAACAGAAATAATTGATTGCAGGCATTCATTTTTTTTAATAGCTTACGTTGTCCCACTCCTGGGCAAAGGTTTCCCACAAATCTTTCCAGGTATGCTTGTCGCACGTAATCTCAAGCCAGCTCTTGTGGTAGGCGTCTAGGTCATTTCGCCACCTGTTTCGTGGCCGGCCTCGGCGACGTCGTCTATCCTCTGGTACTCACAGTGTTGATACTCTTGCCCAACGAGCCTCGTACATACGGATGACGCTGCTCGCCCAGTTCCATTTGAGACTGGCAGCCTTTCTTCCCACGTCTTTGATGCCTGTTCTAGAACGCAGCTCAGTGTACTGTATCCTGTCTATAAGTTTAAGATCCAGGATGCAGCTCTCTATGGCTCTTTGGCAGAACCCTAGGCGTGACCTGTAAAGCTGGGTAGTTGACCAGGTTTGAGAACCGTACGTTGGAATGGTCAGAATAAACAATCATATCCATGAGTTTGCGCTTCTAATATTTAAATTTTTTTAATAGTAAAATTAGTGTTGTCTACAAATTATAATATTTATACTTTATTGTGTACTTGACAAAATTTCGCCGGAATATGAATACCTTTACAAGGGTGAGAGAATTGATCTATATTCACCTGTATAGTGTACGTCGCTTTCATTAATGTTCACTGTCTCCGGTGCATGAATATTATACGTAATGAAATCTATTACAGTTATACAGTAAATTATTCAAGACCGCAAACTAATGTCAGTATATAACTTCCATGAAAACATTACAAAACTATGTGCAAAATAGTGGGAGATTGGGTGACGGATTAAGAATACGGAATGTTACCACCCCATATCATCCCATGGGTGTCGTAAGAGCCGACGGAGGGACGGAGCATATTATGCAGAGAACAGCACTGTAAGAGAAGGTAAACTTGATACAAACCCGTTTGGCCAGCGTGGTATAGTAGGCCAATTCCTCCTTTCAAAGGAGAGTCTTAGTCCAGCCGTGGACTGTTAAAGGCTGATGATGATGAGTGGGAGATTATTCATAATCGCTCGTGACGTCGTCGTCAATAGACGCTCGTGTCCGTACAGTGCAGTCGCCAAATGTCACGCACACATAGCTGTCAACGTGCCTCACTTTGATGAATGCGCTCCATCTGCCTTTTGTTCTAATAATCTGAGCAAACGCGATACTAAAGCGTGTGTGTATCGATACAGACGCGCCGGTGCGGCGCGTTTGTATCGATACAAACGGCAACAAACTGCTCTGTAAGATAAAAGCGCGCCGTCGACGCGCGTTTTTGAAACGCGCGTTGACGGCGCGTTTAAAAAACGTGGTTTGCACAGGCCCTAAGTATACATTCAGTCAAAAAAGTATCGGGAATAGATAGGTAATTTTTGTTTATGGTTCCAAATTCAATTTTTTTTTGCTGTTGTTAGATTGGCACAACTGTTTTCCATATTGGCGCGGAGTTTGAGTTGCACCTATCATTTATATTAAATACTGTGCTGTTTTTAATTATGTCATATCTAGTGTGTATTGCGAATTTCATCATGGACAAAAACATCGAACAAAGAGTTTGTCTAAAATATTGCATCGCCAATGGAATTTCGTGTTCGGAGTCAATAAAAATGTTACAGACGCTTACGGTGAATCGACTCTATCAAAAACTCGTGCTTATGAGTAGTACAAAGCGTTCAAAAGCGGTCAAGCTGTTAGGCCATCAACGTCTGCAACTGAAGTTAAAATCGCTACAAATTAAAACAGTGACTGAAAATCCTCATTCAACTTTGGAAAGATAGCCGCCGAAGTTTCTGTATCTCACGAGTCGATCCGTACCATTTTAACTAATCATTTGGGTATGAAACATGTTGTCGCTCGGCTTGGCCCAAAAGACCTGAATTTTCTCCAAAAACTCAATCGCATGAGAGTCGCTGTAAACAAGCTAGTCAATTCCGACCCAACATTCATAAAACGCATTGTAGATCACTGATGAGACGTGGGTTTACGAGTGTGACAAGCAAACTCAACAAGCTTCGGAATGGCGCCTTCCAACTGAACCGAAACCGAAAAAACCACGCCAAAGTGTTTTCTTTGACTATCGCGGTGTTGTGCACTCGGAATTCTTGCCGGAAGGTCAAACGGTAAATAAGGAATATTATTTAAGCGTTATGCGGCCTTTGAGAGAAAAATCGACAAATTCGACGAAAAAGGTCAGATTTGTGGAAAGAAAATTCTTGGTTTTAAACTTTCGCGATTTGTATACATCATACAATTTTATTAAAATTGTATGAGAAAATTCTTGGATTTTGCACCACGATAATGCGCCTTCACACAAGGCCATCATTTTTGACCAAACACTCAATTATTCACCAGATATGGCTCCAGCTGACTTCTTTATTTTTCCTAAACTCAAATTACCACTTCGTGGCACCCGTTTTCAATCGGTAGAAGACATTTAGGAGAATTCGCGGCGAGAACTGAACTCAATTCCGGAAACAGCGTTTAAATTTTTATTTAATGATTGGATGATTCGTTGGCGTAAGTGTATCGTTTCTGAAGGAGCATACTTTGAAGGTGATAAAATAAATTTGGATGAATAACAAACAATTTGTGTTTTATTGATCTTATCCCGGTACTTTCTTGACGGAGTAGTACTACAGGCAATCCTTAAAATAACTAAATCTCTGAATTGTCTAGTAAGTTATGTAGATTTGATATCTACTTATATTTGTGCGGTAGAGCGAATACTAAAGTTCACAGACAATTGGAAAGGGCAAATAAACTTTAAACGACTTCCGGTTGTGATGAAAGGAAATAGAACAGAACTTGTGTGTTAAGTTACAGCGATAAAATCATGTTACGCCCCAACATATGTGTGCATAAACACTAGCCTTCGCCTGCAGATTCGCACGTAGATGTAGCGCAACGTTATATTTTAAATAAACGTATTTGTGTCTCTATCAAAGAAAAGGATAGCTTACCTGTAGCAACTTTCCAACCAAATGGTTTAATTTTACTTCAGTAACAAAAGGTACCTATTCTATGTTCGTTTCCATGGCGAGCGTGGCATATTTCTATGCCAAAATTTATCAAATTCTGCTTAACCATCTAGACGTAAAAAATGAACATATACATACTATGCATTCACACGCTTGTATCAATTTAGAAATTAGTAGTTATTATATAATAGTCCAAAGCTCAGCTAGATAATAATTAAAAATATATTTCAATAAGATTTTACTTTGAAATCATTCTATATTGAAAATTGTTCTGTAGGATATTGCCTATAATAAACTCATTTTATTAAAAAGCATACTATCAATATCGTAACAAGCTAAATATACAATTATAGAAAAGTAATAATTTGTTGATTTCTATTTTCTACACAGTGTTTACTTACGAAGTTTGTTGTTAGACAAACAAAAGAAAATTCCGGTCGGTTTTATGTTACAATACATGCTATAGTCATGAAACTTCGCCTAGATTCCATAGGCCATTGACACTAGAGCAGCTTTTTGTTGATTAAATACTTATTTATAAGCAAGCTTCAGTTGTAATGCTGCAAATATAGTTCCGTTGCATCAGTCGAAATCGATTCAGATCTCGCTGAATGTGACGCACGCGGTTAACGGAGACGTATTATGATCTATAATTTGCTTAATCAGAGCATTATAGTACGATTTTAATTCAGTATCTCTCCGTGTGGGGGATTAAGAATTCAACATTTCACAACTCAAAGGTGACGAAGGAAAATTCATGAAGCAAATAAAATATTTGAGAAGCGGCGGAAAACTTTACATCAAACCCTCTGGTGGATTTGACTTACAATGATAATGTGACTCGAACAAGGAGAGGCCTACGCATTGCACTGGACTGAAAAGGGCTGTAAGATTGATTATGACCAATTGCCACCAGAGATTGACTAGATGGGTCTATCGATCGGATGGTCCTGTAAGGATACACATTACCATTTGATCCCAATCTTCCCGTACCCAAATCCCAAATTAGACAACCAGTTAACATACTTAAAACGATTCTTAAACGAATACTTATATTGATAAATTACAGCTCGATACCGATTGGATTTGAATGCATGTCCCATAGTTTTGCAATCGGCTCATCTGCCAAGCAAGTCAGTAAATTAACTAAAGCTATTATTGTTTAAAAAAAAGACAACGCCCGCATTAGGACTAAATCCGGTGTCGCGGGGGACTTTACAAACATACAATTAACGGACACAATGAACACTCAGACTCGAAACAACAATTTGTGAACTAAACCAAGTGTTGCCTTGTGTGGGAATCGAACCCACAACTCTCGGCGCAGTGTCAAGCGACGAGGCGGCCGCTTAAACCACTACGCCAACCGTGCAATCCTAAAAGCTTAGGCATTTAAATGTGTAAAAGATTTGCCAAGACTTCTAAATATACAAACGTATTACTAACTCAAAGTTATGCTTAAAGAAAGCTCAACACGCCCCTTGAAAAACGAAAGCACGAAAAAGCTACGACTTTTCTCACGAGTCGTAGCAGCGTTGACCAAAGTTACGAGTACGACACCAAATATAACGTATTCCACGTACACCATCACAAAACAATATCCATCACAATCCACTCAATAAAGGAAATGTTTGCACTTTAAAGTAAACTAGCCGTACGTTTGAACCCGCCCTTACGCGTCGCTCCCTCAGTTCAGTACGAGACGGTCACCTGGTTACACGTCTGTGAGCCCGCGATACGTGTTCACAACGTAAATTTTTAATACCCGACCAAATACCGAAGGTGTAAAGCCGAAAACTTCTTTTGAAATATCCCCAACGTTTTTAATAAATTCGTGTAGTGCCGATGTGGTAACAAATGGATGTTTATTACAAATGTGAACTGTTGGGCACGGTTTTTTTCTAGTGTTTAATAAGTTTTTTGAAGTGAACGTTTGTAGAGACGTTTGGGCGGCCGTCCTGAAGATTATTTCGAGAGGTGAGTGCGTTGCTTTATTTATCTCTTTTTATTGAAGCCGGTCTTAATTATTTGGTCTCGTTATTTTTAGGATATGTATGTTATGTATATCATCGGTTCGTACTCTCTGAAGAGAATATTTTTTATTCTCATTTTAATGTACGTACGTAGTTTTGATTAGTATTGGTTTAAGCAACTTTCAGGTGTTTTCTTCTTCGTGTATTTCACACTGATTATATGCAGATTTGAGTAGATACATAATATATTTGTAAGCGTCTTTTACGAATGTCTATATGTAATAATTTTCTTTGGTGAAATATCAATCTTTAATAAAATCGTATCGTGAAGAATTATAAATTTGGTAATTACTTTGCTTGGTATAAATAAGTAATTATGTACCGTATTGATCATGTATTTATTATGAACCCTCGTCTAACATCAACATATTATCTATGTCATTAAACTGTATCAAGGTCAAAGAAAATTGTTTGAATACATACATATTTTTTACTGGACGTTAGAAATCTATATTTTTTAGGTATTTGGACTGTAAGTATCTAATAGAACACTGTTTGCGTTGTGATTACTGAAATAAATATATGAAGATAATCTGGAAGTAAATGTTCAGTAAAATCAAATTGTAATTGTGTTCGTTTTTATTATCCAAGAGCCTTTGAAATTATGAAAAGGGAACGTGTTGAAATGGTTGCTATCGGATATCTTGCGGTCGTTGTTCTGACATCATTTATAATTAGTGGGAACGACGCAGATAAAAGCTGATCGCAACTTCGCCAAGCGATGTCACGCAGCTGTAGGTTGTAGAGCTTTTACATCGAATTGATGACGATTTACGCCTATGAAAGTATGCTATGGTCATAAACATAAAATTAATTATCGCAATGGTAGATAGTATAATATACATACATACATATCGTCACGCCTTTTATCCCCGAAGGGGTAGGCAGAGGTGTATTTCTACACCCACTTTTCGCCAGATATACTTTAGTCCCACGTAATAAGGGGCGAGCCTATTGCCGTACCGGGCACATTTCCAGACTCCGTGCTGCTACTGAGAATTTCGTGAATGAAAAACCCAATAACACTGCCCGACCCAGGAATCGAACCCGGGACCTCCCGATCCCACGCGCACATTTATGCCGCGAGACCAACGAGGCAGCCGTATGGGGTTTGATGTCGAGTTTTCCGTCTCTACGCAAAGATGGTATTTGCATCGTATTATCCCTTAGTCGCCTCTTACGACACCCACGGGAAGATAGGGGGTGGGGACACTTGTATTCTATGCCGTCAACCACACGGCATAGTATAATATGTTTTGATTGATACATAAAGACACCTTAAAGCTATGCCTGAAAGCATTAAGACCAAGCCATTTTAAACTGAGAACACACTTAAATAAACTATAAATGTAATACAAAGAAAAATGCAATTGTGTAACAGTTTAGTTTCCAATATAGTGCACAAATTGGTGACTACATATTTTATATACTCTAAAATAACGTAGTGAAACGGAAATCAGAAAATAACAAGATTCAAAGCTTTATCAAAAACTACTAATTTCATCGCCAACAATGTATTGTATCGAGAACAATATCCGTTGTGAATTCGTATTTCAGCTCATTACCTTGCCTTCTAATTTATGAGTTTTAAACTCTGTTTCTTATGAGGATCATTTGTGCGGTAACTGTGGAGTAAATATTTACTTCAAAGTGCTCTATCGTAAACATTGTTGGATTGATCACGTTACGACTACGATGGGCGTCTGGCGATGACAGAAATAAAAGTTTGGATAGCAGCTAATGTTTCTTTGAAATTTCAAAGCCTGCTTCAAAACTTGCCTGTTTTTGTCAATTTATTTTTTTTGCACATTAGACTGAACAAATTTATTGCGCACTTGTACGGTCAGATTACGAAACAGTATAGTTTTGTTATTAAAGGATTAAGCTTAAGTTAATAGATTCTGAACAGATATTAATACGTATCATGAAAATCTGTGGATTATTGATAACTTGATTCTGTATTAAAATGATAATCAAGCAACCACAATGCTAGGCAGTCAGATTTGTATTGCGACTATTTTCATTTATAAGCATTTCAACACATTTTGCCTAATGTATTAAAATATATGAACGATGATGCTCGTGAATCGGTGATGCACACATATAACAGAGTATATAAACATTTTTCTGTAAACCCTTTGCTCTTATTCGAATCCTTTGTTCAAAATTAATAGATACAAAATATATACGACTCATTTTCAAAGAAATCGTTGGTATTTTCGTAACCGATGGGTTGATAGAAAACGAAGCGGGTAAGCGTCAAGGTCTATGACAAGTGTCACGACACAGCTCAGAAAAAAACGGTACGACATTTACCTTATATTTTTCGATGATACATATGTATCGTTTGAGAAACTGTGTATCAGTGTATTTTGAGATCAAAGAGTTGACTAGTAAAGGACGAGGAATATATGCGATCATTTTTGTCCTTTATCAAATGATTCGGTCGAGTGGGTGCCAGTTAATAGTTAATAGCATTTAAAAATATGTTTGTATTACGCTTACTTAATGCTAAGTTGTAGCTTTAGTATATAGAATTTAAAAGTATAAAATATAGCAGACATATGAAGTGCTGATAAAACGAAAATTGCAATTAACGACAATGAGGACCTAACTAAGCTCCTTGAAGCACACCACAATTTTTACGTCGGGCATATTACATTTTCTTGTTATTCTCTTTCTTGCAGCAGAAACCGCCGTTGTTTACCGCCACTACAGCCTAATTAGGTTACGCTTCTACCTCAGTAATTAATTCTGTTTCGTGTCGCTGAAACTTGGATTGAGAATAGTGAAGGAAATATCTGTTGTTGTAAGTGTATTTCTATATGGCAGTCTTCATTGAAAGCACCTACGATTCAGTGATAAAGTTGATAAAAGTCTCAGGCCACGTTTACTTTATTTTTGCCTATAAAACATATTGATTGAATTTCATAAGAACGTAAATGGTGCCAATAAGCTTTTGACAGTTTTTGATTCATGCTTGTAAGCAGAAGTTCAATAAAGTCGTTTAGTAATTAAAACGTTAGAAATCTATATTTTTTAGGTATTTGGACTGAAAGTAATAGAACACTGTTTGCGTTGTGATTACTGAAAGAAATATATGAAGATAATCTGGATGTAAATGTTCAGTAAAATCAAATTGTAATTGTGTTCGTTTTTATTATCCAAGAGCCTTTGAAATTATGAAAAGGGAACGTGATGAAATGGCTGCTATCGGATATCTTGCGGTCGTTGTTCTTACATCATTTATAATTAGTGGGAACGACGCAGATAAAATCTGATCGCAACTTCGCCAAGCGATGTCACGCAGCAGTAGGTTGTAGAGCTTTTACATCGAATTGATGACGATTTACGCGTATGAAAGTATCCTATGGTCATAAACATAAAATTTATTATCGCAATGGTAGATAGTATAATATGTTTTGATTGATACATAAAGACACCTAAAAGCATTAAGATAGAACTCTGTAATAAATACCAAGGCATTTTAAACTGAGAACACACTTAAATAAACTATAAATGTAATACAAAGAGAAATGCAATTGTGTAACAGTTTAGTTTCCAATATAGTGCACAAATTGGTGACTACATATTTTATATATTCTAAAATAACGTAACCAGTGAAACGGAAATCAGAAAATAACAAGATTCAGAGCTTTATCAAAAGCGAGAATAATTTGAACAATATCCGATGTGAATTCGTATTTCAGCACATTACCTTGCGTTCTAATTTATGAGTTTTAAACTCTGTTTCTTATGAGGATCATTTGTGCGGTAACTGTGGAGTAAATATTTACTTCAAAGTGCTTTATCGTAAACATTGTTGGATTGATCACGTTACGACTACGATGGGCGTCTGGCGATGACAGAAATAAAAGTTCGGATAGCAGCTATTGTTTCTTTGAAATTTCAAAGCCTGCTTCAAAACTTGCCTGTTTTTGTCAATTTATTTTTTGCACATTAGACTGAACAAATTTATTGCGCACTTGTACGGTCAGATTACGAAACAGTATAGTTTTGTTATTAAAGGATTAAGCTTAAGTTAATAGATTCTGAACAGATATTAATACGTATCATGAAAATCTGTGGATTATTGATAAACTGATTCTGTATTAAAATGATAATCGAGCAACCACAATGCTAGGCAGTTAGATTTGTATTGCGACTATTTTCATTTATAAGCATTTCAACACATTTTGCCTAATGTATTAAAATATATGTACGATGATGCTCGTGAATCGGTGATGCACACATATAACAGAGTATATAAACATTTTTCTGTAAACCCTTTGCCGTTATTCGAATCCTTTGTTCAAAATTAATAGATACAAAATATATACGACTCGTTTTCAAAGAAATCGTTGGTATTTTCGTAACTGATGGGTTGATAGAAAACGAAGCGGGTAAGCGTCAAGGTCTATGACAAGTGTCACGACACAGCTCAGAAAAAAACGGTACGACATTTACCTTATATTTTTCGATGATACATATGTATCGTTTGAGAAACTGTGTATCAGTGTATTTTGGGATCAAAGAGTTCACAAGTGAAGGCCGAGGAATATATGCGATGATTTTTGTCCTTTATCAAATGATTCGGTCGAGTGCGTGCCAGTTAATAGTAAATTGCATTTAAAAAAATGTTTGTATTACGCTTACTTAATGCTAAGTTGTAATTTTGGTATAGAGAATTTAAAAGTACAAAATATAGCAGACATATTAAGTGCTGATAAAACGAAAATTGCAATTAACGACAATGAGGACCTAACTTAGCTCCTTGAAGCACACCACAATTTTTACGTCGGACATATTACATTTTTCTTGTTATTCTCTTTCTTGCAGCAGAAACCGCCGTTGTTTACCGCCACTACAGCCTAATTAGGTTACGCTTCTACCTCAGTAATTAATTCTGTTTCGTGTCGCTAAAGCTTGGATCTGTTTTCGTGGAAATGCCTTGGTGAATTTTCTAAATCTAATTTTAAAAGAATTAAATTGGAACAGGTTTAATTACATTTGCGTCATAATACTGATGGGTATCAAACTGGTGTCTTCAAATGTAAGAAAGAAGAATAGGAAAAATAAGTTTATAAGCATATTATTACCTTATTGTGAGATTTGATTTTTACTTTATAGATTTCATTTCGGGTCATTTAGTTGTCTTTGCTTGTTGGTGTCTCATCGCGGATTTATTATATATGAATGTTACAGTTATATTCACATATAATCACTGATCATGTTTCTTAATCTTCTTAATGTTTTATAAAATCTAGTAAGATACGTAATAAAGAAATATCATTGACCTTTATATAAAGCTAACTTACTAGAAAAGTGCTGTTCAAGGAATATCCTATATAAATTTCTAATAATATACATGCAGAGGTATACTAAAATGAAAAAATTCAGCACATAATAGAAGACAAATCTACTTTTTAGTCACTTGAGCACAATGCCAAAATTGTGTTATTACTTAAATTTCTTTGGAAAATCTTATAGCAATTTTCCCGATCAACATACATTAGCGCAGACTTATACCACAAGACATTACGTATAAGCTGCTATAAAAATGTAGTTATATATTAAGAATTCTTTAGTCTCCCACAGAATCTCAAGGGAAAAGCTTAAGAAAGAATAGGAAAAGTAGCCATTATTACTCAATGAAAGGCAAACAACTAATTAATAAAAGAATTTATTATTGGAGGTAACATTTTGCTCGCAACTGAGGTACTTATTTAGTAGAATATGTTCCCATTTTCAAGCAATAATAAAACCGTATTTTATAATGATATAAAATATTTAAACGTATTAAAATAATGTTCTAGCGTTCTTGATGGCCATTGATAAGTTATGTCTATTAGGAATTAATTCGTGACAAGTACTGGCACTTGCATGGGAGCGAGAACAACTGGCTACATAAGTGTATCTAATTCGTAGAATACAGTTAATAATAGAAAGTACAATTAATTACTCAAAAACACAAATTGATCAGGCCTTCAATTGTGTAGAACTGTTTTAAAGTTTCTGTAGACAGTTAAATTATAGTTTAAAAGTTTATAATTAAGATACACAGATTTTTCGTGTAGTGAAGGATTAAGAATATGAAGTATCACTCCTCCACTTCATTCCGTGGGTGTCGTAAAAATGTTTAAGGAACGTATATGTACGAAGCAATTTGTATCTTTGTAAGGAGAGAGAAAACCTAACATCAAACTCTATACCAACTTCTTTCCTTCTTTCTTTCTTTCTTTTAAAAGACAACTCCCGCACTAGGAAGAAATTCCTGTGTCGCGGGGGACTTTACAAACATTCAATCAACGGACACCCAGACTCGAGACAAAAATTTGTGGATCACACAAAGTGTTGTCTCGTGTGGGAATCGAGCCCACGACACGCGGCACAGTACCAAGCGGCGAGGCGACCGCTTAAACCACCACGCCAACCGTGCAGCATCTTCTGTTCAGCCTGGTATATAATAGTGCGCCAAATCCACCTGTTTACTCAAAATAATATTTTGACTAAGCTACGCCTACTTTGAGGCGTAGCTTACGTCCAGCAGTGACTGGAAGTGGCCGTATCATGATGGCTCTTTAATTTTATCAGCTATGTTTTTCCCGTATCAAATAGTACCAACTATAATACATCATTGACTTCAAAGAAGTCACTCGATTTTTGGCAAGTCTACCTCATGTGAGTCATGTCAATAGTCGAACGGGCTTCTTGGCAGGCGAACCTTACTGGTCATCTTGTCAAGTTATGTACTCTAATTTATGATTATTTTTACTTTATAAAACTACACATTCAAATGTGGTGAATAGTTCTACATAAAGCAGTTTCGTTTTGAATAGATTTTACCGAGAGTTTTATATAGCAAGAAATATTCCAAAACAAAAATACAAAACTGAAATCGGAAAATCCATGCTTCATGATAGCTACAATTCGAAAGCCACATTCAATGTAGTGCTTAATAACTCATCTGGCCTTGCCCAATCGATGTCACCAGATCTCGATGACGATATCACAGTACTATGATACTTTTTGTAGATAAAATCGGACAATTTCCGTTAATTCGTGACTGGACTCAGCGGTCCCCTAAGTACTTATCCGTTGCCTACGTCACTTCAATGCCAAAAGGAAATGCCGTCAAAGGAACTGTTAATGGCTGTACAAGTGTTCTGAAACATCTTAAGCATTTTAAGTAATAAGTTGTCTGACGAACTTTTTGTAAATTAATAATTTTTGGATAATTGGACATACATTTTGTTAACAATGAGTCTTTTCATTTTTTGATTGACTACGAGTATCCTATCACTGCAAATTGTTATCGTTACTGCAGATCAAACGATCGAAGCCAGCCAACCGTGCATTTTACTGCAAACACTAAACCGATTGACCCTCTTTATAGCAGAAGTTTTCTGGACAGACAAAAATTGTTGAAAACGTTTGCGACTGGTAACAGATTCTAATATTAAACGGTTTTTTATTGTTTATGACTATTACAAAATAATGATTATAGTTATCAATGGATTGATCACGTGTTGAGTTGAGTTCCACTTGACGCTAAACGATAAAGTACTACAATCTTTCAAATCTGAACCTAAGGCCAAAGTGTAGCACAAGGTATGTTCATTTGAATAAACTTAGAATCTCAATATTGAAATAGTTTACGAATAGCCAACCCTCTTTTTAGTTTAAAATATGTTTTAATAAATAACATGCTTTTTTTAATTCATGTACAATGATATTAGGCATTTGGTGACGAGAATGTCACACGGGCCTTTGAGAATAGTGAAGGAAATATCTGTTGTTGTAAGTGTATTTCTATACGGCAGTTTTCATTGAAAGTGCCTACGATAAAGTTGATAAAAGGCTCAGGTCGCATTTACTTTATTTTTGCCTATAAAACATATTGATTGAATTTCATAAGAACGTAAATGGTGCCAATAAGCTTTCGGCCTATGACTGACAATGGCCTATGACTGAATAAATACTGCACGAAAATTTTCACACGATTGCCTGTCCATGTTACCTAAATTTACGTATGATGTGAAAGTAATTAAAGGTTCCGTGAAACTTATCCATAAGGCTCTACCTAAACTTTTCAAGTAAGGTAAGTTCGTGCTTCAAGACTGGAATTGATATGACATGTGTTATGTAACTAACTAATCTTGAAAGTTGTATGAGTTTCGTGCACTTATCGTCACTTTACAACTATAAAGTGTTAGTTCTCGTACAGACCAATTACACTTTTATTATTCTGTCTACGTACTAACTTTAGTCACATTCCTCCCGGGGGAAGCGTTACGTCAAAAAGTCAAACAACCATTTAGGTCGAAGTCCAATTCGAAGCTAATGAAGCAAGAGAGCGGAGGAAACCATCTACTGAAATATAAAACATTGCTTGGAATAGCTGGAACTGTGCGCGAGCTACTCAATTCATGTTTCATATAAATTAGCATACAGCTACGCTTCGAGTTTAATAATCTGTGTGTTGTATTGAACACGGTGAGGTTTCATACCGATCCAGTTTCTCGTGATTGAACTCTGTTAAATATATATGGCTGCATCTTGATTCGAAATTTGGTATTAGCTTCTAGTGTCAATAATAATATTTAACAGAACCTTCTGTCTTGATCGTCATTAAGATTAATGTAGTAAGCTTAGTTGTTTAAACATTATCTGGGTAGTTTTCCAGTCAATTAGGTCTGGAGAAAATCGGTTTCAATTAAGTGGAACTTAGAATGACTGGACAAAATATGGGTATATTATGCCGCCGCTGAATTTCTTTAGGGAGTTAAACTGTGAGCGATTTTATATAATTTACTTTGATGAAGGACACGGTTTGTAAATATTTTAGAAGCTAGTGCCTCGAAGCAATACTAAAAAGGTATTGTGTAGTCCTTTGAAAATTGAAACTGAAAATTATAGTGGCTCGGTACTAAGATAAATAAAATTATTTTGTAAGCCTCTAAGTTATGTATTTCAAATCACTAAAGTAGAAATGACAAACATATTTCTGTTAGTAGTTTCTAATGATAGGATACACTAAAATATACCGAAGAATAAACTTAGGGTAATTTGTCTCAAAACAATACTTTTAGAAGGCAAAATAAATCTTTTCCACATTGAAATAAGGTTGAACATTCAGAATTTGTAATTATAGTGGCCGGTCTTTGTAATCACATCTTGTAATAAATTATTACCTCAAACGGGGTTATTCTCCCCGTTGTTTAATACTTATTAAGGGGTTTAAGTTCTTCAAGGTAAATGTAGCTAGGAAAATGGCTTGAATGGTGGTAACTTCGAATTGGAGCTGGATTTGAAACGGAAATTTTATTATAAAGACAACTGCAGTTATTCTCGTATTTCTTTGTACTTGTGAAAAGAGTCTGTTGAGAGTTCAATCTTATTAATTAGTTTTCAAAGATAGCAGTATTTTTTGGGATTCCTACTCCCTGGCTCTACTTTCCATTGTAAGAAGAGCTGCAAGTAGAATATAACTAAAATTGTAATCCACCATAGATATTGTTAATCAGCAGTTTATTCTGTTCTTAGAGTAGTGGATTTTTAAGTAACCAAAAATGGATTTCGCTTGTTTCATCCACGTTTACCTATCTGCGAGGTTACACTGCAGCATTGCGTTACAAAAAGCTTGCCGAAGAAAATTTGTTATTCTGTACCACCACAAGACAAAGGTCGCTATTTGCAAATGAAAATATTTCAGTGTTAATAAAAATGGTAGTTTATTATACCTTTAAAATGTAAATAGTCCAAAAACACGTAATCAAAAATGTTACAATGTACAAAAATGTACCCCAAAGAGCGGCAATTCAGATACCGATTTACATAACAAAGCATTTTGGGCATACAGGCTCAAATTGAACCGTTGGTATAAGTAACAAAATAATTTAGACAAACAACTTATTTATTCTCGCATTCCTATATTTTAATTTCTATAATGGCGGCCCTCGCGGAAAAGTTTCGCCGTCCGTTATTTAGTGGGCAATTTGTTAAGCGTCCAATTATGGAGAAAAAGGAAATTACTCACACGAAAGGCGGTCAAATGTTTTCGTATAGCAATATTGCGCTTTGATCCCGAAAGTATCAAAAGTCTTTTAAGGAATTTGTGAAAATTATTCTGGGATAAATTATAATTATATCTTTATCTTTGACTTTTATACGTCTAATGAGTAGCTAGGTAAAGTGATAATAGAAATACTCACAATACCATGAACTTTTTTATATGTATTGGATCCTTTCTGACTTGTGACTCGTGATGATGTTTCTGTTTATAGCTTATATTTTATTCTTAATTAGTAAGAACTGTTTTTGGCTTTCCTGCTTTTCGGTTTTATAAACTGTTATTAGTATGTAATTGTTGATGTTTTAATGAACAAAAATAAAAAGAACTGTTAAGTTTTTTGCGAGGCTAACATACAGTCATTGATCATATAATCATACGATCTTTATATATTTATTAAACATACAAGCTATTTGGTTTCGACTGTCATTTTGTATTGCATAATATGAATGAATAAATAAAATACCTAAATCATCAGGCATCAAACCTACGTACTTCAAATAATTCTTTCAATTGAATGAGATGCCTTTAACAAAGTGACGCCCACATTCATCTATCGATTCGCAAGGTTAGGGGTGTTCTTTTTTACCGTCTGTTTTATAGATGGGTGACCGCCCATATAAAATCACACCCCCCGTGCATCGGAGAATACATAAAGCCGTCGGCCCCGGCCGTCATGAAGATCTATGTCAGTCGTTATGGGCAGTCAGTGCCCTCGCACATCCTGGCATGGTCTAAAAATAGAATAAGGCAATTCTTTTGAGTTGCGGTGTCAGAAATCAGACGACGGTTGCTTTGTGGAAAAGCAAATATTCTGCAAATCTGGTCAGATAAGAAATCCACCCTTTTTTTTTTTGGTGTCTATGTCGGGTTGGAAAATCCTCATGGAGTCCCTCCGCTCTGGGGGGAGGGCGAAGGGGACTGTTAGACTCTTACTGACTAAAAACCAAGCGTGTTCCTCATGTACCCGTGTGTCGGAGAGTCGGGTATCACCGAAGCATACCTCGCTACCCCCCGACGGGTATTGGCCCGACAGATGGTCAGGCGGGCCCCGAACAAAACCCCCTTGGCGGTGTATGAAGGTGTTGGGCTCCGCCGCCAAAATACCCAGCGGCCGCTGAGGATAGGGAGGACGGCAACGCAACACCTCATCTCCTCTTCCTCTGCGGCCCCACCGCGACGGGAGATAGGGCGCGCGGCAACGCAACACCGACAGGACAGAAGAACTGTCCCTCGCACCCGCACCATTGGACACATCCTGCGCAGGCCTCCGTCAAGCCCACGCGGAGCGTCTACTTCCGGGATCTCACTTAGCTTGACCGTGGGTGACCTAACCACGGTTACTGAGTCCCCCACCATGACAAGGTGGAGATCCCACGAGGGGGATAAGAAATCCACCCTAAAATCCACAGTTTTGAATGTAGGTACCTAGCCATTAGCTAGGATGATAATGGTGATAATTATGAAATTTCATGAATTCGATACAGCTAACATTTAAGTATGGAAAATAAAACGGTATAAAAATACATAATTAGTAGTTGTATACATTTAATATTGCGTGTGTGCCCTCACGTGACGAACATAATTTAACTTGTCGCTTATTAAAAATAACTTCCACACTAAACTGTAGTGGGTTATATATTAATCTAATTTATTATAATGACTCAACAAAATATTACTGCAAGTCTGGAATATCATTACGTGTTTGTAATTCACGGATATACGGTTTTGAGTGCAGACTGGAAACTATTGGGATTGCTGATGGGTCTGATCAAGACCTAGGACAGATAAATTAGTGGTTCGCCAATAATTGTGTCATTCGTGTTGATAATGTTCGTAGAATGTACTGGGACTTGTCATTGGAAATTATAAGAGGCTCATTGTAGTACTTCAGAATATTTTCAATTGTTTTGTCTGGCTTACATATTCGTTACATCATGGAACTATAGGGCGGTTTTAGATTAGCGTTTTATATCGTATAAGCTCGTTTTTGGAAGCGCATGTAGGAGGCGCGTATAGGCGCGCCTTTCGGCATACGTGCAACTCGTACGAAATATGCCCGTTTACACGAGTCCGGTTTTTTGCGCGTGATGTAGCGCGCATGTAAGCGCGTCTGCTGAAACGACCGTACATACGCGTAGAAAAATACGCTAATCTGAAGCCGCCATATACTTAGTCTGGCCATAAATACTGTTACAATTTAAAAAAATATTACATTTGAATTTGGAATCTGTCACTTTTATACGATGATTTATTGTGTTTTCTCGTTTTGGCGCCAATACATTGTACAATATTTTGCGATATTAAAATGGAGTGGGGTGATAAAGAGAACCGAATCGCTGTGATTGCATTACACAAAGTAGGTATGGAGCCAAAAGCAATTTTTTTAAACTCTCCATACACTTGGTATTAGTCAAATGTTTGTGTACCGGGCTATTAATAGGTATAATGAGACCTCCTCTGTTTGTGACAGAAAAAGACCTGGCCGACCACGTAGTGTTCGTACGAAAAAGGTGGTCAAAGCAGTGAGGGAAAGAATTCGAAGAAATCGTGTCCGAAAGCAAAAGATTTTATCTCGGGAGATGAAGATAGCACCTAGAACCATGTCGCGTATTTTAAAATATAACTTAGGACTTGCAGCCTATAAGAGACGCACTGGTCACTTCTTAACTGATAATTAAAAGAGAATAGGGTGGTAAAATCGAAACAACTACTGAAGCGGTACGCAAAGTGAGGTCACAGAAAAATTTTGTTTACGGATACGGGTCACGATTTTTTTTTTACAATTGAGCAACATTTTAACAAACAAAATGACCGTATTTATGCTCAATGCTCTAAGGAAGCTTCCCAATTAGTCGACAGAGTGCAACGTGGGCATTATCCGACTTCAGTGATGGTTTGGTGTGGTGTTAGCTATGGAGGGGTGACAAAGCCATATTTTTGTGAAAAAGGTATCAAAACATCGGCACAAGTGTATCAAAATACCAATCTTGAGAAGGAAGTTAAGCCCCTTAACAACACCATGTTTAATAACCAAGTATGGTCCTTCCAGCAAGACCCGGCACCGGGTCATAAAGCTCGGTCCACGCAGTCTTGGTTGGAAGCGAACGTTTCAGACTTCATCAGAGCTGAAGACTGACCATCGTCTAGTCCCGATCTTAATCCGCTGGATTATGATTTATGGTCAGTTTTAGAGAGTACGTCTTGCTCTAAACGCCATGATAATTTGTAGTCCCTAAAACAATCCATACGATTGGTAGTGAAGAATGGGAAACCATGGAAAGAGTGCGTGCTTCTATTGATAACTGGCCTCAACGTTTAAAGGGCTGTATTGCAGCCAATGGAGACCACTTCGAATAAGCTTTTTATATTTTAAATTGTTTTATATTTATGTATTAAACTAACACACTGTAAAAGTAATAAATGTTATTTGCAATTAAAAAATACTTTTTTCCTTGTTACAATATTTATGGCAAGACTAGGTACAGACAGTTAAATAATAATTAAAACAATATAAATTTTACGAGCATAGAAACTACAAAGACACGTGAAGACACATCACAAAATTCTTAACACTTTTCTCCTTAAGATGCAGCATACAGTCTTTCATATCAAATTGCATTAAGACGGTTCAGTGGGTTCGTCTCAAGAACGTACCAAACAAGTTATTTGCGCATTTACAATATTCTTATACATATCGACTGTCATAAATGTTCATGACAGCCGAGGGCAGATGGTATTGAAGATCTTTCCATGCACGAGTGGCTTTTGTAAAATAAAATAATTATGCTGCTTGTCTTGCATTAGACCTTATCACTTTCTTCACGACCTTTGTAATATTATTATCTGCACACCATAATATTACTAGGAACCCTAATTCATTCCATGAATGTCGTATGTTGCGCCTAAAGAAAATACACGAAGGAAATCGTATCTTTGCGAAGAGACCAAAAACTCGAAATCAAATCCTATGCCAAACCATCTGGCCAGCGTGGTATGGAAGGCTTAGTAATAACTAGAGGACGCCAGCAGCTACGCCTGCATTTTTTTTAACTTTACCCGTTTTGGCCGATCCCGTGGGAATTTCGGGAAATCCCTTCTTAGTGCACCCCTACGGTCCCCAAGGAACATACATGCCAAATTTCAGATTCCTGCGCCCAATAGTTTCGGCTGTAGCGTGTCTGTCAGTCAGTCAGTAACGCAAGGATTTTATATATTAAGATAATAAGACTTTTATTTCGGACCACTCAAATCCATACACTGTTAGTAATACAATTTGAACTTATTTCCTATTGTTAGTATAAATTAGCCTCGAGACAAACTTTAAAAAAATTGGAGAATGAAAATTCTCTGCAACAGTTCTCAGGATGCTGTTAGGACTGTCCCTCACTCTTCTCAGTAGCGAGGCTACAATAGCATAGATTAAAAGCCTTAATGCCTTCTTAATTGATTCAGTGTTACTGTGAAGTGAATTAGGAGAGCCTCAGGACCAGCGGTGGTCTGCCAAAGCCTATAAAGGATTTACTTAATGGGATGGTTGGTCTGCCTTGCTATAATGAGAAGAAAGATGGACTCTTGTGCGTAAGTGAGTATAATAAAATGACGTTTTAAAATTAAATTAGAAACTAGTACCTTTATCTTCGACTCGACTCTACCTATCGATGTTATTTGTGGTTAAATAATAATCCAATCTGAACTAAGCCATATTATTGAGATCACTAAGTTTCTATTTAACAAGGCGTTAAGTATTTGAAAATAGACACGAACAGTTTACCAGCATCGGCATAATCTCCTAGAGGCACATAAAATGCCTTTTAAAACTCTTAAGGCGCTTTTGCTCTTAGTATATGCTGAAGGAAACTTTGTTTTTTCCGCTTATGGTCTCTTCTCGAAGGAAATTATGTTTTATATCATATATATATACCACATATGTTGAAATTTATCTTAACACGACTTATGACCAGTTAGCCGCTCGGCTGTCTGACAAGTACTTGTTAATTTATTACAGTATTAAATTTTGGGGAATCAGTTACCAATATAACGTGAATGCTGCCTTCGTTAGGTATGCAAAAGAGAGCTTTGAGAACCATGCTTCGTTTAGATCAAATTGAATCGTGTAGGGAACATTTCATCAAGTTAAGTGTTTTAACAGTACCTTGCCTTTATATTCTAATTCTCCTTACTCATTTACATAAAAATCTAAACAAGCTTGAGAGTGACACTGAGAGAGAATATAGACTAAAAACTCGGAGAAAAGATCTGCCAACTATCCTCCAAGCAAAGCTTAATATTGTAAAACACTCATCAAGTGTGCAGTCTGTAAACATATTCAACAAATTACCACCAGCATCAAAGGACATTATGAATGTGAACATATTTAGAAATAAGCTCAAGAAATTATTGATTCAAAAGTGTTATTACAGTATTGACGAATTTTGTAAAGACAAAAATAAATTATAATTGGTAATGATTATTTTTTTATAATGTATTGTAATAATTTAATATATCAATAATAGTATTTTGACTTCCAATAATTCAGATGACTTGACATTTTTGTATTTTCGTTATAGTATTATTATTTTAATGAATGAAAATTGATTGATTTATGTATTTGGTAAAATGTAATCACGATAGCAATGTATTTATATGTGTGTTCAAATATTTCGACGCAAATGTATATTTGTTTATGAAATAAATAACTGAAACTTAAACTATTTGTCGGATAGCACAAACTTCCTAATTTTGAAATTATCTGGAAGGCCTATCTAGAGGTCTCCACCTCTAGATAGGCCTTCAAGATAATTTCACAAACCAAGCCTTAGTCTGGGATAATTCTCAACGTAACAGTTTAGAAAAGGGTTTGTATTACACCTCTAGCTATAAATAATTTTATTGTATAATGTTACACAGTTCATGACCCCACAGTCAAGTGGCAATCGAAGCGACTATAGTAATGATTATTATAGTTCAATTGCTTTGTAAGCTAAGTGTAATATTAATCAAGTATAGACATGCTCAAGGTAGTGTGAATGACAATGAGAGGATTGTAAAAGAAAAGTATGACAGGTTGAAATATAAAGTAAAAGAGACAGTGAGAAGAAAGAAAGAAGAATGTAAGGATAAGTTTGATAGGAAATTTTCTAGGAATTTTTGGGCCAATATTAAATTATTCTGGCACTTGGTCAGAACGGCCCGAGGCAATTCGCCAGGAGACTCGAAAGTTGGTGTGATAAGAGATATGAATGGAAATATTATTAGAGAGCATGGAGATGTTCTACATCAGTGGAAGGTATATTTTGAAACTTTGTTTGAACAAGGAGAAAGTGTTACCAGGAATATAGAAGCGGATGAGGAACATGATAGTGAAAATTATATAAGTATGGAAGAGATACGGTATGTATTGAAAAGAATGAAAGCGGGTAAAGCTGCTGGATATGACAGGATATCTGCTGAAATGCTCAAGGCAGGCGAATGCGTCACGGCAAGCCTGCTGTACCTGCTTTTTAACAAATGTTGGCGGTCCGGTCGTGTCCCAGGTGACTGGAACAAGGCAGTAATTGAGCCACTGTACAAGGGCAAAGGGTCTCAGCAGGAATGCAAAAACTACCGCGGTATAAGCCTCCTGAGTGTTGTTGGCAAAATAGATGCAAAGATACTGATCGAAAGAATGATTTCTGAAACGGATAGTAAGATTTGGAATTTGCAAGCGGGATTTAGAAGGGGCATGGGATGTACGGATCAAGTCTTTTCCTTAAGGTGCATTTCAGAAAAAATCCTCATGAAACACCAGAAGGTTTTCTGCGCCTTCATTGACTTGGAAAAGGCTTACGATCGAGTGTTGAGGGATGAACTATGGTCAACACTTTCCGTGTATGGAGTGAACAGCAGTCTGATACGGGCACTTACATCCTTATATAAGGATTCAAGTGCCTGTGTCAGAATATACGGGGCCTACACGGACTGGTTTAACATTGATCGTGGTGTTAGACAGGGATGTGTAGCGTCTCCTTGGCTGTTCAATCTATTCATGGACAGTTGTTTGACCGATTTGAAAGAGTCTGAATATGGATTAAGAATGGGTGAATCAGTGTTTAAGACCCTGCAAAACGCTGACGATCAGGTACTTTTTGCGTCGTCAGCGTCTGATTTACAGCAGATGGTCACCGTAATGAATGAGGCGTATAAGAAGAAGGGCATGAAAGTGAATGTAAGCAAGACTAAGGTCATGGTCATAGAGAGGGAAGATAGTATAACTGAATGTAACATAATGATAGGAGATGAAAAAGTGGAACAAGTGAATGAGTTTGTCTACTAAGGGTCATTGTTTACGAGAGATGGTAAATGTGAGGGAGATGTTGAAAGGAGAGTGAAAGCAGGAAATAGTGTGAATGGCGCCTTACAGGCCATTTTTATTAGTAAAATTATACCGAGTAAGGCAAGCCTTGCTATACTGCAGGGAGTTTTGGCGCCAACACTGATGCATGGGAGTGAATCGTGGGTATGGCAGAAAAAGCATGAAAGTAGAATTAATGCTGTGGAGATGAGAGCTTTGAGGAGTATGTGCTGGGTGAGAATGACAGATAAAGTTAGAAATAGTGTTATTCGAGAAAGGTGTGGTTTGAAAGAAGATGTAGTGACAAAGATCGAGAAGGTATGTTGCGATGGTTTGGACACTTGGAACGGATGGATGAAAGAAGATTTACGAAAGAAGTGTATCGAGTAAGAATGAATGGATATGTCGGTAGAGGACGCCCAAGACGCACTTACGCCGACCAAATTGGTGACGTACTGTGGAAGGGCCAAATCAAAAGTACCTGGTTCGGCGTTACACCGAAACCGTAGGGTAGGTTCTAGGCGACTTGGGAGGGAAATGGACTGTATAGAGAGGATAGCGGTTCTTCGCCGCCTAGGAGATGGTTACGGGATGAGGGGTGATTGAGTGGGTATAGGATATTTCAAGGATGGAGGGCACCTACCTTATACAACCTTCTTCGTTTCCGTAGGGCAGTCTCCTGGTGGTTTCGTGATGCAGCTGCTTGTTTTCACTTCAATTCACCATTCGCGAGCGGGTTTTCCTTGGTGGAAGCGGTAATAAATCACATACAACGGTGCGGTGCGGTACGGTATCGAGACGGCGTTCTCAGCGAGCGGAATGTTCTCGACTGTCACTCGCGTCGACGAATCAGGCGAAGGCAGTGCCTCTTCCAGGGAGAGGGATAGAGCGGGACGGAAATATGGTATCGCTCGCACTAGACGTGGAACGATTGATCTTGATGCGATTAGTTATGGATAGGAAGGTAGATGGCGCTACCATATCCCCCCGGCCCTAAAGGGTTGCCTTTAAAAAAAATAGAATTGAACTTAGCTATATTGGGTGTACTACCGCATAACCCATCAATAGGCTAAGACAGCGATATGACAATAAAATTAATCTAAATTAACTTTAGCGAAAGCTACAAACGCAATAATAGCGAAAACTACTAACTAAATACTTAAACTAAGAGGTAGGTCCAACTTCAGGCTAGATCTCACTGAGTTGGAAGCGGACGCGAGTTGATCAGTGCCTCGACTTGTGCAAGGACAGTTAAAGGCTCTTCGTAAGAGAGGATCTGTTGACCTATAACTTTGAAGAGATGCGTTTTAATTACTTTGACCATGCTTGCCCAACATCCACCGAAATGTGGGGATGCTGGTGGAATAAACTTCCAGTCAATATGATCTATGGAAAGTTCTTCCTGAAGACGAGTACGATAAACAAGTAGCGGGAACAAGTTCAATCAATTTACGAACGCGGTTGGCGACAAAGTCTGCCAGCGGTGAAGAGAAGAATAAATCCAAGCGAGCACTACCTTGGAGTCGGAAAATGCGTATATTTATTAATAGAGTAGTGGGGCAAAACTGTGTCTTGAACCTTGCAGAGCAACTGAGACAGCAGAAGGGCCGTGCACAACTCCAGTCTCGCAACCGAAATGGTTTTAACAGGCGAGACCTTAGACTTGGCACAAACTAACTGCACCGAGTAGTTAGAACCAATGCGGACTTGCAGATATACGACTCCGCCGTAAGCACGCTCGCTGGCGTCAGCGAAACCTGTTAAGTTGATGGTACATCCATCTACCAACCCAAGATGACGCGGAATAGTAATTTGATTGAGCACGGTAAGCTCAATACAAAACTGGCCCCAAGCGGTGACAATATGATCAGGGGGTGTTTCATCCCACTCACACTTTGATAGCCAAAGCTCTTTGATCAAGAGCTTGGCGTACAAAATTGTGGGAGCCACAAAACCCATTATGTCCCATAGTCGAGCCACTGTGGACAGCATAGTGCGTTTGGTGCACTTATCATCTGGCGGTGAGACGACAAACCGAAAACTATCACAGGATTTGTCCCAGCGTAAACCGAGAACCTTATGCGGTACAGACTTCTCAAACTCAATGTCTGGAGAAGCTTTATGAGAATCTGGTATGCGTGCGAGAACCTCCTTAAAGTTGCTTGTCCATTTGACAAGATCAAACTGGCCTCGCTTGAAAAGCTGAATAAGCTCTTCACAAAGCGAAATTGCTAGCGGAGCGGGTATGACATTACAGGCAATGTCATCTATATACAAAGCGGATGTGTAGTATAGTATAGTGTAGCGTAGCGTAGCATAGCGTAGCATAACGTAGCATAGCGTAGCATAGCGTAGCATAGCGTAGCATAGCGTAGCATAGCGTAGCATAGCGTAGCATAGCGTAGCATAGCGTAGCATAGCGTAGCATAGCGTAGCATGGCGTAGCATAGCTAATTAGTGCTTTATCTTACACATAGTTTTAGCACCCACCTTGATCTCTTGAAGAGTAGAACAACAACAAGACGTAATACAATGAGAAGTATGTAACGTAGGTACGGTACCCATAATCACATACCCAAGTACCGTCTCAATAGCGGGCGGTAAATCAAATCGCTCACTACGTACTATTTTAGTTAGTAGCAAGTGCGGAAATATTGAAGCTCCGATCAAAAAATCAATGCCTGCCGGATTCGCAAACTCCGAATCCGCTAGTGGTAATGACTCGAAATGTGTGAGGAGCGACACGTCCACATTAGCGTTTGGCAACGTGTCCGTAATACGTTCCACGATAAGCGAAGAAATGTTAAAAATAATGTCCCTATTAAAACGCGAATGTATTTTAATATCTACGGAACCTTTGCAATGTTTTTCTGATCCGCCTATCCCTCGGATTATTGAGTTCGTATTTTTTAAGTTATTCCATAATCCGAGGCGTTTGAACAATTCTAACTTTATTAAATTGGTCTGAGATGCGCTATCTAGCAGACAACGTACCATGTGCGGCGACCCATTGACATCATATATGATAACTTGCGCTGTCGCTAACAGAACAGTCTTAGACGCCATACATGGCGGCCTAGCACTGCTCTGATCACTACAAGCGCGCGAAGGCCGTCCGCGCGTGCGTGCCGCCCGCGCAATGGATGTCGTACACAACGATATCTCATTGCGAGGCGTGGAAGGCGCAGCTACCATGTTCTGCACTTGCGTGAGTGTGTCAAGGTTAGCGGCTTGACTTGACAACCGGTTATTTTTATCAAAATGTAACAGTGTATGATGTTTTTGATTACATGATCGACACTTTGTCTTACTAGAACAATTACTTGTTTTATGTTTTATGCTTAAGCAGTTAATGCAAGCTTTGTTATCTTTTACGCATTTAAAACGAGCAATTGGATTTAAATCATTAAAGGTTGGACACTTATAGTAATGGTCGTGCACTATATTACTGCACAGACACTTCTGTGAATTATTACTATTAGATTCCGAACATGTTACGTAAGATTGTGGATTAGGGACCGAGTTATTATTACTATTTCGCGATTTATTCAACCTTTGTTTGTTGCCGTTAGTGTTAGACGGGCCAGGTGAACCAGACTGCGTATTATGAAATATTCGACACTGATCTTTTATGAACGAAATAAAACTATCTAGTGTAGGTATTTTATTATTGCGTTCCGTCATCTCGAATGCGCGAATTGTATCAGTGTCAAACTTTTTTAAAGCGAGTTGAAGCAACATAAAGTCGGAAAGATCTTCTAATTTTAAATTCCTAAGAGAATTAACCGCGGTTACGAAGTTATCAATAAACAGCTGGAAATTCGAAACAGACGCGGCACCGGACAATTTGAGATTTAAAGCTTGGTCAAAGTACGTAGACGCTAGGACGCGCGTGTCCTGATATCTGTCAAGTAGTGACCGAAATATGACCTGATAATTCTCAGCACTGGGTGTGACACCTGCAAATACGGACTGGGCCTTCGGTGACAGTTTACCTATTAAATAGTACAACCTGTCAGCATCTGTCAGAGAACCATTATCGTGCACTGTAGACTTAATACTCGCATAGAATAACGGCCAATTTCGTATATCTCCGTCAAACGACATAATCTCGATTGGCGGTAATCTCGGTTTGCGGGCAACGGGCTCTGCCGAACATTTACCCTCCAATTGCGATTGTACACGCTTAATAATACTATAAAGATCTTCGAATAAGGTATACGCCTGATAGTTCGGTTTTTCATCAGGATTGATAGAAAGTAATCTTGCGTTATAATCGTCTAACAACTTATGAAAATCTGTTCGAATACTATTTACTGTTATACAATAACTGAGAAATGCTTCGCTATTACTGTCAGACATAGATGCGGTTTTTGAGCATTCATAGATATTTTGAATGCGCTCAAATAAAATATTGCGTTTCGCTTCTAAGATTGTCATCTCTTTGTCTTACGACACGCGTGACTTCTTTTGTTGTGACATGCTTACGTAAGTATAAGCTAATGAGAACGAAACAAAATAAGAATATCTAATGTATCTATTATTTTACCTAAGTAGGCTAAGTAGGCAACACTTTAGAGCTGAGGAACTAAAAGTTGCTTGAAATATGAGATTTATAAGACAACTATGATAGTTGCAGAAATAATAATTTAATAAGTAGGTAGCTACATAAAAGTTTACCTACTAATGCGGGCGGAAATAACCATGTGACGGTTATGTGAATATATTAGGAGTATAGCTAGGTGCTATAACTGCCTAGGTATAGCGGTATAACGTATAAAACGTAAATTAATCCGACTCGTATGGATCAAAAAATGGTTCGGCGTTACACCGAAACCGTAGGGTAGGTTCTAGGCGACTTGGGAGGGAAATGGACTGTATAGAGAGGATAGCGGTTCTTCGCCGCCTAAGAGATGGTTACGGGATGAGGGGTGATTGAGTGGGTATAGGATATTTCAAGGATGGAGGGCACCTACCTTATACAACCTTCTTCGTTTCCGTAGGGCAGTCTCCTGGTGGTTTCGTGATGCAGCTGCTTGTTTTCACTTCAATTCACCATTCGCGAGCGGGTTTTCCTTGGTGGAAGCGGTAATAAATCACATACAACGGTGCGGCGCGGTACGGTATCGAGACGGCGTTCTCAGCGAGCGGAATGTTCTCGACTGTCACTCGCGTCGACGAATCAGGCGAAGGCAGTGCCTCTTCCAGGGAGAGGGATAGAGCGGGACGGAAATATGGTATCGCTCGCACTAGACGTGGAACGATTGATCTTGATGCGATTAGTTATGGATAGGAAGGTAGATGGCGCTACCAGTACCCATAACCGACGAGCATGCATGACGAGGTTAATGAATGTCGAGGAAGCGAAAGAGGTATGTTCAAACCGGAGCATTTGGCGTTCCATAGTCTCTGCCTACCCCAATGGGAGACAGGCGTGACGTTTAGTTAGATAGATAGACATGCTCTTTGAATTCGGAGATATTTTCTCAGATTGCATCGCCTTTGTAAATCACGTATTATTAATTTAAGTTACATGAATCAACAAATGTAATGCCATCTTTTTACAACTTATTTAAATAAGCTCTTTCACTTAAGTTCATTATTCCGCACAAATCACAAATATCAGAAACGTTACAGACAAAATATGTTTTTTTGTCTGTAACGTTTCTGAAAACAAACGTCAAATTGTAAAAACACATTTTTAATCGTTACAAACTTTTTGCGTGTGGAATTTGGTTCTTTCTACTTACAATATTTGTAAATCTATATCATAACAAGATAGTTTAGTAAAAAGAAAAACAAACCATTTAAAATTAACCATTTTTATTGCTTGTTGCAATCTGCTCAGATGGAAATATTGCTATTTAAAATTCTTCTTGAACTTCAACAAAGGAATCTTCAAACAAGAAGACCTATTTGCACGTTTAAGCTTTAAGGTTTCTCATTTCATAGAAAATACGATACGGTTAGTCATCTAATAAGAACGTGACTGATGTAATGGGTTCAAATTCAAGAGACATATATTTTTGTTA
Source organism: Euclidia mi (assembly GCA_944739405.2). Lineage (NCBI taxonomy): Eukaryota > Metazoa > Arthropoda > Insecta > Lepidoptera > Erebidae > Euclidia > Euclidia mi. The sequence goes on from OX123190.2 coordinate 52,799,999, forward strand.
ATTGCTTTTCAAGCTGTCGAAATCCGATTATAACTACAACCAGTTTGCTTATAAACAGAGCTTGTACCATGGCTATTAGAAAATTGATAAAATTGATTTTAAACTTTCGCGAGTTGTATACATCATGCTCAGCGCCATCTTGTGGAGAGCTCGTCGTGAAATCCTGCATCAAGCTGTCTGGTCATCACGTTTTGAGGTATAAATATAACGTTTTATCGTAATAAATTTCATCTCAAAAAATCTTTTTTTTTAATTTATTTTAAGTACTTAACATTTCAAAGCACGCATTAATCGATGGCACTTAAAGTCGTATCCAGGCTTTTACTATTCACACTTGTAGCGTGACGTACCAGAGTGTGAAAACATTTCAGCTTTTTCCGTATACATTTTCGACATATTTCCACACGCACCGTGTACCGCTAACTTAATTTTCATGAGCCTTGTGGATAGCAGAGAAAATATATAGGTGTAATAAAACGTCGACAGTTTGTTATGCTAAATTGTAACTCATGGCCGAGATGTATGATATACTAGTGAAGACAGAGAGTAGAAAATAAATGAAGTAACATTTAGAGCCATATTTTCAATAGTAGATTTATCTAGTAGAACTGGAGTTTCCTTTATTTGTTTTTTTTTTAACAATAACGAGTAGGTAAGTATATTACGTAAAATCTTATCTACTATTTGTTGCTTATTTTTTTAAGCCATTTTATGTGAAATGATCTTGGGCATCAATAAAACTTAATACGGCTAATTATGATTATAAGAGGCATTTATTTACCGAGAGTTTCAAAATTATTTTTTATTATACATACATATGTATAATATGTCTCATGTTTTCTTACGAATATTATGCTACTAAGTTATGATAAAGTGAATTCATTTATTTTAATAGTTGGTATGCTCCAGAGCTGTGTGTTAATTATATTTCAAGGAATAGTGGCTTGGGGCTAAACACACAACAAACTGAGCTGGTAGTAATTACAATTAAAGTACGTTTCTGCTTAACCGAAGTAATTTTAAAATCTTCGCAGTAAATAATTATGTACGCATCAGTAAATATTATGAACACAAATTTTATATTTTGGTTAAATATTGCAGGTAAACATGAATTCTGTAGATAGATTCTGATATATCAATCATCATACAACATTAATTATTATCGTCTACTGCTGGGCATAGCATAGCCCATTTCTAATATGCGTCACAATTACAAGTATTGTGTGGCAAAACGAGGATTTGGCCTAGTAACTACGGAATTCAATATTCGAAATATAGCTAGATCTGTAGATTTTAGATTCGTTTTTGACAGTTTTTGACATAAGCTCCATACAAAATATGTCAAACATGAATTTAAAATCTACAGATCTATCTATAGTTCGAATATTGAAAATGGCCGTAAGTATAGTATGCTGGCTAGACGAGTAGGCAAAGGGTTGAATGTCAAGTTTTGACACATACAAACAACCTGGTTAACCTATTTATGAGTATATTTTTAAATCCGTGTGTTGCTCATACTAAAGTAGAGTAAAGGAAAAATGACTGTGGTTTTCTTAAAATCATCTAAAGTAAATTATATTTTATAACCATGAAATCTTAAGGCAGATTCATACGTAACTTGTTTCAAACGCTGTTTCAACTTATCGTTATTGCTAATACTTTAACTGAATTAGTTTTAATTACCTCAATGAGATAGATTGACTCGACACTTAAGGGAAAGCTAAACGTCTTCCGACTTTTTTAAAAACGGAAATTGCCAGAATAGTTGTACTCACACAGCAGACTGAAGATTCGAGTGACAATAATAGGTTACCGAGTCGACATTCAAACTAGACTAATATTTTCGCATATCGGAATACCAGTTGTGAGTTAATTCATATTCTAATCTCAATCCGCTCTACATAAAGTCTCAGTGTATGTGTGCTTTATACCAGAACTGGTTTTCCAAAGTAACTTTGTATGACATTACCGAATAATAATACACTTACTATGAGCAGATAATTTACCTTGTCTCATCTCGAAGGTACACAAAAATATTCCGGCGGTCGTCGTTAAAATTCGGAGCATTTTCTTTTCGCGGTTTTATTGTCTTGACAAGATGGAAGGGATTATCGCGCACTTCTGGAAAATTCCACATGCTTTATAAACATAATGTGATAGTTTATCTTTCAGAGGTTTGTAGATGTATAATAATGTAACGTTTTGTCGTTGATGACGTTGTTAGTTAAGTAAAAGTCGTATCATTGTCAACTTATGCCATTGCTTTTTAGGACTTATTCATAACTAGCTTTTGCCCGCCGCTTCGCGCGCGTTAAATTCCGGGTAACACAAATCTACTTTCAGTCTCAAGATGTGTGAAGACACTCCTGATTATTCTAAAGACTTCAGAAACTCTATGGGGTACAAAGTAACTCGGTCAGTATCCATGACATTATCTACTATCCAGTACATAATAACATCACAATATATCTCTATAAACATTTTCGCATTTTTAATATTAGTAGGGACAATCGTTCCAGCCGTTTAAGCTTATTATATAATTATTAGTTTATATATGCGAACAATTTTATGTAATAGGTCGGGGCAAAAGTATTTTATTATTTCGAATCTTAATATATAAAATCCTTGCGTTACTGACTGACTGACAGACACGCTACAGCCGAAACTATTGGGCGCAGGAAGCTGAAATTTGGCATGTATGTTCCTTCGGGACCGTAGGGGTGCACTAAGAAGGGATTTCCCAAACTTCCCGCGGGATCAGCCAAAACGGATAAATTAAAAAAAAATGCAGGCGTAGCTGCTGGCGTCCTCTATGTATTATAAGTTATCAAACCTCTTTGGCTGTTGTACTGAATGTAACTGGCTGGTTTTCAACGTGCACAATATGACATTATTTATGACGTGACAGTATTGACAGATATGTTAGCACATGCGCAACACTCAATTATTAGCGCATGCGTTCTTACTTCCAAGAGGTAAATTTGTGCCGTACAAACTTCTACCCTCCCTACAATCCCTCCCAGTTTAATTTTTGCAACTTATGGTAGCCTATGTCCGTCTCCATGATCCAATATATATCTATATTAAATATCAACGAAATCGGTTCAGCCGTTTGAGCGTGAAAACGGAACATACATACATACACACTTTCAAATTTATAATATTAGTAGGGATATTACTAACCTTTGATCTCGAGGTTCACGTGTGAATTGTTTATTAATATATGCACATGCTAAAGCTTAAATTTTTTAGGTCAAATCCAACTCGCTCCAATTGCATGTATTATGCCAAAAATGGCTAGCGCAGCCTTCGAATTTAAAGTGATATTAATTACACATTGCGTGTAACCATTAGACTGAACCTTGATTTCACGAGAGCTCGTGTTGTGTCTACGAGTACACAGTGTATTCTCAAACCATATCAAAAGCGTAGCGCTTGACATCCAAAATGATTTTATGCAGCGGTACGAGGCGTGGATGTGATTTTGTTGGCATTGGAATCTTGATCATATTTTTCAACCAAAAAGTGTACATTGGCATACCATGGCGTGTTATTTCTCAGCGACAGATTTATGTATCTGTTTGAAAAAGAAATATCGCACAAATAATTATTTTTTATTTTTCACAATTGTATCTTTCAACAATTATTTCGTACATTCCCTACTAGAGATTTTACATTAAAGTACAGTGAAAATTATGCAGTACACATTTCATTTCTACACGATTCATCCACGCTACGTCTCGACGTTGTGCAAGCAACTTAAACCACATCCTTAGTATTCGCGTTCATACTTCCACCGCAAGACGATCAAAGTAATGCGTACAATCTCAATGATACCTCACTATTTCAAAGAATTATTACATAATTTCTGTTCTAAGAAAGCTTAGCATTACTTAGATAATTATTATTTTGAATGTATGAATATAATTATTACAATTGCTTTGAAGTAACTTGCTTTGGTTCTGATCGCTTTGAGGTTTTGGAATGAACAAGAATTTCGGTTGGAAAACTCAATTATATATTCTGGAATCGCGTTTTATTCATTTTGGTTTTAATGTCCTTTGCATGAGCATAGCCATAGACAAATCATTGGTCTCGCTCTGCTCTACTAGACAGAGTCTTCATACTTGTAAAATGCGGCAAATAAAACCATGTCGTACCGGCATGGTTGAGCCTTGTGGTTGAGCCTGTCACACTGACAGCCGTGTGGCAGGTGCATATATCCACCAAATTAATTACGGAAATAATTCGCTGTAAAATGCCAAGTTACGCTTGTATCCTGTGTAAAAATAACTCAGCAAAAAATAAGAAGGACTCCGGTATCACAAAGCATTTGTAAGATAAGAATAATTTTGAAATTTCGACATAAAATTACAAAAAACCGAAAATCTTTCCCAAGAAACATGGTTTAATTATATGTGTTAAGTGAGTAAGATTATTGTTTTATTCAAAGTAGTTAATGTTTTCACGACTATTTATTGTAAGTAAATTAATAATGTGTAACTACATTTATATGGACGAGTAGCATGTAAATAGAAAGCACTGTTTTGGAAACACCTTATTTCCTCTATGGTTATTTCTAATAATAGATTGCAAAATACTATAAGACATAAAACATACCATCATATAATAAAATGATACCTAATCATTGGATAACATATCCACCATTTTCTCATAAAGGAACTTAAGCGGTATGCCTAACCTATACACAAATATATTGATGCTTGACCCGCGTCCTGAGGGAACTACTTCACGTACCGGGTTAATTTATAGCCTAAGTTAATCCTTGGTACATCAGCTATCCGCCAGTGAAAGTCCTGTCAAAATCGGTTCAGCAGTTCTAGAGATTAGAGAGAACAAACAGACAGACAGACAAAAATTGTAAAAAATGTCATTTCGGTATATGTATCTACCGTGTATACATCCATCCACAGACACTCCAATTTTATTTATGTGTATAGATAAAGTTATCTACTAGATCTTCTTATCTACTAGAACACAGGATAAATATAAAGGATTTTTCCATTTACTCGGGTAAAAGTTGAGCAGCTGACAACACATAAAGCAACAAGACGCATGCGTGAAGACGCATGCGTCTTCACGCATGCGTCTTCACGCATCTTGTTGCTTTAGTTTGACACATACTGTCACAATGAGTTGCCGCATTTATGGACCTATTGTTCTTAGACAGCGCGGTGTCTAAATAGCGAAGCGATACCAATCATTTGTCTAAGGGCATAGCTTACAGCATTAGCAGTATTCATTGAATGGAACGAGCGCTAACTGGTTCTACCTATTGTGCTCGACGGATGGAAAGACCCTGATAGTTCTGTTTGTGTGTTAAAACGGATCTCTGTGACCACTGACCTATTTATTATAAGTTTTCAATGTAGCCGCTTAGAGTTTTCGTTGCCAGTTTCTCAACAAAGCATAAAGTGTAAAAATAAGTATAATGCAAATTATACTTTCTTTTAAATAATACTTAAATGGCAAGGGATTGGTTGTAATGCAATTTTCAGGGATGGTCGGCCTGTATTCTCAAGAGAAAATGCCGATCGAGCGTTCGTAAGGACTTGATACACCCATGCGTATAACTGTGAAGAAGTTTGATACACAATGAGAGTATACATCATCATTATCAGCCTTTAACAGTCCACTGCTGGACTAGGCCTCTTCTTTGAAAGGAGGAATTGGCCTACTATACCACGCTGGCCAAACGGGTTGGCATAGGGTTTGTATCAAGTTTTCCTTCTCTTACAGTGCTGTTCTCTGCCTTTGCTCCCTCTGTCGGCTCTTACGACACCCATGGGATGATATGGGGTGGTGACATTCCGTATTCTTAATCCGTCACCACACGAACGAGAGTATACACTAGAAACAAAAAGGTTTTAAAACATTGAAATCTTTTTGTTTTTTCAATTGAGTGATGTATGAACATAAACTTTTCTATAAATTAGTTTTTGATGTTTATTATTTATTATATAGGTACCTATCTTTTGTGAAGGAGAAATAGTCCTAATTATTTCCAATGATAACACGATGGTCAAATTGTTGTAATAGAAATACATACACTGTGTGTAGTAATCGCACCTGCCACTTTGCAAAAGATAAAGACAAAGTACAGAGCGGCTCTTATAAATAAAAACATAAAGTAATTTTCAACTACGATTTGTGGTTTCTAGGTTTGATATGGAGATACTGAACTAGAAAGGCAAGGGACCAGTTTTTTCTTCTGACAGAATAATAATAATAATAATAATAATAATAAATCATTTATTTTCTCAAGCTACATTGGCTCATGTGTTAGTAACAATTTACCTTAATACTATGTTAGTTTATAATAATAAATAAATAATAAAATAAATCAAGAAATCTGTGTGTATATGAGACGCTACAGGTTCACCACAGAAGTGGAAAGCCTGGAGCAACGTCTCATATACACACAGTCGAGCCTACTCGCTATACAAATAAGTAATTTATTGGGACTGGCCCGCACCCGGCGCACCAGGGACGCACATCTCTTCCGCATTGTGGCGTAGAAGCAGTCCACGCTTGCGTCGGCGAACATCCCTGATGCGCTACAGTATCGGGGCAGTCCCAACAACACCCGGAACGCATTATTATATTGCACACGAAGGGCACTGTACGATTTTTGAGCATAGTTTGCCCACAGGCTGCACGTGTAAAAAGAAGTGCAATATGCCCGAAACAAGGTAATTTTTACCTGTGCAGAACAACGAGCAAACCTGCGAGCCAACATATTTGCTCTAACCGACAACGCCCTTCGCTCTCGTTCAATATCTTCATTGTCCTTGAGGTCAGTAGTCAAAACGTGTCCGAGGTAATTAAATCTGTGCACCCTAGATAACTGCGTGTTACACAGTTTGACGGGCGGCACAGTATTAAGACATCGACCACTGGCCCCAAAGACCATGATTTCACTTTTGTTTGTGTTATAGATTAAGCCATGACGACTAGCATAATCCTCACAGATAGCTACCAGTCGCCTCAGACCACAGACCGAGGCGCTCAGCAGAGTCGTGTCTACTTTTAGAGAGTAATGTCTACTTTTCAAAAATGTCGGTGTAATTCTTTGTGTTCCACTGAAAGTCAGGTGGGTGGTATATATATTTGCTTGCTAATTAAATGTTTTAACGAAAATAAATAAATATTTATTTCAATATAATTAGACAATAAAAAACACGGTGAGAGCTTGAGCAATAAAATGTAATCATATTTCCTCAGTCTTTCGTAACTGGATTTGTGACGGTTAAGGTTGCGAAGGTGTTTAATCCAAATCTCTAATTCGATTTATGAGCCTAGGATCTCTAAGAATTGTCTTATTTTGTTTCTCTCTCACGTGTATTTTCTAACATAAGGTGTTGCGGAAAATACACGGTCCTTTATCATGCGTACATGGAGGTATAAATCTAAAGTGAAGAAGCTCTTTGCGAGTTTAATACTTACAATATTATTTATTTTATATTATAGACATGTTGTATAATTGTGCCTAAAATACGAGTATGAAATTAAAACTGCTGAACATTTTACGATAACAAAATAAGTAAAAAATAGAAACATTATTGACGAAAGTTAAAAAACAAATATATATATTTGGTTAAAACATAAGATTAATCTACATAAAACAAATTTATAGGAAAACACAATTTCTACTGACACTCCCCAGTTGATCTCCATGTTGTCAATTTTGATAGACTTACTCGTGTATCTCAGTCCTTAGCTATATGGAGAGAAAACCCCTGTCTTTTCCCAAAGGAACGATAAGGCCAGTTTTCTTGATGAAATTTGTGTCTTACTGCCAAACTATCTCAATACATTCAGTTATATTTTGACATTTTTATTGGTAAATTTGGTATTTGATTGTAACTTTAGAAGTGTTTTATAAAAATATATTGGATTTAAAATATATGGCAGAGGTCATATCTAGTCTAAATTATAAAATATTGGCATGTTTTATTACAACGAAATAGAAACGGTAGATTTTGTAATTCCAAAAGCAATTTAAAGTGGAGTTATAAAAAGCTAATTTGATATACACCAGGGCCCAATTCTGCTAAATAAATATAGTCTCGATATCATGCCAGTGTCATACTTACGTCACAAAAAGCGTATTCTTCTAAATTATCTGATATTTGAATGAAATTGTATCGAGATCGTATGTGTCAACGACGAACTGTTTATTTTAAATTATACGATAATGACATTAGGGCATCAGAATACCGCTTTTAAATCCATTCAAAATATAATATCAATGTCGTATTAAAATAGTAGAATTGGCCCCCTGAAAGAACAAATTTAATTTATTGAACAATAACACGTAGCGGCTGTATCAAACATCTTTTAAGAATAGGGTATTTGACTAAAAAAATCTAATTAGTCCATCAATTAGATTATCGAAAAATATTGGATACGTATTTTTTGTTTTATCAAATCAGTAAAAAATTACGAAGATAAAACGCATCAAAGATGGAGAAACGTCTATGAGTGGGGGCTTGTAACGTCACTTGCCAGTAAAAAGCGTACTGGCAAGTGACGTCACACGAGTTTTCAGCGAAGTTTGTAGTCTTAATTTTTTGTTTACGTGACTAAAGAAAATATACGTGTCCAATATTTTTCGATAATCTAACTGACGGACTAATTAGATTTTTTTAGTCAAATACCCTATTATTTAGAAATGTATTAGTATTTTGCCAAAAGGTATACCTTTTGGCAAAATACTAATACTAATACATATATATATAGTTCAATAAATACTTCAGGTACTTATACGTTAGGCAGAAATCATAATAATAATTAAGACTAGGTTCGTTTCAAGGTCACGCTCATTAGACTGAAATATGCTTCGTTACCTGCCGCTTTATATTTAATACTATAAGCTAAGATGAAATTAGTACTTCTATTAATTTTGATTTATATTAAGAATTCGAGTTCTCTGTTTGGTGATTAAACCTAAATAATTTTGCTTTTGGCGAGATTAAAATTTATAAAATAGCTATACTGAATAAATTAGCCATCGTTATTTCAGACTGTTTGCTACATTATAAAATTAAAGAAACACCTTGAATAAGCGGTGGAAATAGAAATTTGTAATAAATATTAATCCTGTAATAAAGTAGTCATTCAACTCCTACTTATCATGGTCGTGCCCTTGAACAGGACGGAGAGTATTTAAGAAACTTGATGAACCACTAAACAGACATACTCCAGGCATTTTACACAAATTATTTAATTTATTTTTTGAAATATCTGAGTACCTACTATTTAGTTGGCCATGCACGCACACAAAACAAACATCACGTTATGTTGAATTGCTTAATTTTTAATGTTCTTTAAAAAAATACGAGATTCTTTATGAAAAGATAAGACTATCCTGTATTTCCCTTTACATAAAAATTTATAACAAATCAAACTCCGTTCGTTTCGTTATTAATTTTCCATTTTGCTCAACGAGACCGTTTTAAAACGATTTTTTCCACCACCAAAACTTCAGGTACCGTAACGACTTTTAAACGATGTTCACTTTTTAAAATATATTTATTTTTAAATGTCGTTTAAGGTGTATGTATCCTGCACTCCTGTTTCAAACTATTAGCACGATTTTTCTGTTTTCTGTCTGTCACGCTCCAAATAAAGGTCGCTCGGCCATTACATTTTATATGACAAGCACTGTGCTAATGTCCATTCACTTAAGTCGCCCTAGTTTCCGGTCCCCAAAGTGTTATCCCGGATCACTGCTATTTACCGTTGCTCCCCAAAGGATTCCATTTCATTATACATAACTTTGTACGTGCAAAAAAATTCCAGATATCTTTCCAGTTTCACTATTGAAATAAATATTTTTAGTTTTATCGAGTTTTCTGCACGTAACTGTATCCAGATGGGAAATAAAAATTGGAAGGTACAGTTTTAGTTTGTTTTTCTTATTACCGGAACCCGTGAAAAACCAAACGCCACGCCGTGTGCGTTTGGTTTTATTAAAATGTGACTTCATGGAAATATTCGCTTACTAAAATCGCTGCATTTTGTTCGTTATTTTTTCAAACTCAAATATGTTTATTTCCATAAAAATGTTTAAATTTTTTGGACACGTCAGAAAGTCATACAAATAAAAAAAATTAAAAAGTAACTTTAAATGCATATTAACATAGTTGAGCATTGAAAAAAATGCCCGTTCAGAAAGTAGAGCCTCGTGAAAAGAATCAGGCAAGAAACTCCGGGCCACTCTTTTCTACGTCTTGGTTCTATACAATTTAAATACTTAGTAACTACATTGAATTTTTCATAGGTATATGAGCTGGTGTGTCAATAATGCTGTTCTCAATTAATAAGGCTTTTTTATAATAATATAAAAGTACTAACTAGCATAATATAGACACAATAACTCACACTCACATGAAACTTAACACTAATCAAACATAAGTAGCCTGTGGGACCGAGCAAATTAATCCCAAGAATTTTTATCTTCAATATAATCTAGCACTGAATAGTACCCTTTTTAACAAAGTTTACGTTTTATAATCTTTTTGAATTTATTATTACTTAAATTTTGAATATTACTTGGCACTTTATTGTAAAAGCGCACACATTGGCCTTGAAAAGATTTTTTATTTTCTCTAGTCGGGTAGCCGGCACTACTAGCTTACTATTATTTCTAGTATTCAAATTGTGGATATCACTTTTCTTGGAGTATGAGGCCTTGTTTTGGAATAAATATATTAGGTTGGAATAAATGTACTGGCTTGCAACTGTTTATGTGTATTTCCTTGAATTTATTCCTTAACGAAGCCCCATAATCCAAATTATAAATTGCTCGAATAGCTCTTTTCTGCAGAACAAAGATGGTCTGAATGTTGGCAGCATTTCCCCACAGGAGAATACCGTATGACATTATACTATGAAAATAGCTATGATATACAAGCCTGGCAGTGTCAATGTCAGTTAACTGGCAAATTTTCCTGAATGCGTATGCTGCAGAACTGAGTCTATTCGACAATTTACTAATATGTGGTCCCCATTGCAGCTTAGAATCTAGTGTAATTCCTAAAAATTTTGTGTTATCCACAAGATCCAACACATCATCCTTAACCTTTACTGAGGTATTCACTTGTTTGACGTTAGGCATCTAAAATCGAATACATTTAGTTTTTAGTCTATTTAAAAGCAGGTTGTTAACCACAAACCAGCGAACCACCTTTGAGATAGCAATGTTTACATCGTCCATATCAATTTGCAGTCGTTTTAATTTAAATAAAAGTGAGGTATCATCAGCAAACAGTACTATCCCGTGCTTGTCATTAACGAGGTGTGGTAAGTCATTAATATAAACTAAAAATAAAAAAGGACCGAGGATTGAACCCTGTGGGACGCCCATTTTGACTACAGACCCATGCGAACGCGTCCCGTTGACATCAACTCTCTGAATCCTATTACTCAAATATGAAGTAAGAAGACGCGAACAGAACTACTTAAACCATAGTGATGTAATTTCCTGATCAATGTATCATGTTCTACATAATCAAAGGCCTTGGACAAATCACAGAAGACACCTAAAGCATCATGTGAATCTTCCCAGGCATCAAAGATATGTTTTACAAGCTCAACACCGGCATCGGTCGTGGAGCGCCCCTTTGTAAAACCAAATTGTTTAGAGTGTAGAAGCTCGTTGTTATTAAAACAACTTTGCAGTCGGTCTAGTATCAATTTCTCGAAAATTTTGCTAAATGTGGGCAGCACAGAAATTGGCCTATAGTTGGTGGGGTCTGATGTGCTACCTGCTTTGTACAAAGGTATTACCTTGCTATCTTTCATAAGATCAGGAAATACACCATAGTCAATACACTTATTAAATATTAAAGCTAATCTGTTAGCAGCTAAAGCAAGGTGGGGAAATTCCGTTACTATTACTAAGTCCTAATGGACTTTCTTAATTTCCCCACAAGTCTGCAGTCTTCTTTAAATTTATAGTATTAAAAGCTTTTATAACATCATTTGAATTTATATACTGAAATTAGAAATTACTATAGGTTGTACTCATGTTTTCTTTTAAAAGAGATTCCGCTGCACTGGTTGATGAGATAGTCATACACTGTACACTATTGTTCTAGATCTTGGATTGACCACTTAATACTCTGTAATGAAGTCATTACTAAACCTCAAGCTTCGCTATAAATATCAACATCTAAGCATACCTAATGTCTGTAAACGATGTGTTTGTAGCCACCAGTTGATATTCGATAACATGAGTGCACTGTACATACCTACTATGAAATACATGTATGTGTATGGGGAAGTGAGTGCTTGAGTGGCCATCCGTGTAACGTGATTCCGTTCTAACCGAGAAACCTTCGTGGCCGTTTCTCTTGCACCCAAGAGTCGAATCAATATATTATTATGTACTAACGTTTTGTTTAATTCCACGTGTATGATTGGTGGCCGAATATTATGTACAACAATTAATGCTTACATATTTGTACTCAGTATCAAAGCTTAAATACTATGTTTGAATCTTTGATATTCAAGGATGAATACATTTTCTTCGTCAAAACTAAATAAAAGCTAAATAATTCACGTACATAACAACCTCTACTTAGAATCTCTGTTTACTATACCTAGGTCACATGCATATTAAATTTATAATACTGCCTCCAAAAATATTGAAATCTTTTGTTGTTTTGGCTTATCGTCGTATCGGTATATACGAATATAGCTGAATATGTCAACAGTGCACTGCAGTTTAACAAATAAAACTTTCTAGTAAAACGTTAAGTATGTATTCAACCACCATTGTCTTGGCGTTATCCTAGATGCATCTAAGAAACTGGAACCCCAGGTGCCTAAAACAACTTGAATTGACTAAATATGAACTTTTTCACATAGCGACTATCCTTAATCAGTGAGAATATTTGAGAGTATAGAGTTTGCGTCACTGACGTACCTACATACAAATATACCTATAGTATATCCATGACAGCCGGGACAGGCGATTTCACGTGCCTTCGAGACATGGACGAGTGACTATAACAAGACTGTGCCTAACTCACTTGACCTCGCGAATCGATAAAATCATGCGGTCACCATCATTTGTTGAATGATTTCTGAATAGATTTACTTTCTTTGAGTAGCAAAGATCCTGTTGTTACAAAACTATTGTCGTGAAAGAAGAGTATCAGTGTTGTGTTTCGTTCAGCGCCTTCAAAGAGACACCTTATGCTTTTATTAATTCCATTAAGCAGGGCTTGAATGTCTTTCAGTGACATTACAACTGTATAAACAAAGTTGTCCTGCTTTCAAACTCACTAGCGGATCGTGGGATAGCTAATGATAGCTTCCCACTAAAACTAAGTTAAGGTAAACAAATCGCAATGTAGGTCATACATAGAACTCGACACATATTATTGCAGAGAAAGAATACGACTACATAAAGTATACAACTCATCTTATACTAATATATAAAGCTGAAGAGTTTGTTTGTTTGGTTGAACGCGCTAATCTCAGGAACTACTGGTCCGATTTGAAAAATTCTTTCAGTGTTAGATACCCAGTTTATCGAGGAAGGCTATAGGCTATAACATCACGCTATGTGCGACGGGAGCAGTGCAGTAGCCTTAAATAACGCGGTTGTAACCGCGGGCATCCTCTAGTCAAAGATAAAGGTCATTGTCCGCCTATTTTCAGATTAGTAGATTCTTAACCTTTAGAGTTAATCCATATATTTTTGTTGAAACAAGATACATACCATCTTAAACATGACAAAACATCTCACACTTTACAATTTATGTTATAGATCTTTCAAAATCGAAAAACATATTACTTTCATCCCAAAGCACTACATGGCCGAAAAGTTCGTCCTATTACTACGACAATTCCTTCGCAACAAAAAAAACAACAAAGCACAATTTGTAGCAATCGATTCTGTGAATAAATAATTACGATTGTCGATACAATCTACCTACGCAATAATAATTCGATGTCGACCGTCTGTTTGGTTAATACCACATGTGTGGTTCGTAGTATACTAATGGACATAGTGTACGTACGTAGATGTACATGTATATAGATATGTCACAGCTAAGGTACACAAGTATACATACACACATGATTATATCCTGTATAAGCTGAACTACGTTCATATTTCGAGCCTTCATAATAACAGGCCAGTTTATATTGGGAAATTCTCGATGTGAGGCCGCGTGAACAAGAAAGCGTGTGGCTATTTTATGAAACAGTCAATGCGGACATTATGTTATAGCAGTGCTGATGACAGAAGGCGTTATCTTCAAGGACTTTTCTTTGATTACAACCGGAAGGACAATGCAATGTTATTTTGCCACGTTTTTCTGAAGATGACTGTGTGTGGTTGGTATTTCAACGGACTTATTCTGTTACTTTTTATAGCAACGGGGTTTTAGGCCACTAAAAAGAAACTGACGATGAAACTTAAAAGCTTTAGTCCTTGGAACACGTAGAAAAATTTATGTAGCCACATAAATATCAGTCAATCTGAGAATTTAAAGTTTATAATCAATTCGAGATATTTTAAGCTAATTTAACATCTCTTGAAGGTGAAACAGTGGTATGATTTTAATGTAGTTAAGCCTCTGAAAGTCATGGTGTTGAATACTTTAAAACTTTCTCAACTTGTACTCATAGTCATATTTATGTTACGGGGATATATCACGTAATTATATGAATGTAGGCAATAGATCTTATATTTCCCTCGACGTTTTAACATGTGCAAACGAAGTCTATCTTTTACTTACTACGAAAGATGAACAGACTGGTTAGTCTAAACTATTCTGAACGATTAGCGTAGTCTATAACTTTAGGTCCATGCATTGTCAAGTCTCTTGACAGAACCTTTGATGTAATATATGGTTTTGTAAAAAGTAAACAGGGAAAAGCTCGTTTTAAATATAATTTCCATGTAACGTAACGTATGTAGGTGCGAGTGTTCGACGCTGTATTCGACTGCACACGTTTCTAACATTTGTTCCAACATCTGTAAGTGGAAATATTGCAGTGACTGCCTCGTTGGTCTCGCGGCATAAATGTGCGCGTGGGATTAGGAGGTCTCGGGTTCGATTCCCGGGTCGGGCAAAGTGTTATTGGGTTTTTCCGTTAGGGAATTCTCAGTAGCAGCACGGACTCTGGTAACGTGCCCGGTACGGCAATAGGCTCGCCCCTTATTACGTGGGACCTAAAAATAATAAATAACCTCTACCAACCCCTTCGGGGATACAGGCGTGAGTCTCTAAATAAAAAAATAAATTAAATTAACCAGATTATGATAAAGGTATAGAATATTCAACGAAAGTAATATAGAAGCGGTCATAATATGATTTCTCATTAAAGCTATTTATTGCATTTCAGCCTTAATGGTGCAGAACATAGGAAAGCTATTAATAATAAAAATATTCTGCCACATACACACATCACCATCTAGTGGGACTAGATGGTGATGTGTATATGTGGCAGAACTAAGCAGAGCTTGTACTATGGGTATTAGATAATGGATAAACGTACATACATAATTTATTTTTGTAAATACATACATATCATACATAGAAACACCCAGACCAAGACAAACATCCATGTTCATACACACAAATGTTTGCCTTGAGCGGGAATCGACCCCGCGACCTTCGGCGTAGCAGTCGCTTACACTCTCGCTGCGCCAACCGGTCGTCAAATTGCCCATTAATTTTATTAACGTGAAGATAAGTTAGAATATCTGTTCAAACACGGCTTTTCCCGAGGTAAATAGAGTAAACGCAGTTCAAGTGGTTCCAGCAAATAAACGATTATTTTTTGGCACGGCTCCAATGATAGGCTCTCAAATAATTTACCAAGAGTTGGCTCGATTTATGATAGTTTAAAGTATTCTATTAACGTTTAAATAATATATTGCTAATAGATAACCAATGTTTGTTTAAAATATTGACA
Source organism: Euclidia mi (assembly GCA_944739405.2). Classification (NCBI taxonomy): domain Eukaryota; kingdom Metazoa; phylum Arthropoda; class Insecta; order Lepidoptera; family Erebidae; genus Euclidia; species Euclidia mi. The sequence continues at coordinate 52,815,962 of OX123190.2, forward strand.
CTTTCTTTGCAATCTGTTGTTTAATCATTTTAACGTAAGTGTGCTCGTGCTTTAAAATTGTTCTCAGATACTTTAAAGCTGTCACAATTTTTAAAATATTTACTCTCAATCGCGTAGTTATTATTATTTAATAAATTATCCCTTTACTATAGCTCGAGAAAATGATTTGAAACGTAACGTATGTTTACATAAAAATAATGGTATTTAATTTTTTTTAAAGTAAATACGTTATTTGAACATACGTCTTAAACAAAGACTTTTTTCTTTCAAAAACAAACATTTATGAGTGTGCGTTTACAGTTTGGTTTTGAGGTTTTGTTATTTGTGCAGAATTATAAGGAAATTCAACTTTTACTTCTGAAGGTTTTTATCACTTACCTATTTAACTATGGATTTTCTTAATGCGCAAAATATGAAAGCTTAACTGAATAGTATTTACAGTGAGACATGGCGTTTCATAAACTAACGACTTAATCTCAACCTGTGTTGTTTGTTTATAGACTATAGAACCTTCATTCGGTCTAATTGAAGTGCTTTCACAATCTGGTCTATATTTGTAAAGCCGCACACAACTTTTACTCCGTTCAAAGACCGACATCACTCGTAATTGGATTTGCCTTTTTCCTTCCTTTAGGGATGATTATCTCTAGATATTCTTTATAGCTTTAAGCGTTTGTTGCGGTGCAATGCGCATCTTACTGTTCTATTATAAATGCATGCGAGGATCGATGGATGTTAGTTTGGTATTCATTCATAAAAACATGAAAATATGAAGGGACTTTAAGGAAACTTTGCATTTGCTATTACTACCCATATTAGATAACATGTATGTAGGTTAACTTTGGTCGAGGGGAAACTATATACAAAAAATACTCAACTTTTCTGGATTGTAGATGTTTTTTAGCACGTGTAGATGTCGAACCCACAGTACCTCATTTAAACTAATTTATCGTTGGTTCAGTCTGACAACATAACTAAATTTCCATTTCGCCGCAGCGGCAACTTTGCTGGTTTATCATTAAGTAACTAATATAACTTTGTCGGGATCGTGTGATTGGTTCCAAACAGGAATGTTGACGATACTCATCACTTTATTAGGAAAGTGCTTTAAATTTTATTTTCCTTGCGCGCTCTGAAGCATTTTTAGACTGCTTTGCCAACTTTTATGATGGACTTGATATTTTTTAAGATGAAAAACGGTGACGCTCGGAATGATAGTAGTATCATGATTCCAACTATAAAATGCATCCAAATCTTTACAGGCATATAGACGTTATTATGATGGAATAAATAAACTCACATTCCTATTAAAATACACTGTACACTGAAAATATTTCAGTTAGTTTTTTGGGCAATCGTGTAGTAAGCATCGTATAAGAATATTTCTTTCCATTTTATCCACGGCTTTTGATTTATACGATTTCAGTGAAAATAAATCGAGTGAAAAACAGTACTTCATATTAATCAAATATTCAGGCAGCAATCACATAATTATACACTTGTATACATGTCCAATCATACGTACATATCTTTCCACGTGTAATGATGACAATAAAAAACGCTAAACTTCGTTAGTCATACAATGGTGAGTGCGTAATTTCTATAGTAATATGTTTAATGTGAACGTAATGATGGCTCTTGTTTTATTCTTCTATTTAGAACTACTGCGAACTGATTTACTTTGGAATAAAGTAGATTCGAATTTGGGGATGGGTGGCGTTATATCCTGAAATAGACTGTGGTACCATGTTCACTGTGGTACCATGAGACAGCACCATCGATGGTACTGTGGCAATTTTCATTGCCGACGAATAATGGTACTTCGGAAGTTATCTTTTGCTGTAGTACCAATGATGGTACTATGGTATTATTTGTAAATCGTTGTACCATCATCACAAAATTAATGCAAGAAATCTAACAAGGTTATCATTCTGTACCTACCAAATAATATAAGCTGAGCTTAAAATATAGGTATGGTGAATGCAGCGTAGCCAAGGAGTAGACTAAGACTACGTGTGCTGATGGTAAGTGGCCATCTTGTTGTCCAGCAGATCAGTTGCCACTGTGGGCAAAATTTTTATTGTATAAATGTACATACATACATACATAACGTCACGCCTTTTATCCCTGAAGGGGTAGGCAGAGGTGTATTTCTACACCCACTTTTCGCCAGATATACTTTAGTCCCACGTAATAAGGGGCGAGCCTATTGCCGTACGGGGCACATTTCCAGACTCCATGCTGCTACTGAGAATTTCGTGACAGTAAAACCCAATAACACTGCCCGACCCAGGAATCGAACCCGGGACCTCTCGATCCCACGCGCACATTTATGCCGCGAGACCAACGAGGCAGTCGTATAGGGTTTGATGTCGAGTTTTCCGTCTCTACGCAAAGATGGTATTTGCATCGTGTTATCCCTTAGTCGCCTCTTACGACACCCACGGGAAGATAGGGGGTGGTGACACTTGTATTCTATGCCGTCAACCACACGGCATGCATGCATATAAATGTATATTATTTTATTCACTGTCTGACATAATGATATTATGTTTTGAGTTGAGTAAAATAATGCTGGCTCTACTAATTAAATTGTATTATTTCTATCTTAATATTTGTAGCTTGATTAGAAACTAATGAAAATCTTGCGCTGTCTGCTGCTCAGTTTACATAGCTTTCTGAATTATAATTGCAGGCAATATAATTAAGTTTGTAATTTATATAATTTCATAAATAAATTGGTAAACATTATTCATATATGTACCATTTATGTGCTGTGGTTAAGGTTTATTAATGTCCCTTTAATGTAAAAAGCTCAAATCATATTGTTACCATTACCAACTAAGTTTTATTCATGGGGCCATAAAGTTACGAAAAAAAGAACTCGCGGCTAACAAGGCTTTACTACAGAGTATGTAATTGTCGATCAACTTAGCTTATTTTTGCTGACTATAAAATGTGGAAAATAAGGACTTCTTCGAGTACTTGGCACTCGATACTGCGTAGCCCAACCACATCTTAATGATTTTTAAAAACATAAAATAAAATAAGCAATGATAAAAGAATGACGGTTAGAGGTGTGCCCTGCCCCGTTTTTCAGCCTTTTGTTTCTACGTGAAAAAGCGAATCTGATATTCACACACACACCCCTAGAATATACGTATATATATATATACTCATGTAGTGGTCATCAAAGCTTAGACAGTAATGGAGTAATATGCTTTAGTACGCGTTATTTTCTAGTGTTATCGATTTACGTTGGGTAGGTGACTTTGTCTATAAGGGTTCATATTTCGTGTGTGTAAACAAAAGACTTGACAGGTTTTATTATAATTAACGGTTTGATGACTTTATGCTTCTATTTTGACTTGGTGTAAGATCAGACTAAGTTCATAAAGTCTAGATCGATTTTGATTTCAAAGAAAATGTTATCGCTAGAATTTGATTCTGCTGGAGATAAAGTCGTCATTCAGTCGTTAACTACATAAATGTTTTAGTTGGTATGATACCGCCAAAATTATCTGCTTTTTTAGCATTGTAGAAGTACATATCAACAGTAATTTAGCAAACCCCTGTCATATTCGTATAAAGTTAGTAGGTACAAAAATAAATGGTAAAAAAATAAAAAGAAATTTGTTAATACGAATCATCTTTTCTTAGAACATTACAAATTCGTATACTACGTAGAACTACTGAAATGTGGGCTAAATGAACTTTTTCTCTGAAACATTGAAGGTTATTATAGCGTTCTAACGAAACACAAGTCTGTTCTTTGATCTAGTAATAACCAGAACGAACCGTCAAAGGTTTTGTGGTACTACTCTGATTACAAGGTTCGATGAAACCTAATTGAATTTTCCTGTTAAAATATTGTAAATTTTAAACAGATGCGCTGGATATCATGGTATGCATTTATGACGACCATAACAAATCTAATTTACAACGCGTGAATTTTTTTTTGTTGTTTTTTTGGTGTTAAACTTCGCCAATTTTTTTTTAACTAGAGGATGGACACGCTGTGCCTGCAGCCCTGCACAATATTTATTTTAATTTGCCCCTTTCTGTCGGATCTTGTGGGTCCATTTCGAGTAATCCCTTCTTAGCGCAACTATATTTACTCTGCACGCTTGTGGCCGCTTCTCCAAATAGGGTTCAGGGCATTTCGGTTGGCAAATATGGTTATTGAAATGGTGGCATTAATGTGGGTCGAAATGAAATCGTAGTGCGATTATGAATCAGGTCGACAGGGCGGTGAGTTTTGGTTAGTGTTAGATGATTCGGCAAGTGTTCCCTAGGGTTATTTTCTATATAATTATACCTATAAGTAAGTTCCACAACATAGCCCAAAATGTGGTGATTTCTAAACGATTCAGGACTAGTACAAACGGAAAGAATGCTTAGCTATTCCAAATCTATATGGGAATTCACTCATTACTATCGAGTGCTACCGTTAATGTTTGTGGAATACAATTTAAACAAAATGTAATCCCATAAATACATCATTTAAAATCTTGATGTCTTCTTGTCATGTGAATAATTATAATCGCAGATACAATATTCTGTGACGTAGCGTCACAGATACTGCATACTACTATTAAATATGACATGATATACAACCGGCCATTTTCAATATTCGAACCATACACGGATTTTTAGATTCAAGATTCGTACCTATATGACATATTTTGTATGGAACTTATGTCAAAAACGAATCTAAAATCGACAAAGGTATCTATCCATAGATCGAATATTGAATTCCGTAGTACATCATATGACTTACTACAGAATTCAATATTCGAACTATATATCTATAGTTTAAGTAGTAATTATGTAATATAGTAATTATTGTGTAAATAATTAAAATGTAATAATCATGCACCTACCATATTTTTTTTTTTTGGTGTCGTGTTGGACAATCCTCATGGAGTCCCTCCGCCCTGGGGGAAGGACGAAGGGGACTGTCAGACTCTTACTGACAAAACCAACCCGTGTTCCTCACGTACCCGTGTGTCGGAGGGTCGGGTATCGCTGAAGCATTCCTCGCTACCCCCCGACGGGTATTGGCCCGCCAGATGGTCAGGCGGGCCCCGAACAATACCCCCTTGGCGGCGGATGAAGGTGTTGGGCTCCGCCGCCAAAACACTCAGCGGCCGCAGAGGATAGGGAGGAAGGCAACGCAACACCGCATCTCCTCTTCCTCTGCAGCCCCACCGCGACGCAACGATGGTGCGCCCCCATTTGGTCGCGGGAGATAGGGTGCGCGGCAACGCAACACCGACACGCGTCTCCTCCCGCGACCGCACTCGACTGCGAGGGACAGAAGTACTGTCCCTCGCACCCGCCCCTTTGGAAGCATCCTGCGCAGGCCTCCGTCAAGCCCACGCGGAGCGTCCCCTCCTGGATCCCTCTTAGCTTCACCGCGGGTGATTAATCCACGGTTACTGAGCCCCCCATCACGACAAGGTGGAGATCCCACGGCGGGGATCATGCACCTACCATTTATTATCTCTGCACCACCCTAGGTTGACTGGTAGAGAATGCCTAAGGCATTAAGTCCACCTTGTACCACATTGTTTGTGTTGTGCAAAAGTTAAATAAATAAATAAAATAAAAACTATAGATAAGTAGATCTGTAGATTTTAGATTCGTTTTTGACATAAGCTCCATACAAAATATGTCAAACACGAATCAAAAATCTACAGATCTATCTATAGTTCGAATATTGAAAATGGCCGTTAATGCCTTTAAGTCATATGCATCAATGTTACAACTACTTTTAGAGAAAATGATCCGTGCATGTAAGTCGAACATCACAAAACATTAAAAAAATATTACATTAACTTATTAAAATGTAAATTCTTATTTCTACAGATAATAATAACATCCGGAAACGTATCCATTATTCTGATTACAATATGAATAACTTTGAAGAGTTAATACCATTAAAGTAATCTGCATAAAACTATACGGGTTATCTTCGAAAGCCTATTTCTAGACCAAATGGTCATGTTCTTACAAGATGGTGTGCAGAGTAAACCACTACACATGACGAGCTATTTGTGTAATGTGTGCTCAAGTAAGATCGTGTATATAGGAAATGACGTCAGCATTCGTCCCACTTTCTTCCTCAGTTGACCTTTTGTAAGAGGTGTCAAATAATATTAATTCTCTGTCCCTTTCTTCCAAGTATTTCTTTGCTGGAAGCAATATACTAAAACGCGGTATTTGATAAAACAACTGGGTAAATTAAAAATATACGAGTGGGTACACCCAGTGACCCACTTATTTCGATAATAGGTTTTTGTTCACCAATAGTTTGACGCTTTGAAAGCTACATTTAAATTATATATTGTTTTCGTCGATATTCGAGAATATGTTAACTCGTCCTGTTTGTGTTCGGAGAATCGGAATTTCAAGCTGGGTTTGATTTGGACAGTACTCTAACTAAATATTATCCTAATGGTTTTGGGGCGGGGGTACGTGTTTATTTATACAGACAATATCACATTTCCGTTTAAACACAATTTCAATAAATAAAGGTAATTTGTTTTGGCATAGAAGCTTCTGATATGATGATGATCATCAGCCTTGTTTACAATTTATTCTACTGCTGATTCTATACTCCTTATAAGGCTTTGACCATAATCCACCAATCTGGGGAAAATCGTGTTAACAGACTTCACATGTCTTTTGGGCAGATTATGTGAACTTTGAGACATGACGGTTACCTCACTATGTCCTCCTTCACTGTTTAGCAAGTAACAATAAACAATTTTATATACAATTTACTTCGATAATGATAAACAGTTTGATAGTCTCTTCATTCGGTTACCGCTCTTATTCATATGATCATATAGTATAAATTTAATTTTAATAATCATAAAAATACCAGTTGAAATTTAACCTATATTATTATGTCATTCCTTTTTAAAAATTTAATTATCCTAATGACATTTCACCCTCACCTTCTAGACACTATGTTTCTCACTCTTACTTTGAATATAGGTACTTACGGGGTCAGTTTGTCTTGGCTTACTCACCGTGTGATTCGTAACTGATTACTATCGATCGTTACAGGTGACTTGTTCATATCTTTAAATACTGATTATTGGTAGCTCAGGGACAGTACCACAAAATCGATACATTTTAGTACTTAGCGTGTACGTAAATTATAAAGATGAACGTGTGTGTTTTGTGGCCGCTTTTTTAATAATCCTAGTACTATAAACGCGAACGTTTGCGAGGGATTTTTGATTGGGACGATGTTTGTTACTATTTAATGTAAAAAGTATTGAGAGAATTGTGACTTTATTTTGCAGTAATTTAGCTTACTAGAGGATGCCCGCAGGTACGCCCGCACATGTTATTTTAATTTAACGATTTCTCCCGGATCCCGTGGCAATTCCGGAAAATTCCTTCTCCGTCCAGCCCACTGTCCCCAAGGAATATACAGTCAAACAACTTCCCGCTAGACTACCATAAGGGCGAGAATCGCTTAGCAAGACATCGTCGCTTCCACTGCTATTTTACACGCACATTGACACTCGTATACATAACCAGTTTCTAGTGTGCCTCGACTCTATGAGCGAGCCATTATTAATTGATAATATAATAAACACATCACTTTCAAAGGTCATTGGCCGTGGATTTGAACCCGAGATCCTCTGCCTAGAAGTCCGTCGGTCTCTCCAGTAGATTGGCGTGCTTAATAAAATTGTTCTTAATGTTTTGAAATCTTTGTGGGTAGGTAAATGTCGGTAGGTATCCGTGGTCAGATCGCATTGTTAGATCAACCTGACCACGTCCACTCTTTTGTGTCCTAGATCAGATTTTTGTAATCTAACTACGAACACATACAATAAAAGGTATCCATGATCATACCCTTATATGAAATGTGATATACAAACTGCAACTGCAAGTCGGTTAAAATATGTCAAATGTATACAAATCGCAAAAGTCTAGAATGGATTATAATAGGGCAAACTACCTGCATTTGTAAACGGCAATGTATGTTCGATAGGCAACATTGGTGCGAACTTTCTGTCGCGATTGCCACTATGAAATGAGCAGGCGCTATAATTTACATTTTTATTTTTAAAATAACTCGGCAACCTTTTGCCGCATCTGGTTCTGCTTTTGGTACGTTCAAGAACATTGCTGATACTTTGTTACGCTCATATGTTCATACCTAGATACTAAGTAATATGCCCAGAATAAAAGTACACCCGCCATTCTGATATCAGCCTGGCGGCTCACTAACTTTTTGAAATAACTCTACTTTTATAGAAGTACATTGCCTTAAATTTTACGCACATTCCTTACATTGCTTGTACATTGCTTCCGTGTATATAAAACCACTATTCTTTGAGGTACACCCGCCATTCTGATGTACACATTTACTCGGGTAACAGTTGAGCAGCTGACAACACAATTCTTCACGCATGCGTCTTGTTGCTTTTGTTTAACACACACTGTCACAATGAGTTGCCGCATTTATGGACCTATTGTTCTTAGACAGCGCGGTGTCTATATGGCGAAGCGAAACCAATCATTTGTCTAAGAGCATAGCTTACAGCATCAGCAGTATTCATTGAATGGAATGAGCGCTAACTGGTTCTACCTACTGTGCTCGACGGATGGAAAGACCCTGATAGTTCTGGTTGTGTGTTAAAACGGATCTCTGTGACCACTGACCTATATATCATTAGTTTTCAGTATAGCCGCTTAGAGTTTTCGTTGCCAGTTTCTCAACAAAGCATAAAGTGTAAAAATAAGTATAACGCAAATTATACTTTCTTTTAAATTATACTTAAATGGCTAGGGATTGGTTGTAATGCAATTTTGAGGGATGGTCGGCCTATATTCTCAAGGGAAAATGCCGATCTTCCACAGAGCGTTAGTAAGGACTTGATACATCCATGCGTATAACTGTGAAGAAGTTTGATACACATTGAGAGTATACACTAGAAACAAAAAGTTTTTAAAACATTAAAATCTTTTTGTTTTTCCGATTGAGTGATGTATGAACATCAACTTTTCTATAAATTAGTTTTTGATGTTTATTTTTTATAATATACCTATCTTTTTTGAAGGAGAAATAGTCCTAATTAATTTCAATGATATCACGACGGTCAAATTGTTGCAATAGAAATACTAACACTCTGTGTAGTAATCGCACCTGCCACGTTGCGAAAGATACTAGACAAAGTACAGAGCGGCTCTTATAAATAAAAACATAAAGTAATTATCAACTACGATTTGTGGTTTCTAGGTTTGATATGGAGATACTGAACTAATAAGGCGAGGGACCAGTTTTTTTCTGACAGAATAATGTCTACTTTTTAAAATGTTGGTGTAATTCTTTGTGTTCCACTGAAAGTCAAGTGGGTGGTATATATATTTGCTGGCTAATTAAATGTTTTATCGAAAATAAATAAATATTTATTTAGATATAATTAGACAATAAAAAACACGGCGAGAGCTTGAGCATCAAAATGTGATCATATTTCCTCAGTCTTTCATAACTGGAAAGGTTGCGAAGGCGTTTAACCCAAATCTCTAATTAGATTTATGAGCCTAGGTAGAATTGTCTTATTTTGTTTCTCTCTCACGTGTATTTTCTAACATTAGGTGTTGCGGAAAATACACGGTCCTTTATCATGCGTACATGGAGGTATAAATCTAAAGTGAAGAAGCTCTTTGCGAGATTGACGAAAGTTAAAAAAACAAATATGTATTTGGTTAAGACATAAGATTAATCTACATAAAACAAATTTATAGGAAAACACAATTTCTACTGACGCTCCCCAGTTGATCTCCATGTTGTCAATTTTGATAGACTTACTCGTGTATCTCAGTCCTTAGCTGTATGGAGAGAAAACCCCTGTCTTTTCCCAAAGGAACGATAAGGCCAGTTTTCTTGATGAAATTTGTGTGTTACTGCCAAACTATCTCAATACATTCAGTTATATTTTGACATTTTTATTGGTAAATTCGGTATTTGATTGTAACTTTAGAAGTGTTTTATAAAAATATATTGGATTTAAAGTATATGGCAGAGGTAATATCTAGTCTAAATTATAAAATATTGGCATGTTTTATGACGATGAAAATGTTAAAATGTAGGTAGATTTTGTGATTCCAAGAACAATTTAAAGTGGAGTTATAAAAAGGCAATTTGATATTCACCAGATGAAAGAACAAATTGAATTTATTGAACAAGGACACGTAGCGGCTGTATCTAACACCTTTCAAGAATTATTTAGAAATGTATAAGTATTTTGCCAAAAGGTATATAGTCCAATAAATACTTCATCAGTATATACGTTCGGCAGAAATCATAATAATAATTAAGACTAGGTTCGTCTCAAGGTCACGCTCATTAGACTGAAATATGCTTCGTTACCTACCGCTATGAAATGAGTACTAATACTAATATACTAATTTTGATTTATATTAATAATTTACCTGAATTCGAGTTCTCTGTTTGGTGATTTAACCTTAAAAACTTTGCTTTTGACGAGATTAAAATTTATGAAATAGCTATACTGAATAAATTAGCCATCGTTATTTCAGACTGTTTGTTACCTTATAAAATTAAAGCAACACCCTGAATAAGCGGTGGAAATAACAATTTGTAATAAATATTAATCCTGTAATAAAGTAGTCATTCAACTCCTACTTATCATGGTCGTGCCCTTGAACAGGACGGAGAGTATTTAAGAAACTTGATGAACCACTAAACAGACATACTCCAGGCATTTTACACAAATTATTTAATTTATTTTTTGAAATGTCTGAGTACCTACTGTTTAGTTGGCCATGCACTCACACAAAACAAACAAACATCACATTAAGTTGAATTGCTTAATTTTTAATTTTCTTTAACAAAAAAAACTAGAATTTTTTTATGAAAAAATAAGACTATCCTGTATTTCCCTTTACATAAAAATTTATAACAAATCAAACTCCGTTCGTTTCGTTATTAATTTTCCATTTTGCTCAACGAGACCGTTTTAAAACGATTTTGTTCCACCACCAAAACTTCAGGTACCGTAACGACTTTTAAACGATGTTCACTTTTTTAAATATATTTCTTTTTAAATGTCGTTTAAGGTGTATGTATCCTGCACTCCTGTTTCAAACTATTAGCACGATTGTTCTCTTTTCTGTCTGTCACGCTCCAAATAAAGGTCGCTCGGCCGTTACATTTTATATGACAAGCACTGTGCTAATGTCCATTCACTTAAGTCGCCCTAGTTTCCGGTCCCCAAAGTGTTATCCCGGATCACTGCTATTTACCGTTGCTCCCCAAAGGATTCCATTTCATTATACATAACTTCGTACGTGCAAAAAATTCCAGATATCTTTCCAGTTTCACTATTGAAATAAATATTTTTAGTTTTATCGAGTTTTCTGCACGTAACTGTATCCGGATGAGAAATAAAAATTGGAAGGTACAGTTTTAGTTTGTTTTTCTTGTTACCGGAACCCGTGAAAAACCAAACGCGCCATGTGCGTTTGTTTTTATTAAAATGTGACTTCATGGAAATATTCGCTTACTAAATCGCTGCATTTTGTTCGTTATGATTGTCATACGCTGTACACTATTGTTCTAGATCTTGGATTGACCACTTAATATACTCTGTAATGTAGTCATTACTAAACCTCAAGCTTCGCTATAAATATCAACATCTAAGCATATATAATGTCTAATAACGATGTGTTTGTAGCCACCAGTTGATATTCGATAGCATGAGTGCACTGTACATACCCACTATGTAATACATGTATGTGTACGGGGAAGTGAGTGCTTGAGTGGCCATCCGTGTAACGTGATTCCGTTCTAACCGAGAAACCTTCGTGGCCGTTTCTCTTGCACCGGAGAGTCGAATCAATCTATTTTGTACAAAGGTTTTGTTATATTCCAGGTGCATGATTGGTTACCGAAATGATGAAGGTATAACTAAAATATATATATTAAAATAATTGTAAATAAATAAAAATTATTATTACTGTAATGCTTACATACATATAATATTCTATCCTGAAAGCTTGAATACGTTGTTTAGTAATTGCTATTTATGGATGAATAAATTTTGCCGGAAAATCTAAGTGGAAGCTAAAAAATAGTAGCTCGTATTGAAAATCAGATAATTACTACATGAAAAAATTAAAACGAAACATTTTGATCGAAAATATTGAAATGTTTGTTATTTTTGGCTGTCGTCGCTGTAGTTTTTACAAATAAAAATTACAAGTGAAACCTTAAAATAAATAGGATTTGAATCATTAATGTACATTAAATATCTATTGAATCTTTATCATCCTGACGTTATCCATGTTACATCTCAGACCCCGGATCCTCAGGAGCCAAGTATAACCCGAATTGACTGAATATTAAATTTTACACAGAGCGACTGTGGTCTTAAAACCGAATGTTATGGCTTAAACCAGTGTCAGAATATTTGAGAGTATAGACTTTGCATAAAGTTGCGGATCTATACAGGCGTACCTACATATAAATATATAGTACATATATCTTTGACAGCTGGAACTGGCGACTCTCCGTGCCTTCGGGACACGGACGAGTGACTATAACAGGACGGTGCCTAACACACTTGACTTCGCGAATCAATATAATCATGCGGTCACCACTTTGACACCAGAACTTCCTATATTATATACCTACCTACTATTAAGTAGGTAGGTATAGTAGTAGGTAATAGGTGTATTGAAATAATACAAAATAAATGATGTAGTTTTGTCATCAACATTAAATAATTTGATAAAATAAATATGTTGTATGTACCTACGTGTGTATGTTATATGTATTATACATATAAACACTAGCGGATCGTGAGATAGCTTTCCAGTAAAAACTAAGTTAAGTGAAACGAACCGCAATGCAGGTCATAGGTAGAACTCGACACATATTATTACAGAGAAAGAATACGACTACTTACATAAAGTATACAACGCATCAAAGGCCGCCTATTTTCAGATTAATAGATTCTTAACCTTTAGAGTTAATCCAAATCTTTTTGATGAAACAAGACGCATACCATCTAAAACATGTCAAAAGATCACACATTTTACAATTTATGTTATAGGTCTTTCAAAAGCCAAAAACATATTATTTTAATCTCAAAGACGTCACTTTTTCGATGTGAGGTCGCGTGTACAAGAAAGCGTGTGGCTATTTTATGAAACAGTCAATGCGGACATTATGTTATAGCAGTGCTGATGACAGAAGGCGTTATCTTCAAGGACTTTTCTTTGATTACAAACGGAAGGACAATGCAATGTTATTTTGCCACGTTTTTCTGTAGATGTGAGCTGTGTGTGGTTGGTATTTCCACGGAAATATTCTGTTACTTTTTTATAGCATCGGGTTTCCAGACCACTCAAATCAAAAACCAGCATCGATTCTTAAAATCCTTAGCTCTTGAAACACGTAGAAAAATCAGCGTAGCTACATAAATGTCTGTCAATTTGAGAATTTTTGCGACTTTAACACTATTTATGTTACGTGTCTATATCAGGTAATTATTTGAAAGTGTTGGTTGAATACCTTATGTTTCCCATGACGTTTTGGCATGTGCGAACAGAATCTACCTTTCTTATACTTACTGCCAAAGTGGAACAGACTGGTTATATAGTTTGGTGTACGGTACTTATGGTTAAACGATTAGCATAGTCATCTTTCAGAGCATATTCTATCGAGCCTTTAGACAGTAACTACTGTGTAATCTGTAGCTTTAGAAAAAGTAAACAGGGAAAGCTCATCTTAAATATCATTTCCACGTAATGTTAACAACGTTCGACACTGCATTTTACTGCACACGGCGAGTGAGCATTTAATTTGTAACAGTTCTTACTGTCTTACTTAGTTAATAGGTATGGCTTATTGGCAATCTCCTTAACGAACCTGATATATCTATAAGTGGAAACGGTGCGGCGAAATAACCAGATTTTAATAAAGGTATAGACTGTTCAAGATAAAGAAATATAAAAATTATCATAATGTCATTTTCTCATTAAAGCTGTTCATTGCAGATGCAATGAATGTAATATGCCCTGCACCATTAAGACAGATCAGTCTTAATGGTGCAGGGCATTAGGGCATAGGAAAGGTATTACTGCACCATTAATTTTATTAACGTGAAAATAAGTTAGAATATCTGCTCAAACGCGGCTTTTCCCGAGGTAAATAGAATTATAGCAGTTGAAGTGGTTCCAGCTAATAAACGATCATTTTTTGCCACGGCTCCAATGATAGGCTCTCAAATAATTTACTAAGAGTCAGCTCGATTTATGATAGTTTAAAGTATTCTATTAACGTTTAAATAATATTTTGCTAATAGATAACCAATATTTGTTTAAAATATTGACACTTTCTTTGCAATCTGTTGTTTAATCTTTTTAACGTAAGTGTGCTCGTGCTTTAAAATCGGTCTTAGATACTTTAAAGCTGTCACAATTTGTAAAATATTTACTCTCAATCGCGTAGTTATTATTATTTAATAAATTCTCCCTTTACTATAGCTGGAGAAAATGATTTGAAACGTAACGTATTTTTAACATAAAAAAAATGGTATTTTTTATGGTAAATATTTTCCCATTTACTCGGGTAACAGTTGAGCAGCTGACAACACAATTCTTCATGCATGCGTCTTGTTGCTTTTGTTTGACACACACTGTCATAATGAGTTGCCCCATTTATGGACCTATTGTTCTTAGACAGCGCGGTGTCTATATTAGTCTGAGATCCCGTGACAAATTAGTGCACTCATCGAGTTTTCGGTAAAAACTAATATTTATATAAATTTATGATTAGGAGAATATATATTTACAAGATTGCCTATTAAAATGTGGCCGCAAGTAGTTTTAAACAATTTTTTTTTATTGATTTTTGGGGAATAGTTTAGTTCACTTGATTTTTAAATAAACTATCGTCTACATCACGGCAATGTATATAAAGATTCTGAAAAATCACGGTTACCGTGAACCGTGATTTAAAAAAAAAATTGAAATATTAAAAAAATACTTGCGGCCACATTTTAATAGGCAACCTAGTAAATATATATTCTCCTAATCATAAATATACATAAAAATTTGGTTTTTAGCGAAAACTCGATGAGTGCACTAATTTGTCGCGGGATCTCGTACTACATATATAGCGCAGCGATACCAATCATTTGTCTAGCTTTATCAGTAATAGTTGCATAGCTTTAGCAGTATTCGTTGAATGGAGTGAGCGCTAACTGGTTCTACCTACTGTGCTCGACGGATGGAAAGACCCTGATAGTTTAATTTGTGTGTTAAAACGGATCTCTGTGACCACTGACCTATATATCATTAGTTTTCGGTGTAGGCACTTAGAGTTTTCGCTGCCGGTTTCTCAACAAAGCATAAAGTGTAAAAATATTACGCAAATTATACTTTCTTTTAAATAATACTTAAATGGCTAGGGATTGGTTGTAATGCAATTTTGAGGGATGGACGGCCTATATTCTCAAGGGAAAATGCCAATCTTCCACAGAGCGTTAGTAAGGACTTGATACACCCATGCGTATAACTGTGAAGAAGTTTGATACACATTGAGAGTATACACTAGAAACAAAAAGTTTTTAAAACATTGAAATCCTTTTGTTTTTTCAATTGAGTGATGTATGAACATAAACTTTTCTATAAATTCGTTTTTGATGTTTATTATTTATAATATAGGTACCTATCTTTTGTGAAGGAGAAATAGTCCTAATTATTTTCAATGATATCACGATGGTCAAATTGTTGCAATAGAAATACATACACTGTGTGTAGTAATCGCACCTGCCACTTTGCAAAAGATAAAGACAAAGTACAGAACGGCTCTTATAAATAAAAACATAAAGTAATTATCAACTACGATTTGTGGTTTCTAGGTTTGATATGGAGATACTGAACTAATAAGGCGAGAGACCAGTTTTTTTTTCTGACAGAATAATGTCTACTTTTTAAAATGTCGGAGTAATTCTTTGTGTTCCACTGAAAGTCAAGTGGGTGGTATATATATTTGCTGGCTAATTAAATGTTTTATCGAAAATAAATAAATATTTATTTAGATATAATTAGACAATTAAAAACACGGCGAGAGCTTGAGCATTAAAATATTGCCTCAGTCTTTCATAACTGGAAAGGTTGCGAAGGCGTTTAACCCAAATCTCCAATTAGATTTATGAGCCTAGGTAGAATTGTCTTATTTTGTTTCTCTCTCACGTGTATTTTCTAACATTAGGTGTTGCGGAAGATACACGGTCCTTTATCATGCGTATAGGTCGGTTCACGAAAGATGACCACTGCGCAGAAATCATTTTTTAGGTCCCCGTGGAGGTGCGGGGTGAGGCGCGGGTGGAGTGCAAATGGCGTGGCTCCGTTCTTGACGCATTCCCTAAATGCGTCAAGAATGGAGCAACGCCATTGGTGCACGAATGTACATATGCGCGACGGCCGCCATTTGTGGTCAACTTTCGTGAATTTACCTATACATGGAGGTATAAATCTAAAGTGAAGAAGCTCTTTGCGAGATTGACGAAAGTTAAAAAACAAATATGTATTTGGTTAAGACATAAGATTAATCTACATAAAACAAATTTATAGGAAAACACAATTTCTACTGACGCTCCCCAGTTGATCTCCATGTTGTCAATTTTGATAGACTTACTCGTGTATGTCAGCCCTTAGCTGTATGGAGAGAAAACCCCTGTCTTTTCCCAAAGGAACGATAAGGCCAGTTTTCTTGATGAAATTTGTGTGTTACTGCCGAACTGTCTCAATACATTCAGTTATATTTTGAAATTTTTATTGGTAAATTTGGTATTTGATTGTAACTTTAGAAGTGTTTTATAAAAATATATTGGATTTAAAATATATGGCAGAGGTCATACCTATCTAGTCTAAATTATAAAATATTGGCATGTATTATGACGACGAAAAATTTAAAATATAGGTAGATTTTGTGATTCCAAGAGCAATTTAAATTGGAGTTATAAAAAGGCAATTTGATATACCACAGATGAAAGAACAAATTTCATTTATTGAACAAGAACACGTAGCGGCTGTATCTAACACCTTTCAAGAATTATTTAGAAATGTATTAGTATTTTGCCAAAAGGTATATAGTCCAATAAATACTATAGGTATACGTTAGGCAGAAATCATAATAATAATTAAGACTAGGTTCGTTTCAAGGTCACGCTCATTAGACTGAAATATGCTTCGTTACCTACCGCTTTATATTTAATACTATAAGCCAAGATGAAATGAATACTTCTACTAATTTTGATTTATATTAATAATTTACCTGAATTTGAGTTCTCTGTTTGGTGATTTAACCTAAATAACTTTGCTTTTGACGAGATTAAAATTTATGAAATAGCTATACTGAATAAATTAGCCATCGTTATTTCAGACTGATTGCTACCTTATTAAATTAAAGCAACACCTTGAATAAGCGGTTGAAATAGCAATTTGTAATAAATATTAATCCTGTTATAAAGTAGTAGTTCAACTCTTACTTATCATGGTCGTGCCCTTGAACTATCCTGTATTCCCTTTACATTAAAATTTATAACAAATCAAACTCCGTTCGTTTCGTTATTAATTTTCCATTTTGCTCAACGAGACCGTTTTAAAACGATTTTGTTCCACCACCAAAACTTCAGGTACCGTAACGACTTTTAAACGATGTTCACTTTTAAAATGTATTTCTTTTTAAATTTCGTTTGGGTCGAATGTATCCTGCACTCCTGTTTCAAACTATTAGCACGATGTCTCTCTTTTCTGTCTGTCACGCTCCAAATAAAGGTCGCTCGGCCATTACATTTTATATGACAAGCACTGTGCTAATGTTCATTCACTTAAGTCGCCCTAGTTTCCGGTCCCCAAAGTGTTATCCCGGATCACTGCTATTTACCGTTGCACCCCAAAGGATTCCATTTCATTATACATAACTTTGTACGTGCAAAAAATTCCAGATATCTTTCCAGTTTCAGTATTGAAATAAATATTTTTAGTTTTATCGAGTTTTCTGCACGTAACTGTATCCAGATGGGAAATAAAAATTGGAAGGTACAGTTTTAGTTTGTTTTTCTTGTTACCGGAACCAGTGAAAAACCAAAAGCGCCGTGTGCGTTTGGTTTTATTAAAATGTGACTGCATGGAAATATTCGCTTACTAAAATCGTTGCATTTTGTTCGTTATGATTGTCATACACTGTACACTATTGTTCTAGATCTTGGATTGACAACTTAATATACTCTGTAATGTAGTCATTACTAAACCTCAAGCTTTGCTATAAATATCAACATCTAAGCATACCTAATGTCTAATAACGATGTGTTTGTAGCCACCAGTTGATATTCGATAGCATGAGTGCACTGTACATACCCACTATGAAATACATGTATGTGTATGGGGAAGTGAATGCTTGAGTGGCCATCCGTGTAACGTGATTCCGTTCTAACCGAGAAACCTTCGCCGTTTCTCTTGCACCGTCGAATCAATCTTTTATGTACAAAGGTTTTGTTATATTCCAGGTGCATGATTGGTTACCGAAATGATGAAGGTATAATTAAAATATATATATTAAAATAATTGTAAATAAATAAAAATTACTATTACTGTAATGCTTACATACCTACATATAATATTCTATCCTGAAAGCTTGAATACGTTGTTTAGTTGTTGCTATTTATGGATGAATAAATTTTGCCAGAAAATTTAAGTGGAAGCTAGAAAATAGTAGCTCGTATTGAAAATCAGATAAGTACTACATGAAAAAATTAAAACCAAACATTTTGATCGAAAATATTGAAATGTTTGTTATTTTTGGCTGTCGTCGCTGTAGTTTTTACAAATAAAAATTACAAGTGAAACCTTAAAATAAATAGGACTTGAATCATTAATGTACATTAAATATCTATTGAATCTTTATCATCCTGACGTTATCCATGTTACATCTCAGACCCCGGATCCTCAGGAGCCAAGTGTAACCCGAATTGACTGAATATTAAATTTTACACAGAGCGACTGTGGTCTTAAAACCGAATGTTATGGCTTAAACCAGTGTCAGAATATTTAAGAGTATAGACTTTGCGTAAAGTTGCGTATATATACAGGCGTACCTACATATAAATATATAGTACATACATCTTTGACAGCTGGAACTGGCGACTCTCCGTGCCTTCGGGACACGGACGAGTGACTATAACAGGACGGTGCCTAACACACTTGACTTCGCGAATCAATATAATCATGCGGTCACCACTTGACACCAGAACTTCCTATATTATATACCTACCTACTATTAAGTAGGTAGGTATAGTAGTAGGTAATAGGTGTATTGAAATAATACAAAATAAATGATGTAGTTTTGTCATCAACATTAAATAATTTGATAAAATAAATATGTTGTATGTACCTACGTGTGTATGTTATATGTATTATACATATAAACACTAGCGGATCGTGAGATAGCTTTCCAGTAAAAACTAAGTTAAGTGAAACAAACTCAACACATATTATTACAGAGAAAGAATACGACTACTTACATAAAGTATACAACGCATCAAAGGCCGCCTATTTTAAGATTAGTAGATTCTTAACCTTTAGAGTTAATCCAAATCTTTTTGATGAAACAAGACGCATACCATCTTAAACATGGCAAAACATCACACATTTTACAATTTATGTTAAAGGTCTTTCAAAAGCCAAAAACATATTATTTTAATCTCAAAGACGTAAAGCACAACATGGCCGAGAAGTTCGTCCTATTACTACGACAATGCCTTCGCAACAAAAAACAACAACGATCAATTTGTAGCTATCGATTCTGTGAATAAATAATTACGATTGTCGATACAATCTAGCTACGCAATAATAATTTGGTGTCTACCGTCTGTTTGGTTTATACCACATGTGTGGTTCGTGGTATACGTAATGGACGTAGCGTACGTACGTAGATGTACATATGGATATGACACAGCTAAGGTATAAATATAGCCAGTATAACCTGAGCTACTTTCCTATAGTGAGTCTTGATAATGATAGGTCAGCTTACATTGGCACTTTTTCGATGTGAGGTCGCGTGTACAAGAAAGCGTGTGGCTATTTTATGAAACAGTCAATGCGGACATTATGTTATAGCAGTGCTGATGACAGAAGGCGTTATCTTCAAGGACTTTTCTTTGATTACAAACGGAAGGACAATGCAATGTTATTTTGCCACGTTTTTCTGTAGATGTGAGCTGTGTGTGGTTGGTATTTCCACGGAAATATTCTGTTACTTTTTTATAGCATCGGGTTTCCAGACCACTCAAATCAAAAACCAGCATCGATTCTTAAAATCCTTAGCTCTTGAAACACGTAGAAAAATCAGCGTAGCTACATAAATGTCTGTCAATTTGAGAATTTTTGCGACTTTAACACTATTTATGTTACGTGTCTATATCAGCTAATTATTTGAAAGTGTTGGTTGAATACCTTATGTTTCCCATGACGTTTTGGCATGTGCGAACAGAATCTACCTTTCTTATACTTACTGCCAAAGTGGAACAGACTGGTTATATAGTTTGGTGTACGGTACTTATGGTTAAACGATTAGCATAGTCATCTTTCAGAGCATATTCTATATATATTCTCCTAGAGCATATATATTCTCCTAATCATAAATATACATAAAAATTTGGTTTTTAGCGAAAACTCGATGAGTGCACTAATTTGTCGCGGGATCTCGTACTATATATAGCGCAGCGATACCAATCATTTGTCTAAGGGCATAGCTTTAGCAGTATTCGTTGAATGCAATGAGCGCTAACTGGTTCTACCTACTGTGCTCGACGGATGGAAAGACCCTGATAGTTGAATTTGTGTGTAAAAACGGATCTCTGTGACCACTGACCTATATATCATTAGTTTTCGGTGTAGGCACTTAGACTTTTCGCTGCCAGTTTCTCAACAAAGCATAAAGTATAAAAATAAGTATAATGCAAATTATACTTTCTTTTAAATTATACTTAAATGGCTAGGGATTGGTTGTAATGCAATTTTGAGGGATGGTCGGCCTATATTCTCAAGGGAAAATGCCGATCTTCCACAGAGCGTTAGTAAGGACTTGATACACCCATGCGTATAACTGTGAAGAAGTTTGATACACATTGAGAGTACACACTAGAAACAAAAAGTTTTTAAAACATCGAAATCTTTTTGTTTTTTCGATTGAGTCATGTATGAACATAAACTTTTCTATAAATTAGTTTTTGATGTTTATTATTTATAATATACCTATCTTTTGTGAAGGAGAAATAGGCCTAATTATTTTCAATGATATCACGATGGTCAAATTGTTGCAATAGAAATACATACACTGTGTGTAGTAATCGCACCTGCCACTTTGCAAAAGATAAAGACAAAGTACAGAACGGCTCTTATAAATAAAAACATAAAGTAATTTTCAACTACGATTTGGTTGGTTTCTAGGTTTGATATGGAGATACTGAACTAGAAAGGCAAGGGACCATTTTTTTCTGACAGAATAATGTCTACTTTTTTAAAATGTCGGTGTAATTCTTTGTGTTCCACTGAAAGTCAAGTGGGTGGTATATATATTTGCATGCTAATTAAATGTTTTAAAGAAAAAAAAACACGGCGAGAGCTTGAGCATTAAAATGTAATCATATTTCATCAGTCTTTCGTAACTGGATTTGTGACGGTTAAGGTTGCGAAGGTGTTTAATCCAAATCTCTAATTCGATTTATGAGCCTAGGATCTCTAAGAATTGTCTTATTTTGTTTCTCTCTCACGTGTATTTTCTAACATAAGGTGTTGCGGAAAATACACGGTCCTTTATCATGCGTACATGGAGGTATAAATCTAAAGTGAAGAAGCTCTTTGCGAGTTTAATACTTACTAAATTATTTATTTTATATTATAGACATGTTGTACAATTGTGCCTAAAATACGAGTATGAAATTAAAATTGCTGAACATTTTACGATACCAAAATAAGTAAAAAATAGAAACATTATTGATGAAAGTTAAAAAACATATATATATTTAGTTTAAGACATAATTATGTAAGAAAATCTACATAAAACAAATTTATAGGAAAACACTATTGACGCTCCCCAGTTGATCTCCATGTTGTCAATTTTGATAGACTTACTCGTGTATGTCAGCCCTTAGCTATATGGAGAGAAAACCCCTGTCTTTTCCCAAAGGAACGATAAGGCCAGTTTTCTTGATGAAATTTGTGTGTTACTGCCAAACTATCTCAATACATTCAGTTACATTTTGACATTTTTATTGGTAAATTCGGTATTTGATTGTAACTTTAGAAGTGTTTTATAAAAATATATTGGATTTAAAATATATGGCAGAGGTCATATCTAGTCTAAATTATAAAAAATTGGCATGTTTTATTACAACGAAATAGAAACGGTAGATTTTGTAATTCCAAGAGCAATTTAAAGTGGAGTTATAAAAAGGTCATTTGATATACAAATTTAATTTATTGAACAATAACACGTAGCGGCTGTATCAAACAGCTTTTAAGAATTATTTAGAAATGTATTAGTATTTTGCCAAATGGTTTCATCTCGATGGTTCTATAACTATTCAGGTACTTATACGTTAGGCAGAAATCATAATAATAATTATGACTAGGTTCGTTTCAAGGTCACGCTCATTAGACCGAAATATGCTTCGTTACCTGCCGCTTTATATTTAATACTATAAGCTAAGATGAAATTAGTACTTCTATTAATTTTGATTTATATTAAGAATTCGAGTTCTCTGTTTGGTGATTTTACCTAAATAATTTTGTTTTTGGCGAGATTAAAATGTATAAAATAGCTATACTGAACAAATTAGCCATCGTTATTTCAGACTGTTTGCTACCTTATAAAATTAAAGCAACACCCTGAATAGGCGGTGGAAATAGAAATTTGTAATAAATATTAATCCTGTAATAAAGTAGTCATTCAACTCCTACTTATCATGGTCGTACCCTTGAACAGGACGGAGAGTATTTAAGAAACTTGATGAACCACTAAACAGACATACTCCAGGGGGCCAATTCTGCTATTTTTATATGACATTGATATCATATTTTGAATGGATTTAAAAGCGGTATTCTGATAACCTAATGTCATTATCGTATAATTTAAAATAAACAGTTCATCGTTGACACATACGATCTCGTTACAATTTCATTCAAATATCAGATAATTTAGAAGAATACGCTTTTTGTGACGTAAGTGTGACACTGACATGATATCGAGACTATATTTATTTAGCAGAATTGGGCCCCGGCATTTTACACAAATTATTTAATTTATTTTTTGAAATGTCTGAGTACCTACTGTTTAGTTGGCCATGCACGCACACAAAACAAACAAACATCACGTTAAGTTGTATTGCTTATTTTTTTATATTCTTTAAAAAAAAATACGACATTTTTTTTATGAAAAATAAGACTATCCTGTATTTCCCTTTACATAAAAATTTATAACAAATCAAACTCCGTTCGTTTCGTTATTAATTTTCCATTTTTGCTCAACGATACCGTTTTAAAACGATTTTTTTCCACCACCAAAACTTCAGGTACCGTAACGACTTTTACGCGATGTTCACTTTTTAAAATATATTACTTTTTAAATTTCGTTTGGGTCGAATGTATCCTGCACTCCTGTTTCAAACTATTAGCACGATGTCTCTCTTTTCTGTCTGTCACGCTCCAAATAAAGATCGCTCGGCCATTACATTTTATATGACAAGCACTGTGCTAATGTCCATTCACTTAAGTCGCCCTAGTTTCCGGTCCCCAAAGTGTTATCCCGGATCACTGCTATTTACCGTTGCTCCCCAAAGGATTCCATTTCATTATACATAACTTTGTACGTGCAAAAAATTCCAGATATCTTTCCAGTTTCAGTATTGAAATAAATATTTTTAGTTTTATCGAGTTTTCTGCACGTAACTGTATCCAGATGGGAAATAAAAATTGGAAGGTACAGTTTTAGTTTGTTTTTCTTGTTACCGGAACCCGTGAAAAACCAAACGCCACGCCGTGTGCGTTTGGTTTTATTAAAATGTGACTTCATGGAAATATTCGCTTACTAAAATCGCTGCATTTTGTTCGTTATTTTTTCAAACTCAAATATGTTTATTTCCATAAAAATGTTTAAATTTTTTGGACACGTCAGAAAGTCATACAAATAAAAAAAATTAAAAAGTAACTTTAAATGCATATTAACAAAGTTGAGCATTGAAAAAAATGCCCGTTCAGAAAGTAGAGCCTCGTGAGAAGAATCAGGCAAGAAACTCCGGGCCACTCTTTTCTACGTCTTGGTTCTATACAATTTAAATACTTAGTAACTACATTGAATTTTTCATAGGTATATGAGCTGGTGTGTCAATAATGCTGTTCTCAATTAATAAGGCTTTTTTATAATAATATAAAAGTACTAACTAGCATAATATAGACACAATAACTCACACTCACATGAAACTTAACACTAATCAAACATAAGTAGCCTGTGGGACCGAGCAAATTAATCCCAAGCATTTTTATCTTCAATATAATCTAGCACTGAATAGTACCCTTTTTAACAAAGTTTACGTTTTATAATCTTTTTGAATTTATTATTACTTAAATTTTGAATATTACTTGGCACTTTATTGTAAAAGCGCACACATTGGCCTTGAAAAGATTTTTTATTTTCTCTAGTCGGGTAGCCGGCACTACTAGCTTACTATTATTTCTAGTATTCAAATTGTGGATATCACTTTTCTTGGAGTATGAGGCCTTGTTTTGGAATAAATATATTAGGTTGGAATAAATGTACTGGCTTGCAACTGTTAAAATGTTTATTTCCTTGAATTTATTCCTTAACGAAGCCCCATAATCCAAATTATAAATTGCTCGAATAGCTCTTTTCTGCAGAACAAAGATGGTCTGAATGTTGGCAGCATTTCCCCACAGGAGAATACCGTATGACATTATACTATGAAAATAGCTATGATATACAAGCCTGGCAGTGTCAATGTCAGTTAACTGGCAAATTTTCCTGAATGCGTATGCTGCAGAACTGAGTCTATTCGACAATTTACTAATATGTGGTCCCCATTGCAGCTTAGAATCTAGTGTAATTCCTAAAAATTTTGTGTTATCCACAAGATCCAACACATCATCCTTAACCTTTACTGAGGTATTCACTTGTTTGACGTTAGGCATCAAAAATCGAATACATTTAGTTTTTAGTCTATTTAAAAGCAGGTTGTTAACCACAAACCAGCGAACCACCTTTGAGATAGCAATGTTTACATCGTCCATATCAATTTGCAGTCGTTTTAATTTAAATAAAAGTGAGGTATCATCAGCAAACAGTACTATCCCGTGCTTGTCATTAACGAGGTGTGGTAAGTCATTAATATAAACTAAAAATAAAAAAGGACCGAGGATTGAACCCTGTGGGACGCCCATTTTGACTACAGACCCATGCGAACGCGTCCCGTTGACATCAACTCTCTGAATCCTATTACTCAAATATGAAGTAAGAAGACGCAGAGCAGAACTACTTAAACCATAGTGATGTAATTTCCTGATCAATGTATCATGTTCTACACAATCAAAGGCCTTGGACAAATCACAGAAGACACCTAAAGCATCATGTGAATCTTCCCAGGCATCAAAGATATGTTTTACAAGCTCAACACCGGCATCGGTCGTGGAGCGCCCCTTTGTAAAACCAAATTGTTTAGAGTGTAGAAGCTCGTTGTTATTAAAATAACTTTGCAGTCGGTCTAGTATCAATTTCTCGAAAATTTTGCTAAATGTGGGCAGCACAGAAATTGGCCTATAGTTAGTGGGGTCTGATGTGCTACCTGCTTTGTACAAAGGTATTACCTTGCTATCTTTCATAAGATCAGGAAATACACCACAGTCAATACACTTATTAAATATTAAAGCTAATCTGTTAGCAGCTAAAGCAAGGTGGGGAAATTCCGTTACTATTACTAAGTCCTAATGGACTTTCTTAATTTCCCCACAAGTCTGCAGTCTTCTTTAAATTTATAGTATTAAAAGCTTTTATAACATCATTTGAATTTATATACTGAAATTAGAAATTACTATAGGTTGTACTCATGTTTTCTTTTAAAAGAGATTCCGCTGCACTGGTTGATGAGATAGTCATACACTGTACACTATTGTTCTAGATCTTGGATTGACCACTTAATACTCTGTAATGAAGTCATTACTAAACCTCAAGCTTCGCTATAAATATCAACATCTAAGCATACCTAATGTCTGTAAACGATGTGTTTGTAGCCACCAGTTGATATTCGATAACATGAGTGCACTGTACATACCTACTATGAAATACATGTATGTGTATGGGGAAGTGAGTGCTTGAGTGGCCATCCGTGTAACGTGATTCCGTTCTAACCGAGAAACCTTCGTGGCCGTTTCTCTTGCACCCAAGAGTCGAATCAATATATTATTATGTACTAACGTTTTGTTTAATTCCACGTGTATGATTGGTGGCCGAATATTATGTACAACAATTAATGCTTACATATTTGTACTCAGTATCAAAGCTTAAATACTATGTTTGAATCTTTGATATTCAAGGATGAATACATTTTCTTCGTCAAAACTAAATAAAAGCTAAATAATTCACGTACATAACAACCTCTACTTAGAATCTCTGTTTACTATACCTAGGTCACATGCATATTAAATTTATAATACTGCCTCCAAAAATATTGAAATCTTTTGTTGTTTTGGCTTATCGTCGTATCGGTATATACGAATATAGCTGAATATGTCAACAGTGCACTGCAGTTTAACAAATAAAACTTTCTAGTAAAACGTTAAGTATGTATTCAACCACCATTGTCTTGGCGTTATCCTAGATGCATCTAAGAAACTGGAACCCCAGGTGCCTAAAACAACTTGAATTGACTAAATATGAACTTTTTCACATAGCGACTATCCTTAATCAGTGAGAATATTTGAGAGTATAGAGTTTGCGTCACTGACGTACCTACATACAAATATACCTATAGTATATCCATGACAGCCGGGACAGGCGATTTCACGTGCCTTCGAGACATGGACGAGTGACTATAACAAGACTGTGCCTAACTCACTTGACCTCGCGAATCGATAAAATCATGCGGTCACCATCATTTGTTGAATGATTTCTGAATAGATTTACTTTCTTTGAGTAGCAAAGATCCTGTTGTTACAAAACTATTGTCGTGAAAGAAGAGTATCAGTGTTGTGTTTCGTTCAGCGCCTTCAAAGAGACACCTTATGCTTTTATTAATTCCATTAAGCAGGGCTTGAATGTCTTTCAGTGACATTACAACTGTATAAACAAAGTTGTCCTGCTTTCAAACTCACTAGCGGATCGTGGGATAGCTAATGATAGCTTCCCACTAAAACTAAGTTAAGGTAAACAAATCGCAATGTAGGTCATACATAGAACTCGACACATATTATTGCAGAGAAAGAATACGACTACATAAAGTATACAACTCATCTTATACTAATATATAAAGCTGAAGAGTTTGTTTGTTTGGTTGAACGCGCTAATCTCAGGAACTACTGGTCCGATTTGAAAAATTCTTTCAGTGTTAGATACCCCGTTTATCGAGGAAGGCTATAGGCTATAACATTACGCTATGTGCGACGGGAGCAGTGCAGTAGCCTTAAATAACGCGGTTGTAACCGCGGGCATCCTCTAGTCAAAGATAAAGGTCATTGTCCGCCTATTTTCAGATTAGTAGATTCTTAACCTTTAGAGTTAATCCATATATTTTTGTTGAAACAAGATACATACCATCTTAAACATGACAAAACATCTCACACTTTACAATTTATGTTATAGATCTTTCAAAATCGAAAAACATATTACTTTCATCCCAAAGCACTACATGGCCGAAAAGTTCGTCCTATTACTACGACAATTCCTTCGCAACAAAAAAAACAACAAAGCACAATTTGTAGCAATCGATTCTGTGAATAAATAATTACGATTGTCGATACAATCTACCTACGCAATAATAATTCGATGTCGACCGTCTGTTTGGTTAATACCACATGTGTGGTTCGTAGTATACTAATGGACATAGTATACGTTCGTAGATGTACATGTATATAGATATGTCACAGCTAAGGTACACAAGTATACATACACACATGATTATATCCTGTATAAGCTGAACTACGTTCATATTTCGAGCCTTCATAATAACAGGCCAGTTTATATTGGGAAATTCTCGATGTGAGGCCGCGTGAACAAGAAAGCGTGTGGCTATTTTATGAAACAGTCAATGCGGACATTATGTTATAGCAGTGCTGATGACAGAAGGCGTTATCTTCAAGGACTTTTCTTTGATTACAACCGGAAGGACAATGCAATGTTTTTTTGCCACGTTTTTCTGAAGATGACTGTGTGTGGTTGGTATTTCAACGGACTTATTCTGTTACTTTTTATAGCAACTGGGTTTTAGGCCACTAAAAAGAAACTGACGATAAAACTTAAAAGCGTTGGTCCTTGGAACACGTAGAAAAATTTATGTAGCCACATAAATATCAGTCAACCTGAGAATTTAAAGTTTATAATCAATTCGAGATATTTTAAGCCAATTTAACATCTCTTGTAGGTGAAACAGTGGTATGATTTTAATGTAGTTACGCCTCTGAAAGTCATGGTGTTGAATACTTTAAAACTTTCTCAACTTGTACTCATAGTCATATTTATGTTGCGGGGATATATCACGTAATTATATGAATGTAGGCAATAGATCTTATATTTCCCTCGACGCCTTAAGATGTGCAAACGAAGTCTATCTTTTACTTACTACGAAAGATGAACAGACTGGTTAGTCTAAACTATTCTGAACGATTAGCGTAGTCTATAACTTTAAGTCCATGTATTGTCAAGTCTCTTGACAGAACCTTTGATGTTATCTATGGTTTTGTAAAAAGTAAACAAAGAAAAGCTCGTTTTAAATATAATTTCCATGTAACGTAACGTATGTAGGTGCGAGTGTTCGACGCTGCATTCTACTGCACACGTTTCCAATCAGGGCTTGAAATACCGTTAAAAATTTGGTATCGTTACAGCCTTTTGATGCAGATATCGTTAACTAAGAAATAACGTTATCAAAATTAACGTTAATTCTGGCACATTTTACCGTTAAAATTACGTAACGGTAAAAGGTACAGTATCGAAAATTTTATCGTTATGACTTAGTTTTGTTACCATCGCTCTCGTCCAATTGCAAAAGAATGTCAGACTACCTCGACGCTAGACTGTGCCGTACGCATGCCGTACGACTATATGCGTGTTTAATAGTCTACTTACTATCCTGAGTTTTGTTTGTTCTTGTATACCAGGTCACTCAGAAAGTATTGCGAGAAAAAGTTTTTATGTATACTATGTGAGACTGGCCAATTATAATTTATTTAAAAATATGATTACTTATAAGTAAAAATAAGTACGTTCTTGTACGATTCAGTCTATCGTACGATTTGTCGAACTGACGAATTGTACCATAGATGATACACTATAAATTGTACGATAGTCTTCAAATGGCATTCATGGATGAAGGCCCTTCTAAGGGAGCCGTGTATCGTTAGTATAATGAATTTAAGCGCGGTCTACTAACTTTGGGGGATGAAGAAAGAAGTGGTCGCCCTTTGACGGCTGTTGCGGAAGAAAACATCCTAGCTGTAAAAAAAATATCCAGGACAATAGACGAGTTACATACCAAGAGATTTAGCATATACTGCAGATTGGATCAGGAAGCCTTCACGAGATTCTACACGTGCATCTACTGGTGCGGAGGATATGTTCAGAAGCAGGCAAGGGTGGAATGGTGCCATGATACGATAGACAAATTTGAAGCAGGCTCGTCTCGGCGGGTTTACGACATCGCTACAGGTGTTGAATCCTGGATTTATCAATACGATCCAGAAATAAAGTGCAAGTCGAATCAACGCCTACCAAAGTAAAGCGACCTAGAAGCGGGGGCAAGATGTTGATCGCGAGCTTTTTCTTGACTGGCTACTTTGTGACAATCCCTTTACGAAACCAAAGAAGCATAATTCAAATTCAAAAATATTTATTGTGTAACATAGACACATAAGTTAGAATGTTTGGTTATTTGAACATGCTATGTCCCGCCATTTACGCATACAATAATTAGGTACATTTATTCTGTCATAATATATAAGTAATATAGATGTACATTGATGACATTGACAATTATTGAAATACGTCAACAAATGGGATACATTCATGCGAGATTAAGTATACTCCGCTATTTTTTAATTAGTACAAAAAATTTAACAGAGCACTAAGTATCTTTAACTGATCATATTTATGTAGTTGAAAAATAAAAACACTAAGTCCCAAAACTGTCTCAAAACTGTCCACAAAAATACGTGATAATTAGTAAATGCAATACTAATACTATGACCGACCCGTGTACTATCATAGTAAAATGAACCATTGATAAATCCCCCCCCCCCGCGCCCCTCTGCGCCTGCGCCACGCCCCGACGATGCGACAAACAGTACTAAATTGCTAGCCAAGGTGAGCGTATCTAATTTCGTTGCAAAAGTTAATTGTTTGTCTACGTTTGCCCGACGCGATGGCCTATCATATCAGTTCATATCACGGGAGTATGTAGCTATGCTACGTGCGTACTTTTTGAGTGGAAAAATCGCGAGTGCAGCTGTGTACCCATGGACATCGTATTGTGAGTATACAAAAGTGACCGGGTCAGTGTCAAACAATTAAAACAGTGCATATTGGATGCTTTTGACAACGATGGTGGACATTTCGAAGGACAATGAAAATACTTGTAAGTTTAGTAAATAATAAGTACTTAAGTAAATAATAATTTGATGCGGGCGGCTCAAAATCGGTCTGTGTTCTCCACACACCTTGAGGAAGGCCTATGTCCAACAGTGGACGTCTCTAGGCTGACATGATGATGGTAAAATAATTTGTGAATAGCAGATGAGTCTAACTTCATTAATACGCCAAAATTACTCTTTTCTTTTAGTCCAGAACACCATCTTTTATTTTGATATTTGTTTGTTTTCTAATTACATACCTCCGTATTTAATTACTTGTTAAACGATAAATTTTACCGGTCCTAAGCCCGAATGAAGTATGAAGGAGAGGGTAGAATAAACAAAATTAAAAAATAACTACCTACATTTATTATTTTTTTTCATTTTATTTTCTATGGCTACCTACATCATAAGTGCGACAGAGTGAATGCGAATGAGCAGGATGGAATATTATCAATGAATTAGTGAATGGATTGTAAAATATGACTATGATTTAAGTGAGATTTTCTACAATAAACAAATGATAATAACTTTGCTCTTTATTGATATTATGAAATTCTTACGTCACATATATGATAATAATATCTTCGCTAATCTGTCCTTAAAGTTTTCGTACTAATTAAAAAATAGTGGTGTATATTGGCAATATAAATCATATCCATATCATTAAAATAAATGGGAGGACACATTTAAACAATTTTCTATTCTATTACGTGGCCTAAAATACATTATTTTTGTTTTATTTAAATACATTTTTTAATTATTCTCTCTGAGCCGTTCTATTATTATTTTTAAGGATTCATTAATGTCATATTCTAAATTTGATAAATTTTCATTAATAAATAATATGGTGCTGTCGTCGGCAAATAATGGCATGTTATGGGTTATTATTTTTGGCATGTCATTGATATAAATGATAAATAATAGAGGACCCAATATACTACCTTGAAGGACACCTGACAGCACATCTTTTTCTTTAGAGTGATATCTTTCTTCAATTTTACTTGGAAAAGTGAGTCTTTCTACTTCCGTATACTGTCTTCTGTTAGTAAAGTATGATTCAAGTAGTTTATGGACATTGCCCCGAACACCATATGTATATAATTTATCTTATAGGATTTTATAATTGACATGGTCGAAAGCTTCATGTAGAGTGCAATTATTGGAGATCTT
Source organism: Euclidia mi (assembly GCA_944739405.2). NCBI lineage: Eukaryota > Metazoa > Arthropoda > Insecta > Lepidoptera > Erebidae > Euclidia > Euclidia mi. The sequence goes on from OX123190.2 coordinate 52,848,053, forward strand.
TCATCAACTTTTTAAAATTGTATACTGCCAAATTTATCGATTGGTTTCTCCTAAAACCATACAGACAAATAGTGAACAAATCATTCGTTTCAAAGAAGTTATATATACACTCGTGACGTAAATAACTATCTCAAACACTTTCAAAAATATAGGCAAAAGGGCAATAGGTCTATAATTCGTTAAATCTGATTTGCTATGTTGTTTATGAATAGGTTTAATTACTGCTATTTTTAAACTGCCACGATAGGTGCCATGTTCTATGCAAAGGTTCATAAAGTCAAAGTCAATATCATTTATTCATCTAGGCCACAAAGTGAAGCTTATGAACGTCAAAATTTAAGTTAATTACTTAATGATTCTACATTAAGATTTACTGCCACGTTCGCAATGCAATAGGTAGAACCACGAGAAATAACGGGTAATAAACTCATGGCCACTCTTTTCAAACAAATATAATGGTGGTACATTTTAGTATTGTAAGGAGCTGCTTCACATTGTAGACATCTACTTGTAATTTTTTCAGTAACTATTAATATCATACTCAAGCAGTAAATGATGTTCATATGGTAAGCCTCCCAAAGTAAATATGGTGAAACAGGAGCATCCACTTACGTCTTTTTCTTTTTCTATGTAGGCAACTCGCGAACATGGTCAGAACTATGGTAGAAGTGAATGAAGCAGAAAGTAATGGTATACGAAACCAAAGCAATCGACAACCTATTAGTTAGCCCATAATATGACATAATTACATATTTTACCATGTATGTGATGAATTGATGATGCCATCGTTTTTTAGTGTTGCAAAACTCTCTGAGTATCCCACGTTTACATGGTTGGTTTTCCACCCATCACATACTTTTCTTCAGCTTCAAAATGGGTAAGTTCAATAAAATTATGTTAGCATTAAATATTTTGTGAAGCAAATGTTATTTAAGCGTACGCAGCATTTAAATTCAATTATTTTCCGTTTTATTTCAGCAAAGCGAAGTATGTCACCTGATGTAATTGCTTCGGTAAAATGGAATAACCAACTCGAAATAGACGCGGCGCTTAAAGCGGCAATAAAGACGAAAATGGAGAGAAAAATTAAGCAAGAAGATAAATATGCGAACAAGGAAGTAGCTGAAATGGTTACAGATGGTAAATGTGAGATCAAATAAATAGCTATATCGGTTACAGGCCTTCTCGTAGGTGGCTACGAGAAGGCCTGTTCAGATTGTGTTATATTTAATAATTGTGTTGGTAACGATGAAATTAAATTAGTGCAGTGATCAGGTGTCGTTAATTATGAGAGAGTAGAAAATAACTTTATTTTCTTGTTAATATCAAGTTTGACTATACAAGTTGTCGTAAGTATGGTAAGCAGAAGTCCAGAGATAGAGGACCCCTAATGGGGTTGTTCAGGTTTATCTAGGGGTCTTCTATCTCGTGACTTCAACTTAATTTTATATATTTAAATGCTTTTGTAAAAATATTTAAAAATATAAGCAATTAGTTACCTATGTAAACAATTGACAGCCTCTGTGGTCCAGTGGTTAGCATATGCGACTGCTGATAGGAGGGCCCGGGTTCGATTCCCGGGTCGGGCAAAGTGTTACTGGGTTTTTCCGAATTCTCAGTAGCAGCCCGGAGTCTGATGATGTGCCCGGTAACGGCAATAGGCTCGCCCCCTATTACGTGGGACCTAAAAATTCATGGCGAAATATGGGTGTAATATTACACCCCTGCCTATCCCTTTGAGGATACAGGCGTGAGTCTATAAATAAAATAAATAAAACAATTAGAGCGAAGCCACTGCTCCGTTGCGTCGTGTTGTGTCGTCGTGACGTTGACATTAACCTGCATTATTAGGTGCCACGTCCTAATCTTGCAAAGCAAACGTCGCAACGCAACGTTGCAGTTTGACTTCACCCTAAACGTTTAAACTTAATAAAGGAAATGTAATAATAAGAAGTGAGAACTATAACAGAACTTTTCTATAATTATATACTAGCTGACCCAGCAAACTCCGTATCGCCTTTTTAAGAATTTTTATTTAACTCCCTTTTTTCGAAGCCTCTTTTCCAAACCATTGACTTAGCGCTTAATCTCTTATCATTTCAGAGTATAATATATAAATGATGAACAAACAAACAAAGATTTTTATACAATATTAAATTCCCGATTCCTTAAAATATCGGAGACGATACCCATATCGACTTTTAAAAAAATCCCGTCCGCCATCTTTGATTTCCAATCCGCCATCTTTGATCACGAAATAGATGTTGTATTTGGATTCTCCATCCCTTAAATCATCAGAGACGATACCCATATTGAATTTTTATTTTTTTCCCATCCGCCATCTTTGATATCCCATCCAACATATTAACTCCCTTAACTGCAAAAAGTATTTACACATACAAACTACTTAGTACAAAGACTTAGTAGTACTCAAAATGTTATCCGGTATCTGTGAAGTTTCGTTAGTCTGGCCAATAGACTGTGATTTGTCTGTCAGAACCATTACAATTTAACAAAATACTCGACAACCCGAATTTTGCGGATATATGTTGTCGACTCGAAATCTTTATTTTTAAATGTTTTATTATTCAGGTAAGGTTTCCATGTACTCCTTGACGAAATTATTAATAAAATATTTGACACTGCGATGGCAGCGCAGTCCGTCGGATCCAATGTGAAACATTCCAAAATACACAACTACTTACAAATTAAAAATTAACTAAAAATACATTTTCCAGGGGCCTAAATTGTGAATCTTAACCATTCTCAAGTCCCCTTGAACACACACAAAAAAAACAATAAGATCGGTCCATTCATTTAGGAGGAGTTCAGTGACATACACACGCACACAAGAAATATGTATATAATCTATATTAAGATAATTTAGATTAAACTAAGTGCGTGAGAGTTGGCAAGACGATAAACGAAATGGCAACAGAGTTGAAAAGCGCGCGCGTGGCCGCGTACCACCCGCGCCTCCGCCACCGCCGCATCGCTGCACTGTACCGGTCGCGGCGGGCGGCGGCTTCGAGAAAACGGCAACGTCGCATAAAATAACCAAACTATACCGTGAACTTGTTACCGGTAATTTTACTAAAAATTTAATAATACCGTTATTTTTAACGAATTTTTTTTACCGCTATTATTACGTTATGCTACTAAATAACGCTACCAAATCGTACCGGTATGCCAGGAATCTCTTTGAAATACCGTTACTTAACGTTATTTTTAATGTGAATTGGTAACGTTTTCAAGCCCTGTTTCCAATATTTCTAACAGGTTTAGTTAATAGGTATGGCTTATTAGCATCTCCTTAACGAAACTGATACATCTGTAAGTGAAAATATTGCAGTGACTGCCTTGTTGGTCTCGTGGCTTAAATGTGCGCGTGGGATTGGGAGGTCTCGGGTTCGATTCTCTAGTGAGTCTCTAAATAAAAAAATAAATAAAATTAACCAGATTATGATAAAGGTATAGAATATTTAACGAAAGTAATATAGCAGTGGTCATAATATGATTTTTCATTAAAGCTATTCATTGCATTTCAGCCTTAATGGTGCAGAACATAGGAAAGCTATTAATAATAATAATATTCTGCCACATACACACATCACCATCTAGTGGGACTAGATGGTGATGTGTGTATGTGGCAGAACTAAGCAGAGCTTGTACTATGGGTATTAGATAATGGATAAACCACAGATTTAGCAAACAAGAACCAGATAGAGCGCATTCGTCCAACTAAGTGAGGCACGTTGACAGCTATGTGTGCGTGACATTTGGCGACTGGCACTGTACGGACACGCGCGTCTATGTGTGTGTAAAGTTGCCAGATTATGAATAATCTCCCACTATTTTACATATAGTTTTTGCAAACGAATATAAAAATATTACATAGGTAATATTTTATATTCGTTTGCGGTTTTGAAGAATTTACCATGGATTTAATTAATGCTTTTAATATGTAATGCTGTTGTGAAAATTATTCAAATAAAAGATACCATTAAAGTATGCTTTTATAAATACATTTCTTAAATGTAAGTACCGAGTTAAGTTTGAACTAATTTTATTCGTAAATTGAGAAATAAATAGATTATGTTTTGTGATTCATAGCCTCGATCCAGAAGAAATATGTACTTATATAATACCAACTACATATATTTACGAATACCAATCATGAGGTTCAAATCTTAGATCGGCGAATATGTTGTTTATTTTTATTTTTTGTTTAGAAATTCTCAGTACAGTATCTGGAAATGTTTGGTTAATTGCAATAGGCTTGCGTCCTAAATATTAATTAGCTAAAAACATTTTGTCATGCACACAACAAATTATGAATATTATGATTCATAAATCATACCCAAAAATAAATGCAACTAAAAATAAATAATGGCTGCAATCAATAACTTCTGTTTCTGTACGTAATGTACACACGGCGCCAAGTCAAGCTAACAGTTGCAGTACGATTTTGATACTTATTCCCTACGCCATAAGAACGGTACAAAGATTTATTCTGTGACAAAGGTCAATATGGGGATCGAAATCAATAGTTATTTGTGCAACAAGAGAGCAAAGTTGTTTTTTGTTTCGAGTGCTGATTTTGAGTCCCGAGCAAGCGAAGGATTCTATGATTGATTCACGAGCGTAGCGAGTGAATTAAAGTTAGAATCCTGAGCGTAGTGAAGGACTCAACAGCACGAGATACAAAAAACTTTGCTCTCGTGTAGCACACATAATTTTTCACCAAAGCAGTGAGAACACATATTACTTAGGGGACAGAAATGAAGAGGAATAGATTGAATTCTGCATTAATCACTAGTTGATTTAACTCTACTGGTGTTAAATACAGTCATCATCGCTAGTTTCACTCATGTTTTTAGATTATTTTATATATTAATATAATTTAACACGTTACGCTATACTGTATCAGCATCAGCGAAATTTTTATTCCCGCTACTTTTTAATCGCGTTTTAATACCGCGTCCCTGTTGTTTATTTTTCAAATGTATCATTGTTGTAATTCGAAATAAAAATGTATTCGTTAAATACCAATTTTATACTATTAATTAGACTTATTTTTATTAAAATAATAAATTAAACATGTAAACAATAATATATAAAAAAAAGTTATTTCTTTTCTACAAATATCTTTTTTTATTTGCGTTTCCGAAGGTGCTTTCTTGGAGGTCGAATTCCAAAATCGAATTTCGAATTCGAAGGGGTTTGTTTTTCACTCACTTTTTATATGCATGTGAAAGAGACAGAGCACAGTAAAATTCGAATGTTTCAAATTTATGGCTGAACAATGTCAATTCGTGACACTGAAGATTAAAAAATTAAAAAGCTACTTTTACTCACGCTCGAATCAAAATCGCGTTTTGTTCACTGTTGTCTCGCAGCAAAAGCGGCATGTTTGAGCTGCTGTGGTGAAAAACAATGTATATACTAATGGAAATTCTATTACTATACTTATAATAAAAAAGATAATCTACAATATACTTTTACAATACGTTAATGTATTTTTCATTAACATGACAATAATTATTACCTACATAATCAATTGACAAGTGCATTTTCCCTAATTCAGGGAAAACGGTGTCGACGTAAACTGGCAACACTTACGTATTTTCTGCAGAAATACGAATTTTATCGAAATAATATTATAAAACAGTCAAATAATCCATACTTATCTGTAAAAATATATTCCATCTTCCCGTTTTTGCTTTTGGAAACAACTTTTACAATGTTTAAAAACGCAAGACGGCATTTTATGAATTTAAAAGCTGGATTGGTCGTGGCGCGTGAACTGTGCGATGCTTCGCAGCGCACTGAGCCGAGTTTGTATTCGCTTTTCAATTTTGTATTTGCTTTAGTGGCCTCACGCAAGTGTTCCGCGCGCTTCGTCTGCCTTTTGTTCTGTAGTCTTAGGGATAAACATACATACATTTTTTTTTTGTAAATACATACATATTATACATAGAAACACCCAGACCAAGACAAACATCCATGTTCATACACACAAATGTTTGACTTGAGCGGGAATCGACCCCGCGACCTTCGGCGTAGCAGTCGCTTACACTCTCGCTGCGCCAACCGGTCGTCAAATTACCCATTAATTTTATTAACGTGAAGATAAGTTAGAATATCTGTTCAAACACGGCTTTTCCCGAGGTAAATAGAATTAAAGCAGTTGAAGTGGTTCCAGCAAATAAACGATCATTTTTTGGCACGGCTCCAATGATAGGCTCTCAAATAATTTACTAAGAGTCAGCTCGATTTATGATAGTTTAAACTTTAAAGTATTCTATTAACGTTTAAATAATATATTGCTAATAGATAACCAATATTTGCTTAAAATATTGACACTTTCTTTGCAATCTGTTGTTTAATCATTTTAACGTAAGTGTGCTCGTGCTTTAAAATTGGTCTCAGATACTTTAAAGCTGTCACAATTTGTAAAATATTTACTCTCAATCGCGTAGTTATTATTATTTAATAAATTCTCCCTTTACTATAGCTGGAGAAAATGATTTGAAACGTAACGTATTTTTACATAAAAAGAAAGGTATTTAATTTCTTTAAAAGGTTATTTGAACATACGTCTTAAACAAAAACTTTTTCTTTCTTTTTGTTTTGAAACAAACATTTATGAGTGGTTTACAGTTTAGTTTGGTTTTGTTATTTGTGTAGAATTATAAGGAAATTCAACATTTACTACTGAAGGTTTTTATCACTTACCTATTTAAGTATAGATTTACTTAATGCGCAAAATATAAAAGCTTTATCTGAATAGTGTTTACAGTGAGACATTCCTACTATAGGCGTTTCATAAACTAACTAACGACTAAATCTCAACCTGTGTTGTTTGTTTACTGACTATAGAACCTTCATTCGGTCTAATTGAAGTGCTTTCACAATCTGGTCTATATTTGTTAAGCCGTACACAACCTTTACTCCGTTCAAAGACCGACATCACTTGTAATTGGATTTTCCTTTTTCCTTCCTTTAGAGATGATTATCTCTAGATATAATTTATAGCTTTAAGCGTTTGTTGCGGTGCAATGAGCACCTTATTGTTCTATTGTGAAATGCATGCGAGTATGGATGGATGGTAGTTTGGTATTATTTCATGAGAAATATGAAATTATAAGGGACTTTAGGGAAACTTTGCCTTTACTGTTACTACTCATACTAGTATGTACTAGTATGTAGGTTAACTTTGGTCGAGGGGGGAACTATGGGCAGAAACTATACAAAAAAAACTCAACTTTTTCTGGATTGTAGATGTTTTTAGCACGTGTAGATGTCGAACCCACAGTGCTTCATTTAACCTAATTCATCGTTGGTTCAGTCTGACAACATAACTAAATTTCCATTTCGCCGCAGCGGTAAGTAACTTTGCTGGTTTATCATTAAGTAACTAATATAACTTTGTCGGGATCGTGTGATTGGTTCCAAACAGGAATATTGACGATACTCTCTACTCTATTAGGAAAGTGCTTTAAATTTTATCATCCTTGCGCGCTCTGAAGCATTTTTAGACTTCTTTGCAAACTTTTTATGAGGGCCTTGATATTTTTTAAGATGAAAAACGGTGACGCTCGGAATGATAGTAAGTAGTATCATGATTCCAACTATAAAATGCATCCAAATCTTTACAGGCATATAGACGTTATTATGATGGAATAAATAAACTCACATTCCTATTAAAATACACTGTACACTGAAAATATTTCAGTTAGTTTTTTGGGCAATCGTGTAGTAAGCATCGTATAAGAATATTTCTTTCCATTTTATCCACGGCTTTTGATTTATACGACTTCAGTGAAAATAAATCGAGTGAAAAACAGTACTTCATATTAATCAAATATTCAGGCAGCAATCACATAATTATACACTTGTATACATGTCCAATCATACGTACTTTCACGTGTAATGATGACAATAAAAAACGCTAAACTTCGTTAGTCATACAATGGTGAGTGTGTCATTTCTGTAGTAATATGTTTAATGTGAACGTAATGATGGCTCTTGTTTTATTCTTCTATTTAGAACTACTGCGAACTGATTTACTTTGGAATAAAGTAGATTCGAATTTGGGGATGGGTGGCGTTATATCCTGAAATAGACTGTGGTACCATGTTCACTGTGGTACCATGAGACAGCACCATCGATGGTACTGTGGCAATTTTCATTGCCGACGAATAATGGTACTTCGGAAGTTATCTTTTGCTGTAGTACCAATGATGGTACTATGGTATTTTTTGTAAATCGTTGTACCATCATCACAAAATTAATGCAAGAAATCTAACAAGGTTATCATTCTGTACCTACCAAATAATATAAGCTGAGCTTAAAATATAGGTATGGTGAATGCAGCGTAGCCAAGGAGTAGACTAAGACTACGTGTGCTGATGGTAAGTGGCCATCTTGTTGTCCAGCAGATCAGTTGCCACTGTGGGCAAAATTTTTATTGTATAAATGTACATACATACATACATAACGTCACGCCTTTTATCCCTGAAGGGGTAGGCAGAGGTGTATTTCTACACCCACTTTTCGCCAGATATACTTTAGTCCCACGTAATAAGGGGCGAGCCTATTGCCGTACGGGGCACATTTCCAGACTCCATGCTGCTACTGAGAATTTCGTGACAGTAAAACCCAATAACACTGCCCGACCCAGGAATCGAACCCGGGACCTCTCGATCCCACGCGCACATTTATGCCGCGAGACCAACGAGGCAGTCGTATAGGGTTTGATGTCGAGTTTTCCGTCTCTACGCAAAGATGGTATTTGCATCGTGTTATCCCTTAGTCGCCTCTTACGACACCCACGGGAAGATAGGGGGTGGTGACACTTGTATTCTATGCCGTCAACCACACGGCATGCATGCATATAAATGTATATTATTTTATTCACTGTCTGACATAATGATATTATGTTTTGAGTTGAGTAAAATAATGCTGGCTCTACTAATTAAATTGTATTATTTCTATCTTAATATTTGTAGCTTGATTAGAAACTAATGAAAATCTTGCGCTGTCTGCTGCTCAGTTTACATAGCTTTCTGAATTATAATTGCAGGCAATATAATTAAGTTTGTAATTTATATAATTTCATAAATAAATTGGTAAACATTATTCATATATGTACCATTTATGTGCTGTGGTTAAGGTTTATTAATGTCCCTTTAATGTAAAAAGCTCAAATCATATTGTTACCATTACCAACTAAGTTTTATTCATGGGGCCATAAAGTTACGAAAAAAAGAACTCGCGGCTAACAAGGCTTTACTACAGAGTATGTAATTGTCGATCAACTTAGCTTATTTTTGCTGACTATAAAATGTGGAAAATAAGGACTTCTTCGAGTACTTGGCACCCGATACTGCGTAGCCCAACCACATCTTAATGATTTTTAAAAACATAAAATAAAATAAGCAATGATAAAAGAATGACGGTTAGAGGTGTGCCCTGCCCCGTTTTTCAGCCTTTTGTTTCTACGTGAAAAAGCGAATCTGATATTCACACACACACCCCTAGAATATACGTATATATATATATATACTCATGTAGTGGTCATCAAAGCTTAGACAGTAATGGAGTAATATGCTTTAGTACGCGTTATTTTCTAGTGTTATCGATTTACGTTGGGTAGGTGACTTTGTCTATAAGGGTTCATATTTCGTGTGTGTAAACAAAAGACTTGACAGGTTTTATTATAATTAACGGTTTGATGACTTTATGCTTCTATTTTGACTTGGTGTAAGATCAGACTAAGTTCATAAAGTCTAGATCAACTTTGATTTCAAAGAAAATGTTATCGCTAGAATTTGATTCTGCTGGAGATAAAGTCGTCATTCAGTCGTTAACTACATAAATGTTTTAGTTGGTATGATACCGCCAAAATTATCTGTTTTTTTAGCATTGTAGAAGTACATATCAACAGTAATTTAGCAAATCCCTGTCATATTCGTATAAAGTTAGTAGGTACAAAAATAAATGGTAAAAAAATAAAAAGAAATTTGTTAATACGAATCATCTTTTCTTAGAACATTACAAATTCGTATACTACGTAGAACTACTGAAATGTGGGCTAAATGAACTTTTTCTCTGAAACATTGAAGGTTATTATAGCGTTCTAACGAAACACAAGTCTGTTCTTTGATCTAGTATTAACCAGAACGAACCGTTAAAGGTTTTGTGGTACTACTCTGATTACAAGGTTCGATGAAACCTAATTGAATTTTCCTGTTAAAATATTGTAAATTTTAAACAGATGCGCTGGATATCATGGTATGCATTTATGACGACCATAACAAATATAATTTACAACGCGTGAATTTCTTTTTGTTGTTTTTTTGGTGTTAAACTTCGCCAATTTTTTTTTAACTAGAGGATGGACACGCTGTGCCTGCAGCCCTGCACAATATTTATTTTAATTTGCCCCTTTCTGTCGGATCTTGTGGCTCCATTTCGAGTAATCCCTTTTTAGCGCAACTCTACGCTCCCCAAATGATATACATGCAATATTTCAGCTTCTTGCGCCCCGTTGTTTCGGTAATGCGTCTGTCAGTCAGTCACTGACGAAATAATTTTATATATACAGATTATTCGCCTTTAGTGGTAAATCCAAGTTTTATACTAAAAGCTTGCCTCTGTTAGCAGGAAGTACAAATACCATCAATCAATGTTGTCAGTTCTGTAATGCTTGACTATTTTACAAAGAACTTTAAATTATCCGATAGGCGGTACTTCTTAGAACAAATTGCTCGATCGTTTAGTTACTAATTCTTGGAGCAGTCCGTCATAAATTGATTTACTATTTAAACATAAACTTCTGAAGAAAAAGCTGTCCTTCAAATACACTAGACTACTAAGTAATTGCTCTGCTATATTTACTCTGCACGCTTGTGGCCGCTTCTCCAAATAGGGTTCAGGGCATTTCGGTTGGCAAATATGGTTATTGAAATGGTGGCATTAATGTGGGTCGAAATGAAATCGTAGTGCGATTATGAATCAGGTCGACAGGGCGGTGAGTTTTGGTTAGTGTTAGATGATTCGGCAAGTGTTCCCTAGGGTTATTTTCTATATAATTATACCTATAAGTAAGTTCCACAACATAGCCCAAAATGTGGTGATTTCTAAACGATTCAGGACTAGTACAAACGGAAAGAATGCTTAGCTATTCCAAATCTATATGGGAATTCACTCATTACTATCGAGTGCTACCGTTAATGTTTGTGGAATACAATTTAAACAAAATGTAATCCCATAAATACATCATTTAAAATCTTGATGTCTTCTTGTCATGTGAATAATTATAATCGCAGATACAATATTCTGTGACGTAGCATCACAGATACTGCATACTACTATTAAATATGACATGATATACAACCGGCCATTTTCAATATTCGAACCATACACGGATTTTTAGATTCAAGATTCGTACCTATATGACATATTTTGTATGGAACTTATGTCAAAAACGAATCTAAAATCGACAAAGGTATCTATCCATAGATCGAATATTGAATTCCGTAGTACATCATATGACTTACTACAGAATTCAATATTCGAACTATATATCTATAGTTTAAGTAGTAATTATGTAATATAGTAATTATTGTGTAAATAATTAAAATGTAATAATCATGCACCTACCATATTTTTTTTTTTTGGTGTCGTGTTGGACAATCCTCATGGAGTCCCTCCGCCCTGGGGGAAGGACGAAGGGGACTGTCAGACTCTTACTGACAAAACCAACCCGTGTTCCTCACGTACCCGTGTGTCGGAGGGTCGGGTATCGCTGAAGCATTCCTCGCTACCCCCCGACGGGTATTGGCCCGCCAGATGGTCAGGCGGGCCCCGAACAATACCCCCTTGGCGGCGGATGAAGGTGTTGGGCTCCGCCGCCAAAACACTCAGCGGCCGCAGAGGATAGGGAGGAAGGCAACGCAACACCGCATCTCCTCTTCCTCTGCAGCCCCACCGCGACGCAACGATGGTGCGCCCCCATTTGGTCGCGGGAGATAGGGTGCGCGGCAACGCAACACCGACACGCGTCTCCTCCCGCGACCGCACTCGACTGCGAGGGACAGAAGAACTGTCCCTCGCACCCGCCCCTTTGGACGCATCCTGCGCAGGCCTCCGTCAAGCCCACGCGGAGCGTCCCCTCCTGGATCCCTCTTAGCTTCATCGCGGGTGATTAATCCACGGTTACTGAGCCCCCCACCACGACAAGGTGGAGATCCCACGGCGGGGATCATGCACCTACCATTTATTATCTCTGCACCACCCTAGGTTGACTGGTAGAGAATGCCTAAGGCATTAAGTCCACCTTGTACCACATTGTTTGTGTTGTGCAAAAGTTAAATAAATAAATAAAATAAAAACTATAGATAAGTAGATCTGTAGATTTTAGATTCGTTTTTGACATAAGCTCCATACAAAATATGTCAAACACGAATCAAAAATCTACAGATCTATCTATAGTTCGAATATTGAAAATGGCCGTTAATGCCTTTAAGTCATATGCATTCTAATGTTACAACTACTTTTAGAGAAAATGATCCGTGCATGTAAGTCGAACATCACAAAACATTAAAAAAATATTACATTAACTTATTAAAATGTAAATTCTTATTTCTACAGATAATAATAACATCCGGAAACGTATCCATTATTCTGATTACAATATGAATAACTTTGAAGAGTTAATACCATTAAAGTAATCTGCATAAAACTATACGGGTTATCTTCGAAAGCCTATTTCTAGACCAAATGGTCATGTTCTTACAAGATGGTGTGCAGAGTAAACCACTACACATGACGAGCTATTTGTGTAATGTGTGCTCAAGTAAGATCGTGTATATAGGAAATGACGTCAGCATTCGTCCCACTTTCTTCCTCAGTTGACCTTTTGTAAGAGGTGTCAAATAATATTAATTCTCTGTCCCTTTCTTCCAAGTATTTCTTTGCTGGAAACAATATACTAAAGCGCGGTATTTGATAAAACAACTGGGTAAATTAAAAATATACGAGTGGGTACACCCAGTGACCCACTTATTTCGATAATAGGTTTTTGTTCACCAATAGTTTGATGCTTTGAAAGCTACATTTAAATTATATATTGTTTTCGTCGATATTCGAGAATATGTTAACTCGTCCTGTTTGTGTTCGGAGAATCGGAATTTCAAGCTGGGTTTGATTTGGACAGTACTCTAACTAAATATTATCCTAATGGTTTTGGGGCGGGGGTACGTGTTTATTTATACAGACAATATCACATTTCCGTTTAAACATAATTTCAATAAATAAAGGTAATTTGTATTAGCATAGAAGCTTCTGATATGATGATGATCATCAGCCTTGTTTACAATTTATTCTACTGCTGATTCTATACTCCTTATAAGGCTTTGGCCATAACCCACCACTCTGGGCAAAATCGTGTTGGCAGACTTCACATGTCTTTTGGGAAGATTATGTGAACTTTGAGACATGACGGTCACCTCACTATGTTCTCCTTCACTGTTTAGCAAGTAACAATAAACAATTTTATATACAATTTACTTCGATAATGATAAACAGTTTGATAGTCCCTTCATTCGGTTACCGCTCTTATTCATATGATCATATAGTATAAATTTAATTTTAATAATCATAAAAATACCAGGTGAAATTTAACCTATATTATTATGTCATTCCTTTTTAAAAATTTAATTATCCTAATGACATTTCACCCTCACCTTCTAGACACTATGTTTCTCACTCTTACTTTGAATATAGGTACTTACGGGGTCAGTTTGTCTTGGCTTACTCACCGTGTGATTCGTAACTGATTACTATCGATCGTTACAGGTGACTTGTTTATATCTTTAAATACTGACTATTGGTAGCTCAGGGACGTACCACAAAATCGATACATTTTAGTACTTAGCGTGTACGTAAATTATAAAGATGAACGTGTGTGTTTTGTGGCCGCTTTTTTAATAATCCTAGTACTATAAACGCGAACGTTTGCGAGGGATTTTTGATTGGGATGATGTTTGTTACTATTTGACGACCGGTTGGCGCAGCGGGAGTGTAAGCGACTGCCACGCCGAAGGTCGCGGGTTCGATTCCCGCTCAAGTCAAACATTTGTGTGCGTGAACATGGATGTTTGTCTTGGTCTGGGTGTTTCTATGTATAATATGTATGTATTTACAAAAAAAAAGTATATATGTATGTTTATCCATTATCTAGTACCCATAGTACAAGCTCTGCTTAGTTTGGGACTAGATGGTGTTGTGTGAATGTGGTAGAATATTAGAATATTATATTATATTATATTTAATGTAAAAAGTATTGAGAGAATTGTGACTTTATTTTGCAGTAATTTAGCTTACTAGAGGATGCCCGCAGGTACGCCCGCACATGTTATTTTAATTTAACGATTTCTTCCGGATCCCGTGGCAATTCCGGAAAATTCCTTCTCCGTCCAGCCCACTGTCCCCAAGGAATATACAGTCAAACAACTTCCCGCTAGACTACCATAAGGGCGAGAATCGCTTAGCAAGACATCGTCGCTTCCACTGCTATTTTACACGCACATTGACACTCGTATACATAACCAGTTTCTAGTGTGCCTCGACTCTATGAGCGAGCCAAGGGATTTTTTTTCAAACTGGTCCAGCGCCGACTTGTTTAATTGTACAAGCCAAATTTCATCTGCTAGCTGTCAATAGTTTCGGCCGTAAGTTGCTTGTCAGTCAGTCAGTAACGCAAGAATTTAATATAACTATACAGATTTCACAATAGTGACCTATTGTTACGATAAACGACAAAGACACAGACGATAGAATCTTCAATCTCTATCTAAACGCCACGTCTGTCTCCCATTGGGGTAGGCAGTGCTCCAGTTCAAACATACATCTTTCGCCTCCTCGACATTCATTAACCTCGTCATGCATGCTCGTCGGTTATAGGTTTAGGTTACTTTTGATTTGGCCCTTCCGCAGTACGTCACCAATTTGATCGGCGTAAGTCCGTCTTGGGCGTCCTCTACCGACATATCCATTAATTCGTTCTGGATACACTTCTTTCTTAAATCTTCTTTCATCCATCCGTTCCAAATGTCCAAACCATCGCAACATACCTTCCTCAATCTTTGACACTACATCTTCTTTCAAACCACACCTTTCTCGAAAAACACTATTTCTCTTTATCTGTCATTCTCATCCACACATACTGCTCAAAGCTCTCATCTGTACAGCATTGATTTAACGATCATGATTCTTCTGCCATACCCACGATTCACTCCCATACATCAGTGTTGGCGATCTTGTTTTATATAAATGTCTATAAATTACTAAGATTATTCCCACGGAGATTGCCTTTGAATTTATAAGTTTTTGGGCTGATTACGCATTTTTTGCGCGGCCTATACTTTACAATCATGAATAAATAAATAGATCTTTATTATTTACCTACTACCGCCCCTAATTTGGTTCCCTCAAGATTTGGAAATGAGATTAAAAACACGCGCGTTTTCTTCAAGCGTAGTATGAATATAATTTATTTTCTTGTACTCATAAACTAAGTTTTTTGTCATTCCTTTAAGTATCACCATCTCTACTAATATTATGAACACAAAAGAGTGTATGTGCACATCAAAAACGGCTAAACCAAATTTTTACGAAGTTTAGCCTACAAGGAGATAAAAAAATGGACATAGGTTACTATTTATTGCGAATATATTTGTACTTGAAGGGATAGAAGGTTACTAAGCGGTGATATAGATCTGTATTTATGAAATTCTTGCGTTACTGACTGACTGACAGACAACGCACAGTCAAAACTTTTGGAGGATTTGCCCACGAGATAGGGAAGACATGGTTAAATTAAAAAAATGTGAGCATAGCTGTGGGCATCTTTTAGTTAGTTAAATATAAAATACATATAATTCATAGGCGACGCAGTGGACAGTAGCTTGTTAAAATATATTACATCTTTATCGTGACGATACAAAACTTCAAGCAAATTTTCGCATCTGTGCAATTACGCTCATTAAAGTAAGCTTAGAAACCCATGCCTCTATTAGAAACGTTTTACTGTTCCTAGATTCATTATTTTCAGACTTTCCCTGATGTCACTGATTATCTGCAAGGCTATTGTGCGAGCGTGTGTTGTGTCATGAGTGACAATACGCAGTGCCATATGAACAGATTTAATCTTAAATTAATTACACGAATTCAGTTGTAGACGGTGTTCGTCAGATTTTATTGGATTCTGGTGATAAGTCAATGTTCTATTTATTGACAGACAGTACAAATTGATTTACACGACCTTAATGTAATAAATTCGCCATTAAAAGAAATGAGGTAAGTAATCAGATTTTCAACCTCAAAATAATTGACTTATATTGACATCCCTTTTATTTGGTAGAGGCAGCATTTAGCCAATAAGTAAAATGTTCAATTATATCTTATCAATCTTAAATAGTCCACTAGTATCCACCCGCATGGTAGTTGGTTATCGTGACAAACACATAAGCTATCTGCCTATGTGTTTTTCTGAGGTATACGCTATAAATGAAAGTTTCATTAAAATTCGTTTAGTAATATTAGTGTGATAGAAGGAAAAACAAACGTATTTTCAAATTTAAAGAATAGATTTATTCCAACTTCGTGGCAATCATTAACAAGCTTTATAAAATTATAGATTAAACTTCATTAGTATCCAAATAAGTCTGCACAAATACACGTTTTGCCGATACACTACACGTGCAAGCTGCAAAGTCTGTTCCATAATAATGCGGCATTTAAACAAATTGTTCTACCTTTGAAATTGTGGCTTCAGAAAGATGTGATTTAATGTATGCATATTATTCTGTAATGTTCGCAGCGTGTGATTTTAATGTACACCGAATTAATTTGAGCCTCTCAATTAATTTCGAGAACGTTCTATTGTGACTTGTTATTAAAGACTCAAGCTTCATATTCTATGGAGCTTTCATTTACATTGGATGATTTATTCTAGTATTATAACTATATTTACCTTTCCTTTGTTGGTGACGCGGTGGAAGCTCTTTGGGAGTTTTCATGATTTCACCACTTAATCGTTTGAATGTGATGGACCGAGTTAAGGAAGTTCACCCCCCGAGCTGTAATGGGCTTACTGTCAGAATTGTTCTTTCAAAATTGAAAATTTGGCGAATAAAATGAGTGGTCCTGATTTTTTTGCCAGTAGGTTCTACATCCTTACCTTGTGAGCGTGGTACTTAACGTAAGTGTGGAAGCATTCAGTAATTCCCCCCCGTGGGATCTCCACCTTGTCGTGGTGGGGGGGCCTAGTAACCGTGGATTGGTGACCCGCGGTGAAGCTAAGAGGGATCCAGGAGGGGACGCTCCGCGTGGGCTTGACGGAGGCCTGCGCAGGATGCGTCCAAAGGGGCGGGTGCGAGGGACAGTTCTTCTGTCCCTCGCAGTCGGGTGCGGTCGCGGGAGGAGAGGCGTGTCGGTGTTGCGTTGCCGCGCGCCCTATCTCCCGCGACCAAATGGGGGCGCACCATTCGATGCGTCGCGGTGGGGCCGCAGAGGAAGAGGAGATGCGGTGTTGCGTTGCCGTCCTCCCTATCCTCTGCGGCCGCTGGGCGTTTTGGCGGCGGAGTCGTCGCCAAGGGGGTTTTGTTCGGGGCCCGCCTGACCATCTGGCGGGACAATACCCGTCGGAGGGTGGCGACGAGTGCTTTGGTGATGCCCCACCCTCCGACACACGGGTACATGTCGGAAGTAAAAAAAAAAAAAAAAAAAAAAAAAAAAAAAAAAAAAAGCATTCAGTAATTAAATTGTGACAACGGCCACAACTCACCCCTTGTGACCTAAGTGATTTTGACTTTATGATGGTACTGTCAAAGACCTAAGCATAGCTATAACTTTTGATTTTGATTTTATGATGGCGGCTAACATATTAAAACTTTTCACTTTGGTGTTGCAAATATGATACGCAGTCAGCTACCAAGCTTATGCGACTGGATACTGGCAGCTGTCTCCATTTGAGGACATTAACATAACAAGGTCAAGCACTGTCGCCATATTACATTTAGCCAGCTGTGTAAGACCCAACAATAAGCTAGACTGGTTTAAACCAAGTTCATATCTGAATACGTTTTGCATCTTTTTGACAAAATACTCGTTTCCTTTTTGTAGGAACTGTATGCCAATTATGTAAAATCTTTAATTTTATCTTGGTATAATTACATCATTATCGCTGTATATAAACTTATCCCATTACTGGGCTCGGGCTCCTTCTCAGGTGTTATAGTTTAAAAGTATTTTTTTAATGCTTTTGTTAGAGTTGAAACTAGGGACACATTATAACCAGGTTTGAGCCATCTTTGAATCGCACTCTTCGATCTCTGAGACGCTTGAATGCATACTTTCATTTTCCTCGTCATTTTGTTGTATATTTTCGTCGCGTTATTTTTCCTCTTGACTTTTAAATCTGGAGAGCTCTTGACATGCTAGTTAGACAAGAAATGTTCTGAAGTTCATCCTTGAGAATATTCCGAAACCGGCTTTGGTTCAGGCGTCGCCGCGTCGCTTTAATTATGTATGATTTGCTCAGTATGTTCTTAAAACTTTCTTGAAATTCTACAGATTTGTTAAAAAACATGAACTTGTACAGTTACTATGTAGTCCTAAATGCTTCTTCTAGTGAAGTACTACAATTTTTAAATATCGATCTTCTTCAAAATCTTTATCTAACGCTTTGCCTGGTATTACATTTGGTTGCTCGTTTCTAATTGAGCCTTTATTGTACTTAGGTAGTATTATGTTATTATCATCGATATCTGATGCTAAGATATACCAACATAATATTTTTATTTATCTTTTGCCGAACGTATTACAGGAAATATTTTCCGACATTTACAACCAAACTACCTTGAGTCAATGTAACACGCGGTGTAAGGCACTGAAATAAATTGAATTCAAAGGGTTTTATAAAAGATTATTTATGCAACCCCCCTAGGCGAGCGCTAATTAACAATTCAATATAATATAGATATACCCTAAATCGCTTGTTATACAGTTTCCTATGACAATTTGGGCATCGCTAGACAGTCGCCGGCGTCTTCGAATAAATTGGCTGCCGTATGGACTTCGCATAACATTGTACTCTGTAAGCACGAGACAAAACAGCATAATAACATTACAATAGTTTACTTCGGAAAATACATACAGTTTTTTTATTATTATTATATTATAGACCTCAGACCAGTGAAGTAAGGAGATATGCCCCGGCCTAGAGAACCAGTGTCGCCAATTCTTTTACACCCACACACCTGCGCTCTATAAACGCTTCGCTTCATACACGCACACAACTTTAGCGGCGCTTCCATTCGCCACTCACACAAGTAAATTCACGCTTCACAAGAAACATCGCCTATGTCTCGTACGTGCGCATGAAAAAGATAGCATTTCACTCACACATTAACAAATGCAATAACATTTGCACGATTACACTGGGGGTTGACTCTCTCGATATAAAATATCGATAATAAAAGTTCGTTGATATTTTTTTGTATAAATGTATTGTCTGGCTAGTTAGGCTATTAGTTAGTGACGCTGACTGCTGAGCCTGGGGTCGTGGATTCAATGCCCATCTAGGACATTTTAATATATTATGATGAGCTCAATGGTTTGTTCCGTGTTTGGGTATAATTTATGTATAATGTGTTTTTGTTTTAAAATATTATCCTACTAATATTATAAATGTGAGAGTACGGATGTTTAGATGTTTGAATTTCAATCACGTAAAAACGGCTGAACGGATTTGGATGTAAATTTGGTACACAGATAGTTTATTACTTGGATTGACATATAGGATACTTTTTATTAACAATCCACGCCAGCGGAGCCGCGCCGTAGCTAGTAATACATATATACATAAACTGACGCCTGTTTGAAGGGGTAGCGGCAGAGGCAACGCCCACTTTTCGCCAATGTTTTGATACCACGTAATAGGTGGCGAGCCTATTGCCGCTAATCGGGATGTTTTATTTGCCAGAGCATCGTCCGTTAATCGGCCGGTGCACCACTTTCAGGTGAGGTTGGCTTGTGACCCTTTTGGTTGTTGGTTGTGAGTGATTGGGAGGGGAGGGGGGGACGTCTCGGAACCACCCCTCACCATTTTCACTTGCCGGAAATACTTGGTTTCCTATGGTAAAATAAAATATCTCCAAACATCGGTATGTATGGCACTGCCAACTTCCACATTCTTCACACTAGTCTAATAAACTAAGGTTGACGGAGCCCTCCTTTGCAGGGCTCCTATTTTCGGATTAAGGGTCAAAAGAGAACCTAACATAACCTATTTAGTTACTTATTACAGTCGCACCTAACCCTAGGTACTCGAAAGCAATGACGTACAAATTTGAAATTAGCTGTCAATATAATTCATACAAGATGGCGGTTGCGTTTCGTTTCACGTTTTTTACATAAAACCTAAATATCGCTTTTATTGATTGCACTAGTTTAATAAACTGAGGTTGACGGAGCCCTGCTTCGCAGGGCTCCTATTTTCGGGTTAAGGGTCAAAAGAGAGCCTAACATAACCTATTTAGTTACTTTCACATAAAACCTAAAATTACGTTCCGTTTTGCATATTTGAATGAAGAATTTTCGGAAATTGTTTAAAAATATTTAGACGCAACTCCGTCAGCCAAAATTACTTTTATGGGATTAAATGTAACTCCCTTAAGCCCCCTACACCACCAATACCCTCAAATTCGGGCGACGCGTTTCGAAACCCGACTCATTGCATGCATTATTACTGAGGAAATTGTTTTACTGCCAAAATATCTTTCACAATAGTAACAATACCGCATTTTAAATCGAAGCTATAGTTGTTTAGTATTAAAGTACATTCTTTCCGTGTTCCGCGTTACTTCAAATTGTTTGTAAAGCGCCTGCAATTCAAGTTTTATTTTGAAGCTCGAAGTCGTTTAAAATAAAGTAAAAAACGAAGCAAAGTTCACTGATAACAGCATAGGGCTGTGACGTACAACTTCGACTTGTCTGTGTGGTAAAAATGTTGTTGTGAAGAACTATGCAACCTTCACGAATTGTAAGTCAGGCAGATGAATTAAGACCTATATGTATGTATACAACATACTAGACTTAAAAAATATACAGCGTAGTATTAAATAAACAAAGTGGCTAAATTATTAAAGCTGTTTCCTGGTATTCGTACTAACGAGTTTTACTATAATTAAGTCGTAGGTGACAAAGAACAATGCCCATTTTTCTTAGAGACGCCGGCCCAGATGTGGACAGTCAAAAATCGTAGTATTTGTGAATGCAATAGCATCCGATAAAAGAGTGTTAAAGTATAATTTTGAGATTGATTAGAGGTTCATCACATTCATAGATTTATTACAAGAAGTACTTTTATGTGCTCACAAAACATTAGGTGTGTACCCACTTTTATTAGGATAGTCCAAGTATTTCGTAGTTTTGCGTAGAAAGGAATGAGTTAATCATTTGGTAAGGGTAGAAATCCGAAAGAAAAAGCCAGAAGTCGTAAAAGATCCAAAAACATAAAAAGCATTCACAATGAGCACGAGCAAAACAAATAGGTAACAAACAAAATAAACTGAATATGAGATTATTGACATTTACTTAAGAGTCAAAAAAGTGTTGCCATTTTACAGTTTTAAATGATATTGATTAATCGATATGGATTTCGGACATAGGTTATCTATATATTTGGTTCAAAATCGAACTTATTTGTAGTTAATCGCATACATACCTTAAAAATACACACATTTTAAATGTTTAAGGACCAAGTAGAGACACGTTGCTATTAACTCAAATCATTTTGAGTAGAGAAAACGTAAAATCGATAAAGAAGAAGTGATAATCGATTTAATATTATGATTTCTTTACTGGCAATTTCAGATCTATTACGTGTTGGCTATTTAGACGTTAACATATCTTTTTAAACCTATTTATTGAATAAGTTTCTCGGCACACCTTTAGTAATGCCTATAAATTAAATTATAAATAAAAAGGATTATTCAACAACTAATTGAAACTTTAATCTGCTGTTCATGAGTTCCAAACTGGGCCAGAAATGGGCATTGTTCTTTGGTAAAACAAATAATAGTGTAACCTAGGCTTGTTGTCACCGTTGATATTAAACGGAGGGCTCATTCAGACAGAGAGCGGTCACGCGGTCAAGCGTTCAAGCGGTCAGTTTTACGTTCTTTGTGTTATATTACGTTACATAGACCGCGTGACCGCTCTCTGTCTGATAGGACCTATGTAACGTAATATAACACAAAGAACGCAAAACAGACCGCTTGAGCGCTTGACCGCGTGACCGCTCTCTGCCTGAATGAGCCCTAATGATACATTGCCCAAGAATAAGTCACATTGCGCAATATCGGTATCACTTTTCAACAATATTAGTTGTCGCTATGAAGAAATGTTGTATAGCTGGTTGACTACTATCCTTTCTAGGGCAAGCCCACTACGTATCGAATTTCTTGAAAATTGGTTCAGTGCCTTGTAAATGTTCACAGACAATTACTTCGTAATTACTAGTGGTCTGTCACTGGTTGGAATGGGTTTAATAAGTCTTGAGTAAGGTTTGATGTAGCTAGTTTAATATTATCGTAATCCTGTGGTCTTTGATTCTGGTTCTTCCAAATTATCATCATCATCTTAACATAGTACGGTTTGCGATTCAACACATCACCTGGTCTAGCCTGCTAAAGAGTCTCGAGAGAACTGGTCCTTTTAAAAATATAACCTCACATTAAAGATTTGTCTTTAATATTCCACACAAAACGGTGATATAATTCAATATTTGCATGCTGCAATGCTCATTGCGTTTTAAAAGTTGTTAAAATTGGCCTTACATTAAGTTCTGTACAGCTTTTTACAATTATTATTTTGCTTATTGATAATTTTTTGGGTGCATAGGGTTCCCACCAAGAACTTAGGGTCCCAAGCCAACCTCACCTGCAAGTGGTGCACCTGCCGATCAACGGACGAGGCTCTGGCAAACAAAATATCCCGATAAGCGGCAATAGGCTCGCCACCTATTACGTGGGATCAAAACACTGGCGAAAAGTGGGCGTTTAATATAGTATAGTGAGTCTTATGTATGTATGTATGATAAAAAAATTTAAAGTTAGATTTATTATTGAATACAATATAATCATCATCATCATCAGCCTTTAACAGTCCACTGCTGGACTAGGCCTCTCCTATGAAAGGAGGAATTGGCCTACTATACCACGCTGGCCAAACGGGTTGGTATAGGGATTTTATCAAGTTTTCCTTCTCTTACAGTGCTGTTCTCTGCATAATATGCTCCCTTTGTCGGCTCTTACGACACCCATGGGATGATATGGGCTGGTGACATTCCGTATTCTTAATCCGTCACCACACGGACAATATAATACTAAATTAAATTGATTTCTACTGGGCCTTTCAATAAATTAAAAAATCTGTGAACCACTTACATATAGCGACATTTTTGTATCAAGCGAGTAACAGGTTTTCCCGGAACTGTCGTTTACCTTAGTAACGTTTTTATTGTGTTACTCTAAGACTATAGAATAAAAGGCAGACAGAGCGCGCGGAACACTTGCGTGAGGCCACTAAAGCAAATACAAAATTGAAAAGCGAATACAAACTCGACTCAGTGCGCTGCGAAGCATCGCACAGTTCACACGCCACGATCGATCCAGCTTTTAAATTCATAAAATGCCGTCTTGCGTTTTTAAACATTGTAAAAGTTGTTTCTAAAAGCAAATACGGGAAGATGGAATATATTCTTACAGATAACTATGGATTATTTGACCGTTTTATAATATTATTTCGATAAAATTCGTATTTCTGCAGAAAATATGTAAGTGTTGCCAGTTTACGTCGACACCGTTTTCCCTGAATTAGGGAAAATGCACTTGCCAATTGATTATGTAGGTAATAATGATTGTCAAGTTAATGAAAAATACAGTAACGTATTGTAAAAGTATATTGTAGATTATATTTTTTCTTATAAATATACTAATAGGATTTCCATTAGTATATACATTGTTTTGAGTTCGATCCCCAAACGATCCAAATATTCGTGTACACGCGGCTACGTGTCAAGCTATACACTTTGACCTTTGTACCGTTGTTAGACCTTTGTACCGTTCTTATGGCGTAGGGAATAAGTATTAAAATCGTACTTCGACTATTTAGCTTGACTTGGCGCCGTGTGTACATTAAGTACAGAAACAGAAATTATTGATTGTAGCCATTATTTATTTTTAATTGCAATTTTTTTTGGTTACGATTTATGATTATGATATTCATAATTTATTGTATGCATGACCAAATGTTTTTAGCTAATTAATATTTATGACGGAAGCCTATCTATTTATTTCTCAATTTACGAATAAAATTAGTTAAAACTTAACTCGGCGCCTACATTTTTTAAGAAATGTATTTATAAAAGCATACTTTAATGGTATCTTTTATTTGAATAATTTTCACAACAGCATTACATATTACAAGCATTAATTAAATCTATGGTAAATTCTTCAAAACCACAAACGAATATAAAATATTACCTATGTAATATTTTTATATTCGTTTGCAAAAACTATATGCAAAATAGTGGGAGATTATTCATAATCTGGCAACTTTACACACACATAGACGCGCGTGTCCGTACAATGTTAGTCGCCAAATGTCACGCACACATAGCTGTCAACGTGCCTCACTTAGTTGGACGAATACGCTACATCTGGTTCTTGTTTGTTAAATCTGTGGTGTTACTACTGTACGCGAGAATTGAATCTCCCAGGTTTATATTGATGGATTTTACAGATTATATAACTTTGGGATATTTACTTAAATGATGTGAAATCTTTCACAATAATGTAAACTGGAGAAACTTGTTATAATATGATTAATAATAGATTTTATTCAAATAATAACTTACACTAATATCAAAATTTAGAAGCAAAATACCAAATCATCAATACTTTATCAATTAAGCGGTAACATGTCAGATGAATCAGATGTTGCCAATTCTTAAAACAAATAATAAAAGAATGTCATAAATTATAAGTACATACATACATACATAGACTCACGCCTGTTTCCCGGAGGGGTAGGCAGAGACTATGGAACGCCATTTGCAACGATCCTGACATACCTCACTTGCTTCACTCACACCCATCAAGTTTCTCATGCATGCTCTTCTGTTAAGGGTACTTCTGACTTGTCCTTTTTTCAGGATGTCTCCAATCTGGTCAGAGAACGTCCGCCTAGGTCTTCCCCTTTGTCCTGTTCCATTCACACTTGCCTTATATATCTTCTTTGTCAGTCTATCGTCATCCATCCTCTCCATGTGCCCAAACCATCTTAACATGCCTTTCTCAATGCTTGTCACTACATCTTCTTTTACCCCACACCACTCTCGTATCACACAATTCTTTACTCTGTCGGTCAAAGACACACCACACATACTTCTCAGTGTTCTCATTTCTACAGCATTTATTTTACTTTCAAATCTCTTCTGCCATACCCAACTTTCACTACCATACATAAGGGTAGGCACTAACACGCCTCTATGTACAGCCAAACGTGCCTTTTTGGACACGTTTTGACTGTTCATAAACGCTCTCAGAGCTCCATTCACACTATTACCTGCATTAACTCTCCTTTCAATATCTTCTTCATTTTTACCATCTCTTGTAAACAACGTACCTAAGTAAACAAACTCATTCACTTGTTCCACTCGCTGTCCATCGATCAAAACATTACAAGCCGTAACGCATTCCTCCTTTTCAAAAACCATAACTTTCGTTTTACTTACATTCACTTTCATTCCTTTCCTCTCTAACGCACCATGCATGATTGCTACCATCTCCTGCAACTCCTCCGCTGAAGATGCAAGTATTACCTGATCATCAGCATAAAGGAGGCATTTGACGAGTAACCCATTCATCCTTAATCCGCAGTCACTATGTTTTAAATCTTGCAAACAACTGTCCATGAAGAGGTTAAACAGCCACGGCGACGCTACACATCCCTGTCTAACACCTTTCTCGATGGTAAACCAGTCAGTGTATGCCCCGTTTATCCTCACACAAGCTCTAGAATCCTCATAAAGGGATTTCAGAGCTCGAATGAGGCTGCTGTCCACCCCATTCATTGACAGCACCGACCACATTTCATTCCTCACCACTTTATCGTAAGCCTTTTCCAAATACACGAATGCGCAATAGACCTTTTGACCTTTGGCCAAAAACTTTTCGGCTATGCTTCGCAAGGAAAAAACCTGATCCGTGCATCCCATACCCTTTCGGAATCCCGCTTGTACATCCCATATTTTCTCGTCGGTTACTTCCATAACTCTTTCAATAAGTACCTTTGCATACAATTTGCCAACAATGCTGAGAAGGCTAATGCCTCTTTAGTTTTTGCAATCTTGTTGCGAGCCTTTTCCTTTATAAAGAGGCACAACTACAGCTGTGGCCCAGTCATTAGGTACTCGGCCGGTGGTCCAGCACAAGTTATATAACCGCTGCAACTGACCAACTATTATGCCCTGTCCAGCCTTCAGCATTTCGACTGTAATCCTATCATATCCTGCAGCCTTACCTAATTTCATACTTCCCAGTGCCTTCACGATCTCATCCACGCCAATAACGCTTTCATCATTGCTATCGTTACCATTCATTTCAGCTATCGGTGTCTCTATCGCCGATCTTTCAAATAAACTTTCAAAATACTCTTTCCATCTATTCAGCACGCACGATTCATCATTTACTATCTTTCCATTCTCGTCTCTGATGGATGTGTGTTCTGAGGATTGAGTTCTTCCTCGAACTGCACGAACGGATTTCCAGAAAAACTTAATGTTCCTCTGGAAATCGTCAGATAATCTGCTATCAAACTCATCTTTCTTTCCCTCTTTTTTCCTTTTAACCATTTCTTTCACTATTCTTTTTGACCTAATAAACTCCTTTCTTGCTTCATCTATGTCTACACTCGCTGCTTTTCCCATTCTTTCATTTGCTTTGGCAGCCAACTAATCTGACCAAGCTTTCTTCTTCTCTGACACTGCTGATTGTACATCCTTGTCCCAGCAGGTATTCTTAACCTTTCGTATTTTCCTTCTCTTGATCACACCACATACTTCAGACGCTACACATACTACCTCTTCTTTAAAGGCCTGCCATAATTCTTCCATATCATTTATGCAATCGAACCTCTCAAATTTTGCTATCAATCTTCGTTTATACTCATCTTTCACATCTTTCTCTTGTAGATTTTCTACCTTAATTCTTTCCAAGACCCTATTTTCATTACGCTCTCGGTGTCGCCATCCTTTAAAGAGCCCACTTATCCGGCTCAACACCAAGAAGTGGTCTGTGTGGATGCCGATCCCTCGATATGCTCTTGTATCCAACACATTCTTTCTCAATCGCTCATCTACTATCACAAAATCAATCATACTTCTTCTAACATTTTTCGCCTCTCGCGTATACATATGTATCCTTTTATGATCAAACATGGTTTTTGTCACACAAAGGCTCCACTCCAAACAAATCTCAAGCAGTACTTTTCCATTTTCGTTCGCACTCTCATCACCAAATGCACCTAACACCCTTTCAAATCCATCTCGCTTTACTCCCACCCATCCATTGAAATCCCCTAACAAGATCAATCTTTCATTATCCTTGCATTTCCTCAAAATCTCTCTTAAACTCTCCCAAAACTCCTGCCTTTCGTCTTGCTCATGTTGTGACATACCCGTAACTATATTGACCGGGGCGTACACCCCCACAATAAAGAGACGAGTAAGTCCTACTTTCATTCGCATCCACAGTAGCCTAGCATTTACACATTCAAACTCTTTTACACACTCATTCATTCGCGCAGACAGTATTACACCAACTCCCTTACAGGCTCTGGTGGTACTATCTACCCCAGACCAATACGCCGTATATGCGCCATGCTTGGTGGTTTCACACCCTTTTCTTTTTGTTTCATTCACACAAAGAACATCAATCTTTCTATCATCCATCATCTGACATACTTCATCCAATTTGCCGTTCATTCCTCCTCCAACATTCAGTGTTGCAAACCTGCTCTCCGTAGGCCGCTTTTCGCCCTCGCGGGAAACGAGACGTGATGGGTTGCGAACCGCGTCGCCGCCGTGTGAGGAAATATTATTAATTGTTCCCATTGCGTTCCCACGAGATTTAGGGTTTTTAAATGTCCATCCCCATAGAGCCCTTTACGGGGGTAAGGCGGAATATCACGTGTGCCCTGTGACCACCAACACAGGCACCCTCCGTTTGCAACCAGCTTACCCTCCGGCCACGAATCTCTCGGCACGGGTCGGTTTACACCTTAGATCGGGGTTTTGTGTCGGGTATGCTCCCTGAAAGTTGGTTTAATTTCGGAGTTTTCCTTCTCCTAGACAGGTTGCCAACCAAGGCTAACGAGGCCCATCTCCCCCCATTATAAGTTTTCTTGTTAAAACATAATTTTAATACATGTTGCTTTTCTTAGGGCTTTGTCACAGCATCTTCCGTCAAATCTGGTTTGAATAGTAAGGAGACCCTGGGTTAGAGAGCGGGATAACGCTAGGATGATGATGATGATGATGTTATAGGATCTGCAATGTAAAAAAACTGTGTTTCTATTTCGTCATATTTCACGCAATAAATCAATAACAGCTCTATATTTGAGAGAATATTGATTTGCCTGCTTTTGTTTATTGTAGATTCCCGTCGAAAGCTCTGGCCAAACCGAATATCCAATAACGTAACGTAATTGGACGTCGGCTGCGAATCTGTTTTATAAAACATTTTTTCATCTTAACGAGCAGAAATTTGCTACCAATACCAATTAAATGGTCTAATATTTCAATTTTAGATGTTTGACAAAGACTCTTTAGTGTGTTACTATAGTAATTTTACTTTACAAATTACATCGTAATTCATACTTTTAAACTTTCGCGACTTGTACACATAGTAATATTTATGTAACGGGTCTGGTAGCGCTCGACTACTCTTTTTTTAACTCTTTTTTAAATAACAACTCCCGCATTAGGATTAAATCCTGTGTCGCGGGGGACTTTACAAACATACAACTAACGGACGCAATGAACATCCAGACTCTAAACAACAATTTATGAATTACACAAAGTGTTGTCTCGTATGGGGATCGAACCCACAACACTTCGGCGCAGTGTCAAGCGGCGAGGCGGCTGCTTAAACCACTACGCCAACCGTGCAGTCATTCTCTCTATACTCATTACAAAAGTATTATCGTGATTCGTAAGATAAGAAATATATATATGAAGGACAAACAAACATCGAGGTACTTGCTTTCTGGTAAAATAGTTGTTTTGTAGGCTACAATACACACGATCATTTGATCCCAAACTTGGCAGATCCTGTACTGTGACCAATGCATTCAAGTATATACATATTAAAGATAATCTATACCCAGAAACAGATCAAAGAATACATGGAATAACATTATTTCATTTAGTATGTTAACGTAACCATTAAAACACAGTGGTATAACAACAGATATTATATTAATTTATAAATTTTCTGCAATGTTTTTTTTAATTTAGCCGTGTGGTTGACGGCATATAATACAAGTGTCACCACCCCCTATCTTCCCGTGGGTGTCGTAAGAGGCGACTAAGGGATAACACGATGCAAATATCATCTTTGCGTAGAGACGGAAAACTCGACATCAAACCCTATACCTATCCATACCGATCCCACGCGCACATTTATGCCTCGTTGGTCTCGCGGCATAAATGTGCGCGTGGGATCGGGAGGTCCCGGGTTCGATTCCTGGGTCGGGCAGTGTTAGTGCCCGACGGATTTTTCTGTCACGAAATTCTCAGTAGCAGCACGCAGTCTGGAAATGTGCCCGGTATGGCAATAGGCTCGCCCCTTATTACGTGGGACTAACTACGTAGCGCTCGTAGCGAGACTTGGCTTGCCGTTCGTAACAGATCGGCAAAGTTAAGCAACGCTTGCACAGGTTACCACTTGGATGGGTGACCGTGTGTGGCATTTACATCTGAGCGCTACCGTGCTTCGGAGGGCACGTAAAGCAGTCGGTCCCGGTTCTTGTCCAAGGATAAGGATCGTTAGGCCATGTCGGAGGCCTTCGGGCGGTCTGAAAACTCCGACACCAGAGTTGGCCACACACTCACACGAAAAACATACAAACGTGGGACTAAAGTATATGTGGCGAAAAGTGGGTGTAGAAATACACCTCTGCCTTCCTCTTCGGGGTTATAGGCGTGAGACTATGTATGTATGTATGTTTTTTTAATTAAAATGAATTTTGTAATTTGTGTAAAATGCTAATCAGCGGCAGAAAATCTACAGGTAAATAAATTGAAAGATTTTAAAATGAACATTGAAAGCTAAAGCAATTACTCTGTCACTTCTGAAGACATTATGACATCCATAGCTTTTAGCTAATGTTGAAATCGTTTTCTTTGAAATGTCAGGACCAAAGTTTTCTTTTGGAATTGTTTAAAATATATTTTGATTCATGGGTAGCATCGCTCCTACAAAATTGTCGTGATGAAAGATGTGTCAAAGACATTATTTGATGCGCCGACCAATCTAATAATACAAGGTCAGGTGAATATATTATAAGACCAACATTTCTTTATAAATATATTGTATGCTTACATAAGTTATTTTCCACAAGAAAAATACGTTCTTATCACTTTTATTATGCCTTGCATTTGATTTATTTTTAGCGAGAGCAATTGATTGATGTACATTAGTAGTAGATTGATATAAGTATTATGAAACTTTCATGGTGAAGTTCATTAATGTTTGTATCCTTCCTTAATTATCTTCGTCCTTGCCAGTAGGCAGCGATCTGGATGACCGTGCAATAGCTTCTGTTATACATCCTCACTATAAGTAAGACCGTTCGCTCTTCTACCAATGAATGCCATAGCATGTACTGCTGCACATTCCAACTACTAACTATCTGAACGTACTGTACGTGCTTCCTGGATCTTTTCATATTCGACTAGGTTATGATCATGATCACCAGACAATAATAATTACTAATACTAATATACAGTACATTATTATCTTTACTTGCGGTATAACGATATAATTGATTACCTCATGCCATTAACCTCTCTGTACATAGTTAGTCATTGACAATATTATTCTTACGATAGTTTAAAATAGAACGAGTCACTTGCCTTCTTGTCACACGAAGAACACACTGCTCTTAAGGTAGTAACCCTTAAGAGCAGTGTGTTCTTAACCACATGACAAAACATTAACCTGTCATTAGTATTGCCGTAAATGTATGTGTATTTTTTTATTTCATAGATGATTGGATTATTTTTGCGCTCTTCCAAGGTGTCGTGTGACTGAGCACCTCGTTGTGCTTCGTATCAGAAAAAATAAATTACTGAAGGTCCATCATCATCATCGTAGCGTCAGTATCAATCAAAACTTTCGCCTTGAAACCCGGAGTCCGCTTACCAGTCTAGAAGTAAACCACTATAAATATTGAAATTCTCTATTTTCATTCAAGTCGAATTCACTTCTAATATTGAAAAAAATAGACGACAGCTCTATTTGCCGACACCCTTTTCAGTTTAAATTATTTATAAGGTTTGAATCCTGATCGAATTTAAGGACACTAAACGACTTTCAAGTACATTCATATCTTGTGTTCAACGTTTGCCTCTTTGATGTATTCAAATGGGATCGATTAAGACATACTCTAATTCATTATTGCTGATTGATTGACATCAGTTTGAAAACCATATGTAATAATTTAAAATAGATGTTTTAATAAGTGTGTGGAGGCAATAAACTCGCGTTATAAATATAGTAATATTGGGTGCTCAAATATATGTAGAGAGCAAGTATATTAAATTGTACATCACATCTAGCTTATTGTTATTATTAAAGATAGAAAAAATCTTACTGCTATCATTTATTCCAAGTATATCGGTTTCTAAAGTCTTGATGTTTTTTTTTATAGAATGTATTTTCTTTAAGAAGTTTAAACATGTCAGCTGCAACCAATGTTATTGGAACATTGGAGAGGGATTTTCAAATTGAGTATTGAAAATGGTTAACCATCAAGCGAAAAACTTTCCATTCCAACAAATTTCTATTTCGTGAAGTACATGAGGTACTTACATGTCTCAATAAACTGTGAAAGACTTCAAAGAGCAAAGCTTTATCGTTATTTTTATTACAGAGACTAAAGTATATAGGTACTCGAAAAATTTATTTTCAAGTGCAGTGCCGAAATTGTTTTCTTTTCTTATCTCATTTTATTTGATATACTTAGTTTCATTTATTGGTTAGGAGTATTAAGGCTGTTTACAGTTGATTAATCTTAATTGTGAACCATGTTGCGTAAATCCGTAGTTGATTTCATTGCGAGGTACCTCCTTCCAGAAAAGGAAATGTCGTCATACTAAGGCAGGATTAGCCTAACGAAATCGTCATCGTCTTTAGCGTTGTCCGGGTTCCATAGATAGATAGATAGATAACAACTTTATTGCGCAAATACAATTGTTATAAATTATGTAAAGATATCTTAAATATACAAAAAAAAAGTAAATGCACAAGGGCGGCCTTATCGCAAAATGCGATTTCTTACAGGCAACCTTAGGATGGACAGACTGAAAAGGATAGGTTTGATGGTGTAGTGATCAAATATATGTGGAAACTTATAGCTATTTGAATACAATGTACATACATATGTAGGTATATATTTATATATATACACATATACAAAAACATAAGGTATACATACAAATAATACATAATATACATACTAACGATACATAATTATAATACAATATATATATATATATATAATTCCATTATAAAACATATATATATATATATTTAAATGCAGAGAGCAGTGGTAAAGTTAATATAACAGATAAAAGTTACTTCTAACCTAACTTCAACCGGAAGCGCATTCCACAAACGTACTGCTTGAACAGCAAAGGATTTGTCGTAGAAGTTTGTGGAATGGGTTGGCATCTGCAGTCTCAGATCCACCGACGACCTCAAGGTCCTTGAATGTGTGTCATGGAGGAACCTAAAACGTTCTTTGAGATATGTGGGCGAATTTGGATTAAATAACACATTATACAGTAACATAAGAATATGGGTATTCCATCTAAAAAGACTTACGTCTTGGAGCCCAGGATCCGCTTACTTGTCTAACGAAATATAACAGAATCAATAACTTGACACATAGTAGTTAAATTATTATCTTTACTCATAGTAGAAGGTGTAGAAGTGTCTTTAATAGTCGGTATCCTATGAGGACAGGCTTATAAATGGATAAGATCAGGGGATAAACTCTATTAGTTAGCAGTCGGCTTGACTGAGAGTCTCCTTTGATGGCTCCACAAATTTACTTTGTGATTTTCTATAAAGGAATTCTGGTTTCGCAAAATTAAGCTCATAGTGGTGTATCGTTACAAAGGACAACCAGCGCTTTGAATTTATTTTTGAATAGTAAATCATTTAGTTTAGCGAGGGTGTCAATGTTCCACTTATGTTTGTGAGTGGCTAGTTTCTCACTTGAACCAATGGCGGAATACCTTTTTGTGTTTCAACATACACGATACACTCATCAAAAAAGTAGTAGTATACGTAGGCAAGTAAAATTAGTTTTTGCAAGTACAACTAATTTATAATTGCCATCATCACCCTAATGTTGACCTGTTTGCGGTCTTGGTTTTCGAATTGCAGCACGAGGTTCGCTTTCCTTCTATTTTGCTTCTTTTTATGCACTTCCTAAGATCTTGGGCATACTTTGTCGAAAATATTTATTTATAATTATAAATTCTGAAAATCATCATCATGGTAATGAAAATAGTACCTACTCAATATTTCCTATCAGAAAAACTACTCCATACTCCTACTTTCCATAACAGGATATCTAAACAATTTTTCTTTGCCGCGTGATCAACACGCCCTTATAATATTCAATATTATATAAAATATTGCCAGTCCATGTTCCAAAGAAAGCATTGAAGCACGAAACGTGATTGCCTTTGATTAATTAATTATTTCTCGTCTTAATTTTGAACAGCGCCAAGAAAAGGAGCAACTTTTTTGTTGACCTTTAAGCCTCAATACTTGAGCCTAACGGTTTATTTTAAGAATATTAATGAAGAAATAGGGACTTAAGATGCCATTTTGGTTTGATTATGCGCAATTCAACAAGCACCCGAGCATGTCACTGAGACTTATGTTGAGGCGACGGTATACTGCATATGATAGTAAAATATGCACACCATTAGAGGATCAACAATAAATATTGGTACCAGCATCCAAACAGAAAACAACAGGCCCCCAATTATTTATTAATGCGTCATTAGTAATTAGACAATTAACAGTAATTCTTTAGTTCCTAATTTCTTTATATAAATATTTTCGTTCTATAACTAGGTATTTAACCGTTTAATGAACCACGTAGGCTAAACACTACTGGAAAATAAATTCATTCTTTTTACCAGAATATCGCTTTAAAACCAATGAATCTCTTAATTCAACAATGAAAGTGAGTGAATGAAGTGCGAGTTACGAGCGACTGAGAGGTGATCAATCTCTTCAAAAGACTCATAATATTAAATTTGTGCTTCGTTGTGGAACCACACATACTCAGCGGTTCATATAACATTTTTATTTAGCTACTACCGCAGTGTGTAATAAAGCCTCTTTCGCGGAGGACTTTACAAACATTCAACCAACAGACACATACAACACTCGGACGAGAAAGAACAATCTGTGCTTCAATAGGAATATTTTATCCAGGATAGAACCAGCAACACTCGAACTAGTGCAAAACGTCGAGATGGCTTACAGAATAACGAATTCTTTGTCGTCTTTTCTATGGTGACTGTGGCAAACTGGTATCAAATACATTTCAATCCCGTTTTGTTCACTCGAAGCCCAGATTAGGCCCGATATAGATCGTCCCAATTACAATTTGTTGCTCCTCTCTACAGTGAGCTGGGGTATTTTTGTACCCAATAAATCCATTACAAATTTGGCTCGAGTTTGACAATCGATTTTATCCAGTGAAGTTACATGCAGGGTTTCAGGTGAATCGTCAGCGTGTAATCGTTTGTGTTTTAATACTTCTTATGTATGGTTCGGGTTTAAAATGAAAATGATGAGCGATGTTCGAGTGATGAGCTTACGCTTCAAGTTAATAATATTTGTCCATAAATTTAGCATTCCATATTGGTTGGTGAGTTCTTGTATCAGTCAGTTAAGACGTAGCCCGAAAAATTCATTTGAGATTGATTTTTGTCTGCATATTCCATCTCATATTTTTATTTTTATTGTTAGGTATAGTCAAATAAGTCACATGGTTAATAATATTAACCTTAAGGCAACCCAGGCGATTCAAATAACACACTCTATCGTTTTCCTTTTTGCATAGAACAGGATGGCACCACATAGGCTAACTGTTTCGTTTGATATAATGTTGTGTTCAGAACCCAACGGCCATTTAAGGTCACCACGAGTTTCAATTTCTTCAAAATAGCATTGGATTTGTGCTAACTCATTCATATTACTTTCTAAATTAATGTACTCGTATCTGTTAAATTACCTACCCATTACAAACGATGTAATTTACATTTTGCTTGAATATTGTCCTAGAATAATAGCTATGTAAAGTGTCCTCAATTTTAAGGTACAGGTTATTGAACTTCATAATACAATTTCCACAAACAAAATGTAGCCACCATTTCATAAACAAAGTATTATGGTTGAAATAGCTTTAAAAATATTTGAGTTAGTAAGTGGCCTTTGCCTTTCAATAAGACGGAAAATCAGATAATTTATAAATACATAGTTTGGCATTTTGAAGTTAAATAAATAAAAATATTTAATTGATATAGAAAACCTTTTTTTTAATTATTTTTTATAGCCTGTATCCCTGAAGGGGTAGGCAGAGGTGTAA
This sequence comes from Euclidia mi, assembly GCA_944739405.2. Taxonomy (NCBI): domain Eukaryota; kingdom Metazoa; phylum Arthropoda; class Insecta; order Lepidoptera; family Erebidae; genus Euclidia; species Euclidia mi. The sequence goes on from OX123190.2 coordinate 52,884,095, forward strand.
TATTACACCCAAATTTCACCATGAATTTGTTTAGGTCCCACGTAATAGGGGGCGAGCCTATTGCCGCAGACCTTTTTATAGTATCTAATTACTTAACAAATTTGGTTTAGTACAGATTTGATAGTAAAAGATGAATAGAATAAAATTAACGTCTCATGTCTTGCTACACTTTAGATATATAGACCAAAAAATACATTAAAATGCACATTCAGTTATATTTATTTCGAATAAAAGTTAAACTGCAACATTTTTAACACGTATTAAGTATCAAATATTTTACTTTAGGATATTACACACGCATTTTAGGATAGGCTTGCCAGATTATCTTCGCCTACAATATCTACAACAGTTATTTTGCAAATATGTTCAAAAACAAGACAGCCATATTTAAAAGGCAACAGAGGAAGAGAGCTTCAACAAGTTGCACAAAAAAAAAGAATAGTAACCCTCTATTAAACAGTAACTCTTTAGAGCTAAAAAAATTACATTAAAAGCTTTCAATTCAAACACCTAAATACTGCTTCAGAAATGTACAGTTAAAATTTGTATTTATTTCTTTATTTTTATTTCTTCACCCAACCCTGTGCTATTTACATTTCAAAAGTAAATAACGTCCACAGTTGTTTGTCAGATTGCTTCCGGCTCTTTCGAGTTACTTGCCTCGAATAAGGAATCACATTATTTAATCATTTGCAGAAAAGTTCACTGTAAAAATACTTTGCAGTTGAGCTGAAATGTTGTTTGCATATTTTTATTATTGCTGAATCGATGCCTATTGGCAATAAAAATAAAATATGAAGTTCCGGTACTGTCTATTATAGTTTTATTTTATCCTATGTATTCTTCCTACTTATCGTCAGATTATTTTAATTCATACTTTTGAGTATTAAGTCTTACCTTTTGAATTGTCTATGAACAAAATAAAGGGAAATAAAATTAGGTTTAGGGAGGCTTTGATCTCTGTTTTTTCTTTAATTAATTAAGTTGTAAAGAAAACAGTACTCTTTCTAAATTCCAAGCAAAAACTTGCTTAATTTTCAATTCCAGTTGTATAAAAAGAAATCATTGATTTATAAAATAACGAAATACATAAACGCTAACCGAAGTGTTAAACATACTAGTATACTCATTACCCATTTTAAACCCATTACGTTCCATCGTTTACGTTCTAAATTAACGCTTGAGACCTTTTGCTATACCGATCCTTGTATGTCAACGGCACCCAACAAATTACTTTAGACGTCCCTAGTCCTAAAATTAATCGGATTTCTGTCCCTAATCACACGACATCGAGTGGTTTACATCAAACAAGCCGACATGTGTATAACTTTTGATTGCCATAATTTTATTAGATTTGAATTAGTCGTAATTATTTTAATGTCATTACAAGATTGTTATTTACTCAGATTGGCACTCACACTTATTATAATTAAGATTTTATATAGGCTAATTGTCAAAATTGATATTATATGTATATAGGCTTTGATATAGGCTACATGTTACAGGTAACCTGTTAAAAATCTGGATAATATTTTAAAGTAGTGTTCTCAAATCTTAATTTAAAATCTTAATATCAAACCTGCGGTAAAGGCTAGGGGTGGTTTCAGGTTAGCGTATTCTTCTGCACGTATACGGTCGTTTCAGCATACGCGCTTACACGCGCTACAAAAAAACATACTCGCGTAAACGGGCATATTTCAGCGCGTTCGCTCGAAACGGTAGTAATATCGTCTCGCGGCTCGCGCTGATACGAGCGCGTCAACACTCGTAGGAGTTACGCGTGTGCTAAAAGGCGCGCCTATATGTGCCTACATGTGCTTCCAAAAACGAGCTTATATGCGCGTATAACCCGCTAGTCTGAAAGCGCTCTACGTGGACACCACTCCCAATACATACAACTATGAGTGATTGAAGGACTTGTGTACAATTACGACACTCTCATCAAATTACTCGCAGAATTGATTGCCGATGAAGTGTCATGTTCTCAAGCGGAGACCGCGGACCTTCCGGTTTACCTCAGGCCTGGAGTGTCGACTAGACTAAAATAGCAGGCTCTCTCTTTCATAAAACGTAATAAGAGCTGAACTCTTAGTACGTTTTATGGAAGAGAGAGCCTCTTTCAACAGCATAATTGTCAATCCACTAGATTATCCCGCGGTTACACTCGGGTTATTTAGAACTACTGCTTCGCACACATACGTCATACCGTGCCTATATAGCCCATAGTCTTCCTCGATAGATGAAAACAGAAAATTACATAATATAATCACAAAATAGTTATTCAAATGAACCCAGTTGTCATAGTTAACGCGTTCAACCAACCAAATTAACAAACAAACTCTTCAGCTTTATAACATTAGTAAAGATAATAAAGAGTGCTTGAATAATCTGAATATCAGACTGTTTTATACAGTCACTAGGTACTATAGTATGGTCACTGCTACGTATGAGAAAACGAATGCGTTTATCGCTCTTTACAGTAGCCTTTATGACGCTAATAATTCTTGTAAAAGTCAATTATGTGAACGGTTGTGAATATTTACTTCAATAAAGTTATGCAAAATAGGCAATAAGCTTTATTTTCATATTTTACATGATGGCATTAAAATATTGTATGACATTTTGAGATTACCATATTTGAATGAGTTAGTGGTTAACCTTAGATCGTCTGATTCTAATGTGATTTATTTGTTTATAAATCAACAGTTGTAATAATAAAGCAAGTTTTAGAAGATCAATTTAGAGTGAACGCTCGTTTAAGCAAGGTCACATAAAAATCATTTCACGACACTACGTAAGTTACATAGTACTTCAAGCCTCGTGCTAGATCGTAGTATAACTTAGAGTATTTGTTAATAACACTATTACATATATTTATGCAGGTGTCAGTTAATATGGACTACCCATATTTTTAACTCCCCGTGCAAAAAGATAGGTGTATTTTGACGTGTGTATAATATGTCCCACTGCTAGGCACGCTCCTCCTTTTACCAGTGAGAAGGTAAGGTTATAGTCAAACACAGACGTCACATTTATAACGAAAACTTTATAGACATATCTCGTAAATGTATGCAGGTTTCCTCAATATTTTCCTTGCCGTTTAGCAAACAATAATTAGGAATTTAATAAGAACTTAACTTCAAAATGTCAACAGTCATTGTTCATTCACAACTATAGATTTGAACCCGAGATCCTCTGCGTGGTAGTCTGTTGGTATCCTCACTAGGTTATTGCTGCATCCCTCCTAAAAGTAAAATAAAATAATGAAAAGTTGAAAAACACCTTTATTCAAATTTATAAATACACGCTATACTGCATTATTCCATGCATAACTCATGCAGACAGTGCTAATGGACCAAACAAAGTTGAGAACCACTCACAAATCTATTTTAGCAAAACATTTTAGGCAGCGAAATTAGTATACCAGACTTATTTATCTAAATGCCGTAGTAGATGCGACTGGTATCCCGTAATAACCGAAACCGAAACTCTTTGTTTTGATCCAAACTCTTTGTTTTTTATCCAATATTATAAAGCAGATTTAAAAAGGGGTAAATATGGCTTTACCGTTTTTCTTTAAAAACATGCTAGCGAAATCTTGTAGCGCTGGCGACATAGAAAGATATTAAATACATAGTTATCATCATATATGTAAAATTGCTTTTCCTGTTTGATATATCGTCACGGAGCCAAAACTACTAAAGCTAAAAATAATATTTGGAAACTAAGGAAGCATGAAACTAAGTGCTGATTTTTTATATTGCATTTCTGCAAATTAGACGGCATAAAATAAAATTTAACCAATAAAAATATATTTTGACAACATTTTAGAAATCTTCAGTGTGTCGACAAGGGTAGCATACCTTGTGATCAGACTCACCAAGAGATATACTCTCAAGGTTATCCAAGTGTATGCACCGACTTCGGCATACTCGGATGATGAAGTAGAAGAAATGTACGAAGTTATTTCCAGGGCCTTACACAACACCCAAAAGGCCCACTTTAATGTTGTCATGGGGGACTTCAACGCCAAAGTGGGAGTATATACTTGCGGCGAATCGGTAGTAGGACCACACGGATTTGGTAGGAGAAATCATAGGGGGCAGATGCTCGTCAACTTCTTAAAGAAGGAGGGGCTGTTCTTAATGAACTCATTCTTTAAGAAGCAGCCTCAAATAAAATCTGACGTGGCGAAGCCCGGACACTATGACAAAAAATGAGATAGACTTCATTGTGGCGGACAAAAGGCGAATATTTAGGGATGTCTCCGTGATCACTAGGTTGAACACCGGAAGTGATCACCGACTTGTTCGAGGTACTCTGAATATCGATTATAAGCTTGAACGCGTTCGCCTTATGAAGTCTACGCTCCAGCCAAAAATCAAAATCAAAATCAAAATCATTTATTCATCTAGGCCACTAAGTGACGCTTATGAACGTCAAAATTTAAGTTAATTACTTAATGATTCTACATTTACATTTACTGCCACGTTCGCAATGCAATAGGTAGAACCACGAGAAAGAACGGGCAATAAAACTCATGGCCACTCTTTTCAAACAAATATAATGGTGGTACATTTTATTTTTGTAAGGAGCTGCAACTGTTTCACATTGTAAACATCTACTAGTAAAATTTTTAGTAGCTATTGATATCATACTCAAGCAGTAAATGATGTTCATATGGTAAGCCTCCCAAAGTAAATATGGTGAAACAGGAGCATCCACTTACGTCTTTTTAATGTAGGCAACTCGCGAACATGGTCAGAACTATGGTAGAAGTGAATGAAGCAGAAAGTAACGGTATTATGAAACCAAAGCAATCGACAACCTATTAGTTAGCCCATGACCACGAGTTACCCACATTTTACAAATCCGCAAAGTTATAATGAAAGTGTGGAACATGAATGCAAAATATAGTATGAAATGAGAATATCGTAATTAACTACACTATAAAATAAAACTACTAATTATTGACCTAGTCAAAAGCGAAGAACTACTTCCAAGCGCTCCTGTCATCAAAATAATCCTTCAAACTGTAATATGCCTTATTTATAAGATTCTTTTTAACTTCTGCCTGAAACGAACTTAATGGCAAGTCTAAAATATAAGTTGGTAATTTATTGTATATGCGAATACTGAGCCCAATAAAAGAGCTATGCGTTTTGTGCAAACGAAAATACGGAACACATAATTTATGTCTATTTCTAGTATTGATATTGTGTCTGTCACTATTCATTTTATAAGAATTTATGTTTAGTCTTACATGCATAACACTGGCATAAATATATTGTGACGCTACAGTAAGAATACCAATAGTTTTAAATTTTTCTTTGAGTGAGACTCTTGTCTTTAACTGGTAAATGGCCCTAACTGCCCGTTTCTGCAATATAAAAATATTTTGGATATCAGCAGCTCTACCCCATAACAATATGCCATATGACATAACACTATGAAAATAACTAAAATAAACCAATCTAGCCGTATCGACATCGGTCAACCTACGAACCTTCTTAACGGCATAAGCAGCTGAGCAAATTTCCTCCAATCCGTGGTTGGATCTGAAACATTCCAGCTAAAACTGGAAAACCGGTTCGCTGCCTTGGAAACCGCAATAGACGCTGATACGGACCAGGAACTCGTTAAAGTGGTGGAAATCCTTCGGGATGAGGGGACGAAACTCTTTAAGACGCAGCACACCGGCAGGAGATCTCAACTTTCGCGAGAATCTCTGCAGCTAATAGAGACGCGACGAAAAAACCCGGCAGGCACTTCGTCAGATCTAAATAAAAAGATCTTCAATACACACTCTATACAAGATGCGATCGAGCGAAATCGGGGGTCGAAAGTTTTTACTCAGCATCTAGGTCGAAGTCATCTGACGAAGCTGACCACGTCAGATGAGAAAGTCGCCACTTCTAGGCCGGAGATTCTTGCGGAGGTTCAGAGCTTCTACGGCAACCTCTACACCTCGAAAGCGTCCTGTCCCCAACCCGACTCCGAGGATCCAAGAGCCACTTTAACCCGCCACTTCACGGAAGAGTTGCCAGACGTCAGCCAAGAAGAAATCGTGGTGGCCCTGAGGCAGCTTAAAAATGGAAAACCCCCGGGGAAGATGGAATTACGACGGAGCTGCTAAAGACAGGTGGAAAACCTATATTGGTGCAGCTCCAACGCATATTTAATTCTGTCCTGTTCTCGAGGAGAACTCCAAGGGCGTGGAGCAAGAGCATAGTCGTTTTGTTCTTCAAAAAGGGAGACAAAACTCTTTTGTAGAACTATCGACCGATCTCGCTCTTGAGTCACGTCTATAAGCTATTTTCCAGGGTCATCACGAACCGTCTCGCGCGTAGACGTTGTTTCAGCCGCCCGAACAGGCCGGTTTTCGAGGAGGATATGGCACCATAGACCACATCCACACAGTGCGGCAGATTATATAGAAGACAGACGAGTATAATCAGCCCCTGTGCTTAGCGTTTGTGGACTATGAGAAGGCCTTTGACTCCATCGAAACCTGGTCTGTTCTGGAGTCTTTACAACGGTGCCAAATCGATTGGCGGTACGTCCAAGTGCTGAGAGGTCTGTATGACGCCGCGACTATGACCGTCTAAGTACAGAACCAGCAGTCTGAACCTATCCACCTGCATCGAGGCGTGAGACAAGGGGATGTTATCTCCCCCAAATTGTTCACAAATGCAATGGAGGATATGTTCAAGACGCTGCACTGGAAAGGACGCGGTATTAACATAAACGGCGAGTACCTCTCACACTTAAGGTTTGCAGACGATATCGTTATCGTGGCTGAAACCGTGCAAGACTTGCAGTATATGCTGAGCAGCCTGGCTGATTCTTCTGCTCGCATCGGTCTCCGGATGAACTTGGATAAAACCAAGATAATGTTCAATGAACATGTCTCTCCGGAACCGATTATCCTAAATGGGGTCCCTCTCAAAGTTGTTCAGGAGTACGTCTACCTTGGGCAAACCTTACAGTTGGGTAGAAACAACTTCGAGAGGGAGGCTTCCAGAAAAATACAGCTCGGCTGGGCGGCATATAGGAAACTCCGTCGAGTCTTTTCGTCATCCCTACCGCAAAGCCTTAAGACAAAAGTCTTCAACGAGTGCGTCCTACCCGTTATGACTTACGGTGCCGAGACGTGGTCACTGACGGTGCGACTAGTCCACCAATTTAAGGTCGCTCAGCGTGCTATGGAGAGGGCTATGCTAGGAGTTTCTCTGAATGATCGAATTCGTAATGAAGTGATCCGACAGAGAACCAAGGTAATCGACATAGCTCAGAGAATTAGCACGTTGAAGTGGCAGTGGGCTGGTCACAACTGTCGCAGAACCGATAACCGATGGAGTAGTCGTGTTCTAGAGTGGAGACCGCTCCTTGGCAAACGTAGTGTAGGACGCCCTCCGGCTAGGTGGAGTGACGATATACGCAAAGCGGCTGGCAGCGGCTGGTCACGAAGAGCCGAAAATCGGGCTCAGTGGCGTGCCATTGGAGAGGCCTATATCCAGCAGTGGACTGCGGCAGGCTGATGATGATGATGATTTAAACAAGCACAACGCATCGACATCTTCTTACAAGTAGTATCAGAAGTATCTGGACTTGCTTAAGCCACTTTGTTTGCTTGCAATCGGCAAATGCGCACTGTTAAGCGTTAAGACATAGGGAATTAAACAAATATAAAGTTTCTTTAAGTTCCATTCGCAATAATTTTCTTACTTCTCATTAGTAAATCTTACTAGTCAGAAAATGAATAGTTTAAATATTTATCCACAAATATGTTCATTAGCTGTGCAATCAACCACAGAAGGTCCACAGATGACAGTCGTGTTGCTTACAACTAGAGACTCACGTCTTGTATTAAAGTCCACCAGATGTATGAGCTGAGTGATGTGTCAGGCATTTGTACATAAAAGGATATAAGAGGCATAGGCTCCTCCTACATAATTTGCTTCACAATATCATATCTATAGTGAGTCAATGGGAAAATTTGGCCTACTATACCACGCTGACCAGACTGGTTGTTATTGGGTTTGATGTCCAATTTTCCCCTTTCTGCCTAACGGTATTATTTATTGGCTTTGTGTATTTTCCTTCTATGGCACCTACGGTTTGAATTGCGGTAGTGACATTTTGTATTTTTATCCGTCACAACACAAGATTCGTGAATTGTCATCTTTGCACACAGCTAAGCATCAGTCGAAATGGGCGAGGCTAGGAATGAAAACGATTCAAATCGTGGTATAATAACTCTTTACGTAAAGCTTAGCTTCGTTCAACTCGCAGATGTCTTGTTAAGTAGTGTTACCTCAACACGACCCAGATGCACTATCACACATCCACTGTTTGGATGGTCTCCCAACAGTCGTTAGACAAAAAATTTGGAAAGCAAACTTTAACGTAGGTAGTTTGTGAGCGTAGGTCAATCTGAAAGTTTGGTTGTTAAAACAAATATTGAACTTCACAGCGAAACTGGCTTCTAAATGACTTGTTACATGGTTTTGATTGCGTTTGGTATGCCCATATACATATCGATAACCGAATTTGAACTGGTAAGTAAAGTTTAATATTCTGTTAACAATCTCTGCTTGTTTATAGTAATATCTTGAGGCTACCCATGGCAAATGTACACATTATAGACAAATTTTACTAAGACAATGAATAAGCCCTCATTATCACACAAAAATAGAATTATACAGGGTTGCAATTGAAAAACCAACAAGACGACAATGAGTGTATAACCCATGCCAAAAGGACGGGGCAAATAGGTAGGATATTTAGCTGCAATCTTTCATATGATTACGCGATTGAGACTCGTTGCTTAAATACATTTATTATGTTAAATTACACGGCAATAACAAATGGCTCGGTGTATATGTAATACTTAGTACAATATCTATTGAATGTTACAATACAATATCTATATCAGTACTTACAGGCTGTAAGTACTGCTATAGATATTGTATTACCTTGGGTATGTTGGATCTAGAATCAGGTATGGCGTTATGTTCTAGGGCTACTCTACAGACAGCGAACTTATGTTTAAGGCACAGAAAAGATGCGTGCGATCTATTTGTAACCTACAGCAAACGGATAGCTGTCGCCCACACTTTAAAGAACTCAATATACTTACAATACCTTCCTTATATATGTATGAAGTTATACATTTTGTAAGAAATAATTCACATATGTTTACAAATTACAGTAGTAAACTACATAAGAACAAAATCTGTTGTCCCTTCCACAAAACTGCACTATTTACTAAAAGTATATTTTGTTTGGGGCCAAGAGTCTACAACCATTTACTTAAAAGTATTCTAGGATTAAGATGTAATAAATTATTTTATTGCGAATTTAAAAAGATAATGTTATAAAAAGCCTACTACAATGTAAATGAATTTCTGCAAGACACTTTGTAAAATGATTTATAAATTGTATATTGTTTTATTTGAATTTCTATGTAATTTATTATATTATTTATTGTTTGACATATTTTTAAACCTTGGACATTATATATAATTTGAAACAAAAAGGATGTTTTGCAAGTTTGATAATGTTGACATGTATTTAAACTATGATAATCAGCAATTTATGAATTGTCGTCAAATATGTCCTCTCAATAGGGTTTTACTTTATATTGCATGCTGTAACGCAGAATGTGGTGACACTATTATATTATTGTAACAACATTGTATTTACCCATGTTCGCAATATAATATCTGTATATATAAAATCCTTGCGTTACTGACTGACTGACAGACAAGCTACAGCCGAAACTACTCGGCGCAAGAAGCTGAAATTTAGCATGTATGTTCCTTGGGGACCGTAGGTGTGCACTAAGACGAGATTTCCCGAAATTCCCACGGGATCGGGCAAAACGGGAAAATTCGAAAATATGTGCGTGCGAAGCCGCTGGCGTCGACTAGTATAATATAATATTTTACCACCTTCACACAACACCATCTAGTCCCAAACTAAGCAGAAGCTTGTACTATGGGTACTAGACAATGGAAAAACATACATATATACTTTTTTGTAATTACATACATATTATACATAGAAACACCCAGACCAAGACAAACATCCATGTTCACGCACACAAATGTTTGACTTGAGCGGGAATCGAACCCGCGACCTTCGGCGTGGTTAGTCGCTTACACTCCCGCTGCGCCAACCGGTCGTCAATAAATGATTTAAATGAATTAATGTTCCTCAAAATGACTCAGCACTTTTGCCCCTTAGATATAGTAATCATACTCAACGACCTTTGTTTGATGACTCGATTAACCCCAAAGGTACCACATATGCCGCAATTTGACCAATTTCAATTAAAAGTACACGTTTCCCACAGACCCTGGTGCATTATAACCGTCCGATATGCGGTTTTTTATGTTGGTAACATTGCGGTGGCCGAAAGGAGTGGTGAATTGCATGCATGGGAATGCGAAAGAGGTGTGTTTGTTTATTGAATAATTCAGGCACGTGGCAGAATTTAGTTTTGGTGTATTTATGAATTGAATACCTAGTTATGTAAAATGTATTTGAAACCTTTTTAGATAAGTCTATAAGAGATAAAATCTTTTTTTTAACTGATTCTGATGAAGACTATTTCATTATCAGCGACCATATTTAAGTAAAGGCGATAGTAGCCGATTGCAAGGAATAATGTAATCGGTGTTCTATATTTACTCCCCGCAGAGTACTTAATAATTTTTGTACGATCTATAAATATATCTTCTAACTTTGAGTGTCCATGCATTAGTTGTAATGGATTTAATGCTAGTGCGGGAGTTGGCGTTTTTAAAATAAAACTTGAAGTTAATTTCTAGCTTTCTAACTTAGGTTTATTTAAAAGGAGACCGTAGCTAGATGGTAAACTTTTCAAGGAATAAACAGTATTCATAATAAACCTATTGACATAATGGTGCTATATAAATTTTAAAAGGCACCTGTTTATGCTGGACCCGAAGAACCAAACCTTGATTAGTAGTAGCAGCAGACTGAAGATGATGACGATGCTGACCTAAAAAGCTTTCTACTTTCATTTTAAGTCATCATCCTCTTAGCGTTATCCCAGTTTCAATCTGGGGTCCGCTTTCTAGTCTAACCGGATTTGGCTGAATATTAGCTTTTCCACGGAGCGACTGGCTGTCTGCCCTCCGCAACCCGAAGGGATAGCGATATTCCATGGTTTAGACTAGTGTCAGTTTATTTAGAAGGTACTGACGCCCTGTAACGACTGTCAAAGATCTTCATGACAACCGGGACCGACGGCTTAACGTGCTCTCCGAGGCACGGGACAAGCGATAATTAGGTAACAATTCAATACGCACATAACTCCGAAAAGTCATTGGTGCGCGCCATGGGTTCGAACCCGATACCCTCTGCATGGCAGTCTGTTGGTATATCCACTCGGCTATCGCTTTCATTTTAAGTAATTTCATTTATATTCGGGCTTGAAATTGATCTTCCGTTCATACAGCAAACAATTAATCACTAGCTTCAAACAGCGCTGCAGATTATCAGACATCCCACACGTTCGCAATAAAATATGAGCCGAACAATCTTGTACAAACCGCTTCAGTTAACGTTACCTGTCACGGGAACATTTGCTACCGTCGTCAACGCTTTGTATGAGCTCTCGTATGTAAGCTGCGCGCATTATCCATCCGCAGAGTTTGAGGCAATCACTCAAAATCAAGGCTTTGCTAAGCGGTCTATACCAAAGCAATGTTGTAGAGACGGCTTATAGCTACAATAGTATGAATATTAAGCTATGAGTATGCTATTACGCGTAAACGGAAGCATGAATTTCTAATCATTATTAGAAAAATGTTCTTACAGTTTATTTAATTTGGGTTTCTTGGTGGTTTTCCATATACCTAAAACTGTACCTATGCATAAACGTAGAGTCATACTAATACTACTAGCATAGTACTACTTATTTAATCTTTGACACTGCGTAATACGACGAACTGACTACATACGAGCTATTCCACACATAAGCAAGAATATTAAAGTGCATGCGGCTATTTCCATTTTCAATTCAATTCAATTACTTGAAGCAATTTAATTAAATAGATAATATAGCAATTTAAATAAAGAGTCGTACTTCACCAGGGTTTTGCGATCGTCAGCAAACAAGTTTTCAATAGTAAACTGTAACCTGACTGAAAGTGGACGTTAAAAAGTTGATTTACTTAATCCAAATAATCGTACGAGTTTGGCATCATTTTATGTTACCTATTGCTATGAAAATATCAGAAGTTATATTCGTGCATTGTCGATTAAACATTACGCTTTCATTAGACATAACAAAAGTACCATCCTTAAGATTTTTTATCAAGAATTTTTGAGTTGCTTCAAACGCTTCTTATATTATTTCACCTGTACATTTGTTTTGAAACATCTACGTATCCCTACGTATTATCCTGAATAGACTATTTGACGTCTATTTTGAGGCGAACTAGAAACATCCTTTAATTCATTTATTTGTGGATAATTTATCTAATCTAACAGGAAAATAATTATGTTGTACACATCGATTCAAGGAAGTAAGTACAAGAAAACTGATTTGAGGGAACAGAGACCTTGTAAATCTAATCAACCAGTTTCTTTTAGACTTAATTACTGTTTGACCAACATAACCAGAGTTGTAAAACTAGTGTAGGGACGGTAGTTACTTTTATTAGACTTTTCAGTTTTCGTTACGACGTAGTTGAGAACACTTTTGGTGACTTTCTATCCTTGTTTCTAGTATAGGAGGGATGAAGTCACATAGATATACTTACTTCTGCGGTAATACCTTTTAACTTGTTTTTATGTAGCCAAGTCAGTAAACAAGTTACTCTAAAGTTCGCCGGATACCAATGGGTATCTTGCAATTGTAAAACTTGTATCGATGATTGCAATACCTGGTGTACCAAAATGTTTGTGATTTGCATAAAACACGCATGCGTTGTCAACTCCTTAAGGAAACTCCCACGGCGGTGCTCATTAGTCCTTCGGTGATAGCACTGTCTCTTTTGTCACTTTTCATTGTGAAAACAATTTCAGCTTGGTTGGTTGTGATGCTCCGTCTTTTCAAATTTAAGCATTTTCCAATATTGTACTACAATCACAAATTTTCGTTACATAAATATAAAATCATTACTAGCGATAAAACAGAATAGACAAATATCGGTACTTATTACCTATATTACTCCATAAATATGAAGTCTTTCACATTCATAATGAAGTTAGGTACTTAGTCAGCCTGTCTTGAGGCTACCAATAAAAATTGTGAGGGAATACACCCCATACTAGCGTACATTATTAATGATAAAGAAACGCGTTAAAAATTATTGTGAATGACGGGTGCTTTAATAAATGATCATCCACGGTAGACTTATAAATAGTAGCTAGCTGTCGTGGCTGCTTCATCGATTTAAAACGGTAGAACACACTCGTAAATGACACAGCACTTTTCGACCAGTTCATTTCATGACTATAATGTGTATAATTTACTATTTGCCGTGACATTGAGTTTCACCGGCCAGTTGTTTCAATACTACATATCTATTCAATACCTATATATGTATAAGTATATCGGTTTCTACAGAAAGTTTATTTCTATGGATTGTTGGTTTTGGCAAAAACTACTAATTATATAATTTTTCTTTGCTTTTCGTTCTCTGTTCTAGAGGCAAAGCGGCATACACTAACGGCAAATAAATATGTGCTCAAACCTACAATCATGAACAAACGATAAAATACGATGCTTGCAAATTTTAACATTGTATCAAAACCTTAATTCGATATAATAATCTTAGGAAATGTAATGTATAAATATCATACGCTCATCTGAATCCAACCCAGGTAGAGGCCGGTAGAGAGGACTGATAAAGATACACATATATTTATGAATTTGAATATATTAGATGTATAAAAAGACAGAACAAATAATTATTGTAGTCATCACAAAAGATTTGTTCACATCGAACCCACAGCCTCTAGCGCAGCAATTAGGGTCATTAACCACCAGACCAACAGTCCATTCCCAGTAAGAGATTTCTACTTTAAAACATCACTGCTTAAAGTTCTACATAATTGAAATAAAGAAAAATAAAATCTCAAGTAACTTGAAACAAGAACCGCAGCCGAGTTAATAAAGTCATATTTTCTATTTAATTTTAAAGCTAAGTAGTAGTTGTAAGTGACTTACGTTTTGAGAGTTAAGAACGTTAGAGCTAAGACCGTCTCTAATTAACTTTGAGTTCATCGCGTGGCTGCTTGTGCTTACGATGCGACTGTGTATTACTTTTTGCTTATACTTGCAGAAAAGTATGGAGTTTTTAAGTAGACAGTCTCGCTTTAAGTTGGTAGATATTTTTTTGTCGTACGGTTTTGGTTTAAATGGTAACTGTCGCACTAAATATACATATAATTATGTATCTTATAGTGCACAATCTTCACGGTTACTTTTTATGTATTTATAAGAATCAACTCATTAAAATACCATTAATAAGCACACAAGTGACAAATGACACCTATGGTGGGTACTCAAATATTTGTCTATCTATAACTTCTTCTTTAATTTCATACCTACTTAATATGTTCTATTTTGGAACACAATGGTTCCATTATGATATATGATTCTAACCAAACATCGAGAATCAGTTTTGCCTCCTAAAAATATTTATTTTTAAAATATTAGTATACTGATTTGAATACGGGTATTCCTTATGTCCTGCAATATTCGTTCTATTAGTATATTACTTTTTATATGAAATATACAGGTGGAAGACGCTCATACAAACTCAATTTCCATCAGAATATCTAATAAAACGTTTTTTCCTACTGCAAGTAATAGAGGTAAAAGTTATGAAATATTCACGCTAGATAGATATTCGTGCCACACGTGACCCAAAAGTTAGGCGTATCTTTCTTCCTCATGTTGATGTTACTTGGAAATCAGCCAAAACCACAAAGAAAATACATATGTCAAAGGAACACTTAGTATATGCACTTTGGAAAATGTATCATATTTCTAAGCATGACATAAAAAGTTATCGCGAAATATTGCTAATGTTCAAGTTATTGAATACTACTTTTATCGCGAAATTCTTTGCAAATATTCAAGACAGTATTTCTTAGAACTGAAAAATTTTGAAGAGAGATTACTGTTAATTTGAGTTCTACGAAAATGCTGATCGGGATTTGAGAAATTCTAACAATAGGAATCCTTTTTTTATCTCATCTTGAATCAAAATCCATTTGACATAAATATAAATACCCATCTGAACAATGTAATAAACAAAGACTCACTTTGATAAAACAGTTAACAACCAAACACATGACAACATTCTATAGATACTTCACAAAAACATCGTCATAAAGCAAACACCTATTACACGAAAAAAGCGCCATCAACAACAACTGCAGCATTTAATCCAAAAAATAAATGGCTTGGCGCTTGAAATTTCCTTTCGACATCAAACTATGGAGTGGCTAACACAAATAACATCAAGATAGCGATCGGACGGCAAACATTCGTACGAATGAAAAGTAGAACGTTTTGAACAGAGTTCTTGTTTACATTCGTTCGGAATCACAGTCGTACCATTAAAATCAAAGGTCAGGTGCAAATAATGCATGGCTAGCATTTTGTAGGTAATGGTGATAATACCACTGCATTGCATTTTATTTTATCCGCAATTGAATTAACTCGTGCTTTTCTACAGTTTTCTATCTAGTTTTCTATATATTTCTGGATGTGTTTTCTACTGGATAGTGGCTTCAGTGATTATTTTGACTGCATTAATGGCTTTGCAGTGCGATTCATTTGGAACTGCGCACAACTTTGCAGCTTATAATTCTACCGAATTCTGTTTCGTTTTGGTTTAGGTGGTATAGTGGTCTAAATGATCGCCTCACTGGTACTCGCTGAGTGTTGTAGGATCCATGCATAGACTCATACTTTGTATAATTCACAAACTATTGATCTGTTTGAGTGTTTCAAAGTGAGTCCACATTAGCAATATGTTTTAGAAAATATATAATTTTACATGCATACACACATGTACTTGAAATAAAAAATGGCTATAAAAATTATCAAACTCATAACCAACGGTCATTTTATGTGAATGCAAAGCCAAAGTCCAGAGACATAGTTACAATAAAGAAATATGTTTCAAATAAGAGGCATACCAAAAAGAGCATAACTGCCAGCATCAACAGGTAACTACATAACGAAGGAACACTTATTGAAAGTTTCAACTGATCTCAAATTTGTCCAGAAACCCCGGTTACATCTGAAACTTCATAACAAAGTTGTGCCAACTAACTTACGGGCTCGGAAAAACGTGAATGAGTATTTTTCTACTTAAATCTCGTTTTAATTAACAAACTCAGAAAGTATTTACAATGGCAACGATATAAAGCTATTCTTGGCATTTTTAATGACGTAGAAAATGAAATTGTTGGGAGCAATAACTACGTAGTGTAAAAGTATTTTTTGTGCATAATTATTCTTCAAGTACTTTATTATGCGGTTTAGTTCTGGTATAGATGATTTATGAAAACTTTGCAAGCATTGAAGTGAAAGTGACGGGTATCTCTATAGTACGAATTATGCCTACGCCTTCGAACAAAGTTGAACATCAGTTAGACTTTGTTCGAAAGTTCTTTGGTTTTACCAGTTACTCTTGTGAGACGTAGTCAGCATGTAGCAATTTCTCAAAAAACCTAACAGGTACCTCTATATAAAAGAAAATCAAACCAAGATATTTTAAGAAAATATACCAAACATGATTTTCTTACTTATTTGATGTCTATATCTTTTTTTAATGTCATGCTTGAGAAGATTAAGAGCTGCCGCTGACATTCATATGTTTGCACTCAACCCTTCAAAGTAGCATATAAGAGTCTTTCATCGACTACAGTCAACACAATGTCGTCGGAAATAGGTGCAGTTTGAGTTATTATCCATCTGAAAATTATTTCAGTTTCAATATTGCAAAATGCTCAGAGGCCCAAAATATGGTGATGACGCCGCAGTAACTCCAGCGTAGTGTAACCTTTTTCTTTCTTTTATAAAATTACTTTCGTCTAACGACTACAGAGCAAAAATAATTAAACTAACGACCTGCAGTGATAGTGGCCGTCTAGCGTGATAAACGTAATAAATGGTACGTAGTTTAAGGGCTTCCACTATTAACTCACAATGGTAAGTTTGTAAATTGATTTAACTTTTATAAGACTAACAAATAAGCTACAAAACTTTCGAGATGCATGTCATTGCACTATTATCCAATCGATTTCTCAGTCGTAATGACTCTTCATAACATTTTTTTTTTAATATTTAAATTTTAATTTGTATTTTATATTTTGATTTATTATGTTCAAATGTGTGTATTGGCAATTTTGTAATTATTTAATTTGAGGTATTACTTAGTTCTATTATTATTATATGACCTGAAATAAATTTATTTTATTTTATTTTTATTTATAACCACACCTAGTAGATTAGGTACATAAAAAAAATAAACAAACACAAAACCTACAACATAACGTACCATATATGAACACTAATTTCCGTCACGTATAAGTTAATTTGACATAGTTCGTACGTAACGCGTGACGTGTTAGTTCAATCATAAACCCATTTGGTTACACGTGTTACCCCAATCGTACATTTAACACCCACTGTGTATACAGAACAATCTGCAGCCGAGTTTAGAAACGCCTTTGCATTACAAATAGAACTATGTCGTCATTAGCTTCCGTATGTCGTAACAAATGACGAAATGATCACGAAATAATGAAACATCAAAGTGAGTAGCTTTCAGTTCTTATTTCGGGATAGTTTAGAAATTTTTATGTATTTGTTTCGTTTGTATTGGTATAGTTTATTGTTTGTTAGGAAATGTTATCGTTTAGTATTAAAAAGCCGAAGAAAGTACGAAAAGCAAAAGTACATCTGAAATCTCTTTCGACACAATTTTTCATTCAAGAATAATCTCGTATACAAGCTCTCTCAGTCTCACTCGGCAGACGATACGACCAGAGTACAATGCTACGAAATGTATCTATCATTTTCAATGCAATGTGCGCTTTGCAATAGGTCTCGGTATAGAGCACTATTTGTATTTTAAAACATTGAATATATGCTGAGTTGGGCCTATTATATTATTTGACTACATCAATCTTACATTAAACATGACCGATCGCAAACTGATTACGGAACCAACTGTCTACGGAAGTGAGTTCACATAAATACGCCCAAAGTACTTCATTGTGCTAACAGCTATCACAATCGTCAGAATCATGAATATTGATGCGTTCCCTGTAAGCGTTACATGAGGCCTCTAAAGTAGATATCCATCAATTGCCACGCCGCGATTGGACGTTCGACAAAAGCTCTATTGAATTTGCTATCAAACGATATTAGTACCGGTGTTACAGGCGTAGGTTATGAGTTTAGGTGAAATTAGGTGCCGCGGAGATTAATAGAATGTAGGACGTGATGTCATTAATGTTCGTAACTCGTTCAATGAATGGAGGAAGAGATTAGTTCATTTCTGCAGTAATGAGGACAGTGCAGTTTACTTTGCACGTACTTAGTCCATATAGTTTAAAGCATTGCCAAGGCAATATGGCAATTAAGCTATTCAGCCGTTTTCCAACTTTCTCGTTTAGCTTGGGAGCAATTTGGTGTTGGTTTTTAGTTTTGTAAAGAATACAATTTTGCTGCTTTTAGATTGGATGAAAAATTTTTTTTTATAATTTGTTGGCTCATTTTCAAGCTCATTCAATGTTATGAATGTTTCTAAGATAGACTCCAAGTAACTAAAATACCTAAGAAGAATTTTCTCCAGATTTTTATCACTTATGATGAGCGTTGTTAGGCTTAAATATAAGGTTTATTCTTTAGTAGTATTATTTGCACTGGTGGCACGGTTTCAGCCACTACGACCGCCTAGTCGATTATAAGTGCGCTGAGTGTTGTGGGTTCGTTCTTTGTCTGATTCACAAATTGATGTTTCGAGTTTGAGTGTTTTTTTTATGTCCGTTGACTGAATGATACCTACTGGTATTCAGCGGACAAATAAAGGGCGAAATCCACGCGATACAAGATTTGTTTCTCGTCGAGAGTTGACATTAAAAGTAATTGAGGAGAAATATGTAAACGATTCAAACGATTGTATGCAACTTTACTGTAATTTGAAAACTTGTTACTTTGGAACTGACGGCAGAACTGCAGCAAATTATGAAGTGAAATAAGACTGGAAATGTTACATTACAAATACAGAACACAAGGTAATTCAATATTCTTTGGGTGGTTTTATATTTGAAATTGAATATATATGTAGTTTCAACTGATTACATACCTATATTTCAGCGGAGATTCAATCTTAGAAATAATTTTATAAATCTTACTCTTATATTACTTACAAACCATTTCTTTGTACACATAAATGTACCCTTTATACAAAACCTTTTGGTATCATACAACTGTAATATTTTACACCAACATTTATTTTGTTCTTTTAACGTAGTTTGAATATAAAAAAAGCGTTATTACATATGACAACAAGTATATGTCAGGCAAATTTCGGCTTGTAGGCACTTGACATTCAATTTGGAATAGTTTATATTACATGACAGTCGGTTTGTCATAGATGATATGTATGACGGTTCTGATTATATTTCAGAAATATGGTCCCTAAAAGTATGATAGAAATGAATGGGCTAGCTCTAGGCTGTAGCACAATATTGAAATAAGAAAAAGTTGGTAAATTATCGTACTATCAAACATTTTTAGACGAGTATGATTCAGCGTTTATCACAAGAACTGGTTTTTACTATGTCCCCGTACAAGCACTTTTAAATAAGAAAACTTTATATATCGTACATGGATTGCCTTAGGGATTCAAGTCTCCATCTACTTCAAGTTAGTCAGCAACTATATTTGTTATGTACGATTTTTCTTTTTATAATACGAAACTTTTAGCCTCAGCACTTGATAACAGCGGTTTCAGACTAGAGTTTTATACGCGCGTATGAAATCGTTTTCAAAGGACGTGTAGGTGTGTCTTAATAATGGCAAGTCCAGTTTTTTTGCAACGTCCAACCTATTGCCTATGTTACCGCGTATTCCGAAACGACGGTACCGGTATACCTGCATAGAAATACCCTAGTTTGTAATCACCCTAAACGGCAATGCCTGTGTAGCTCCTTAAATACGTCATCAGGTTGATTTCTGTAATTCTTATGGATATACCTCATTCGGACTTTTACAGATTGCTTTGTCTAAGATATAGACAAGGATATTATTCATTTATTCAACCGTATAAAAAATACCCGCTTAATGTTCGCTCTACTTTCAGTTACAATATCACTGATGAGTAGGTTTCATCTTCAACGAAATGGAAAATACTGTTGTGCGCTCTTTAAGATATTCTAAACTTATTAAAGATTCTAAAAGTTGTCTGCGACGGTTTTGGGAACTTGGGAATTTGGGAAGCCACTTTATAAATGATAGCCTCTCTAAGGATTTGTTTGAAGTAAAATTCCTTAATTTGATTGATCGGCCATCAATCTGCAAAGCTCGACAGTAACAAAATGTTGTATTCAATTACTTGTTAAGCGAAAACATACAAGTATATAATTATTCTGTATATGTGTTTGTAACCTAACGTTCTAAACTGCTAAACTGCAAAATTCCATCCAAATAGGTAGATTTTCGATGGAATTTTGTGTGTATATTTTAATGGATTCTTGGATGGTGTGAATTACTTTTGAACTCTGTAGGTGGCACTGAAGTCGGTGTGCCGATGGCAATCAAGATGACGTCAGCTGGGACTGCTTGTTTTTCAAATTTGTAATCCGGTTTATATTGTAATGTTGTTAACTCCGTAGATATATGTTTAGAAGATACTATCAAAGAGCCTTGTTAATACAAGATGAAACCATCATCACTCGACTAACATAGCATAGCATTCGCATCACAAGCTCACATACTCAAACGAACCTGACAACTGATGGATTTACATTAGGTAGTTGGGACAGACACATGTTGTCGTAGAAAGAAAATAGAATACTATCGTTTGATCGGAATGTAGAGCAGAACGGATATACTATTTATTTTTAAATATCAGATTGTTTAAATTCCAGCGGTGTTGGTTTAGCGAGGAAGTCGTGTTAAGAGCTTTCTAAAGTAGTGCAGCGATCACTTTATTACCAAAAAGATACTGTTACGTTTATAACAGTTAAGACTACTACACATTACAGGTATTATTGTCCTTCAATTTTATTACAGCCATTCAATTTCAAAACCTTAACAACCAAATGCAGTATCAGAAACAAAAAGGAGTGAAAAGACAGCAGGCAAAGCCAATCAAATATTTGTTTGCCAATCAAATAATAATTGTTTAGGATGCTTGGAGCCAAAGCCCTCAGTGTCACTGTTTTCCAATATGTGGTAGCCGGTGCTCACGGACATCGAGAGCATTAGTCTAGCCGTTGCCTAACCCGACAATAAATTATATTAAAATGTTTGAAAATAATATGATTGCAATTTTTTAGCCGTAACACTTATGAGCATATCTAATCTTATTCGTAGGTATAAGTATATTACGCCTACGTTTAACCTTTAAAACTATTTTATTGCAAAGATATCCTGTGTTATTTATTCCTAGAATTCCGGTCTCAAGATAAAAAAGGTATTACTTTACTGTTATCTACAAGATTCCCTTTCTCAAGAAGAGCTCAAGATATCAAGTGGGAAGAAATTATAAATATTTTCCACTTCTTCAGTCGAAGTTGCCGACAGGAAAACGATAAAAGCGCATGGGGTGGCAAATATCTTGTTTTGCGATGAAAGTAAACTGAATCAATGTTTTATATTATTTCAGTCTACTTACTTCAAATTGAAGAAATATTGGTTTATCTATATTTGAGCTTTTTAAAAACAGATAATAGTAGATTAGTAGCCAAGGGCTGTAAGACATCAATTGCAGCCCGAGATATTTAGGCGCACGAGCGCAGCGAGGGCGCCTATAGTTCGAGGGTACAATGGGTGCTTACACCCGAGCTAACTATTCTGCTTTACATCTCGATTGTGAGGTAAGTAGAAAAAAAACCAGCATTACAAGAATAAAACATTTTATTTGTTGAAATAAAATTTATAGTGAAATGAGAACAATTTTCAAATTAAAAAGAACTTTTTTTTCAAGATAGAAATTGAGCTTCGTCGTTATTTAAAATTGATGACTGTTATACTCACACGAAGACAATTCTGAATAGCAAAGCGACCTCTTTGGTCATTGGGCTGAATGCATGATGTCTTTTGCCAGTATGATGGTTGATGTATGCGAACTTTTTGAAAGAAAGAAGTGTTTTTTTTTAAATTACTTACCGCCCTAGGGCTTTTTTAGCTACATTATTACCCTAGAGCGCTAATTAGTCACCTACAAGCCCCATTTTGAGGTAATAATAACCTACTTACCGAACATGAGAGATGTAAAGTATATTAGCACCCATCACACGAAGATAAGCAACCATTCTTCAAAAGATGATCTACATAGGACCAATTTTTTTTATTATTTTGTCTCACTGCTGAACAAAGGCCTCTCCCGTAGATTTCTACAAATCTCTGTGCTTTGCGATCTCTGGCTAGTCGCCCTCAAAAGCGTCTAGGTCATCCCGCCATCTCCGTTTAGGACGTCCTCGTCGCAGCCGACCGCTTGGTACCCAATTGGTAGCTACATGAGCCCACCTTTCTGTGTGCATGCGGCAGACGTGTCCGACCCAGTCCTACTTTAGTAGGGCTGATTTTGCTCCTACGTCCATAAAGCCCGTTTTTGAGCGCAGCGTAGAGTTACGGACGTGATCGGTCCTCTTCACCCCCAGAATGCCAAAAAGATGAAGATTTGCCAAAAAGCCATGGAGTACGCTCCATGGCTCTTTGGCTAATCTTCATCTTGGACTGCTAAACCTCAGTCAGGGACCATTTTTGAGCACCGTAGGTTATTTTTAAATATCTAGTGATAATTTTTTTTCTCTAGGCGTACAAAGAAATAAGTTATGCGTATGAATTTATTTAATTTCGTATATTCTTGGGTTTACGCGAATGTTACACGTTGAATTCAAACTATGTTTTAAGGATTCTATCACGATATATTGGTTTTAAAGATATCACATTTAAACCGAATGATCTAGAAACTAAATTATTTGTTACTAGCTGTCGTTTCGTTTTCTTTTCTCATAGTTGTTTTAATTGGCTTTAAGTACTATATTATGCAAAGATGCCTGATTGATTTAAAATACGACGTCTTTGACATCCTTAATTATTACGACGACGGCCATTTTCCAGCAACTAACTGTCTATTAAGTCTGCAAAGCTTTTGTCTTGCTTTTTCATTCGTTTTTCTCCGCTCAGAGATTGTTGTAAGCAAAGAAATTAAAAAGAATCGCCTTTGTGGTGGTCTGCTTACATCTTCATTATCTTTTATAAGATAAATACTCGAGGTTTCTATAGTCTTTTCGGTTGTTGGCAAGGGATTTATTATGCGTCTATATATTATATATTTATTTCGTGATTCATTTGTTTTAAATTTAACAAAGCTGTACCCCACAAAAGTATTTATATAAATTCTTACGGCAGTGACTGACAGACAACGCACAGCCAAAACTATTCCGCGCAGGAAGATAAAAATTTTGCATGTATGTTCCTTGAGGACTCTCCATTAGAAGAATTCAGAAGTGATTTCTTGAAATTTCTACGGGATTGGGCAGAAGAGGTTAATAAAATGAGCGGTCGGAGCTGCGGACATCATCTTGTAATCTATAATTAAATAACAGTCCATAACTTGCCCAGCAATAGCACCGTTTATGTTTGTACAAGGCTGATAATAATGAATGTTAATAATAATGCTGATAATTCTGATATAAGTACCAAGAGCCTAGAAATTCCACGAACACGTGTTTCAAAGAAAAACCTCGTGATCTTATTTTTCGCAAAAGTTCATATAATCTTTACTTAACCTTTTCTCCTTTATTAATCTGAACTAGAATATTTCTTCGCGCGTCTGCTAGGTAAAGGTCAACAAACAAAAATATTCTCAAGTACTAGCTAATGCGAGTTTTGTGAATGAAATGCTTAATTAGGGTTCCGTACCTAAGAGGTAAAAAACGGAACCCTATTACTAAGCCTCCGCTGTCTGTCTGTCCGTCTGTCCGTCTGTCTGTCACCAGGCTGTATCTCATAAACCATGATAGCTAGAAATCTGAATTTTTTTTTTAACAACAAGTACTAAAAATAAAAAATAAAAAAAATTAAGGGGGGTCCCATACAAAATACGTGTTTTTTTTTCGTATTTTTTGCTCAAAATTACTAACTTTAACAGGTAGACGCTTTAAATTTTCACAGAATATGTAGTTGTATATTACCTGTCAAAATAAATAATAAAATTTAAAAAAAGTAAATAATAAAGGGGGGCTCTCATACAACAAACGTAATTTTAAGCAATTTGTTACTCGATCTTAATAAACAGGTAGAAACTTATAAAATATTTAAGTATACATACAACGAACGTGATTTTCTTTTATAGATGATGGTACGGAACCCTTTGTGCGCGAGTCCGACTCGCACTTGCCCAATTTTTTTAATTTGTCTTTCTTCTACATAAAATGGCGATAGAACGCGACGTTTGCCATATGTTTAAAGGCCGACAAGTCAAGTGGTTGAAAACAGTGTTCTACACTTCAGTTAAACGATGCTAAACTTAGTTTAAAGGTGAAATGTGTAAATAATGGAATTAAATGGCTACTTGAACGAGCTGGCCGTGGCATTTTTTTTTAATTTTATAGACGTGAGACTATTTTTTTTAATTTATAGACTCACGCCTGTATACCCGAAGGGGTAGGCAGAGGTGTAACATTACACCCACATTTCAACATGAATTTTAAGGTCCCACGTAATAGGGGGCGAGCCTTTTTTATGGTAATAGGCGGCAAACGAGCAGACGGATTGCCTGATGGTAAGCAATTACCGCAGCCCATGGACACAAGAAACACCACAGGAGTCACAAGTGCGTTGCCGCCCCTTGGGGTTAGGAAAAGGGATAGGATGAGGAGTGGGATGAGGGAGAAGGAATAGGGGATAGGACCTCCGGCACTCTCACTCACCGAACCAAACGCAACAATTTAAGTACTGTTACTTTACGTCGATTTTCTGTGAGAGGGTAGTACTTCCCCGGTCGAGCCGGCCCATTCATGCTGAAATCAGCAAGGCTCTACTACCTTTAAGAATTGCCGTACTGGGCACATTACCAGTCTCAGTGCTGCTACTGACAATTTCCTAACGGAAAAAACCTTTAAGAATTGCCGTACTGGGCACATTACCAGTCTCAGTGCTGCTACTGACAATTTCCTAACGGAAAAAACCTTTAAGAATTGCCGTACTGGTCACATTACCAGTCTCAGTGCTGCTACTGACAATTTCCTAACGGAAAAACCCAATAACACTTTGCCCGACCCGGGAATTGAACCCGAGACCACCCAATCCCGCGCGCACATTTACGCCGCTAGACCAACAAGGCCGTGGCATATACAATTAATTATTAACGGCAGAGCTCTTAGAAACACCTATATTATAAACCTAGACCTTCCGCAAGAATCACACCATCTATTGGTGAAAGTTTTACAAAAAACTGTTCGGTAAGGAGTTCCGTTTTTGTATTTATCGCATTCATGCATAGGGTTCCCACCAAGAACTTAGGGTCCCAAGCCAACCTCACCTGCAAGTGGTGCACCTGCCGATCAACGGACGAGGCTCTGGCAAACAAAATATCCCGATAAGCGGCAATAGGCTCGCCACCTATTACGTGGTATCAAAACACTGGCGAAAAGTGGGCGTTTAATTTGCCTCTGCCTACCCCTTCGGGGAAACAGGTGTGAGTCTATGTATGTATGTATGTATGTACATAAAGATAGGATGGTTGAAGACTTCATTTTGTGATATGTATAGAAGTGAGAAAGATTAAAAAAAAGAATAAATTAAGCGGTGGTTAATTAATTATTATCAATTACAAGTATAGCCACTTAATACAATAAGAACAGAGTGCTATGCCTTCTGGATCAACTTAAAATTAAAGCAATAGGGAAAATGATTTTTTAAGGTTCATATTTCAACAAAAAATTCTCTGTTTGCATTGTATTTTATGTAAATGAGAATATTCGGCAAACTGAAAGTCGTTCTCAGCATAAAATGTGAAGATTATTAAGTAATATCTAAAATGCGCAAACATTTTCAGCTCCATTGACTTATAGGAGAAACCAAATGGAAGATCATGATTTCTTCACTTTCTTGAATATAATGAATGTTAAGATTCAACATGGAAAATGGTCTTGGGAATGTTAAGATGACAGATTTCGTTTTAGAATGTTGTTTCTGCCAATTCTAATACATTACAAAATATAAGGTTTGTATGACTTTGAATCAACAGGTTTTATTTCATCTTTTGTTTTCGGTATTTTCTCTGTCATCATAATTTGTTTTGTGTTAATGTGTGTGATTAATAATTTATATATTTTAAAGTCTAGTTTATTGGGCCTTTCATACTTAATAATTCATTCATATTTGGTTTTTATTGAATTCAAAAAAGACATTTAATCATTTCGGTACGAAATCGTACGCTGTTTATAACTCTTTTCTGGTAACAGTTGATGTTTTTAGTATCTTTCTTATCCCTTGGACAGAAGACACTGCTAAAAGTTAATTTTTAACATAGGCACATTAGTTGTTTAGCACATTAAATGATAATCTGGTAAATAAATTATCACATATGTACTGGAAATTATCATCATCCTATTCCAGGTTTACAAGACTTTGACTGATCTTGTAGTCTATGATTAGCTTTGTAATTTAACTAGATTTTACGAAATCTTCATCATAAGGATTCTGTGGTGTGCACCATGCTTTAAAACAACGGAGCCATTACTGTGTATGAAGATATAGAAAACTGGGTCAACTTGAAGTAACTGATATTCTTGAATTAAATAAACAGAAAGCTTTCTTGCTAAACTTCTCCGACAAACTAACTGGCAGATAAAGTAAATGTTACGAAGATATAGATGTGAATTAGAGGGAAACTAGTATTTCTAAGCAAGCCACGACAACTTACTGTCATTTTATTAGTATAACAGCGCATTTTGTATGCAAGTCCCGGCGATACCTTACGTCTGAACACTGAGATTGCATAGATTCTCTAATATGATATTGCATATTACAGAATATCGATTTTAGAATCCTTGACTATTGCATAGTGCTGCAAAGATTGCATATGTTGTGAACGGTATATTATATGTATTTGGTAATCTACATAATGCTATCTTATATATATGGTAAATGCTTGTATTCTGTTCTGTCTGTGTTTAGATGGGAAAGTGAAGCCCGATCAACAGAAAAGTCTTTAATCTCAATAAAATTAATGATTATTATACTTCACGATTTCCTTTATCCATTTACGTTGAAATTAGTTTCTGTTGCTGCTTTCAGTAGTATCATCGTAGCGTGATATTATTTCCACAGTAAACGGGCTATCTTATGCAAAAAAATATTTGTTTTATCCTCTGAAGCGCTTCTTTGTGAGGCAATTACGCTACAAGTGGTTACAATATTAGGGCTGTTATATTGTCCATGATACGTTTTCAGCACGCCTTGCAAAGCTTGCTGTGATGAAGTAATTCCTTGCGAATACGTCAACGACAGGTTTAACAACCGAATCGCGAACCACTAAAAGGCTAAGTGGCCTTTTTGAGCCGCCATATAAATCAAGCTATAGCAAAACATATATGTACATATCTTTATTTATGACACATTTATGTAAAAGCTAAATCTGGTTTCATTAGTCGTCAGAAAAAATGTGCTTCCATAGTCTGCAGTACAACAAAGATCTAAATCTCTTACTCATAAACACGGTGACACGGTAAACGGACAGAATGAATCCGTGTCTGTAAGCTTCCATAATAGTTTTTGGCACTTCTCAGCTGATCGCAGATTTGCACGGTGAAATCACTGTGATTTTCACAGTGCTTACACAGGCTCTAAATACTAAACATATTTGTTAACTAAACTCCTTCTACTGTTAACATAATACAGTTAGTTTCGTTATTCACAAGGTGGAACTTGTTGAAGGTATTTGTGCATGCATAGGCAATTCATTGATTTTACTCGTGGAACTTACGGTATAAGTACATACATAAGTGGATGGCGTATGCGGTAGTGCTACATTTTAGATGTCGTCAAAGGTATGGAGTTATTGTAGCAGATGATTTCTAGCTAATAGTCAGTACGGAGATTGTTTTAAAATATGCCTAGTAGACGTTCGTAGATACGTGCGTGCGTAGATAGTTAGGTAGTATCATAAAGAAAATTACCTACCCAGAAAAATATTGAAGTAATCCATTTCTTGTTACCCATTTGGGCGATAGTATAATTTTTCGTAAAATATTTCTTTTACGCTAGCTTAATTAAGCTAAATATTTTATTGTACATTTCTTTCAATTCAAACGCAATAAACTTGCTCATAATATTCTAGTGAAAAGCGTTCCACTGTAATTAAACATAGCATAACCTTGCCTTATCGGGGCATCTGACATGCGTCGTATTTGCATAGTGTGACCATCGTGGCACAGCACGTAAGGTCAGTGTAATCAACAGTACCATTAGATATGATGCAGCGGTCTCTAGGGCCTCTTTTACGCGGCATTATAGCGACAAAGACTGCTGTTTACATGCTAAGGACATATGTACGACTGCGTCGGTGAGCTATTAATATTTGGTTAGGTTAGTGGAGTTTGTAAAATGGATGACGTCACACAGTTGTACCTAGCTTAGAGGTTAAATTTCAACGTTAATACAGACGGACGGTCTTTATAAACGCGACAAATTCAAAAAGTATCGAAAAGTCGACGACTTTATTTTATAATATGTATAGGTTTTGTAAATAGTAAAGCTATGAAATACTTACCTAGTTACTGAAATCTACAAAAATATACAAATCATATTAAGTTAATTGTTGCCTTTGACCTATATTTCATGCAGCAATCCAACGAAGGCTTTTAAATTTAGTTTCTTGATTGGGTAAAATGTTGTACAATCTTAGAGTTCTTCTTCTTTCTCAGGATTACAGTGTAATATCCTTATTATCGCTGCTATAACCGGTCTAATAGCTTAGCCGTGTCAGATTAACCCACTAAGACTTCTTTACATTTTAAAATTTAAGCTCAGTAAACATAGAGCAAACTATTTTAATTCCTAACGGATGAAGACTTAGCGTACCCGGACACAATTAGGTACGTCAAAAACGTGGCTGTGTGAAAACCCAACCCGTCAACCGAACTGTTTTACACCAAGAAGTTAGTCCGTAACCCAGTTACAAATATTCCCTGAAGCCTACTAAATAAGTCAACCGTGGCCAATATATCATACATAATACCACTATAATTACACCCTTATCGACTGTTACCGTCGTTCTAGGAAAAAATGCTCACAGTTTTTTTTTGTCTGTATGTATTCCTCGGTTAACGCTTGCGTGATAACCTCCATGCATCTTTTATGCACAGCCGTACCCAAAGAACCAAATGTTTTATTATTTTTAGGCCAACTTATAAAAGTCACATCGTATTTAGTGCAATAGGTCGACCTTATCGATTTGTTCCAAAATAGACGGACAGTCTTAATTTTGACCTAATTTGGATGTTATTATTAAACGTGGTTTGAGTGATTGTCCACAGGTGGCGTTTTAATGGTTTTAAGGTTATGTTAGAATGTTTTTGAAGTTAGGTTAAACCTGAAAAACATAAAATAGGTCATTTTTTGAAGAAAGAAATCACTGACGAATTTATAAAGAAAACATTGGAGGATATTAGTGATATTACGTCAAAATTAAAGTATGATTTTGCTATTTCTGACGGCTTTAGTATTTTCTGTACTTTACGGTCAGGTCCGAGAGAGAAGATAATTTTAATTTAAATTCAACGGCGTCAAAAATCAAATTACGCCAAAAAGGTAAAATAAATGTTGTCTTTTCTCGTGTACCTTTTAACAGACCTGTAATTTTAACGCTACATTGTAATATCTTCTGCTAATCGAGTATCTATACAGTTTAATCGTAGCTAAAACGGATAAGGCAGTTCAAGCTAAGCCCCTGCCGCCTCGCTTCGTTCGTCTACATACGGGTACATCGGTACACTTCATACATCTTCGAGGGCATTCTACACATGCTTCCACACAAATATGTTTTCCAATAATATATGTCATCAAAATACGGCGAAGTAATATTCTTGTTGTTACGTTTATGTATAAGGCATATTGTTTAGAACAGCGCTAAACAAACGGCATCGCCTGTTGACTAACCATCGTTGGTTTGACATATCGCGGTACATAGTCAAAAAATCTACAGTGATTATGAAAACTCTCGTCCACCTGTAGAGTCAAAGATAGGTGCCCTAGGTGTTGTACGCCTTAATTCTCTACACAATTTATTAGACTTATAAGGCATTAATATTCCTGCATACCAGTCAACGTCATAACTATTGATCGAGTCGCTAATTTGCCTTCGGAATAATTATAGTACTTCTAATAAGCAGCGATAACCTATGTACTAATACGACGAACGTTCAAATTCACTCCATGCACAACTGACTTCTTAAAGATGTGCGTATTATATTATCAATAATTATACATCGCTTGTTAAACGGCGAAAGAAAGCACCTGAAGAAAACCTGAAAAAGCCATCTTCGTCTAGAAAAGGGTTTTGACTTGTATAAGTGATGTAAACAACCAAAATGCAGAAATAAATATGTCTTAATAGTTGTTCTTAGCGTGATAACGACGTTTTACATAATACAGGGAATCTAATGAAACTAGATTAAGCTGAAATTAGACGACCATAATTATAATTTAAATGATAAGTAGATCAATACACTATAATAATTTTAAAACAAATTCACTTGTGCACGTAATATGTCCGAAATTATAAAACAAATAATTGAAGAATGTTGTGTATAATTTTAGGCGTAGCGAACTACGTATTGGCGTACTTTATGTAGTATTAATGTAATCATACAAAGGATAAATTATCAATTTAGTAGATACTTAGTTCTCAATGTTCCTTATAAGTTGCTCGTTCCCTCAAAGTCGAAATATGAAAGTGTGCACATGAATAATAGACAAGAATTCCTCCACGCGACTCAAAGAGAAACAAAACAAAGTCTGATAAAGTAAACACTTCCACGACGATTCTGTCAATACTAAGTGCCTCAAATGTTTCGGGAGAATGTTATTTTCATTTCCTTATTTTTGTACGTATAAAGCAATGTAGTAACATATTTTACCTATAACAAAATCTTGAATGTTCATCCAAGCAATCGTTCTTTAATATATGCTTCAAAACAAGAGCTAAAATAATAGATATTTTGTTTATTTCTAATGTTTCGGCGCACACAAGCGACAAGGTTATTATTTCAAGAATGTCACAATTTTATTGCTCTTTGTAGATTACCTTTACTTTATTATATTTCTTTTTTCAGTTGTTATGGCTGCTTGAATTGTAAAAAGCCCAGATTTTTATTTCAAAACATTAAATACAACTGAGTATATACTTGTTGTAAATGTGACATTAATATAACGTACACAATAACTTTTCCGAACATAAGAGATGCGACAGCGACAGCGCAGTAGGCCGCCTGGTGGTTAGGTTCATGGGAATCTGTTGGATGCAGTGCGGCGGTGAACGTCTCCAGGCTGAGATGATGAATGGATTGGAAACTGGATGTGGATGGACTTAGATTTGGCAATTTGAAATTCTATAGTGTATTTATAATAAATAGACATAATAATATTTAACTTGATTATTGTATCATAACATACAACACATACAATATACCTAATATATGGTATTTTTTACCTCCATAAAATTCTGATTCTGATCATTATTTTGTCATTTTGTGCAATCGGTTTTACTAACTTCTCTGTCTTTCTTTACAGGTAATGACAGTTTCAAACTTCAACCATCTGAAAACATCCAGTGAAGAGTCAGAAACGACTTCTATTCAAACCTGGCACACATGTGCATTGGAGCCTTTCATCATCGCTTCTGTTTGTTAAAGTGTACCTCACTTATGGTTTGAATTTATGCTTTTTGCGCTCCATATAACTCTAGCCCATTCACGTGACTTGACATTGATATATGATTGCGTGTTCTTTGAGAAATCTTTTCTAGTAAAAATAGGTAGGTACTAGGATTCATAGAATTTTTTCACATTTCGTTGGCTTTGGGCTATACAGCCGTAATCGTCGGTTACGTCCTTTTTGTTACATAAAATTGTAACGTCAATAGGCTCGCCCCCTCTTCCATTCGGGAATACAGGTGTGAGTCTATAAATAAATAAAAAAATAAAATTGTATCTTAAGCTTTTATGTGAGTTTTCAAGGTGATCATTAATTGATTAAAATGTGGACAATACTTCTTTATTCATTACTTTTTGATAGTTTACGCCATGCATTTCACCAGCGGACTAAGACTTTAGGCAATTAGGTATCAACCGATACAATGTTATAGACGATATATCAAAGCTGTTTAGTAGTTACAGCTTGTAAAGAGTGACATGGTGAAAATATAATGGATTCTAGTTTTGGACTACGGAACAAAGTAGGTATAGATAAAGCGGAGATATATTTAAATATAAATAACGACACCGGCAGTTAGTTTACCGACTAGGATTATTGTAAAGCATTCTAAAAGATAGAAGGGTGCTTCGAGTAACCGGAATAACAAAGTTGGCAACAATACTAACAACACAGTTATCTATCGAAACAACCATTTTCCATTGTAATAACAAGATATTAACTTTCAAGTTTTGAAAAATCTACTTGCGTGCAAAAGTAAACTTTTGTAATATTTCTATCGGAATTTCAACTAAATTAGAAAATAAAACTAAATGCTATGAAAATAGCTAAGTTGTGTGCGTGTATATAAGTGATCGATCAAAAGTGATATATGTATAATACTAACATAATCGTGAAGAAATATTTGCCAACGTGGCCGAAGTTTGTGTTTTAATAAAGAAAGTTTGAATATTTTTATAACCCTCAACTCACGGGCATACTTTAGAAAGTAAAATCTATTTTAAAACTCAAAATATAATATCTTCAAGCATACCGTACACTTTCACATTTAAAGATATTTTTGTCTGAAGTTCACCTTACACCCATTTGTTTATTCAGCTGAGCTTGTGAACAAGCGACGTTGAATTCACTATAGACATTCTAAGGTAAAAGGCTTTCACATTTTTTTTTTTGGATTCGTTTTCGTCGTTTCTCTCTATTTTATCTCATTGTACGTGAGATGTCGTGAGTGATTGACTGAGCTTTTTGGTAAATGGAGATTCTTAGAAGCTGAAATTATAGAGAAACTTTTAGTTTATGATCAACAAACACGAACTTTTTGTTTGTATAAAACGTTTAGGTATGTGTTCATCATGTATAATGTATTTGTTTTATGGATGTTCTCTTTGCTTGAATTTATAACTAAGTACAAAATTAACATATTTAATAGAAAAAATCCACAATATCGTTCCTCACATGAAATATCATTACTAAATGTGTTACTCAAAGAAGGTAGAAGGCGTAGTTGTTTCAGTAGCCACCTAGTCCACCGAGATATAAGAGTTTGACTACCACACGGAACAATACTTTGTGTGACCCGCAACTGCCCGCAAGTTTTTTTTTCATGTATGGTTCTACATCTGTTCTTCGTGTCTTTGGTTGTCGCGATGTCTGTGGTGTCGTGTTCGAAGAAGAATAAAAAGCTTTTGTGTCTATGGCAACCAAACAGTGAAATTAGAATATTAGAAATAAGGAGCGAATACCGCCTGTGTAGGCCTTTTAACTACCTATTCGTAAATAATTTCACGACAATATTAGAATACATAATACGTTATTGTACTTTAATCAGGTGTACAGTGAGAACACGACAGCTGCTTCCGTCTCATAGTAATTATGTATGTATAGACGCCTTACTGGTAGTACAACCATCGCCGTATAAACGCAATAAATAACGTGACTGACATGACTTGTGGTACGATCAAGGTTTTTAAACATAATTTTAAATGACGTACTTAACATACATGATGTTTCCTTAGGGTGGACCTAACCTGGGTGACTCTGAAAAGATTTAACATACCGACAAAATGAACACTTGACTCAGAACAAATCTATTTAGATCGGAAAAAGTCTGCTACATGGATCCTTAATGTTCCATTACTGCATATTTTCAGAGTTCCTCGCCATCTAGCAACTGTTCTTAGTAGGTACAGGCGTTTTTTTGTGTACACATAACATACAATTCAATACAATTAGAAGAAAAACTCACCGTTTAGCACTACCCAGTGTTGTGAATTCGAATCGAATACGGAACAACATTTTCTGCTTTAGGGCGGTTTCAGATTAGCGTATTTTTCTGCGCGTATACGGTCGTTTCTGCATACGCGCTTACACGCGCGCTATATTACGCGCTTCAAAAAACCAGACTCACGTAAACGGGCGTGTTCGCTCGAAACGGTAGTGACGTCTTGTCAGTGTCAGCATGGATTCTGACGGTTGGTAATTATACGAGCTTAGAAGCGCGTCAACGCTCGTACGAGTTGCGCGTGTGCCAAAAGGCGCGCCTATACGCGCCTGCACGCGCTTCTAAAAACGAGCATATACGCGCGTATAAAACGCTAATCTGAAACCGCACTTAAGTTAAAACGAGAATAAAATGAAGTGAATTAAAAAAACAATAACAAAAAAATTACTTTCGTGTGTTAAAGTATAAAGGTACCTGATATATAATTATAGCGTAAGACAATTTAAAACTATAGATACTAAATGCATAACGACGATAAATGTAATAAGAATAATAGGTATGTTTATTATTGGCTTACAATAATTGGATAGTGTTGGCTCAAAAATAAAACCCAATTACATATTATGGTGTTGTTACTTACATGCCGACTGCTCAATTTGATTAAAACCAATACATACCTACGTCATGCGGTATTGTGTGACGCATCTCATTACTTCATGGGCTAAAATATTAATCTCTATAATTATATGAAGCTGACGAAAAAAACAAAAATGTTAATGTTAGTATTATGGTATTATTGCTCTTTAACAAAATGTCTAAAATATTGATTTCACAAGTATGAACTAGTGGCATAATTACACCCATTAAAACATGCTATGTTCCTCATATATAACTTGTTTATATATAAAACATATAACATTCCACCACATTCACACAATAATATCTAGTCCCAAACTAAGCAGAAGATTGTACTATGGGTACTAGATAATGGATAGACATACATATATACTTTTCTTTTAAATACATACGTATTATACAGAGAAACACCCAGACCAAGACAAATATCCATGTTCATGCACTCAAATGTTTGACTTGAGCAGGCATCCAACCCGCGACCTTCGGCGTAGCAGTCACTTGCACTCCCGCGGCGCCAACCGGTCGTCAACAATATTTCTATGTAGGTATATTACCTATACACCGTGTTTTTTGAAGTCAGTATTTTCCGGTAAAGTATGTACTCAGCCCATAATATAGAAGCTACCTATAATATTTATTTTCCAAAATTTGTAGAAAAAATGATTTTTCCGATTTTTTTTCGCCAAAATTATTTTTTCTTAGCATAACAATGTGATGGTCGATGCGTAAGGTCAATGCACTTTATTTATAACCTAAAAAGTAGCTTACCCTTCGTTCACGACATATTTTAGTCCTATGAAATGCTGATTTTAGAGAAAAAGTTTTTTTTGTTTATTTTGTAAATAAATGTTGTAGGTAGCTTCTATATCATGGGCTGAGTACATCATCATCATCATCATCTTCTTAGCGTTATCCCAGTTTCAATCTGGGGTCCACTTACTAGTCTAACCGGATTTGGCTGAATATTAGCTTTTCCACAGAGCGACTGCCTGTCTGACCTCCGCAACCCGAAGGGATAGCGATATTCCATGGTTTAGACTAGTGTCAGTTTATTTTAGAGGTACTGACGCTCTATAACGACTGTCAAAGATCTTCATGACAGCCGGGACCGACGGCTTAACGTGCTCTCCGAGGCACGAGTCAAGCGATAATTAACAATTCAATTCATGGGCTGAGTACATAATTTACAGAAAAACACTGACTTCTAAAACACGGTGTATAATACAGTAAGAATTCCTCTGTAGAAATCTAAATATTCAATACTGAAACTAAACACAAGAGGTTAAACTTGATATTTATTTGTAGGTGTATAGAAAACGCGGGTGTAATGACACACAGTCGGGTACATAAATTACTAAGGCCACTCTACCCGCTATTTGTAGTGAGGCTGTTTGAATATTCTATTGAAAACAACTGTAAGGGCAGACCGCGTTTACACTCCAGTCAAGTTGAGTTTTTCACTTTTAGGGTGACCCAGTAATTGTTAGTCACCTGACATTTATTAATATCGCGTTCCAACGATTAACAAGCCTGAATGATTGAATGTTGCCAGTTGAGGGATCATTTACCCTGGCTTTCAATTTTAAATAATGCTTGATAAGATGTGGTATTTCCGTTGCTTTGTATATATTTACACGCGCATAACGATAATTAGAAATATAAGGAAATAATATAAGAAAGGATTAGTTTTTTAAAGAAAAGATTGCTTGGTGACATTTTCATTTTTTGGGTTCAATAGCCTTAGATTTTACTATTCCAATGTAACTATACTAGGGTCGGCTTGTAGTTTTACGATAAAAGGGTGAGGGATGACAATTTCTAAGCCTAAAACCGTTGCGTTTTGGAGTACGTTTACATTTTATATCGAAATTTTTTGGATATTTTCTTCTATTCTTTGCATTAACTTGTGGCAGCGTGTGGCATTTCGTATTATTAGAAAGATTGACTTCGTATTAATTGGATGTATTTTTTTAAATGATTCAGAAATAGATATTTCTATCAGGCGATAGATATCTTTTAAAGTACGAGATTCATTTAAAGTACGCGTATACATATATCTTTAACTAGCACTTAAAATATATAAATCTATTTTTCTTACAATCGATACATTAGAGAATGTAAGTTAGATATTGCTTGCAGGATTTACCGCCATATTAAATATACGATTTATCTATTGATTTGGATAGATCATATATATTGGGATCTGCCATTATTCGATTCTCAGTGTGGTTGTATCTTAGGCAACAAAAAAAACATTATTTGCGCTGAAATTTGTTGACCCAAACTTGTTGGTTTTATTCCTTTCACGAGAATTTAGGAAGAGTAATTGTCAATGAACAAAGCGAGCAAATAAACGCGGTTGCACTCCACATTAGCTTTGACTTGCGTCGGACGCTGAATTAATTGAAAAACTGTATAAGTGGAACAAAGCATAAAGTTTTAAATGGAAATGCTGGCGGTGTCAGGCGGACGCTTTGTGCCCGTGTAATGTCAGGACGAGTGTATTAATAACTGAACCGTTTTATGCAATATCTATGGATTAAATCTGTTGTTCCAACAGACAATAAAATTGCACATGTTCAATTTATTAGTTACTAGAGGATGCCTGCAGCTACACTCGCATATTTTTTTTTTTATTTAACGGTGCTCTAAGAAGGGATTTTGGAAAATCCCATCTGAATGCACCATTACAGTCTTCAAGGAACATAAAAGCCACCGTTACTGACCGGTTGCCAGACAATGCAAAGCCGAAACTACCGCAAGAAGCTAAAATGTGATATGAATACAGTCGAACAACTTTCCACTAGACCACCATAAGGGCGAGAATCGCTTAGCAAGACATCGTCGCTTCCAGTGCTACTTTAAACGCACATTGACACTGGTATACAAAATCAGTGTGCCTCGACTCTATGAGCGAGCCAAGGGATTTTTTTTTCAAACTGGTCCAACACCGACTTGTTTGATTGTACCTGTATTGTTCTTTGTGGTGGAGTGTAGGGGAGCACTTAGAGAGGATTTTTATAAATTCTCCTCCTAGGGTGTTTAAATTACCTACCCCACACGGACGCAAAAGCGCGCAAATACTAGTATCACATAAAGTGTCAACTAAAATAATGACATTATAATTAATAAAAAATTAAAGAGTCTCGTTTAGACTTACAGAAGCGTAAAATTTGAGCAGATAATAGCTTTTTTCAGAACAATACATTTGAATTCATATTTAAAAGCATTTAGTATTAAAATACGTAGGTAGGCTTATATCAAAAGGTTGCGGTAGAAATCATAAATATGCCAATTAGAAGTAGATTAGACACATTTAATTTCATGAAGGCGAAAAGAAAACATTTCCTAGTCTAGCACAAGCCTTCCGGACGAAGCGATGGGAATCGTCATTAGCAATTGGACATTTTCTGATTAAATTATATAAATTTCAGTGAAACTCAACTAGGTACCGTGATGATTAAAAAAATGAAAGGCAAAAGGAAGCTCTTATACCGTCTCGGAGAACAAAGTCGAGTGTTGACGATAATTATTTACAATTATCGTCAACACTCGACTTTTATAAAACGCGTTGAAAGTATAACAACGAAACAAATAGGTATGTATATTATTTATCTACCTAAAATGGAAAAATAAATAACAAAAGAAGCAGAAAGTAAGGTCATATGTCCAAAAATTCACTTCAGTCAACCACCCAATTCGGATACAACAAGATACTACACAGTGGCGAAGTATCTTCTTTGTGTCAGGATTGGCTTTCATTCTAATCTCGTATATAATAATGGCAGTACACGGTAAAATAAACCTTATTGTATCTGTTCTAAAAGCATTTCTCATCAACTTTGAGTGTACTTAGAACAACGTCTTTCATAATATTAGAATCTATTTCTCGTCTCACGTTTTAGTGAAAGGATTTTTCACTCCTTTACAAGACCTCTTCTGTATGCATGAGCGCTCACGAAAGGCGCTTAGAACTGGCTTATACACGAGAATTTTGAATTTAGTAACTAGTAGTTCCGCAAGACAAATTTCTTGTCGCCGTTTCATTTTTAGAAAGAATGGAACTGTTGAATTTTCCAGCTAAATTTGATACATATTATATTGTTTTTAGAAATAATGACTTAAGCCCCGTTTGGTAGTACAATTTTACAAAGAAAGTATTAGTAAACAACACGGATGATTGAACATATTTTTGCTTTCATTCAGTCTTGCCGTGACCATGACCGATGTAAAGAGAAAATGAAGTATCACTTTCTAATCTTATAAGTGCTTACGCGACTAAATATCGAATAAATTACATAATATTATACGGGATACTGCCAGTAATCTTAAGCTTTATTCAAAAAATGCCACGATACTTTATACAGACAAACGTATTGATGGTTTTCTAGAAAATATTCATATCGGTAGCATGAAAAGCCATAGATGGGCAAAACCCAGGGTATCAACAGTATACACACCAAATTTCGGCGAAATTGCCCAAGAGGTAAAGCCGCGTAATCATTACAGATTGCTTGACGTAAAATATTTTCGGTCCCGTGCTTTTAAAAGTTTTAATTAATATTTTTAATCGGCCCTTTGCTTGGTAGCTTTAGACGAGGTTTACTGAAAACTGTAAGTTACCAATAAAAACATGTGATTACTAGCATTCGACAAAGTTATTATGCGTAAATAGGAAAATTATTTTCAAAACCCATTATGCTTGTGTGACGACATTGCCAAAAAGGTGATACAATTTTAGCACCGAAGAATTCAGGATAACTTAGGCTAAATACTAATCAAAATAAATTAGCGTTTCCACGCACATTTATTCATTAAGCCCAGACAGCTTTTGATTACGCGTACTACACACAAAGACTCAGCAAACAACACGCACAGCTCATCAATCTTATGTGAAGTAATTTTCATTGTAACATTTTCCAATAAAAAAACACCGAGGCCTACCAGACAATTCACTCATAAAGAGCCTCCCAGTTATAAACTAGATCACCGTCCAATCGCACAATCCTTGATTACAATAGGGTCAATGTATTCACTGATTGAGCAATAAGTATTCCAATTGTCGCCGTTGACCGAGGGCTAACAACTGAATTTGCCCTTTGGGTTCGAACACGGGGTATTGAAAAGGCCGACTGCTATTATGCTTTAGTTAAGATCGACCCAAGTTTTTGGGTTCGATGTTTGATGGAAATTAAAGGACGTGTTTGTTCGCTTCCAAGTGTGTTCGAGGAGAGCCATTGACTAAGAATAGACCACTCTCGTAAGAGTTTTGGGAGTATATGCATCCGTTTGCCGTCAACATAAAGAGGGTAAGGGACACGATTATGTATTTCAGTGAGATCTATCGATTACCAAATGTTGAAATATTTTGTTTGGAAAATAACGTCTTACGCGTTGTATTATTTTTTATTTATCTTTGACTTAATTTACTTGAAACTGTCATAACATAAAACGGGAAAATTATTTTGATGAATATGTTGCAATGCTGCTACAGTGTCCTAATTTACACATAAAGCGTACTAAAATAGGGATACCGCAGAACAGTTACAATGTTGTCGGCCAAATTCAATACGTTTGATGCATAACCAGGTTATGTGCACACCACGTGTCTAGGAGTAGTTAATTTTAATTTTACCTTGTGTTGCAGACTTTGTTTTTCACCAGAGATTGATGTCTTCTAAAACACGTCTATCTATGTCAATGCTTCTGATGTTAATGTCACGAGCTACTAGTTAATGCACTGTCATGCATGAATGAGCAACTCAAAGGACATGACAAGATCTTGTGTCATTTGTAAAATGTATTAGATTTATGTATGTCGTTCAGAACGGTGCCGCGGTGTCTTTGTGCAATGTA
Organism: Euclidia mi; assembly: GCA_944739405.2. NCBI lineage: Eukaryota > Metazoa > Arthropoda > Insecta > Lepidoptera > Erebidae > Euclidia > Euclidia mi. The sequence goes on from OX123190.2 coordinate 52,924,993, forward strand.
TTCAGGATTTTTTTATTTCTGAAGGAGGAGGAAAAGGGTAGTTGTATTTGTTAAAGTCTTTAATATACAAGACTGTGCTAAAGACTTTAACACATAAGAATAAAAAGTTAAGAGAAGCGGCGATAGCCTAGTGGTGTACGTAACGGACTGCGGAGACGATGGTCTCGGGTTCGATCCACAGTTCCCTGGGCACACACCTCTGACTTTTCGAAGTTATGTGTGTATTAAAAATGTTAATTATCGCTCGCTTAATAATGTGCCCGGCAGATGTCAATAGGCTCGCCCCCTATTACATTGGGACTTAAACATTACTGGCGAAATGTGGTTGTGTAATACACCTGTGCCTACACCTTCGGGGATAAAAGGCGTGAAGTTATGTTCTAATAAAAAGATCTGATGTTGAGACGTTTAGAAGATTTATTATGCAAATGTTAGTGGTTAGAATTCTTTATTCCAAAATGCCCATTTCTTATATTTTGGTAACAAGGCGATTAACGGTCATTTTCAATATTCGATCCGTACATGGATTTTGAGATTCGAGATTCGTGTTTGACATATTTTGTATGGAGTTTATGTCAAAAACGAATCTAAAATCTACAGATCTATCTATAGTTCGAATATTGAATTCCGTAGTAAATGAACTAGTATTTAATTATATTGCGTATCAACAGGTCTCAATTTATTACACACTCATACAATTCATACATTCAATATAATATGTTGATACAATTTGCAACTCTATTTCTTCGACATAAGCTTTATAATTATCATTATGCTACAATACTGTAAAGATCGATAGTTACGGCGTATCTGTGTAATATAACAAATCAAGGCGTACTCGATGCGCGAATTCCATCTGTCTTTAATTCCCACACAATGTGGTTCGTAGTTGTTTGTTGTCCTTCAGAAAGTAGTGTGCTTTTGCGAGCATGTCATGAGTATTTTTGATCGGTTTAACCTTACAAGGTTAAAGCGATCAAAAATTGACTTTGGATTATTGACTAATGAATAATATAGTCTGCTAAATTTATCATTGCTGTTTGCTACAAGCAACATGTTATTTAATTCAACGATGCTATAATATAGTTAATTTTTTGGTATTAATTTAAGCCAACTGTATTTCAATACAGTATTTATGATTTTGTTTAAAAAATCAACAATGTACATAAAATACCTGCGTTTATCACTGACTATCGGACGCAAGAAGCTGCAATGTAAAAACACAAATTTTGATTGCATTTAAAATAAATAATGAAGTTACAAATATGAAAATTCAAAAACATTGGCCCATTTACGAGCTTTTTCAGGCGAGGGTAGACAGTTCTCTACCCGAGAATTATTTAAGTAGAAAAGTGATAGCAATACAAAACGAGACTCTTAACCAATTGAAATTTAAAAACACTTGAGATCAAAAATTAACTTATACGAAAGAGCCCGCTTTTCTCTCGCTTCACTAAACGGTGAACTCAGGCAATGAATAATAAATTGCCCGACGGCAAAAAACGGGACGAACATAAACGTCTCAAATCTTTTCTTTAATTCGTCGTTTTTGTTAAGGAATTTAATTACTACTGGTAATTCAATCTTGGATAAGTAACGAATATCGGGTACTTGATTGTGTGTTTGTAAGACTAGAATTTTCATGACGTTTCAATTTTGAAAGTGTTTTTTGAGTACTTTGTTTTTATTATATGTATGTTAATTAAAGTGACTCATGATATGTACGAATATGTATCAAATAAAAATAATATATATATTCAATCGAATAAAAATAATAAAGTTATTAACACTAAGTACTTCAAAATGTTCGATTTCACTAAACTCATATTTTGTTTTGGTTACCAGGACAGAATAGGTATTCAATCAGCTAAATATTGGCCGTAGGTGCTAAAAGCTTTCTTTACCGCAATTTATGATCATTTTAAAATTTTTATCATGAAATATTTATTATAAATGAAGGGCTAAAGCGATGATGAACGTGTTAAAAAGATGAAGAAGAATGGTTATAACGCAGAGCACGTACTTTAAAACCGGCGTAAATCCATGCGACTGAGAAAAAAAAGCGAAAAAATTGCCTGTGAAGTTTATTACGTTTATTTAAGTACACCTCGAAACCGTTGTCTACATTATTCATTTGTCACGCGCAGTTGCGCTAGGGTTGAACGAACTCACAAATGTTTAAACTGCGTGTGAACTTTTAATTTATTGAAGCACTTTTTATTTTCATTTAATTCCCACAATAAAATAATAAGAATTGTAATAAATCACAAAAAGCTACCAATAAAACTGCAGTTTTATTGGTAGCTATCTGCTAGTTATATTTTACGAACATATGTTACAGGCAACTGCCCCATTAGTAAAAAAAGTCATCACACTTTTAGAAATATTCATTTTCAGAACATTTTGTGTATCACAAAGTGTTGCTTTTTTCTTTGTTTTTTTTTATAGTAATAGGCTGCAAAGGAGCAGACGGATCGCCTGATGGTAAGCAATTACCGCTGCCCATGGACACAAGCAACTCCACAGGAGTCACAAGTGCGATGCCGCCCCTTCGGGTTGGGAAGAAGGATAGGATGAGGAGTGGGATGAGGGAGAAGGAACAGGAGATAGGGCCTCCGGCACTCTCACTCACCGAACGAACCGCAACAGTTTTAATACTGTTACTTTACGTCGATTTTCTGTGAGAGGGTAGTACTTCCCCGGTCGAGCCGGCCCATTCATACTGAAATCTACTCCGAGCTGACGTCTAACTCACAACTTTTGGCATAGTGCTATAGCATGGCAGTTAGGCTACCACTCAAATCACAACGTCATACACTTTGAATAAAATATATATTGTCTAGCAGCTATCGATATACTGTCCAAACTTTACAGAGCCCTAAAGGTCCTAGTACCTAATGTTCTTGCACAGATTAATACTTAGTAAAATTGATTAAAATCAGTGTCTTTAGTCTAATGGATTGGTGAGACTGAATTCTTCCAGTCCTTGATTAAAACATTTACAATCAACATAAAACGCCACCGATAGAGAAAGACTCTGTTCAATATCGTCAATGATATATTCATTTTCTAATATACAAATAAGAAGTAGGTGTAAGTAGTACCTAATGGTCGATAACCTGTGAACCTTCATCACTGACGGAACTATGCCTTTTCAAGAGCACTCGGCACCCTACTCACTTTGATATTAGACAGGGTTTTCTTCTCTAAGGTAAAGGTGCATTTTCTTATTTATACCGATTCTGATTATCTAACTATTCATTTTGTAATTAATAAATACAAAATTGTATCTGACAGCCCTGGGTTTTACGGAGATAGCAGCTTTTAGGCAGTCAAATAATTTAGATTTATTTTGAGGATTATAATGATGAAGGTTCGCGAAAAATGACGCGACACACTTTTTTATTTGTTTATCATACTGTTACAATTTTATTGCTGTACCAATTGTTATATATATTTATTTTGTCAAAGACATAAAGCTTTTTGACGTGATTCGGTTTGGTAAGAATAAATCCGTGTTCTCTAAAGTTACGACAATGGCTTTTACTTTTGTAGTTGATGTCCGATTTTTTGTCCCCAAAAGAAATGTTTTCAGAGGAAAAGTTTTAAAAGCCTTGGAAATTGAAAATTAATTACTTTCTTTTCGGTTGTACTTTACTTTGAGTCTTTTAAGATCTTTTAAATTAGTGACTTAATTAATAATAGAAGGAAAAGGGGCTAGTATTGTATTTAGTTTAATGTATTCTATAGCTATATAAGCAACACTTACCTAATTGAAATAATGTACTTCTAAATTGAATATCTTAATGGGTATATTGTTTAATTTTGCTCTTTTATGTTACTTTATTCTAAAAACGTACATGAATAAACATTTTACTAAGCCATAGCTTATAAACATATAGGTATGCACGGCTGCACGTACTTTATACATCGTCAAAAGGAGAGCGTTAATTGCAAAGCAGTATTTGTAACTGCGCTTGGATTATAAAATAAGCCTTGCGAATTTTGGAATGGGATGATCCATTTCCCTACCGACGTACAGTCGGTAGTGAAATGGATGGGTATTGGATTTACATCAAATCCATATCCGTCAACTTGATGCATTTGAATTCGCGACTTGCGATTGCCAATCCTGTGCAAAAGGATAGTAGACAGATATTTTATATTCTTAGAATATAAAAAAGAGTTAAAAACAATATTTGTTTTCATATTGAGCTGTTTGCAAGCATTTATATGTTGTTAGCAAGACAAAGATGACCATTGCAGGCTATGACGTAAATCCTTCCTATATTTGGATTAATCCCTTGCGAACTTAAATGGTTTTCAACATATTTTCAGTAAGGTTTATTTTGAATAGTTATCAGCCAATTGTCATACATACATACATAGACTCACGCCTGTTTCCCGGAGGGGTAGGCAAGAGACTACGGAACGCCATTTGCAACGATCCTGAGATATCTCTCTTGCTTCATTCACTCCCGTCAGATTCCTCGTATGCTCTTCTGTTCAGGGTACATCTAACCTGTCCTGTTTTTAGGATGTCTCCAATCTGGTTAGAGAACGTCCGCCTAGGTCTTCCCCTTCGTGTTGTCTTATTCACATTGCCTAATATATCTGCTCTCCACGTGCCCAATCCACCTAACTCGATGCTTGTCACTACATCTTCTTTTACTCCACAACACTCTCTCATCCATTGATCTGCTCTCATCATACAATTCTTTACTCTGTCAGTCAAAGACACACCATACATACTTCTCAATCAATTGCCATAATTTTAGGATATTATAGTAAATAAATATTTTTTTATTTATAGACTCACGCCTGTATCCCCGAAGGGGTAGGCAGAGGTGTAAATATTACACCCACATTTCGCCATGAATTTTTAGGTCCCACGTAGTAGGGGGCGAGCCTATTGCCGTTACCGGGCACATCACCAGACTTCGTGCTGCTACTGAGAATTCGGAAAAACCTAGTATCACTTTTGCCCGGCCCGGCAATCGAACCCGGGACCTCCGACCAGCAGTCGCATACGTTATTCACTGGACCACAGAGGCAGTCAAAAATATATGTATTCTTTATTATCGTACTATATAAAATACGTATTACATCATTGTTGAGTTGCTTGTAGCTACTACACTCAAACGGGTAACATTCGCAATTTCTTGTGCCTTAATGATATCATCATAAAAACACTCGTACTACAATACCTTTGTCAGTTTTATGACATACACGGTAATTTACCGTGTATATATTAGTCGTATAAACGCCAACCAAAGCTAGTTGGTAGATAAATAAAAGAAATAATATTCAGGAAAGTTTCCTTCGTTACAACCTTAGAGTTACTGACACGCTACTTCGTAAACATAGTGACGCGTTAAGCTGCCTTGGCTGTGTTTTATTTGAGTACATACCTACAACTTGACGTAAAAATACGACGTTGTGTTAAATATAAATAAAAGTTCACCATATTCGCTCGAAACTGTTTCACGGGAAATTCTACCTGCTGTACATACAAGTAATATTATAATAAAGATGTTTTTAGTACGAGTTTTATGTTGTGGTATGTTAATTTTCGCTGTTTTTCTGCGGTGAGTACAGCGATGAGTTAAAAGCTACGCCAGAAGACGTTTAGTACGCGGTAAGGGAAGTTTGCTGATATGCATGAACGATACCACGTAACAGAAATTGTAATTTTCTTTTCCATTTCCTTTTTTGCTGTGAACAGCATACGTAGGGATTTACAAACCTGATTGTAAAGCAAAAACCGTGCCCAGATTTATTATATTGGTAAAAATACTTAAGTTATTAAATAGACTTACGCCTGTATCCCCGAAGGGGTAGGCAGAGGTGTAGTATTACACCAACATTTCGCTATGAATTTTAGGTCCCACGTAATAGGGGGCGAGCCTAGTAAGTTATTAAATTATAAACATAATTGCTTCGTAATTAGATAAATGGTGTAGATAAGGATTTGTGTGCCTACGTGGTTAAGAAATGATCAAATAGGGTCAGTGTGTTTAGGATTCTTAAACGTTCTTTAGCAAACATACCTTGCAGTTACTTATCAGAGTGTAATATTAGGTATTGATTTCAAATATACACAACACTTCAAAATCCAATAAGGATAATATTTCGTCATCAACATCCCAGCATTGTTCCAGTTGAGATTCTCACCGTGATTCCCGGGGCCGATAAGTAAACATATACCTAATACCGGTTACGTTACAGAGACAATTTTATTATACTGATGAAGATGTATGTGTTATGGACACAGCCTTTAAGATTATGGGTTACAGATTTTTTAGACCATTCGCTCAACTAGGTGTATTCAGTTTGACAAGTGAGTTTAGCTTGTTGTCTCGGCTAAAGGAAATCTTATTTGCTCAGACTTACAAATATTATAGACATAATGAACGTCCACACACTGGATCATTCTCACTACTTCACAGACTTTTTTTCTCAGTAGTTCCATTCCATTATCAAAGTCCATGGAACTACTGAGAAAAAAAAAGTCTCACTAGTTCCATGGAACTAATTGCTGGTGGAACTAGTGAGAATGATCCCACACACTCGCCATTGATATTCGGTACTGCAAATAGATTTTGTGTGAGTTATCAATTTATTCATCAACATACATATTCATATTATATTCTCTCCTGCCATATTGCCAGGTGAGTTCAGACCAAAAAGTGATCTAAATTTGTTCGGTCCACTGCAACAACAAGTGAACTGAAACTCAATTTGGTTTACAACCGGATACCATATTTGTTCTGTCATGCGCATGTTAAACAACTATATGAATTAAAAAAGTTTGATGAATTCTCGCAAACATGGTTTCGGGTTGAACGAATAAATTGGAAGGTGAAATCACTTGTGGCTTAGTTTGATATACACTGCCGGTCTAGCGGTTTAGGGGCATTCGGAAGAGATTTTAGGTTTGATATCCAAGAAATCATCACATTTAACATCTGTATATATAAAATTCATGCGTTTCTGACTGACTGATAGTCAACGCCATAACTTCTGGGAGAAGGAAGCTGAAATTTGGCGTGTGTGTTCTTATAGGTGTACACTTGGCCATACTGCAGTTGGGCTACAAAGAAGATGGATGAGAAACGATTACATGTGGCAGAGATGAGAATGTTACGATGGATGTGTGGAGTGACAAGAATGGACAGAATTAGGAATGATTACGTTAGAGGTAGTATGAAAGTTGCGCCCATTGATAAAAAGATAAAAGGGTGTCGATTGGCCTGGTATGGACATGTTATGCGGAGAGATAAGATGTATGTAGGTAAAAAAGTGATGAATATGCATGTAGAAGGACGAAAAAGGAGAGGACGGCCAAGGAAAAGATGGATGGACTGTGTGAGGATGGATATGAAAGAGAAAAGGGTAAATGATCGGATGACTGGTGACAGAGAAGTATGGAAGAGAAGGACATACTGCGCCGACCCTAAATAAATTAGGACCAGGGCAAGACAATGATGATGTGTTCTTATAGGTGTAGCTGCGGGCATTCTCTGGTGTCCAAATAAGTATGTAAATGAGATATATTTTTGTAATTGTTTTTTGTAATTATTCCCCTGTTTGGTTTTGTATCAGTAGGCAGGTTGTCGTACTCAGTGTATATAGAGGAACACTGAGACTGAGTCTTGATGGTAATCGCTAAAGTAGTAATTCAGTTCCATCAAAGTCAAAAATTCAATTTACTTTGCCGTCAATGTCAGTTTAAAATAATAATAGAAAGCCATATTTTCCAGTTTTGAGCCTCAATCTCCCCAAATTATTTAAAGTGATTACAATTTTAGACGTTTATAATTCTGAGAGAGAGTTAATAACTACGAGAAACGGCTTTTAGACCGTCGTATTTTAATTGCTCCAAGACATGAATGTTGTTGTAGTATTTGTTATTATGTGTTAAATAGTTGAAACACGTACAAAAGTTTTTCGAGCTTAGCCAAACAAGATATTTAGGACGCCGGCCTGGTGACGAGATTGGTCTAAGCGGTGAGCGGCTTGGCAGGGGCGATGTACATGGCGCGTTTACTTTGGGGTGACATCGGTCTCCGCGGCGTAGAAAAGCGCCCCATGTACATCGAAATCGCTCGCCCCTGCCGCGCCGCTCGCCGCTTAGACCGATCTCGAGACCAGGCCGTTAAGGCTATTGTCTGTGCTGCGTTTACAGGTATGTTTCAGAATGTTCATGCCAATGCTGCAATGTATACAATGCGATAAGACAGGGGACTGTATGATGTAGTGAGACTACGTAACTGAAGTATGTGGTACTATTTCACATGTATAATATGTATCAAATAAGTTATTCAATTTTGGATCCTAAATAAATGCTACTTTAAAGAACACTGTATTGTTTTTTATACTCAATTTTATTTAGTACATTTATTTCGAATGTTTCTGTTTTACTGCGAAGATGGATAGAACTAATGTTTTATGTAAGATTCCCGCACGGAAAAATACTAACAGTGCTATAACAATTATTGTTATGAATCTGGCTGTTTTTATGCCGTGTTGTGTCGATTGAATGGCAGTAGAGGCTATTGCAATAAAGTACTTTTTTCTATTGCGGAAATTGCATAAACAATTGAGATAAAATGTAACAGCTGGGTAATAAATAAAAATTACCCTTGCAAGGCAATTTAAGATGGTGCCCTTAAAACCGTTTTACTAAGCAAAATCCTTTCAATATTTCAAAGTTTGGCCAACGCTTCGCACGCAAAATATCGTGTTTTAATAACCCACCCAAAGAATCGACGGTATCCTACAAAATAAAGATCTAGTCCCAATGAATATCTGGCAAAAATTAATATCCACAAAAGTCAGAATAAGGTCTCCTATTATCACTTTATCATTTGGAAAAGTTTTTTCCCGAGTGTTATTTCAGTCATTTTCAATTTGCTTTAGGAGAATGTATGAAGTTACTGGGATAGAGATTTCTTCTGCGGCTGTAAAAATTAAAGGTAATTTGTTTAGTGGCTTTGTACCAAAAGGCATTGTTCGGAGCTCGGATATTGAATTATCGTGTATGAATACGTGTGCCGAGTATTCGTTTTACGTAATAATACCTGCTGTTTGGTTGCGCTTTTACTTGATATTTAGTATTTTAGTCTGAAAAACAATTGTTTATTAATTCTATTGTAATATTTGCTATTTGAAATAATAGTACAATATCACGATATAGTATATGAGAAATTTATAACACAATTTTTTTTGGATTTGGCAAGGTTGAATAAATTACAAAAAGGCCAAGATTTCGTTACATGGATTTTATTTAAATAGTTATGATCAGCACAATTATATATTACATATCGAAATATGTCACAATCTTCCTATTGAACCCAAAAACATTTCTATAGCGTCTTATTTACTTTCATAATTATGGTTGAAACATACAAAAATAAATATATACTTTTAAAGATTTGTTAAACAACGTATCCTAGTTCATTCAGATCTGCAAGGACACATTGCTTTTTTGTCAAAACGGCCTTTCGCTCTTCTAAAACTTTATTTGACGACCCGATATTACCCTATACGTGTATCAATGTCAGTTATGGTATAGAACAAAAACCTTTTGTGACATTATTCCTATCTTACCTGTGGGTTAATATAAGGCGAGATTTTTGTTTTACGTCACTTTTATTAGAGCTAAACGTTTATGTGTCTAGACGTGCTTATCCACTAAGGGCTGAACAAATAACTCTATAAAACTAACGCAATATGGTTACGTCATATTGAACGATTATGTAGTAAATGAGTATGGGGTTACTTGAGTTTCATTTGGTTCTTTGATGCATTGACTATTTAAATTAAATACGTTACGATTTATGCTTATTGCTTTTATTTTTTTTTTCATTTTTATTAGTTTTTTCGCATGTGTGGTGGGGCGGATTTGAACACAATAAGTGGTCAAAGTCAAAGTCAAAATCATTTATTCATCTAGGTCACAAGGTGACGCTTATGAACGTCAAAAGTACATTACTTAATGCTTCTACATTTACATTTACTGCCTCGTTCGCAAAGCAATAGGTAGAACCCCTGAGAAAGAACGGGCAATAAAACTCGTGGCCACCCTTTTTTATCGCCAGTGTTATGTTACATATTTTGTTTTTGTAAGGAGCTGCAACTGTTTCACATTGTAATTAATTACTTGTAAATAGTAATTAGGAACATACATAATACTTAAATATTTAATGCAGTTACCAATTTAAGTGCTGTAGTAGCCCTTCACGCATCTAAATGGTGACCTGCGTAAACGTTGCTTAACTTTATCGGTCTATTAAAAGGGACCAGTCAAATCTCGTTCCGCTAATCAGCTGACAATGATTAGAAAAAAAAAATGTAACCCGATCCCGTGTGATACCTGACTTTAATATCCTGTTACACGTTCAGATTCTGAACTAAATACATAAAGTATAACTGATATACATTATACTAAATACATATTATTTAACTTAGGCAAGTATCTTAAACATGACAGATCAGGGACGTTTGTACACAAACTTAACAAAAACATGTTCTGACAAGTTATTAACAGTGGATTATTATGTAAACGCGCTTCAGGGGTATTAGGAAGCCTCGTGGTAGGTACCTAGTCAAATAGTCAAAGGATCGATTTTACTCATAGCTACCGCTAAAGTTGTGTCCTGATTTACATTTTAATTACTATCTAAACTATAACAATCGATTTATATCTATATAATGCTTAGTAGATACATACATACATACCTACATAGACTCACGCCTGTTTCCCGGAGGGGTAGGCAGAGACTCTAGAACGCCATTTGCAACGATCATTTGCTTAGTAGATAGTTATGAAAATGGTTATGTCACAAGTAAATAACTGTACCAATGGTAATTAGTAAACGTTATAAAAAGTGGTAGTAAACGAGGATTATTAATCGACAGGAGCACGGTTTCCATCAAAGAGGTCTCATGAACATTAACCTCTTGTATGCCGGAATGCCAGACACAATTAAAAAGCTATTGTGTCTCGCGTAGATCTGCGTTCCGGCATACAAGGGGTTTAACATGCAATATCTAGAAAGCAACAAAGTGACAGCCTGCGGGCAATTGTATTGGCTGCATTTGGTAACTCTATCTAGATGTGAAAATAATAATTATTAAAACCCAGAGTTATGAGTATTTTAAAATGTGTTTTTAGACTTTTAAACTATTTAAAGTAATGTGGTTTCGCGAGGTTGCTTTTGAATGAAAGTCGTCGCATACGATCTGTTCAATGTAAACATTGAACATCCTATTACTTACACCACATCTGCCAAGCTATTGCTAATCATGTTATCATCAAATAACAGGAAATGTCAGCACACACCCTCATTTCATTTTTCAAATTCTGTTTGAAGATTGCAAACATAATAACAAAGGTATAACGTAACGTATAACTGTGTATGGTATATGTACACTTGTACAGGTTTTGTTGTTTGTTTGTGTTTAAATAGCAATGTAATTTATTGATTATATTAAAAAAATATCTACGAGGAAGTAATATTTATTTGCTTATTATGTACTAGCTGTCGCCCGCGGCTCCGCCCGCGTGGATGTCGGTTATCGCGATAAAAACTTTAATGTGTCCTCCCTCGGGTCTTTAAATGATCGAAGAATAAAATTATAAATATTGATCTCTCAACAAAAAATCCTCATCATATATCCTCTGGACAACTCGTGCTAAGCCGTCAAGTCTAATAATAATAATAATAATATTCTACCACATTCACACAAAACCATCTAGTCCCAAACTAAGCAGAAGCTTGTACTATGGGTACTAGACAATGGATAAACATACTTATATACGTTTTTTTTTTTGTAAATACATACATATTATACATAGAAACACCCAGACCAAGACAAACATCCATGTTCATGCACACAAATGTTTGACTTGAGCGGGAATCGAACCCGCGACCTTCGGCGTGGCAGTCGTTTACACTCCCGCTACGCCACCGGGTCGTCAAGTCTGTTATGTTATAGTGCAGATGGGCTCTAACAGTTCTTCATCAGAAGTTTCAGGTCTTTGATTTTTATTAGTCAATAGAAAATGCTCATCAGACTGAACAACTTTTGCTAAGCACTGAAAGCAAAAATCAAAGAGCTTGAAATTAAGGTTAAAAGCTTACTACAGATATGTAGCACGCCTAACTGCGACAAAACTTCTCAATTACTGCGAACCGCTATAAACCATACACCAAAGACAACTACCAACAAAGCAAGTATGATCAAAAGGAAAATTAACTTCTTACCGGAAAACCAACCAGAGTGTGTTGAAAACAAATTAGTAGAGATCGAAACGGAATGTTCTGCTGGACCAAAGACAAAAATAAAAGTTCCAATTTCTTCCACCCCTGAAATTGTACCAAACAAAACCCCAAAGCGGAGGATAGTAATACTAGGCACACAACAAGCTGTTGGACTGGCTGCTACATTACTACACACGAGAGTAAACAACAAATATGAAAACTACCAGATAACAGCTCTCACCAAACCATTTGCAACATCAGAAGAAGTACTCAAGGAATGCCAAAACTTAACACTGAATGAAAACGACAAACTTGTACTATGCGTGGGTGAAAATGACTCTAATCCAACTCGACTAAGTATGGAATTAGCTGTAACGTTCAAGAAGTTCCAACACACACCTATAATAGTTACAGGTATAGCAAAAAACAAGTACCTTAACGAGATTATGTTAAATAATGTTATTAGACTGTTATGCAACAGCTATAGCACAATAAAATATTTAGATATAAGCAAACTACGTAAATTTAGTAATAAGTATAGCATTTTATATAATTTAAGTAAACAGATAAATTTTGTCATTGATAGCATGGACTATCAAACTAAGTTTTTAAATTTTAGGAACCACAAACAAAACTGTCTGTCGTTTGATAAAAATATTAACGAAAATGTACAGACAGCATTTAACTCGCAAAAGAAACAGAAAACTATCTTAGATTATTTCAAAGTAACCCATAATACCGCAAAATTAAGTAAAACGACGTTAGAACACACTTTTTCTAAGAGACAACTTTCTTCATATACATCTCAAAAGCCGTTAGATATAGGGGATAGATTTTTTCGATTCTAAAAATGATAACCTTAAAACCTTAACAGTATTTCATCAAAATATTGCCGGAATATTAAGTAAATCTGAATTACTTCAGATTTACCTTGAAGAAGCATATAATAAAAATGTAGTTGTTGATATTATCTGCCTAAGTGAAACATTTTTAAAATCTGGAGAAGAATCTAACGTACATATTGAAAATTATAAGCTTATTGATTGGTATTGCAGGCCTGATAAAAGACGTGGAGGGGTATGCATTTTGTCTAGAGATACTTTAAATTGTTCAAAGTTTCAACTGATGAAAGAGTTGACTACTGAATTCTCATTTGAGTATTGTGGTGTTGAAATCCCGCAATATAATTGTATTGTTATCTGCATTTATAGAACTCCAAACTCAAACCCCAATCATTTCCTCACTAATTTAGAATTGTTAATGTCTGAACTTCGTAAAAAAACAAAGAAAAAAGTTATCATAGCCGGTGATTTTAATATAAATTTATTTAAACAATCAAAAGCCGTAGATGAATATCACATGTTAATAAATAACTATGGTTACTACTTACATATCAATGAACCTACAAGAATCGATGCATGTTTGGACCAAATTATTAGCAATATCCCTGACGCAATAGGTAAGGTACTTAACTTAGGTTTATCCGATCACACCGCCCAAACTATCACTTTTACCACAAATAGCAAACCTATGCTGTCAATGCCCTTGTTCATTTACAGAAGAGACTTCCATTTAGATAACATTGAGAAATTCAAAGAGTGTATGGCAAGCCTGTCTTGGCAAGAAGTACGCGAGGAATCTGACTATAATAATGCCTGCCAGTTATTTCACGAAACATTAGTCTTATTTTATAACCTTTGTTTCCCAATTAAGAAAATAAAGTGTACTGCCAAACCTATAAATAAAACGTGGATTACACGAGGCCTGAGAATTTCCTCCAAAGTAAAAAGAAATCTTCGCTTCAGCTATTATAGGAACAAAAGTCTAAGCATAAAGGAAGAATATAGGAAATATTCAAGTTTATTGAAACATTGTGTATACAAGGCCCAAAAATTAAGTAATATAAAATATATCACAAATTCCAAAAATAAATGCATAGCCACGTGGTCGTTAATAAAAAAACTAGAAAACAAAAGCAGCCATTGTGACTATATTTGTAAAATCAACATGGATGGACAAATGATAACAGATCCAAACAAAATTGCTACTTCATTTAATAATTTCTTCGTTACCTCAACTTCCAACAGTAACTTATCTTTAAGCCAGTTAACAAATAGCAACGCCAGTCTCATTAAACGAAACGATTCCACCATATTTTTACAACCTACCACCCCTAGAGAAGTCTATATCATCTTAAAATCACTCAGAAATACAAATTCAACAGGTTACGATGACATTCAAACGATGGTACTAAAAGAAAGTGCTCCTTTCTTATCTGATATACTGGCCTACCTTATCAATTTATCATTCGAAGAAGGTTGTTTTCCTAATTGCTTAAAAACTTCTGTAATCAAACCCATTTTTAAAAAAGGGGATAAAACAGTTATAAATAACTATCGTCCAATAGCTCTAATCCCTACTATAGCGAAAGTCTTCGAAAAAATAATGCAAAACCGGTTAACATCTTTTATAAGTAAACATAATATTCTTAAAAAACAACAGAACGGCTTCCAAAAAGGCAAATCTACAACGCTAGCAGTTTTTAATTTGGTCAATAAGATACTCCAAAATTTAGATAAAAATGTACGCACCTCAGCTATATTCTTTGATTTAAGTAAAGCGTTCGATGTTGTTCCCCACAGCCAGCTACTTATCAAATGTGAAAATTATGGGATTAGAGGTATCGCAAATAAATGGCTAGAGAGTTATCTAACCGGCAGAACTCAGTACGTTGATATCCTCAGTGTGAATGAACTAAAGCATGAAACTCACATTAAATCAGATCTCGTGAAAAACCAACTAGGTGTCCCTCAAGGAAGCATATTGGGACCACTGCTTTTCTTAATATTTATAAATGATCTGCCTGAAGTAACACGGCACGATTGCACACTCTTTGCCGATGATATAGCGGTAGTAATATCAGAGTCTAAAGCTAGCAATTACAATGATGACATAAACAGTTGTATATCTGAAATAGTAACATGGTTAGATAACAATAAACTCAAGGTTAATATTAGTAAAACCAGATTTATGCAATTTTATAATAGATATCCTAACAAAAACAATCTTAGAGTTAAGTATATGAATGAAACAATTCAAGAGTCAGAAGATGTTTCCTTCTTAGGTATAATTCTAGATAGACAATGTCGTTGGGCCCTACACGTGAAAAAAGTTTGTAACAAATTGAATAGATTTGCGTATGCTCTCTGGCGGTTAACTAAAGTTGCGAATCAAAATACGGCGATACAAGCATACCATGGATATGTAGCATCAATAATTAGATACGGTATCCTTTTGTGGGGTAACTCTGTTGAGATGTATAAAGTTTTTGTAGCCCAGAAACAATGCATCCGTGCACTGGCCGGTGTACCTCCACTTACATCTTGTAGATTATTATTTCCCAAACTAAAATTATTGACACTTCCATCTATCTACATCCTTGAATGCTGTTATTTTGTAAAAACACATCCTTACCTATTCCCCAAATGGAGTGATCACTGTACGTTTAATACTAGACATCCTGATAAATTACTTGTACCTAGCCTAAGAACTGAATTGTATCGTCGAAATTCTTACACTATGGCCATCAAAATTTATAATAAATTACCAAAAGACTTAATAGATCTGCCAAGTAAAGTGTTTAAGGCGCGGCTTTGGTCATGGCTTGCAACCAAAGCTTTCTATTCAATTAATGATTACTTGGAAGAAAAAATTACCATAAATAATATGTATACCAGCTGTTCGTTGTAAATTTCTTTGATTCTGTAATTAATTTTATTTTTCTTATTATGAGTACTGTTTTAAATTTTGTAATATATGTTATAATTATCGTTTTTGTATTTCACTGTAATGAACTACTTACTGGCTTAAGTAACATTGTTTCTACGGCTGTTTTGCATGCTGTTTACAGCCAAACATATGATACCAAATATCTATTATTGTAACACCTTATGTACTGTGTTTGATGCAAATAAAAAATATTATTATTATTATTATTATTATTATTATTATAAGACGTCAAGTCTGTATTATGTTACAGTAAAGCTGGGCTTTTGGAGTGCCACATCAGATGTTCGAGATCGTTAAATTTTAATCTCTCATCAGAAAATGCCTATCAGGCGTAATGTTTTTGCTAAACCGCATTTTATTGTCTTTTAGTTTCGCTGGGCTGTTGTAGTTCATCATGTAATCAATTATAGCCTTGTTGCTCAGACCCAATAGCAATATAACAAAAAAAGTTTCATTCAAATCCGTCCAGTAACTTCGGAGATTAGCGTGTAGGTACAAACAGACAAACAGAAAAGACATTTTTTTTTACATTCTTGCTCTATTACTGTTTCTTAGCCTCCCTGAGTTCCTTGTTTTGGAAATATATTCAATGTACAGAAAAAACTAATTCTCTTATTATATGTATAGAAGATAATTAAAATATCATTCATTTATTCCGTAATATCTATGCGATAAGTTGTGTATTATTGTACGTGCAAATGGTTTGGCAGTTAAAGACCCTTTTTCCTGAAAGAACACTGGCGAATCGTTTGTTTCTTTGAAAATGGAAACGTTTAGACACAACGGAATTTGGTTTAACGGAAATTAAAATTGACTTTCATTTTTGGGAAGAATGTTTTATCTCGTTGAGGAATGTGGGCTTTTATAACCTTTAAATGCTTTAATTTTTGGGTTAAGGTTGTATCTTTATCCTGCACGCGTTAAAAGGGATGAAGTATGACGACAAACTGACACTATCGGACACCATTATTTTAGCTTTTATTTCAGCCTTAGCTGGCTTCATTTATAAGAAATTGTACAGATTAAAGACATATTTTATACCAGAAACTAGTGCTTATATATTAAGTTATTCAACAGGCTTTACAATTCCAGGGACCAGAACTCAGGTATTATGATCGCTGATTTAGCGCGAACTAGCAAATTTATTAGTAACTGTTGAAGTTCTAATGAAATTGAGCTTTACATGTAATGCCAATAATTGCGTTAATTAATACTTGTATTATAATTTATATTGTGTGTATTTCTACGTATTAATTTGCCACAGCAAAGTCAAAATATTATTTTAATTACAAAACTAAATACCTACTTGCACAATCTATTCAAACCGTACAACCATCTTATAAAGTAATATAAGATTTAAAATTGATTGAATTGATTGATGCAATGTTACAATTCGACATTTGATTGTTATAAATTCAATTTATTATTTTTTATAGGAAATATAGGAATTTTAGAATATCCTGTTCTCTCATATTTTTGGTAAACATAGGTAAGAAAAATATATTAAAATATTTAATTTGTTTTTAAAATAGACAGTTAATATGCCGAAGTGTGAGGCACCTGGCTTTCTTTAACGTATCTTGGTAACCTTTTCAAATACTACCATGTTTTTAAGATGCTCGTTATGGCGCTGATACACTTGAGCATTCACCTGTAATGAGCATTCTCGAGAATGTTACGAAACTAATGAGTGTGTATTAGCGAGCATTGTCACGAACATTCGGGCGAGCCTTAGAATATAGATATTACATAGAATTCGCGCTACAATGGCGGTTAAGGGCGGTTTCAGATTAGCGTATTTTTCTGCGCGTATACGGTCGTTTCTGCATACGCGCTTACACGCGCGCTCTATTACGCGCTTCAAAAAGCCAGACTCACGTAAACGGGCGTGTTCGCTCGAAACGGTAGTGACGTCTTGTCAGTGTCAACATGGATTCTGACGGTTGGTAGTTATACGAGCTTAGAGGCGCTTCAACGCTCGTACGAGTTGCGCGTTTGCCAAAAGGCGCGCCCATACGCGCCTACACGCGCTTCTAAAAACGAGCTTATACGCGCGTATAAAACGCTAATCTGAAACCGCTCTAAACCCAATATATTTACTCCACTTTGACTCATGATTTTAATCTAGGGAAGAATCTTCGTAGTTTGTCACTAATTTTAACTTGACTAGTGATGGCTGGGTGACGGCTTACTCAGAAAATAAAGAAAATTAAATATCGATAAAATGTCGACAATGTTTACAATAGATCCTTAGATTTGGTTTCATCATCGGCCTTTAACAGTCAACTGCTGGACTAGGCCTCTCCTTTGAAAGGAGGAATTGGCCTACTAAACCACGCTGGCCAAACGGGTTGGTATAGGGTTTGTATTAAGTTTTCCTTCTCTTGCAGTGCTGTTCTCTGCGTAATATGCTCCCTCTGTCGGCTCTTACGACACTCATGGGATGATATGGGGTGATGACATTCCGTATTTTTAATCCGTCCACACGGACTTAGATTTGGTTGACTCAGAATTAATTTCAATGGAATGTTGATAAACTCTCGATAACGATAAATACATTTAAACGTAGGAATAGACACTTGTGTGATTTATTAAACCTGTTCAAATTAAAATCTGCATTTTATTATTTAGAAACTTCATTTGTTTATGTGTTTTACCCTTACTCTAGAAATAATTCATAAGTGAAACTGAAGTAAACATATTGGTTAAAACTGCTGTTGTAGTGCGATTTTTATATTCTACGGACTATTTGAATTTAGAGTGTTCACTAGAATGATCGTGATAATGTTCGGTTCGACAAAACAGAAAACGGCCAATGCTCGCTGTTCTGTACAAGTGAATGCTCAGGTGTATCAGCGCAATTATATTGAACGGAAAATATTATTAAAGAAAATTTGTTTGCAATCCCATAAATATAATAATTGAAAGGATAACCATCTTTATTCAAAGTAATTAACGAGTAAAACTCAATTGCACCGCGTGGTGACGTGAATTAAGAATACAGCATGTCACTACCCCTTTTCATTTCGCGGGATGTTTGGGTGCCAATTAGGAGAGGCCTACTTACAAGTACAACAGTGGCCTGCAAAAGGCTGCATGAAGATGGAGCAGAATTCGATCGAGTTATTAACTGACTCGTGTCATTAAAACCTAATAATCCCACTTGAATCCACTTTAGTTATCATTTATACCTATTAGAATAATCTTACAAATTAACTGCTTATTCAGAGTTTGATACATCTTTTCCCTTGATACCGTGACCTTTACCATGATACTTACCAAAACATTTTGAACAGAACCAATCTTGTAATTTCCACTTAAATACGGCTTTAACGAAAGATATTGAATAGAAAACACAAAACTTTGTTAGAAAACTTGAATTATTCTTTGTTTAAAGTTTAATAATTACTTTCTTTAAAATAGTCTATAGACGCTATCCTCCATTAAATCTTTGCTGAATTATAATAATCTAATAAAAACTTGTTTAAGTCAAAAGTTTTGGTGGTTGTTCGTACTGTCGAATATGATTTTACAAGTTTATAGCGATCATTTGTGAGACCATTATATAGACGTCCAAATTAATGTACCTTCTTCTAATTGCAGTCTTCTTGACTAAGCTAGGATTCTTCTATAGAGGGCCTGTCGTTGACGATTGAAAGTCACTATCATGATAATTATGAAATTGTCCAGCGTTGCGGCTAGCGTTATACTGGGCTCACTCAGCACCTTCGCTTCTGAGTCCTAGGTTGAGACACGGCAGAATATTAGTTTATCTATAGAGTGACTACCGTCTGACCATCGTGGGGTTCTGACACATCGTAACGCCTGTCAAAGTCAAAAGATCGCATGACAAACCAGATCAACGGCTTAACATGGCCTGTGAGGCACATATAGACCGATGGGACTTTTTGTAACATATGTAAAGTATACAACCATTAGGTCGCCAGACTCAAGGGCCACTTTGAGACAAGTATGACGCAGTATACGTTTGGCTTGAATTAAATTCTCGTCGCTTCTGCAACACTTGAAGACCATAGGAATGTTTATGAATTAGAGTAGCAGCTTACCATCAGTTTCAAACACCCCCTCCTTACCACTCTCTCTCTCTCTCATATAGAAACATTAATATACATACAATCATAAATATTCACTTACATACATCACAGACTAAACATGACAATGCATATTTCTGTTCCGGGTTATAATACAAGCAGCTATGTGGAAAGTGACGTGACAAATGTGGTACAGCCTCATCCGAGACACATGTCACTGCACTGTATTTTGTAATGGCTGATGCAGTAGATAGAAAACACGCGTCACGCACATACCGGCGTGTTTTGAGGGAGCTCTAGTTTGAAAGGCAAGTATGTTTGTAATAGGTGTTGATAGGATTTCTATATTAGGCGGATAGTAATTATAAATATTAGCAAAATTCTAGAAAGAATCGTGCAGGATCATTTACAGTGACGTAAACACGAACAAACGCTGAGCGCACGTGATTAACTTCTTTGTCTTAATCCAGCTTCGCGCACCGGATTCTCTGCATGGATACTATGGATAGTTTTGTAAGCAGCGTACGTTTCACGGCAAATTTATGAGAGTGTATGCATTTTATGAAGAATTATTTTGATGTAGCGGAATGCTGTATGTATGTAATATGTTGGCTTTTATAATTATTTGCCTTAGTATAATTAACATCGGCGGAGATTAGAAACAGAGAAAGATGAACTAATTATACGTACAACAACAAAGCAATGGCTGAAATGTTTTTAGTCATTGAATGAGATAGTCAGAAGATTAAAATCAAACTAGTGCAATTTGGACTTCTTAATGGTTCTCGTTTATAGATTTGTAAACTTGTTTGCGGTAAACTTCAGTAATATTTTTTTTTTATAGTTTTTAGTAGACAGCTCGAAGGTAAAATAATAGGAGAACGCAATTCCTTTTTTTATATTATGCTAAGTACATTATGTGTTATATTTGTATGTATATATGTATTAAGTAAAGTTTATGCTGACTAGTAGCAAATCCAGAAAAGAATTATATGTAACTACTGTCATCTTGCAAATAAGCTTCTATGTTGTAATTGCATGCGTTACGGTGCAGTTTGTAAACATTGTTGTAAACACTAGATTTATAAATATATATTTCATAAATCTAACGTGAACAAGATCCTCCGTGAACTTCATCTATTGCTAAATCAACTTGACTTCAAAATCCATATCGTTAATATATGTAGCTTACATCTTATCCCGTATGAAGTCGAGATCTAATTTTCTTACAAAACTTGAAGCGCCTTTAGATAATATTAATATTTCATGATTCATGAATTCGTAGTACGCCCTAAGGCAACCGGTATTTACATACATATAACTTCACGCCTTTTATCCCCGAAGGGGTAGGCAGAGGTCTATTACACACCCACATTTTGCCAGTTATGTTTCGGTCCCAATGTAAGAGAGGCGAGCCTATTGCCATCTACTGGGCACATTGTTATGCGAGCGACAATTAACATTTTTAATACCCACATAACTTCGAAAAGTCAGAGGTGTGTGCCCGGGGTAACTTGGGATCGAACCTGAGACCATCGTCTCGGAAGTCCGTTACGTACACCACTGGGCTATCGCCGCCTACCTTATTTACTTATAACGACGCCCTAAGGCAACCGGTATTTACGTTATAATATTGGTAAAATCTTAAAACAAACTCCTTTCGTCAAAGAGTCTTGAGAGAGATTATGTGTTTTAACGTACACCTGATTAAAAGACAAGGACAATTCAAGTAAGCACCTAATTGATTATAGTACTTAGTCTTTGTTCATCTACACTTAGAGGGCTTTACACTTTAATGTCCAATTAGGCAGATTATTCTGTCTACATTTTGATATGTAGTTGTAAGGCAGTTAAGTCTTTGTTCCACAATAAAGCTAGATAATTTTGAAGCGAAGTAGGCATATCGTTTCTTTTGTAGCGATATTTTCTGTGTTTTTTTTTTCTGTAGGCATATATAGTATCTACTTTAACTTAGCAAAATGTCGATGAATGAATCATACATTTCTTGTATAAACTTGTATACACGCTATTCGTAGTTTCTTGCCAATTGTAATAATATGTAAGCGCCACAGTGACAACATTTTTTATGAATGGGTTCAGAAATAAAAGAATACCCTGATTAGTCATAATACGATGCACTTTTATCAGCTGCCAGCCCAAATTATTTCACGATGCCTGATTAGCTGAGAAGATTACCTTATGTAGCGAAATTAATAATTATAGTAAAGTCCACTATTCCGATTGCAGGCATCGCTACGTGACATGGCAGTCCTCACCTAAAAAGAACGCAGAAGCTTTTTCACGTTCCACTCAAAGGAACTAGTTTCAAAAGAGGAAGGTACCAAGTGAACTGCAAAGTCAGAAGGCACTGAGGAAGAACATTTCATTTCATCAGCTATTGCTTTGTTTTTGTAGGTATAATTATTTCTCTGTCTTTGTCTATAATCTCCTCCAATTTGGATTATAAAATGTCAACATTTTACTCTTTCGTGCTGAGATGCTAGTAATTCAGTTGCATAGCTTGGAAACAAAGTAAACGCGTTTAGCAAGGTCGAGGATTCAATGAATGGCATAATTATGCCATATCCACGGTCTTATCTTAAAAATTAGTAATATGTCAGAAGATAATTTGTTAATTTCTTCTATACCTTTGAATTTTGGTGGGCATTCAAAAGAAATAAATAAATAATCAAATTACTATAAAATAAACTTACAAAAAAGAAACAAGGTTGCAAAACAAATTGTTATTTTCTAAGGAACTAAGGCTACTAACTAAACAAATCGACGACGAATTTTGTGTCAGCATCGAACACAACGTTAACGTCTAGCTTAATTACTTAGTAATTTAAACAAATCGGTTTATTTTACACTTTCGTTTCTTTCTTCGTCGTTATATTTTCGTTTAAAAAGTTTCATTAGTTTAATACCACATTAGTTCACTCTAGTCCTGACACAGTTGTTGCTAACAAACTCAGCGCGATTCAGGTATTGTTTTTACTAAAAAGTTGGGTGCACAACCAAACTTTTTAGTTGAGTTTTCTATTTTAGTTTTAATGAGCACAGTGAGATTTCAGAGCAAAAAGTTCCTGTTAGTACAGTCATAATTTACTAAAATAAAAAAGGACCTGTTATAAAAATGTATAGGTACCCGGCTAATTAAATTTATTATATAGGTACAAAATGGAAATTGCCGTAACAACAGCTTTCATTATATGACAGTACATGTGGTGTAGTGGTATTAATAAGTGGTCACTTTTTTTAATTTATATAGTAAAATGCACCTATCACTGTTATCTCTGCACCACCTTAAGTTTAACAGGTAGATAATGCCTTATGACATTATGTCCACCTTTATACACCCTGTTTGTGCATAAAGAAATAAACAAAATAAATATTATTTTTGAGATCTAAAATAATATGTTACATATAAGACACACTTATTTATTTCATTTTGTAGCAAACTAATGTTAACGTTTGGGTAAAGTAACTGTTAATTCTATTTGGTAGTACATTAACTGCATGATCTGAATTTGCTAGCCAAATAGTGCCAACAAACATTTGTGCGTTCGGAGTCCGGATATTCATTGTATGCATTGTGATGTTAAACTGTTACAATCTCACAGGGTATTTAGTAGTAGGTACAGTAGTAGTGCTATAAGATATTGCATAAGAAATTTATGTTTGAAGCCCAAAAAATAAGTATAGATTTAGTGGGCATTTATTGCAGTTTCTTTGCTCATTAAAAAGTATAATTGAACATACATTTTATTAAATGTAAATCTAATAAAATTTATCCTGACCCTTACTTGAAGCTTTGACTACACGTTTGACTGCCAAAGTCTTATCCTACGAAAACGACATCGTAGTTGCAACATTGATACAACCACTTTGAGCGATATTAATCAGCTAATATGTTAAAATGTTTTTTCCTTTGAGTTATAGAGCTTTATATAAATGAGATGTGCGTTCTTCAGTGAAATCAAATCAAATGGAAAACGGTCAAAGAGGGATACGTTTAGTCGGATGTTGCTTCATCTTGTACCTGGATAATGGAGTATCTATTTTATTTGGTAATCTTATCTGAAAGCTTTCTATTATGTAGATCATTATTCTACACAGTTTTGCTTTGTCTATCCTGTTTCTTTGTTGTTACAGCTATCGAACAGCCACGTAGAGGTCTTAGCTTCCTCTATTCATTGCTTTTTTTAATCATCAGTACACCGAAAAGATATAAAGAATCTAGTTTTTGCCCGCAGCTTCGCTCGCGTAAATTCGGAGTTCTCTAGTTATAGTATATCATCTATGTTCGGTGTAACACAAATCTCCTTTATTGGGCGGCTACTTCTATAATTTTATTGTCGTATTAATTGTGCTATAACTGCAAAAAGTATTAACACATACAAACTACTTAGTACTAAGAACAACGGCTTGGCCACGGGGACCGGCGACGCGACTTGCGACACGACCGGCGACGCGACAATTCGCGCGACGCGAAAAACATGCCACGGGCACACGCATTCGCCGTCGCGACCAGTGTAGACCAGGAGCGAGACGACATTAGCTGAGATCTTTTTATGAAATTTAGCTCGACATTGTACGGACTTTGGTGGCAATATCACATTTGTTTCAACCCGGCAATCGAACCCGAGACTTCATGATCCGCTGACACTACCGCAAGATCACAGAGGCAGACTTGATATTGTTTACCTAACCATCATCATCTTCTTACCCTGGTCCCAATCTATTTGGGGTCGGCGCAGTACGTCCTTCGCTTTCATTATTTTCTGTCGCCCGTCATCTGATCATTTACCCCTTTCTCTTTCATATCCATCCTCACACAGTCCATCCATATTTTCCTTGGCCTCCCTCTCCCTTTCCATCCCTCTACCTTCATATTTATCACTTGCTTACCTACATACAGATCATATCTTCGCATAATATGTCCATACCAAGCCAAACGACTTCCTTTCACTTTCTCGTCTATAGGCGCCACTTTCAGACTACCTCTCACGTATTCATTCCTAATCTTATCCATTCTCGTAACTCCACACATCCATCGCAACATTCTCATCTCTGCCACATGTAATCGTTTTTCATCCATCTTCTTAGTAGCCCAACACTCAGCTCCATACAATAAGACAGGCCTTATAACCGCCTTATATATGCGTCCCTTGAATTTCAAAGGCATTTTAGGATCGCATATTGTGCCCGAGATCTGTCGCCATTTCATCCATCCTGAGTTGATCCTTTACCGAACATCTCGGTCAATTTCGCCGTCGTGTTGCAGGAGTGAACCGAGGTAGAGAAAGTCGGAGCGTACTGGTAGGGGTATACCGCCGAGTGTAACCGGGCTTGGACTAGAGAGGCCGCCAAAGTCACAGAACATGTATTCAGTTTTGGTTCTGCTTATCCGTATAACGTAGGCCTTAACGTTCTCCAGTCTCTGCCGCCACTCCTCCAGCTTGCTCTGCACGTCCTGTCCACTTTCTGCTACCAGGACGATGTCGTCGGCAAACAGCATGCACCAGGGTGCCTCTTCCTGTATGTCCGATGATATGGCATCCATAATCAACAAGAAGAGGTAGGGACTAAGAGCCGACCCTTGGTGCAAGCCTACAGCCACATCGAATCTGGCTGTGATTCCAGCTGCGGACCGGACTTGCGTGTGGCATTCACGCGGTACCCGGTCATATGCCTTTTCGAGGTCAACGAATACCATATGCAGATTTTTATACGCCTCCCTGTATTTTTCACAAATTTGGCGAAGTGCAAAAATGGCATCCACCGTACCTCGACCAGGCATAAAACCGAATTGGTTACGTGAAATCTCACTCTCTGCTCGCAAACGTCGCTCAATTACTCTCTCCCATACTTTCATACTATGAGGCATTAACTTTATTCCCCGATAATTGTTGCATTCTTGGACATCTCCCTTATTTTTTAAAATGGGCACTAGGTAACTGCTGCACCATTCCTTGGGTACTGTCTCCTCATGCAACATCTTATTGAAGAATAAAGTCAGCCACGCCCATCCATCCTCCCCTAACACCTTCCCTGCTTCTACTGGTATTCCATCTGGTCCTAATGCTTTCCCATTCTTCATTCCACTCACAGAGGTAAGACGGGCTCTTACCTCATCCTTACTTATTACATTCACTAGTCCAATATTCTTCGCCTTGTTCTCAAGCATTTTGCACCAATCATTCTCTTCATTCATGAATTTTTCAAAATATGTTCTCCATCTTTCTTTAATCCTATCATCATCCGTAAGAACCACTCCTGTTTCATCTTTCATACACTTGATATGGGATACATCCCTCGCCTTTCTCTCTCTAGCCTTAGCCAGTCGGTATAAATACTTTTGGCCCTCCGGCTTCTCAATTAATCCGTATATATCGTTAAGGGCTTTTGCTCTAGCTAAGGCAACGGCTTTTTTGGCTCTTTTCTTACATTCATCATACTTCTTTTCTTACTCTCTTTCAACAAGTCATTACCTTCTTTCATCAGCTGCCATTCCTTAAACCTTGCGTTCTTTTCCTTGAACACACTCTGTACTTCTTCTGTCCACCACCAGGTATCCTTATCTTTCATACGTTTTCCTTTCGATTCTCCTAAAACATCTTTTGCCACGCACTTCATACATTTACTCATCTCCTCCCAACTCTCATTCACGCTGCAATCCTTCATATCGCCCATATCAATCATTTTATCTACCACTCTATTTCTGAACTCTACTGCACATTCATTCTTCTCTAACATATGCCATTTTACTTTTGGGGGTAGCTGCTCTTTGGTTCTTTTCAAGCTCAGCCGAATTTTTAATTCGACCACCAGGAGTCTGTGCTGTGAGACTAAGTCTTCTCCCGGTACCACCTTACAGTCTTTGACCCAGTTGATACGTTTACGCCTTAGCAGAAAATAATCAATCTGGGTCATATGGTGGCCACTGTTGTAGGTTAGCAGGTGTTGCTCATTTTTTTGAAACCAAGTGTTAGCCACTACAAGATCAAAAGCGGCAGCAGCTTGGAGAATTGCTTCTCCCTCGCTATTTCGGCTGCCGAAACCCCAGCCTCCATGTACTCTTCCATACTCTCCACATGTTCGTCCCACATGACCCTTAAAATCTCCTCCCACAATTATCTCTTCATTCTCCGGAATATCCGTCATCATGCTATCGAAATCCATCCAAAACTTCTCTTTCTCACAATCATCACATCCTACCTGAGGGGCATACACACTTATCACATTCAGAATAATATATCACTTTCACAGCAATCAATCTGTCATTAATTCTATTTACACATGTCACACCATCTTTCAGATTTTCGTCTAACACAATTCCCACACCATTTCTTTTCCCATCACTTCCACAATAATAAAACTTGTATCTTTCTCCGATCTGCCTAGCTTTCGTACCTTTCCATCTTGTTTCCTGCAGACATGCCACATTTATTCTTCTTCTTTTCAAAACATCAGCTAACTCTCTAGCCCTTCCAGTCATCGTACCTACATTCAAACTTGCATACCTCACCCTTACGTCACAGGCTCACTTCTTACGTTGCACTCGCCCGGAGTAGTGCAACAACCCTTGCATACTTCTCGCAGGTGCCGGGTGCTGCCCCTGCGCGTCGCCTGCGGGGAACGCCCTAACCCTATCGCACTCCTTAACATATGTGGCCATACTGCAAATATGTTTTGGCATGGATTTTACTAGCCGGCCGCCTGACTGACGCCAACCCTCCTTGGGAATGTTTTCGTTATAAAGGAGGGGGGATAGGAGAAACGGGGTAAATGGATAGGATGTATGATGAGGACTAAAGGGTTTGTAGGTGGGGTTACTGTAGTCACTGGAAGGATACAGGGTAGTGACTACAGTAGCTCGGAGAGCCGGGAACGCGTACCTGAAGCCCTGTCTAATGGTCGGACAGACCAATAGACAGAAGCACCCCCTGACTACATATTGTGTACCTAACCACGGTATTGAAAACTATAGGTACTGTATTTTATCTTTATACAAACGGTCGGAACGCGATTTATACCTACGAGCGTCAGGCTCGGTACCCACCTAACCTACTGCATACCAAACTCAAGGCGCTTCGGTTTACATTCTATAGGTACCTACTGAATGCGTACTGAGCCGACGCTTGTAACTCGAGTTTTGAGTTAAATAAAATACGGAAAAGCTTATGTAGGTAAGTGTGATCTAACTAACTAGGTATATGCACTTCTAAAAACTTACTTAGGTATTTTGAAATCACAGACAGACACTTCAACTTTATTGATTCTGTATACATTTATGTAGATATGGATAACATCCAGGCGTTCCAAATACCTAGTCTAACTAAAAATTCTAAGAATAATATCATGCTCGCGGAGAAATAAACAAAAAAAATTATACTGACTCAGGTCCGGCGCTAGTCGACGCGACTACCGCTCGACGCCGTGGCGTGCGCCTTACTAATTCATACATTTGTTTTGGTCGCGCGAAGTGTCGCGCGACTCGCCGCTGTACCGCTCGGTGCTATTCACGTGGCATGCTTAGAACATTTCTATACATTTGATTCAGTCGCAAGTTGCGTCGCCGGTTGCGTCGCGCGAATTTTCGCTGGATCAAATTGTCCGTGGCTAGGCCGTTAGTAGGACCTCTTTTGTAGTACGTTTCGCTAGAGTGGCCAATATGGCGACTGCGATTTGTCTGTCAGAACCATTAGAATTTATCAAAATACTCGACAATCCGAATTTTGCGGATATACACCACTATTTTTTAATTAGTACAAAAACTTTAAGGACAGATTAGCGAAGATATTATTATCATATATGTGACGTAAGAATTTCATAATATCAATAAAGAGCAAAGTTATTATCATTTGTTTATTGTAGAAAATCTCACTTAAATCATAGTCATATTTTACAATCCATTCACTAATTCATTGATAATATTCCATCCTGCTCATTCGCATTCTCTCTGTCGCACTTATGATGTAGGTAGCCATACAAAATAAAATGAAGGAAAATAATAAATGTGGGTAGTTATTTTTTAATTTTGTTAATTCTACCCTCTCCTTCATACTTCATTCGGGCTTAGGACCGGTAAAATTTATCGTTTAACAAGTAATTAAATACGGAGGTATGTAATTAGAAAGCAAACAAATATCAAAATAAAAGATGGTGTTCTGGACTAAAAGAAAAGAGTAATTTTGGCGTATTTATGAAGTTAGAATCATCTGCTATTTACAAATTATTTTATCATCATCATGTCAGCCTAGAGACGTCCACTGTTGGACCTAGGCCTTCCTCAAGGTGTGTGGAGAACACAGAACGATTTTGAGCCGCCCGCATCAAATTATTATTTACTTAAGTACGTATTATTTACTAAACTTACAAGTATTTCCATTGTCCTTCGAAATGTCCACCACCGTTGTCAAAAGCATCCAATATGCACTGTTTTAATTGTTTGACACTGACCCGGTCACTTTTGTACACTCACAATACGATGTCCATGGGTACACAGCTGCATTCGCGATTTTTCCACTCAAAAAGTACGCACGAAGCATAGCTACATACTCCCGTGATATGAACTGATATGATAGGCCATCGCGTCGGGCAAACGTAGACAAACAATTAACTTTTGCAACGAAATTAGATACGCTCACTTTAGCTAACAATTTAGTACTGTTTGTCGCATCGTCGGGGCGTGGCGCAGGCGCAGAGGGGCGGAGGGGGGGGGGGGAATTCATCAATGCTTAATTTTACTATGATATTACACGGGTCGGTCATAGTATTAGTATTGCATTTACCAATTATCACGTATTTTTGTGGACAGTTTTGAGACAGTTTTGGGACTTAGTGTTTTTATTTTTCAACTACATAAATATGATCAGTTAAAGATACTTAGTGCCCTGTTAAATTTTTTGTACTAATAAAAAAATAGTGGTGTATGTTGTCGACTCGAAATCTTAATTTTTTATGTTTTATTAATCAGGTAAGGTTTCGATGTGCTCCTTGACGAAATTAATTATATAAGATTTGCCACTGCGATAGCAGCGCAGTCCGTCGGTTCCAATGTAAAACATTCCGAAATCCACAACTAATTACTAATTAAAAATTAAGTTAAAAAAACATTTTCCAGTGGACTAAATTGTGAATCTAAACCAATCTCAGGTCCCCTTGAACACACACAAAATTTCATCACGATCGGTCCAGTCGTTTAGAAGGAGTTCAGTGACATACACACGCACACAAGAAATATATATATATATATAAAGATGTATTTATGAATACTAATAGTGCTTAAAACTTGAATAAACTGTCTTGGTATTTTTAATTCAAACTTTTTTAGGGTTCCGTACCTCACAAGGTAAAAAAAAGGAACCCTTATAAGATCACTTTCTCGTCCGTCTGTCTGTCTGTCTGTCCGTGTGTCACCACCGATTTACTCAGGAACGGGTGGACCTTTTGTTTTTTGGTATCGGGTTGGAAAATCCTCATGGAGTCCCGCCCTGGGGGGGGGGGGGGTTGCAGGACGAAGGGGACTGTCAGACTCTTACTGACTAAAAACCAACCCGTGCTCCTCATGTACCCTTGTGTCGGAGGATAGGGTTTCACCGAAGCATTCCTCACTACCCCCCGACGGGTATTGGCCCGCCAGATGGTCAGGCGGGCCCCGAACGAAACCCCCTTGGCGGCGGATGAAGGTGTTGGGCTCCGCCGCCAAAACACCTAGCGGCCGCAGAGGATAGGGAGGACGGCAACGCAACACCGCATCTCCTCTTCCTCTGCGGCCCCACCGCGACGCAACGACGGTGCGCCCCCATTTGGTCGCGGGAGATAGGGCGCGCGGCAACGCAACACCGACACACCTCTCCTCTCGCGACCGCACCCGACTGACTGCGAGGGACAGACAGAACTGTCCCCCGCACCCGGCGGCGGTTTAGAGACTTCGCCCATAAATGGCACGAGAAGAGAGCAGAACTAGAAAGAGAGGAAAGGACCCGGGCCAGCGACGAAGCCGTAGGCGTGCCGTATGCTGTGAGAAGAGCAGCACATACAGTACTACAATAGTACAGCCGCCCCTGAATGGGGAGAGTGGCTCAGGGACACATAATTTGTAGGGAGTTTACAACGGGCGCGCGGGAAAGAGCATACAGCAAGTACCGTGCGCCTCTCCCAAGATTCGGTCCATATACCCAGACGGGTGGTGGGACCATGAGGTGGAGGTGGGAATATGTCCCCCGCACCCGCACCCTGGGACGCATCCTACGCAGGCCCCACGCAAGCCCACGCGGAGCGTCCCCTCCCGGGATCCCGCTTAGCTTCACCGTGGGTGTTGGACCTCACCCACGGTTACTGAGCCCCCCCACCACGACAAGGTGGAGATCCTATGGGGGGGGGAGGAACGGGTGGACCTAGCAAATTGAACGTCTATGGTTCCTGTTAGGTGTATAAAAATCAGGGTCCTGGGTCAACCCGATAAAAAGATATGGTCAAAATTAGATTTTTGCGAAAACTTGTAAGTTGGTACTTAAAAAATGTTGAAAATTATCCTTAATTTTCAACATATTTTAATTTTCGGAATTTTTCCTTTACTTGTGCTGTAAGACCTTGGCTTTAACCAAAATTGACAATTCTAGGTCAACCGTAAGTACCCTATAGGTTTTGGGTCTAAAAGCTATATGTTAGTTCCCGTTGAACTAGAATCACGAAATTTGGCCAAAATGCGTACGGAACCCTCGGTGCGCGGGTTAGACTCGCACTTGCTCGAATTTTTATTTTGTATGCTAATGTATGCTCGACTTCGTTAAAACGATAGTGCTGCACCTGAAGTTGTTTGTGTTTTTTGTTATAATGCAACCTAGTGCAAGCTAGTCAGTCACAGCATCATTATGATGATGATGATGGTGCTCCTTAACGATATCAACGTTGCTACCTAGGTTTTCATGTTGGAATCTAGGGTCCACGCACTGGTCTAACCAGATATACCTTTCCACTAATAAAAGAGCATCTTTGCAATTACAATTCTATCAGACAAGGAGAAATAGGTGTGACCCAAATGATGTATTTATTGTTTTCTCGGTAGAAATTATCACGTGCATCAAATTGTTTGGCAAACATCAGCGCTTATATTTTTTGCTGTCAGCCCAATGAGTGAAATGTTTTGGCAAGAAGCCGACCATGCTTGCGAAAATATTTATTCACAGATCCAGATAGTTGTGTTTAGTGGCTAGTCTGTGATCAACCAGTTTTTATGTGGCCGGGATTCCAAAAAGTTGCCCGAGGTACGTAGATTCTAACATATAACCTATACGTTTCAACTAATTTGCTGCGTTCTAGCATAATTTTATGCTGTGTATTAGATAAATAGTTTTCGGTATGAACATTTTAATTTTATTTGATTTTATTGTTCTGGTTAAGTGAATAGTAAATCTCGAACTTATTGAGGTAAAATATTATACATGCTTCACCAAATATCCATCTTTTACCTCAAAAAGCTCTTCGATATTATTTCTTTTATATAAGAGCAACACAACGTACTCTTGTTTATTGTGCAAATCAAAATAGCAGAAATAGTAAGATTGTTGGAACCTCCGTTTAAATTGACGGTAAATCAAGTTACCGTAGCTTGATTGACAGGCAGTGACGTAGTGCGCGTCGTAGCTTCTCGTAGGCTTTTACGTAGCACACCATAAAGTAGTGATCGACTTCAATTTACAAGAAAAGTGCAATGTTTTCGATCATGGCTGTGTGTTTTGGATTTGAATAAAATTTACATAAATTGTCATTTAAACATGATAATGTAGAGATAACAAAAATGAGAATTAAAAACATCGTCAACTAGACTGCCTGTGAAATACATTATAATCGAATACATTTATAAACATTGATTACTAGCAAATGAATAGTGAGTATTTACGTAGCGGCACAGTTGTCTCAGCTGTCATGTGACGACACAAACGTACCATAGCTCACCTTCACCTCAATGGGTATGTAGTTCGATGTGCGCTTAGTAGGGCACAGTGCAGAGACACGAGCGACGCTTTCTGTTTATGTATACGCAATGACTTATTTATATTATTATAGTAATGCTTTATTTTATACTCGAAAATGTGTCTAGGGGGCTAATATTAAAATATTTATTTTTACAAATATAATATGTATAATTATGTTTCATTACAATTGGCCTTCTATGGTGTCTTTCGCTTGATAAAAAGTTTTCTTTTAGTTCTCGCAGATAGCAATGATTACTATGATTACATTAGAGCTTTAAGATTAATATTATTAAAAAAATACCCATTAAACAGAAAATCAATATACATTTCTAATAATCTGGCCCTTATAAAACATTTCCTCAATTAGTCAGAATATAAATTTCAAAACAGGTGGATCCGTTCTATCTCAGTTAACATGATTACTACACAAACAAACGAACGGGATATTCAAAATATCACAGTTTATTCACAAACTTAATATTTATGTTATAGGCACGTGTACGTAAAATGTTTTATTTGCCTTGTGTTCGCAGAAATACTGAGCTGAGCTTAATTTTGCCATCTTCACTATTTTCAAACTCCCTTCACTATTACACAGCTACTGAAACAAAAGTATACATGCACCATGGGATCAAACCTTCATTATTTAGTTAGAATATTAATGTAAACGCGGGGGTAGGCCTCCCGCAAGATGGACTGACAAGAATCTGGATAATATCGCTGGAAGCGGTTGAATGCGGGCGGCTCAAAATCGGTCTGTGAGAGTCGGTGGGGGAGAACCTTGAGGGAGGCCTATGTCCAGCAGTGAACGTCTCTAGGCTGACATGATGATAAAGGTGTTCTCTTAGCGGCTTTCTTTATAGGTAAAGCGTGAGAAACGGCAAAAGCACAAACATTTTGAAGTTCTGTAGATGCTTTTCGCTATGTATGTAATTTATAAAATGTTCTACAGCTGTGACGAAAAGCTCTCTATAAAGTTGCTTCGCTCTTTACTTGCCTTCTGTTTTATATATTTTGATTGTAAAGATTCGTAGAATTAAAGTATTACCTTCGAAATATTTTGAAATTGACACGGTAACTACGCAGAAATACTGTACATACCTGAAAGCCGCAGTTGTGTCAGTTTGATAGCCTATTATTATTATTAATTCTTAATATTCTGTCCAAATAGCCTGTAAACTTACCAATATAAGATTTCATTATTATTATGACACTCAATTAACCTTGTCTACTGTATGTCATTCATTTGCAAACTGAACTGACACGACAAGCGAGCAGTTTCCCAGAAATGAGATTTAAAATCATCGTCTACTACACTGCCTATGAATTACATGTTAAATCTTAATATATAAAATCCTTGCGTTACTGACTGACTGACAGACAAGCTACAGCCAAAACTATAGGGCGCAGGAAGCTGAAATTTGGCATGTATGTTTCTTGGAGACCGTAGGGGTGCACTAAGAAGGGATTTCCCGAAATACCCACGGGATCGGTCAAAATAGATAAATTCAACAAAATGTGCAGGCGTAGCTGCTGGCGTCCTCTAGTAAATAATAAAATTAATGTACTCTAGTAAATAATGAAATTAATGTACTCATTATTACGGATTATTTTGATTATGTGTTTTGTACAATTATTATTTATGTTAATCCGTCAGCCGAGTTTTAAATCGTTTGCCAGTATGTTCTGCTCGCTAGTTTATAAATTATTGTTCTTTATTTTCATTATTTAGTTTTGTATAATCTCAATACCGGGCCACAATATGAGGACTGACATAACAAGAACGAATATGATATCTCTCACATATATTCTACCAGCTTTCACTCGCGGCTTCACTGTCCGCATTATATGTCAGGTCGCAAGAAATAATACACTTTGACCTTCCTTGTGAATCACTTCGTCCGCTGGTAAAATCCGCATGAAAATCTATTCAGTAGTATTGCGTTCAGACGCACAGATTCGTTTGGAATGTTCCTTTTACGCATTCTCTTCCAGAACCGATAATAACACAATACAGGCAAATTTCTCGAATATTTGTGGTACTAACCCATACTTTATATTGACTTCACAGTAAACTAGGCACAACTTTGACGTCTGAATCGTGGCTTGATTGGTTTGAAGTCTACTGTAACTAATATCAAGTTTCCTCGTCGTATTGCTAATGACTAATTAATGGAAATAATTAATCCTTTTCCTATCAGAGAAAAGAAGAAAGTATCTTTTGTTGGTTACCTAGTTACTGATACTAACTCATCTGGTTTTCTTAACTTATTTAATTGGTGGTAACAATGTTTGGCAGGAAACCTCACAACGCTCTCTGGAAAAGGCGTTGTGAGACAAATTAGGAAAGGAATAATAGTATTTAGTTCGGTAACTAAGTACTGATCGATTACACAATTCGGGCCAATTTTTATTTTAGATAGTGTTATTGAATAATGTTTTATTTCATAGAAAGCATCGTCAAATCATATACGTTATTTTAACCTGTTACGGTATGATACGGTGTTCTGCGACTCAATTTTTCGTGAGTACGAACCGAGATTCGAATTTTCTTCGAATAATAGAACAAATCTTACTCTAAAGATGATATCACCAAAAATAAATTTCAAACTTTAGTTTGACACACAGAAACCTGGCCTTCATTACAATCATAGAAACATGTGTTGTAAAAACGTCTACATGTTGACAATGTCTAATATTAGGCTTTGCTATTATGGGATATATGTTTTAAGTCTTTCTGTTTTAATGTCTTTCAAAATAAAAATAGGCATTTTTATATAGTTGGTATAAAATTAGTCATGGCTTAATTTTAAAATAACATTAATCCTAATATGACTAAAACTGAAATGTTATGTTCACGGTTATTAATAAACATAGCTATTGAAATAACAAGACTCGTATCAGACTTTCGGTGAGACCTGAACGTTGATTGATAACCCTTAAAAAGCTATATCCCTAAAAATAAAACCTTATTTGGCTAATTAAGCACAGTCACGTTCATTATAATTTTCATATTACCATATTATTTGTTTTATTTTTATTAAGCAGCACACTTCAGAAGCTTAATCCGTCTCGGCTGAATGGTCCTAATCTGTGAAACTCTCTAACGAAGTAAAAGGCACGAAATTGTGTTGATATTTTTCTTCTCAATAGAAATATGCGTACGTAATATACTTATCATAATATTGTTATTTATTTGTATATTATGTCGGGTGTAACAGTTGAATTGTTGCTAATAAAGTTATTTGTGATGCTACAGGTGGGTTAGATATAATAGTGCTAAACTTTTTAGATACAATATTGCGCAATCAAACTGACACGTCACAAAGTCTTATGAGGAAATAGTTCGATATAAAAACATTCATTAGAACATAAATCTTAACATATAAAAAATTGTCTTTAAGATTGTACCTACATGAGCCACGTATATGCATGCATGTTTATTAATATCCCCGCGACACAGGATTTAGTCCTATGAGAATACAATTGTGTTCTCATAGCTTGCAAACATTCAACATCACTACGACTTTGGTTGACTAGACGATATCACGTGATAACTTGCCTTCACTACGTAATTGTTTAGTATAATATGCGTATTGCAATGCACTATATATATTATACTAAGAAAATGATGCAAAAGATTTTGTGCCTAGCACCTCCATGAAGCGGTAAGTAACAAGTAGAGGCTAATACTTTCCAATGAAAGGTGCACATTTTAAGCCAATAGGTATAGGATATGAGGAATAATCCCCAATATATCTCGTAACAACATTCTGGCTATTTTACTCATTAAACATTACGAGGGCCAATGAAAGTACGGAATAGTTATAACCGACAAGTTAATTTAAAAACCGACGTATACTGCCGATATTTCAGAAAATAATCTTACTGATAAATCATTTATTGAGTGAAAGAAACTCTAAATAACGTTTTTGACTCAAGAACTTCAGTTTCGACATTTGTTTACGTTCTCACGATACGGTTAACAATTAGGCTGTCAGGTCCGTTGCTGTCGGTCCAATTGTGTCACGTGACTGACAGAATCACCACTTGCTTACGTCGAAATATGACGTCATTGGATTATAGAATGTATTATGGTGGTGATATTGTTAGCCAACACTTTTTAGGGTTCCGTGCGTAAAAGGTAAAAACGGGACCCTATTACTAAGCCTCCGCTGTCTGTCTGTCTGTCTGTCTTTCACCAGGCTGTATCTCATAAACCGTGATAGCTAGAAAGCTGAAATTTTCACAAATTATGTATTTCCGTTGCCGCTATAACAACAAATACCAAAAATAAAAAAATTAAAATATTAAAGGGAGGTCCCATACAATAAACGTGTTTTTTTCGTATTTTTTGACAAAGACAAAGACAAAGACATTTATTACTGAAACTGTGTGCATACATAGGTGTTTACATAAAATATATAGTTTCAACAGCCTACCCAATCGGGCATTGTAATATTATTCTTATAAATAATTACATACTACTACTACTTAAGACTAACATTTATTTTGAAAATATTCATTCATATTGTAAAAAGCTTTTTTGATTAGCCAACGTTTTAGGGCCCCTTTAAACAATTGTCCTTCTAGTTGCTTAATATCTACGGGCAAGTGGTTAAAAACTTGGATTGCAGTTACATACGTGCTTTTGTAATATATAACATTATTTATAAGTGGTAACATTGCTCAATATTACTAATGTTACGGCCACACTACCTTACCGACTACCGGGCTGTTACCGCAATAATTATGGAAATAAATTACCGTTTAACTTACTGCGTGAAGTCGTGTGGTTACACTAGAGTTTACCGAGATATGTCAATAAATTAGGCAATAAAAATATAATTTTTCAAGATGGCGGTTGAAGCTGCAGCTGTTTGGTATTTTATGAGTGCCAATTATTTTAACATGAATCTTTTAAATTTTCGGCTTTCTGACGGGTATCCCAAAGAGACGGTTCGGATTGGAATAATTCCTAAAATTCGAGCGCTTATTCATTTGACCACTCCATATCGGTAGATACATGCGTCGTCGTTGAACTCGTGTTGCACACTGAACAAACGCTTGTGTGGCCACAAACGCATTAATTACTGCGGTAATCTTCTTTGATGTGCGTAAAAAGACCGCCGCCGAAGTTATAGTCTACCGCCATTTGCCATATTGATTGGCATTGTAAAATTATGGCCATAAATCGTGGTTACACCTAGGCGTTGTTGAAGTTATGGCAATAATTATTGGCATATCACGGTAGTGTGGCCGAAGCATTACGGTAACAGGTAGACGCTTGAAATTTTCACAGAATATATAGTTGTATATAACCTTTCAAAATACATAATTAAATGAACAAAAAGTCAATATTAAAGGGGTGTCCCATACAACAAACGTAATGTTTAAATATTTTTTTAATAAATAGGTAAAAACTTAAAAAATATTTAAGTATACATACAACAAACGTGATTTTCTTTAATATGTGATGTTACGGAACCCTTCGTGCGCGAGTCCGACCCGCACTAGGCCAATTTTTTTTTGTAGGTTTAACCTACCTGTTTCTTGAAATATGCCTATAAAGCACAGCTACAGATTTTTAACAGAACATGTCAAATACTAGGATTGGTACTGAGGTGAATCTGGACCGAAGTCAGGGAGAATAAGTATCCACTGCTGGACACGGGCGTCTTCTACCTTGCTAGGTATTCATAAAACACAATATTTTATCACTTTTGAGTTAGATCCCACTACACCAGGTCCAAAATAAGGCAAACATCATAACTTAAAAAAAAGACCATAAGAACAACAAAAATATACCTACCGTTTCGTTACATGTTTAGGAATATGCTTGACAAAAAAGGGAAAATATTTTCAGATCTTGTCAACAGCGCTGTAAAGTATCTCGTTAGAATATTGCGTGCCTGATTTTACTACCTAAGACTAAGTATCAATTTATTTTTTATACTTCAAGGAAATTGAAAAAGTCTGTCAGTTATATACAGCCATTTCTCTTTGAGAAGTAAAATGGTTGAAGATTATGTAGGTACATGAAGGAATTGGAGTAACTCGGCTTCACATAAATTGTAACAGATAAGTCCTTTGCTTTACTATAGCTACATATTAATAATTATAGTAAAATGAATGCAAGAAATATATACAATAGCTATAGCCCGCGGCTTCGCACGTGGTTATGATGTAAACAAAAAAATATCTAAACCTTACTTATATTTTAAACTCCTTCAAGTCTTATTTTTGCAAAATAAGATTTTATGCCCAATGTTTTAATTTAAATTTGAAAAACAAAGAGACATGTTTTACCTAACTCTATTTTAATCAATTACACAATATTGACCCGTTAAATGAATAGAAGTATATTTTAATAGATTTGTTATTTTTATCATTTGAACTAGACCTTGACTTGATATATTTAGTTTATTTTTATTGTAATTAAAATAATATCTTTACACGTTTGCTTTGAATATTTATACATTATTCAGGAGATGTCCTCCAATTTTTTTATTCATTGTATTATTTTAGAAACATTACATTTCTCAAAATTGTAGCAACAAAAATATGTTCATTTGTTATCCTCCTCGTATTTTTTTAATAAATTATCAGGTTACTTTTTTAAATAGGCTTTACCGGTGGTAGTATGTATCGCTTTTCCCATACAGTTCGCCCTCCAAATTAATTATATAAATGTGTTAATTCCCGTCTCGTTCTAACACGATGATTTTCGAGGGGCACCTATAGTTTAGGGGTTGGAATGAAAAAGTGCTTACAGAGAAAGGCTCTTTTTGTAATATATCTTAAGAAGGATATCTTGGTCATTTATTTAACATTAAATTGCAATCACTTCTGCTGGATTGATAAAATGAGTTCGTTATGTAGTAGGTAAAATCTGATTCACCCGCTTTTAACTTACCAACATTAATATATTTAAGTACCTATAAGCGACTTGTGTGTAAATGACGACTATCATGATATAATAAGTGTCTGCTGTGGTCATATAAAAAGTATGAAACATTCTTTGGGTTTTAGTTTATGTAGACTAATGTAGACCCATAGTTTCACCATGTCCTTTCGTTTGACCGTTGTTTAGCTCGAGGGCTGCACATACCAAACAGGAGAAATTTGGCAAGGTATTTAGATCACGCCTACGAAACAGTACAGTGAAATGTCGAAGAAAGGTTTTTTGCGGATAGATGCTGTACGAGTAAAACAAAGGCAATTTTTGGCGTCTATTACATTGCGTGGGAAAATGTCAGATATATCAACTAATTTGTGACATCATTTGCAACAATCATTGGGCATGTGTTAACTA
Source organism: Euclidia mi (assembly GCA_944739405.2). Classification (NCBI taxonomy): domain Eukaryota; kingdom Metazoa; phylum Arthropoda; class Insecta; order Lepidoptera; family Erebidae; genus Euclidia; species Euclidia mi. Next base: position 52,965,404 of record OX123190.2, read on the forward strand.
TTTTAAAAAATAGTTAGCAATGAGCTGTAAAAAAATATCGAGTTTAGAATATCGAATTAGAGTTAATATGACAAATAAATTAAATATAGTTAAGCGTGCGATGACCCCAGTTTTATCTGTAGTACGAAGATAAACATTTACTGCCGGCTTACATAATTTAAAAACTTTACCTAATCAATTGTTAACAAGATTAGGCAAATCTGACTTCATTAAAGCTGATAAAAGTCTTTCAAATTGTGTACAATGCTTTAAGCGTATACTTATTGTTTATTTCTACAATAAAATTATAAGACCTAGTCACTTCAGAATGTCATCATGAAAATAATATCATGAACATAACATAGAAAAGCACACGAAGTGATACAAAGTTGTTGACGACTTTATACACGTGTCAAAACTCATTGACAGTGTCATTATGCCTGCACTCTGTCTTTCCATGGACAGGCATGAACATATATAATTATCTTGTTTGTTCCTACACAATCTTAATGTATCATCTCGGTGACTCTGTATCAGTAACTTTATATAAACAGATAGGATTTGTATTTACTGGCCTTTGCGTCACCACTTCGTTATAACATAGTTTAAAGGTTAATGTGGTATCACACATCTGAAAAGGTACAAGCGAATGATGATAAGGAGAGATTTAATTTTATATAATATTTGCCACATCTCCAAAAGTTTATTATTACAACTGAAGAATCGAGTTATTTTTTACAGTCGGGTGCCTCTTAGTGAATCATGACATTACAAACATTTAACGCACACAAAGAACACTCTGACGCCATATATATAATACCACACATAGTATGTGGTATGGGGTGCATAGGATTCCCACCAACAACTTAGGGTCCCAAGCCAACCTCACCTGCAAGTGGTGCACCTGCCGATCAACGGACGAGGCTCTGGCAAACAAAATATCCCAATAAGCGGCAATAGGCTCGCCTCCTATTACGTGGGATCAGAACACTGGCGAAAAGTGGGCGTTTAATATGCCTCTGCCTACCCCTTCGGGGACACAGGCGTGAGTCTATGTATGTATGCACACATAGTAGGTATGACCCGTGAAGCGATCGAAACCACAGCACTTCACGTACTGTAAAACAGCGAGAAGACCGCCGATGACACAAAAATAAATTAGTACCTACAAACCACTACGCTATCTAGGCAGTCGGGCAGTTATAGCTTCGTTGTACAAAAGCACTCCTTAAATCATACCGAGAAGTTTCTTCGATAGAGCGTCGTATTCTCAACAACTATTAAGTGATATATATAGTGAATATAATATGTCAATGACATTAAAATAACACGTAGATATTACGCAAAAGATTATATTTAAATGCATTGGCCAGCTTCTGCGAAATATATGGTTTATTTTTAATTGTTTTTTTCATAACTATTACCCACATTTACAGGTATTAGGTATACCATAATAAAATTAATTAAACATCTGTAAATCATCCATCGAAACGCCTACAAAAATGTTTACTTTGCAATTTTATTATCTATCTTCTTGAACATTCTACTCTAATGAAACAATAGTCCTGTAATACCGAGAGCTTTTAAGAATATAAAGCCGTTGCACATCATCAAATCAGTAACAAGTACTGTAAAATCTTTTATACCCACATTAGGGTTAGAGTTCATCGGGACCCTGTTTAATAAAGCAAACGTGTCAAAAATCGACAGGTGAAATCTTGTCATATTTGTCACGGACCGTGTGCTGAATGAAAGCTCGGCGAGTTGCTAGTTATAGTAGTGTGTCGTCACAGCCAATGTTTTAGCCGTCTGAATACTGGCCCGTAATCGAGGTCATCCATCACGCCTGTATTTCTAATATGGTAGGGTACGGTAACTGGTAAACAAAGCCTCGAATGATAGCGACGGAAAAATGCCGTTAGACTAATTTCCCTTGTGGTTATAAGCGACACGATATATCGGCGAAGTTTTGTTCTCTTTTATAATTTCACGTCTGCAAAGTTTGATAATAGTATCAGAGTTATAATAAACTATCTTAGGCATCGCTCAAAATAACTTTGTTGATGTAGAACTTAGTAGTATTATGTCTGAAGAATTTACGTAAGTTTACGTAATTCATTTTCAATATGCGAACTGTATTGCAAAGTTGTAAATATTTTTTTGTATTAAAACTGACTTAAGTTGGAATGATTGTTGCAATGAATTTAATTCTGAAGCGATCTAAATAGCCAAACTATTTAGTAGCTAAAAAGTTATAATTTGGCTTGAAATTAAATGGCACACTATTTCTCATCGTTATCAACCTTGTTTATTATCAGTTCCACCGCTGGGCACAGGCCTCTTTTCTTTACGTGAAGTGTTAGCCCATAGTCCATTACGTTGTTTACGTAATAGTCCGTTACGTTTCTTTCGAAAATGTTTTGGAGAACTCTCAGATGTGGTTTCTCAGGTTTCCTCACGATGTTTTCCTTTACCTTTAAGCAATAAATAAGTAACAATTTATTCGCACGGGTATAAACCCGAGACCCTCTGCGTAACAGTCTGCCTGTCTCGCCGCTAAGCTATCGCTGCTTCTACCATTACTAAAATCAAACCTTACTCGCGACACAAGTCTATCTAATTTTAAGGCCGACATCAATCATGACAGCTTTACCTATTAATAACTATGTTTAAACCACGTCTTAATGTTTGAAACTGGTGATATATTGAAACTGAGGAAGTATTTCAATTTATCATCAGCGTACGGTACGTGCTAAATGGAATCGATTAATTCCAGCTATAGGTATTCAATTTCGCCGTCTAATACATTATATAGGGTTTCTATCGAACCCCCTATAATTAATCACTTGGCACCCACAACAGTTTGGGCATGTCTTATCAACAACTTTGCTCATCAAAGTTCTATCATTAGTTGTTTTCCAGCTATGGCGACATTGTGTGACTTACGGTATTATTGGAAATATAGGTGGAGGTCGCATTGTAAGCGATTGGTGGCAAATGTTTTTAAACTTGTGTGGATGCTTTTATGTTCATATTTAGTGCTTGTCTTTTCAGGGTCCTATCTAGTTCGGCTTTATTTATATATAACAACTTAGTAATTTTCGATTTAGACTAGGTATATGTGTGTCTACGGTGTACCATGCATTCTTAAACGCCGGGGAGGATTGAAAGCATGCATCACATGATATCTCACGGTTATACAAGTGCCGGTGCCACGAAAATCTGCTACCAAGTATACAACTGTCTGCTGATTTTCCAGTGAAGCAAAATGTTCGGTCCAGTGTGCCCTAATGCCGCCTTCTCGCCCTGTATCTGTTTGAACGACTAGCAAAATCGAGCTTGCCATCTGCACGCTACTGTACCGTGTCGGTCGCCAGAGATGGTCACGAGTTCTTCGGTGCCTGGTAAGGGAGAATACTATTGTACTCTGTTTTCCTCAGCATTCCTGCCTCTCAAGACTTAGAACCTTGTGTTTTTTTTTGTCGTTAAAAAAGACAACGCCCCGCCCACATTAGGACTATATCCTGTGTCGCGAGGGACTTAACAAACATACAACTAACGGACACAATGTACACCAGACTCAAAACAAAAACAAGTGTCAAGGGGCGAGGCGGCCGCTTAAACCACTACGCCAACCGCTTCTGCTTACCTGCCTTACTTCTGCTAAGAAATGTTTCTACAATTTTTAGTATGGAATTTCTAAGTCATATAATTATTTCGATTCTATTGTAACAATGATATACTTTTCAGGTGAGTAAATTCTTAGGGTAATTATTTAGACTGTTAGAATAATTTAGACGTAAAACAGGACTGGCAATTCATCGTCAAGCCATATTTTATACCTTTGTTGCGGAATATGCGATTAAAATACATAATACACTAAACTTATATTCATTATTAACAATTACTATTTATTAAACTAGGAATTTCAGTTTTACATTTGTATGCTAACGAAGAATATTTTCTATTGATCAAATCAGTAGGTATGAATGAACTAGAACGTTAAAAATGATATACGACACAAAAATATTTATGAATGTTTACTAGTTGGCCCGCGTATAATTCATTACGAAAACTGACTTCTGCATCACAATATGATTCTGTCTATCAATATTTTTACGCATGATAGGTATAATTATTTAAATAAAAAGTTATTTAAGTCACTAAAAAGAACCGGTGGTTGACGGCATAGAATACAAGTGTCACCACCCCCTATCTTCCCGTGGGTGTCGTAAGAGGCGACTAAGGGATAACACGATGCAAATACCATCTTTGCGTAGAGACGGAAAACTCGACATCAAACCCTATACGACTGCCTCGTTGGTCTCGCGGCATAAATGTGCGCGTGGGATCGGGAGATCCCGGGTTCGATTCCTGGGTCGGGCAGTGTTATTGGGTTTTTCTGTCACGAAATTCTCAGTAGCAGCACGGAGTCTGGAAATGTGCCCGGTACGGCAATAGGCTCGCCCCTTATTACGTGGGACTAAAGTATATCTGGCGAAAAGTGGGTGTAGAAATACACCTCTGCCTACCCCTTCGGGGATAAAAGGCGTGACGATATGTCATGTCATGTCATGTAAAAAGAACCGGTCAACTGCAAATCAGTTACACTCATGTTTAATACTAGAAACAGTAAACCAGTCCAATGATAACATGACAAATATCATGATTATATCTATTTTTTCTTGAGGGAGGGAGAGTCTAAGTTTAGCTATGGACGACTTTGGCTGATATGCTATACATGACAAAACTGTTAAAATACCTTATAAGTATATGTATAGTGTGCAATTTATATATTTTAAGTAAACATTGCTGGTTGCATCGGTTCTTAATTTTGCATCAATATTCATTACCTAACTTTGTGATTGATACCAATCAACCAAATAAGCTAATTCTATTATCGTGTTCTAAGGCCGTCTATCAGTCAAATACATTAATGGTTACAAGCGATGCAGTTTCAATTATAATGCGCATTGAAATATCAAATTAATTAGTTTCCGCTCACAATGGTACTTAACAGTCAACAGCTAATCACTGCTTTGCGGTTCACGAATGTCAGTCGAATTTCTCGTTGAATGTTGTAATAATCGTTCAGCTTGTATGAAATCATCCAGTCCATCGATAAGATTTTATTTGTCCAAAATACAGCCTGTGTCTCATATAGTTGTGTTTGTAATTACTTAAAAGGGTGTTGGAATTGTTCGTTTCGACAAGCTATTAAATGCCAAAATGGACCTTGTATATCAGACAAAGTTACTAATAATTTAATCGATCATTCTTTGATTTCACGGGCTAGGTTTCAAGTCTGCCCAATATTATATAATGTAATAATAATATGTTATATGTTATAATTTCTTTATATATTAATATAAAGAAATTATAACATAAATTACGATAATTTATCTTGGTGTTCGGTGATTATTTTTATTAGCATCTTAAATTAATAATGATGTAAATAAGATGTATTAATTAGTAACTTTATCAAGTATGTGATAAACACGGACACTCTGCATGGCCCGATAAGTCCCCTGCGGCCTCGTGTTTTTTGGCTCTGATGCTTTGACAATTAATCTCGATATTGTGAAAATTATACAAATATCATACTTACATCATTATTATATATCTACATTTTAAAATTTCCGTAGCATATAAAAGAAATCTCGTATAACTTGACACAAAATGTACTATTTCCAGAACATTAATGTAAGAATTAAATTTATAATAAAACAAATCTAAGTAATATATTCAGATTTTATTACAGTCTATAATATCATTCTGCTGTAACTTATAAACAATACGACACACCATATGATAGTAAAATACATTTGTAAAGTCTGTGCAAAACATTGAAATTGACAATCTATATAAATCTATTTAAATAAAAATGAATTACCAAAAGTTTGTACGCGCATAACTTCCAAACGACTGCACCAAATTGGATAAAGCTTTCTTTTATGTATTCGTTATTGACAGAGGAGAAGGTTTGTATAAAAAAAAAATTAAAAGTATTAGGAAAAAAATTAAAAAAAAAGGCGATACGAAGTTTGCCGGGTCAACTAGTATTTTTATAACTTACTTATTCTTTATTCGTTTAGATCAAATCCATTTTGATTGGTTTGAGTGCATATCACAGTATGTCTCTTATCTTTGAGGTCTTCGATTCCATTCAAAATTGTATCCAATTCCTGAGCCGTTGGAATTATCTTAGAATAGACCACTGCGCTAAATTCTTGATTTTTGTCCTCTACGTACAGCACAAAAAGATTTGGATTGATCAATCTAAAGAACACTGGAGTGCCGTTACTGTCGTCAAACGTACATTTAGTATTTAGCGAAACAGCTTCAGCTTTATCAACAGCTTGTATTGCTAGTAAATTGCTCGATTTCTTAGTCTTTGTTTCCCATATTGTAACTTCCACTCCCGTTGCGTTATTTCCATTAGTACAAGGCATCACGACATTCGCGGGATTTTTCGCAAAACTGACTTTTAGACACTGTGGTTCATGGTCCAATGGATCATAAAATGCGAGCGCCGTCCACGAACCGAAGATTTTCTCTATATCAGCAGCTTGAGCCGTGATTGAAAATAACGCCAATAATATAATTCTCCACATTTTGATATACAATGATGTTCAACGTTCGCACACTTGCCACTATATTAAACTTAAAGTATTTTGTGTTGTCTATATAAATAGTTCAAATCTATTGGCCTTTGACATATTCGTGATAAGACATTCAGATTTAGTTGCTTCTAAAACAATGTAATAAAGATTATTTTGTCAATGGTAAACACATCAGTTACTAGAACTTTCGCAGTAACAGAAATAACAGATGTTTTTAATAAAAACGTAATAATGCTGTTGTTATATAAACAAAGACAATCTTCAATAACATTTTCTTAACCAATTACACATGATTTAGCTATCATTTGTTATATAATATTGAACGTAAGGGATTGTGTAATAATTATGCCTAAATAATGGTCTAATTGGATGATAGGAATGCGTTATGAGGATTTAGAGTAATTGCAAGTTTCGATGAGAAAGGTTCGTAGTTGTCGATGGTTTTTAAATGATTTTATAATATACCAGAGGATACACGCGGAGCAGCTATGCTTTCATATTCTTTTTAATTTAATCACTTCTACCCGATCTCGGGCAATCACTTCTTAGTGCAACTCTACGGTCCCCATTTCTTCGTCTTGCGCCTAACATTGTGTGTAGCTTGCCTGTCACGTAGTCAGTAGGTAACGCACGAATATTATATATATAGATATCACGACTCATTGATAACAAACAATCAATATTATATCATTTTTACTTACGACTGTTACGAAATAGGTAATCAGATACCAATCGATCATCAAATACATTCAAACATCAGTCATGTACTAACTTGTTTATAGGCTCAATTCAGTTATTATAAACTCTGAAGAGTAAATGCAGGGTTTATTTCAGACATTAAGAAAATACCTTGTCTATGACGATTTACAAAGGATTGCAACCAAATTTCATGATCCGTAGTGATTAGCTATAGATTACATAATAATTAACTTGATATTGTGCATTGTGAATTGTACTTGAAACAGCATCGACGGTACCGAATCAGTGCATTATTGCATTCGACTGATACATAGCACTGGAATACAGTAATATCTTAATTGGCCGTCTGATATCATACATACATAGACTCACGCCTGTTTCCCGGAGGGTTAGGCAGAGACAACGGAACGCCATTTGCAACGGTTTTGACATATCTCTCTTGCTTCATTCACTCCCATCAAATTTTTCATGCATGCTCTTCGGTTAAGGGTACTTCTAACCTGTCCTTTTTTTAGGATGTCCCCAATCTGGTAAGAGAACGTCCATCTTGGTCTTACCCTTAATAAGTATACTTGAATAAGTCGAGTGTGAATGGGACAGAAGGAACTGTCCCATTCACACTCGACTTATATAACTTCTTGGTCAGCCTTTCGTCATCCATCCTCTACATGTGTCCAAACCATCTTAGCATACCTTTCTCAATGGTTGTCACTACATCTTCTTTTACCCCACAACACTCTCTTATCACACAATTCATTACTCTGTCGTTCAAAGACACTGCACACATACTTCTCAGTGCTCTCATTTCTACAGCATTTATTCTACTTTCATGTCTATTCTGCCATACCCAACTTTCACTACCATACATAAGTGTAGGTACTAACACGTCTCTATGCACAGCCAAACGTGCCTTTTTGGATACGTTTCGACTGTTCATAAAGGCCTTCAAAGCTCCCTTCACCCTATTACCTGCATTAACTCTTCTTTTATTATCTTCTTCATTCTTATTATTCCTAGTAAACAGCGTACCTAAATATACAAAATCAACATCAATCACAGTATTAAAACAATTTGTATGTAAACAAGAACCTGTGCGTTCGTAACTGCTGGTATCCTATAGTAATTTATAAATTCACTGTCATCATCAGATAATTTTAATTTATAAAATCTCAACAAGGATTTTGAGATGTGCAGTGTCTTTCGTTGCTGACTGTACCTAGGCTGTACTAGGTAAACCGTAACATTGAGGTAGGTATATTTCTTGTACGAGCTGTTTTCCGCAGCTATTTGTATTTCCTGAGGGGTGGAATATTATAATTAAATTGAAATCCATTAGTCAGTGCTTAGGTCATACTAGGGAAGTACTGTCCTGTAAGCATCAACAGCTTAGGCCGATAGCTTAGCTCCGTTGAGATAAGTAATTTGCATACTTACATAAATAGATTCCATGTCTGCGTTTTGGCTATGTGTTATTGCAAAAGTTGTTCCATTGTTACTGTTTATGAAGTGCATAAACCGTCACAATCGTTCATGATATGAATGCTGATAATATTAAATTAATATCTATAACGTCATAAAAGCTAAAGTGTGAACTTTTTTCTTTTCACACGTTTTCAACAAGAACACACACAGTTATTTTAATTTGTTTCTTTGTCATCATGCATGCTTCTGGCTAGCACCGACCAAAAATAATAATGTTTGTTGTTAAAAATATTATTTTCCTTTACATTTAACAAGTTAAGTTTTTAGGGCCTTTCTTGTTTCTTGTTTACATAAACGATTTACCTTTTTACTTGAGAAACGTTTGTGACGTTGTACTGTTTGCTGACGATACTTCTTTGATATTTAAAGAAGATAGAAATAAGGAACACTTTAACGAAATAAACAGTGCACTCATTCAAGTGACTAAATGGTTTAATGTAAACAATCTAGTACTGAACGCCAAAAAAACAAAATGTGTTAAGTTTGCTCTGCCTAATGTCAGAAACCTTGGTCCTAGCATAGTTTTAAATGACGATGTACTCGAAACAACTGAATCCACATTATTTCTAGGATTAACACTTGATTCAAAGTTACAGTGGGGTGCGCATGTTACATATCTCTCAGGGAAACTTAGCTCAGCTGCTTATGCCGTTAAGAAGGTTCGTAGGTTCACCGATGTCGATACGGCTAGATTGGTTTATTTTAGTTATTTTCATAGTGTTATGTCATATGGCATATTGTTTTGGGGTAGAGCTGCTGATATCCAAAATATTTTTATATTGCAGAAACAGGCAGTTAGGGCCATTTACCAGTTAAAGACAAGAGTCTCACTCAAAGAAAAATTTAAAACTATTGGTATTCTTACTGTAGCGTCACAATATATTTATGCCAGTGTTATGCATGTAAGACTAAACATAAATTCTTATAAAATGAATAGTGACAGACACAATATCAATACTAGAAATAGACATAAATTATGTGTTCCGTATTTTCGTTTGCACAAAACGCATAGCTCTTTTATTGGGCTCAGTATTCGCATATTTATTGTATTTGACGACCGGTTGGCGCAGCGGGAGTGTAAGCGACTGCCACGCCGAAGGTCGCGGGTTCGATTCCCGCTCAAGTCAAACATTTGTGTGCGTGAACATGGATGTTTGGCTTGGTCTGGGTGTTTCTATGTATAATATGTATGTATTTACAAAAAAAAAAGTATATATGTATGTTTATCCATTATCTAGTACCCATAGTACAAGCTCTGCTTAGTTTGGGACTAGATGGTGTTGTGTGAATGTGGTAGAATATTATATTATCATTATTATTATTATATTATACAATAAATTACCAACTTATATTTTAGACTTGCCATTAAGTTCGTTTCAGGCAGAAGTTAAAAAGAATCTTATAAATAAGGCATATTACAGTTTGAAGGATTATTTTGATGACAGGAGCGCTTGGAAGTAGTTGTTCGCTTTTGACTAGGTCAATAATTAGTAGTTTTATTTTATAGTGTAGTTAATTACGATATTCTCATTTCATACTATATTTTGCATTCATGTTCCACACTTTTATTATAACTTTGCGGATTTGTTAAATGTGGGTAACTCGTGGTCATGGGCTAACTAATAGGTTGTCGATTGCTTTGGTTTCATAATACCGTTACTTTCTGCTTCATTCACTTCTACCATAGTTCTGACCATGTTCGCGAGTTGCCTACATTAAAAAGACGTAAGTGGATGCTCCTGTTTCACCATATTTACTTTGGGAGGCTTACTATATGAACATCATTTACTGCTTGAGTATGATATCAATAGCTACTAAAAATTTTACTAGTAGATGTCTACAATGTGAAACAGTTGCAGCTCCTTACAAAAATAAAATGTACCACCATTATATTTGTTTGAAAAGAGTGGCCATGAGTTTTATTGCCCGTTCTTTCTCGTGGTTCTACCTATTGCATTGCGAACGTGGCAGTAAATGTAAATGTAGAATCATTAAGTAACGTAATTAACTTAAATTTTGACGTTCATAAGCGTCACTTTGTGGCCTAGATGAATAAATGATTTTGATTTTGATTTTGGTCAACTGCAAATCAGTTACACTCATGTTTAATACTAGAAACAGTAAACCAGTCCAATGATAACATGACAAATATTATAATTATATCTATTTTCATGTCACATCCTTGAGGGAGATCTAAGTTCAGCTATGGACGACTTTGGCTGATATGCTATACATAACAAAACTGTTAAAATACCTTATAAGTATATATAGTGTGCAATTTATATATTTTAAGTAAACATTGCTGGTTGCATCTTTTCTTCATTTTGCATCAATATTCATTACCTAACTTTGTGATTGATACCAATCAACCAAATAAGCCAATTCTATTATCGTGTTCTAAGGCCGTCTATCAGTCAAATACATTAATGGTTACAAGCGATGCAGTTTCAATTATAATGCGCATTGAAATATCAAGTTAATTAGTTTCCGCTCACAATGGTACTTAACAGTCAACAGCTAATCACTGCTTGGCGGTTCACGAATGTCAGTCGAATTTCTCGTTGAATGTTGTAATAATCGTTCAGCTTGTATGAAATCATCCAGTCCATCGATAAGATTTTATTTGTCCAAAATACAGCCTGTGTCTCATATAGTTGTGTTTGTAATTACTTAAAAGGGTGTTGGAATTGTTCGTTTCGACAAGCTATTAAATGCCAAAATGGACCTTGTATATCAGACAAAGTTACTAATAATTTAATCGATCATTCTTTGATTTCACGGGCTAGGTTTCAAGTCTGCCCAATATTATATAATGTAATAATAATATGTTATATGTTATAATTTCTTTATATATTAATATAAAGAAATTATAACATAAATTACGATAATTTATCTTGGTGTTCGGTGATTATTTTTATTAGCATCTTAAATTAATAATGATGTAAATAAGATGTATTAATTAGTAACTTTATCAAGTATGTGATAAACACGGACACTCTGCATGGCCCGATAAGTCCCCTGCGGCCTCGTGTTTTTTGGCTCTGATGCTTTGATAATTAATCTCGATATTGTAAAATTATACAAAAATCATACATCATTATTATATATCTACATTTTAAAATTTTAGTAGCATATGAAAGAAGTCTCGTATAACTTGACACAAAATATACAATTTCCAGAACATTAATGTTAGAATTAAATTGATAATAAAACAAATCTAAATAATATATTCAGATTTTATTACAGTCTATAATATCATTCTGTGTAACTTATTAACAATATGATACACCATATGATAGTAAAATACATTTGTAAAGTCTGTGCAAAACATTGAAATGGACAATCTATATAAATCTATTTAAATAAAAATGAATTAAGTACCGAAAGTTTGTACGCGCATAATTTCCAAACGACTGCACCACATTGGATAAACCTTTTTTTATGTATTCGTTATCGTCAGAGGAGAAGGTTTGTATAAAAAAGAAATATTAAAAGTAATAGGAAAAAATTTAAAAAGAAAATGGCGATACGAAGTTTGCCGGGTCAACTAGTATTTTTATAACTTACTAATTCTTTATTCGTTTAGATCAAATCCATTTTGATTGGTTTGAGTGCATATCACAGTATGTCTCTTATCTTTGAGGTCTTCGATTCCATTCAAAATTGTATCCAATTCCTCAGCCGTTGGAATTATCTTAGAATAGACCACTGCGCTAAATTCTTTATTTTTGTCCTCTACGTACAGCACGAAAAGATTTGGATTGATCAATCTAAAGAACACTGGAGTGCCGTTACTGTCGTCAAACGTACATTTAGTATTTAGCGAAACAGCTTCAGCATTATCAACAGCTTGTATTGCTAGTAAATTGCTCGATTTCTTAGTCTTTGTTTCCCATATTGTAACATCCACTGCCGTTGCGTTATTTCCATTAGTACAAGGTAGCACCATATTCGTGGGATTTTTCGCAAAACTGACTTTTAGACACATCGGTTCATGGTCCAATGGGTCATAAAATGCAAGCGCCGTCCACGAACCGAAGATTTTCTCTATATCAGCAGCTTGAGCCGTGATAGAAACTAACGCCAATAATGTAATTCTCCACATTTTGATTTACAATGATGTTCAACGTTCGCACACTTGTCACTATATTGAGCTTAAAGTTTTATGTGTTGTCTATATAAATTGTTCAAATTCTATTGGCCTTTGACATATTCGTGATAAGATATTCAGATTTAGTTGCTTCTAAAACAATGTAATAAAGATTATTTTGTCAATGGTAAACACATCAGTTACTAGAACTTTCGCAGTTACAGAAATATGTTTCTAATTAAAACGTAATGCTGTTATATAAACAAAGACAATCTTCAATATTTTTTTTTTAACCAATTACACATGCTATAGCTATAATTTGTTATATAAATTGAATGTAAGGGATTGTGTAATAATTATGCCTAAATAATGGTCTAATTGGATGATAGGAATGCGTTATGAGAATTTAGAGTAATTGCAAGTTTCGATGAGAAAGGTTCGTAGTTGTCGATGGCTTTTAAATGATTTTATAATATACCAGAGGATACACGCGGAGCAGCTATGCTTTCATATTCTTTTTAATTTAATCCTTCTACCCGATCCCGGGAAATCACTTCTTAGTGCAACTCTACGGTCCCCATTTCTTCAACTTGCGCCTAACATTGTGTGTAGCTTGCCTGTCACGCAGTCAGTAGGTAACGCACGAATTTTATATATACAGATATCACGACTTATTGATAACAAACAATCATTATTAAATCATTTTTACTTACGACTATTACGAAATAGGTAATCAAATACCAATCAATCATCAAATACATTCAAACATTAGTCATGTACTAACTTGTCCATAGGCTTAATTCAGTTATTATAAACTCTTAAGAGGATATGCCAGGGTTTATTTCAGATATTAAGAAAATAGCTTGTCTATGACGATTTACAAAGGATTGCAACCGAATTTCATGATCTGTAGTGATTTGCTGTAGATTACATAATAATTAACTTGACATTGTGCATTGTGAATTGTACTTGAAACCGCATCGCCTGTACCAAACCAGTCCATTATTGCATTCGACTGATACATCATCATCAGCCTTTAACAGTCCACTGCTGGACTAGGCCTCTCCTTTGAAACTTGGCCTACTATACCACGCTGGCCAAACGGGTTGGTGTAGGCTTTGTATTAAGTTTTCCTTCTCTTACAGTGCTGTTCTCTGCATAGTATGCTCTCTATGTCGGCTCTTACGACACCCATGGGATGATATGGGGTGGTGATATTCCGTATTCTTAATCTGTCACCACACGGACGGACGGCTGCGACTGATACAAAGCACTGGAATACAGTAGTATTTTAATTGGCCGTCTAATATCATACATACATAGACTCACGCCTCTTTCCCGGAGGCGTAGGCAGAGACTACGGAACGCCATTTGCAACGATCCTAACATATCTCCCTTGATTCATTCACTCCCATCAAATTTCTCATGCATGCTCTTCGGTTAAGGGTTCTTCTAACCTGTCATTTTTTAGGATGTCTCCAATCTGGTCAGAGAACGTCCGTCTAGGTCTTCCTCCTGTCCCATTCACATTCGACTTATATACCTTCTTGCTCAGTCTTTCGTTATCCATCCTCTCCATGTGTCCAAGCCATCTTAGCATACCTTTCTTAATGGTTGTCATTACATCTTCTTTTACTCCACAATACTCTCTTATCAGACAATTCTTTACTCTGTCGTTCAAAGACACTCCACACATACTTCTCAGTGCTCTCATTTCTTCAGCATTTATTCTACTTTCATGTCTATTCTGCCATACCCAACTTTCACTACCATACATAAGTGTAGGTACTAACACCCCTCTATGCACAGCCAAACGTGCCTTTTTTGACACGTTTTGACTGTTCATAAAGGCCTTCAAAGCTCCATTCACCCTATTTCCTGTATTAACTCTTCTTTCAATATCTTCTTCATTCTTACCATTCCTAGTAAACAGCGTACCTAAATATACAAAATCAATATCAATCACAGTATTAAAACAATTTGTACGTAAACAAGAACCTGTGCGGTCGTGTAGCTGCTGGTATCCTAAAGTAATTTATAAATTCAGTGTCATCATCGGTTAATTTTAATTCATAAAAACTCAACAAGGATGTTGAAATGTACAGGTTCTTTTGTTGCTGACTGTACCTACTAGGTAAGCCATAACATTGAGGTAAGTTAATATTTATTGTACGAACTGTTTTCTGCAGCTATTTGTATTCCCTGAGGGGTGGAATATTATATATTAAAATCCATTAGTCAGTGCTTAGGTCATACTAGGAAAGTACTGTCCTGTAAGCATCAACAGCTTAGGCCGATAGCTTAGCTCCGTTGAGATAAGTTATTTGCATACTTACATAAATTGATTCCATGTCTGCGTTTCGGCTATGTGTTATTGCAAAAGTTGTTCCATTGTTACTGTTTATGAAGTTCATAAACAGTCATAATCGTTTATGATATGAATGCTGATAATATTAAATTAATATCTATAACGTCATAAAAGCTAAAGTGAGATGCACCTAAGTGTGAACTTTTTTCTTTTCACGCGTTTTCAACAAGAACACACACAGTTATTTTAATTTGTTTCTTTGTCATCATGCATACTCCTGGCTAGCACCGACAACAATGAATACTTAATGTTTGTTGTTAAAAATATTATTCTCCTTTACATTTAACAAGTTAAGTTTTTTTCAGCATTCCCATAGTGACAATGAGTGGATTAAAAAAATAATTTTATTCCTTATTTTTAGAGAGCAAATTTAAAGACCTTCCTTATTCAACGCCAACTTATTCAATGAAAGCAATCCACTGTCCAAATGTAATGTTTCTAACTTAAAGTAAGGAAGTAATAGAGACCGCATTAAAAGAGCAACCTTACCCAATATATTTACTTCACTCTGACTTATGATTTTTTTCTCATGTAAGAGAAGGATAAATATACAAATGTCATTTCGAATTTTGGAAATTGTCGTAAATTTTAACTAGACTAGTGATGTGCTTACTCAAAAGGAATTTCGATAATACATCGATACTGTTTACAATAAATCCTTAGATTTGGTTTACTCAGAATGAATTTCAATTGAATGTTGATAAATCCTCGGATAAAGTAAAATATGTGAATAAATCCAGCTTATATTTAAACACTAGTTACGAGGGTCAAACTGAAAGTTCTTAGAAAATTAAAAACTGATTACATTAGCCAGTTATTAGTTTTATTATATCTTTTCAAAATATTGTCCATTGACGTCAATACACCGCTGCATGCGATGGAACCACTGGGAAAAGCACTTTGCCCACTCGTCCTTAGGGGTCTCTTCAATGGCATCGCGATACGCAGCCACCGCTTCTTCAGCATTCATAAACCGCTTTCCTTTAAGTTTTTCTTTAATTTTTGGAAATAAATAAAAATTACAAGGCGCGAGGTCGGGGCTATACGGCGGGTGACCCAGTAATTCAACGTTTGATGTCGCCAAATAGTCGATCGTTCGCTTGGCGGTGTGCGACGAGGCGTTGTCGTGGTGAAGGAGGATCCTACTGCGAGGTCGTTTCTCTCGAACTTTTTCCAAGACAAGTGGCAAACAATTGGTAGTGTACCATTCTGCAGAAACTGTTTTTTGATCCTCTAACACAATTGTTGCGAAATGACCTATCCTTCCAAAGAACGAGGCCACCATTTTTTTTCCCGCACTTCGATCTCTCTTCACTTTAGTTGGCAACTCCTCGAAAGGAAACACCCACTGAGTAGATTGTCTTTTGGTTTCAGGATCATAACAGTAAATCCAGCTTTCGTCACCTGTTAGTATGTCGAACACAGCATTTGAGTCACCTCCGTTAAATCTTTCAATCATTTTACGGCACCAATCCACACGATGGAGTTTTTGAGCCTTAGTCAAATTATGAGGTATCCACCGGGCGCAAAGCTTCCTGACCGCTAAATGTTCGTGGAGGATTTTGTGCACTTGACTCATACCGATGCCTAAGCTTGTCCAAATCTGCTGATAGGTCACTCTTTTGTCAGTCTCTATCATACGCCGCACAACACAGATGTTATTTTCAGTCGTCGCCGTAGAAGGCCGTCCCTCACGTACATCATCAGTGAGATTAGTGCGACCACGTTTAAACTCATTAAACCAGTTGTAAACAGTTGCACGAGATGGGGCTTCATCGTGAAAGGCCAATCGTAGTCTATCATAACTTTCTTGTTGACTTAAATGACATCGAAAGTCATAAAAAATCATTGCACGAAAATTTTCTCGTGTTAAATTCATGTTGACGTGACACAGACAATTTTCAATTTGCCGCCAAATCGTAAAACAAATGACAAATGAATGAAATATATACTCAGTAATATTGGCAAAGAGTTCTATTTTCAAATTTTAGAATATTTTTTTTATTATATTGTTTATAAGTGGCCAGTTCTAAGAACTTTCAGTTTGACCCTCGTAATAAGTAACGATAAAAAATATATTTGTGAATTACCTTTTTAAGGTGAATAAAGCAATTGATGTTCATAATATCACTATTAATCAATACGTATATGCAATGATAGGATCAATGATGAGATCATTACCACGTAATGGTTTTCGAATACAAAACCACGTTAAGTATTTCAGACTTTTGGAAGTTATATGCTTATTATTTAGAAAATTATCACAATCGCCAAGTGTTTGTCTAAAATCTTCCAAAATAAATTAGGCCTTCTCAAATTGAAAGGAGGCACGAGCCCAGTATGCTCCGTTACATAATTATATTAAATCACCAATCAAGAGCAGGCTGCAGTAATAAGTGAGTTAACTAATACGTAGATTAGAAATAAAATTTAACTTCAGGGTCAATTTAAAATAAAATATTTCACACATAATGAATAAAATGTAAAATAGAAAAAGTCACTGACAGTGTCTTTGGCTTAGTTAGAAAAAAACTCAAATCTTTTCAAAATCATATTATATATACAGGTCAAATTAATTACGCCCTTATAGATACGCCTAGGTCTAAAATAAGTGAGAAATAAAATAATGTATAAGAATTAAACCAGGAGCCCGCATGGTGAGTAAGAAAGAAAATAAAATTGTGTGCGTACTTCTTACTGGCATCGAACTCAAAAAGTGCTGTTGTTAAAAATTTTTGTTTTTCTGCTGCCTAGTGCGAGCATCTTTAGATGTTGGTAAAGGCTCTTGGCGATTAGTCAATTTACTGACACAACTATCGGCACAATGATCGCCGAGTTCACATCCCACATATCGACAATCTCATGAGCTGGGCCCAAATATTTGAACTCCTTCTCTTTCTTTGCTTTTACGAGATTGCTGTCTTGCGATATGGATATAACGTCTATCAATGCGAGTCGCTCTGCTCGATCGATCACTACAATATCACGCTTATTGGCTACAATAAACCTGTCTGTAATGATAGACCTATACCAGGACAACAACGTACGACCATTTTTTCGAGAACTGGGTCGGGCACAATCTGTATCTGTAGTACGGTGAACCAATGAGATTATATTTTAAGGACTTGTTGATGATGGATTATCTTGGCCACTTGATTGTGTCTGTGCAAATACTTGCCAAGTGCAAAACTCGAACAACCGGATACTATATGTCTAAGAGATTCCCCGGGCTGGTGACATGCCCGCCATATGTCAATCGCACCGTCCCTCAGTACATACTATAGGTAGTTTTTTGTCATGACAACTTCTTCCATAATTATGAAGACAAAACCTTTGATTTCACCGAAGAGAATAATAGAAATAAGAGAATAGAATATAATAATACAAACAAACCTGCAGTACTGCAGGTTTATGTAATAATTTTTAGTAAAGTAAAAGACAGAGAAGGATTAGTCTAACCATCAAAATATGTATTACATATTTTTAAAGTTACAGTAAAGGTCGTACGTCAAGGCAGCGATAGCCTTTGTGTGATAGTCGAAAGTTTGTGATGATCGATGAAAACACTGTTCTTGAGATATACAGGGTGTAAAAAGACCCTTAACGAAAACTGAAATCCCATGATGCACCAATCACTACGAACATTTTTTACTTCGGCACCATACCATGAGGCTCAAAGATAGTATGGAATTTTTACAAAATCGATGCATTTACCCCGCCAATATGTTCTTTAGATGCCCTATGACCCCATGGATAAGTAGGTATTTCGAGCATTGCATGCGCGCTTTTAAATTGAGGTTTCAAAAATGTGAAAACTTAAAAAAGAATCGGTTCCCTGGTATTGTTTTTGGTTAGTATGACTTGGCATGATGTCCACAACGAGTAGACTTCGGCTTGGTGATAGGTCGTGTGACACTCTGTATAATTGTATTCAAGTATACTTATTTTTCAAAGAAATATTGCAGTATAGCTTCTACATCACAATAGTGCAAAAGCTCCCTTTTTTTGCAATAACTGTCACCCACATCGGCGAATACGTGGGCCGAAGCTAGTCTGTAAAATAAAAATATCGATAAAGTTATAACGTCACTATGTTTATGCGTCACAATCTTAATACGAATAAATCAAAATGTCTATGAACGAAGTACCAAAGTTTCAAATGAAGTTCTATTAAAGAACAATGGCAGAATTAGGCCTGGGTTTGTTGTGGCGAGCTTAAACTTCAATGAACAAAACAAATTGTTTATTTTTTCTAACATTTTTTATATTTTCACTTTGTCTCGATAAAGCCGGATTATTTTATGATGATAAAAAGCATTCCAATTGATTACGAACTAGGTGCTTACTTTATTATTTGATTGTTGCCATAGACAATAGTGTGACAAGAATATACGTTTGACATTGATGCGTATCGATTATTAAATAAGTAA
Organism: Euclidia mi; assembly: GCA_944739405.2. Classification (NCBI taxonomy): domain Eukaryota; kingdom Metazoa; phylum Arthropoda; class Insecta; order Lepidoptera; family Erebidae; genus Euclidia; species Euclidia mi. The sequence goes on from OX123190.2 coordinate 52,985,075, forward strand.
TCGATATGATCGACCTTTATAGGGTTGGTTTGGTTTAAAATATAATAATTAAAATGCAGTTAATTATTTGTAATCAACATTATATCAATAAGCTAATTCTTTTGTAGCAAAACAACTTTTAAATCAAATAAAAACGTCACAGCATCGTTTAAAGTTATATCGATTTCACATAAAATCGATTTAAAATGTGCAGCTCTGCTTTTGTCTTTGGCTGTGACAGGTAGATGCTACAGAATAGTTCTGCGTTTAGATGTCAATCTGACATAATGCCTTTGATTATTCAAACGTACCCACATTGTTCATTCTTAACATTAAACACCGATATCTTCTTTTTCCGGCTTTCCCGAGTGAAAATATAATAATTTATAGACTCTTACTTACGCCGAATTTTTTGATATATTTTTTATTACTGAGTGCTTCAATTTAATTTCAGACATTTTGATGTATGGAGATCTGCCATTGTCCTTTGACGGGTAATGGGGCCCAACACGGTGACTTATGTCAGACCTTTAAATGATGGGATCACTCCGTCTATAACTTAATATATATAGTCTAAGGTTTCTAACTTCAGTTGTTTATGGTCTGTGATGATATTGACATAATGACAATCATGACAAGAAAACATAATTAATTTATGTATATGTCTATATACGACGATGATTATGATAATTCGCTCATAGGCGTAATGACGGGCGGGTAGTGGAGGCTTAGTCATGAATAAATCCAGACACTTATGGCACGGCTACATAAAAATTACTTAAGAATATTTCATGTTTGCATGGCTAGTAGCATTTTAACAATTTATAAGTTGCCAGTTCCCCCAGCGCCACCTATCGCGTCAAATTACAACCAGTTGCATAGTCAAATTACAGCCTAAAATGTCTTCTACCTCTCAGTGAAAATCTCATTAAAGATAAAGATTCGTTTATTGCTTAACTGTGTAAATTCATGGTGTTAATATAAATAATGTCCCGACCGATTTCGGCCACGGCGGCTTGTCTATATATGAGACTTGCCAACTGCGCGGGACATATTATAGTGCACAAGTGTGTGCGCAAACACAAGTGCACTCTCTATTCCCTCACTCTCATAGTCCGATGGGACGCCACAAGCGACACGACCGGAGAGAGATTGGGCGCAGGACCAACGGCTTAACGTGCTTTCCGAGGTACGGGGGTGTGACACCGCCAACTTCCTGACTCCGAACTTCTATTGGATAATTCCTATCAGAAAAACCCAATATCACTTTTTGTTCGACCCGGGAATCGAACCCGAGACCTCACGATCCGCAGTCGCTAAGACTACCGCAGGACCACAGAGGCAGTCGTTAATATAAATAATAATTGTTTCAACAGTTTACCCGATTCGGATGTGCAACCTTAACATATACATTATTTTGATTGCTTATTTAAGTTTTATACATATCAAGAAAGTTTACTATTACTTACAAAACATGTTTTTTTCTCAAAGTACTCCTTCAAATTATAAAATAATTTCCCATTGACCATTTTTTAGGGTGAGTTTAGCACAATTTCCCTTGTAGTTCTTTAAGAGCAACTGGTAGATGATTAAAGACTCGTATAGCAGTGATGTAAGTGCTGTTGTTGTACACTGTATTTTTAATATTTGGTAGGTTAATGTTATATTTATACTTGGTACGAATGTTTGTTTTGGTGTTACACTTGAAATCAAAGTATTGCATATTATTTCTTACAAACAAACACAATTTCAATAAATATATAGCACTTAACGTGAGGATGTTTTTCTCATTAAATAATTTTTTTAAGGAATCGGTACTACACATGTTGTATATGTAATGGTTCTTATGCATTTTTTTGTAAAAATAACGTAGACTGAACATCTGTCGAGTTTCCCCAGTAGATAACACCATACCTCAAAAATAGGTATATATTACCAAAGTAAGCATTTCTGGCAATACTAACATTAGTTGTTTCGGTTAAGGTAGACAGCGCATAACACGCACTTGCGATTTTTTTATTAATTTTTTCTATGTGTGCACAGTGTAGCATTAATATATTTTTTTCTTAAATGTAGGACTATTATCTTTTTTTTGTGATCTAATAAACATTTCTTTTTTTTCTATCCAATTGAGGTGTTGATCAATAGTTACACCTAAAAAAATTGTCGCGTTTATTTCTTCGATCAATGTGTTGGACAAGGATATCCTAAGTTGAGTCGGCTTATTTTGATAGTTTCAAAATTGCACTAATTTTGTTTTTCTCTAAATTAACACTCAAATTTATATTCTTTAACCATTCTGTTGCTGTTGCTAGTGTCGTGTTTATATAATTTTCAGAGTTCTGAAGATTCTTGTAGTCATTAGGTATGAAAATTGTTGCATCATCTGCATACATGACACATAGGTGGTCAATAATGCTAGGAAGCTCATTAATGTAAATAAGAAACATCAGGGATCCTAAAATACTACCCTGTGGAACATCTAATAGTGTGGGTGCGAATTCAGATCTCACTGTTTCCATCATTTTATTAATAAAATTAAAAAAAAGTTGATAATGCACTTTATTATATAGTTATATATAGTTAGTTACATGGTATCGTGTAACTAACTATAGACACTTGAAAAACCATAGTGACTTATTTCGAAATCTCAGACAGATAGTTCAGTTTTATTTGTATGTCTGTACAGGTATATAGACACACCGATTAAGCTAATTTTATTATCGTGTTCCAACGCCGTCTATCAGTCAAATGCATTAATGGACTGGTTAGGTATAGGCGATGAGCTTTCAATTACAATGCATACTGAAACGTAAAGTTATTAGTTTCAGGTCACAATGCCACCTAACAATCACCGCGGATCACGAAATTCGGTCGAAATCCTTTGTAACAGTTTTACTAATGATTCAGCTTATTTGAATTAATCGTTCAGGCCATCGACAGACTTTTATTAATTTCTCTGAAATAAACCTTCTGTCTCCTATGATGGAGTTTATAATAACTTAACAGCGCGTTGGAAACGTTTCTATCGACAGGCAATTACTTGCCTTTTGTTTGAATGCCAAAATATACCTTGTGTTTCTCGTAATAGGGTTACTAATAACTTAATCAATCATACTTTGATGTCACGGGTCACTATCGAGAAATAATTTCACAATCACGGCTTAATATTGTTTTGAGAAATGATTACACTAATAACGTTTATTTATTTTGATATTTGCCGTCTAACTTATAAAAATCTTGTTAAGTGTGACTTAGCCACCTCTCAGCTGAACAGCTCTCGAGCATTTAAACAATGTTTAAATTTTCTTTACTTATAAACGTTGTTTAGCTGTTGTTCAGCTGGTTAACTGATAAAGAACGATACACATACGAGGGCCACAGATTATAGCCTAAATAGTCGTCTAAATAACGCAATTGAACGAACACGCTTGGCTATTTTGTATCTATGGGTCATAGATACATAGCAACGATACATAAAGTAAGGAAGTAATAGAGACCGCATAAAAATAGCAACCTTACCCAATATATTTACTTCACTCTGACTTATCATTTTTTTCTCATGTAAGAGAAAGATAAATAATATACAAATGTAATTTCGAATCTTTGAAATTGTCGTAAATTTTAAGTAGACTAGTGATGTGCTTACTCAAAATGAATTTCGATAAAACATCGATAATGTTTGCAATAAATCCTTAGATTTGGTTTACTCAGATTGAATATGAATTGAATGTTGATAAATCCTCAGATAAAGTAAAATATGTGAATAAATCCAGCTTATATTTAAACACTAGTAAATAAGTTACGATAAAAAATATATTTTAGAATTACCTTTTTAAGGTGAATAAAGCAACTGATATTCATAATAGCACTAATAATTACTACCCATATGCAATGATAGGGTCAATGACGAGATCATTACCACGTAATGGTTTTCGAATACAAAACCACGTTACGTATTTCAGACTTTTGGAAGTTATATGCTTATTATTTAGAAAATTATCACGATCGTCAAGTGTTTGTCTTAAATCTTCCAAACTAAATTAGGCCTTCTCAAATTGAAGGGATGCACGAGCCCAGTATGCTCAGTTACATAATTATATTAAATCACCAATCGAGAGCAGGCTGCAGTAATAAGTGAGTTAACTAATACGTAGATAAGAAATAAAATTAAACTTCAGAGTCAATTTAAAATAAAATATTTCACACATAATGAACCACATTTATTTAAGGTAAAATAGAAAAAGTCACTGACAGTGTCTTTGGCTTAGTTAGAAAAAAAACTCAAATCTTTTCAAAATCATATTATATATACAGGTCAAATTAATTACGCCCTTATAGATACGCCTAGGTCTAAAATAAGTGAGAAATAAAATAATGTATAAGAATTAAACCAGGAGTCCACATGGTGAGTAAGAAAGAAAATAAAATTGTGTGCGTACTTCTAACTCGCACCGAACTCAAAAAGTGCTGTTGTTAAAAATTTTAGTTTTTCTGCTGCCTAGTGCGAGCATCTTTAGATGTTGGTAAAGGCTCTTGGCGATTAGTCTATTTACTGACACACCCGTCGGCACAATGATCGCCGAGTTCACATCCCACATATCGACAATCTCATGAGTTGGATATTTATTAGATATTTGAACTCCTTGTCTTTTTCTGCTTTTACGAGATTGCTGTCATGCGATATAGTAATAACGTCTATCAATGCTAGTCGCTCTGCTCGGTCGATCATTACAATATCACGCTTATTGGCTATAGTAAACCTGTCTGTAATGATAGACCTATACAAGGACAACAACGTACGACCATTTTTTCGAGAACTGGGTCGGGCACAATCTGTATCTGTAGTACGGTGAACCAATGAGATTATATTTAAGGACTAGTTGCTGATGGATTATCTTGGCCACTTGATTGTGTCTGTGCAAATACTGGCCACTGGCAAAGCTCGAACAACCGGATACTATATGTCTGAGAGATTCCCCGGGCTGGTGACATGCCCGCCATATGTCAATCGCACCGTCCCTCAGTATATAGTATCGGTAGTTGTTTGTCATGACAACTTCATCCATAATTATGAAGACAAAACCTTTGGTTTCACCAAAGAGAATAATATAAATAAGAGAATAGAATATTAATAAGAATTATTACACAAACCTGCAGTACTGCAGGTTTATGTAATCTTAATATATAAAATCCTTGCGTTACTGACTGACTGACAGACACGCTACAGCCGAAACTACTGGGCGCAAGTAGGTGAAATTTGGCATGTATGTTCATTGGGGACCGTAGGGGTGCACTAAGAAGGGATTACCTGAAATTCCCACGGGATCGGGAAGAAATTATTAACTTACAAATAATGTGCGGGCGAAGCTGCGGGCGTCTTCTAGTTATTTTTATAAAAGTTAAAGACAGAGGAGGACTAGTCTCACCATCGAAATGTGTATTACATATTTTTAAAGTTACAGTACCTATAGGTTGTACGTGAAGGCAGCGATAGCCTGTGTGCGATAGCCGAAAGTTTGTGGTGATCGATGAAAACACTTTTCTTGAGATATATAATTGTATTCAAGTATACTTATTTTTCAAAGAAATATTGCAGTATAGTTTCTACATCCCAATAGTGCAAAGGCTACCTATTTTTTTGCAATAACTGTCACCCACATCGGCGAATACGTGGGCCAAAGCTAGTCTGTAAAATAAAAGTATCGATAAAGTTATAAAGTCACTATGTTTATGTGTCACGATCTTTATACGAATAAATCAAAATGTCTATGAACGAAGTATCAAAGTTTCAAATGAAGTTCTATTAAATTTTGACGGGTAATGGGTCCCCACTACGGTGACCTATGTCAGACCTTTGAGTGATGGGACCCCTCCGTCTATAACATAATATATATAGTCTAAGCAACGATATGATATCTCCATGGCAACGATATTCTGTCATAGACTATGACAGAATATCGTTGCTATGACAAATAACAAAAAGTCTGAGAGCTGGTGAACTTTAGGATATTTTTGAAACTACGAGAAATACATAGTGATAAATTTTGAAATTTATGTTTTTTTCTATTATTACACTTTCTTTGAAATTCAATCCATTTCTTTAAAGGTATTATACTCATTACAGGTGTACTTTTTACGGTTTTCATAAAAGATCTAATAAATGTTCTTTTTCGGTTATTGTTATTATTTAGGATGGAATTATTTATTTACTCCGAAAATATTATTGAGAGACCGCATGAGCACTTTCGGTCGTGATTTCACGAGAGCCAACCGCATTGCAATTCGCAGTAACCTTGAGCAAGACATATAGCCAATTTAAGCTCTCCTTATAAAAATATACTTAAGAATACCTCAAAAACATTTTTGTTGCCTGTACAAAGATTCAAGTGTTTGTAGGGGGCCGCTACACTTCAACTAGACCTCGACAATCTTATTTAGGTTCATTTAAGGACAATCACAGAATTTCTTGCAATGTCTCATTTGGGTATGTTACCAAAATTGTTTAACAGCTTAATAGTAAGAGATACTATTACGTTGTTCTAAAAATATCGGAAGGAAATAATTTATAACTATACTAGTTAAATCTTCTATATGATTTTGGAAATCTGCTAGATCTTCGAAATCTATGTTTAATTATAAGTAAACAACATTAAAATTGAAAAAAAATGTAAATAAATAAATTTGAAAATGTATAAAATGTCATTGATCGAACAGCTGATTCAAGTAAAACCCGTAATTGTGCCTCTCAGCACCGTTTAAACAAGGTCCCGGTGTTGTTTAAATTTGACAGCTATTTGAACATCACTTAGGTCGGTGTTCAGCAACACATTATCATGGTTATCTTTCCGTTAAATTAATCTGACAATGCGCGCGCACTACTAATTACGCGTCCCATCCTATGTGATAATGCGCGCACAGAACTAAATAAGCAAGTTAACAGTTGGTTTTCCGATCGCCGGTTATATCATTGTCGGTGAACTTTGGTCTTAGTGGCTACAACGCTTAACAGGGTTTATAGGTAGGTAAGGTTTTTGCTAATCAGCATCTCAGCAGTTGTTTAAAATTTTGAATAACGTTTATAAGTAATAGGGTTGGTGTTTATATTTTTTTATTTTATACGTAATTTCACTGTAATTTCAATACATGTTAGCAAAGGTATAAAATTAGCAATTATCAATGCGTGTAAACATCATATTTATTTATAAATGTTAACTACTACAACAAAATAAACAAACGGACGAACTACATTTTAAACTATAAAAGTAAAACTTACGTATTACATAAAAACTAAACCTAAAACCTACGGATAAAAAATAGGGACCAAAGATGAAAAAATAAATAGTCTATTGGTGTCGTATTTTCAATTGCTTTGCAAAGCGAAGCTATCGCTGTGTGCATTGATTTATTTATTTTGATTATCACCTATGCATTTTGCATGCATGCACCGGTTTATATTTATCTTTAAGTGCAACGCATGGACACTATGCACATAATATATATATATATCGTTCGTATCGTTACTGATTGACAGACAGCACAGTCAAAACCGCGGAGAAACGGTTAAATAAAACAAGAAAGTGCGAATATGTAGTGTACAGTTTTATGCTACTAGAAAGTAGAGGCTAGTTTATAGTAGCAAAAAGCTGTACACAGAAAGACTATATTCAGAATACCAATATTCGGATTATATCTATTTTGCTTTTATTTCAGTCTATGGCAGGTTGGTGTTGTAGTTCATAAACAATATGACAATATATATTTTATGGCCCACGCAAAACAGTGCAATGGGTAATATTCTCAATAGAATATGCTTACAGTATATATTCGTTTGGGTCATATCCATTTTTATTGGTCTGAGTGCACATCACACTACGTGTTTTATTTTTAAGATCTTCAATCCCGTCCAAAATTGTAGCCGCTTCCTGATCCGTTGGAATTATATTAGAATAGACCACTGCGCCTAATTCTTCAGTTCTGTGGTACTTCTTTACGTACAGCACAATATAGTTTGGATTTATTGATCTAAAAACCATTGGAATGGGTTGAGAATCGCCACATTTAGTGCCAATCTTTGCGACAACTTCTTCAAAATTATCAACAGCTAGTATTGTTCCTGAGTTACTTGACTTAGTAGTCTTGTCTTCCCATATTGTAAATTCCACTAACGTGGCATTATTTCCATCAGCACACGGGAACACGATATTCTTAGGGTCTTTTCTAAAACTGGCCTTAGAACACATTGGTTCATCGGGTAATTCTGGATAAAATGCGACAGCCGTCCACGAACCAAAGAGTTGCTCTATATCAGCAGCTTCAGCCGTGAGTGCGCATAACGCCAATAATGTAATTCGCAACATTTTGGAATACAATGATGTTCAACGTAGACTAAACACTATACTATACCTAACGTATTATTTATTGCCTATTTAAATAGTCAACACGTTAGTGGCCTTTGACGCATCCTCGATAAGATATTTCGATTTAATTGCTTATAAAACAACGTAGGTATTAAAGATTATTTCGTCAAACATATAAATTTTCCCAGTAATAGTAGCACGAAGCTGTTTTGTAAACAAAGACAATCTCCAATAACATGTTTATACCCTTGTTTACTATATCTATGTTTTTACCAATTACACTTGATATCATCATACATAATACTTTAAATAATTGTGTTAAAATAATTATGGCAAAGCAATGGCTTAATAAAAAAAAATCTTCGAATTGTTACCAAGCAGTTATATGAATAGTCTTTTTAAGCTTTTAACATTAATTTCGAATTATTGAATTTTCGAATATTTGATTGATTGTTTTACCTCCTATTTTGTTTCTATTGATTTAACATTACATAATTGTTTTTTTTAATTATGATTTTATATTAATGTTATTTTGATTTTGTTTCTATATTTTAGTATTATTTTTTAATTTTATTTAATTTTTGACTCCAAATAATTTTTTGATTATTTTGATTTCATATTGATTAATTGGCTTTTAGTTTTATGACCTAGCGGTTGTACATATTGACATTAGCATTGATTATAATTTAGATATTGATTTATGATTGTATTTACTTATTTTTTATGTGTTTTATATATATATCTTAAAAAAAATACCTATATTCGAATTGTTACTAAGCAGTTATATAAGTAGTCTTTTTAAGCTTACTTATTTGTGCATGCAGTGGCTACCTTAAAAGGTTATGCAACCGACAATCAGCACGTTACAATGTAGACATTTTATCGTCTATGTTTTTATTTATAACTTAATTTATAGGGACATAATAATAAAACATAATTTTGTATCTGAAGCTTAATCTAATCTAACCTAATCTAATACAAAAAAACATAAAACAAATCTAAAAGTGAAAATATTTACAAGGTTTAGGCGTCGTAAAATGCCTCCGCATCAATGTCATCGGGTAACGTGCCCAGAAGGCTGGCAGCATTGCCACGCTGGATGGCAATGCTGATTCTTTGAGCAAAGAATAAACCAGCCTTCTGGTCACGTGAGACGTCGATTAATCGTTTAGAAATTTCCCGGAAATTACAATGTATATTTGAATTTGTATTGTTGTTATAATCATTGGTGGTCCTAAATAAAAAAATAAAAAATAATAATAAATAATTGGTTGATAGGAATGCATTGGAGGACATAGAGGTAGCCCCATTGCAAGTTTGGAAAATGTTTATAGTAATGGGGGATTTGAATTGAATTGAATATCTCAGTGCAATTACATAATATTGAAATAATTTTAAATACACTTTTAGTTAGTAATTTATTTGTAATCAACTAGGATTACTGTGGATGGTTTTTATGTACCACGTTCTTTTGTTTCGATTATCTCATTTGCTAGCACTTGTGCACGTGCAACCCACTGTCCAAATGTTTTATTTCTGGCTTTAGTTGTTTAAGATCTGCATGTCACTCAAAGAAAATTAATATAATATGCTTATGATGTTGACTATAGCACCCAAACAAAAACAATCCAAATGACACACTTGAGGCACGACAACAAAATAGTAAGGGAGTATATTTTAAGTTAAAATTGCTAGTTATTTTGTTTATTTATGATATCAACCATTTAAGCTTATTCTATTATCGTGATCCAACGTTATGGATTAGTCAAATGCATTAATTTAGGTGAGGTACAGCCGATGCGGCTTCAATTAGAATACACATTGAAGTATCAAGTTAATTATTATGTAATCTACAGCTAGGGTCATGGAATTCGTTCGACATCCTTTGAACAGCTGTTTTGCTTGTAAATCAGTTCGTTGGAAATTGTCATTCATAGACAAATTATTGATCTGAAAAAATCTTTGTGTCTCCTCTAATAGAGTTTGTAACAACTTACTAGCATGTTGGCAATGTTTATGTATGTTTAATGTTTAAACTCCAAATATACCTTATGTATCATGAGATAGGGTTACTAATAACGTAATAGATCTTTTATTTGATGTCACGAACCACGTTTGAGAAATAATTTGAGTCACGATCACTACCCGATATTGTTTTGAGAAATGATAAAACTTCTTACGTTTATTTATCTTAGAATTTGGTGTTTTAGGGTTACGTACCTAAAAAGGAAAAATACGGCACTCTTATAGGATCATTGCTGTACCTCCGTCTGTGCGTGGGACATATTTTAAAAAAGACAATAAATTTATTCCTAGTGCGGTACACCAGGAATAATTCCTTACGTCGCGGGGGACTTTACAAATATGCCATCAACGGCGACACAACGACCTTTTATTTTGAGAACATGTGGAGATATCGAGTTGAAATTAAAATTATATATTCAGATTTACAGCCAATACTTCTATATTTATGTCACAAAAAACACACATTTAGACACTCTTAAGGGATTCAAAATTGATAGGATCCCTTGAAATATGAAATTTGGCAAGTAAAATTGTTATAATACACAAATTCAAGAAAATCCGAAGACATTTGCAATGAAATCATAAAAAATAAAATCACTGTGAAACTGAATGAATGAACTTTGAATAATAATTATAACAGGTAATTAGACTTTTCTGATTAACGACTAATATACATTTAACTTTGGGTTAGGTACCACGGAACCCAGCATTAAGAGTGGCCCGACATGCACTAGGCCAGTTTTATTTTAATTAGACTCGTAAATTCTCAGTAATGTTAATATTATTTTTCGTAAATTTATCAAATAAGCGATACCTACAAACATTTTATTACAAAGAAATGTGAATTATATTTTTAACGCCTTCTTGGATAATACTTGTTAGTTAAATTATCAGACTATTGTTATCATGACACTATTGACTTGCGAATTTTAATTATATTTTACTTTATGAATCTTTTCCTTGCGCTGCGTCACCGAAAAATGTCTGGAAAAACATTAGTATTGGGCGTTCATAGACTTGGAAAAGGCTTATGATAGGGTAAATAGAAAGGAATTATTCTATCCATTTATGGGGTGGACAACTTTATAATAAGGGCTCTGAAATCACTGTACGTGGCCTGTGTTCGAATTAATGGCACCATTAATTCGAACACAGGTTGGTTGGACATCTCCAAAGTCAAACAAGGGTGTGCAGCCTCGCCCTGGTTGTTTAACTTATTCATGGATAGCTGCATGAATGATATGAGAGAAACTGAATGCGGGATCAATTTGGTAGGATTGCGTGTTAAGTGCCTCTTATACGCCGATGATCAAGTCATTCTTGCATCATTGGCGAATCTCGAGTTGCAAGAAATGATGGACTGCACGAACAAGAGCTTTAAAGCGAAAGGTACCTACAGCAAGTCTAAGAATTTGTATATTTGGGTAGCGTGTTTATAACGGACGGAAGATGTGAAGAATATAGAAAGGAGAGTGAGTGACTGCGGGAAATCTTGTAAATGAAGCGCGATTGGCGGTTCACAATGGAGTGCTTGTCGCCACGTTGATGTATCGAAGTGTGAGTTGGGTATGGCAGAAAAAGCATGAACGTAGAATCAAAACAGTTGAGATGCGATCGCTGCGTAGTATGTGTAGGGTGAGACTGATTGATAGAATGCCGAATACAGTAATACGATAGCGCAGTGGTCTGAAAGAAGAAGTTGTGATTAGGATTGAGAATGGAATGCTGGAGTGATTTGGACACGTAGAGCGAATAAGTGAAGAAATAATGACCAGATTGTGGGCAAGTCGCTCACGGCAGACCTCATCGGACTCCAGCGACCAAATTGGGGACGTCCTAAGAAACGGAAAGGTCCGAAGTATCCTAAACCGGCGAGGATGTATGAAAAGAGTAATGAGTGCAGAGGTTGCACGTGAGGTTTTTAAGGATAGAAACAAGTGGCTTTCCGTTGTCTCTGCCTACCCCGACGGGAAGAAGGCGTGAGTAAATGTATGTATGCATGAATTTGTGGATCATTAATTTTCTTAATTAAATCAGTTGTAACCATTGCTTGTATTAATATTAATCATATATACTTATTAATCAATCACTTTAAAATTAGTACGACGTCATGGAAGAAGATCTTGGATATAACGATTGTTATGATTATAATGTATGTCGTGGCTATATCATAAAAATTGCCCATTTCATGACCTGATTGAGCATTTCATGAAAAGTCCAATGATCCATTTACCATTTTATGAAGTGAGTTGATCAGATCAACGATAACAAATCGTTTAATGATATTATCCACAAACGCGCGGCTACTTCATGAAATAGCCTGCCTAGTGGATATACCAACAAACTGCATGGATCGGAGGATCGGATTTGAATCCACGGCGCGCACTAATGACTTTTCGGAGTTAATGTGCATATTGAGTTATAAAATATCGCTTGCCCCGTGCCTCGGAGAGCAAGTTAACCCGTCGGTCCCGGCTGTCATGAAGATCTTTGACAGTCGTTACAGGGAGTGAGTACCTATGAATAAACTGACACTAATCTGTACCCAAGACTTGTTTACCGGTTATTTTTTTAATCTAAATCAACGCAAGTACATGAGGAGCGTTTTATTAAGGTGTGCCTCTACCTTAACCTCAAAAATACCGGTATCCTTCGAGAGGAAAATTCTAAGGATTTTGTATCATTAAACCGGTTTACGGTTTACGTTTTTACACTACCAATTTTTCGGTGGACAAATAACGGAAATATTCGTCAGTCAAGAAAAAGCAAGCGAACCAGGTTATTTAGGTTTTTGAAACACTCTCATCGCAAATGCACTCTGAACGAAACCTTTAATAAAACCCCTTAAAAACCCCTATCAAACCGGTATTTTTGAAATCCGTTTCAAGCCCTGTCTGTACCATAGATTATAGCTATTTCTTTCGGTTGTGGAGGTCAGACAGGCAATCGCTCTGCGGAAAAGCAAATATTCAGTCAAATCTGGTTAGACTAGAAAGCGGACCCCGGATCGCATCTGGGATAACACTAGGAGGATGATGAAAAGAGAGTAAGGTGACCAAGAAAAACACCCACTAGGGGTAGTTTTTTACGAAACAAAAGTTCGAAATGCTGACCAGTGCCATAATAGGGGACAATTAAAACTTAGGTACATATCTCGAAATACATTTTAAAATTCATATTACTGACCATGATTAAATTCCTGTAAAGTTCGAAGGTTCACTGTTCGCTGTGTAAAAGTAATGGTATTTTAACGAGGATTACCTAGGTCATTTACTACAGTGGCGTCATTAAAAGTTTCTCATTAAAAGTTGTTGGATGTTGGTGGCCAACATCCAACCGTTTACCGTGATCGCAACAGATCGTCGGTTCAACTTGAGGGGAGCTCACTCCTACTGCGTGGACCGGTGCGCAGTGACCTCTTCAGAAACTACGGGTGACATTGGGCTGCCCAAAGTTTCTAGCATTGTATTGAAATATACATATAGTAAATTATCATTACATTACACGTAAAATAAGTAAATAGTTGACCTAATGTACGGGTGTTAATCAACCATTATAAGTCAGTGTATTCCCGAAAAGTCAAAATAATTGGGCGCAAGTAGCATGTATGTTCCTTGGGGTCTCTAGGGTGCACTTAGAAGAGATTTCCAAAAATTCCCACAGGTTCGGGGAGTAACGACTATACAAAAAAATGTGCGAGCATCCTCTAGCTAGTAGCATATAAAACAAGATTTGTATCCGCTGCTCTAAAATGTTTATAGTAATGGGGGATTTGAATTGAATTGAATATCTCAGTGCAATTACATAATATTGAAATAATTTTAAATACACTTTTAGTTAGTAATTTATTTGTAATCAACTAGGATTACTGTGGATGGTTTTTATGTAAACGTTCTTTTGTTTCGATTATCTCATTTGCTAGCACTTGTGCACGTGCAACCCACTGTCCAAATATTTTATTTCTGGCTTTAGTTGTTTAAGATCTGCATGTCACTCAAAGAAAATTAATATAATATGCTTATGATGTTGACTATAGCACCCAAACAAAAACAATCCAAATGACACACTTGAGGCACGACAACAAAATAGTAAGGGAGTATATTTTAAGTTAAAATTGCTAGTTATATTGTTTATTTATGATATCAACCATTTAAGCTTATTCTATTATCGTGATCCAACGTTATGGATTAGTCAAATGCATTAATTTAGGTGAGGTACAGCCGATGCGGCTTCAATTAGAATACACATTGAAGTATCAAGTTAATTATTATGTAATCTATAGCTAGGGTCATGGAATTCGTTCGACATCCTTTGAACAGCTGTTTTACTAGTAAATCAGTTCGTTGGAAATTGTCATTCACAGAAAAGTTCTTGATCTGAAAAATCCTTGTGTCTCCTCTAATAGAGTTTGTAACAACTTAATAGCATGTTGGCAATGTTTATGTATGTTTAATGTTTAAACTCCAAATATACCTTATGTATCAGGAGATAGGGTTAGTAATAACGTAATAGATCCTTTTTTTTTGATGTCACGAACCACGTTTGAGAAATAATTTGAGTCACGATCACTACACGATATTGTTTTGAGAAATGATAACACTTCTTACAAAATCAAAATCAAAGTTCTTTATTTCAAATAGACCATTTCCTGGCACTTTTGAACGTCATTACATAAATAATAATTACAATTAAAAAAATACATTGTAGGTAGGTATAAACATAATAAATCACATTATCAATCATTAAAAATTTAAATTATATAAAAAAGTTTTCAAATTGTTCATGACAAATTAATAAAATATTATAACATTATAAAGATTCTCAACAAAACAACAAAAGAAGAAAATTACAGTAGAATAAAATAATATAATTTGTGTACATATTATTTGCAGATATCATTCCCGTTTAACTAAACGACCAACGTGTCTTGTCATTTAAATAATCTTTAACTGTATAGTACGCTTTCTTCAGCAAAATTGCTTTAACTTTCTTTTCAAATGTATTTGAAGGTAATTGTAGTAAGGCAATGGGTAGTTTATTATATATACGGATACCAAGCCCCACAAATGAGTCATGTACTTTATACAGTCGGTGGAAAGGAACATGCAGTCTGTGTCTATTACGAGTGCTAATATTGTGAATATCACTATGCTTAGTAAAAAGGTGGATATTTTTCCTAATATTCATTATGTTAGCAAAAATAAATTGTGACGCGACAGTGAGAATACCAATATCCCCAAACCGTTCTTTTAGAGACACTCTCGCTCCCAGCTGGTATATTGCTCTAACAGCCCGTTTCTGTAATATAAAAATGTTATTTATATCAGCAGCATTGCCCCACAGCAAAATACCGTAGGACATCACGCTGTGGAAGTACTTTGGTTACTTCCACAGCGTTTCCACAGAAACCAGACGAGCTGTTTCCACATCAGTGAACTGCCTAATTTTACGGACTGCATGAGTAGCAGAGCTGAGTTTTCCTGCAAGGCAGGTTATGTGGGGACCCCACTGTAGCCTGCTGTCTATTGTTATCCCGAGAAACACTGTAGAATCAATAGCTTTCAGAACTTCGTTATTAAGAATAAGATCGGGCCCAAGATTTTTGATATTTGGCATAACGAATTTAATACATTTCGATTTCTTGGCATTAAGAACAAGGTTATTTGCAGTAAACCATTGTGTGACTTGGGAGAGTGCACTGTTTACGTCGTCAAAATTATTTCTGTTTCTGTCTACTTTAAAAATCAGAGAGGTGTCATCTGCAAACAGTACAACATCGCAAATATCCTTTAAAATGTAAGGCAAATCGTTAATGTAAACCAAATATAAAAAAGGGCCCAATATTGAACCCTGAGGTACGCCTAATTGGACCGGCAGACCAGAAGATTTCTTGCCATTAGCGTCTACACATTGCATCCTGTCTTTCAGACAGGATTCAATCAGCTGCAGATCCATATCTTGTATACCATAATATTGCAATTTGCGTATAAGCGTGTCCCTACAGACGCAATCAAACGCCCTAGACAGATCACAGAACACACCAATGGCATTCTTCGAATTCTCCCACGCGTCAAATATTTGTTTCAGCAAAACAACGCCCGCATCAGTTGTCGAATGGCCCTTCGTGAAACCATATTGATCCCCATGAAGCAGACAATTTACATTGAAATATGTTAATAGCTGCTTTAGTATCAACTTCTCAAATTTCTTACGTTTATTTAGAATTTGGTGTTTTAGGGTTCCGTACCTAAAAAGGAAAAATACGGCACTGTAATAGGATCACTGCTGTACCTCCGTCTGTGCGTGGGACATATTTTAAAAAAGACAATAAATTTATTCCTAGTGCGGTACACCAGGAATAATTCCTTACGTCGCGGGGGACTTTACAAATATGCTATCAACAGCGACACAAAGATCCTTTATTTTGAGAACATGTGGAGATATCGAGTTGAAATTAAAATTATATATTCAGATTTACAGCCGATACTTCTATATTTATGTCACAAAAAACACACATTTCGACACTTTTAAGGGATTCAAAATTGATAGGATCCCTTAAAATATGAAATTTGGCAAGTAAAATTGTTATAATACACAAATTCAAGAAAATCCGAAGATATTTGCAATTAAATCATAAAAAATAAAATCACAGTGAAACATATAAATGAACTTTAAATTGAAATTAAACTACAGTTTACGGATTTTATCGCGTTGTATTGGTTTCACTAAGTTATTACATTTGAAACTAAAGATCTAGAAACTATATTTTTAATTTATTACTAGCCGACGTTTCGAATTCTTTACAGAATTCATGTTCACGGCAGACTGAGGTGATATTTGTCTTTTTCTTGAATGTATAAGTTATCTCAAAGTACCCGAACATTTTCAACTACTGGTGTTACTATTTACGCTGAATGAGCTCACAGTGTCCTTAGGTCTTCTGATGACTTTGTCCTTCTTGGGTTTCATTAGCCTTATGACAGGGTCCCAAGCTGGAGGAACATTCCAACCATCTTCCCTATTGAAATTAGGGTGTTTTTTAATTTCAATAGCCTCTCGTATCATCCTTGGAAGAAAACGATGTTCTTTTGCGAGTATCTGTGGTTCATCAAATCGCAGGTAGTGGTTGGGTCCTTGTTCCACATGTTCACACACAGCAGACTTTGTTGAGCGTTTAGGTTTTATGTCAGCTATATGTTCTTTGAGTCGAATGCCTATGCTTCTCTTGGTTTGTCCAATGTATGAGAGCCCACATTCACAGTCAATTTTGTAGACACCGGCCTCTTGCAAGGGTAACTGACACTTGACAGATGGTAATAATTGACTGATCTTCGTTGGCGGCTTGTAGTAAGTTTTGATAGAAGCTCGCTTCAAGATGTAGCCAATTTTGTCGGTCACGCCCTTGATGTATGGGAGGACAGCAGGTTGTCTTTCTACTGTGGCTGGTTTTTCTTTCTTCTGGGATCTGTGACAGTGGCGCGGCGGTCGGAGCTTGTTGTCTTGCAGAACTTGCCTGACATGTTGAAGCTCAGCGTGCAGGTGTTTCTTGTCACAGATCCCGCGGGCTCTCTGAAACAGAGACATTCCTACAGTAGCTAACTGTTTAGGATGGTGGTGAGATTCACCGTTTAAGTACCTATTTGTATGGGTCTTTTTCCTATACACAGTATGGCTTAAGGAGTTGTTTTTATTCCTGATGACAAGTACATCTAAGAAAGCTAAAGACTTGTTTGCCTCTAATTCCATTGTGAATTGTATTTGGTTATTAATAGAATTAAGATGGTTTAGGAAAGCATTAACACTATCTGTTGGTAAAATTGTGAAAGTGTCATCTACATACCGCTTGTAGAACCTCGGTGTGATGGTGGCAGTCTGCAGGGCTCGCGCCTTGAAGTCCTCCATGAAGATGTCAGCGACAACAGGCGATACTGGAGAGCCCATTGCTACACCGTCTACTTGTATGTAGTATTTCTTGTCCCATAACAGATAGCCCGTTGTCAGGCAGTGTTTGAGTATTTCTGCATATTCCTCAGGCATCTTGTTTTCTATCAGCTTCCTCCACCAAGCGCGCAAGATACATAACATCCTTAAATTTCTTGAAGAGATGCCGGGATCACGATCTCATCCCTACATGCTGCAAGGTATCAGCCAAGAAGGACATACGTGGGAGCGCTAAGATCTTAAAACAGGCAAGCCAAAAGTTACTCATACAAAAGATCCATGAACACCGAGCTGACTTACGCAGAATAAATAAAAATGTTGAGAATTTATCTAACGAAATATACAGATTGACAACATCATTTGATTTTAAACAATGCATAGATGCAATAAACAACAGAGAAACATCTAAATATTATGCGTGTAAACGTAACAAAATTCAAAAATTTGAAAAATTACAACAAAAATCAAATGACCAGTACAACATGAAACAGAACGTTTTCGCACGGACCAATCACACGCTACCGTCCGCCCATAGACAAACAGTTGTCAATCTGTCAAAACACACGTTAGATGAAAATACCGAGAGAGTACTTAACAGAGGTTTAAATTACGCGATAACTCCATCAAGAATACCGTATGAAACCATTATTTGCAACGTTGAGGATTGCCTAGTCAAGAACAATGTGAGTAAGGAAGATTTCGAGGCCATACGACAGGACGTTTCTGCTGTATTACGTCAATTGAAAGTGCCGGCAAGGAATCTACCTAAGACCGAATATCTCGCACTGAAGAACTTACAAGCTAGGCCTGAACTTACAGTACTCCGAGCAGATAAAGGAAATGCAACGGTAGTGATGGACACGTCCGAGTATAAACAAAAAATGGAACATCTTTTGTCGGATGAAAGTACCTACAAGTTGGTTAAGTCAGACCCTACGAACAAAATACTCAAGCAAACTTGTGATATTGTTAAGAAATACTCCGAAAAACTTAATTTGGACGTGAAATATTTAATACCATCGTATGTAAAACCTCCTCAAATGTATGGGCTACCAAAAATACACAAGGAAAACGCTCCTCTGCGCCCGATAGTTAGTCAGATAGGCGCACCAACTTACAGACTGGCTCAACACATGGCAAAGATTCTCTCACCCCTCAGAGGCAACACGAGAGCACATGTGAAAGATTCCTACCATTTTGTCAGCGAAATCAAACACCTACATCTCTCTGACAAGGAAACTATGGTTAGTTTTGATATACAGTCATTATTCACATCCATACCAGTACATGACTGTGTAGAAATTACTAGAAGGAAGCTGATAGAAAACAAGATGCCTGAGGAATATGCAGAAATACTCAAACACTGCCTGACAACGGGCTATCTGTTATGGGACAAGAAATACTACATACAAGTAGACGGTGTAGCAATGGGCTCTCCAGTATCGCCTGTTGTCGCTGACATCTTCATGGAGGACTTCGAGGCGCGAGGCCTGCAGACTGCCACCATCACACCGAGGTTCTACAAGCGGTATGTAGATGACACTTTCACAATTTTACCAACAGATAGTGTTAATGCTTTCCTAAACCATCTTAATTCTATTAATAACCAAATACAATTCACAATGGAATTAGAGGCAAACAAGTCTTTAGCTTTCTTAGATGTACTTGTCATCAGGAATAAAAACAACTCCTTAAGCCATACTGTGTATAGGAAAATTCGTGAAAATTAGTGAGATTCACCGTTTAAGTACCTATTTGTATGGGTCACAAATAGGTACTTAAACGGTGAATCTCACCACCATCCTAAACAGTTAGCTACTGTAGGAATGTCTCTGTTTCAGAGAGCCCGCGGGATCTGTGACAAGAAACACCTGGACGCTGAGCTTCAACATGTCAGGCAAGTTCTGCAAGACAACAAGCTCCGACCGCCGCGCCACTGTCACAGATCCCAGAAGAAAGAAAAACTAGCCACAGTAGAAAGACAACCTGCTGTCCTCCCATACATCAAGGGCGTGACCGACAAAATTGGCTACATCTTGAAGCGAGCTTCTATCAAAACTTACTACAAGCCGCCAACGAAGATCAGTCAATTATTACCATCTGTCAAGTGTCAGTTACCCTTGCAAGAGGCCGGTGTCTACAAAATTGACTGTGAATGTGGGCTCTCATACATTGGACAAACCAAGAGAAGCATAGGCATTCGACTCCAAGAACATATAGCTGACATAAAACATAAACGCTCAACAAAGTCTGCTGTGTGTGAACATGTGGAACAAGGACCCAACCACTACCTGCGATTTGATGAACCACAGATACTCGCAAAAGAACATCGTTTTCTTCCAAGGATGATACGAGAGGCTATTGAAATTAAAAAACACCCTAATTTCTATAGGGAAGATGGTTGGAATGTTCCTCCAGCTTGGGACCCTGTCATAAGGCTAATGAAACCCAAGAAGGACAAAGTCATCAGAAGACCTAAGGACACTGTGAGCTCATTCTGCGTAAATAATAACACCAGTAGTTGAAAATGTTCGGGTACTTTGAGATAACTTATACATTCAAGAAAAAGACAAATATTACCTCAGTCTGCCGTGAACATGAATTCTGTAAAGAATTCGAAACGTCGGCTAGTAATAAATTAAAAATATAGTTTCTAGATCTTTAGTTTCAAATGTAATAACTTAGTGAAACCAATACAACGCGATAAAATCCGTAAACTGTAGTTTAATTTCAATGTGTAACATTCGCGTAAACCCAAGAAGATACTATGTGAACTTTAAATGATAATTATAACAGCTAATTAGACTTTTCTGATTAACGACTAATGGGATAAACTTTGGGTTAGGGGTACCACGGAACCCAGCATTAAGAGTGGCCCGACATGCACTTGGCCGGTTTTATTTTAATTAGACTCGTAAATTCACAGTAATGTTAATGTTATTTTTCGTAAATTTATCAAATAAGCGATACCTACAAACATTTTATTACAAAGAAATGTGAATTATATTTTTAACGCCTTCTTGGATAACACTTGTTAGTTAATTTAAAAGTTAGTTATCAGTCTATTTTTTTCATGACACTATTGACTTGCGAATTTTAATTATATTTTACTTGATGAATCTTTTCCTTGCGCTGCGTCACCGAAAAATGTCTGGCAAAACATTAGTATTGGGCGTTCATAGACATGGAAAAGGCTTATGATAGGGTAAATAGAAAGGAATTATTCTATCCATGTATGGGGTGGACCACTTTATAATACGGGCTCTGAAATCACTGTATAGGGCTTCTAGAGCCTGTGTTCGAATTAATGGTGCCTACACGGACTGGTTGGACATCTCCAAAGATGTCGAACAAGGGTGTGCAGCCTCGCCCTGGTTGTTCAACGTATTTATGGATAGCTGCATGAATGATATGAGAGAAACTGAATGCGGGATCAATTTGGTAGGATTGCGTGTTAAGTGCCTCTTATACGCCGATGATCAAGTCATTCTTGCATCATTGGCGAATGAGTTGCAAGAAATGAGGAACTGCACGAACAAGAGGTTTAAAGCGAAAGGTATGAAAGTTAATGCAAGACGAAAGTGATGGTGTTTGAAAAAGATGAAAGTTTTACTGAGTGTTATATTGCGATTGAAGATGAAAAGAGTACCTACAGCAATTTTAAGAATTTGTATATTTGGGTAGCGTGTTTATAACGGACGGAAGATGTGAAGAATATAGAAAGGAGAGTGACTGCGGAAAATCGTGTAAATGAAGCGCGATTGGCGGTTCACAATGGAGTGCTTGTCGCCACGTTGATGTATCGAAGTGTGAGTTGGGTATGGCAGAAAAAGCATGAACGTAGAACCAAAACAGTTGAGATGCGATCGCTGCGTAGTATGTGTAGGATGAGACTGATTGATAGAATGCCGAATGCAGTAATACGAGAGCGCAGTGGTCTAAAGAAGAAGTTGTGATTAGGATTGAGGATGGAATGCTGGAGTGGTTTGGACACGTAGAGCGAATGTATGAAATATTATGAATATTATTTTCCATTACATACTTTACCCAGGAAATGAATACAATTCCTAGGGATTATATAGAGTACCTGCTGTTCCACCGACAATGTGTAAAAGAAATAGAGCTTGGTCTATATTTATCAATGTTAACCAGGCCTACCTATAACATGACGGGCAAATGAAATAAGTTATTCTAAAATCAACTTTATTGTAATTATCAATTAGGGTGCTCCTTATAATATTTTTATGAAAATGGTACAAAAACATACCTTTCTGTTAAGTACTACAGTAAAATTGCAATATAATTAACGTGAAACTCAAAATTATGCTGGCTATAAGTAACACAACGTAATTTGCTTACAAGTAGATAGATACTGATGTCACGTAATAAATATAAAAACTTAAGAAACAAAACAGTTATGTAAAAATAATAAGTAGATCTACTGCCTAATCATCTTTTTAATTAATTAAGTAAGTAAAAAGAAGATATTTTCTTACAAGAGGCACTATTATGAAATTTTGAAGTGCACAAAATCTTACTTTTAAGACCAGAACACTTTTTAGTATCGCAGTATTTTTAGCAACTACATTTGACAAATCCTTGTCCTGTCCCCGTAGATTGCAGAGTCGCAAATGTACGGAGTGTCGTTTCTAGATTAGGGACGTCTTCTTTTTAACCGACTTCAAAAAAAGGAGGAGGTTAACAATTCGTCGGAATCTTTTTTTTTTTATGTATGTTCCCCGATTTCTCTAAGACGCCTGGACCGATTTCTAAAATTCTTGTTTTGATTGAAAGAGTATACCTCCTAGTTGGTCCCATGATCATCAGGTCAGGATATGATCGTGGAATCCTGAAAAATCGAAGGAAATCTTCAAATTTTATAAGCACACTTGAAGCGATTTGACGATAACAACCCAATGCCGTCGAGTTTGGGCTCGTTTGAGTCGTCTTTACATAGACTTTGATGCTGGATGATTTCCATGGTCTGATGATAGAGTTGGAAGGTAACCATGAGATCTTTGTGATGCAATAACCCAATCTCATCGAGTTTAGGGTTGTTTGATTCGTCTTTACATGTACTTTGGTACTGGATGTTTTGCAGGGTCTGATGATGGAGCAGGAAGGTGGCCATGGGATTTTTGTAATACAATGACGCAATCCCATTGAGTTTGAGCTCGTTTGATTCGTCTTTACATGGACTTTAGTGTCGTTTAAGTCGTCTTTACATAGACTTTGATGCTGGATGATTTCCATGGTCTGATGATAGAGTTGGAAGGTAACCATGAGATCTTTGTGATACAATAACCCAATCTCATCGAGTTTAGGGTTGTTTGATTCGTCTTTACATGGACTTTGGTACTGGATGTTTTGCAGAGTCTGATGATGGAGCAGGAAGGTGGCCATGGGATCTTTGTAATACAATGACGCAATCCCATTGAGTTTGAGCTCGTTTGATTCGTCTTTACATGGACTTTAGTGCTGAATGTTTACCAAAGTCTGATGATAGAGCAGGAAAGTGGCCGTGGGATCTTTGTAATACAATAACGCAATCTCATCGTGTTTAGGCTCATTTGTTTTATCTTGGCAAACACTTTGGTATTGGATGATTTCCGGGATCTGATGATAGAACTGAAACGAACGTGTTTAGGCTAGTTAGATGATAACAAAAAAAAAATACTTCAAATTGCCAGAAAGGTACAGGTCTACATTTTAGAATTGAAGCACGTAAAGAAGGCCTCCCCATAATTTACCACCTACACTATCCTATGTACCTAATTACCACCTATTACTATTTTTTATTAGTATACCACTAAAAAGCAAAAAATAAAAAATATTTATAAATAAAAAGAAACCGACTTCAAAAAACACTAAGGAACTAAAAAACAAAAAATAATTGGTTTTGGAGGAACAATTTTTGGAGTCGGTGCCAAGCACTTACGCAAAAAGTTACTAAATTACAAACTACCTATTCTATCAACAACAAAAGTTGTATAAAAATGTGTAGAGGTTTTATAGTCAGATCAGAAATACTTGGCTTGGCACCGACTCCAAAAATTGTTCCTCCAAAACCAATTATTTTTTGTTTTTTAGTTCCTTAGTGTTTTTTGAAGTCGGTTTCTTTTTATTTATAAATATTTTTTATTTAAGTAATTATTGATGACAAACTGTGAACTGCTGTCTTGAATACAATGTTTAAATTATACCTTGCTTTGTACCTAGTTGATAAAGTTCGTCATCGGTTTTTTGTAAGACAACAGCTAGTATATTGCGAGCATCAACCGGACCTCTGTCGACTTCCGGAATAGGAATTCTTACATACTGTAATCGTTAGTACCCAACCCTACTGGGGATATTTTTTCAGAAGTTTTAAGCATTTTCTGAGCTTGCTCTATCAAGTTATCTTTGGAACTGATGCGGTTTTCTATAGCTAAGGCGTTTTATGCACAGAAAGGGCAAACATAGAAACAAAACCTTCTGCCATATTTTTCCGGAGCAGCACAATTAACATGAATAGGTCTATTTCACATTCGACACGAACAAGCAGCTGTTGTCTCCTCGGAACAAATACAGCACACGAGTGCAGAACTTAATGATTCCTCACGTTCTGATACGAAATTCAGATCATCGAACGGTTGATCTTTTACCTCAGAAGGAAGTTTTTCAACATCCGCACGCTTATCAAAATCTCAGAACTGGAGGATAGTAATATTGTGTTCATCATGCGCACTTTGAATGCACGTCCCCCTGTCCGTCCTCTCGTCTTTTACTTACATTACCGGCTGCGCATTCGGTATTGTATAAAATACCCAGGCAAAGTATAAAATAAATAATATTTCATACATTACCTACACGTTTTAGGTATTCTATACATTACCTAGGTATTGTATAGAATACCGGATTATAGAGATTGCCGGTAACATTAATATTAATCATAGATACTTATTAATCAATCACTTTAAAATTCGTACGACGTCATGGAAGAACATATTGGATATATAGATAGTTATGATTATATGTATGTCGTGGCTATATCATAAAAATTGCCCATTTCATGACCTGATCGAGCATTTCATGAAAAGTCCAATGATCCATTGACCTTTTAATGAAGTGAGTTGATCAGATCAACGATAACAAATCGTTTAACGATATTATCCACAAATGCGCGGCTACTTCATGAAATGGTCAAACATGATTGTTCAAATCGTAAAATAATGTCATTTTTATTAGGTAATATGTCAAATAAAAGAGAGCAGCCAGTAATAGACTAGTGGATATACCAACAAACTGCATGGATCGGAGGGAGGCGAGGGATCGGATTTGAATGCACGGCGCGCACTAATGAGTTTTCGGAGTTAATGTGCATATTGAGTTATAAAATATCGCTTGCCCCGTGCCTCGGAGAGCAAGTTAACCCGTCGGTCCCGGCTGTCATGAAGATCTTTGACAGTCGTTACAGGGAGTCAGTACATGTGATATGAATAAACTGACACTAATCTGTACCCAGGACTTGTTTACCGGTTATTTTTTTAATCTAAATCAATGCAAGTACATGAGGAGCGTTTTATTAAGGTGTGACTCTACCTTAACCTCAAAAATACCGGTATCCTTAGAGAGCAAAATTCTAAGGATTTTGTATCATTAAACTGGTTTACGGTTTACGTTTTTACACTACCAATTTTTCGGTGGACAAATAACGGAAATATTCGTCAGGAAAGAAAAAGCAAGCGAAACAGGTTATTTAGGTTTTTGAAGCACTCTCATCGCAAATGCACTCTAAACGAAACTTTTAATAAAAACCCTAAAAAACCCCTATCAAACCGGTATTTTTGAAACCCGTTTCAAGCCCTGTCTGTACCATAGATTATAGCTATCCCTTTCGGTTGTGGAGGTCAGATAGGCAATCGCTCTGCGGAAAAGCAAATATTCAGTCAAATCAGGTTAGACTAGAAAGCGGACCCCGGATCGCATCTGGGATAACACTAGGAGGATGATGAAAAGAGAGTAAGGTGACCAAGAAAAACACCCACTAGGGGTAGTTTTTTACGAAACAAAAGTTCGAAATGCTGACCAGTGCCATAATAGGGGACAATTAAAACTTAGGTACATATCTCGAAATACATTTTAAAATTCATATTACTGACCATGATTAAATTCCTGTAAAGTTCGAAGGTTCACTGTTCGCTGTGTAAAAGTAATGGTATTTTAACGAGGATTAGGCCATTTACTACAATGGTGTCATTAAAAGTTTCTCATTAAAAGTTGTTGGATGTTGGTGGCCAACATACAACCGTTTACCGTGATCGCAACAGATCATCGGTTCAACTTGAGGGGAGCTCACTCCTACTGCGTGGACCGGTGCGCAGTCACCTCTTCAGAAACTACGGGTGACATTGGGCTGTCCAAAGTTTCTATGCATTGTTTTGAAATATACATATAGTAAATTATCATTACATTACACGTAAAATAAGTAAATAGTTGACCTAATGTACGGGTGTTAATCAACCATTATAAGTCAGAGTATTCCCAAAAAGTCAAAATAATTGGGCGCAAGTAGCATGTATGTTCCTTGGGGTCTCTAGGGTGCACTTAGAAGAGATTTCCAAAAATTCCCACAGGTTCGGGGAGTAACGACTATACAAAAAAATGTGCGAGCATCCTCAAGCTAGTAGCATACAAAACAGGATTTGTATCCGCTGCTCTAAAAAGTTTACACAAAATATACTACATTCAGAACACCAATATTAGGATTATACAGATAATAAAACAAATATAAATAGTTAATTATACTTTTATTGCAGTTAATGACATTATTAGTGGTGTAATTTATAAACACAATATACTTTAAGGTCTTTTCGAACCAATGAAATAGGCAATGTTTTTAATAGATCATTATGCTTACAGTATATATTCGTTTGGGTCATATCCATGTTTATTGGTCTGAGTGCACATCACACTACGTGTTATATTTTTAAGATCTTCAATCCCGTCCAAAATTGTAGCCGTTTCCTGATCCGTTGGATTTATCTTGGTATAGACCACTGCGCTTAATTCTTCAGTTTTGTCCTTTATGTACAGCACAACAAAGTTTGGATTTATTGATCTAACAACCATCGGAATGGGTTGAGAATCGCCACATTTAGTGCCAATCTTTGCGACAACTTCTTCAAAATTATCAACAGCTAGTATTGTACCTGAGTTACTTGTTTTAGTGGTCTTGTCTTCCCATATTGTAACTTCCACTAACGTGGCATTATTTCCATCAGCACACGGGAACACAATATTTTTAGGGTCTTTTCTAAAATTGGCCTTAGAACACATTGGTTCATCGGGTAATTTTGGATAAACTGCGAGAACCGTCCACGAACCAAAGAGTTGCACTATGTCAGCAGCTTGAGCCGTAAGTGTAAATAACGCTAATAATGTAATTCGCAACATTTTGAAATACAATGATGTTCAACGTATGTACACTTGTCACTGTACTGAATCTAAAGTATTCTATGTTGCCTGTTTAAATCGTCAAAACGTTATTGGGCTTTGACATATCCTTGATAAGATATTGAGACATGAATGCTTATTAATAAAATAATGTTGGAAAAATTCTTTAGTCTAAACATATCGAATACTAGAACTTTCGTAGTAATATATGTAAATAAGATTAAGTTTCTTATCATAAAGTAAGAAATGAACATGTCTGTTTAATAAACATATATTTATTTTTATCAATTACACATGAAGTAAATATCATTTGTAAGATAATAGTACATATATAGACTCACGCCTGTTTTCCGCAGGGGTGGGCAGAGACTACGGAACGCCATTTGCAATTATCCTGATATATCTCTCTTGCTTCATTCACTCTCATCAGATTCCTCATGCATGCTCTTCTGATAAATAATAGTATATTTATAGAATTGTGTACTTAATAGAAGGAGTTGTCTATACAGTGATCTATGTAATTGGATGATATGAAATGCGTTCGAGGATTTAAGAGTTACCACATTGCAAGTTTGGAATAGGTTTCCGGTAATATGTTTTATAAAATATTACTGACACAGTGTCGGAACAGTGACTGTTTACTGAATTTTAACGTCCTAAGCGCACATTCCGGCACCTCTCATGTTCTGCAAATCATAGATACTTTGAAGTGTAGCAAAGAGATCATCACGCCTTGGTAGTTCTTTAGTAAACGCGTAATACTCGTGGAGTTCACTTTAGGTATTTAGGTATTATAAGGAGTTCCATAACTAAAAAGGAAAAATGGAAACCCTTATAGGATCACTCTTCTGTCCGTCTGTCTGTCTGTCAAGACCTTTTATTTTGGAAACACGTTGAGATGTCCAGATGGAATTAAACCAATATATTGAGGTCTACAATTCCTTGAAATTTTAAAATTTTATTACCTACAAAGCTACATAGCCTGGATTTATTAATCGAGCAAGCATTGGAACGCCCTGAGACTCGCCATTCAATTCCATCAAATTTGCGGCAACATCTTCAGCATTATCAACGGCTAGTACAGTTGCTGAGCTACTCGTTTTATTTGCAGCCTACATTGTAATTTTCACTAACGGTGTCCGTCTTTCACAGTTCATAAGCATCACCTTGTGACTTAGATGAATAAATGATTTTGACTTTGACTTCGTTTCGTAGGGTTGTTCTGTTAAAGCTGCGACTGCCGTCCAGGAACCAAAGAATTGCTCTTTATAATGTAATTCTACACTTTAGACACTATATTGAACCTTATGTATTTTGTTCAGCTCGCCATAAAGCTGCCCTGCGGTTTGTAAGCATTCTATTCATCCTGTAATAATTTTTTTGTTTATATATCACAAGATGAAGGTGACGTTTGAAAGCTGGTTCTCTACCCTCTAAGATTGCGTTAGTCTTAGAGGGTTTTATTATTATTATTGAACGTAACTAGTTGACTTTATGCATATAACGTGAGCCAATCAAAATAAATAAACTGAGACGATTACGTCGACACAATCTATGCACAAAACGTCGCCAATTTAATTACATCTGTCATGGAATACAACACTGATATACACCTACATTTTAGTATTTCTGTAGCACACCAAAACAAAATTAGTAACCGGTGGTCTACTTATCCGTACACAAAACAAACTAAATTCTGAACACCAATGTTGGGATGATAGTGATAATAAAACAAATCAAAATAATGTATTATGCTTTTATTGCGGCTTATGACATTAATGCTGTAATTTATAAACAATATGAAATTAAAGTACCTAATTATACTTTAAGATCAAGCGAAACAGTGAAATAGGCAATATTGATAAAGATCATTTTTACAATAGTATTCTTATGGGCGTGGCTCATATCCATTTTTATTGGTTTGAGTGCACAACACATGACGTTCTTTATTTTTCAAGTCTTCAAGACTGTCCAACACTGTAGCCAGTTCCTGATCCGTTGGAACAATTTTAGAATAGACCGCTACGCTGTATTCTTCATCCGCTTGGTCCTTTACGTACACAGCTAAATAGTTTGAATTTATTAATCTAGCAAGCAACGGAAAGGCCTGAGACTCGCCACAACGAGTGCCGGCATTTGCGGCAACATCTACACCATTATCAATGGCTATCACTCCTGCTGAACTACTCTTTTTAGTATCAGCAGTTTCCCATATTGTAACTTCCACGAATGTTGCAGTCTTGCCACCGGTACAAGGGATCTCGATGTTCTCAGGATCTCTTCTTAAACTGACCGTCGCACACGTTGCATTGGCAGTTTGGTCTGTATAAAATCCGACTGCCGTCCAGGAGCCAAAGATTTTCTCTATATCAGCAGCATGAGCTGTGAATGCAAATAACGCCAATAATGTAATTCGCAACATTTTGAAATACAGTGATGTTCCAGATTCGCACACACACACTATATTGAACTATAATTATTTGCTGTTGTCTATATAAATCGTCTGAATGTTATTGGCCTCTGACATCGTCTAAACATAACAATTACTTGAACTTTTATAGTAATAAAAACAAAAATAAAATTTAAATGATTATTACAGCGTGTGTATCATGTTTAATAAACAATGCAATCATCGATAACAATTATTACTAACTAGCTTTCGCCCGCGGCTTCGCCAGCATGATATTTTAATAAAGAGTGGCCTATGTTCCACGGGTTTCAGACTATCCATGTCAAATTTCATCACAAACGGCTCTGTAGATTAGCCGTGTAGCATACATATAAACAGATAATAATGAAAATTACTTTTGTTTTCATAATCGTTGAACTTCAGGTAAAGATTAGTAAATAAGTATATCATTGAAGTTATGAAGAGCTTGTTTACCTACTGAATATAACAGCAACAAAACATAAAATCTGAAAGCATTAGGTACCACAAAGTACATATCAGACAATCAGACCGTCCCTCCGCCTCGCTGTGCTTAAGCGCACTAACTCGTAGAAAGCGCTTTTAATGACGCTGCACTTAGGTCAGATATCTGACTGTAAAAGACAAAGTTAATCTACTTACATTAAATACTGAAGGCAATAAATCTATCAAATTTGAAAACAATTTGATAACTTCTCTAGAATGAGCATTGAAAAATACATATATATTTTTTTATGTTATACTGTTTTATTACAACAAAAAATGATGTACCTAGTTAGATTTAGTATGTACTAAAAGCTAAAAAGTAATACGGTAAGTTCTAGCTGCCAGATCGCACCAATCTTCTCATCAATCTGGGGTATTGATCAGACAAATATAAAATCGTTGGGCAAGTAAAATTTCTATCAAAATGTTTACTCTGGATACCCTACGCCCAAAATAAATTTATTTTTACTTAATTTTATTTTCAAGTTTTTAGTGTTGTTGTTAGTTGATACTTCTCATTCTATTTTCATAGTGAGCCCTTTTCTATCCTTATCTATCTTGGATTTTGCATAGTGAGTCCTATTCTACCAATCAAGCCCTTTCATTCGATATCCATATTGAGGTATTTGTGAAAAATATGTAATCCGCCAATTTGCGGCGACAGCCATCTTGGATTTTTCATAGTGAGCTCTATTCTACGTATCAAGCACTTTCATTTGATACCCATATTGAGGTATTTGTAGAAAATAGGTAATCGCCATTTTGTGGCGACAGCCATCTTAAATTTTTCATAGTGAGCTCTATTCTACGAATCAGGCCCTTTTATTTGATACCCATATTGAGGTATTTGTGGAAAATAAGTAATGCGCCATTTTTTTGCGGCAGCCATCTTGGATTTTTCATAGTGAGCTCTATTCTACGAATCAAGCCCTTTTATTTGATACCCATA
This sequence comes from Euclidia mi, assembly GCA_944739405.2. NCBI lineage: Eukaryota > Metazoa > Arthropoda > Insecta > Lepidoptera > Erebidae > Euclidia > Euclidia mi. Next base: position 53,016,678 of record OX123190.2, read on the forward strand.
TTGTGGTATTTGTGGAAGTAATGCACCATTTTTTTAATCCGCCAATTTGCGGCGACAGCCATCTTGGATTTTTCATAGTGAGCTCTATTCTACGAATCAGGCCCTTTTATTTGATACCCATATTGATGTATTTGTGGAAAATAAGTAATGCGCCATTTTTTTGCGGCAGCCATCTTGGATTTTTCATAGTGAGCTCTATTCTACGAATCAAGCCCTTTTATTTGATACCCATATTGTGGTATTTGTGGAAGTAATGCACCATTTTTTTAATCCGTCAATTTGCGGCGACAGCCATCTTGGATTTTTCATAGTGAGCTCTATTCTACGAATCAAGCCCTTTCATTTGATACCCATATTGATGTATTTGTAGAAAATAGGTAATCGCCATTTTGTGGCGACAGCCATCTTGAATTTTTCATAGTGAGCTCTATTCTACGAATCAAGCCCTTTTATTTGATACCCATATTGAGGTATTTGTGGAAAATATGTAATCCGCCATTTTGTGGCGGCAACCATCTTTGATTTTTCATAGTGAACGGTATTCCACCAATCAAAGTTTTTATTCGATACCCATATTGAGGCAGCGATAGCCGAGTGGATATACCAACAGACTGCCATGCAGAGGGTATCAGGTTCGAATCCACGGCGCGCACCAATGACTTTTCGGAGTTATGTGCGTATTGAATTGTAAATTATCGCTTGTCCTGTGCCTCGGAGAGCACGTTAAGCCGTCGGTCCCGGTTGTCATGAAGATCTTTGACAGTCGTTACAGGGCGTCAGTACCTTCTAAATAAACTGACACTAGTCTAAACCATGGAATATCGCTATCCCTTCGGGTTGCGGAGGTCAGACAGGCAGTCGCTCCGTGGAAAAGCTAATATTCAGCCAAATCCGGTTAGACTAGAAAGCGGACCCCAGATTGAAACTGGGATAACGCTAAGAGAAAGAAGATTGAGGTAGTTGTGGAAAATATGTAGGTAAGCCGCCATTTTGCGGCGACAGCCATCTTGGATTTTTCATAGAAAGATATTGTGCTTTTCTACGAATCAAGCACTTTCGTTTGATACCCATATTAATGTATTTGTGGGAAATTAGTAATCAACCATTTGGTGGCGGCGGCCATCTTGGATTTTTAATAGTGAGCTCTATTCTACCAATCAAGCCTTATCATTTGATACCCATATTGAGGTTGTTATGAAGTAATATAATATGATTCGCCATTTTGTATTGGCGGCCATCTTGAAATTAGAATCATTTAAATATTATCTTTTAATCTTGATGACATTATGAGTGTATACCACAAATATCAGATCAATCTGTCATCAGAAAGGGGGTAAAATTCCAATTAATAACTTTCAGAGCTCAGGCTTTTTGCCGACTTAGTTGATAATTTTCCTTATATTATGGCAACATTACACAAAATCTTTATAAATTGTAGCCTATGTGTTATTCTGATGTATAAACTATATTATTGTAAAGTTTCATCCAAATCCGTTCAGTAGTTTTTGCGTGAAAGAGTAACAAACATCCATCCATCCATCCATCCATCCATCCATCCATCTATCCATCTATACATACATCTTCACAAACTTTCACATTTATAATATTAGTAGGATTACATATTATATAGCTATCATTCACTAGATACTAGTATATTTATTATAAAGGATTGTGCAATAACATCTTCTTCTTCTTTCATTTAACAGTCTAGCTCTTGTCGGTAGAGCAATTGCCATTACTTTCGATTTTCAGCCCTTTCTTTGTTTCTTCATCTGTGCCATATTGTTAAGTCGAGATCGTGCAACATAACATTGTAAAACAGTGTAAGCTATCGACGCACCTTTGTTGCCAGAGGCGCATTGAGCTAAGTGCTAGAGCGCGCTTTTGCTTTTCGTAAAAATAACGAAATTTCATGAAATTTTTTATCGTGCTTACGCCTCAAGAAAAATCAGATGGCTTTGTTTCAAGTTTCTTAAGATAATTACCCTATACTCTCTAATCTTTAAACACAATGATGTTTAGTTGCTTGATTATGTATAGGTAATAGTCATGCTACTTAGCAGTAAGATATAAAGTTATTGTAATGCCGATATTGTGTTGTCTTAGACCGATAGTATCTTAGATACTTAGTTTCATCATTATCATTTTAGCAAGAAGTCATCCAATGCTACATATTGCTAAGATTGAGAGATCAATGCCTTACTTTTAAGGTTTTCCATAGGGACTGATTTCAAGCCATCGCTTCCCATGAATCTAATCAGTTTACATTGCGGTTGACGCTTACCGCACCCTTAGGCGCATCGCCGCCTCTCCAGAACCATAACCTTGATAAGTCATGTCTATCTGTCAGACCTTATGTCACAGCCTCTTTATTCCGATACGTTTAATAATATACATTGGTATCTTACTAGTTTTCCCTGTTCAACATATGATAAATCACGTATAGTAGAATGTAGGCCTCAGACTACCAATCGTCTAATACGTTTCAAAAATAATATTATTGCTAAACTCAATACCTCAATATTAAACTCACAAAATCCAAATACAATTTATAACTCACTTTTTGGACTAGTAAATAATGAATTTCAAAATACTTTTAAGAGTAAAACTGTCACACTAAAGGGTACTATGGGATCTTTCAACCAGTGGGCCACTATAGGTATATACAAAAGTAGAGCCAAGTTATTTGAATTATATGGTATGAAACAACATAGATTTGACTCACCTTTTCGAGATTATGTAAAAAAGTACTCAAAAATTTTTAAACAAGTTTGTATTATGGCAAAATCTAAATTTATTAGTAGTAAAATTAAGCATTCAACAAATATAATTAAAGAAACGTGGAGCATTATAAATAATGAAACAGGAAGAGCTCGACCACGGGAAAACCAATTTGAACTAAAAGAAAACAATTTATTAGTCACTAACAAAACTCAAGTAGCGCATATGTTCAATAGTTTCTTTGCGAGCATACCTTTAACAACTACTAGCTCTTTACAATCATCATCTTTAGACGCTGGAAATTTTTTGCTTAGCAGTGTACCTGAATGCAAGAGCGTGTTTAGATTCGAGCACGTTACCCCGCGAGATATATTGATCGCATATAATTCAATTAATATTAAAAATACCGGCGACTTTTGGGGCATTTCAATTAAAATTTTAGGTACTATAGTTGAGACTGTTGCGCCTTACCTATCTATAATTTTTAATCAATGCTTTGACCTAGGCGTATTTCCGGATTTGATGAAATTAAGTAAAATTATACCCTTATTCAAATCTGGCAGTAAAAATGAAATTAATAATTTTAGGCCCATATCTATCTTGCCGGCATTTAGTAAAATATTTGAAAAGATACTTTTAAAGCAGCTATTAAGCCACTTCAATTTAAATAGTCTGCTTCACAAAGATCAATACGGGTTTACTAAAGGTAGATCCACTACTGATGCGGGTGTTGCTCTCATAAAACACGTTTATAGTGCTTGGGAGTCATCAAAGAATGCTATTGGAGTGTTCTGTGACCTATCTAAAGCATTTGACTGCGTTCAGCACGACACACTACTGCGTAAGCTCCGCCACTACGGCGTAGAGAAAACCGCACTTAGTGTTGTCGATTCGTACCTGCGGCAAAGATTTCAGTGTGTCGATGTAAATGGGACTACATCCTCTAAATTACCTATACAGCTAGGCGTTCCACAAGGCTCAATTTTAGGTCCTTTTCTATTTCTAGTATATATTAATGACTTACCTTTTTATTTAAAAAACATCTGTGATGTCGTACTTTTTGCAGATGATACGTCACTTATTTTTAAAGTAGATAGGAATAGAAATCAATTTGATGATGTAAATAATGCACTATTACAAGTTACACGATGGTTTACAGCAAACAACCTAGTACTTAATTCTAGGAAAACTAAATGCGTTAAATTTGCTTTACCTAACGTTAGACAACTGGGACCTAATATTATGCTAGATAGGGAGGAACTTGACACAGTAGACTCTACAGTGTTCTTAGGTATTACATTAGATAATAAGTTACAATGGGGTGCACATATAGCATGTCTAGCAGGAAAGCTCAGCTCTGCTGCGTATGCCGTCAGAAAAGTTAGGCAACTTACTGACATCGACACGGCTCGTTTAGTATATTTTAGCTATTTTCACAGTGTTATGTCCTACGGTATTTTGTTATGGGGCAAAGCAGCGGATATTCAGAATATCTTCGTTCTACAGAAACGAGCGGTACGAGCAATATACATGTTAGGTGCAAAAGATACTCTTAGGGAACGCTTTAAGTCTATAGGAATTCTTACAGTAGCCTCGCAATTTTTATTTGCTAATATTTTGTACATTAGGCAAAATATAAGTTTATTTACCTCAAAAAGTGATATACATAATATAAATACTCGAAATAAGCATAGGTTATATGCCCCTTATCATCGTTTACATAAAGTTAATAATTCTTTTGTAGGGCTAGGTATTCGTATATACAATAAAATACCAATTAGTCTTTTAGAATTACCATTTAGTACATTTAAAGCTAAAATAAAAGACTGCCTTATTAAGAAAGGTTATTATACTATTAATGATTATTTCAGTGACAAGGATAGATGGTCACTTACACTAGACAACTCATGATCTACTACTTATTTAGAATTTATATAGATACTTAGCATTTTTCAGTTTATCATTATATAACATTTCTAGTTCTTTTAAATTATTATTCGTTTATCATAATTAGGTCATTCTACTTACTACATCTACATTTGCATTGTTGTTCCACAATTTTTTTTTTAAATTTACTGTACTGTAAGATGAAGATAACTCGTTATCATGGTCTGTGAACTAAAGTTTTTGTAATTTTGTGTATTCATATACCGTCACTTCTGTAACATACATTTCCACCATAGTTCTGAACATGGTCACGAGTTGTATACATTATAAGTCGTAAGTGGATGCTCCTGTTACACAATATTCGCATTGGAAGGCTAACTAAAACACATCATTTAGTAACTACATTAATTGCTTAAGTATTATGTCTGTATCTGATTACTATCTCCAAGTAATTTAGTACAATGTGTAACAGTTGCAGCTCCTTACAAAAATGAAAATATGTACCATAATATTGGCGATTTAAAAGAGTGGCCTCGAGTTTTATTGCCCGTTCTTTCTCGTGGCTCTACCTATTGCTTTGCGAACGAGGCAGTAAATGTAAATGTAGAAGCATTAAGTAATTTAATTTTAAAATTGACGTTCATAAGCGTCACATTGTGACCCAGATGAATAAATGATTTTGATTTGATTTGATTTGATTTCTTGGTAAGCAGGTGTATTCCGTAAACTTCTCTACGATTTGAAGACAAATAGAAGAAAAGAGAGGGCTCTGGATACATAGCACTGAAATTAATTTATTTTTCATTAACCCTAGAGTACTAATCTTATTTTTTTACCGCTTAATCGCTCGGGAGGCTACTTCATATATGATACAAGATTTTAGAAAGACTTTTTTATTAAAAATTGTTTTAAATTTAACAAAATAATGAAGAAAGACCTTGTTTCTTTAAATGCAATGGTACATTTTCTTTAAAATTATAATTTCAGTCTTAAAATCAACCTTAAGTCTAACGTAACCCTTCTTTGAACAGTCTTTAGAATAATAATAAAAAAATAAAAAGTCATATATAGCCTCTAATTTAGTATCAAAATTAAGTATTTTTAAAATTTTATATCACATAAAAGTAAAATTACCATTTTAAATATAAGATATTTGGCTTCACAGTAAATTAAAATCAGACTATATTTTTCTATCAAAATTACAGCAGTTTGGATCGAGATTGGGTTTGTAGAAGGACTTCTAACTGGGCGCTTGTGCTTGCTTGTGTTTGAGATGTTCAAGGAGGTAAATCCAGATTGTTCGGAGCAATATATGGAAGATCATCTTCAAGCTGGCACGTAGGATCAGCCACCCTGACGTCTGAATCGTAATCCTCAACGTAATCTTCAGTTTCACTGTCCAATTCTTCGTTTTCCAAATATTTTTTATCTGGTTCTCATCGAGATTCATCTATGAAACAAAATAACCAATTCTCAGCTTTATCAAACAAATAAATAAAGAGATAATTGCAAAAAACTAAGAAACTGGATTGGTAAAAAACTTACCTTTAATACTAATGATTGCTTCCCAGGCGACCGTGAGGTCAATAACTCGATACCTGCATATTTCCCGCTGAACCCGTGACCACTCTCCACTGCGTCACGGGGTGCACTGTATTGGCGCGAACGCACCACGCAATACATAGACGTAATTTAAAAATATTCTTAAAAAAATCAACCGAACGCGGCCTCTCAGGCGATGATTAGTATTCTAGGGTTAATCATAAACGTGTGGAGTGTGTATAGATACGACTTTAAAAATTATATTAAGGTTCCTCAAACTATTATATCCAAAGTCACTCGTTTGACAGACAGGCATTTCCAAAGAAGTTAAATGGGAGTCTCCTTCTCTAACTTTTAATCTAAAAACAATTATGCTGTAGATCGTTATGAAACCATATAGGTATTTAAACTTTGGTGGTCATTTAAACTTATTTTAAATTGTCTTTCGGGATATATACCACGTATCATATAGGAACAGGCACAAATTATGTGTATCATATTTCCGTTTACACAAAACGCATAGCTCTTTTATTGGGCTTAGTATAAGAATGTATAATAAGATACCAAGTAATATTTTGGACTTGCCTTTAAGGTCGTTTCAGACAATACCGTTCTACCTATTGCATTGCGAACGTGGCAGTAAATGTAAATGTAGAATCATCTAGTAATTAACTTTAATCTTTGACGTTCATAAGCGTCACTTTGTGACCTAAATGAATAAATGATTTTGAGTTTGAATTTGAGTATCTTTGTATGGATTAACCGATATTTCGGCGCTGTTGCAAGCGCCTCTACGTTTTGAGATACATAACGTTTTCAAAAACTGCATATATATCTTTGTCATGTTTACAAACACTATGAAAAACAAAGTTATTTTTGCTAAAAAAAGTTTGTGGTATTTTGGCTAGGTAATGGATGGGTACGTAAAGTAGATACCTCTGCTACGCCACCCTTTATGGCGAGTCCAACTAGCACTTGATTTAGTTATTTCTGATCTATGTCGGCGAATTTGGTTTTAGGTACTATTTACGCTACATACAGTTTTTTTTACAAGATTAATGCGCGCTAGGAATAAACCTTGTAATGCAGGGACTTTACAAGACTTTACGGCACAAGGTACCTCCAGAGTCGATACAACAATTTATGGATCGCAGAAAGTGTTGTCTCGTGTGGGGATCGAACCCAAAACAGTGTGAGCATTGTCAAGCGGCGAGGCGGCCGCTTCAACCACTACGCCAACCATGCAGTCAGGATATGATCATGTTCAAGGACCGGATGGGTGATATTGAGCTAGCTAGGCATACGTTCATTTAAATGTAGTAAGCCCGTACATTAAAAGTCAAATAAGTAACTTGTACAAAATAAATAAATCAACTACGATGATATCGACATTATCAACGCACAAACTGTTACCTACTCGGTTACATCGCTCATGGAAATTCGTCGCTTATTTTAGGTACACATTTATACTTTCTGTAGTATAATTATAAAACAAGATATGTATCCGTTGGTCTAATAAACTGTACTCACACAAAATAAATTTTATTCAGAACACCAATATAAGGGTTAAACACATAATAAAAGAAATCTAAGTAAAATAGTATGATTTTATTGCAGTTCACAGTTAATGTTGTTGTAATTGTAATACTTTAATATCTACGCAAAACAAAAAAATGGGCAGTAAATGTTTAAAAGATAGGTTCAGTCTTCTTTATGCGTTTGGGTCATATTCATTTTTATTAGTCTGAGTGCACATTACACCATGGGGTCTATTTTGAAGGTCTTCGATTTCGTCCAAGAGTCTAACCAGTTCCTCATCGGTATATATTATCTTAGAATAGACAGCTGCCATTGGTTCTTCTGCTATGTTATGCTTTACGTACAGTACAAAAAGGTTTGGATTTATCAATCTAGCAATCATTCGAGAGCTCTGGGGGTCGCCACACGTACATTCTGCGTCGATATTTCGAGAAACCTCTTCCGCGCTATCAACAGCTAGCATTGCTTGCGAATAACGTAATATATTAGTCTTTGTTTCCCATACTGTGGCGTTCACTAGCGTTGCGTTCTTCCCATCAGTACAGGGGCACACGATATTGCTAGGGTCTTTGGTGAAACTGAACTTTATACACGCCGGTACATAGGTGCCTTGTGGATAGAATGCGACCTCCGTCCATGAACCAAAGATTTGCTCTATATCAGCAGCTTGCGCTGTGAATGAAAATAATGCCAATAATATAATTCGCCACATTTTGAAATACAGTGTCCCACGTATGCACTATCCTCGCTATATTGAACTAAAATTATCTTGTTTTGTCTATATAAATCCTGCATGTGCTATTAACCTTTGACATATCCCTGATATGACCCTTGGATTTAATGATTGAAGATAAAAACAATGTAATAAAGATTATTTCGTCGAAACATCAATAGACATTTACAAAATGTCGTAACAAAAATAAGAACAATTTGCTAATTATAATGTAAACCTGTCTTACAATCTTTAAAAACATTTTTACTAAAAACATGATAAAGTTATCACTCATTTACGTTATGTTGCTCAATAGTTTACATATGTAGGACTATGTAATAATATATGTCTATATGATGAAATGATTAAATGATAGGTATTCAGAGGATTTGAGGGGCTACCACAAGTTTGAAAAAGGTTTGTAAAAGGCAATAGATGGGTTTCAAACAAATGTTATATCTCTTGACGTCATGGATTACAGACAACATTGTAATTTTATTTATTATTTATCAATAGTATTGCTCAATAATGTGTTTCATGGCCTTAACAAAAGCGAAGTACTGAGAATCAATATAATATTCCGTTTATTTACAAAATATGGCTGATACATTTCACCGAGTTCCAAGATTAACGTCCTTAGCACACATTCCGGCACCTCTCCTGTTCTTCAAATCATCAATATTTTGAAGTGTAGCTTGCTTTGGTACTTCCTTAGCAAACACGTAAGCATCGTTGGGTTCCTTTCTAACCTATACTGTCCCATTGTTGGGTAAAGGTCTCCCCTACACTTCTCCAAAGCTCCCTGTCGCCAGCTTTTTCTGTCCATGTTTTTGAGAATGGATCTAGCTCGTCTCGCCAACGCTTCTTGGGTCTACCCCGACCACGACGTCCCTGCGGTGTCCACCACGTGGCGATGTGTGCCCATTTCTCTGGATGCATTCTGCAAACATGACCTGCCCAATCCCATTTTAATTTTGCGGCCTTCTTGCCAACATCGCTGATGCCTGTTTTATTGCGTATGGATGTGTTACGGATTCGGTCTGTTAGTTTAATCCCCAATACGCTCCTTTCAATAGCTCTTTGGCAAACCTTGAGTTTGTACTTTTGAGAATCGGTCAGTGACCACGTCTGGGCTCCGTAAGTTAGGACGGGCAAGATACACATGTCGATGAGTCTGCGTTTGAGTACAGAAAAGAGCTATATCATCAGCAAAACGGAGATTTGTGAGTCTTTTGTTGTCCATCATGATGCCCTTCGTGGACCATGACGGAAGGACAGATTTAAAAAGTTCTTCGAGTGCGCATGTGAAAAGCTTGAGAGAGAGCGGGTCACCCTGTTTGACACCCTTTTCTATTTTAAATGTTGGTCCAAGACTGTCCAGCTTGATGTTCGCCGTGCTTCTGCTATATATGTTCTTAATGATATTTATATATACTGGATCAACGTCATGTTTTGCTAGTGCGGCAAATATTGAATTGTGTTTGAGGCTGTCAAATGCTTTTTGGTAATCTATAAAAGCTATGTAAAGTGGCATATTAAATTCTGTATATTTTTGTATGATTTGATTGATGGTATGTAGGTGATCAATGGTAGAGAAGCTTGGGCGGAATCCAGCTTGTTCTGGAGGTTGGTGTGAGTCTAGCTTACCATCTATTCTGTCATGTCATATTTTAATAAAGGCTTTATATAAGTGTGATGTTAAACTGATGGGTCTGTAATTGTTAATGTCAGATCTATCTCCTTTTTTTGAAAAGTAGAATTATGTTAGAGTGACACATGGTGGCGGGTATTTTGCCTGTTTTCAAAATATTGTTGAACAAAGTAACGATGTGTCTTGGAATCGAGGGTGCACCGAGTTTAAGGACCTTTGAAGTTATACCATCTTCTCCAGGAGCCTTACCGTAAGGCATTTTGTTAATCACTTTAAGAACTTCAGTATCCGTTATAGGAGGGACTCTATCAGTAATATGGAATTAATTTCTTCATCTGTTTGGTATTGGTCCGAATATAACGATTTGTAAAATGCTGTGCATGTTTCCATAATTTTGCTCTTGTTATGATGTCTGATTCCGTCGCTGTCCTTCACACTATTTAACAAAGTTTTAGTTCTGATGCCTTGTTTTGCTACTCTTAAAGAGGTGTGTTTTTCTAATGCTACTTTAACTAAGTGAGTGTTATGGTTTCTAATATCTCTTCGAATACTTCGTTCGACTAGTTTATCTATTGTCCTATGTTGCATACTTCCAATTGTATGTTTGCTTCTCTGCTCGATTAGTTCAAGTGTAGGAGGTGTCAGTTTTTTGGTTTTCTTTTGATCTATTTTGATTTTGTTTACACTTGAACGAATACCCGTAATTATTTTATCGTATTGCTCATTTACATTAAGATGCTCTATATTAAGAGATTGGAAGTTATTACAAAGATTAAAATTGAGTTGTTTTTTATTTATCAGAGTATCTTGTTTAGATAGTTTTTTTACTACTGATCGGAAAATTTTGGCTCTATGTATCTTAAAGTTAAATTTAATTTTTGCACGGATAGGTCTGTGATCTGAACTAAATTTGATTTTGTTTACTGTACTTACGTCTTTTATTATATCCATATCTGATGTCAGTAAAAAGTCTATTTCGTTTTTTGTACTATTGTTTGGCGAAAGCCAAGTCCATCGACGCTGGGGTTTTTTAGGGAAGAAGGTGTTAGCAACATGCATGTTTTGTCCAAAAGCGAACTGCATCAATCGAACTCCACACTCGTTTCGCATCCCTAAATCATGGAGACCTATAACATTGCCAGTATCTAAATGTTGCCTTGATCCTATCTTAGCGTTAAAATCGCCAATTACTATTACCCACGTACTTGAATTTTCCTCACAGGCTGTATTAAGTAGGTCATAGAAGTCTTCTACATCTGCGTCAGAATGTGTTGTTGTTGGAGCGTAAGCTTGTACAACTGTTAGGGTCTTTTTGGATGACAGTTGAAATTTTAAAACTGCTATACGGTCAGAGTAGCCTCTAAATTCTATAATATTGCTTTTCCATTTTTTCTTCACCAAGAAGCCAATACCAGAACGCCCACTATTTACCCCAGAATTAAAAAAATATTAGGTCTTGTCTCTCTTCTATATATTCCCCTTCCCGTCTAACTTCAGCGAGGCCTATTATATCCCATTTTATCTCACTAATAGCATTCTCCAGCTCTATTAGACGTTCGTCTCCTAATAGTGTGCGAACATTGTACGATAGGATGTTGAGAGCATCAGTGTCCTGTTTGGAATTTGCCATGGTTGTTTGACGGTTAATCGATCCCAACCGGAGATTCATCTCGCCCCTGACTGCTGTGTTATCCGCACGCCCGTCCACGCAAAGACAACGATTGCAGCCGCCGGCCACTTGGGGACATAATCTATGGGTATTTTTCATTTTAGCAGGGGGAATTTGGACCGTAACCCGCCACGCTGGTCCAATGCGTGTTGGCGGGATTGCCAGAGCCTCGTTTGTTAATTAGCAGGGTGCACCGCGGGCAGGTGAGGTTGGCTTGGGATCCTAAGATATTATTGGACCCCCTTACACACCTTTGGGTTCACTTTCAGAATATTGTTTATTTATATTTCTTTCGTACATCACGAAATAATTTGGGCTTAATAGTATAGCGTTCGCCCGGGTCATGTAATGTTTATCACCGCACGTGCAGTCGGCGTCCAATGCAACTTCATTCGGATTATCAATAATTAACATAGGACTTGATTCCACGGCTACTTTGGTAGTTTCATTCCTCTCTGTCAGCAACAAACTTATTTCTACCAACGTCGCACTTTTCCCGTCAACACAAACACAGTCAAAAGTAATAGTGTCAAAAGTATACTGTATGCACGCAGGTAAATACCCGGAAATGAGATAGAATGCAATTTGCGTCCATGTTCCGTAGAATTCTTCTATTTTAGCTGCTTCAACGATGATGAATAGAGACAACACTATTATTTTCCACTTATTAAATTGTTCTCGACTGATATACACATAAGCAAGCTCTGCAGTTTATTTACTAAAGGCATTTGGTACAGGTCTTTGTTTATATAGTTCGCTAAATGTCATCGATCTTTATCTTTATAATATATCTGAATAAAAACCCTTAAAAACCCCTATCAAACTGGTATTTTTGAAACCCGTTTCAAGTCCTGTCTGTACCATAGATTATAGCTATCCCTTTCGGTTGTGGAGGTCAGACAGGCAATCACTCTGCGGAAAAGCAAATATTCAGTCAAATCTGGTTAGACTAGAAAGCGGACCCCGGATCGCATCTGGGATAACACTAGGAGGATGATGAAAAGAGAGTAAGGTGACCAGGAAAAACACCCACTAGGGGTAGTTTTTTACGAAACAAAAGTTCGAAATGCTGAACAGTGCCAGAATAGGGGACAATTAAAACTTAGGTACATATCTCGAAATACATTTTAAAATTCATATTACTGACCATGATTAAATTCCTGTAAAGTCCGAAGGTTCACTGTTCGCTGTGTAAAAGTAATGGTATTTTAACGAGCATTAGGCCATTTACTACAATGGCGTCATTTAAAGTTTCTTGAGCCATCAACATCCAACCGTTTACCGTGATCGCAACAGATCGTCGGTTCAACTTGCGGGGAGCTCACACCTACTGCGTGGACCGGTGCGCAGTCGCCTCTTCAGAAACTACGGGTGACATTGAGCTGTCCAAGGTGTCTATGCATTGTATTGAAATATACATATAGTAAGTTATCATTACATTACACGTAAAATAAGTAAATAGTTGACCTAATGCAAGGCTGTTAATCAACCATTATAAGTCAGTGTATTCCCGAAAAGTCAAAATAATTGGGCGCAAGTAGCATACATGTATGTTCCTTGGGGTCTCTAGGGTGCACTTAGAAGAGATTGCCAAAAATTGTCACAGGTTCGGGGAGTAACGACTATACAAAAAAAAATTGCGAGCATCCTCTAGCTAGTAGCATATAAAACAAGATTTCTATCCGCTGCTCTAAAAAGTTTACACAAAATAAACTACATTCAGGACACCAATATTAGGATTATTCAGATAGTAAAACAAATATAAATAGTTCATTATGCTTTTATTGCAGTTAATGACATTATTAGTGGTGTAATTTATAAACACAATATACTTAAAGGTCTTTTCGAACCAATGAAATAGGCAATGTTTTTAATAGATCATTATGCTTACAGTATATATTCGTTTGGGTCATATCCATGTTTATTGGTCTGTGTGCACATCACACTACGTGTTATATTTTTAAGATCTTCAATTCCGTCCAAAATTGTAGTAGCTTCCTGATCCGTTAGAATTATCTTGGTATAGACCACTGCGCTTAATTCTTCAGTTTTGTCCTTTATATACAGCACAACAAAGTTTGGATTTATTGATCTAACAACCATCGGAATGGGTTGAGAATCGCCACATTTAGTGCCAATCTTTGCGACAACTTCTTCAAAATTATCAACAGCTAGTATTGTACCTGAGTTACTTGTTTTAGTGGTCTTGTCTGCCCATATTGTAACTTCCACTAACGTGGCATTATTTCCATCAGCACACGGGAACACAATATTTTTAGGGTCTTTTCTAAAATTGGCCTTAGAACACATTGGTTCATCGGGTAATTTTGGATAAACTGCGAGAACCGTCCACGAACCAAAGAGTTGCACTATGTCAGCAGCTTGAGCCGTAAGTGTAAATAACGCTAATAATGTAATTCGCAACATTTTGAAATACAATGATGTTCAACGTATGTACACTTGTCACTGTACTGAATCTAAAGTATTCTATGTTGCCTGTTTAAATCGTCAAAACGTTATTGGCCTTTGACATATCCTTGATACGATATTTAGACATGAATGCTTATTAATAAAATAATGTTGGAAAAGTTCTTTAGTCTAAACATATCGAATACTAGAACTTTCGTAGTAATATATGTAAATAAGATAAAGTTTCTAATCATAAAATAAGAAATGAACATGTATGTTTAATAAAAGAAGATTTATTTTTTTCAATTACACATGAAGTAGATATCATTTGTAAGATAATAGTACAGACATAGACATGTTTCACGTAGGGGTGGGCAGAGACTACGGAACGCCATTTGCAACGATCCTGATATATCTCTCTTGCTTCATTCACTTCCATCAGATTCCTCATGCATTCTCTTTTGATAAATAATAGTATATTTATGGAATTGTGTATCTAATAGAAGGAGTTGTCTATACAGTGATCTAATTGGATGAAATGAAATGCGATCGAGGATTTAAGAGTTACCACATTGCAAGTTTGGAATAGGTTTCCGGTAATATGTTTTATAAGATATTACTGACACAGTGTCGGAACAGGGACTGTTCACTGAATTTTAACGTCCTAAGCACACATCCCGGCACCTCTCATGTTCTGCACATCATTGATACTTTGAAGTGTAGCAAAGAGATCATCACGCTTTGGTAGTTCTTTAGTAAACGCGTAATACTCGTGGTGTTCACTTTAGGTATTTTGGTATTATAAGGGGTTCCATAACTAAAAAGGAAAAATGTAAATCCTTATAGGATCACTTTTCTGTCCGTCTGTCTGTCTGTCAAGACCTTTTATTTCGGAAACACGTTGAGATAGCCAGTTGGAATTAAACCAATATATTGAGGTCTACAATTCCTTGAAATGTGAAAAATTAATTACGTACAAAGCTACATAGTCTGGATTTATTAATCGAGCAAGCATTGGAAGTATTGGAACGCCCTGAGACTCGCCACATCTAGTGCTGAAATTTGCGGCAACATCTTCAGCATTATCAACGGCTAGTACAGTTACTGAGCTACTCGTTTTATTTGCATGCCACATTGTCATTTTCACTAACGGTGTCCGTCTTTCACAGTTCATAAGCATCACCTTGTGACTTACATGAATAAATGATTTTGACTTTGACTTCGTTTCGTGGGGTTGTTCTGTTAAAGCTGCGACTGCCGTCCAGGAACCAAAGAATTACTCTTTATCAGCAGCTTGAGTCGTGAGTGCGCATAACGCCAATAATGTAATTCTTTACTTTAGTCACTATACTGAACCTAATGTATTTTGTTCAGCTCGCCACAAAGCTGCCCTGCGGTTTGTAAGCTTTCTATTCATCCTGTAATACATTTTTGTTTATATATCACAAGCTGAAAGGTGATGTTTGAAAGCTGGTTCTCTACCCTCTAAGATTGCGTTAGTCTTTATTATTATTATTGAACGTAACTAGTTGACTTTGTGCATATAACGTGTGCCAATCAAAATAAATAAACTGAGACGATTACGTCGACACAATCAATGCACAAAACGTCGCCAATTTAATAACATCCGTCATGGGATACAACACTGATATACACCTACATTTTAGTCTTTCTGTAGCACACAAAATAAGATTAGTAAACGGTGGTCTACTTATCCGTACACAAAACAAACAAAATTCTGAACACCAATGTTGGGATGATAGTGATAATAAAACAAATCAAAATAATGTATTATGCTTTTATTGCGGCTTATGACATTAATGCTGTAATTTATAAACAATATGAAATTAAAGTATCTAATTATACTTTAAGATCAAGCGAAACAGTGAAATAGGCAATATTGATAAAGATCATTCTTACAATAGTATTCTTATGGGCGTGGCTCTTATTCATTTTTATTGGTTTGAGTGCACAACACATGACGTTCTTTATTTTTCAGGTCTTCAAGACTGTCCAACACTGTAGCCAGTTCCTGATCCGTTGGAACAATTTTAGAATAGACCGCTACGCTGTATTCTTCATCCGCTTGGTCCTTTACGTACACAGCTAAATAGTTTGAATTTATTAATCTAGCAAGCAACGGAAAGGCCTGAGACTCGCCACAACGAGTGCCGGC
The DNA here is from genome assembly GCA_944739405.2 of Euclidia mi. Classification (NCBI taxonomy): domain Eukaryota; kingdom Metazoa; phylum Arthropoda; class Insecta; order Lepidoptera; family Erebidae; genus Euclidia; species Euclidia mi. The sequence goes on from OX123190.2 coordinate 53,032,984, forward strand.
ATTTGCGGCAACATCTACACCATTATCAATGGCTATCACTCCTGTTGAACTACTCTTTTTAGTATCAGCAGTTTCCCATATTGTAACTTCCACGAATGTTGCAGTCTTGCCACCGGTACAAGGGATCTCGATGTTCTCAGGATCTCTTCTTAAACTGACCGTCGCACACGTTGCATTGGCAGTTTGGTCTGTATAAAATGCGACTGCCGTCCAGGAGCCAAAGATTTTCTCTATATCAGCAGCATGAGCTGTGAATGCAAATAACGCCAATAATGTAATTTGCAACATTTTGATATTTCAAAGTAATGTTCCAGATTCGCACACACACTATATTGAACTATAATTATTTGCTGTTGTCTATATAAATCGTCTGAATGTTATTGACCTCTGACATCGTCTAAACATATCAATTACTTGAACTTGTATAGTAACAAAAACAAAAACAAAGTTTAAATGATTATTACAGCGTGTGTATCATGTTTAATAAACAAAGCAATCATCGATAACAAGTATTACTAATTACATATTATATAGCTATCATTCACTAGATACTAGTATATTTATTATAAAGGATTGTGCAATAAAATCTTCTTCTTCTTTCATTTAACAGCCTAGCTCTTGTCAGAAGAGCAATTGCCATTACTTTCGATTTTCAGTCCTTTCTTTGACCTCTTGATACGACCCGACACAAACTTTTTCCTTCATCTGTGCCATATTGTTACGTCGAGATCGTGCAACATAACATTGTAAAACAGTGTTAGCTATCGACGCACCTTTGTTGCCAGAGGCGCATTAAGCTAAGTGCTAGAGCGCGCTTTTGCTATTCGTAAAAATAACGAAATTTCATGAAATTTTTTATCGTGCCTACGCCTCAAGAAAAATCAGATGGCTTTGTTTCAAGTTTCTTAAGATAATTACCCTATACTCTCTAATCTTTAAACACAATGATGTTTATATAGTTGCTTGATTATGTATAGGTAATAGTCATGCTACTACTAGCAGTAAGATATAAAGTTATTGTAATGCCGATATTGTGTTGTCTTAGAGCGATAGTATCTTAGATACTTAGTTTCATCATCATCATTTTAGCAAGAAGTCATCCAATGCTACATATTGCCAAGATTGAGAGATCAATGCCTCCCTTTTAAGGTTTTCCATAGGGACTGATTTCAAGCCATCGCTTCCCATGAATCTAATCAGTTTACATTGCGGTTGACGCTTACCGCACCCTTCGGTGCATCGCCGCCTCTCCAGAAGCATAACCTTGATAAGTCATGTCTATCAGTCAGACCTTATGTCACAGCCTCTTTATTCCGATACGTTTAATAATATACATTGGTATCTTGGTAAGCAGGTGTATTCCGTAAACTTCTTTACGATTTGAAGACAAATATAAGAAAAGAGAGGGCTCTGGATACATAGCACTGAAATTAATTAATTTTTCATTAATCATAAACGTGTGGAGTGTCTATAGATACGACTTTAAAAATTATATTGAGGTTCCACAAACTATTATATCCAAAGTCACTAGTGTGACAGATAGGCATTTCCAAAAAAATTAAAGGGGAGTCTCCCTCTCTAACTTTTAATCAAAAAACAATTATGCTGTAGATCGTTATGAAACCATATAGGAATTTCAACTTTGGTGGTCATTTCAACTTATTTTAAATTGTCTTTCGGAATATACACGTACCTTTGTATGGAGTAACCGATATTTCGGCGCTCTTGAAGGCGCCTCTAGTTTTTAAGATTCATAACGTTTTCAAAAACTACATATATATATTTGTCATGTATACAAACACTATGAAAAACAAAGTCTTTCCTGTCGAAAAAATAATTTTCGCTAGGTAAGTGGATACCTCTGCTCCGCCACCCTTTATGGCGAGTCCATCTAGCACTTGATTTAGTTATTTCTGATCTATGTCGGCTAATTAGGTTTTAGGTACTACTCAGACTACATAAAAAAAAATTAAAAGACTAATCCGCACTAGGTATAAACCTTGTAATGCAGGGACTTTACAAAACTTACGGGCGGGCACCAAGTACCTCCAGAGTCAATACAACCATTTATGGATCGCATAAAGTGTTGTCTCGTGTGGGGATCGAACCCAAAACACTGTGGCCAGTGTCAAGCGGCGAGGTGGCCGCTTAAAGCACTACGCCAACCATGCAGTCAGAATAATATGATCATGTTCAAGGACCATGGGTGGTATTGAGCTGGCTAGGCCCACGTTTCATTTAAATGTAGTAAGCCGGTACATTAAAAGTCAAATGACTTACTTATACAAAATAATTAAATCAACTACGATGATATCGACATTATCAATGCACAAAGCGTAACATACTCAGTTACATCATCATCATTCTCTTAGCGTTATCCCAGTATTAACCTGGGGTCCGCTTTCTAGTCTAACCGGATTTGGCGGAATATTAGCTTTTCCACGGAGCGACTGCCTGTCTGACCTCCGCAACCCGAAGGGATAGCGATATTCCATGGTTTAGACTAGTGTCAGTTTATTTAGAAGGTACTGACGCCCTGTAACGATTGTCAAAGATCTTCATGACAACCGGGACCGACGGCTTAACGTGCTCTCCGAGGCACGGGACAAGCGATAATTAACAATTCAATACGCACATAACTCCGAAAAGTCATTGGTGCGCGCCGTGGATTCGAAACCGATACCCTCTGCATGGCAGTCTGTTGGTATCTCCACTAGGCTATCGCTGCCTACATACTCAGTTACATCGCTCTAGGAAATTCGTCGCTCATTTTATGTACATTTCATACTCTCTATAGTATAATAATTATAAAACAAGATATGTATCCGTTGGTCTAATAAACTGTACCCACACAAAATCTAATACTAATATATAAAGCTAAATGGTTTGTTTGTTTGTTTGGTTGAACGTGCTAATCTCAGGAGCTACTGGTCCGATTTGGAAATGAAAATTATTTCAGTGTTAGATAGCCCATTTATCATCACGCTATGAGCCACGGGAGCGGAGCAGTAGCCTTAAATAGCGCGGGCGTAACCGCTGGCTCATCTAGTAAATTATATTCAGAACACCAATATTAGGATTAAACACATAGTAAAACAAATCTAAATAAAATATTATAATTTTAATGCAGTTCACAATTAATGTAATGACAAACAATGACAAAACAAACAAAACAAAATGGGCAGTAAATGTTTTAAAGATTATGTACAGTATTCTTTATGCGTTTGGGTCATATCCATTTTTATTAGTCTGAGTGCACATCACACCACGGGGTCTATTTTGAAGGTCTTCGATTTCGTCCAAGATTCTAACCAGTTCCTCATCAGTATATATTATCTTAGAATAGACCGCTGCGTTTGGTTCTTCTTCTGTTTTATCCTTTACGTACAGTACGAAAAAGTTTGGATTTATCAATCTAACAATTATTCGAAACCTGTGGGGGTCACCACACGTACAGTCTGCGTCGATATTTTGGGAAACCTCTTCCACGCTGTCAACAGCTAGCATTGCTCGCGAACAATGAAATATTTTTCTCTTTGTTTCCCATATTGTGGTGTTCACTAGCGTTGCGTTCTTCCCATCAGTACAAGGGCACACGATATTGCTAGGGTCTTTAATGAAACTGAACTTTATACACGCCGGTCCATGCGAGTAGGTGCCTCGTGGATAGAAAGCGACCTGCGTCCACGAACCAAAGATTTGCTCTATATCAGCAGCTTGCGCCGTGAATGAAAATAATGCCAATAATATAATTCGCCACATTTTGAAATACAGTGTTCAACGTATATGCACTTTCCTCGCTATATTGAACTAAAATTATCTTATGTTGTCTATTTATATCCTACTTATGCTATTAGCCTTTGACATATCCCTGATATGACACTTGGATTTAATTGCTTATAAAACAATGCAATAAAGATTATTTCGTCGCAACATCAATAGGCATTTACAAAATGTAGTATCAAAAATAAAAACAAGTTGCTAATTATAAAGTAAACCTGTCTTACAATCTTTAAAAACATTTTTACTAAAAACATGATAAAGTTATCACTCATTTACGTTCTGTTGCTCAATAGTTTACATATGTAGGACTATGTCATAATATATGTCTATATGATGAATTGATTAAATGATAGGTATTCAGAGGATTTGAGGGGCTACCACAAGTTTGAAAAAGGTTTGTAAAAGGCAATAGATGGGTTTCAAACAAATGTTATATCTCTTGACGTCATGGATTACAGACAATAATGTAATTTTATGTATTATTTATTAGTAGTATTTCTCAATAATGTGTTTATTGCCCTTAACAAAAGCGCAGTACCGAGAATCAATATAATATTTCGTTTTTTTACAAGGTATGACTGACACATTTCACCGAGTTCCAAGATTAACGTCCCTAGCACACATTCCGGCACCTCTCCTGTTCTTCAAATCATCGATACTTTGAAGTGTAGCTATTAGATCATCATGCTTTGGTACTTCCTTAGCAAACACGTAAGCATCGTTGGGTTCACTTTCAGTATATTGTTTATTTTTATTTCTTTCGTACATCACGAAATAATTTGGGCTTAATAGTCTAGCGTTCACTCGGGTCATATAATGTTTATCACCGCACGTGCAGTCGGCGTCCAAAGCAACTTCATTCGGATTATCAATAATTAACATAGGACTTGATTCCACGGCTACTTTGGTAGTTTCATTCCTCTCTGTCAGCAAAAAACTTATTTCTACCAACGTCGCACTTTTCCCGTCAACACAAACACAGTCAACATTCCTGGAGTCCCTGTCAAAAGTATACTGTATGCACGCGGGTAAATACCCGGAAATGGGATAGAATGCAATTTGCGTCCATGTTCCGTAGAATTCTTCTATTTTAGCTGCTTCAACGATGATGAATAGAGACAACACTATTATTTTCCACATATTAAATTGTTCCCGACTGATATACACATAAGCAAGCTCTGCAGTTTATTTACTAAAGGCATTTGGTACAGGTCTTTGTTTATATAGTTCGCTAAACGTCATCGATCTTTATAATTATTATCTCGACTCGAGTGTTGCCTTTTTTGTTGAAATACGTTTGAAGGTGAGACTAAAATATTCAAATAAAATTTGGCTGGTCAGACGTTTGTTACTAGTAATAACAAATCTTGAATATAATTAAACCAGTTTATAAGTAAACACGAGGTATTTTTAGCAGCTTTTAGAACAATTTTATATTTAAATTTGGTTATACTATAATCAGAACTGGCATTCCACATTATCATAAGAGTAGTCTAACCACAGTACCACAGTATAAAAAGTATCTATGATAGTTTCGACCTTGATCTATAATATTTGCCCTGAACCCAAGTGGCCAATATTAATCATTTTACTGGTGAATGAATGAATGACGAAAGAAAACTATGTATGACGGATGACAACATACCAGAATAGAATCATAGGTATTCACTAGCCACTATATTGTTCTTTTTTTACTATTTTGGCGAGAGAAGAAAACACTGCAACAAGATGCGAATTACCAAACAAGTAAATTAGGAGTATAGTAGATATTATATTTACAACTAGAGGACGCTAGCAGCTACACCTGCATGTTTTTTAAATTTCCCCGTTTTGGCTGATCCCGTGGGAATTTCGGGAAATCCCTTCTTAGTGCACCCCTCCGGCCGCGAAGAAACATACATGCCCAATTTTAGCTTTCTGCGCCCAATAGTTTCGGCTGTAGCGTGCCTGTCAGTCAGTAAGTAACGCAAGGATTTTATATATTAAGATTTCAATTTCAAATTCAAATTCATTTATTCACATAGGTTACAAAAGCAACACTTGTGAACGTCATTTCTTTTTTTTACAACCAGGTTCGGGATGGTAGGTCTATGAGAAGAGCCTGGAAGAAACTCATGCCACTCTTTTTGAAATCAGAATCTTAATCTAAATTTTTTTTATAAATCATCATCTTATCACATAGTATAGCGTAAGCACTTGCTTCTGAGTACAACCTACCATATAATTTAGTACCTGTTAGTCTGTAATAACATTGTAGCTTGAGGCTATTGATTGAGTGGCTGAATAGATGCGTAAGTATAGGACTTCCTAGACAAACAGCCTTTGATCATATTCGAGAAGTCCTTCAAAAGGGTCAGACCGGTTAGGACAGCTATCGGTTGTATGGAGATCGTGAATGGGATACTGTGAAAGATCATTGGACAGAATCAGGCTAACTACTCCAGTAATCGTATTTATATTACTAAAAGATGATTTTACATCACGTCGTAAAAATCATTTTTCGAAGAAAATGGAAAAGTTGTTTTTTTATAAAGTGAATAAATCAATGCTAGCGGGCTTTCTAAAATCCGTCAGACAGTCTAAGCTTTTTGTGTAACTATTGTAAATGAATGTAATAATAGTGTGTAACGACTATAAATAATTATAATATTTAATTTCAGTTCATGCTCCGTTTCAATGGGAATGAATTGAACGAGAACATAAAATGTTACAGCGATTTATGACGTCTCAATAATTGCTATTTCGTTTTGTCACCATTAATCCTAATGTGTTATTTTTTTAGAAAGCAACAAGTCTTTCCAATTTAAAATTTGAACCACTATGTAATTACATAGCATTTTTTCAATTGCTTTAGGCTCTTGTATTGCGGTGGGAGTTAGCAAAAATAATTAATTTACAAATATGACGTAACCTCAGTTATTGTAAAGGGATATTTGCTGTTTAGCTGCCGCAAGCAGCATAAAGAGGTGCAGCCACCGGAACTCCCTCCGAACCAAGGACTAGTGCCGCTGGTAACGCCTGAAGAAGTCCAGAGGGCCCTTCGCCACATGAAGAATTGGAAAGCTGTCGGAACTGATGGAGTCCCCATTGAGGCCTGGAAGGCAATGGGCCTGGAGGGTGTGAGCACCCTTACTAATCTATTTAACCGCATACTCCTAACCGGAAAAATCCCGAACCAATGGAGACTGAGTATCATCACTCCAGTCTTCAAAGGCAAGGGATCGCTACAGGAGTGCAGTAGCTATCGCGATATTAAGGTGATGTCCCATACCCTTAAGCTCTTTGAGCGAATCATCGACTCCCGGATCCGACAGGAGACCACAGTCTCGGAGTGTCAATATGGGTTTCGCCCTGGTCACGGCACCATGGACCCAAGTTTCGCCCTCAGGATCGTCATAGAGCGGTACAGGTCGAAGAACACGCCTCTGCATCTTCTGTTTCTAGACATGCAGAAGGCGTTCGACTGTGTGCCGAGACAGATGATCTGGTGGGCGCTAAGATCCAAAGGTGTACCAGAAGCATATATTGACATCATCCGAGACATGTACTCCAATTCCGATTCCGTAGTTCGGACTGCTGTTGGCGACACAAGAACCTTTCCCATCACCGTCGGGGTCCACCAGGGTTCCGTCCTTAGTCCGTACCTATTCAGTGTCATATTAGACGTACTGTCGGACAGCATCAGAGACTCACATGAGCAGCCCCCGTGGCTGCTCATGTATGCTGATGATATCGCGCTGGCGGATGCGGACAGGGGACGCTTGGTGCGGCGTGTGAATGCGTGGAAGGAGTCGCTTGAGAACGGCGGTCTGAAAATAAACGTGGCGAAGACCGAGTACTTGGCCTGCAACAGTACTGATCCCGCGTCAATTCGTATAGGCGGAGACATTGCCCAGCGAAAGGACCTGGTCAAGTATCTGGGATCAGTACTGCACGCGTCTGGTGACATCGATTGCGACGTCAAGGCACGCATTTCGGCAGCCTGGGCCAAATGGCGTGAGGTGAGCGGTGTCATTTGTGACCCCAAAATGCCGGTTAAGCTCAAAGGACAGGTCTATAAATCCATCATTAGACCTGTCCTGTTATATGGCAGTGAGACGTGGCCTATGCTTGAGCGACACAAGCAGAGTCTGCGTGTCACGGAGATGAACATGCTGCGCTGGATGTGTGGTGTCACGCGGAAGGACCGCATTAGGAACTTCAGCATCCGGAGTAGCCTTCATGTCCGTGACATTGCTGACAAACTGCAAGAGTGTCGTCTACGCTGGTATGGACACGTCTTACGTCAACCGGCATCTTACGTGGTTAACAAATGTCTTGCCATGCTACCTCCACCGGGCCCCGGTAAACGGGGAAGGCCAAAAAAATGCTGGCTTGACGTCGTAAGGGATGATATGCGTGCCAACCAACTAACCACCAGGAATGCTGAAGACCGTGCGAAGTGGAGGAGACATAGCCGGAAAGCGGACCCCGGGCTCCAAGGCGTGGGTTTTGGAGCGCAACCGGGACAGCGCTAGGATGATGATGATGATGATTTGCTGTTTAGCTGCCATAATTGCCACCATATTCATAGAATCGAACCCACAACACTCAGCGCAGTGTCAAGAGGCGAGGCGGCCGCTTAAACCACTGCGCCAACCGTTCAGGCACAACCTAAACATCTATGAAAGATGGCACATTAAAAGTGGACGTAATATGCATTATTAATGTGAAACTTTACGCGCCATATTTTAGATTTTGAGCACCGAACTCATTTGCACTAAAACACTTTTTATTTATGCCGTTTTTGGTTGGTGACGTAAAAGCTGAGTCGGCGAAATTATTAACTTTAACCCCTCGCATGCCGCGCTCTAAAATGCATTTTCTCCGGTAGTGTCCAGCCATTTTGAGGATGTAACGTTTATAAGATCCTAGGTTACAAAACTTTAATTTTCTCGCGTTTGGTATAATTACCTATATGACGTAAATTTTAAACCGTATACAGTTCAGAAGTTACTCTATATGAATACTTCATTTAAATGTAGTAAGCCGGAACATTAAAAGTCTAATAAGTAACTTGTACAAAATAAATAAATCAACTACGATGATATCGACATTATCAACGCACAAACTGTTACCTACTCGGTTACATCGCTCATGGAAATTCGTCGCTTATTTTAGGTACACATTTATACTTTCTATAGTATAATTATAAAACAAGATATGTATCCGTTGGTCTAATAAACTGTACTCACACAAAATAATTTTTTTTCAGAACATCAATATTAGGATTAAACACATAATAAAAGAAATCTAAGTAAAATAGTATGATTTTATTGCAGTTCACAATTAATGTTGTTGTAATTGTAATACTTTAATATCTACGCAAAACAACAAAATGGGCAGTAAATGTTTAAAAGATAGGTTCAGTCTTCTTTATGCGTTAGGGTCATATTCATTTTTATTAGTCTGAGTGCACATCACACCATGTGGTCTATTTTGAAGGTCTTCGATTTCGTCCAAGATTCTAACCAGTTCCTCATCAGTATATATTATCTTAGAATAGACAGCTGCGATTGGTTCTTCTGCTATGTTATGCTTTACGTACAGTACAAAAAGGTTTGCATTTATCAATCTAGCAATCATTCGAGAGCTCTGGGGGTCGCCACACGTACATTCTGCGTCGATATTTCGAGAAACCTCTTCTACGCTATCAACAGCTAGCATTGCTTGCGAATAACGTAATATATTAGTCTGTGTTTCCCATACTGTGGCGTTCACTAGCGTTGCGTTCTTCCCATCAGTACAGGGGCACACGATATTGCTAGGGTCTTTGGTGAAACTGAACTTTATACACGTCGGTACATAGGTGCCTAGTGGATAGAATGCGACCTGCGTCCATGAACCAAAGATTTGCTCTATATCAGCAGCTTGAGCTGTGAATGAAAATAATGCCAATAATATAATTCGCCACATTTTGAAATACAGTGTCCCACGTATGCACTATCCTCGCTATATTGAACTAAAATTATCTTGTTTTGTCTATATAAATCCTGCTTGTGCTATTAGCCTTTGACATATCCCTGATATGACACTTGGATTTAATTATTTAAGATAAAAACAATGTAATAAAGATTATTTCGTCGAAACATCAATAGACATTTACAAAATGTCGTAACAAAAATAAGAACAAGTTGCTAATTATAAAGTAAACCTGTCTTACAATCTTTAAAAACATTTTTACTAAAAATATGATAAAGCTATCACTCATTTACGTTATGTTGCTCATTAGCTTATATATATGTAGGACTGTGTAATAATATATGCCTACATGATGAAATTATTAAATGATAGGTATTTAGAGGATTTGAGGCGTTACCAAAAGTTTAAAAAAGGTTTGTAAAAGGCAATGCTTGGATTTCAAACAAATGTAATATCTTTTGACGTCATGGATTACAGACAACAATGTAATTTTATGTATTATTTATCATTAGTATTTCTCAATAATGTGTTTATTGCCCTTTTTGTGTAACTATTGTAAATGAATGTAATAATAGTGTGTAACGACTATAAATAATTATAATATTTAATTTCAGTTCCTGCTCCGTTTCAATGGGAATGAATTGAACGAGAACATAAAATGTTACAGCGATTTATGACGTCTCAATAATTGTTTTTTCGTTTTGTCACCATCAATCCTAATGTGTTATTTTTTAAGAAAGCAACAAGTCTTTCCAATTTAAAATTTGAACCACTAAATCAAGAAACATATCAATTTCAACCGGGAGGATGGATATAGATTATCGGCTACTTGGAATCCAGTCATCAGCAAGTGTAGACACCGCCGCAGTGATAAATCTCAACAGTGTGTAGACGTCATTAGTGTAGTGTGTCGGAGTACCGACATTGCGAACTTAAATAAAGACCAAGTGAGGGTAGGGGCCGAAACCCGCACTTCCACAAGACGGCGCTGAGCTCTCATCAGTCTCTCCGCGACCACGCTCGGTGCACGACGAGCGAAACGTCGGAACCAAATAGGTATTTATACCTTAAATAAGTTAGTTGTACGCGATTAAGACCCGCTAATTTATTTTGTATGAAATTCAACTTAGTTGATCGCCATAGCACAATATGGCGGCACGGACAAAACTGAGCAACATAATAAGCAATTTTTTTATTTTTCTCGGTTGCAAGCTTTGGAAATATGGTAAAAATTGATGGTATTATGTTGGTTAACCTGTAACTAGTCGATGTACGTTTTTATTATTGTAACCAATCACACAACACCGGAGTGAAGTTCACACGAATCCTTATGGGCACACCGTGCCCGTAGGACACTACCGGCCTATTTCTCTTACGGGCACACCGTGCCCGTAGGACACTCAAGGGGTTAATGAATTTTTAGTTTATATATAAATTTTTCGGATTTTTCGTTTTGCCGAAAAGATTTTGACAAAATTTCACTATCCGAACAATTTTTAGCAACCTTTTCTTATACCATTGCAATATTTCGAATGATTTTAGTACGCATATTTTTATTTGGTCAAATTTTTACTTGGCAAAATATAACCAAGCATTTGGTGTTTAATCAAATGATTTATTACAGCAAACAATCTTCAGACAATAAACGTTTGGTGATATTAGTTTATGCATGGAAGCCGTTAGAGTATGTCAATTATTAAAAAAACGCACGAGCCGATCGAGCAAAGCGAGCGGTGCCGCGGTAATGACCGACGAGTGCCAGAAACGACCTGCATTAATAGAAAAAAGATTGTTTTAGTAGGTTTCCCAGAACTGAACTATTTAGATTTGATTTTGCGTAAAACCTGTTATTCCAACTGAAATATTTGACTAAATAAAAAATTGTTAAAGTACTAGGTAGTTGGTAAACAAGTTATAGTTTAAACGTTCATTTCTCAAATTATTTGTGAATAGATTTTTTGCTGAGTAATAATTTAGCAAATGAACTTATGCGAAAAATTTTTTGGGAAGTGAAAATTTGTCAAATCCCTTTCGGTCAAACAAGGAAGACCCAAATTTTTCACTACCCAATTTCTTTCCGTGAGTATGAAATGTTGTACATGTGGAAATCTTGCCATCAAACTCGACATCAAACTCTGTACCAAACTGTAAGGCCAGCGTGATATAATAGTTCAAATCATCCTATTGGCTCACACTGCTACTCTGAGGCAAGGCAGGAGATAACTCCAGCAGTGCAAAAAGCTGTGGACGAATGAGTTACGTATTTTATTAGTGTCTTGTCGTGCCATACAGTAGTTTGATTGTACAATATATTATTATGTGTAAAGAAGTTGTTGCAAAGCAGTAGTTGCAAAATTACAAGTTTATTACGTAATTTTTTATTACATTTTTTGTCACGGTTTCATTCCCACATAATTAAGTTAAAAAGTACAAAATATCGCGTTTTTTTATTGTAATGCAATACCGTCAGTAAGTCGATAAGTTTGTACAATATAGGTACCTAAATATGTATGTACTAAAACTTTACACGTACCAATATTTTGATTGTTCTGCTCTCAAGTGTCCACTATCTTTAAGGTCAAGGAATCTCGATACGATATTTATGTAACACGTTCTTTTAGTAGGTACGTTTAGTCTAACTTGCTTATCATTTTTATGTCTGCATATCATGCTTATATTTAGGTAAAAACTAATCAGGGTTCAGATACGTGTTACTACTAAGCATTCAATCTATAATATAAAAATGAATAGTTGAATGTGTTGCTAAGCGCAAATCTCGAGAGCAGCTGAACCGATTTAGCTAATTCTTTTTCATAATATTCCTTGAAGTGTGAGGATGGTTCTTACGGAGACAAAAAAATATAGAATCGACTGTTAGGCGGTACGAAGTTCGCCAGATCAGCTAGTACCTATGAAATAATTATTATTCGTATACGATCTTAAGCAATCTATGTATATATATTAAAGTCTTACTTTAACGGCCGGTTTCTATATTTAATCTATCAATGAATTTGAAGATTTGAGATACATATTTAGCTACCCACGATTTAAACCAAATTGTCTGTCTACCTAGCGAGTAGCCTGCGGGAGTACATACATACATACACATACATAGACTCACGCCTGGTTCCCGGAGGGGTAGGCAGAGACTACGGAACGCCATTTGCAACGATCCTGACATACCTCACTTGCTTCACTCACTCCCATCAAGTTTCTCATGCATGCTCTTCTGTTAAGGGTACTTCTGACTTGTCCTTTTTTCAAGATGTCTCCAATCTGGTCAGAGAACGTCCGCCTAGGTCTTCCCCTTTGTCCTGTTCCATTCACACTTGCCTTATATATCTTCTTTGTCAGTCTATCGTCATCCATCCTCTCCATGTGCCCAAACCATCTTAACATGCCTTTCTCAATGCTTGTCACTACATCTTCTTTTACCCCACACCACTCTCGTATCACACAATTCTTTACTCTGTCGGTCAAAGACACACCACACATACTTCTCAGTGCTCTCATTTCTACAGCATTTATTTTACTTTCAAATCTCTTCTGCCATACCCAACTTTCACTACCATACATAAGGGTAGGCACTAACACACCTCTATGTACAGCCAAACGTGTCCTTTTGGACACGTTTTGACTGTTCATAAACGCTTTCAGAGCTCCATTCACACTATTACCTGCATTAACTCTCCTTTCAATATCTTCTTCATTCTTACCATCTCTTGTAAACAACGTACCTAAGTAAACAAACTCATTCACTTGTTCCACTCGCTGTCCATCGATCGAAACATTACAAGCCGTAACCCATTCCTCCTTTACAAAAACCATAAATTTCGTTTTTCTTACATTAATTTTCATTCCTTTCCTCTCTAACGCACCATGCATGATTGCTACCATCTCCTGCAACTCCTCCGCTGAAGATGCAAGTATTACCTGATCATCAGCATAAAGGAGGCATTTGACGAGTAACCCATTCATCCTTAATCCGCAGTCACTATGTTTTAAATCTTGCAAACAACTGTCCATGAAGAGGTTAAACAGCCACGGCGACGCTACACATCCCTGTCTAACACCTTTCTCGATGGTAAACCAGTCAGTGTATGCCCCGTTTATCCTCACACAAGCTCTAGAATACTCATAAAGGGATTTCAGAGCTCGAATGAGGCTGCTGTCCACCCCATTCATTGACAGCACCGACCACATTTCATTCCTCACCACTTTATCGTAAGCCTTTTCCAAATCCACGAATGCGCAATAGACCTTTTGACCTTTGGCCAAAAACTTTTCGGCTATTTTTCGCAAGGAAAAAACCTGATCCGTGCATCCCATACCCTTTCGGAATCCCGCTTGTACATCCCATATTTTCTTGTCGGTTACTTCCATAACTCTTTCAATAAGTAACTTTGCATACAATTTGCCAACAATGCTGAGAAGGCTAATGCCTCTATAGTTTATGCAATCTTGTTGCGAGCCTTTTCCTTTATAAAGAGGCACAACTACAGCTGTGGCCCAGTCATTAGGTACTCGGCCGGTCTTCCAGCACAAGTTATATAACCGCTGCAACTGACCAACTATGATGCTCTGTCCAGCCTTCAGCATTTCGACTGTAATCCTATCATATCCTGCAGCCTTACCTAATTTCATACTTCCCAGTGCCTTCACGATCTCATCCACGTCAATAACGCTTTCATCATTGCTATCGTTACCATTCATTTCAGCTATCGGTGTCTCTATCGCCGATCTTTCAAATAAACTTTCAAAATACTCTTTCCATCTATTCAGCACGCACGATTCATCATTTACTATCTTTCCATTCTCGTCTCTGATGGATGTGTGTTCTGAGGATTGAGTTCTTCCTCGAACTGCACGAACGGATTTCCAGAAAAAACTTAGTATTCCTCTGGAAATCGTTAGATAATCTGCTATGAAACTCATCTTTATTTTCCTCTTTTTTTCCTTTTAACCATTTCTTTCACTATTCTTTTTGACCTAACAATCTCCTTTCTTGCTTCATCTATATCTACACTCGTTGCTTTTCCCATTCTTTCATTTGCTCTGGCAGCCAACCAATCTGACCAAGCTTTCTTCTTCTCTGACACTGCTGATTGTACATCCTTGTCCCACCATGTATTCTTAACCTTTCGTATTTTCCTTCTCTTGATCACACCACATACTTCAGACGCTACACATACTACCTCTTCTTTAAAGGCCTGCCATAATTCTTCCATATCATTTATGCAATCGAACCTCTCAAATTTTGCTATCAATCTTCGTTTATACTCATCTTTCACATCTTTCTCTTGTAGATTTTCTACCTTAATTCTTTCCAAGACCCTATTTTCATTACGCTCTCGGTGTCGCCATCCTTTAAAGAGCCCACTTATCCGGCTCAACACCAAGAAGTGGTCTGTGTGGATGCCGATCCCTCGATATGCTCTTGTATCCAACACATTCTTTCTCAATCGTTCATCTACTATCACAAAATCAATCATACTTCTTCTAACATTTTTCGCCTCTCGCGTATACATATGTATCCTTTTATGATCAAACATGGTGTTGCTAAATTTGCATAGCTGCTATATCCTTGAGTCTTATATCATAAGTAATTTATTAATTAATATATTTGCTTATTAATTCGTTGTTCAGTTGATGTATAGGAGCTAGCAGCTGCTTATTATTATTTCTAAATCAAGGCTCTATTTTTGTCTGGAAATGCTCATTACTTACACTTGTGTGTAATACATAAAGTAAGGATAATATTATATGATTACTTACACATATTACTACTTACTTTATTGCTAAACTAGAGGACGCCAGCAGCTACGCCTGCATTTTTTTTTAATTTACCCGTTTAGGCCGATCCCGTAAGAATTTCGCAAAATTCCTTCTTAGTGCACCCCCACGGTACCCAAGGAACATACACGCCAAATTTCAGCTTCCTGCGCCCAATAGTTTCGGCTGTAGCGTGTCTGTCAGTCAGTCAGTAACGCAAGGATTTTATATATTAAGATAATAAAATGTATTTAGTAAAACAAATCCTACCAACCTTGGTAATGGTAAACAAAAACCTAAGAAAGGCTGTGTGTTTTATTTGATTTATTTTTGTAGAAATAATATTGGTTCGGCGTTACACCGAAACTGTAGGGTTTTAGGCGACTTGGAGAAGGAATGGACTGTATATAAAGGATGGCGGGTTTTAGTCGCCTAGGATTGGATAAGGGAAGTGGATGTGGAAAAGGATTGTGAGTGGGTATAGGATATCTAATGTACCTATATATCATAATGTACCTGTATATAATAATGATGAGGGGCACTTACCTTGTACGTCAGTCCTCCTTCCTTGCAAATGGCAGCCTCCTGGTGTTTTCGGGATGAAGCTGCTTGATTCACTCCACTACACAAATCACTTTCACTTGCGAGCGGTTTTGTATAAGCGGTAATAATTATAGCGGGAGCGGCGCGGTGCGGTACGGTATGGCGGACACGTATTTAGCGAATCGAAAGTTCTGGACTGTCCCTCGCGTCGATGATCGCGGCGACCAATCCGCGAAAGGCAGTGCCCCTTCCAGGGAGTGGGATAGAGAGGGACGGAAACATCGTTCGCACTAGACAAGCAAGCGTGGAACGATTGACGTTGATGCGATTAGTTATAGATAGGAAGGTAGATGGCGCTACCATATCCCGCCGGTCCTAAAGGGTTGCCTTTAAAAAAAATAGAATTGAACTTAGCTATGTTGGGTGTACTACCGCATAACCCATCAATAGGCTAAGACAGCGATATGACAATAAAATTAATCTAAATTAACTTTAGCGAAAACTACAAACGCAATAACAGCGAAAACTACAAACTAAATACTTAAACTAAGAGGTAGGTCCAACTTCAGGCTAGATCTCACTGAGTTGGAAGCGGACAGAGACGTACAACAGTGCGCACGTAACTCCCTTTAGCGGTTTTCACTATAACAACGCGGGTTGTACCGTCCTTGGAAGTATGCAATTTCTCTACGATGGCTAACGGCCATGAAAGCGGCGGAGCATTATCATGAATTATGACGACTAACTTACCCTCCTGTATAGGGGATGCAGGACTATTCCACTTGGAACTAGCCTGAAGCTGGTGTAGATATTCCGCACGCCAGCGCCGCCAGAACGACTGCACGAGTTTATCCAGCAGAGTATGTCTCTGGAGCAAGCTTGAAGAGTCTGCTTCAGGAGCCGGAAATGACGATAATGGCACTGTGTTCAGAAAATGTGCAGGGCTTAATACGGATGGTTCTGCAGGGTCACTACTCAATGCCGTGAGCGGACGCGAGTTGATCAGTGCCTCGACTTGTGCAAGGACAGTTAAAAGCTCTTCGTAAGAGAGGATCTGTTGACCTATAACTTTGAAGAGATGCGTTTTAATTACTTTGACCATGCTTTCCCAACATCCACCGAAATGTGGTGATGCTGGTGGAATAAACTTCCAGTCAATATGATCTATGGAAAGTTCTTCCTGAAGACGAGTACGATAACCCGCGATGTGATTGAAACAAGTAGCGGGAACAAGTTCAATCGATTTACTAACGCGGTTGGCGACAAAAGTCTGCCAGCGGTGAGGAGAGGAATGAATCCAAGCGAGCACTACCTTGGAGTCGGAAAATGCGTATATTTTATTAATAAGGTAGAGTGGGGCAACACTGTGTCTTGAACCTCGCAGAGCAACTGAGACAGCAGAAGGGCCGCGCACAACCCCAGTCTCGCAACCGAAATGGTTTTAACAGGCGAGACCTTAGACTTGGCACAAACTAACTGCACCGAGTAGTTAGAACCAATGCGGACTTGTAGATATACGACTCCGCCGTTAGCATGCTCGCTGGCGTCAGCGAAACCTATTAATGTGATGGTACATCCATCTACCAACCCAAGATGACGCGGAATAGTAATTTGATTGAGTGCAGTAAGCTCAATACAAAAATGGCCCCTTGCGGCGACAATATGGTCAGGGGGTGTTTCATCCCACTCACACTTTGATAGCCAAAGCTCTTTGATCAAGAGCTTGGCGTACAAAATTGTGGGAGCCACAAAACCCATTATGTCTCATAGTCGAGCCACTGTGGACAGCATAATGCGTTTGGTGCACTTATCATCTGGTAGTGAGATTGTCCCAGCGTAAACCGAGAACTTTATGCGGTACAGACTTCTCAAACTTAATGTCTGGAGAAGCTTTATGAGAATCTGGTATGCGTGCGAGAACCTCCTTAGAGTTGCTTGTCCATTTGACAAGATCAAACTGGCCTCGCTTGAAAATCTGTATAAGCTCTTCACAAAGCGAAATTGCTAGCGGAGCGGATATGACACTACAGGCAATGTCATCCATATACAAAGCGGAAGCGTAGTATAGTAAAGTGTAGCGTAGCGTAGCTTAGCTTAGCTTAGCATAGCATAGCGTAGCATAGCGTAGCATAGCGTAGCATAGCGTAGCATAGCGTAGCATAGCATAGCGTAGCATAGCGTAGCATAGCGTAGCATAGCGTAGCATAGCGTAGCATAGCGTAGCATAGCGTAGCATAGCGTAGCATAGCGTAGCATAGCGTAGCACAGCGTAGCATAGCGTAGCATAGCGTAGCATAGCGTAACATAGCGTAGCATAGCATAGCGTAGCATAGCTAATTAGTGCTTTATCTTACATACAGTTTTAGCACCCACTTTGATCTCTTGGAGAGCAGAACAACAACAAGACGTAATACAATGAGAAGTATGTAACGTAGGTACGGTACCCATAATCACATACCCAAATACCGTCTCAATAGCGGGTGGTAAATCATATCGCTCACTACGTACTATGTTAGTTAGTAGCAAGTGCGGAAATATTGAAGCTCCGATCAAAAGATCAATGCCTGCCAGATTCGCAAACTCCGCGTCTGCTAGCGGCAATGACTCGAGGTGAGTGAGTGATGCTACGTCTACATTAGCGTTCGGCAATGCGTCCGTGATACGCTCCACGATAAGCGAAGAAATGTTAAAATTAATATTCCTATCAAAACGCGAATGTATTTTAATATTTACGGAACCCTTGCAATGTTTTTCTGATCCGCCTATCCTTTTGACGGTTGAGTTAGTATTTTTAAAGTTATTCCACAATCCGAGGAGTTTGAAGCATTCCGATGTTATTAGATTGGTCTGAGACGCGCTATCTAGCAGACAACGTACCATGTGCGGCGACCCATTAACAAACTAAACCCATTAACAAAATAAACGATATCTGGCGCTGTCGCTAACAGAACAGTCTTAGACGCCATACATCGCGGCCTAGCACTGCTCTGATCACTACAAGCGCGCGAAGGCCGTCCATCCATTGCGCGTGCGTGCCGCCCGCGCAATGGATGTCGTACACAAAGATATCTCATTCTGAATCGTCGGGGGCGCAGTTATCGTAGCCTGCACCTGCGACGTAAGTGTGTCAAGGTTAGCGGCTTGGCTTGACAACGGGTTACCTTTATCGAAGTGAAGCAGAGAATGATGCTTTTGATTGCATAAGCGACACTTTGTCTTACTAGAACAATTACTTGTTTTATGTTTTATGCTTAAGCAGTTAATGCAAGCTTTGTTATCTTTTACGCATTTAAAACGAGCGGTTGGATTTAAATTATTAAAGGCGGGACACTTGTAGAAATGGTCGTGCACTATATTACTGCACAGACACTTCTGTGAATTAATTTTATTAGATTCCGAGCATGTTACGTAAGATTGTGGATTAGGGACCGAGTTATTATTACTATTTCGCGATTTATTCAACCTTTGTTTGTTGCTGTTAGTGTTAGACGGGCCAGGTGAACCAGACTGCGTATTATGAAATATTCGACACTGATCTTTGATGAACGAAATAAAACTATCTAGTGTAGGTATTTTATTATTGCGTTCCGACATCTCGAAAGCACGAATTGTATCAGTGTCAAACTTTTTTAAAGCGAGTTGAAGCAACATAAAGTCGGAAAGATCTTCTAATTTTAAGTTCCTAAGAGAGTTAACCGCGGTTACGAAGTTATCTATAAACAGCTGGAAATTCGAGACAGATGCGGCACCGGACAGTTTAAGATTTAAAGCTTGGTCAAAGTAGGTAGACGCTAGGACGCGCGTGTCTTGATATCTGTCAAGTAGTGACTGAAATATGACCTGATAATTCTCAGCACTGGGTGTGACATCTGCAAATACGGACTGGGCCTTCGGTGACAGTTTACCTATTAAATAGTACAACCTGTCAGCATCTGTCAGAGAACCATTATCGTGCACTGTAGACTTAAAACTCGCATAGAATAACGGCCAATTTCGTATATCTCCGTCAAACGACATAATCTCGATTGGCGGTAATTTCGGCTTGCGGGCCGCGGCAACGGGCTCTGCTGAACATTTACCCTCCAATTGCGATTGTATACGCTTAATAATACAATAAAGATCTTCGAATGAGGTGTACGCCTGATAATTCGGTTTTTCATCAGGATTGATAGAAAGTAATCTTGCGTTATAATCGTCTAACAACTTATGAAAATCTGTTCGAATACTATCTACTGTCATACAATAACTGAGAAATGCTTCGCTATTACTGTCAGAAATAGAGGCGGTTTTTTAACGCTCGTATATGTTTTGAATGCGTTCAAATAAAATATTGCGTTTTGCTTCTAAGATTGTCATGTCTTTGTCTTCCGACACGCGTGACTTCTTTTGTTGTGACATGCTTACGTAAGTAAAAGCTAATGAGACCGAATATATATGTAAAATAAGAATATCTAATGTACCTATTATTTTACCTAAGTAGGCTAAGTAGGCAACACTTTAGAGCTGTGGAATTAAAAGTTGCTCGAAATATGAGATTTACAAGACAACTATGATAGTTCCAGAAATAATAATTGAGTAAGTAGGTAGCTACATAAAAGTTTACCTACTGATGCAGGCGGAAACAACCATGTGACGGTTATGTGAATAGATTAGGAGTATGGCTAGGTGCTATAACTGCCTAGGTATAGCGATATAACGTATAAAAACGTAAATGAATCCGACTCGTATGGATCAAAAAAATGGTTCGGCGTTACACCGAAACCGTAGGGTTCTAGGCGACTTGGAGAAGGAATGGACTGTATATAAAGGATGGCGGGTTTTAGTCGCCTAGGATTGGATAAGGGAAGAGGATGTGGAAAAGGATTGTGAGTGGGTATAGGATATTCTAATGATGAGGGGCACTTACCTTGTACGTCAGTCCTCCTTCCTTGCAAATGGCAGCCTCCTGGTGTTTTCGGGATGAAGCTGCTTGATTCACTCCACTACACAAATCACTTTCACTTGCGAGCGGTTTTGTATAAGCGGTAATAATTATAGCGGGAGCGGCGCGGTGCGGTACGGTATGGCGGACACGTATTTAGCGAATCGAAAGTTCTGGACTGTCCCTCGCGTCGACGATCGCGGCGACCAATCCGCGAAAGGCAGTGCCCCTTCCAGGGAGTGGGATAGAGAGGGACGGAATCATCGCTCGCACTAGACAAGCAAGCGTGGAACGATTGACGTTGATGCGATTAGTTATAGATAGGAAGGTAGATGGCGCTACCAAATATGTTAATGTCTTCTCAATAAGAGTTATTCTTCAAACCACTACGTGATTGGCTTTGTATAGATTTGCTTAGATTTTATTATAGAGATAGATTATACATTGGAATTTACAATCATATTTCACCTTCAACGTGACCATCACAATTATGATAAAACTCCTTCTTTCTTTTGTTTATACCTGAATTATCGACAGGACATTTCAACTCCATTTACATCTATTTGGGTAAACGACATACATCTATGTTACACACGTGAGTTTCTCTTAGGAAAACGGAAAAAAGGAACTACTCGTTCAAACACACGAGGTATTCGTAGTAGTAGTCGTTGTAGTTCACAAATAGCAAGTAGGCGTGTCAATACTGTCAATATCTATTTACACTCGCGAAGCCGATACTTCGCGTAGATAATGCGTTCTGTAGAAATATCTTCGGTAGACAAGAGTAAGAAATGATTATACATACACATACATACATACATAACGTCACGCCTTTTATCCCCGAAGGGGTAGGCAGAGGTGTATTTCTACACCCACTTTTCGCCAGATAACTTTAGTCCCACGTAATAAGGGGCGAGCCTATTGGCGTACCGGGTACATTTCCAGACTCCGTGCTGCTACTGAGACCAACGAGGCAGTCGTATAGGGTTTGATGTCGAGTTTTCCGTGTCTACGCAAAGATGGTATTTGTTTCGTGTTATCCCTTAGTCGCCTCTTACGACACCCACGGGAAGATAGGGGGTGGTGACACTTGTATTCTATGCCGTCAACCGCACGGCAAACCAACGGAAATGATTATAATTTAAATAAAATAGTCTACATGGCGACTAGATTATATTTACTACTGAATGTGAAAATAGTTTAAGGGATTTTTTTTACATCACAAAGACTTGTCGTTTACGTTTCTATCTTGAATTTCTGTAAAGCAATATCGTTTAGAAACCTCTGAAACGTAATCCTCAATAGATTCCCAATTATAAAATGAAATTGATACTATCTAAAATTTAAAGTGCGTGGAAATAGAGGCGGAACGAATTAATTAAGATTTAAACGAGCGAACCGATTATAATTTTGGTATAACGCCGGTATAAAGTGGGCTTCATACAATCGGATAGATACCGCGACCGAACTAATTAGTGCAAAGTCTCTTTAAGCCAAGACTTATCACACAAGCAAACGGCAACAAGTTGGAACCAGTTTAATTGTAAGGATTATACGGATTTGATCGTGAAATTAATTTACTAATGCTCTGTAGTCAGGAAGTTCTGTAACGTCACAATATGGCGTTTACCATGTCGACGGATAGAGTGTCTCTGTATAATTGATTCAATTAGACTGAGATGGCTTATTGGATTGGTAGTAAGGCTGACTAATAGCTAAGTGTGATGAGTTAAATGTTAATGTTTTGATGCATGGAATTTCCATAGAACAGAAATCAAGCATTAAAGTTTAAGATGTGCTCTAAAAGCCATGCCAGTTCATGATTTATTAAACTTTTTGATAAAAATACATAAATTATCGGTAAATATTCTCAGACTCGGGCTATATCGGTTCTTGTCTCAGGAAAAGAATTGTCTGACCATGTCGGAGGTTTTTGGGCCATCTATAAGCTCCGAAACCAGATTTGACCCAGCTTTGAACCAGCTTTTTATTTCACGTGAGCGTGTGGCTCACGTGAAATAAAAAGCTGGTAGGACCTGCAGCCCAATTATATTTGTTCAAAATGCATTTCCGATCTAATATCAGTATCATACTTATGTCACAAATGGTATTCTCCTAGATCAACTGATATTTGAATTGAATGTTATTGGAATGTTTTCGTAACTAGATTAGAAATTGAACATTGTGTCAACGTCGAACTATAGAACTCAAATAAGACGATAATAACATTAAAATAGCAGAACAGCGATTCTGAGTCAATTCAAAATATAATCTCATTTCGTTCAAATTATAGTTTCAATGACATATAAAATACGAGAATTGGCCTTCAGTTTAATGTATGTCTGTGTGTATTGTTACAGAAGCGGCATGGCATGAGCAGCGGGGTGGGCGCGACATGCGGCGCGCGCCGCCCGCGCAACCCGCCGCCGTCGCTCTCGCGCTCTCGTTGTTGCTGCGTCTCGTCAACGCCGGTGTGTAACCACCTTTATATTATTACTAGCTGAGTCTGCAGTTACACTCGTGTTATTCAGTGCTAAAGGTCTTAGCCTACTGATACGACTCTTAAAGGCCGATTCACACATATCAGTGAAGTCACAGTTCCGTCACAGTACCGGCACCGTGATAATTATTCTTTCATACATTTTCTATGAGAGTACTGAGAGTACTGTGTCGTCACTGACACTGACAGGTGTGGATATGTTCATAGAAAATGTATGAAAGAATAATTATCGCGGTGCCGGTACTGTGACGGAACTGTGACTTCACTGATATGTGTGAATCGGCCTTAATGCTCCTACTACTCCCATAAATCATAGCGTGATCTTTTATAGCCTATATTCTGCCAAATAGCAAATAGACTATTCAACAGAAAATAATTTAATATTCAAGTCAAACCAGTAGTTCCTAAGATTGGTGCATTCAACTAAATGAACAATCTCTTCGGCTTTGTAATATCAGTATATATTTTATAAGCTTAATTTATTTGTAGTTGTGTTCCTAATACAACATTTTCTTGTTATTTTAGTCTGGTTTGTTTTTGTTTAAGTCGTAGTAACTAGAAATTAATCCGTGCAGTCTAGATTCATCATCATCATCATCATCAGCCTGCCGTAGTCCACTGCTGGATATAGGCCTCTCCAATGGCACGCCACTGAGCCCGATTTTCGGCTCTTCGTGTCCAGCCGCTGCCAGCCACTTTGCGTATATCGTCACTCCACCTAGCCGGAGGGCGTCCTACACTACGTTTGCCAAGGCGCGGTCTCCACTCTAGAAGAGGGCTACTCCATCGGTTATCGGTTCTGCGACAGATGTGACCAGCCCACTGCCACTTCAACGTGCTAATTCTCTGAGCTATGTCGATTACCTTGGTTCTCTGTCGGATCACTTCATTACGAATTCGATCCTTCAGAGAAACTCCGAGCATAGCCCTCTCCATAGCTCGCTGAGCAACCTTAAATTGGTGGACTAGTCGCACCGTCAGTGTCCACGTCTCGGCACCGTAAGTCATAACGGGTAGGACGCACTCATTGAAGACTTTTGTCTTAAGGCTTTGCGGTAGGGATGACGAAAAGACTCGACAAAGTTTCCTATATGCCGCCCAGCCAAGCTGTATTCTTCTGCAAGCCTCCCTCTCGAAGTTATTTCTACCCAATTGCAAGGTTTGCCCAAGGTAGACGTACTCCTGAACAACTTCGAGAGTCTAGATTCAAATTGCCTAAATTGTAAATACAAATATGATGAGAGGAATATAATAGATGATAAGGGAAACCATTCAAAGATAATCCTTTTAGCAGTGTAATTTGTAAAACGGACGGAACCAAACACGAATGATCAAATAGTGTAAAACTGCTACCTGTAAAGCAATCCAAACACAATATTGACAAGTCCATAATGTACTCAAAGCACCAGAACATCTTCATAAGGGCCTAATTAAAACACAGAAAAAAGGAAACTTGAAAATGGAATCGACCTATGAAATATACATGAGACGTCCCGAGAGATTGTTAATTTGTTTGATAGTTTAATAAAGTAGATTAAATTACGTCACCCTTTTTAATTTTACAAAGAACATTACATACAAACACAGGTAGTAAGAAGATCTTTTTGTGTT
This sequence comes from Euclidia mi, assembly GCA_944739405.2. Classification (NCBI taxonomy): domain Eukaryota; kingdom Metazoa; phylum Arthropoda; class Insecta; order Lepidoptera; family Erebidae; genus Euclidia; species Euclidia mi. The sequence continues at coordinate 53,058,075 of OX123190.2, forward strand.
ATACAACACTAAGAGCCGTGAGTTTGATTCCTACAAGAAACAATTTGTCACACCCTCAAAATATCAGGACTGTATTTAATGTTTTGCATTTTGCTATTATTTATAAAGTGTCCTGCGGTTAGGGAACCATGCTTAATGCAACAGATCTGTTTAATAAAAATGGACACAAATTTTTGTGCCTCAACACGGCTAACCAGATTGTTTCAAGGTACATACCCAAAATAAGGTAGTTTATTTGTCATTCAGGTACTCGAGGTTATATTTCTTTGAGAAAAAAATACATACATAAAATACACACCTACTAAAATGAATATAATAAATACACAAAAAAATATATTAATGATGGTGTCTAAAAGATACTTACAACATGCACGCTAAGCAGCGGGCGTCAGAAAAACTTGTACAATATTTCACACTGCTTACCTGCAACTTACTTTTCTTTTTAGGTATAAGTTAGTTATATTTAGCCTCAGGTTGTTTGTCTTGGTTGTTCAAAATAAATTGCTATACCAGTATCGAGTCAACTTGGTGAAAAATGACGACAAGGTAAAATAAGTCTTTAGGATATAAATAAAGTAGGTACAAGCTTTATTTGTAACTAGCCTTCGCCAGTGGCTGCGCTCGCATGGGACGTTTAGGGAGTGAATTTCAAAAAAACTTTTCTTAGTGCTTCTCTACATTCTCAAGGAACATAAAAAATAATTGTTGTTTATTTCAATTACAATTGGCATTGTGATACATATTATTGGAGATCACCTTTTAAGCAAGGAATTGCGTGTATTAGGAGACTCCACGCTTCCACTTGTCACTTTAATGCAATTGAAATGTAGACTATGTAAATTATGTAAGCATGCAAAAATAAAATGGTGAGATATGAATTTACACTTTCGTGGTTTTTAACATTAGTTTTACATTGAAAATAAAGTGGTGACTTAAAATTATACAAGTGTTCTTAGTCGTGAAACTACACACTTAGTAATTTAAAAATAATGATGAAGCACATCATCATTTGACTTGGTTTTTATCAATACTTTTGCACAAAATACGTTATATTCGTTTGGATAGATACAATTTAAAGAAATACTTGCCAGGAAACAGTAAAAGAGAGTCCATTGTAAGCAAAGTTGTACCTTTTCCTTCCCTTTAAAACAACTTTCAATAATAATAATAATAAACATTTATTTCAGAATAAAATTATTCCATATTTGTTAGTAACATTATAAACTTATAAACTAGTGTTAGTAACATTTATTTAAGCGTGAAACACGCTGATCCCGGGAGTGTCTACTTGACTGCATGCAGTCGTATCCACCGCTCTAAGATCGGAGAGACCCACCTATCAGCCAACGTTCCAAGAATGGTGTGGGAACTTTGAGGGATCAAAAATATTTCAAGTATTTTACCGTCACTTTAAGATTAGCGCAATGTGGTTATACCGCAGCTTTAGGAAGGGTCTTAACGCTGCGGTTCGATGTCTAAACAGGTCAGACATTTGTGAGATCCCTACATAGTTGTTCTCAGTCTGGGTGGTATTTGCGTTAAAAATTTAGAATTCACAAACTTTACCAGCTCAGTAAAAGGTAGTATTTAAAACTCCTACGGCACAATATTCAAAATAACATGATAACGACAATCATTAGACGGATGGCGAAGTGCTTTAAGTGTATTTATAGTTCAATCTTTACATTGGAGGAAAATGTGTAATCCACAAAACTATTCATCAGTTTATTTGAGGTGCAGTATTAATAGCTAACGATCATAAATACCTTTAGAATTACTAAGTAAACACTGTTTTCCCCAAAAAGCATGTACTCAGCTCATGAAAAAGAAGCTTCATTGTGTAGATAAGAACTATCTCTAATTTTACTGTTTGTTAACTCAGGATCAATGGGCCCCGGTGTACCGGAGAACATTACCGTGACGTTTCTCAACCCCACCACAGTGAGGGTCTCGTGGTCCACCACGGCGGACCTCGTGGAGAAATATGACGTCACTTACAAACCTTCAGACGCAAGGTAAGAGCTCTGTTGCAATTGATCATGAGGAGTTTCGCAGACCAAAGTAATTAGCTTTAATATAATAATATGTAATACGACAATTATGCTGCCCGACTTTTAGGCCACCCTTACATTAGGCGTGCGCGTTCGGGCAGGCGTCGGACGCACGCCGAACGCAAGCCAAGCACACGCTCCAAAAACGCGCATGCCCCATGTGTGGGAGTCCTTAATGTCACAAAGACCCACTTGCACAAATATGTATAATGTGGCTTCAATGACTTAAATATGTTTAGCCTTTAGTTTTTAAATGCCTTTACGTTTCTTGTTTAGTTTTAAATGCTAAATTAAAACTTGTCTGAGTGTACAGTATCGAAATTAGACATTTTAGTTGGTGAATCAATTAAATGATTTTGCAAGTTGGCAGGTATTTTCTTACAGAGCAAAGTATATTAGACGTCTAAGAATTTTATTTTGGTGACTTCTAAACAATTCAAACATAAACAAGAAATGTGACTGTTTGGGCAAATCACTCATATATCGGGGCCCTAAAGTGACGAATGTGAACTTTAAAGGGTCTAATGGACGCTTTTTCCAGCATCGTCGAATCACCGAATCGTAGTATCACCAATACTTTGGTCTGCGAAACCATGTTACTATGCTGTCTTATTTCTTCTTTCTGTCTGTTGTTAAGTTTTTTGTAAATGCTTGGTTTTATATAGACTACTTAGTTTTATGTTGTTTTTCAATGTTGTATTAATATATTATAAACAAAACATAGCTGTCACGTTCGTTGCTTTTATGAGATAAGCCTTGTTTTACAGAAAGTTTTACGCATTTTTGGAAGTATTAAATATGGTAAAAGTTTGTAGATATTCTTATAGTAATAGATGACAACATATACATTTAGGTAAAACCTAGTATGTTCATCGGTACAACTAAGCTGTCCCGCTCTTTATCAATTTGGTGGCGGCGATTTGTCCAAAAAGGCTATGTTGATATGGATGATAGAAACGCGCATGAAAGCGTCATGGGAAGGCGGAATTCTTACTTAATAATTATATTAAGGGCTCCATCTTTATAACTGGGTGCATGTATATACAGTCGTGTAGGGCAGTGTAATTAAATTGTGTCTACTTATCTAGGAACAATAGTAAATCCTGTCTTACTTAACGATTCTTACCTAATAATAAACGATTATGAAAATCATTCCTACGTGTTCTAGATCACAAAGAGCGAGCACAGTGTTATCTACTCCAGTTATCAACTTCGTTTCTCCGTTTACTAACGTCAATGTCTTAACCTTTGTTTTTGTAATATTTATATTCACATCGTTCGATATTATTTTACAAAAGCAAAACAAGTGTTATGACGACGGAATTAACATATGCATAAAATATCGTGTCTCTAATTCAAAAAACACGGCTTCTAAATAACAGGTAGCCCAAAGGAGTTCCTTGGAGCTTATACCAGAAACGATGGCCTGTGTACAAAGCTAATTGTTAAATATCTATAGTATACGGAAAATCAAACTTCCGCTTTATTACAACCGCTAACGGACATCGGGTAACGATATAAATATAGACATAAGAAATGACACTGTTGTCTATGTATTTTCTTTATGAGAGTATGTGGCCATCTCTGGTATCGAAGTTACAGATAGCCCGAAGGACCATAACATGGCCTAACGTTTTTACGGTTTGGCCTATAGATAAATATTGTTATCTGAAAAAATATTGATATTTGATGTAAATTGTTACATTAAAATATAAACACCATGAATAAATCCTGTATGAGGGATACTTTTACAAACATTCGATCGAAGAATACAGAGAGCACCGAGACTCAAAAACACATAAACAGTTGTCTCGTGTGGGAATCGTATCCACGATAAAAGAGGACGGCTACTTAAGCCACTACGCCATCCGAGTAGTCAAGAACTATTGTTCCTTTTATTACTTATGTATGAAGTATTACATTATCTGTCCTTTTATGTAAAATTAACTATCAATATACATGGTTAGTGACACTCATATTAGGGACTATAGTCCGTGCCACGAGAACATAGACTTTTTGTAAACATAGAAAATCTACTAAGTAACTTATCGGCAGTTCTGTCAAAAACAAATAATGTCAAATCCAATGAGCGCAACGGTACATTGATATTTGTCATTGGAAAGTAATATGTCAATTTATCAGGTATTTATCGATATATGCGCTATCGGTCGTGTTTTGTCAAAGAAATATAACCTAAGGCATAGAAGTAACACTAAATAGCAACAGCGGTTGCTATGATTGATATCTTCTTTCTAATGGCACATGCAGTATGATAGAAAGAGCTGTCGATAGGTTTAGCAGCACGCTCTTATAGCAGCCTCGTGGTAGGCAAACAGTAGACAAAACATAGAGTTAGGAAACCGAGTGTTGTTCGTAACAGTGATGATTTATCGATAAATATTTTTGGTCAAATGTCTAACTTTAGTATGTGTCGATATATTTAAGCCGTAGAAGTAAACAACTAAAATATTGAAATTGTAGTTTTTGCTGTTGACGCCGGACAGTGCTTTGCAAAGACTTGCCAGACAGACAGTACTAAAAAAATCACGTGTTTAATTGTTCGTTTTAGCCATAAAATCTATTGACAAAAAGTAATCATAAACTAATGAGCGATGCGTTGCGATGCGATGCTAAGAAACTGTCACTTAGATTATGTATTGTACGAATTATACCAGATTGGCTAATGCGGCACGGCAGGCTTTGTCAATTTGTTTGCGTCGCATCATATCACGTTGCTTGCTATCGCTAACGTTGGACACTGCTCGATTTTTTTAGAGTTGTAGGTCCGACTGCCACGCCGAAGCTTGCGGGTTTGATTCCCGCTCAAGTCAAACATTTGTGTGCATGAATATGGATGTTTGTCTTGGTCTGGATGGGTACTTTGTATAATATGTAATATATTTACAGAAAAGTATATATGCATGTTTATCGATTGTCTAGTACTCGCAGTACAAGATATGCTTAGTTTGGGACCAGATAATGTTGTGTGAATGTGAAAGAATATTATATTTTATGGTAGAATATTATGTAGCGGACTACAAGAATGCTCTCCTGAATCCTTTCCAATCCGGTTTTCGCCCTGGACATAGTACCACCACAGCATTGGTTCATATTACTGATGAGATAAGGCTGGGCATGGATGGTGGAAAACTCACGCTACTCTCCTTACTTGATTTTAGTAACGCATTTAACACTGTGGATTTCCACATCCTGCTTGCCATACTCCGCTCTATTAACATATCTCCAACGGTAATTGACTGGTTTCGTAGTTATCTGTTTGGACGCCGACAGCGTATACGCGTTGATGAGTCGTACTCCTCATGGTGTAATACATCTGTCGGTGTACCGCAGGGTGGAGTGCTATCACCATTACTTTTCGCAATTTTCATAAATTCTATCTCCAAAAACTTACTTTCGTCCTACCACCTTTATGCAGATGATTTACAGATATATTCACAGGCACCACTTGGGGCGATTTCAGAGGCGTTTATTAACATAAACTTGGATCTGGCGCAAATTTGTACGTGGAGCAGAAAGTATGGCCTAAAGGTGAACCCGTCAAAAACTCAAGTTATTCTGATCGGCAGTTCCAGGATAATTTCCAAGGTAAACTGGCCGCAGCTGCCTCAGATTGAGTTCGACGGTAAAATCTTAAGAATCTCAGATAGTGTAAAAAACCTAGGTATTTATCTGGATAAAACTTTATCATGGGGAATTCAAATACAGGAAACAAGTCGCAAACTGTTTGCCTCAGCAGGATCGTTGCGTAGGCTGCGGAACTTTCTTCCCACAACCACCAAGATTGCGCTTGCACAATCCTTGCTTCTCCCAATACTCGATTATGCCGATGTCAGCTATCCTGATCTTAATGAGGACGAGCTTGATAAACTTGAGCGTCTCCAAAATTTCTGTATAAGATTCATTTTTGGTTTACGCAAATATGATCATGTATCTGAATTTCGATCTAGGCTCAAGTGGCTCCCAATTCGTCTTCGCCGGAATACCCATATTCTTATGTTACTGTATAATGTGTTATTTAATCCAATTTCCCCTACATATCTCAAAGAACGTTTTAAGTTCCTCCATGACACACATTCAAGGACCTTGAGGTCGTCGGTGGATCTGAGACTGCAGATGCCAACCCATTCCACAAACTTCTACGACAAATCCTTTGCTGTTCAAGCTGTAAGTTTGTGGAATGCGCTTCCGGTTGAAGTTAGGCAAGCTAAATCACTCAATATATTTAAAAATGCATTAAATAAGCACTATTTGTCACTTTAATCTGTTATCTATAATTATGTATATAAGTATATTATGTTTTATAATGGAATTATATATATATATATATATATATATATATATATATATATATATATATATATATATGTATTATAATTATGTATCGTTAGTATGTATATATGTATTATTTTGTATGTATACCTTATGTTTTTTGTATATGTATTTATATAAATATATATATAGGTATCGACATATGTATGTACATTGCATTCAAATAACTATAAGATTCCACATATATTTGATAACTACACCATCAAACCTATCCTTTCCAGTCTGTCCATCCTAAGGTTGCCTGTAAGAAATCGCATTTTGCGATAAGGCCGCCCTTGTGCATTTACTATTTTTATTTTTGTAAATTTAAGATATCTGTACATAATTTGTAACAATTGTATTTGCGCAATAAAGTGCTTATCTATCTATCTATCTATCTATCTACAAGGCAAGACGTCTTTGATCAGTCAGGATAGCACTAATATGATAAATAATATAGAAGTAGGTAGATTAATTAAAATCGTTGTAATTATTATATTTTATTAATATGTTCAAACTAAAATTACACACTTTTTGTTTAGCTTTGGATAAATAATTCTACCGGGTGTGCAATGTCCGGGCATAAATGTAATGTAGGAGCTTTCGGTTTTAAACGACGTCAGGTGCTTTCTGTCTTTAAAAACAGTCTTTCTCAAAATGACGTGAACAAATACGGTGGTACTTCTGCTAAATCAGACTAGGCCGTCCAACGGCATTTATCCAAAGTTTTCTTGTGACGTCATTAATAGACAACCTGTAATAAAAAACACCTTCTTAATAATAAAAAATGCTACTCACATCCCTAATCCATCTACTATTTTATAGATGCAAAAATGTAAGCCTACACACACGCGCGTACACTGGAACACTTGGCTTTAGGTTAATAGAGACGCTACTTTTAAGGTAGGTATCTAAGTAAATTATGTTTATTAAACTGCGCTTACTATCAAACGCGCGATAGAAAATTAGACCGCTGGACGACTTTGTTTATTGCCAACTTAGCAACCGCGGCTACCCGCTGTCGCTTCCAGCTACAGTTTTACATTCATGTCCGATAGTTAGTTTCCGTTTTATCCCTCATTCAAAAAACATCGATATCTCCTTTCACTGTCAAATCCCATCACTAAGGCTATTAAATCAATAAATGTACAAAATAACAATTTGTGAGTTAAATTCATAACACATACGTATGCAAGCTGTTCCTTTGATTTGCAATACAATGATATTGTGTAAACTTAACACTCATTATAGCATTAATACAAGAAAAGTAAATAAATTTGTTGGAAAATTCCGACTCACTGCTAGAAGATAAAGTTTCTCCTGTTATTTCCGTTCCGAGAATAGCGGCATCCACATCCCGATATCACATACTCGATGTGTATTAATTAGTGAGTACACTATTTAATTATTATAAGTTTACTTACTATTTAAATGCAAAAAGTTATTAAAAATGTAAACATAAACGTCCAACAAATTTTACACTGATGACAGATGACAGCACGGCTATTTAGAGAATGTAGTCAAAGATATGAGTATGTAAAGAGTCTATGCCTCTTTAAATGAGACGCGTAATTTGACGTTATGATTAACCAACTAAGACCAACCGACATTACATGTTGCACGTTCGGTATAAAGAAATTTATAGGGCATGTTCTCACTAGTCTAAACCTAGTCCAACCTCTCTGTGTTTTGTGGTACTGGAAGATGTCAGATGCCTGGAACGTCAACAGTTCAATAGATTCAAGCAAAAGCTTGAATCTATTGAACTGTTACATTTTTTGGCTTAGTGGGCATTTATTAGAGGATAAAAATAAATATTTTTTAGATGTCAAGAAGAGGTAAGTTTAAAGACTGCAAGTTTATGGTGTCGCCAAGCTTGTTCTGCGGCCGGCATCTGGGAAGAGCGGGTGCAAAATTACAGATGTCAAAATATTAGTCGCACAGAAGACTGTTTACACCTAATAAAAATAAATAGCGTCTTCTGACGAAGGTTAACCCAAATGTTATTTCACCGTAACTTTTTAATCGATTTTGTTTAAGTTCATTCTTACGTTTTCATTCATACACAACCTAAAATGCTTAGAAATTTTAATGTGATTTACTAGCTAGTTGTGTGTAATAACATTCGTTTGTGGTCAAAAAATCTTAATATTTTAGGATAGCTTAGCTATTTTTAGCAAATTATTTATTGCCTATGATTAAAAAATTCAAGTCAATAATAGAGTATCATGTTTGTATTTCATCATTGACATACCTACATGTTACTCTATTATTGACATGCATTCACATGTAAAAAAACACAAAAAGATCGGAAATTTCATGAAAATTCTTCCGGAAAATTCGACCACTCAAATACAAAATCAAATATGTTTGTTTTCGTAAAAATATATATTTTTTGAACATTCGGAAAGTCATAGATAGTATGATATTAAAAATATAAATTAAAATACATAGTAGCATAAATAAGCATTGAAAAAAAATTACCGTTAAATAATTATGAAAGTTCACTAAATCATTAAATCTAAAAGACATCTGTTTGAAACAAAGGTTGTGAAGCTTTGTTAGGGTGTTTACAAATATTCTATCTTCTCGTGGCACCAACTATAGATCATAGCTACAGTCTTGTAAAATCAAAATCGTCTATCGTCAATTGGCAGACGCTGATACACCAGGTAACAATTTGAAATAAATAACATGGAGATGTAGCAGAATGTTTGAAGTTACCCGGTTATATATACAAGCTACTAATTGGAGCGGACTGGTGAAAGTGTATCAATGTTAACGTTTTAATTCTCTGAGGTGGCTCAGAAAATGCCAATGTAACTGTTGAATTGAACATGTTTCTTTATGAGTAAGATACCTACACTACATGTTATTTACGTATAAGCGTAATGGTTTTCTATTTATCTTAACTTATTTAAAAAAAAACGTATAAATTATATAATATAACAAATTCATTACCGACGGACTCAGAATCAGCGGATATAATCATAACGTTCACTTAGACTCGAAATAACTTTTTATGAATCATTAAGAAATCGAAAGGGATCAATACACACTCATGTGTGCATCGATCCCCGAATACTAGGCGCAGTACTAAACGGTGAAACGACTGGTTAAACCATTTCGTCACACGTGCAGTGAGCTCTTACACGTGTCTATTTTTTTAGATCGTAGCGATCGCTTAAACCAGCAGGCCATACATGTAGTGTGTGATCTTACACGTGTTCTTATATAAATATTTTTAAAACACCAGTTATCACCCTCAAATGTTACCCACGTTCATAAGATAACAACCCTAATTATACTATCTAAGAGCTGGAATATTCCGTAGACTTGGAGACTCAATAATATTGTGTTTCAAATAAATTGATTAGCTATCTACTGTTGAACCATTTTTAAACTAACCTTTTTTACCTAATTAAACAACTCGCTATCAGATTTCATAAACCAGTAGTTGAAATATGGCGTGTTACATTCAAACTTCCTTTGTTTATATTTCATAAAACTGTATTTCCACTCGTGTCAAAAACGTGAAGAGAAGTTTAGTTTTAATTATTACTATAACTGTTGCTGGGTTAGTTTAAAGGTCAAATGTGAGGGGAATGTACAGAATCGATCGTACTGTATCTACTGTTTATTACCTTAATTACTATGTTAATAAACAATGTCCAGTATGTAATTGAAGGACACCTTGACATTTCTATATATCACTTTAAGTGTAACAGGATTTTTGAAGGCTGTTACCATAAAGGATAACATTAGAATCAAAAACGTTTTATATTATTATGTCTAATTTATTAAGTGGTGTAGTAGGAGCACCCGTAGCGGGACTTGACTCGCCGTTTTGAATAGATTGGCAAAGTTAAGCAACGTTTGCTGAGGTCACCCCCTGTAAGTGTGACTTGTATGTGTCATTTAAATCAGAGCGTTATCATGCTTGGGAGAGGGCGTAAAACTGTCAATCTCGGTTTTTCTTTCAGTAAGAATAATTTTTAGCCTATGTCGGAGATCTGATAAAAACCGACATTAGAATTGGCAACAAACTGACATGAAAAGTAAAAATGCGGTAGGGTAGGGTTGTCGGTTTAAAAACTAAAGACTTTTAGGAATATCGTGCTCATCACACAAAGATATGTCCTTGGCAGGAATCTTTGATCAGATTTGATGAATCAGGAGCTTAGCAGTCAGGGTCGCCAACCACTAGACAAACATCGTATATAAACGAATTCCATAAAATTTTGTTAAGATCCTGGAAATAAAAATATATCTGTTGTCGCACGAGTGATTGATTTCCACGGGGTAGCCGGGATCGATCACTCGCCGAGCAATTAAAGAGAGATAATTAGGTTGACTTACGGGAAATAAATAAAAAATATCACCAGGAAAGTTTAAACTCGCGTTATATTCCAGTTACACAATGGCTTTAATTATACAAAAAAAACTGACATTTGAAATTAGCCGATGAGACAATTATCCAGGGCGTGGGGGGTACGTTGGCACTTCACAGGTCTTTGGATGAGGTACTCAGCTTTGGTCGTGTTGGCCGGAGCAAAAGCGAGCGAAACCTCGTGTGTCCCCGGTATATATAAGGCCGGCGAGGAGGAGTGGGCGAGGGGGCGGCCCACTGCTGTGCGTCACTCGTAGCGAGGCTCGCGGGCGCCGGGGCGCGACGTCACACACCCCCCCCCCGTTAGGCCGGGATTTTCCCTAAGGAAAATTCCCTAGCCCAACGGGCGTAGCAGCCCTGAAGATACTCCCTTAGAATGTCATTTCTTTGGTCAGACGGAATAACCTCTTTCCATTGAAATTCTCTAGTGAGAGGGTTTAATGTTTTTTTTAAACAATACAATTTATTGTTTATTACTTGATAGTTAACAAAGGAAGTCGGAGAACTTAAACAGCCTTTATAGATATTTAAATACCAAGGATCATTAGTAGAAACTGGTAAGTTCTGATCAGAATTAATATCTATATTTATATCATTAGCAATAGCAGAAACGGGTAAAGAGCGAGACAGAAAATCAGGCAAAACGTTATCGGAACCCCGACGATGACGTATTTCGAAATTATAGGAAGATAAGCGAACTCCCCATCTGGCTAACCGGCCAGTAGGGTTATTTAAGGTCAAGAACCATTTCAAAGCAGCGTGATCTGCGTAAATAATAAACTTTTTACCATTTTCAACATAACAACGCCAGTGTTCTATAGCAGATAGAACAGCCAGGGCCTCGCGCTCTGTGGCACTGTAATTTTTTTCTTGCTTAGTGAGTGATTTGCTATAGTACGCTATGACTCTTTCCTCACCATTTAACCTTTGACAGAGGATCGCGCAAAGTCCAAAATCGCTAGCATCTGAGTGTATTTCAAACGGTTGCGAGTAGTCAGGACAAGCCAACACCGAGGAGGAAATCAAACAATTCTTTAGGTTATTAAACGCCTCATTAGCCTCTGTCGTCCAACAGTATGGAGGTGCGTTTTTACTTTGAGATGTTAACTTATTTAAGGGTGCAGCAATAGAGCTAAAATTCGGTATAAAACGCCTGTACCACGAGGCTGCGCCTAAAAATCGACGTTCTTCTTTTCTATTAGAAGGAGTGGGATAATTTTTCATTGAATTTACTTTATCCGGATCGGGATGCAATCCACTAGAGTCGACAACATAGCCTAAATATTTTAGTTTATCTCTAAAAAATTGACATTTTTCGAGATTAATTGTTAAATTAGCGCTTTTTAGTTTATTAAGAATGCGTAATAAAAGAGTAATATGCTCGTTGAAGCTGGACGTTATACAGATTATGTCATCGATAAAACAGAAAACCTTATTTTCAAATTCTGGACCATAAAATAAAATATCAACTAATCGTTGTTGAGTAGCTGGCGCATTCGTAAGACCGAAGGGCATTCTTTTGAATTGAAATGTGCCACGCGTAGGAATATAAAAGGCTGTTTTGCAACGGTCCTCTTCTTTAATTAATGTTTGCCAAAAAGATTTAGACAAATCTAAACTAGACAAGTATTTAGCATCTCTCAGATTATCTAAAATTTCCGAAATATAAGGCAAGCTATAAGCATCTTTTTTTGTAACGGAATTTAATTTACGACTGTCCAAACAGAAAAGCAGTTCACCATTGTTCTTAGGGGTCAAAATGACTGGGTTTGACCACGGGCTTTCACATCGTTCAACAACATCCTCTGAGAGCATGTCGTCAAGATGCTTTATTAAAATTCTTTGTTTATCGGGAGACATGCGATAAAATCTTTGCCGAATAGGGGGGCAATCACCTGTATCAATTGAATGAGAAATAATATTTGTGCAACCGAGACCCCGCTTCTCGTATGAAATATCGGTAAATTTAGAAATAATGTTGTCAGCGGTAGCTCTCTGGTCGACTGTAAGATGATCATAAGAAACAAGATGTGTAGGGGGAACTGCCTGCAACTCCATTACTTGAGCGTCAGACTTGTTCACAATTAAAACAGACTCTAATTTGTTAGGAAATAGGCCAAAGCTTCGCCAAAAATCCATGCCAAGGATAAGGGAATTTTGAATCACAGGTACAACATGAACTTCTAAGTTAATCAATTTATCCTGAAACTCAAAGGGTAGAAACACCGATCCCAAAGACTCAAATCGTTCGCCGCCAGCTGTTATTAACCTTAAAGGTTTCGATTTATCCAAAACATCGTCTTTCAAAAATAAGTTATGCAAATTATTACCTAAAATTGTAACGCAAGATCCAGAATCTAAAAGACCAGTGGTAGGTATTCCGTTTAATTTTAGAGTAACGTAAGGTAAATATTCTACTTTAGAATTACGGATTCAGGATATATGATAGCTACTAAAGACTTTTTTTAAAAAGTCCAACCAATTATTCCACTCTGTTTTATTACAATTAGTTGTATAATTTGATTTTCCACAATCCTTGTCAACTAGTTTTTTGAAACTGTAGGGGTCGACTTAGATTTACAATTGGGGCAGTCTGACACCTTGAAACCCTTTGTGCCGCACTTAAAACAGATTAGGTAGTGTGGCTGACGGCAATTACGTAATGAGTGCGAATTGCATCTACAACGCACGCAAAAAAATTTATTTATATTAGAAGTACTCGATACGACGTTAACTTGTGGTACAGACTTGTATCTCGATGTATCAGCGACAGAGTTATATTTATTGAAGTTATTATGATTGTAAACATTTTTGTTTGAAGAAAAATTAGAAAACGGATAATTATACGCTAGATCGGGTGCTACAGTATTCTTTGAAACTTTAGGGGGTTCAGAAAATTGCTTACTGCGACTTTGGTAATTTTCGAAAAGACGACAAACTTCGACCAGACTATCAACATCAACAACCTTTGCAGTGAGCAGACAATTAGTGTAACAAGGTCTAATATTATTTAGTAAAATTTCTAGCTTCTCCGAATCAGCGATAGGAGAACTAAGTCGCGAAAACAGACCGTGCATTTTTGCCACGTAAATAGTTATTGATTCGTTTTCGCCCTGTGAGCGCTGACGAATCTCCGTCATAAGCCGATAATCGTAGTTATGCGGACTAAAATCTCGTTTCAAAAGTTCGCAAAGTTCTAACCAAGTCTTTACATTATTTTTAACAGAACGATACCAAACTAATGCGCACCCGAAAATATTTCAAAGGCGAAAGACAACATCTTGTCGTGTGGAATAGATCTACAGGACATAAATTCATCAATTTTTTCGATAAAGGATCTTACACATGATTTATCGTTAAATTTGAATTTACCATATTCCGAAAAAAGCTTACGGTCGTAATTATAGGAAGTGTTTCCCTCTGCCACTGAGCAATCCGACCGCGAACTACGGCTCGTGATTAATTGTAATTTCGCATATAAGTCATTAAATTTATTCCACACAGACTCAATTTTTTTAATATCCAGACTGCCGGTATCCACCCTATTCAGTCGATGAAAACAATGGTGTAGCACGGTTTCGACCTTCTGTTGAAGCTCGGAAGTATAGTTTGCTTCCAACATAGATAAGTGTTTATTTGATCTTAATAACGACTTTACCACTTCTGCCACATCCTCCTCTGGTGGGAAGGGTGAAGATAATATATCCTCTGAGGGAGTTTTAACTGAAAGTTTAGCGATTTGTTTGCGGGGATCGTCAGGCTTTGAAACGCCGCGTATTGTGGTCTCATATTCTAATTCCGCTTTAGTTAATAATGAGAAATTTATAATGTAAGCCATTATTACAAAACAATAATAGAAAATCTAAGTATTTACGCCGGCACTGGAAAAATAAATTAAATATCGCCAGAAAATCGAATACCGTGCTAAAAAAAGCTGAAATACACTAAATTATACAATGGTGTGATGATTGGTAAAGGATTAAAAAAAATTTCTTAAAGGTCACTCAAAGGTTGAATCACAATATTTTTTCGCGAACACGAGGCTCGTTAGTTCAACGGCTAAGCGGTTAGAACCGGTTGGCGGCACGACACGCTGCCCGCGGTGGAACGTGATTTTAGACCGAAGTTAATTAAATAACCGTTATGTTATTTACACAGTTAAATTGCTTATGGCCAACAAAAATAGATAGAAACTGTACCTGTACGCAATTCACCACACCAGAATATATGCACACACAGGAGAAAAATATACAAGAGAAAAAGAAATTATTTCACTCACCTGTAAAGTGCCAACTTACGTTTTAAAAATATAATTAAAAATTCTATTGGGCGCCAATGTCGCACGAGTGATTGATTTCCACGGGGTAGCCGGGATCGATCACTCGCCGAGCAATTAAAGAGAGATAATTAGGTTGACTTACGGGAAATAAATAAAAAATATCACCAGGAAAGTTTAAACTCGCGTTATATTCCAGTTACACAATGGCTTTAATTATACAAAAAAAACTGACACTTGAGATTAGCCGATGAGACAATTATCCAGGGCGTGGGGGGTACGTTGGCACTTCACAGGTCTTCGGATGAGGTACTCAGCTTTGGTCGTGTTGGCCGGAGCAAAAGCGAGCGAAACCTCGTGTGTCCCCGGTATATATAAGGCCGGCGAGGAGGAGTGGGCGAGGGGGCGGCCCACTGCTGTGCGTCACTCGTAGCGAGGCTCGCGGGCGCCGGAGGCGACGTCACACTGTATTTCACGGTACACTCTACTTTCTCTTATAAAACGAAAGTCAGGGGTAAAAATAAATTCACTGAACGGAAACAACGTGTCACTGATAAAACAGAAGAAGTTATTTTACTTTTTCTTGAAACGGCTTGGGTTGACATCGACTTTATACTTATGGAGATTACACAAAGTAGTGATCCAGTAGACGTTGAAAGTCGAACATGATTCTAACACGCTTTTATGTGCGTGTTAGATTGTTAATTATCGCTTGTCTCGTGCCTCGAAGAGCTAAGCCATCCGTACCGGCTGTCATGAATTCTAGAAAAGCTGTTATTCAGTCAAAGCAGGTAGGTTGATAAGAGGAAATCGGGCTGTAACTGGGATAGAGCCAGGACAATCAAATTATGATAATTTATTTTAGTTCCATTCCTACATCAGCATACATACTTTAATTAATACAAATCTCACACATATTCGTGAGCTAGCTAGAAAAATGAACGAGTTTGGAATAAAAAATATACATTAAAACTTCCTATAGTTGCTTACATATATTATTATACAACTGCCTCCGTGGTCCAGTGGATAGCGTATGTGACAGCTGATCAGGAGGACTTGCGTTCTATTCCCCGGTTGGGCAAAGGATTTACTTTTGCCAATTCTCAGTAGCAGCACGGAGTCCAGCAAAGTGCCCGGAAACGGAAATAGGCTCGGTCTCTATTACGTGGGACCTACAAATTCATAACATAGCGAAATGTGGGTGTAACATTACACCTCTGCCTAGACCTTCCGGGATAATGCGTGCGGTCATATACAGGGTGTCACAAGACCCATCACCAAGTTCGGCTTGGTCTACTCGTTTTGGACATCATGCCAAGACATACTAAGCAAAAATAAAACTTGGGAAATGTTTTTTTTTAAATAATCACATTTTTAAGCCGCAATTAAAATTGAGTGCGTACAATTTTCGAAATACCTACTTATCCATGGGTGCATAGGACATCCATAGAACAGGTCGGCATGGTAATTGCATCCATTTTGTACCTAATTACAAAAAATCCATAGTACCTTTGAGCCTCAATATCTCCTGAACCAGTTATTTCCCAGGTATGGTGCCGAAGTAAAAAATGTTCGTAATGATTGGTATAACATAGGGTTTCAGTTTTCGTTAAGGGTCTTTTTACACCCTGTAGTTATTTAGCGTTCAACTAGAAAATATGTTGTCACTAAGGCATTAATATTTATCTAATGCTAGCTGCATATCGGGTTATCGGTACAAAAGGTCATTAAACCTGTTCAGTAGTTTTTGCGTGTAAGAGATACAAACATCTAAACATCCTCCATCCTCATGCATATTTGTGTTTGTAATAGTAGAAGGTTAAAAGCTGAACTAGCCTATATTACTAAGTACTATAATTACTTATATATATGTACAAAAGTAATTATAGTCATATATATAAGTTATTGTCCGTGTGGTGACGGATTAAGAATACGGAATGTCACCACCCCATATCATCCCATGGGTGTCGTAAGAGCCGACAGAGGGAGCGTATTATGCAGAGAACAGCACTGTAAGAGAAGGAAAACTTGATATAAACCCTATACCGACCCGTTTGGCCAGGGTGGTATAGTAGGCCAATTCCTCCTTTCAAAGGAGAGGCCTAGTCCAGCAGTGGACTTTTAAAGGCTGATGATGATGATGATGTACATATAAAATGTAACCCTTTAAACTAAACATGGTGTGTTCACTGTATCACGTGCATTTGAAAAATTGTTATCCAGCTGAAAAATTTGTTGCACGACGGAAGATAAATCTTGTTCACGATGCTTGTATTATTTATGTTCTATATTTACCAGACGAGAGTTGTCATAACTCATGCTCGTATAGCTAAGTTTATTTTTGAAACGGTCTTTATTTGAAATTCACAAGGAAATTTTGTGTAATTTCTTTCGATATTACATCAGACAGACTTCTGGAGTTTTCTTTTTTCGCTCATAGGTCAGTGACCTTAATATTCTTATTGTCAGTTGAAGGTATAACATTTCTAGATTAATTGTGTATCTGGATAAATAATCATGATATCAGCAAAATCACCGCCAATGTATTTTTAAGTAGACAAAGCGTCTTCACATTTCAATCAGCACCTGAGCAGCGCGACTTATGACGAATAGTGTCAATTTTTACCAGATAAATAGTTTGCTTCGCTGGTTTTACTGGTTTTTGTTATCGACTGGTTTGATAAAATATTATGACATAAGTTAAATGTTGATAAGCAACTAAACTAAAGTTATCGAAATGTTAAAGTACTATTCGACCAGCAGCATTAAGGATGGATGTCTCCTTTATTTAGTAATTTAGTTTGAAATTGAATATTTTCAAAATGAAGGTAAGTATTTCTAAAGATGAAATATATTTTAAATTGTAATCGCATCATAAATCATGTGCTTTACGAAACTAATATCCTAAATCTGCGGCCTATATAATCTACAGTGTATAAAAACGCCTGGCCAAAATAATTCTATACACTATTAATTGCAGTCACGCATCAGCCACGCTATTATATTTGCCGATAGATTATATTATTATTTTAATGGTTTAATGTTTACATGACAAAAAGATTTATTATACTTAGTTACAGAGAACAATTAAGTACAAGGAAATAAATCTTTATCATCAAAGAATATTACGATTTTTGTATTTTAATGATATTAGATGATTATATCGCTTGTGTATCAATAAAATTATTATATCTGTTAACGTATAACCATGCAAACATGATAATTTTGTTTTGGGTCTTCTCATACCAGTTTTGAAACAAAGAGCCGTTTCCAGCGTTATTTAATAAATTCTTATACTTAAATGATAAAATGCGCGTCATATTAACTTTATCAACATAAACACTTCCCTGAAATATTTTGTTTGCCTTTATATTTATATTCGAAACAGACTTGCGATTTGTATTAATAAGTTTCTTCAAACACATTAAGTGTTAGCGAAAGCATCTTCTTATATAAAGCAATGTAATTATCTGCTCAAGAAATACCTTCTCGTGAAGATTAAACTCGAAATCAGCGCAGTATCGTAGATTGGAATAGCGTATAAACCGCAGCAAATGTAGCTGCAGTGTGATTGCTTTGTCGGTATGCTGCGCTACTGAAATGCTGATAGAGCTGACCGTAGTTACAACCGACAAACAATCAGTGATAATGAAACAACAATGATATTGAAGACGACAATTTTAAGGGGTTTGGTTATAGATACCTTTTTATTGCTTTGTATCAGATTAACTTGCACTAATTTAATACAAAAATAAAAGTTAGTAAAGTGTCACTTTATACTGCCGTAGTATACGCATAATGCCGCTTTATGTCCAGTATATGTATTATTATGCCGTCTTGCCCGTCCTGAAATTCATATTTGGTGACAAACCGACTGCAACTCTACCAATACTATTAATACTGCGTTTAATTGTATTTTCTCACCATCCAGGAACCCATAGTTTAAATGTTAATTTTAATTTCGTCTAACATTCGGTTTTACCTTATGATTACTAATAAACGTATGTTATTACAAACTTTATTAAACATATATTTAAAAAAATAATTAATTATGACGTCATTATAAGTCTGATTTAAGCCGTTACTAGCAATATTTCCAAAACATAAAGCTCTTTGTATGTAAGTAAATCATCTCACAGGGATTCTATTCAGAGTTTGTAAAAACTGTACAATATAGCACTCCTTGCGACATGAAAGAAGAAAAAGTAATACACTGTCGTGACAGCCTAGAGGAGATATCAAAAGACCATGCCATGTCTCTACAGGTATTGGGTTCGAATCCACGGTGCGAACCAATGACTATTTGTAGCTACAAATGTGCATATTGAATTGTAAAAAATATCGCTTGCCCACTTGCCCCGTGCCTCGGAGAGCACGTTAAACCGTCGGTCCCGGCTGTCATAAGGATCTTTGACAGTCGTTATGGGGAGTCCGTACCCTCACTCCTCTGAATAAACTGCTAGTAGTCTAAACCATGGTATATAGCTATCACTAAGGGTTGCAGTGGTCAGACGGGGAATCGCTCTGTGGGAAAGCTAATATTCAGTCAAATCCGGTCAGACTAGAAAGCGGACTCCGGGTTCGTACTGGGATAACGCTGGGATGATGGTGAGGATGATGAACCGTAAGGTGTATTTTTCTCTGTTAATAATGTTAAGCACGAAGGGTTATCTGCAGACGTATTGATTATTTACCGAGTTAAAAAAAGAGTTTATCAATTTGACCTGTACGCGTGTATTAAATAATTTGTTAGCTTAGTAACAAAAATAAAATAATAATAAGTCATTAATTGGCGGTCGACGACTCGCAGTTATAATTAATTATCAATTCAATACAGTAATACGTCTAATACTGTGCAACTGCAGGTAGAATTTCTGATAACAATAAGCGGAGTACGCAAAGCGATTTATCTCCTGAAAGTTCTGCTTCAAACCTTCAGCGATTAACATTCGGTTGCGTTCTGCGTGTTGCGATGCTTTACGGAAGGATTTGCAATATATATATTTTAATTATTTTAAAGTCTCACGCCTGTATTCCCGAAGTGGTAGGCAGAGGTGTTAATATTACATCCACATTTCGCCATGAATTTTTAGGTCCCACGTAATAGGGGGCGAGCCAATGGGCTCGCCCGGAGTCTGGTCATGAGCCCGCTAACGGCAATGGCCGTTACCGGGCTCATGAACAGACTCCGGGCAGCTACTGACTATTCAGAAAAACCCAGCAACACTTTTGGCCGACCCAGGAATCGAACCCAGGACCTCCGATCAGCAGTCGCAAACGCTATGCTCTGGACCACTGAGGCAGGCAGTATATGCTAAGAGAAGATTTGGCCAGGCTGCTAATTCTTCTCTCCCCTCAGTCTCCAAATTGACTTGGAGAAAACCAAGATTATGTTCAATGAACAAGATGTAGCTCTGGGACTGACTATCCTCAATGGAAACTTTTGAACTTTCGAAGATGTTCAGCATGTATACCTTGGGCAAACCTTGCAATTGGGTCGAAAAACTTCAATAAGGAAGGTCGCAAAAAATACAGCTAAGCTAGGCATAGAAAACTCGTCGAGCCGTTTCTTCACTTTTACCGCAAAGCCAAGTTCTTTTTTGTGTATATTTTGTTTGATTGTCGAACTTCAACCGTCAGTAAAAACAGCAATCATATGCTTGCCGCAGGCGTGATCCTAAAAAAACTAATTTAGGTACTGGTAACAAT
This sequence comes from Euclidia mi, assembly GCA_944739405.2. Taxonomy (NCBI): domain Eukaryota; kingdom Metazoa; phylum Arthropoda; class Insecta; order Lepidoptera; family Erebidae; genus Euclidia; species Euclidia mi. The sequence continues at coordinate 53,078,830 of OX123190.2, forward strand.
CACACAAAAACAAATACAGATAAAGTGACTTTACAATTATCTTTACAAAATAACGCTGTTAGAATTTATCAAGACACTCTTTGCTTCAAATTATCTATTTAGTATAAGCAGTCAAAACATGAACGGCGTTATCAGACAATTAAGAGAAACCAATTACGTTTCGCCTTTCAGTGAAATCTTTATCGATGTTCTCACAAGTGTTAACAACCATATTACTATGAAGATGAAGTGGGTGCGTACGTTAAATAAACATTTCCTAGATTTCCTCATTACGTACCATTTCCAGATATGTGATCTTCATTTAGAATAAACAAGACCATTGCTTTCATTACGCGTAGTACGCGGAAACATACTAATTATGTCGACTTGATACTGATTCTTAGACGGTAAATGTTTTCTTTGGATACTGGTATTGTCTTATCTGTGCTTTGGAATTCCGGCTATCGAATTCATATAGATTTTTCCTTTTGTTATTTGTTGTTATTGCTTTACGGCCATTTTCAATATTCGAACTATAGATAGATCTGTAGATTTTAGATTCGTGTTTGACATATTTTGTATGGAGCTTATGTCAAAAACTGTCAAAAACTAATCTAAAATCTACAGATCTATCTATAATTTGAATATTGAATTCCGTAGTTAGTCAAGAAGTTCATGGAATAGGTATATTATGTTATTACGAAACAGTTATGTGAACAAATCTCGTGTCTTTTGTCTTAATAACTTCACGGTTTTACGTAAGTGGATGTTCCAAATATTTATATTTGAAAGTAGTTTATTTAACATGATGTAATTAGAACTGGGTATCTAGAACAACACCTAATTAAATATAATATTACTAGAATCCTGCATTGATTTCGTTCGCTTTTACCGATGCATGGACTTTATGTTGTTACAACAATTAGCATTGCCACACATAATATCTGGAGGAACGAGGTGTGGTCTCAAACCTGAGAGAGGTTCCTATGACGAGCCAACCGCTGGTCTTTCCTGCGAGAACGCAGCATAATGCATATGGTTAGGCACTTGTATATAGCAATCGCGTATGTAACTTCTTATTCGAGAGAGATTCGGGATATCCATTCATCATATCATTTTCGTAGTTTCATCAGCCAGAGAATACTTACGAACGAATAACATGTATTGATGTACTATGATAAACATTTTGCAAAAAAATGAATCATATAATATCATAACGTTGCATTGTTTGTCGTCCACATTAGTCATATAATCAAGCAACGTTGGACAACGTTGCGGGAACCTTTGTTTCTACGCAAATAAATGTCGCGGATTAAATAATAGCGTTGTGCGGTTTAAATACGACTTATGATTGGACTGTTGCTCGTATGACGGGTTAAGTGATTACATAACATAATATAACTTCACGCCTTTTATCCCCGAAGTGGAAGGCAGAGGTGTATTAAACACCCACATTTGCCAGTTAATTTTCGGTCCCAATGTAATAGGTGAGCCTATTGCCATCTACCGAGCACACTGTTAAGCGAGCGATAATGAACATTTTTAATACACACATAACTTCGAAAAGTCAGAGGTGTGTGCCCGGGGTAACTGGGGATCGAACCCGATATCATCGTCTCGGCAGTCCGTTACGTATACCACTGGACTATCAACCAATGGGTTAAGTGATTATACGTTCGTAATGACCTTATGTTGTCTAGACGTCAAAAGAAACCGCAATATGTAATCTTGTACGGCAACTTATTAGTATAATATTAATATAATATTTCGTTTTATTATTATATAATTAATAATATTTAAAGTCTTTTAAAGGTTCAAGCATACATACATACATAGACTCACGCTTGTTTCCCGAAGGGGTAGGCAGAGGCATATTAAACGCCTACTTTTCGTCAGTGTTTTGATCACACGTAATAGGTGGCGAGCCTATTGCCGCTTATCGGGATATTTTGTTTGCCAGAGCCTCGTCCGTTGATCAGCAGGTGAACCACTTGCAGGGGAGGTTGGCTTGGGACCCTAAGTTCTTGGTGGGAACCCTATGCACCCCAATTAAAGGTTCAACCTGTTATTAAAGGCAAAAAATCTTTTTCAGCGTAATTTTGGTGGCATAAATGCAGAGAGACTTCGTAGTGACGCCAGCAACATTGACTGGAGTTCTGTTGAAAGCTCAGATTCCATAGACGAAAAAATCGAAATATTCACAGACAAGATTATTCATCTTTACGATGTGCATGCTCCAGTCCGTGCTATCCGAGTTAAACATTTACCCTCGCCGTGGCTTACAAAAGAAATTAAAGATCTTTTGTCAAAGAAAGCTAAGGCTAAGACGAAATTTAAATGTCGCCCGACTCCTAGCAATTGGGATAACTACATTGCAATAAGAAATCACTGCAGCAAGGTGTGTAGGAAAGCACAACGCCAATACATTCACAATTCTGTCGAGAATGAAGACCCAGCTAAAGTCTGGAAATTCTAAGAACAATGGGTGTTGGAAAGTCCACACATGAATCCAGTTCCAATAATATTAATATTGATTTATTAAATCAACATTTCTCTACTTCGTCCAATTTTGATGAGACTACTAAAGCTAAGACTTTACAAGATCTTTCATTGTTTCCAACCCCAGACTATCCACCTTTCGTTTTTAATCAATTATCCGCGTGTGATGTTAAAAAGAGCGTATTATCAATTTCTTCCAATGCAGTCGGTACTGACTATCTTAGTCGTAAAATGATCCTTCCCATCTTAGAGGAAATCCTTCCCATCCTTTGTCATATCCTTAATCAATCCTTATCCTTGGGCGTATTTCCATCTGCGTGGAAAGATGCCCAAATTATTCCCATACCTAAAAAATCCAAACCTTTGACCTTTTCCGAGTATCGTCCTATTTCTATACTCCCGTTCCTCTCTAAAGTGCTCGAGCGCCTAGTCCATATCCAACTTAGCACATTCCTTAATAAGAACCTACTCCTTAATCCTCTCCAATCCGGCTTCCGTCCTGGTCACAGCACCACAACGGCGCTTATCAAAATTACCGACGACATAAGGCTTGGTATGGAGAATGGAAATCTGACGGTCCTCTCTCTGCTTGATTTCAGTAATGCCTTCAATACCGTAGATTTCCATACTCTTCTTGGTATATTGCGCTCTATTAACATATCTCCACCAGTAATTGATTGGTTTCACAGTTACCTGTTTGGTCGTCGGCAGCGTATACGCATTGAAGATTCCTTCTCTTCGTGGTGTAATACAACAGTCGGCGTACCGCAGGGTGGCGTTCTATCTCCATTACTCTTTTCCATTTTTATAAATTCTATCTCTTATCAACTTCAGTCATCCTACCACCTTTATGCAGATGATCTGCAAATTTACACTCAAGCACCGGTTCATAGTTTATTTGATGCTTTTCGAATTATAAACATCGATTTAGAGCGGATATCTGCTTGGAGCCTAAGATTCGGTTTACAGATTAATCCAACAAAAACGCAGGTTATTGTCGTTGGCAGTCCTAGGATGATCACACGCATTGACTGGAATCTTCTACCCCAGATTAACTTCGGTGGTATCCCTATACCTATTAGTGATTGCGTTAAGGATCTGGGTATTTATATTGATAAAACGCTATCTTGGTGCCCACAAATAAGAGAGGTTAGTCGCAAATTATTTGCAGCGGCGGGGAACTTGCGAAGACTGCGAAACTTTTTGCCGAATGCCACTAAAATTGCGCTTGCTAATTCTCTTCTCTTACCAATCCTTGACTATGCTGATGTCAGTTATCTAGATCTCACTGAGGAGCAACTTGATAAGCTTGAGCGTCTTCAAAATTGCTGTATAAGATTCATATTTGGATTACGCAAATATGATCACGTTTCAAATTTCCGTAACATGCTCAAGTGGCTCCCAATTCGCCTTCGACGGAATACTCATATCCTTTCTTTGCTTTACAATGTTCTCTTTAATCCTTCTACTCCCCCTTACTTAAAAGAACGCTTTAAGTTCCTCAATGACGCACATTCGAGATCGCTGAGGTCATCGGTGAAATTAAGATTGGAAATGCCAATGCATTCCAGCACTTTTTATGACAAATCGTTTACAGTCCAAGCTGCTCGGCTATGGAATGCACTGCCGATATCCATCAGACAAGCAGAATCATTATCAGCCTTTAAAAGATTATTAAGAGACCACTATCTTTCCATTCAGCTCTCCTCCACATTGTCATAAACTGTAAATTTTCTATTACTTTTTCCTTTGTCAATTAGTACAGTTTTTACAATCTCCTAATCATTTATTTTAGTTATATATTATAAGTATGTATATGTATAAATATAATTATATAAGTATAGTATTAACAAAGTATGGTATATTTATTAATATATGTATTATTATTTAATTACAATATTTTATACCTATTTATTGTTTAAAATTCAATTAATTATGTACAATATCTTATCACACCAACACTACCCTTTTCGAAATCCGTCAGTTCCCAGTCCATCCAAAGGTTGCCTGGAAGAAATTACTTTTTAGTGATAAGGCCACCCTTTGTGCATTGCCTGCTAATCACAATTTTTATATGTATTTCCGTTTGGTGTACAATAAAGAATATTATTATTATTATCAGAACTGTTAGTATACTCGGTTTAAAACCGGTGTTTAATGACGTTTACGGGTAAATACCAAGTAATAGTCATTTAAGATAGGCTTGGGGTGCTTTGGTCTATGGTTTCTGGTTCACTTTCGTCACTTTGCATAAATTTCCTTACTATTCTGCATGTATTTAAGATAGCTGCTTTTTGGATGCTAATGTATATATTTGGTGGTAATTCGAGCATTTTTAAACTATGGTGTAAATATTTAGGAACGACACCTGTGGTGGAAATTACTATTGGTACTATATATACTTTGTTGACTTTCCAAATTCTTGCAATTTCTTCTTTGAGTTCTGTATATTTATTGATTTTCTCTGTTATTGTTTTCATGAGATTGTGGGTGTTCGGAACTGCTACGTCAATTATGTGGGCAGAATTGTCAGATTTGTTGTGGATGGTGATATCTGGTCTATTATAATGTATGGTCTTATCGGTTAGTATGGCACGGTCGTAATACATTTTGTGGGTGTCATTATCTAATACAGGATCAGGGCGGTACTTATAGTATGGCGTGTGTGTGTCTTGTATAAGTTTATATTTTATAGCCAGTTTTTGATGGATAATATTTACTACCTGATTGTGTCGGTGTGTATAGTCAGTTTGTGTGAGTGTTGCGCATGCGCCTGTGATGTGTTGTATCGTTTCTGGTTGTCTATGGCATTTACGACATTTGTCATCGGTTATGTTAACATCTTTAATTATATGTTTCCTGTAATTTCTGGTATTAATTACTTGGTCTTGGATGGCTATAATGAAGCCCTCAGTTTCCGGGAATAAATTGGCGGCCGTAAGCCATGTATTTGATGCTTGTGTATCAACGTAAGGTTGCTGTAGATCGTGTGGGTGACGTCCGTGCAATACTTTTTCTTTCCATTTAATCATTTTCTGGTTTTCACGGTCAGTTTGATTAGGAATCTGTAAAGCATTAGGTATATCTGATAAGTTAAAAAAATTTGGTATCATTGTTGCTAATACTTGAGTGTAATTCACTAGTGGCTGCCTTTTTGTGAAAGAACGATCTAAGGTTATTTAACTGTTTTTCCCATAACCATAATATATCAATTAACCCTCTACCCCCATTTCTTCGTTTCAATGACATTCTCTCTACAGCTGATTTAGGATGCAGATAATTACTTCGTGTTAATTGAGTGCGAGTTTTTATTTCCAGGCTATTCAGATCAGTTTTGGACCACTTTATTATCCCAAATGAATAAGTTAAAATTGGAATTGCATAGGTATTTATTGCTTTGATGAGCCTTTTGCCAGTGAGTTGTGTCTTACAAATTGTTATTACTCTATTTTTGTATTCTTCAGTTAACGCTTTTTTTATAGTTGTGTGATCTAATTGTTTGGATTGCTGATATCCCAAATATTTGTACAAATCGCCAGTCTCCATTGCTGTTATTATTTCGCCTTCCTCTAAAGTATAGTCTCCTGATTCTATTTTTCCCTTTTTAATATTTAAACTCTTACATTTGTCTAAGCCAAATTGCATTTTGATGTCTCTGCTGAATAACGCTGTGGTGTCTATTAATTTTTTCATATTTTTTGCTGAGTTACTGTAGAGCTTAATGTCATCCATGTAAATTAGATGTGCTATAGATGTTGTATTAGACGCATGTTTAAATCGATAACCAATATTTAATTTGTTGATCATTTGTGAAAGTGGGTTAAGAGCTAGGCAAAACCAGAGAGGGCTAAGAGAATCACCTTGATATATGCCTTTTTTGATCTGAATGTCACGTGTTACTATAGAAGTGTGTGTGTCACGGAGATGTATGTTTGTTTTCCAAAATGGCATTATTTGTGATAAGAAGTTAATTATCTGTGGGTCAATTTTATAAATTTTCAGGATTTGTAATAGCCAGGTATGCGGAACACTGTCAAACGCTTTGCGGTAATCTATATAAGTACAATATAAATTCCTTTTATTTGTGTTTGCGTGTTTGTGTATTACAGAGTCTATAATTAGTAGCTCTTTACAGCCCATGTGGTTTCGTCGGCAACCCTTCTGTTCCTCCGATATTAAATTATTTCTTTCGATGTGTGTGTAAATTCTATTGGATATAGTAGCTGTTAGGATTTTATAGATTGTTGGGAGGCATGTGATCGGTCTGTATTGTGATGGGTCGCTTCTCTTTTTACCTTTAGGTATCAAATAGGTAATTCCTTGTGCTAAAAATGATGGAATGGGATGCTTATTTAAAATTATATTTGTAAAACAGTTGGCTATTGATTTGTGTAATGTGTGTAAATGTTTATACCAGAAGTTATGTATGCTGTCGATACCTGGTGATTTCCAGTTATGGAGTTTGTCAGTAACGGTCCTAATTTCATCCTCTTCTATCTCATGAAACTCCATTTCACCAATTTCTGTCCATTTGTTTTCTTCTTCTCTTAACCACGATGCATTTTCGTTGTGCTTACTTTCCTTTTCCCATATATTTGACCAGAATTCTTCTATTTGCTCTTTAGATGCCGTTGTTTCTGTACTGTCACTATTATTATTATCAGCTGTACTGGTCTTCATTCGTCTATAAAAATTCTTTTCATTAGTGGCGAATAACTTATTTTCTTGTTTCCTTAGAAAAGATTTTTTATATCTGGATAATCTACTTGCTTTCAGCAGTAACTTCTGTTTAAGTGTGTCGAGGTGTTCTTCTAATTTTTTATTAGCATTTTCATGTTTTGTGTGTATTTTGCTATTTTTCAATATATTGTCTATCATATTTACTAGCCTGCTAGATCTGTTGCCCCTTATGTACTGTGTGAGCCTTCCTATGTCTGCTCTTAACCTAGCGATGTCCTTTTGTAAACGAATTTGCCAAGAAGGTTCGGCATATTGCTTTTGTGGGGTTCGATTAGTGCCAGTGTATATTTTGTAGCCTAGTTCTTTTGTAATTACCATCGCAGTGTAATAAATCAATGTATGTAAGTCTGATAGTGATAGATTTTCGGTAAGAAATCGGTCCAGGATGTTATTATTAAATAGAGCAAGTAACTCAGTTAGACGCTTACTGTAGTTAAGTTTCGGGAGTTTTGGTCTCAGAGTTGGGTCCATTCCGCCATATTCTATTAATTTAGTGTCAAGTGTGTCGTTAAGTTTTTTGACTATTTCGTCATAAGGAAAATCTTGTTGCAGCACTTGCAATTCTGTCTCTAGCAGCAAATCATGTGTTATTGTGGTTTGTGTAGATATGTGACAAGTCTGGGTAGTGGACGTTTGGTCTAGGTGTAATATATTTTGTGTCGTGTTTATTTGAGATATGAGTTCTGGATAAATTTCTGTGTTAACATTTGGTAAAGAAACATGCTCTTGTTGAGAAGATAGGGTTGTATGGTTATTACTATCGTGATGTATGTCATTTAGCTGTGTTTGTACTTCTTTTTTTATCTGGTTCAGTAGTTCTTCCGAAAGATACTTATTTCTGATTATCATTATTCTTTGATCTGATACTCTCTGCTCTGTTACCTTAATTGTCGGATATTGTTGTATAAATAATTGATGTAAAGATTTTCTATAGCAGGTCATGTCGGTTTCTAATTTAGTTATAGAATAATAAGTACGCATAATGAAAATATTGACATCATTGGTAAACCTGCAGTACGCATGAAGTGGTCACTTCATGCGTACTGCAGGTTTACCAGCTTTAGTGGACGCAGGTATAAAGGCATTCACCTCCTGCGTAACATCTAGAACTGGATTAGATGTTTCGGGGCTTCTTTCGTCCACCGAAGACACCGAGGATGGGATATAAGAAACTGTGGATGGACTATATGGTTCTGCTAATGATAAAGATGCGAAAGAATTCAAACTAATGTTATCATTGTCAGTCTGTATGTCATGGGTCTGGTTGGCTGTAATATTTTCGGGTGACCCGGAGGGAGCCCGCCTATTCAACTCCTCTCCGCTGACGGTTCCTATGCTGTGACACCCAGCGTCAGCTCCAGGTGTGCCCCGGCGATTGCCCCCGGGAAGCGGCCCTATACGTTTACTCCTTAAAATCATCTCCATTTACATGGGTGCCCAGAGCCATGTTAGCCGCGCCAGTAATGGGAATTCGCGTGTCCGCCCCCCACGTGAGTCAGGTGGTCGACTCGGACGTATGGTTGGATTATAGGGGGCATATTATTATTATTATTCACTTTATTCATTACATTTCTCATAGTTAATTTTATATTATTAAACTACATTAAAAAATGTTTAAAAATATAAAAGGGACCACGGAGACCCACCGGTGTCGGGTACAGGGACCAAGCCACCGGTGGTTAGGGCCTCAGAGACAGGAACTTCCTCACGATGCGTGCCGTGTCGAGAAGAACTGCCTTCTGTATCAAGGACTTGATCCAGCTGCCTAGTGCGAGCCTCTTTAGATGTTGATCGAGGCTCTTGGCGATTAGCCCATTTACCGACACGACTATCGGCACAATGATCGCCGAATCCACATCCCACATGTCAACAATCTCGTGAGCTAGGTCCAAATATTTAATCTCCTTCTCTTTTTCTGCCTTCACGAGATTGCCGTCATGCGGTATGGTGATATCGATTATCATTGCGAGTCGCTCTGCTCGGTCTATCACTACAATATCAGGCTTATTGGCTACAATAGTCCTGTCTGTAATGATAGACCGATCCCAGTACAACAATGCACGACCATTCTCGAGAACTGGGTCGGGCACATATCTGTAGTACGGTACCTCTGAACCAACGAGATTATATTTAAGGGCTAGTTGCTGATGGATTATCCTGGCCACTTGGTTGTGTCTGTGCAAATACTGACCGTTGGCAAGACTCGAACAACCGGACACTATATGCCTGAGCGATTCCCCGGGTTGGTGACACGCCCGACATATGTCAACCGTCCCATCCCTCAGAATATACTTCCGGTAGTTGTTTGTCATGACAACTTCGTCCATAATTGCAAAGACAAAACCTTCGGTTTCTCCAAAGAGATCACCGAATCGCAGCCAGGAAATAGAGGCTTTAAAATGTACATCGGGCCCATGTAAGGCCCGGTAAAATCGTCCATGCAGCTCCTTGCCCCTCCATACTTCTCGTCGGTCCTCAGTACTAAGTACTGCAGGTTTGTGCCAGTTCTCTTTAGCCAGAGCGAGCGGGGTTAGCCCGGTATCAATTCCGACTACATCGCGATGCACATCCACACTCATCTGCAGAAAATAATCTCTGAGGTTGCACACCTCGCGGTTGTGGAGGGTCTTAGCACATAAAAAGCCTCGACCCCCACATTTCCGCGGGATGTACAGCCTCATTATTGATGAGCGTGGATGATGCATACGAGATGCAGTCAGCATTGAACGGACTTTTCTATCCAGGGCATCTAGTTCAGTCTGGGTCCACCTGAGTATGCCGAAGGAATACATTAGGACTGGCATGGCCCACCCGTTGCAGGCCCGCACCTTGTTGCCGCCTGATAAAAGACTGTTAAGTACTTTTCTCAGGCGGCCAAAGAACCGAGCCTGCAACGTCTGTTTCATGTCAGTCTCAGAAATATTCAAAGACTGCGACATACCCAGGTATTTGTAGGTCTCAGTTGGGGAGAGGGATCTAAGTTGTATGGAATCTGAGAGTTGTATCCCTGCAGATTCCATAATCCTGCCTCTCTTCACATGCATGACCGCACATTTATCCACACCAAATTCCATCCTGATTGAATTACTAAAGGTTTCGGTTACCTTAAGTAATGCAGTCAGTTGGAATTTGTTGGGGGCAAATAATTTCAGGTCATCCATAAAAAGGAGGTGAGATGTAACATGACCTCCTCTCCTCAACTGATAGCCTAGCCCTGAAGCCTCTAATAAGGTACTTAGGGGGTTCAAGGCAAGGCAAAACCACAGAGGACTCAGGCTGTCGCCCTGGAATATACCTCGCTCGATCCTTATTGGAGCACCGCAACCCAAGATCGATCGACACCCTGGATAGCGCAATACGGTCCTCCATTGCCCCATACACGCCCTTAAGAAGGTGCATAGAGTTGTATCTACTTTGTACAACTCTAGCACCCTCAAAAGCCACGCATGAGGCACGGAGTCGTACGCCTTTTTGTAATCTATCCAGCATGTCGATAGATTCTTTCGGTTACGGCGCACTTGTTGGCTAATGGCCATGTCAATCAATAGGAGCTCTTTAGTACCACGAGCCCCACTCTTACATCCATTTTGAGAAACAGATAGAATTGAATGTTCAAATATATGTTTAGATAATTTCGTTCTCAAAATGGATGTAAGAAGTTTGTATAAAGTTGGTAGGCATGTAATTGGCCTATAATTCTTGGGGTCCGTGGTACTACCAGACTTATAAAGCAGGTGGGTAACGCCGGATGTTAAAAAATCAGGCAGCGACCCTGATTCCAAAGACGATTGAAATTGAGATGCTAAGCAAGCATGCGAACTTCGGAGCCACTTAAGCCAAAAATTGTGCAGTCCGTCCGGTCCCGCAGACTTCCAGTTCTGTAACGGACGGACTGCGCTGACTATGTCGTCGATAGTAATATTTATAGGCTCCATTATTGGAATTCGTTCACATGCTCGCCTGACACCCATCGCCATTACTCGTCGAGGAATCAGGGTGCTCCCATGCCCTATACACCCGCTTTTCGTCTCTCTGGAATGTGCGATTAAGGCAATACCGGTCCACCCTTTTTTTATATCGCCTAATACGGTTTGCCCATGCACAAAGTTTTTGTTTCAGAAAGTCGATGCGCTCTGTAACTCGAGATAAATAATCTTGGGAACTGATACCAGTTCCCACGAAGGCCCGAGTCACAAAGCGCATCACTCTCGGTCGCGTATTACCGGTCCTAAAAGAACATAGCTTGCCAATGAGTGCCCTAGTCTCAGCGATACGACTCTCAATCCTGCGCTGCCAAGCTGGCATCGCAGCGGCCCGTCGAGTAGTAGTATTATCTACAGGGAATTTAACTCCCGCTACTCGACATGCCGCTGCAGTCGCACAATACAGGATTGACTGTGTATCGCTGAGATTTTCACTATTCTCAAAATAAGTTGACAATAGTGAATCCAGGGCACCCACTAGCGCTATGTTTTTCTTATGCATGGGCAACCGAGGCAAAAGAGGCCGAATATTTGGATTTATGGATCGGTATTCATCAATAGCACATTCCAAAGCGCTCCTTAAACGATCATTGTACTGAGTAGTTACATGAGAAGTCTCGTCATCTATCTCTTCATCGGCGACATTAACCTGTTGTAGTTGTGCAACCGCCGTCTGAGTTCGCGATGGAGAAGTGATGGGGAGACTTCTCTGCAAGTCAGAGCGAAGTCTCTCAAGCACGGTGTCATCCAACAGACGACACCGTTGGATGGCCCGCACTTGATCCGATAGCCGTTGTGTTGACACGTTGACAGCTGGCTCAAGTGCCTGAAACAAAGGCAGCATACGATCACGGTAAGCACTGAGGTTAGTTCCTCCCTCTGTAGCCACAAAATATGCCCGCATGACGTTTTCATTCATTGAACTCGTCCATCTCATGCGGTGCACATCACCACCGGTAGCGGGGGCCCTGTTCGAGACCGGTGGGTCTCGGGGTCCCAAGCGTGTCGGTGGCCGGCCTCTCCCTCGCCGACGTACAGGTGGTGGCGACGTCGGCGGCGAGAAGTACTCGTCGCTCGACGAGCTCGACGCCTCTGCAGTTGCTGACAACTCTGTTGTAGGTGCCGGCGGCTGCGAGGCGGAGCTGAGCGACGAGTCCGGGGGTGTAATTCGTGCAGCAGCTGCCCTAGCTCTTGTCAACATTTCATTTTCTCTTCGTATTTACATGTTTACCTTTGTTTATTTACAGTTTTCGTAGGGGATTTGTCATTGACGCAAGACGTCATATTGAATAATGTTATTGTATTTACTTTTCATAATTAATTTAATGGTTTCTTGATATAATTTAAATTATGTGTTTATGCGGTAAAGAAGTCCTTCTTGTAGTAATAAATTATATATCTGAATCCAAAACTATGTTAAATAATATATGTAGATATAAATATTCGAGAAAAATTGTATGTCGTCTTGTTGACGTGTTGCTAGGTTATTATTATTATTATTATTATTATTAAAATGTTATAAGGAACCAGATGTTAAAGACTGCGTCCGCTTGGTATTATTAGTCATCTTACATTATATAAACACCCTATATATGATGCCCGCAGCTATGCCCGCACATTTTATTTTTATGTAACCGTTTCTTTCTGATCCGTGGGCATTTTGGGAAATCCCTTCTTAGTGCACCGCTACGGTCTCCAAAGAACATATATGCCAATTGTCAGCTTATTGCGCCTATAGTGACTGCTGTGCGTTGTCTGTCAGTCAGTAACGCAAGAACACATAAACACATTGTTCAATGTAAACTTTCATTTCCTATATATTCCCCGACCCCTACGCAGATTGATGTTTGTTTGATCATAGGATGGATATCGTCAAAATTTGCTCTGTCGTTTAGCAGAGGAAGATAGCAAATTTTCGCATTATCAACATTAGCATGGAAATATAAATATTGGATAACATTTTGACACCCAAAAAAGGTATGCGTCAAAAGATCATCATTCTCGTACGATGAGAATATTATGTCTATGTTGATAACATATTACGTAAATACAGATACTACTGCTTAATATTGAAATAATATGACGTCATTGAGTTTTGAGAGTATAATGAATCTGTTGCATATTAATACGAATATGCAAAAGTATCGTTCATGTGTTTAATTGGAAGTCCAAATATTCGCGGACATGATTTCAACATTTAAATTAAGTTGACTGTGATAAAGTGCTGGCTCAATTTTACATTTGCATAATTATTAATGACTAGCTTTAGCCCGCGGCTTCGCCCGCATGAAATTTTAATAAACAGTAGTCTTTGTACTTCCCCAGGTTTCAGACTATCCATATCAAATTTCATCACACATTAGCCGTGTAGCATACATATATTATAAACAGATAATACTTAAAATTACTTTAGTTTTCATAGTCGTCAAACGTCAGGTAAAGATTAGTATGTAGTGTATATTATTAAAGTTATTGAACAGCTTCTACAGTTATTGAACCTACTGAATAGAAGAGCAGCTAAAATAAAAACTGAAAGCATTACCACAAAGTACAAAATCAGGCCGCCGCCCCTCCGCCCCGCTGCGCTTAAGCGCGCCAACTCATAGTGAGCGGTTTTAATAACGCTGCGCTTAGGTCAATTATATCATGATAACTATTAAACTATTCGTCCAAACTAAATACTGTAAAAGACAAAGTTCATCTACATTAAATAATGATATGGCAACAAATCTATCAATTTTGAAAACAATTTGATAACTACTCTAGAATGAGCATTATAAAAAACATAATTATATTTTTTTTGTTATACTGTTTTATTACAATAAAAATGATGTAGTTAGGTTATGTACTAAAAGCTAAAAAGTAATTCGGCTACCAGATCGCATCAATCTTCTCATCAATTTTTGGTATTGATCATACAAATATAAAATCGTTGGGCAAGTGAATTTTTTTTAATAATGTTTACTCTGGATACGTTACGCCCAAAACAATGTTTTTTTAGTTAATTTTTTTTTCAAGTTTTTAGTTTTGTTGTTAGTTGATACTTCTCATTCTTTTTTCATATTGAGCCCTTTTCTACCAATCAAGCCCTTTCATTAAATACCCATATTGAGGTATTTGTGGAAAATAAGTAATTCGCCATTTTGTGGCGGCGGCCATCTTGGATTTTTCATAGTGAGCTCCATTCTACCAATCAAACCTTTTCATTTGATACCCATATTGAGGCTGTTGTGAAGTAATAAGTGATCCGCCATTTTGTATCGGCGGCCATCTTGAATTTACAATCATTTAAATCTTTTAATCTCGATGACAATATGAGTGTATACCAAAATATACCAGATCAATCATCAGGAAGGGGGTAAAATTCCAATTACTAAATTTGACCCAAGCAAACAAAAAAGATAATACAGGATTTTTGCCGAGTTAGTTGGTACTTTTCCTTATAGTATGGCAACATTATACAAAATCTTTATAAATTGTAGCCTATGTGTTATTCTGATGTATACACTATATTACTGTGAAGTTTCATCCAAATCCGTTCAGTAGTTTTTGCGTGAAAGAGTAACAAAATCCATCCATCCATCCATACATCCATCTATACATACATCTTCACAAACTTTCACATTTATAATATTAGTAGGATAGGATGTTACCTGGTTTAAGTGTAGTGATATTAAAGATAATTATTTCGTTTACGTTGTATATGGCTATGAAATATAATGATTTTTTTTCTTGTACCTATAATTGGAGAAGTGTAGGGGAGACCTTTGCCCAATAATGGGACAGTATAAGTTAGAAAAAAAAATAAGGAATTGTCTATCTTTCTATGATAATTATATCAGACCTCTGTATGTTAACTATCCAACTGGGTATGGGCCTCTTCTCACTATGAGAATGCCTCTTCTCACTATGAGAATGTTAAATCACAGTCCACCAAGCTGGTCCATTGCGGGCTCTCAGACTTCGATAATATTATGATGAACCATAACCAAATTAAGATTTTTGTGCTAAGGTTTTTGTCCAGATCTGGAAATCTGCAAAATAATCTACCTAATAAAATATGCTCATATATTAATATTGTAAAGCATCGATAAATATAATGTATAATAATATCGATCGAAAAAGTATTATAGTCCAAGGTTCAGTACTGGCGAAAGGAGAATGGCTAATAAACTTTTTGGTACCTTTCCTGGCAGTTTTATGTTGCTTACTTAATTATTCGTAAGTAAACTGGATCGCAAGTTTTCTTGTAAGGCTCAAAGTTTAGTAATTAAAAGTTAATACAATATTGATTTTACGGCTCAGCAAAAATACTTACTGTTCTAAAACAAATTAGTCGATTCAGACTGAACTAAGTTTGCTTTAAATGTTTAAATATGTATAGATAATTACTTTTAGATTTTGTTAGATTAGTCAGTAAATGCTTTTGAGCTGATGGCGTTTTGAACGATAGCATTTTTTAAAATAATCTATGGTTGTGCTATACCGCACTAAAGAAACTAACATACTGCTACGCTCAGAGTTAAAATCCATGACCCAGTATTAAATATCGCTTCCTAAAAAACATCGTGCCGTTGTCTAATAGTTCTAATATTGTTCTCAAAAGACATATCTTGGGAAGTCTGCTGACCCGCTCTTGGCCAGCGCGGTGAACTATGGTAAAAAATTGTCTCTAAAAGTAGGCTTGTGCCCAGCCGTGGGTTAAAACAAGACCGACGATGATGAGGTGCTAGTCATGTTATGTCACTTCAGAAAAAAAAGTGGTTTAAGCGTTCGCTTAACCGGCGCCACCGGCGCTTTATAACTGCTCTGAGTGTTGTGGGTTCAATCCCCACACGCTGTATGGGGTGTATGGAGCTACTAATAATACCATAGCTGTGGAAGATTACTGGTCGCATATGATATAATCGCCATTGACACGTCAAGAAGAAGAATCCCCACACAAGACCACACTTTGCATTTTTTATAAAATTGGTATTTCATCGCCAGCCTGTGTGTGCTTTGTGTCTGTCTATCAAATGGCTGTAACGATATACATAGGTACCGGTGGTAGGCCTTTTATTGCGTGGGCTGTCTAGGTAGATACCATCGTAGTATCAAAATAATATGTTCCGGCAAAAGTTCGTTTTCTAACTATGCAAAATCGAGAAAAAGAAAAGAGTGCATATTTACCCCTCTCTTCTCAATACAATGTAATCACCCGTGACGGGTGATTAACTCATTGGATCGTATGTTATATTAAAAGAATGACGTAATTGTACATTATTTTAATTTATGGTTTGAGTTGATAAAGTAAATTTAGAACGAAAAAAATATCCAACGCTACGGCCGCTTATCTGCTTTCAGTGTCGTTTGAGTTTTGTATTAATAGGAGGCAAGTGGATCGCCTGATTGCGGTAACCGACGTCCATGTCATATTGGCAAGACAAGAGGCGTCACAAGTGGGTTGCCGTCTTTTAGGATAGAAATATCAAATATAAGAATATTCTTAAATATTATTATAATAAATTTATAATAACTACAAAACGCTTCACAAGAATGTCTACTTTAATAGTAAATTACCATGTTACTCGGCACGGAAGTTACAAACTGTTTTCACCTCACACAAATTGGCCCAAGCGTCGACTAAATTAATCTTAATGCAGTCACATACCTCCTCTAATGTATTTGTATTGTTCTGCCTAAATATACCACAGTAGAGCTGAATTCGTGGAAATCAATGATCGTCAAAGGGGTAGGGAACACCATGAAACCTTGATAAAGGTTTTATCACGGTACAATGGCTCCGCTGAATTTGCGTTTCGAAGTCGTGTTTTGTGCATGTGATTTACATCAATGATGAATTACAATTCTGTGCTCGTCTGTTACCACGATAGCTTGTGTGAAAGTTGTGACCGCTGAATTAATTTTAAAATTGATATTAATATACAATAATTATAACGTATGTGAAAGGAACACAATTGAGTTGTTTTACTTATCACATACATATAGGAAGTTTGTTTTCCTCTACAAATAGGAAGGAAAACCATAGCCAATTAAATTAAGTGTAACTGTAAACGATACAAACAAAGATGTTTGTCAAGTATCGTTTACAGTAAACATATATCATTACAGCATTGACAAGGGTAATTCTTTCAGCGTTAGATAGCCCATTTATCGAGAAAGGCTATATAACATCACGCTATGAGCCACGGGAGCGAAGCAGTAGCCTTAAATAACGTTGGTGTAACCGTGGGCTCATCTAGTGCATGAATAAGCCGTGCTCCCGACTTCATACGGGCGGTAGGTATAGTAAATTGTGCTGTACATCATACCTTATACTGTATAAAAAAACATTAATTAAAATGTAGAAACACGTATAATTTTCATATTTTAGTTGTATATTTATTGTTCAAACACATATATAAATATATGTTAACTGATTTGCGTTGTTTTGCCATTAATTATTTTAGGATGAACAAAAGCAATAATTTCCACACTACACAAATGAATACTGTTTTGAGTAGTGCAATCCCAAACACTGTATTAGGGAATTTTTTTTATTTATATTTACTAATAATATACACTTCTGAATGATGTATTTACATACTTACGCGTAAGATTATGGTTGAATTGACATACCGCCAGTGAGACGTCTCCACTAGTGTACCTATGCAAGTACATTTTTATCGGTTTCCTAACGTTCGAAACGTTCCTTTTTAAAACGATTAGTTCTCAAGGTCTCATATATGTAGATGCATCAACACTTTGGCTCAATTAATTTATTATCTTGAATTTATATTTAGGTTCTTTGACACAAAGTCAAACTCTAGGCAGTATAATTATTCAAATTCCTTGGTAGACATAGAAAATACCTATATTTACATAGTTTCTCATCACCACCTTTTAGTCCTATCAAAACGTATCGCAATAGGCACACCTGTTTTAATACATTTATTATTCACAAAGTCTTTGAGTACCTTTACAAAGCCTGTTGAAGTCATAAAACAGATTAATATTTACCTTTAAAGGAATACTTAATTATTCAACTTTTATCGTTTATTCTAATGGCATTTACCAGTATTCCTTTATTGCTTGCACAGTTGTTAGTTTGGTTTTTACACGATATTACAGTGAAATATGGACTATGATTTAAACATCCTGTGTGTTTAAGTATGTCTTTTTATGATTGTAGTAATCAATCAATCAGCCTATCGCAGTCTACTACTGGACATAGGCCTCTCCCAACACGCGCGACAGTACACGGTCCTCAGCCTTCCGCATCCAGTCTGTCCCAGCCACCTTTCTCAGGTCGTCGGTCCACCTAGCTGGGGGCCGCCCTATCTTACGCTTGCCGGGGCGTGGTCTCCACTCTAGGACACGCTTGCTCCATCGGCCATCAGTCCATCTACAGATATGACCAGCCGGCTGCCATTGGAGCTTATTGCTTCTGTGAGCCATGTCGGTAATTTTGGTTCTTTGTCAGATAACTACATTTTGGATTTTATCCATGAAAGAGACGCCAAGCATAGTCCGTCCATAGCTCGCTGCGCGACTTTTAATTTGTGGACTAGTCCCACTGTGCGAGTCCACGTCTCAGCACCGTACGTCATAACAGGTAGGACGCATTTATTTTATTTTATTTTATAATTTTCGGAAAACTTACAGCTAATTGGTACAGTGAATTGGATGAAGACTTTGGTTTCAAGTATTGCGGTAGGGGCGAAGAGAAAACTCGACGTAGCTAGACAAATGCTGCCCAACCCAATTGGATCCTGCAGTCGATTTCTTTCTCGAAGTTGTTTCTACCAAGCTGGACTACCTGCCCAAGGTAGACATACTCTTGAAGAACTTCAAGCATCGATCCGTCGACATAAACCGGTCCGATCACAATGTGTTCGTTGAACATAATCTTGGTTTTATCCAAGTTCATGCCGAGATCGACCCGTCGGGAGGCTCCATTAAGGCTGTGCAGCATCTCGCTCAGCTCTTTCAGGCTCTCTGCCACGATGACGATATCGTCGGCAAATCGAAGGTGGGATATGTACTCGCCATTAATGTTTATGCCCCGTCCAGTCCAGTCCAGCGTCTTAAGGACGTCTTTGAGTGCGTTGGTGAAGAGCTAAGGGGATATTACATCCCCCTGCCTCACCCCGCGGAGCAACTCGATGGGGCTGGTTTTGTGGTCCTGGAGCTGGACGGTCATAGAGGCGGTGTCATACAACCATCTCAACACATCGATGTAGCGCCAATCGATGCGACACCGGTGCAGAGCATCCAGAACCGGCCAGGTTTCGATGGAGTCGAAGGCTTTCTCGTAGTCCACGAAAGCCATACACAGCGGCTGATTGTACTCATTGGTCTTCTGTACAATCTGCCGAACAGTATGGATGTGGTCTACGGTGCTGTAGCCTTTTCAAACCCGGCTTGTTCCTGTGGCTGCAAATCGTCGAGTTTTCTGGCGAAGCGATTAGTTAGGACTCTCGAGAACACCTTGTAGACGTGGCTCAGGAGTGAAATGGGTCTATAGTTTTTCAGCAAGGTTTTGTCACCTTTTTTGAAAAAACAGAACCGCCGCACTCCCGCTTCACGCTTGAGATGTTAGGCCTTGGTGGGTAACGGAATTAAAGAGGCTCACCAGCTCTTTCAGAACTGCTGTCCCACCTGCTTTTAAGATCTCTGTGGTGATTCCGTAATCCCCTGGAGACTTGTTGTTCTTAAGCTGCTCGAAAGCCACTCTTACCTCGCCCAGGTTGACATCCGGGATGTCGTCCGTGTAATGGCGCGTGAGTTGGGCTCAGTGGTCATCATCGCTGGGTCTCTTGGGTTTAGGCATCCATGACGCGTACAAGTCCTTGTAGAAACTCTCAATTTCAGCGAGAATCTCTAACTTGGAGGTAACGGTATTGCCAGCCGTAGTATTGAGTTTCAACAGATGGGTTCTACCAAGCTGGCGAGCGAAGACTTTGGTGCCACAATTCTGTTCAATCGCAGCCGTAATGATGCGGGTATTGAAACATCGTAGGTCACGTCACACCAGCTTCCGGATCTACCGATTTAGGTTTCTTCCATCCGTCGAAGACATCTCCGCATATGTCATTCCCCTTCTTTGCCTCATAAGTTCGAGAGTCTCGAGCGAGAGTTTACTCTGCTTGGTAACGCTTTTTCCGGGAAATACCCTTCGAGACACATCCTGTAGCATTCTGACCACGGCGTGGGTTCTCTCATCAACAGTGCCATGGGTTTCCAGCAGTCCGAAACGATTTTGAAGCTCCAGTTGTAACTTTTTGGATCCTGCTGCTAGCTGAGGCGCAGTAGGTCTAAGATTTGAGTAAAGGAGAAATACCAAATACGGCCTGAAGCGGCCAGAAAGTTGTGAATCGTTGAAATTAAACATATAATTTTTAAAATTTATACATCGTTTTCGTTTCTTGATAGAGCTTCGGTGAAAGATTTTAGTTTTTAAAGATTATTGTTTTGAATAGGCTATGGTAATAACGGATGAATGTCTTA
Source organism: Euclidia mi (assembly GCA_944739405.2). Classification (NCBI taxonomy): domain Eukaryota; kingdom Metazoa; phylum Arthropoda; class Insecta; order Lepidoptera; family Erebidae; genus Euclidia; species Euclidia mi. The sequence goes on from OX123190.2 coordinate 53,099,523, forward strand.
TGTTGCCAGCATTTAAAATAAAATGAAGTATGGTAGGCAGAAATTGTTTTAAAGAAAAATATTTTTATTATAGTATTAGAAAACAATATCTTTTATTTACTTTATAAATATATTTGTACAAAGAATCAAGAAATATATAATTTATAATAATTAATCGGTAAAAATAGTTTTGTTTTTTAATCGATAGTATAAATATTTTTTCAAACCATTTGCAACACATTTTTTATCTATTATGTCATTCTTGTTGCTACTGCGCATCGTGAATATTTTGCTCTGATTTATTGGTGTTTTCGTACGGTTTTAATTGGAATGTAATTGAATATAAATTCAATAATAATGATCACTACCTTCTAAGAATGCTAAGAATATGTAGCGGTGTTTGTGATTGTGGTTAGTTTTTTTGGACGAGTAAAGTACGAGGTTCCCTAGTACACAGGTGATTATTCCTTATTATTGGCCTTTCTTTATGTAGTTTTTGTTCTATATGACACAAAGACATACCTTTATTTACATCTAGGTAATATATTTATGTTAAAATTCAATTTTGAGGTATATTTAGTTGTGGAATAATTTCCATTTCAAATATCTCGTATCTTATTTCCACCAAGAGTTATTTAAAAAAAAAAATATACAGGGTAATAGAGTAGTAATTTATCTTCAAAACACACAAAGTTTCGTGTTTGTCCTTGCCAGGCCCATAATGTACGGCCAAATGGTACATCTCCTTTGAGTAAATGAGATCGTCCGTGTGGTGACGGATTAAGAATACGGATTGACACCACCCCATATCATCCCATGGGTGTTGTAAGAGCCGACAGAGGGAGCATATTATGCAGAGAACAGCACTGTAAGAGAAGGAAAACTTGATACAAACCCTATACCAACCCGTTTGGCCAGCGTGGTATAGTAGGCCAATTCCTCCTTTAAAAGGAGAGGCCTAGTCCAACAGTGGACTGTTAAAGGCAGATGATGAGTAAATGAGATAGTAGTAAATTATATAGTTAATATCAAGAAATGCAATGTGTTATGCAGTCACTTTAACTGTATTTGGTAGCAGGCAGATTTTCGTTGATGATTTCAATCATCAAATCAATACGGCCAGATAATATTCTTGGATTTCATATTTGTATCTGCATAAGGAAGTGAATCAGAATAAATATAATTCAATAAAGATATAATAGTAAATAGCTGAATGTTCCATGTTTAATATTCAAGAGGCGGAATTTTCGTCATAAAACAACTAAAGAGACAAGCCTATTTAAAAACTGTTAGAAATACGAGCGATACCAAATTCGCGTATTTTGCACGTAGGTACACATATATTAAATTTCGTGCTTCAATAACCCGGGCTCGCCGCTACAACCTGTGGCAAACGGCGCGAACGAACTCATACGCGCGTATGAAACGCTAGTCTGAAACTACTAGGGCGATTTCAGATTGGAGTTTTATACGCGCGTATAAGCTCGTTTTTAGAAGCGCATGTAGGCGCGTATAGGCGCGCCTTTTGGCACACGCGCAACTCGTACGAGCGTTGACGCGCTTCTAAGCTCGTATAACCACGAGCCATCAGAATCCATGTTGACACTGACAAGACGTCACTACCGTTTCGAGCGAACACGCCCGTTTACGTGAGCCTGGTTTTTTGAAGCGCGTAATGTAGCGCGCGTGTAAGCGCGTATGCTGAAACGACCGTATACGCGCAGAAAAATACGCTAATCTGAAACCGCCCTAAAGATGAATGTTAAATCTATGAATCTAATACAATATTTTTTTTAAATAAGTGGACTGTGGCAGTCTGGTGATGATGATGATGAAATAATATGAGACTTCTAGATCCAAATGATAACAAAATGTCCTTAAATATCATCAAACAAAGTCATTTGTATACCAAAGAAAATTAGCACAGTGGCGAGTTTATCCTATTTTTAAAATCAACGTCTGGGATAAATCAAATATTTAATATGTAAATCTGAACACCGCAATCTTTTAAATATTCAACAGTGTTGCCAGTCGATAGTGCAAAACTGAAAGAGCAAAAGTTCCGAGCCACTAAAAAGAGGGAATATGATAATGAATGTAAACTAGCCCGTGGCACCTGACTGCGCTCAACAACATCTTGACATCGTTTTTGGACATTAATCGGTTAAGTTTCTTAGTCGCTGTGACCGGAATATTGCAACATTTTCCGGTCACAGCAGTTCAAATACTTTGGAGCGCAGTTTAAAAGTTTAAACTGCAATATTATGCCTGCAGTTTATATAGCCATCTTTCGTCTACGTTCGCGTTGGGTTGTATTAAGGATTTTTGTATTTATCAGGTTTTTCTGTTTTCATATAATGTCTATTATTATTTGCCATGATATTTATTTTTAGTGCTAGAAACAATTTTTTTTCACAAGAATGTACTGTCCCGCTGTTGGGCAAAGGCCTCCCCCCAAATCTTTCCATATACTCTGAAAGACTTTTAAGCAAAAGCAAACAATATGGGTAACAAAAATTTACCAAACAGGAAGTTAGAAATAGGAAGTTTATTATTCAGGCAACTTAGAACTTCCTTTCCGTAAAGCCTCCATCGATCGAAGACATGCATAAAAAATTAACGTCTCTTTTGTTTTGTAGTGCCTGTGGTTCAGTATAGCGATGTGTCGGGATTCTTCCGAAACGCCAACGGAAGTTTTTTGGTAAATGTCACATTGACTGCATTGATGGCGTATAGGATTGAGTCTAGTCATGTCAGTAAAAATTTACCAAGTTACCAGAGGTCATAAAATAAGAAAATAAGTACAACATATTTATCAACAAACTGAAATTGTTCCTTAACAAAGCTTACCACACATTAAATGAATATTTTAATGACAAAACACCATGTAACATAAAATAACCCAAAATAATGCCTTTAGTCTAAATATACACATACAACCTTATTTTAATTAATAGGTACCATATTAACTTATTATGCCAAAAATAATTTAATACATTCGTAAATATAATAAACTAGAGGATGCCAGCAGCTACGCCTGCACATTTTTTATATTTATAGACAAATTTGTAATAAGTAAACACCATACATATCATTATTAAAAAGCCTCTTCCTCCTCTCTCCTAATAAAAACTTTGCTGTGCCCAACAGGGTCCATAAATGACTACCCTTATGTTTAACACCTAATTGTAATTATGGAATGCAATAAAGTATCGAGTATTGAGGAATCGCCGTTTAATACTGCGGTGAATATCGTGGGTTCAGTCCCTACAAAAAGTTGTTTCGAGTCTGGGTGTATTTCCGTCAGTTAATGGCATGTTTGTAGGGGTCTAAAAAGAATAACTATTACATCATCTTTATACAGAATGTACCTAATTCATTAAAATATAATGTAGAATTGATTTGAGTACTTTTGACCTGCGTAGAACGATAAACCTTGCTCTGGCAGCTGCCTACAAAGATAAACTTGTAGTTAAATACTATACCAAGATTACGAGTAGGTAATATATTATAAAAACAATTTTAAATAACGAAGACGATAATACTTTTAGCCTACTGAAATGCAATCATCAATTCAGCCTTTAACAGTCCACTGCTGGAATAGGCCTCTCCTTTCAAATGAGGAATTGGTCTACTATACCACGCTGGCAAAACGGGTTGGTAGGTATAGGGTTTGTATCAAGTTTTTCTTCTGTTACAGTGTTCTCTGCATAATATGCTTCCTCTGGGCTCTTACGACACCCATGGGATGATATGGGGTGGTGACATTTCGTACTCTTAATCCGTCACCACACGGACGTATCAATAAATAATGTATTATTATCTTGTTATCTATTCATATAATAAAACATTCAACAAACCCTTTGAATAATATCCTAGAAGATGTAATAATTGAAACATGTTCGTACTACTGTACCCACAATACTGAATTTCATAAAGACTGCACGAGTAGTTCCAAGAAGCGGTGTCAAACTTCAACAAATAATACACACACATCACATTCACAACGGTGAATGTGATGTATTATTTGTCACATTCCTTACAACGGGATTAGACCTTTACATTAGACATATCAATAAATACGGCCATTTGTTTGAGAAGTCGCCTACTAAAATATTGATACGTTGCCATTCTACTGAGAAACTCGCTCAATTATGTACGGGCAGCGGCGGAATTCACACCCGCAGAAAAAGGGCTACCGCTATAAAATGTTGGGTATCATGACATTACTGACAGTTGGGAATTGAATTTTGAATGAAGAACCTATATTCTGGACTAATACAATTTCCACGGGTACGTTAAGTTGCTGTACTCAAAGGTATCTTGTAAACATTTTTATTACGCACTTATGAATGTTTATAGTCAGTAGGCGCTGTATTTTTATTTGCTGAAAACCTTCTGTAAGATGTTTTGAAAGCAATGGAATAACCCGTACTAACAATAAAAACTATATAGCCCTGTTGAGTACCGGTTTACGTGTCTATATTGCTTCAAGGACGATAAATACTGTTTGTCAAAGTCGACAGAGTTGTTGCAAACACTGCATAAGGCTCAATGACCACTGAAGCGGAGAGTAACCAAGCTGTGTCAATTCAACCAAAAACGATTTTACGGATTTGTATTGGTTGTGTGTCAAAGCTTCGCTTTTACCGCCCTAGTGGACAAGCGGCTTTACTGATATGTTTTGGGCAACTAAGACTTACTCATCTGGTCTCAAACTAGTACTGCTGTACTCTAGTAATTAATGGTATGTTGTTATTGTAATATCATTTCGTCTCGTTGACCGCCAGTATTGTTCCATTTATGTGTAGAGAGTTAATTCCTGCAGCTGACTGATAGCTCTTTCTCACAAAGACAACTGGCATTAAAGCCGAGTGTTATTGTGTATACAAACGGAGTGACGTTTCCAGACAGACTATACAATACCGTATATTATAGAAGAACTATTCAGGATTGTAGCATGTAAAAAAAATGCAATGATATATATTTAACATAATATATAACGTAACATAATTTCATGCCTTTATCCCCGAAGGGGTAGGCAGAGGTGTATTACACACCCATATCGCCAGTTAAATTTCGGTGTCAATGTAATAGGGGGCGAGCCTATTGCCATCTACTCGTACCGCGCACATTATTTAGCGAGCGATTTTACATTTACATTTTTAATACACACATAACTTCGTTATCGTATCGTCGTATCTGGGGATCGAACCCGAGACCATCGTCTCGGCAGTCCATTACGTATACTACTATGCTATCGCCACTACAATATTTAATAGGTAGTTTAAGAGTCTATAACTGTCCTCGTCTAGTGTTTGTCGTCTTTCATTTTAAATTACAATTTATCGCCTGCCCTCGGAGAGCACGTTAAGCCGTCGGACCCGGACCCGGCTGTCATGAAAATCTTTGACAGCTGTCAGACGTTATAGGGAGTCAGTACCTATGAATAAACTGCCACTAGTCTAAACCATAGACCAACGTAACCCATCCCTTTGGGTTGCAGAGGTCAGACAGGTAGTCGTTCTATGGAAAATATTCTTTCAAATCCGGTTGGATTAGAAAGCGGACCCCGGGTTCTAACTGGGATAACGCTAGAAACTGTCCTTGTCTAGGTCCTGTAAATCACAAAATCAATTGTATGTTAATGATAACGGTTTCTATTGCTAAAACATTGCTGTAGCCTGAGAGACATCAATAGAAACGTTGCCTCTAATGCATTAAGACATTGACATATTCTGCAAGAAAATTGTGTATGTAAAATATTATAAATACGGCGTATGGCTAAAAAGTTATTGTACTAGCAAGTATTGACAAAGTGTAGTGTATGAAAAGTCTTAAGAACAAGAAGATTACGAGTTTGTCTACTTTATATTTTGAAAATAAGACGGAGTTTGCGAGCTAGTTTTGCATCGTCCTAGGCTGTAAGCCGCAAGGTAAAACCGTCTAAATTTATACGTGGTAAGTTTTAGGTAAACATGTACTTTGAGATGTCTAACATTCTTGTATTTCGGTTAAGACCAGATAGATTTTTAATGTAGCCTCTCATTATGTACATTTTGCGCCAGTAAACTTTATTCAACCATGGAGCACAATAGCTAATCTAAAGGAATTTATTGAATTTTAGTTACTTTCAAGGGCCGTTGCAGTGTTTACATGTTCAAAGGATTCTCGAAGGGCACAATCCTAAAGCGTTATTCCACTGCTAAGCTACACAGATGACGTTCTTAATGTCACCGACTCTTAGTTAAAGACTGCACCGAGAGTCGTGGGTCCGAAGATCACAAATATTCTTTGTATTTTCGTGCGATAGAGGAACTGTTCCCAAAGCAAACTATTTTTAAATAAAACGTACCTATTTTAACTAGTACAATCATATTGTGCGATTCAGTTTCAAAGAACCCAAATTATGCGCACTTAGCATTTCGTACTTATTTAATGATACCGTTGCCATGGAGCATCCTAAAAGTCACACGCAATGATATACTCGTATTAACTACGCCGCGATAATGCACTCAAACGTGCCAATTGAGAGTGTTGTGGGTTCGATTCCAACACGAGACAACACTTTGTGTAATCCATAAATGGTTGTTTCGAGTCTGGGTGTTCATTGTGCCCGTTAGTTGTATGTTTGTAAAGTACCCCACGACACAGGATTAAGTCCTAATGCGAGAGTTGTCTTTTTAACCAAAAAAAAAAGCACTGATCTTGATTTACTCTCATGCATTCGTTTACACTTCGAGCCACTATCGAAATGGAAAGCTCTTCGGTACAAATAGGCTAGCCGTGTCATCCGCATATTACCGATCGTGCCGAATCTGTTGACGTCATTCGAACACGTCTCTAATAAACCTAACTATTCGTATCCGTTGCCATTCCGCGCTGTGGCTAATACGACACGCCCATGCGTGTCGTATTAGCTAATCTAAAGGAACCCCCTTTAGATTTTGCCCCCCTTGCCCCTTTGCACCCATGTGCAAAGGGGCAATATTATGATTGTGAATAGGTATAAATAACATTTTGCCATATTATTTTTGTGTACTTTACGTCATGAAATTGAATAGCTATTGTCAGACAAACTTGCTCAATATATTTTTGTTTACGTCGTGATTTTGAAGCATATTTTCAAACACACATGTTCAATTTCTTAAGCTATCTAAAGGGGTTTGCGGCAGCTTTCTCACTGCTGGAAACCATTGTTTCCACAAGGAAAGGTATTTGCTTTTATGATCCGTACCAAACTGGCTAGATATAATAGTGAGTGCAAGCAGTGTTCTTAATACTTTATTCAGCCACGGCGTAAGTGGTATCATATACATTTTAATAAAAATATTTTAATTTTGTAAATTGCTGGTGCTAACGTTGTTGCGAAGAAAGAGAAAGAGGTGGCAAGCCTACATAAACCAATGCATCAACACGTCTGATTTGTAAGAGTACCTGATATAAGCCTTCCATCATCTGCCTGAAGATTAAGTTTTAGTAGTTTACACTCTGTGAAGCACCGTCTACTTCACAAGATTTGTACTACATAAGTTCTGTTGCATATGTTCTGTTGCATGGCAAATAGTTTATGCTGTAAAAACCCACCAGTTACTATTGACGGCGAAACATTAGAACTCGTTGACCGATATATCTACCTTGGCGATAATCTTTCTTTTGATAAAGAACAACAAAAAACTGAGATATCAAGAAGGATTCAACTCGGTTGGGCTGCATTTTCAAAACTGGACGACATCTTAAAATCATCTAAAGTCCCTCAATATTTGAAGACCGGTCTCTATAACCAATGTGTTTTGCCCACAATGACTTACGGTGGCGAGACATGGACGCTCACACAAGAGGCGGTATATAGATTAAGAGTCGCACAAAGAGCCATGGAGCGCTCCATGCTTGGTATCCGTCAAATAGATCGAGTTCCCAACGTTGAAATTCGAAAACGTACAAAGGTGCTCGACGTGGAAAATCGAATAATGACATTGAAATGGGATTGGGCAGGACATCTGGCTAGACGTGGTGACAACAGGTGGAGTTGGGCCGTAACGGAATGGTGGCCACGAATGGGGAAAAGAAGTGTCGGCCGGCCCTTGGCAAGTTGGGCCGACGATATTGTTGCGATCGCGGGCCGAGCCTGGGCTAGATTAGCACAAGATAGAGGGAAATGGCATCAACAAAGAGAGGCCTATGTTCAGCAGTGGACAAAGTCAGGCTGTGGATGATGATGATGATGATGGAGTTCTGTTCGTCCTACTAAACGTTTACTCAGAATAAAGCAAGGAATAGACTCTACAGCAATGTGTGTGTGGATATAAGATAGGCCTAGGTTTTAGTTTTACGAGCAGCCATATTTTGTTTGTTGGAAGTTGGAAAATAGGAATTATAGAAATTTATTACTAGTTAAGCGCTAGCTTTTGTATCGCAAATATTAAATAATAGCTGAATTGAGTGAAACATCACTTCTTCCCGCTTACCATGCAATTTTAATAGAGCGTATAGAAATTAATAGCTACTTTATACCTATTTGTGGATCACAACGCTTTTTTAATATAGTTCAAATATCATAAATGCATTCAGCGAATGTAAAATGATATTAAATAAAGTCTGCCTCGTTGGTCTCACGGCATAAATGTGCGCGTGGGATTGGGAGGTCTCGGGTTCGATTCCCGGGTCGGGCAAAGTGTTATTGGGTTTTTCCGTTAGGAAATTCTCAGTAGCAGCACGGAGTCTGGTAATGTGCCCGGTACGGCAATAGGCTCGCCGCCTATTACGTGGGACCTAAAAATTCCTAGCAAAATGTGGGTGCAATATTACACCTCTGCCTACCCCTTTGGGGATACAGGCGTGAGTCTATAAATAAAAAAAATTAAAATTAAATAATGTCTTAACGATAATTCATCATATTTTCGGTACTGCAGTATAAAACATATAATAGCTTCGTAAGTCATTCAATGCATGATCTGCTGTGAGACTAAATATAAACGATTCCGTTTATATTTAGCAGTTCCTTCTATCCCTCCAGCTAAGCAAAAAAAATGCTGACACTTCAATTTACTCTCAAAATCGTCGCATCACTATTGACCCATAAATGCAATAAGCTCTATTTTTTTTATTTCAGTAAATAAGGAACATGGAAAATAAAAGAAAGACTTGTATTTTTGTGTTCCGAAGCAAATTGATTTCAACAATCGAAAATATTTTGAGCTGAGTACACAAACGTGCTATATATCCTGGACATTGCTGTATGAATAAATTACGTTACATTTTTTTTGAAAATACTTAGGTATAAACAGTCGAATATTCAGAAGGTGAAGACAGAGGCTATGAAATTTTCATTTGATTCGACACTGGTATACCTACATACTTGCTTGTTTTATCCGTTTTCAGCATTTCTTTTTGTTTTTTAGGCCTTAGTTAAGAAAATTTGTAACTACCTATTGGTAATTGTGGTCATATTGACAAGTCAATTATTAGGAAGGTTCTGACATATGAGCTATTTAAGTTACGACCCTTAGGAACCAAGCAACAGGACTTAGAATACTAAACAATAAGTATCGGATTAGATCGCAGGCACAGCTTTGGTTGAAATAAATAGTATGGAACGGATTCACTAATAACTTGGTAGGTACCATGTGTATGTGGTATAAAATTATTGCAAATAACACTTGTAACCATTAGATTTGCGATACATACCTAGTTACAACAAGTTAAAAGTCAGCGCGTAAAACTCTGTTATAAAAGTTCATTTTGTCCAAAAGTCAGCAATGGATATCCTCTTTATTTACCAACGCGAGTAAATTGCATTAGAGCAATTTAAAATTCCCTTTGTGGCACTTATTCGGTGAAATATGATATGCGATTAATATTTTCGCATTCTATTATGAAAATAGTCTCAACGTGATTAAGGAACTCCAGGAAAATGAATTCTGGTTACGCGTAATTTTATGGCTGTCAGTTTGGTATTTATTAAAAATTATTTGAATTAGTTTAATTAATTGTTATATTTTCTCTTAGAAAATACACATAACTTTTCACGGAATCACAAATTAGTTCCTTAAGAAAATTTTGTCCCATTCAGTTAAAAATAAATTGTATAAAGCACTTCTGCGCTCATTTTTATTCTCAAGGCCGCGTATAATGAAATGTTTATGTTTATTGTATCAAAACGAAATTAATGTCTGTTCTGAATTTTCTTTATATTCGTACTACTTTTAGCTTTAAAAAGTGTAACTCCGGTCAAGGCCTACGCCTAATCATTGATCTATATTTTTTACAATTGAACTGAAACTAGGTCTTGTAGTTGTAATTTAAGTAGTTCCTCTATTCATAAATTTTTTCGTCATATCAGACTGGATGGAGTACCTAATGCTCGAAGTATCATATAGCGTAGAGATTTGATCTGTATATAGTGTACATTTAATTTCGTTCTAGTGTACATTTACGGCCATTTTCAATATTCAAACTATAGATAGATCTGTAGATTTTAGATTCGTGTTTGACATAATTTGTATGGAGCTTATGTCAAAAACTGTCAAAAACGAATCTAAAATCTACAGATCTATATATAATTCGATTATTGAATTCCGTAGTTAATTGTGAGCACGTAAAACAGTCTGTCCTATCTGTCATGAAAATCTTTGACAATCGTTATGGAGAGCCGTGGCATATTGCGTTATTAATTGATGTAGACGTCAAAAGAGAATCTTTTGTAATATATTTTATCCAATCTGATTCGACCACTAAGCGGACCCAAGCTTCAAAATAAAAAAATTGTGGATGCAACGCCTGGAAAATACTACAGGTACTTTCGAGACATTACTAGGTAAAAGCGTGTCTTGTTTCGAATGTTCTAGGCATTTCTACACGCATTCATTTATATTATATGCCTCGTTAATAGTAGAAAACGTTTTTACAAACCACTATTGAAAAAATACCATTAATTTTGCAACACGGCACACAATTACATAAGTACTTACTTATAAAGTACTTACGTAATTTTGTTATTACTAATACTTATGTGATTTTTGTTTTATGAGGAGTACCTAAATGTTTCAACGACTACATTTTTCAAAAAAACATCTCTAAAACACACTTAGTTCCTTTGCGTGTTGTGTGCAACACGCAAAGGAACTAAGTGTGTAGCAAAACGGACGGACAGTTCCCAGAACTATAATACTATAGGTAACATCCAGAAGTGACACAGATATCAAATACACAAACAATATACAATAGAACTAGCAACGCAAAGGAGAATGCGTCGTCGATACCTAGGGAATGAATCAGGTCGCAGGTATTGATTAAACACACAATAATGGAATTAACGTTGACTGATGCGAGGCGTGATTACTGTCGTCAACTGTAGAATTACACAATTCTGATTGAGCGCGGAAATACATCAGGATTATGAATAAACGTTGCGTGTGATTGTAAAAAAGAACGTAACAATATTATGTTGCCTATATTTATATAAATACTTGACTGGGGCAGAGTCGAAGCTCCTAAGGCTAGAAATATGATTTTTTGTATGGTGTTAGGCATCTACTGAGGATCGATTTTTAATAATCTACCCCTAAGAGGGTATACAGAAAGTTATTTGTTTCTATATTAGCTATTTTTAAGCTAGCTCTTTTACAATGAGACCAAAGCTAATGTTTAGTATAAGAGTGGAACCTTTTTCTTGTTTGCTTTTCCACCCATAAGAACATTCTGGATAGACCTTTTTTTTCTGAATCTGAGTGTAGTTTATCTATAATAATGATGTATACATTTAGAATATATAAATAAGTGTTCGTAAGTAGTATCTAGCACCTACAACCGTTCAGGCTCAGTCTAGTTTAGGACTAGATAACCATATGTCAGTATTCCTGTAATCTTTTCATTACTTATCGCTATGTAGATCATCGGAGCTCCAACTTATTTAACGACAATACTAGAGGACCCGTGCTGCTCGACAGCATATTTTAATATTATAAAAAAGCTCTTAAATATAGGTATGATGTGTAGGTACATTGTAGCCTTATCTAATAACTAAAAAGATGATATTCTAACAAAAAATATATATATCACAAAACTTCTTTTCTCACAACATTGGCTTTGCGTTGCACCTTAGGTATCGTGAAATTTCCACCTTGGCATTACTGAATGGTTTGCCGCGAAAAAGGGATTTAAATAATATGTATAACTGAACATTGACGAAAGAAAGTTCTTCAATATAGAAAGCCCAGAAAAAAGCATGTTATGAACAATTTTGCCTGTACCATAGTCAGTAATCGTATTACTGTTTTCCAGGTGAATTCCGAATTGACTCTCGGGATATAGCTCACATATACTCTTAAGTTCTGCATGCCCTGCGTACTGTCCATTGGCACCCATCACGCGTTTGTAATCTGTTGCGTTTGTAATGGTCTGGCCATATGCTTCGTCCCCAACAATGAAGTTACTATATATACATCCCACTTATTGACTATGTTATCAACAGTGGCCAAACGAATTTCATAATGTTTATTCTCACTTCCATATAAACAATAAGAAATTGCGCGGAATAAGCAATTACCTTCACCGTCACCAATGGAAATCACTTGAAAATAAAATTGTTGATGGTAGAATTAATCAAATCTGAACCCGTTACCACCCGTATTTTTTTAGCAGTAGGGAGGACCATCCGGTACCAAATCTCCAACAGGGCAGTCATTGACCATGATTCTTTGTTCAAACTTTCTCTGAGCATTTTTCAATTTCCTTCCAAGAACCATCATTATTATTGAAAACACAACTACTCACAAAAAATACGCTATTAAATCAGAAACTTAAGTAACTACATAACTTACGCTAACTTCACTTTTTTCTTTATCTGTCAAAATAAAAAATATAGAAAAACGACTTTTTTATAAGTAAGCAAAAAAGGTTTTATTTCTGTTATCCAGCTAAATATGTCTGTGAGAAGCACGACTTATTTTGTTTTGTGTATGGGTGTGATTAATCCATCATAATTTAGAAATGTAATAATGACGTTTATAATTTTGGTCGAAATTGTAGTTTTGGTAGGAATGTTAGCTTTGGTAGCAATCGTAAGTAACATTGCTACCAAAACTACTATTCCTACCGGAAATACTTTTCCTATATTCAAAACTACTATTCGACTAACACTATCATATCTACCATTTTTATTAAACTACCATTTCTACCAAAACCGCCGGTGTTGTCAAAAGTACCTACCTTTGCTCTCAAAACTACTATTCTTACCAAAACTACAATTTCTACCATAACTACCACTTGTCATAATATAATTATATGACAATAGTATTATGAACCGCTGTAATATGTTCCACATAAAAAAAAATAAGATGCCCGAAGAAAGTCCGTAATTTAAAAACACGAAAAATCAGTTCACCCAACATCAAGGGTAAACTGGTAACATTCGGTGCATTCGGGGAATATTACCTGCCATCAGCGATAATTTACTATAGTGATAATTTGACCACCATCGGATATAATTTTACACACCACCACACTCAAAGGAGGCATAACGTTTTTTCCTGGCAGTTACCACAAGGAACTTATTAGATGCCATAAAGATATTTTTAAATTTAGAACCGCCCATGTAGCCAGAAAGCAATGGAATCTTAAGAAATTTATAGGAAAATATTGAAAAATAAGTTCAATGTCCACACCTACATATCTTCTTTCAAACTTACCCAATTTAAATGAGCATACCATCAAATGAAAGAGCTCTTTTTAGCGCGTGTTTTAGGCCTATAACGAAACGCCTACCTCAATGAGAACCAGATATATAGAAGCAGAAAGTCATTGACTACGGCTACGAAAACGTAGAAAATGTATGGGAGAAAACTGTTTTTGCATGTAACTTGATGAATGTGCAAGTTAGGTAATTTCTAATGCTTGATGACGAATCTACGCAGCAAGAGCTTTCATTAAAAAAAAATTATGCGAATCGGTTTCGTAGAACGGGCTGGCCGACTCGTATTATAAAACACAAATTCTTTTAATATATAGATAATAATTATACTCCCGTAAAGTAATGTTCTTTGCGATAAACATTTTCATCATGTTTAAATACTGACCATATTTTAAATCTGTAACATATGGCTCTGTTATACCAAATACTAAAAATGTTTTGCATAAAACACTGTGATATTTTAAAATCCAATGAATCCCTGAAAATAAAGAAAGTTATTACATAAAATAGCGACCGAGAATTGAATCTGCAGAAACAACGTTTTCAAAATATTAATGGAAGCAAAGTGTCCGATGTTTATGAGAAAGACTAGGATATTTACTTGGATCTTTACTCAATTTGCGTTTTAATATTACTCATAATTTCGGTAATGTAGGTCTCATTACATGTTTTATCATTTGAAAAAGTTTTAATAGTTTTCTCCACAAGTGATACTCCTTGTTTTGACATTGTAGTATATTTTAGTGATAAAATTTAACATTTCATTCGATTTATTTTTATTTCACAAATCCATCTATTTTACCCGAAACAACGTAATAAAAATGTACTGTATTTTTGATGATTGCAATACCAGAAATTAGATACCAAATGAAAAAACACAGAAGTAATCATCAGACAGTACAATTTCTCCCTGAAGACCTTAGACTCTCACTGACTGTAGGTAATCAACGAAGAAACAGAATTCAGGGTAATTTTACTACATCCGTACTTTAGTAGGATGGACTTTAGCACACATGGCATAACAGTTTAAGCATTTTCGTCACGGTTCAGAACTGTACCGAGAGTTCTGGGTTCAATCTCTACACGAGACATCATTGTGAGTGATTCAGAGAGCCTTAGTGTGTTTAGGAACTAGGATGAAATAATTGTGGATGGAATGTTTTTAAAGTCGGCCGCGACACAGCATTTACTCTTAAATAATAATAATAATATTCTACCACATACACACATCACCATCTAGTCCCAAACTAAGCAGAGCTTGTAAGTTGGGTACTAGATAATTGATAAACATACATAGGTATATACTTTTTTTGTAAATACATACATATTATACATACTGTAGCTAGGTGGGGCGATGATATTCGAAAGGCAGCGGGCAGGGATTGGAAGAGGAAAGCTGAAGACCGAGCTCATTGGCGCGCCATAGGAGAGGCCTACGTCCAGCAGTGGACTGATATAGGCTGATGATGATGATGATGATACATAGAATCACCCAGACCAAGACAAACATCCATGTTCATGCACACAAATGTTTGACTTGAGCGGGAATCGAACCCACGACCATCGGCGCAGCAGTCGCTTACACTCCCGCCGTTCCAACCGGTCGTCAAACTACTCTTAGAACGGCAGTCAATTTATATAAAATAAATATGATCTCTTATTCCTGTAAAAGTTATATTGTCATATTGTATTACAGAAATATAAAAAACTTGTTAATAGATCTAGGTTATTTCTACACAATTTATTTTCTTCTACGTAGCTATTAAAATGTCGAATCGATAATGTATAAAAGATTTGGCGCAAGAAGATTGAGTACCAAGTAAGGCGCGGCCCCAGTAAATGTTTAAAAGGCTATTCTAAAACCAGTTAGGGTGTTAAATTTCTGTTTGAATATTTAGATTAGACGTTGAAGCTTTTTGTATTCAGTACTGTAAAACGATTCAAGTAGAATCTAAAAGTATGTAAAGTGTGATGTACTAAACCATTTCAAATCAGGCATGCGTAAAATTTTTAAATGACTCGTAACTGTTTTTTAAATAAAACCTTTTCTGAAATATAAATGGAGTTGGTGTTTATATTTTATGAATATGTAGGTCGTTTATTTTGCTTCATGCACTTTTGCACATCAATGTTTTATCAGTCTAACAAGGCTCGCTTTCTATTCAATATAATAATAAAATTATTTCATTTGTATGATAACAATACAATTTTTAAAGTCTACATATATCGAATTTGAAAATTTATTACAGCTCATATTTTCTAGTGATACAACAAAACAAAGAAACATGTTCCAACATTTTATGAAAAAATATATTATCTAAGCTATCAAATTTAAATAGTTATTACAGAACAGTAATTTGTACATTTCACACTTCCCAATTCTGTTCTTTATGTCTGTTAATTGGAATAAGAAAATGTCATAAAAACATGCTGTGGCAAATCGTCGGTATCTTTCAAAGTGTCAATTACATTAATTCAGTAAAGTATGGCTTTATATCGGAATTATCTTACCGTAGAATATAATAAGGCGAAGTTTGTTAAAATAACTACTTAGAGTTTTGAACTATGAGTCGGTCTCTATATAATTTATGGATTAACGTCAGAATATACGGGCCAGAGTTCTCATCAAGAGTTCAGTAATAAAGTTGGAAGTGCGCCGTTATGAGATCAAGTTGAAGTACGTTTCGTCTTTGAGATGTTCCAGGAAAATGAACTCTCTTACGTGACGTCGTGTGAACTTAATTTTGAAGTGCGGAGATAGACGTACGCTTGTGAATTTATTGAGAGAGAAAAGGAATGAATAAGGAAAAGACGATGGATAAAAAATAAATTTTAGAATAATCGACTTATTCAGCTAGTAACCGTGACTGTTACGTGATTCTTCGTGTATATTAGCTATCTAGTGACAATAGTACAGAGTCTGCGTAGTTTGGGATCAGATCCGAGTTCGAGTTCACAGAAGAAATAACTTCTGAATAGCGAAGGACTTTTCAAAATCAATCAATGCTTATAAAACACCACAATTTGGTGATCTACACACCTTGTGCCTACCTGTACCGGGTAGATATTAATACCGACAACATTCTTCACAGTACCAAACGTCGAGGCCCACGCGGCGGCGAAAATAAAAATGCTATCTCCCTTCATATAAAAAAACACAAGGTTACAAACTCGTCACCGTAAGAGAGCGCTCAGAAACATACCGTACGTTCTTAGCCAAATAATTTAATAAAGAAATAATTTCACGTAAGCTCTGAAATGAATAGACGATTAGACATTTTGAGCTACGAAGTCCACAGTAATTTTATTATTGCTTTTGAATAACATTTCTCTTTCCCACGAATAAGTACCGTATTTTTGGGGTCTCGAGTAAATTGAAGGCTATTTTTATGATAAAGTTTAAAACTTGAATGTCTAGACGAGACGTAAGCAATATTTTGGGGTGCTAGCACTTAAATGGTCTTCGTATCTTTGTTACCGATAATTTTATGTTCCCCGTGGTTATTGAAAGCTTGATAAAATTTTGTTCGAAAATTCTTTATATAAATAATCACCTTACTTTGTGATTGACTATACTTCGCCCGCGGCCCTGCCCTCTCCTATATCCTAAGCTAAGCTAATCACACTATCTTTTGGTGTAACCACAAAAATCATTTCAGTAGTTTTGGAGTTTATTGTATTCACACAGCCAGACAGAACGATCGGAAGATTTCATTTTATAATAGGTATGCATTGATGAAAACCTGTGCTTTTAGCCTTTCATCATCATTGAAAGAAAATGCAGATATATTCATCGCTCTGTGATCAATTCTAGAACCAAAAAAATACAGCATTGAATCAACTTCTGTCATGTTTTCCCTTCTCTTTGACATGTTTGACTACTTTTAATTGGATCAATGACTTTTAATTTTAAATCTCACTGAAATAAACATAGAATTAATTGTGAAAATGTATCATGTACAATGGGCCTCGTTAGCCTTGGATGGCAACCCGTCTAGGAGAAGGAAAACTCCGAAATTAAACCACTCTCTTTGGGGGGATGGGCCTCGTCAGCTTTGGATGGCAACCCGTCTAGGAGAAGGAAAACTCCGAAATAAAACCAACATTCAGGGAGCATACGCGAAAACAAACCCCAATCCAAGGTGTCAACCGACCCGTGCCGAGGGATTCATGGCCAGAGGGCAAGCTGGTCGCTAACGGAGGGTGCATGTGTTGGTGGTCACAGGGCACAGCTAGTATTCCATCTTACCCCCGTACAGGGCTCTGCGGGGATGGACATTCTAAATCCCTATTACTCGTGGGAACGCTATGAGAACTGAAAATAATATTTCTCCAGACGGCGGCGACGCGGTTCGCAACCCATCACGTCTCGTTTCCCGCGAGGGCGAAAAGCGGCCTACGGAAAGCCGGTTTGCAACATTAAATGTTGGAGGAGGAATGGATGGTAAATTGAATGAAGTATGCCAGATGATGGATGATAGAAAGATTGATGTTCTATGTGTGAATGAGACAAAAAGGAAAGGTTGTGGCCCCACCAAGCATGACAGCTACACGGCTTATTGGTCTGGGGTAGACAGTACCACCAGAGCCTGCAAGGGAGTTGGTTTAATACTGTCTGCGCGAATGAATGAGTGCGTTAAGGAATATGAATGTGTAAATGCTAGACTATTGTGGATGAGAATGAAAGTAGGACTTACTCGTCTCTTTATTGTAGGGGTTTAAGCCCCGGTCAATATAGTAGCGGGTATGTCACAGCAAGAACAAGACGAAAGGCAGGAATTTTGGGAGAACTTAAGAGCGATTTTGAGGATATGTAAGGATAACGAAAGATTGATCTTGTTAGGTGGTTTCAATGGATGGGTGGGAGTAAAACGAGATGGATTTGAAAGGGTTTTAGGTGGATTTGGTGATGAGAGTGTGAATGAAAATGGAAAAGTTTTGCTTGAGGTTTGTTTAGAGTGGAGCCTTTGTGTGACAAACACCATGTTTGATCACAAAAGGATACACATGTATACGCGTGAGGCTAAGAATGTTAGAAGAAGTATGATTGATTTTGTAATTGTAGATGAACGTTTGAGAAAGAATGTGTTAGATACAAGGGTGTATCGAGGGATAGGCATCCACACAGACCACTTCTTGGTGATGATCCGGATAAGTGGAATCTTTAAAGGATGGCGACACCGA
Organism: Euclidia mi; assembly: GCA_944739405.2. Taxonomy (NCBI): domain Eukaryota; kingdom Metazoa; phylum Arthropoda; class Insecta; order Lepidoptera; family Erebidae; genus Euclidia; species Euclidia mi. The sequence goes on from OX123190.2 coordinate 53,118,376, forward strand.
GAACATTATGAAAATAGGGTCCTAGAAAGAATAAAAGTAGAAAATCTGCAAGAAAAAGATGTGAAAGATGAGTATAAGCGAAGATTGATAGCAAGATTTGAGAGGTTCGATGGCATAAATTATATGGAAGAATTATGGCAATCTTTTAAAGAAGAGATAGTATGTGGTGTGATCAAGAGACGGAAAATACGAAAGGTTAAGAATACATGGTGGGACAAGGATGTACAATCAGCAGTGTCAGAGAAGAAGAAAGCTTGGTTAGATTGGTTGGCTGCCAGAGCAAATGAAAGAATGGGAAAGGCAACGAGTGATGACATAGATGAAGCAAGAAAGGAGTTTGTTAGGTCAAAAAGAATTGTGAAAGAAATTGTTAAAAGGAAAAAAGAGGAAAAGAAAGATGAGTTTGATGGCAGACTATCTGAAGATTTCCGGAGAAACATAAAGTTTTTCTGGAAATCCGTTCGTGCAGTTCGAGGAAGAACTCAATCCTCAGAATACACGTCAATCAGAGACAAGAATGGAAAGATAATGAATGGTGAATCATGCGTGTTGAAGAGATGGAAGGAGTATTTTGAAGGTCTATTTGAAAGAACGGCGATAGAGACATCGATCGACGAAATTAATGGTAATAATAGCAATGATGAAAGCGATATTGCTGTGGATGAGATTGTGAAGGCGTTGGGAAGTATGAAATTAGGTAAGGCTGCAGGATATGATAGGATTACAGTTGAAATGCTGAAGGCTGGACAGGGCATCATAGTTGGTCAGCTGCAGCGCTTATTTAAGTTAAATAAGCGGTGAACGACTTCATATTTGTCTGATCAATACCCCACATTGATGAGAAGATTGGTGCGATCTGGTAGCTAGAACTTGCTGAATTATTTTTTAGCTTTTAGTACATAACCTAACTACATATTTTTTATCGTAATAAAACCGTTTAACATAAAAATGATTTTTATTTTATTTTATTATATAAGTGACATTGGATCCTTGGTCACAATTATTACATATTTAATAATTTATCTATTTGTAATCTTGTACTGTAGATTACTTAATATTGTTTTGTCAGCTTAACTGTCCCAAATATTTAATTAGAGTAGTATCTAAGAATTTTAAAGGTCAGGCCTCGCACGTTATTGGCAACAAACTTCGTCGTTGAAAACTTTATGTTAACCTCCCAGTCACTTAACAGTCCAGACTATATAAGAAAACATGGAGGTAAATTAAATTACTAAAACGCTATAAATTAGTAATCAGTACTAAGTGCATGCTTAGTAATATTGTTGATTCTAAGAGTAATATCGTTTTAATCCAAATATCAATAAACGTAAAAACTTCAGCACTAGAATATACTAGCAACTGCGTTATATTATCCGAAATTCAGATAGCAAATTGATTAGTATATTAAAACATTGTGACACTCCAACAAACCAATAATTTGGTTCCAAGATTGATTCCATAAGCCCCTAAATAAAAAAATGAAAATTTTCCGTAATGAAAACATCGCCGGAAAAAGTTACCCAAAGTAAATATTTCTTAATACCGCGCTGTCATAATAAAAACAACACAATGGAACAAAAAAATTCAAAGACCAACCCGCGAATTGAACGGAATGGGTTTGGGTGGGCACGGAAGTCGTATTACCGATAAATTTCCTGAGGAAAACGTGGCGGCTTTGTTGTACCGTAACCCTAATTTGTTTCGATAGAGTTTCGCACAATACTATTGATTATGTAGCCATCAGTAGATAATGGACGTGAAAAAGTGTGACCTTCTTGTGATGAGATCGTTAAATGTTATATTGAATTGATTCTTGAGGCATGACAATATCATATATATCATATCATATCCATGCCTTTTTACGAGTAAATGTGCGACCTGAATCGTGCTAAATAAAAACCACACATCAAGATTTTAATATACTTACTATTACGATAAATTATTTCTAAGATCACTCTAAATTAGTAGTCATGACATTAAGATATTTATATACAAATAGCTCGTACATATTTTGATGGCTAATCATAAAAAAAAAAAACTCTTATACCTGTCAAAGGAGGAAATTACTCGAAGATTAAGTGGTAATTACTGTCATTCTGGCAAAATAATTTGATAAATAGCCTATGAACAAATGAGAAAATCGTCGCATTTACGGATATGATGGATGTGACAATAATGTTCAATTGATTGTAAATCTTTTTAACGTTATTTATATTATTAATATTTAAAAAGTTGTTGACTAAATTAATTAACAGTATCAGTAGGTAGCTAGCTACCTTTACGGTTAAATATTTTATTCAATACAGTTAAATACGAACTTTAAGTAGCACAATATACAAGTTCAAACATAATTTAGAACTAGTGTAAGCGCAATAGCGCTTAGTTGCCTTAGGTTCAGTCAAGCCTAATATTTCGGCTTGGTTGAACCTAACGCAGGTTTAACCAAGTTGAAATATCCTATAACGCTAACTTCAAAACACGGCCGGTGCAACTTGGTGAAAACCCAAGCAGAGTATTAGGTACATGAACCAGAACAATTTAAATCACAGTTATTACAATTTTACTTGGCACTTACTCGTACATTTTCAAAAGAATCATTACTTATTGAATAATTATGCCATAGGTATTTCAGGTTTCAAACAAAGGAATATTGTGTTCTCAACGTAATATTATTTGCCCTTTTATATTAAGTTTTTGAAAAAAAAATAGAATAATTTTTAATGCTATTTTAAAATCTATGTACTTTTTCTCCCATAGAACCTTCACTATTAAATTCCAAAACTTTTCTTACTTCATTCTTCCAAAGGGTGTGGCCACATTCACCACTATAACTATTGTACACGTTACTAAACTTTACTGGCGAAAGTCAACTTAAAAGAAAGCGCCAAGTAATTAAAATAGGTCGTCTATAAATCTATGCCTCACGCCAACGCAATTTTCTGAGGTCTGTATAAAAATGCCGTTTCTGAATAAACTCTTCCTTGAATGTGGCCTCACCGTAACCCGCATGTTACCAGAATTCAACGAAATTGACTCATGGTACGTTAGTTACAGAGTCGTGCTGGAGGTGGCTGGCAACTCAGACGCGGTCATACTGAGCGGTTTGGAAGCTGACACACAGTATCAAGTCACTGTCGCCGCTCTTTGGGGCGGACACAAGTACAGGAGTAGGCCAATTGTCTTCCGCACGCTGGGTAAGTCGTTATAAGATAAGGTTTGACAAACTATACTTGTCGGATAATAGCGATTTAGTTTTAAGATATAATTTGGCTGTTTTGTTATTTATTAGATTTCATACAACATTTCAGAGAATTTTATGCTGATCATTACAATTGAAAATCAAGAATCTTTTTCGTATATCGCAACAATTTTTCATCAACAAAGTCTTTACCTTTGCAAACATCTTTAGTCGTTTCGTTACAAAGTACTAATAAATTGATCACGTACGCACCGCAATGCCATATAATATCGTTTAAAATCATTTAAACAATACGAATAGGTAGAAATGGCCAGTAAAAAGAATCTCTCTTTCACTAGCCCGTTGAAAATATTCTCCCTATAACTCAATTAAGGCTTTAAAGGCAAATTACTCCAAACAAAATGTCTGAGTATACAAAAGAAAAGTGATGGAAATATGAACAGTTCAATCTTAGACTCCAGCGTTCCTTCTAAAAGCCTTGTTACTTTATCTTTGAACAAAGCATTAGCTTTATATTAAAGAGCTTTTGTGAAACTTAAAGAGAACTAAAATATTTTTCACTTAATTGCGAAGCGGCATTAGGCAATTAGCCTTCATTTATTATCTGTGAAGCGTCTGGATGAATTAGGGACTCAACTTCGTCAAACTTTTTTCGGTGACACACACAGGCTCTCCATAGTATATGTATGTATTTACACATATATACCTTTTTTTGTAAATACATATAATATGTATTTACAAAAAAAGTATATATGTATGTTTATCCATTAGGTATCTAGTACCCATAACACAAACTCTGGTTAGCTTGGGACTAGATGGTGATTTGTGTATGTGGTAAAATATTATATACATACTAGCTTTTACCCGCGGCTTCGCTCACGTTAAATTCGGGGTAACACAAAACTCCTTTATTGCGCGATTGGGCGGATACTTCCATAATTGTCGTTTTAACTGTTTAAGATTTATAACTGCAAAAAGTATTTACACATACAAACTACTTAGTACTGAGACTCAGTAGTAGGTACTCAAAATGTTATCCGGTATCTGTGACGTTTCGCTAGAGGGGCCAATATGGCGACTGTGATTTCTCTGTCAGAACCATTCAATATTAACAAAATACTCGACAATCCGAATTTTGCGGATACATGTTGTCGACTCGAAATCTTTATTTTTTTGTGTTTTATTATTCAGGTAAGGTTTCGATGTACTCCTTATTAATATAAGATTTGACACTGCGATAGCAGTGCAGTCCGTCGGTTCCAATGTGAAACATTCCAAAATCCACAACTACTTACAAATTAAAAATTAAGTAAAAAAACATTTTTCAGTGGACTAAATTGTGAATCTAAACCATTCTCAAGTCCCCTTGAACACACACAAAAAATTTCATCAAGATCGGCCCAATCGTTTAGGAGGAGTTCAGTGACATACACACGCACACAAGAAATATATATATTAAGATTACTATAGTTTAAATGTTTGCACTTTTTCTTTTACTAATTAAGTAATTTGAAATGTTTCAAAGATAGCAGGCAAGCAGACGAGCATCTTAGGCATATACAATTAATCGACAATCCATCCAACACATTAAATCAAGCAAATTGAACACTTCCTACTGTAACGGTTACGTGAAGCTATCTATATTCTCCTTCAAACAAATTTTCCTTAACCTGTTTAAATTCATCACGTGTTATTTATCAGCTCGTACATTCAAATCACATGATGAAAGAACACATAATAATATGTCAATGTATGTACAAAGGCGTATGAGTTACGGTCTACGAGGCAATATGCTTGCAAGAAATAAATTTTCATGATCTGTACCCAGCACAGTACCTACCTCTTTGTTCGTATGGAACCTCCGCCGAAACATTATTGAGCCGTGTACAAAACTACAGCAGACGTACTTTTTCAGCAGCCGCACGAATTCATTATGTCCGAAGAGTAAATTCTCAGGAACTCTACATTGTTATTCTATTAGAACTTCTTATAGAAATCTGCTGTAGTTCTATCATATTACAGTCCACGTGTCGTGTGAACGAACTTCAGCCACCCTCCCACACTGATGTTTCGCGTGTCAACTATTAATACAGCGGGTGGAACATGCAAGCAGAGCATTAGCATTAGTGGGATGCGGCTGCTCTGCTTAGATATCTATGATTTTCTTTTATTCTATCATAGTTTTATAACTTTGTTGATGAAGGTTAAATTGGATGTCGTTGGTGAGCAGCCTTAGATTCGTTAACAGTTATTAACAAAAACATTGCATAGATAGCGCTTGGTTCAAATAGTCACGTTACAAAGTGCCAAGATTGTTCGTTCGTATTTACGAATTATTAATGTTTATAAAGTCTTAGTGGTCGATAACCTTATTTTCTCACCGATTAGGGTGCATAGGGTTCCCACCAAGACCTTAGGGTCCCAAGCCAACCTCATCTGCAACTGGTGCACATACTGATCAACGGACGAGGCTCTGGCAAACAAAATATCCCGATAAGCGGCAATAGGCTCGCTACCTATTACGTGGGATCAAAACACTGGCAAAAAGTGGGCGTTTAATATGCCTCTGCCTACCCCTTCGGGGAAGCAGGCGTGAGCACAGAATAGATAAGTCTATGTATGTATGTGGTCGGTAACCCTACAACTGTATAAATTATACAGTTGGACAGAACGTTCAAGAGCTTGTTTTAGTAGAATCGTATACATACATTCGGTTCGTTTTCCACTGTCGTGGTAAATTCCTATATATTATACTGTTCGTCAGAAAACCTGAACGAAAAACATCACCCTGCCTTTTGGCTTCGCCGTAGTCGGGTAAAAATGAACTTATTGGACGGAATGTCTGTAACATCTGATCTGTTTATCATCTATTTTTTAGTAAAGATAGTCAACAAACTGAGTTATTTTCATAAATACAAAATAGTTTGGGTGATATGCCATGTGTCAGAGGCCAATACTCGCCGTGGGTCGATGCGCCACCACGAATCAATGAATGATATGCTATATATTCGTCAAACTCTATTGTAACAATCCCATGCGAAGCGACATAAAACTCTATCGATCGTCATCGAACATAAAACTGACTGCACCTGTTGCGTGTCACAGTCGCGTGTGTCCCAAATACCACGTACAAATAATAGGTCAATGACTCCTCCATTACGTTAAATTACATATAACTATGAAGGTAATTTGGGAAGGTGGCGCTTTTATGGCATCATTTGGATAAATACCTTTTTTATTCATTTCTATAGGTCACAAGTCAATGTCGAAAGAGAAAGGAATAATGCTTTTAACTTGCTTTATAAGTTTTGAAAGAGTCAATGTTGAGCCTTTGAACTAACAAGTTCAAAGGCTCAACATTGACTCTTTCTTCGTCTGACTCTGATTTTAGACTTATTTAGTATAATACTGTCACGACCTCTTTTCTGTACCTATTGCTTTCTCTTTGGCAGAGGTTAGATGGCAGTCGCTTCTTAGAAGGCTATATATACTGATAAATGTGGTTAAACTACGAAGCGGAAGCTGTATTAAAGCGAAATTCTTAGAATCTGAGTTGACCGCTTTTCATCAAAAACCGATTACATATTATTACCACTCTTCAGTTGGACATAATGTAATAAAAACGATGTTTTAGTGATTTCTATCCAAATTTCTAGTAATGAATAAAAAAGGCCTCTAATTATATCTCCCTTTGATACTGACGCAAAGCAAAGCACGGATATTTGCCAACGTGTTCTAAAGTTTCTTGCAATGAACTTTAGTTGAGTCAAGGCAGGCCAGAAAACTCATGTAGACTTTTCTAAAAACGAGTAATTAATATAAAAAAATAATTATTGTGCATGTACTTTTTTATAAAATAAATTTCAATTACTCATAATAATACTATGTGGTTATTGGCCGCAGATTTTCATAGCGTGTCAAAAGAATATTAACTGAACCAGCAGTTTTTATAATTAACGAATTGCGCTACACAGCTGTATGCACCATGGATATTAAATAGTTTTGTTGTGGCTTGTACACATCAAGCCAACCTTTTTCTTGTAAGAATATATCAACACAGTAAACAAACTAAAATAATTTTAGGGTCTTGTACCCCGGGTGAGATTCCCATCATAGAAAAAAACCGGTCAAGTGCGAGTCGGACTCGCGCACCGAGGGTTCCGTACAAACCTGTAGGTATATAAGTAAAAGTTCACCAGTCATAGTTATGGTATTTTCATTGCAAAATGAAAACCATGACATTACAGTATGGAAAGCTGGAGGAGACAAAGAGGCCTTTTTCCTTAATTTATTTAAAGAAAAAGGCCTCTTTGTCGTTTGTAATCAGTCATCCTTTATTTTATATTAACATATATCGCTTCTTTTATAATATAACTTGAACACCTATACAGCCTTGCAGCAGCCTTGCAAAAGTCTGCTGATGAATGATGGTGAGATTTTTTATCAAAGTTATTGATTTACAAAGTTTTTAGTGACTATTAGAAATCTGTAACAAAAATATTAATAAAGTATTTTTTATAATTAAAGTATTTATTTGCGATGAATATAAAACTATTACTAGGTGACTATTTGCACACAAAATAAAACAATAATTAATATCCTTAGTAAAAAAAAAATAACAAAAATAAGTAAGCGGCGATAGCCCAGTGGTGTACGTAACGAACTGCCGAGACGATCATCTCGGGTTCGATCCTTAGGTACCCCGGACACACATCACTGACTTTTCGGAGTTAAGTACATATTATGTGGGTGTTTAAAACGTTAATTATCGCTCGCTAAGTAATGTGCCCGGTATATGGAAATAGGCTCGCCCCCTATTACATTGGGACCGAAACATAACTGGCGAAGTGTGGGTGTGTAATACACCTCTGCATACCCCTTCAGGGATAAAAAACGGTGATGTATGTAAAGATGTGATATGTTATGTAAATTAAAAAAAAACATAAAATGGAAATGAAAATTTTAAAGTATGGAATTAAGTATCAAATTTGAACCAGACCTGTAAATAGTGACTGAAAAAGGTAGGAATAGTACCCCACTGAATATTGAAGTTCGAGAAAAAGTTATCCTTAGTTGTACTACTTCGTGTTGTGCTAGTGTTTATTAACGGAAACATGTTTATAGATGAAAAATATGTAGAAATGCCATTTTGGGGATTCATTCGACCATCAGACGAGAACATAAATTTTACCTATTGAGGTTACTGCCGTATATTGTTGTATTTATGCAACGCTACAGCTGGCCGTTCTTGTTCTGAGTAGTACATTTCAGATTTTTTAGGACGACCACTTTTATTGCGTTTAGGACGGCCAACCTTTGAATCTAGAGTTTTTTTTACCAAGCTTACCTTAATATGATTGTATGTATTATTAAGAAATCCTTCGCACACAATTGGCAAACAAAAATCATAATGACCTGATGATAAATTGCCTGAAAGAAGTAAACGCTTTATTACATATCCTTCTCTGCCAAAATACACCCCTCAGAATACCCGTATTATGTTCATACACTTCGAACCTCGCTGGATGCAAACATCCTGCTGCCTTCACCTCAGCAGTACCGCCATAGCTAGAGGATTGGAGCATCGTAGCTTTGTACTCATGTCGTGAAGAGAAAGGATCTCTCCGGGCATCGCTTGTATATAAATGAAACTCGTCCCAGTTATTATAAATATAAACAAGTATTGTGGTAATTATTATCGTATTTGTGTTTGTTCAAAATTAGTGGTATTATAAATAGAGAACGCTATTGCATGAAATAAACAACTTCCATCGGGAGGCATAGGTATTATACTATGTTAAATAGTATTTTCGTTGACAATTAGGGGAGGTCAGCTCAAAGCGGCCACCTTAACGTTAAGTTTAAAAATAATCTATTAAACGATAGACTTTTGAAGATAATTTAATACTAATAGCCAGAAAATTTATTAAACTTTTATTATGCGAAACTCAAATTCGTGGAAATTTAAAAATGACTATGTGATATGTGAATTACGAAAACTTGTCCAAAAACCGCTTTGCCCGAGTGGTCGCCCAAAGCGGCCATGGGGGCAAGGGCAATGTGGCCACCCCAAAGTACACATGAAAGTATTGGAAAAGTATCGTACCTGACGAAATAAAAATACCAAAAATATGAGTAATTAATTCTTTTTATAAAATAATCAACCTTTTGTGCTTTCTTATAACCACAGATTACATGAATTATAACATATTTTAATCACAATCAGTCTTAAGAATGGAAAGTTATTTGCTTCAGCATATTGAATCACGAGCTGCAGGAAAATTTTTCTTCGTGAGGCCAAAAAAGAGGTCGTCCATATGAAACAAGTACTCTAAGAGTTCTTCTTCCTGCTGTAAATACTGTTGTAAAGAGAGAGATTTGTGCGAGGGATACCGTACCTATTTGATTGCGATACCAATCACGAGGCATCACATTTTCTTCCCATGACACCTGGGTAGATTTTCTAGTTGTTTACCAATTAAACAAAATAATTAAGCATTATCTATCAAATTATAATGATTTATCTTAGGGCAAAGCGGTCAGTTGGCCGCTTTACCCGAGCCGCTTTGCCTTTTTCGGCCATTTTGTTTCAATAATAAACTATTATCACATTATTTATTATCCTTCAAAGAGAACAGAACACAAACATAGCTAAATAGATAAGCATCAGTAAACATGTAATAAACTCATTGAAATATAGCGAACTTTGACCAAAGCAGGTAGAACTTTCGTTACATTTTTTTAACAAAACAGGCAAAATATTATATTTCCTCACTGCAACCACGCGCTCGGTCCTTACGCTACCGAATGGCTGATCGGTGTAGGACGGGAGATTGGTAATGCGGACAGATTGACAACGCCACGCTATAATTACAAATAAGTGAATAATAAAGCGTGGCCGCTTTGCCTCCTGTGGCCGCTTTGAGCTGATTTCCCCTAATGCAACTATAGCCATAATTATATTGTGATAGTATGTTATACTGTCCACACCATGTTCACACTACGGTTATAAAAGAGCGCGTATGTCATAGTGACGTCTACATGACAAGCTGGCTGGTCGACAAACAGAATAATTAGCAAAACGGTTTGAAGACTATGTAATTATTTGAAACCTCAATCTCAATCAGCCTATCGTAGTCCATTGCTGGACATAGGCCTCTCCCAACACGCACCACAGTACACGGTCCTCAGCCTTCCGCATCCTTTATCTGTGCGATAAGACGTTGCATCGTACCAAATTTCAAGATTTTTAGCTCATGGGTAAGTACCCTGTAGGTTTTGATTCCCTTGCGAGAAGTCGCGAGTTTGAAAACATGATTATATTGCTCTTTCTTTTGATTGCGTAGACATAGAAGTTAAATTATGTTACAGCCTAACGGTGTTATATACCTGAGTATTTGATATGAATTTCATTTTAATACCTCTACGCGTTCTAGAGAAAGGGATAGTACTTTAAAAATTTACAAAAATTTAAAATTTTAAAAATTTACGGTTTCGCAATTTTTCCTTTATATGTGATATAATACGTTGCTTTGCACCAAATTTCAAGATTTTGAGTTCACAGGAAGTACTCTGTAGGTTTAGATTCCCTTGCGAGTAATCGCGAGTTTGAAAATATGATTATATTGCTCTTTCTTTTGGTTGCGTAGACATAGAAGTTTGATTTTGTTACAGCCTAACGGTGTTATATACCTGAGTATTTGATATGAATTTCAATTTAATACCTCTACGCGTTCAAGGGAAAGGGGTAGTAACTTTAAATTTATTAAAAATATTTTTTTATATGCTGTAACTAAAAAATTACGGTTTTCGCAAGTTTTCCTTTGTATGTGATATAAGACGTTGCTTAGTACCAAATTTCAAGATTTTGAGTTCACGGGAAGTACCTTGTGGGTTTTGATTTACATGCGAGTATTCGCGAGTTTGAAAATATGCTTATATTGCTCTTTCTTTTGATTACGTTGACATAGAAGCTTGATTTTGTTGCAGCCTAAAGGTGTTATATAGTTGAGTATTTGATATGAATTTCAATTTAATACTTCCACGCGTTAAAGAGAAATGGGTAGCAACTTTAAATTTATTAAAAATATTTTTTTATATGCTGTAACAAAAAATGTACTGTTTTCGCAATTTTTCCTTTATATGTGATATGAGACGTTGCTTCGTACCAAATTTTAAGATTCTGAGTTCACGGGAAGTACCCTATAGGTTTTGATTCTAATGCGAGTTTGAAAATATGCTGCAATTTGCAGCATAATCGGCTGTATTTTTTGATTGCGTTGGATTAGAAGTTTGAATTTTTTACAGCTCTATGGAACCGTTGATTTGAGTATTTAGTATAAATTTCAGTTTGATACCTCCACGCATTCCTGAGAAAAAGGGTCTTGACAGACGGACGGACAACAAAGTGATCCTATAAGGGTTCCGTTTTTTCCTTTCGAGGTACGGAACCCTAAAAATGAGATTGTTCTATGTTGGGGATCTCTCTGCCTCCCTGGATTTTCGATTCAGAGGTTCACTTGATGTAAAATTAGTATCGCTATAGGCTTATATTTTGTTTATAGACTCACGCCTGTATCCCCGAAGGGGTAGGCAGAGGTGTAATATTACACTCACATTTCGGCATCCATTTTTATAGGGTTATAATATTACAGCTTTTCCGTTTCGTGTATATTTATAAGTCACTTCTTACGACACTCACGCTGTGAAATGGGATTGTGATACTTTACATTCTTAATCCGTCACCATACGAAGTAGCAATCAGGCTAAAGCATCAGTAAGACAATAATATGACCTTACATAAATTCTACTGAATCGATGCTGCATTATAAGTGGAAAACATAAATATTTATATAGTTATTATCATAAAACCAGGATTATAGAACTTAAAGTATTTACTTTCATAGTTGATTGAAATTCTTTGTGAAAGAGCAAAAGCAGTAAATTAATGATCTCATTTTATTGCAAGTTGTTTACTGCAAACTAAATTGATAGAAAAATAAGCAACTACCCTCCTCCATTTACGGAAAGGTCTTTTAAACTTTAATATAAATGGATACAATTAAAGCTTTTGTCGTTTCATTGCGATTCGACCTCGGGGTACTTTGAAGGAATTATTCTAAAAGGATCCTATTCGGGAAAACTCAGGTCCAATTAGAAATATTTGAATGGAAATTCAGAGGATCGTGTGCTAATGAATTTCCTTTTAGATCTGCAATGAGTTTGTTTGCGCCTAAACCCAGTAAATTTTTATATCACAATTTCTCTTAGTGATCGAGGATCACCTCAAACTTATGTTGGAAAAAATATGGCTGAAATTCAGTGTTTGAAATGTTTTTAATTGAACGGGTAATAGTAATAATCTTTGTATGATGGGAATGTAATTTATTCTGTATGTTAATCATCTATCATGTATATACTATTTACTCATATTTAGAGACAAATGACGTCTATCATTTATTTGATTATCGTAATACAGACTCTGCCTAGCTTGGGCACTGTTAACTGTATGTGAGTAATAACAAGAAATTATATTATTATATTACCTTCATACCTATCATACAAATCGAAATAAACACATTAACATACAAAAAGTACACCACGACCAAAAATAGAGGTTACATCAACATTACAAATGTCTGTAACCTGTTGCGTGCGGGGCGTGCATGATTGTAATCCCAGTGGATTGGATACAAAAGGACGAAAGAATTACCTGACCATTGTGTACCACGAGTACATTAGAAGTACTGTGTAAATATTCGTCTAATACTCATGTTAGTAACGCGACTAAGTATGTGTCGATTGGGCGAGTACGGATTATTGTGAGGGTCTTACTTAATCAGGCTTTTCTGCCCGCAGTTGTAGGTATATGTAGCATTTTTATTGGATAGCTAATGACACTGTTTGTTCTCTAGAATAAATAAACTAATTTTACTGGAACTACTTACACTCGGTCGTCTGATACATGAAAATAGGTGGAGCCAGTAGGTACTATGGCAACCTGTTTTATAAACTATATTATATACATATGTTAGAAGTCTTAAATACATACATATTGAAGACATAAATGGTATCAGTCAGGGTAATCGAATACCAGACTCTTTTACACTAGTCAGCCTTATGCAATTTTTGTTCAGTTTAATCAAAGAATCTCGAAGCTTCTCTAGTGTGTGTAGTTAATAATATTTTAAACTATTTTGGATTTTACGAAGGTCATAGATTTAGAGCCAAAAAGTTGCCATCTCACCAAAAATTCCAACATCTTAATCTAAGCCTTGAGTATGTATTATACAGTATGTTACCATATAAAACATATTAAAATAACGTAAAAGGAATGTCTAACGCGAGCAAAGAGCACATTAAAGTCATGCCTTTACAACTCCAAAGTATGTGCAATCTTCAGAAGTTCTATCAGTGATGCCAACATTCTCAAAGTTCAACAAACTTAGGTTTATTCAACTTTTGTTTAGAACTTCTTAAGAAAGTACGGTAGATTTAACATATCTAACTACTTAAAAGTTGGGTAATAGTATTTTAATATAGCGTTTATATTTTTCCTATACATATGTAGGTATGTAAATATGATTATCTTTGTTTCTAAAAAGAAAACTCTGGCACTAGGAATAAATCCTGTGTCGTTAGGGGAACTGCAAACATTCTATCAATGAATGAAACACCTAGATTTTAATTAACAATATATAGATTACACGAAGTGTCGTGCCAGTTAGGAATCGAACCCAAAAATTCTTCATCATCATCATCATCTGTCCGCCGTATTCCACTGCTGGATATAGGCCTCTCCAATAGCAAGCCGCTGAGCCCGATTCATTTAAAAAACATTCTTAAACCGCTTAATTCACTGCGCTTTACATAGTGACGTTTAAGATTCTGACATTAAAAATTTCTAGTCTACAGACAAAGATTAAAGCAACTAATATCTTTTTGTGTATTATTTACCCACCGGAGAGTTGGTGATGGTACCAAAATTATCTATGACTAGAGGACGCCAGCAGCTACGCCTGCACTTTTTTTAAAATTTACCCGTTTTGTCCGATCCCGTGGGAATTTCGGAAAATCCCTTCTTAGTGCACCTCTACGGTCCCCAAGGAACATTCATGCCAAATTTCAGCTGCCTGCGCCCAATAGTTTCGGCTGTAGCGTGTCTGTCAGTCAGTTAGTAACGCAAGGGTTTTATATATTAAGATTAGCAAACGGTTTGTGATTTCTAACCGTTTGTTGGGTTCGCCACTGATAACGACTGGGTTAAAGTTTTAACTTTAGCTATGAATCATCATCATCATCGCCCTAGCATTATCCCGGTTGCATCCGAGACTTACACGTCTTGGGGCCCGGAATCCGTTTACTGTACCGCGGAATACTTATTTTGTACTTAATAAAGCTTGTTTATTTAACATACATCCGATTTTTCTGAACCATAAAACTAAGCCACAGACAAGTGATATTTATCTGATATTGTAAGCAAGACAAATCGTACCATTCTAAATACCACATACTTCTTTGCAAGCGTATTATTCGAGCACTGTTCAAAAAACTTTGCTGTGTGGTTGACGCCATAGAATACAAGTGTCACCACCTCCTATCTTCCCGTGGTTGTCGTAAGAGGCGACTAAGAGATAACACGATGCAAATACCATCTTTGCGTAGAGACGGAAAACTCGACATCAAACCCTATATGACTGCCTCGTTGGTCTCGCGGCATAAATGTGCGCGTGGGATCGGGAGGTCCCGGGTTCGATTCCTGGGTAGGGCAGTGTTATTGGGTTTTTCTGTCACGAAATTCTCAGTAGCAGCACGGAGTCTGGAAATGTGCCCGGTACGGCAATAGGCTCGCCCCTTATTACGTGGGACTAAAGTATATCTGGCGAAAAGTGGGTGTAGAAATACACCTCTGCCTACCCCTTCGGGGATAAAGGGCGTGACGATATGTATTTATGTTCAAAATACCACATAAATAATAATACATACAATACATGTACCACACATTTCAGTTGTGTTTGCTTTTTTAAGCATTGATACACCACCAACCTGTTTACGCGTCTGTGAACGTAAATGTTGCGAACTCAAACATACCGATCATAAATGTTTTCTGAGTACACAATTTACGTTTATTGTATGAGGTGTACCCTCTAAAAGGACGGTATTATTTACTCCACGTTCATATTGCACGCAAATTATATTATGTAACGTTCATGGAATAATGTTAGGTGTATGTGACGTTATAATGTCACGATCCAAGGCAAGTAATACGGCAAGGCATTATTCCTTCACATTTCACCACACCATATTTATGCAAGTGCTGCTGACGCTACAAATTATTAAGGCCTCACTATTGTATTAACGCAGCGTAGCATTGACATAGTTGTCAGTCTATTTATATGGATTTATCAACCGAAAACCAGTGAATACATGTGTATTTCAACAATATTATGGATTTTCTTTTATCATCCCTATAATATTCATCACAATAATTATACTTCTACGTTTATATCAGTCCCAGCCACTTTTAATAGGCCACAAAAATCTAAAAAATATCTTTAATTCACATAAAATCGAAGAAAATAAACGTACAGCAAATATTGGGTAAGCTTAGACATTTACTGATAGTACGGTAACCACAAGTCATTCTCCTCCGTGCCTTCTTAGGAAGGTCTATGACAGAGAGCAGTCAGAGTCCTCGAATATCCTGACACTATGCCAAACCGTAGAATATAGAGCTATCTCTTGCGGAGGTCAGACAGTAGTCACTATGCTTAAAAGCAAAATTTTTTGTTAAATTTGCTTATACCTGGAACCGGACCACATGACTAAAGGCGAAATCTAGTGTTACTAGTTTACGCCTAGCAAGCTGATGATGAATAAGTAAGCTTGATTTGCTGACCTTGGCCATGGCAATACATCCATTTTGATCGTTGGACAGATTCACATACCTTGCACATGCAAGCATCACATAGAAAACATAGATTCCTAAAGTAATTATAAATCGCTTTTAAACGCTAAATTAAAAAATTTGGCGCTCATAAGCGACAATGTGGCCTAGATGAATAAATAAATTGAATTTGACAAACAGAGTAATCTCGCTTTTGAAGAAATAAATTTCAAACACGTGTTTGTTTGTGCATAATCACAAAAGTGTTATGCATGGACTTATTGCGATGCTAATTTATTTGGGAAAATTGCAGCATGTGTTAACTCAAGTTAATTAACCATTAAAAAGCAACACGTGTCATTAGCATGGATTATGTACTTAGTTTTGTTACACTGAATTGGCGTATATATATCATAACATAACGTAACTTCACACCTATTATCCCGGAAGGGGTAGGCAGAGGTGTAGTACACACCCACTTTTCGCCAGTTATGTTACGGTCCCAATATAATAGGGGCCGAACCTATTGCCATCTACCGGGCACTTTACATACATCCGTCATACAAGTTTATTTACGAGTTCTAAGTAGCGTTTAAAAGCATTTATAGTATACTAGCTACTGCCTGTAGTTTTGTCCGCGTAGTTAGCATAGCAATGCTTACTATTGTGATGTATATATTATATGTAGGTAATTATGTATATGTATAGCTATAGAGATTCATCAAAGGTCGATAAGTAATTTTTGGGAAAGATTAATGAACATACATCCATCCTTAAAAACTTTGGAGTTACAATAGTAGTGGACTGCTTACTTTTTTCCTCGACATTTACCCGCGACCACGGACAATGAACCGTCTCTAAATAATGCCATATATAACGAGTTTGTATTGTTATTACAAAAACATTAATCACTAGTTTATTTTTGTATACATCAGTGTTTTTTCTATTTGTTATAAGGAAGTCTGTTTATACCTGAAATATTATAGTTAACCTTATAAAGATTCAATAAATAAACGTGTATGAATATTATTATTGGCTTGATTTTATCAAAGCTACGCAACCTTTTGATCTTCCAAGCGTATTATCACATTAATCATTATTAATCTTTACACGGCACGGTAGAAAAATTTGTCATACAGTCACCCCAATACATAGAATTGTATATATTCTTCTGTATCTCCAAATCTAGGTTATGTAATGAAATCCTTAATACGTATGTGAGAGTTCGCGCAATACTCTTGAGCCCATGTTGACAGCTAATTACTAACTCATTAATATATGCATTGACTCTATCATAAATATTGTAATCTTAATATATAAAATCCTTGCGTTACTGACTGACTGACAGACACGCTACAGCCGAAACTATTGGGCGCAGGAGGCTGAAATTTGGCATGTATGTTCCTTGGGGACCGTAGGGGTGCACTAAGAAGGGATTTCCCGAAATTCCCACGGGATCGGCCAAAACGGGTAAAATTAAAAAAAATACAGGCGTAGCTGCTGGCGTCTTCTAGTAGTTATATATATTATAATTACAATGTTATAAATATTATATTAGTTATGATTTATCCGTGTGTGACGGGTTAAGAATAAAGAGTCTCACCATTTTATCGTCGACCAGAGAAAATACACGAAGCTTTTTCGTACCTTTGGAAAGAGATGGAGAACTTAAATTCAAATTCTATATTAAACTCTTCTGGCCAGCGTTTTACAGTAGGCCAAATGCTGCTATTATTTTGTAATGACAATGTGACGCAAATTAGGAGAAGTATAATGTCTAGCGGGGAATAGCTTAAGACTGAAAAGGAAGGTATTATCTAGTTCCGTATATATCAATCACTATCCCTGGCTGCAAATTAAATAATAAGCAAAATATATCTGTGTTCATGTATGCATACATTAGTACCGTAAAACAGTGAGTATTCAGTGCGTTTTGGCAACGCTCCAGCCGGTTCATTTACCCAATCGATCTTCCGGATGCATTGCACGAGGATATACGTATTCTGATGCATTTCCATATTATTATAATATATAGGCTGTTGGTTTGTTCCTGTATGTTTATGCTTATATACTGGTCGGAAGATTTTGATTTTAATCGATTTGCTTAGCTAAAAAGCACTAAGTGTACATTTTATTAAAGACGGTCACAACAAGAACTTGAATTTCGAATTACGCTCCATTAGGCGGGTCCACACAAACCGAGCCTCGCGCGGAAAATGCTTCGCGAGGCTGCTCGGTCTACGAGTATGTAGACGTGGCTCGGTCGAGGAAAGCGCACGGCAGCCGCGGCCGGCCGAGCTACCGAATTAGACACGTCCACACAGAGCGCGCAGCCTCGCGAGGAATTGGCGTGCGAGGCGGCGCGCTCTGTGTGGACGTGTCCCGGCCGAGGCAAGCGCGTGTGCCGCCGCCACCGAGCGACCGAGCCAACGAGCCATTGAGTTTGGTTTTTTGTTTTGCCGCGGTCTGGACGCTGTTTCACGCCTCGCTCGAACATAATAATCCCTACTAATAATATAAATTCGCAAGTGTGTTTGTATGTTGGACATTTTTTTTATAGACTCACGTCTGTATCCGCGTAAGGATAGGCAGAGTTGTAATATTATTACATCCACATTTCACCTATTGCCGTTAACGGGCATATCAGCAGACTCCGTGCTGCTTCTGAGAATTCGGGAAAACCCAGTAACATTTTTGCCCGACCCGGGAATCAAACCCGGGACCTCCGATCAGCAGTCGCATACCCTATCCACTGGTCACTGAATGACGGAGGATACATTCATCATAACATTCTCATCTTTGACGCTATTTATTGTACCAATAATAATCCTTCAGTCTGTGCTTCGGTTAGAGTATCCTTGCCTACAGACATTCATTTCCTATAATTCATTCTATATTTTTTGGTATTCTCTCGTTTTCCATAAATTCTTTTGAACTAATATTGTTTGCCATAATCATCCCTGATCATAATATTTACTTGCACTATTATCATTTATACTAATAACGTTTGCCTTAACAACTCAATAGTGATAACTTTTATTTGACATAAAATTACTTTCTATATCAACATATATCATAATAATTATTTTCCATAAGTAACACATCTCATAATCGACTCTTGACATAATCAAAATTTGATATAATAATTATGAAAATAATACATAATATTGTTAGGTCGAAATTAATTATCGTTAACACCCCGACTCAGTGCAATCCGACTCGGATAGGATTTTAAACCACCCAGAAGTAGAAGCCCCGCGAAGCGGGGCTCCGTCGAGCTTAGTTAGTAGACGCCATACGCCATGCCCACGCCACGCGCGTTTAGTTTTAGATTTATGAATAAAAATCTGGGGTTGGGTTTCGAAACGAGTCGCCCGAATTTGAGGGTATTGGTGGTGTAGGGGGCTTAAGGGAGTTAGTTTTAATCCCTTAAAAGTAATTTTGGCTGCCGGAGTTGCGTGTTAATATTTTTAAACAATTTAAAAAAAAAACATTCAAATATGCAAAACGGAACGTTATTTTAGGTTTTATGTGAAAGTAACTAAATAGGTTGTGTTAGGTTGTCTTTTGACCCTTAATCCGAAAATAGGAGCCCTGCGAAGCAGGGCTCCGTCAACCTCAGTGTATTAAACTAGTGGATATTAAAGAGTGATCTTTATTTATATTATGGTGAATAAAAGTTATGGAAAATGGAATTATTGAAAACGAAAATTATAGTAAATACATTTATGGATTTAAATTATTATGACGCTTGATCGACTATGACCAACGGAATTAGTGAAAGTCATTTTATGTCATTTCACGATTATGGCAACTGAAGCGTTATTTCTAATGAAATTATGGCAAATACCAGTATGGCATATGAAATTATGGCATTTTAAATTATGGCAAACATTAGTAAACCATATTTTTTTCCATGTCTACCTATTCCTCATCCTTTAGGTATAACAATAATCGACGACCGGTTGGCAAAGCGGGAGTGTAAGCGACTGCAACGCCGAAGGTCGCGGGTTCGATTCCCGCTCATGTCAAAAATTTGTGTGCATGAACATGAATGTTTGTTTTGGTCTGGGTGTTTCTATGTACATATTTACAAAAATGTAAGTATAAGTAAATATGTATGTTATGGCTCATTATTACCATTGTCTAGTACCCAAAGTAGGTACAGCAATTGGCGTCAGTCAGGCAGCCGGCTAGTAAAAACACATGCCACAACCCTATTGCAGTATGACCATTTCCCAGTACTATATTTATGAACAAAATTTAAAAATAAGAGAGAGGAGAGACCAACGATCTCACATTGATACGTAGACCGATAGATGGCAAATGTACTATTTCACTCTAATTCACAAGTCGACAATTTGATACATGCGCAATAATACATAATAGCTTTTCAACTATATTTTCATGTTCTGAATTCAAACTTTATGACAACTACAATTTTGTTTTTTCCTACGGTGCCGAGGCTGCCGCGCTCTAGGCCGCGTTCACATTTATCTGATGTAATCTGTCGTGACGGTGCGGCGTCTGTCGTGTCGCGACAGACAATATCCCGGTCTGCAACAGAGAGGGAGGGTGTGGGGACGGTACAGCGCAAATTAAGAGATTGGACTCAGATTAATTGTAAAAAAAAACTTTATTTAATTATATTTATAACAGCTTAACAGTATATTTAAAATATAAAATAGTAATCGGTAATGTTAGATCTACAAAGGTATTTATAATAAATTAATGCTAAGATGACAATAAGATTATCTAGATAATTTGGTGGGAAGAGATGTGCTGACGAAGCTAACATTGTTGTGTTCCGTACAGTTAACTCGCGCGACACAACTCGTCAGACTAATGTGGACGCGCCACTGTCTGTCGTAAAGCGTCAGACGCGCGTATGCAATTCTGCGCAATGGACGACGAACTAATTGACTTCCTTTTTTATTATTCTTATACAGTACCTATAGATGAGCTAATTGAATACGAAATAATATAATCGTATGTAAATAATTTATGGGTATAATTGGATATCTACTTAATCTGAATCTGATAATTCATGAAAAACATTGCGAAAGTGTGGACTCCCCGAGAGTCAAGACACAGCCGATTCATAATTGCGTCAGATCGCGACAGACGGTGACAGACAAATGTGAACGGTAAGTAATTATGACAGAGACCGTCACGAGAGATCACGTCAGATAAATGTGAACGCAGCTTTATTCTATGGCCGCGCTCGTTCGGGGACCGTTTCCTCGCGCGGCAAATTCCTCGCGAGGCTGCTCGCTCTGTGTGGACCCGCCTATTCGACTGTCAATTGTTTAGTCAATAATATTTGGTGTATGACAACTGGGTCCAAAGCTTTTCCTCAGATTTCCTTACTCTGTTCAGCAGCGGCAATTGATGTTTAGATCTTAACCTTATTATCACTTTAGATACAGTCATACTTATATTTTTAGTAGTAACAGAAAAGTTGTTAATTTGTTCAATTCACGAACTAAATTTATTACCATCGGAAAAGCCCTAGTATCTATTGAAAACAAAGATAATTCAAACATCACGAGGGCTTGTCAATTTGCCTTTTACTTTTAATGACTACGCTATTGTGTTATCCCTTTATGAATTAATCAACATAATTTTAATATTGATGTATCTGTAAATAAATAATTATAGTCTTGTTAATCTGAGAGATGAGAGGAGAAATATTATAAATTTTAATAAGATCCAATAATAGATAAGGATATATATGACAACCGGCTTAACATACCGACGGATTTCTTTATTTATTAATAGATCATTTTTATAAATAAAATTTTCCGTTTCTGGAAATTTAAGGAAATATCAATTTCAACTTTTATTCGTTTAGTTTTGGCTGTGCGTGTGTCTGTCAGGCAGTCAGTTACACAAGAATTTTAAATTTATTGTTGACTAGAGGACGCTAGCAGCTTCGCCTGCATTTTTTTTAATTTTACCCGTTTTGGCCGATCCCGTGAGAATTCCGGGAATTCGCTTCTTAGTGCCCTTACGGTCCCCAAGGAACATACATGGCAAATTTCAGCTTCCTGCGCTCCATAGTTTCGGCTGTAATGTGTCTGTCAGTCAGTCAGTAACGCAAAAATTTTATATATTAAGATTACTGATACACAAAGTATATTTGTGCTATCACGAGACTTAGCAGTTGATACGCACTAAAAAAACTGAACAGGCTGGTCGAAATTAACAAAATGACATTAAATTCACAGACCTTCTTCGCTGACTTAGGAAATTATTTTCAGAAGAGTCTGGTTAAAATTAACTTAAAATCTAAAGTCACAATGCTTGATTACGATTAATCAACATAGGTATTTAAATCGAGCCTTAGTGAACTTTTCATCTCGAAATGCGATTTGAGTCCGACGTTTTACGTTGAAAACGTTTTAACTGTTTTCAACATTTTGGTCAGATAATTTTATTGGACGTCGGTTTAAGCGCTGCGCTTACTTTCACATGCATAAATGATAACATTGCATGTTGTTTTTAAATTAACATCAAATTGTTGATGTCCTTTCGCTAGATATTGTTTTGTTACATTTTAGAGAAATGTGCAGTTTTGTTTTCATAAACTTACACTGATCTTTAAAATGATTGATTGATTGATGATGGATGACTATGGTGTCATAAGAAAGGCGAAACTGATATTATGACTGAAGCAGTGTATCTTCAAATCGATATAACCTAAACACTACTTGTGGACTTCATCTGTATCTTATATATTATCTTAATATATAAAATCCTTGCGTTACTGACTGACTGACGGACACGCTACAGCCGAAACTATTGGGCGCAGGAAGCTCAAATTCGGCATGTATGTTCCTTGGGGACCGTAGGGGTGCACTAAGAAGGGATTTCCCGAAATTTCCACAGGATTGGCCAAAATCGGTAAATTAAAAAAAAATGTAGGCGTAGCTGCTGGCGTCCTCTAGTACTAATATATAAAGCTGAAGAGTTTGTTTGTTTGGTTGAAAGCACTAATCTCAGGAACTACTGGTCCGATTTGAAAAATTCTTGCAGTGTTAGATAGCCCATTTATCGAGGAAGGCTATAGGCCATATAAAAAGGCTGCGATAGCCGAGCAGCAGTGTGTCTATCAACCGAAATAACTTAAACACTACTTGTGGAATTCATCTGTATATGATATAAAATTCTTGCGTTACTGACTGACAGAACCACAAGCCACAACCGAAACTACTGGTCGTAAGAAGCTGACATTCGGCATTCATTTTGTTTGGGGAGCACTTTGAGTATTTTTGAGAATTGCTTCCGGAGACAACGGAGACAGAGGCGGAGTGAAGTCTAGTAGAACATAAGTGGTATAATATGGGTATAATAATAAATAGATCTGGCTGGATTTGTTTGGGACAAGCGCAGGAAAACAGTTTGTAATAATTGTGTATCATAATAGAAAACATATACACTACCGCTCAAAAGTATTTGCCCACCTTGATTTGAGAATGTTTGAAGAAAATGATTTTCTTCTAATTGTACAAATTTTATTAGGTCAACTCATTGCCGTATGTTATTAAATCTAATAAAGACAGTTTACCTAGTATCATGATTTAACTAAAAAACTTAAATAACCAAAAAGCAGGCAGCGATAGCCTAGTGGATATACCAACAGACTGCCGTGCAGAGGAGTTCGAATCCACGGCGCGCACCACTGACTTTTCGAAGTTATTTGGTATTTAAATGTTAATTACCGCTCGCCTCGTGCCTCGGCGAGCATGTTAAACTGTCACTCTTGGCTCTCGCGAACAGTTGTTGACAGTCGCTACGCGGAGTCAGTACTCTTAAATAAACTGATACTGGTCTAAACCATGGAATACTGCTATCCCTTTGGGTTGCGGAGGTCAAACGGCAGTCGCTCTGTGGAAAAGCTGATATTTAGTCACATGTGGTTAGACTAGTAAGCCTAGACCGGTCGCCAAGGCGTGCAACGCCTATCGTTGCCTACTTTTTGGTTATTTAAGTTTTTTTTAGTTAAATCATAATAGGGAAACTGTTTATGTTAGATTAAATAACATACGGCAATGAATTGTCATAATAAAATTAGTACAATTAGAAGAAAATCATTTTCTTCAAACATCCTCAGATCAAGGTGGGCGAATACTTATGAGCGGAGCGGTAGTATATGTACATTGTTATGAAATATCCATACCTTGTTCAGTTCTTAACAAAATGAGAAATATTTTGTGAAAAAGCGGCATAATATCAGGACTAAATTCGTCAATACTTGAACATCCATCTTTTACTTTTTTGAACATTCCGAGCTTTTAGCGTTTACAGCCGCTGAGAGACCGATAGATAAATCTAGTTACATTATTCGAAGTATACCTCACGTTTTTGCTTTAACCATTTATCTTAGCTAGAATTGAACAAAATTTTAACGATTCAGTTATTTTTGTAAACCTAAGAGATTTAAGTGGTATAAAATTTAGGAAGTGGAATCGGTCATTTGTGAAGGCATAGACCGGATTTGCGATACCTTATAAATTTGTTATGCTTAGGATGAACCAAAATAGATAGACTAGGTGTTAATATTGCGACGCACAATTAAGTTTTGAACACAAATGCTAGATTAGATGATTCAGCACTTGTAACGACAACAGTAAAACTCTATCTTTATATTTGATATATATTATTATTTGATAATATGTTATATTTTCTATGAAATTGATACAACGCTATTTGTCGGTAAACAATCTCTATATTTCTCTATTATTAATTACCTTCGTAAGATTTTGTACACCCGTAGAAAACCATATATATTCTATCTATCTATACCTTGAAACATTATACAAGTTTTCATTCCTACACATAAACCAATAGTACATAATATACCAAGGAACATCGTGAGAGAGTTGTCACAGATAATTTCGAGTCCCGATCGGGCAAACGGAATACTCCGTCGAGTACAAAATACACGGAGAGTGCTCTGACCGATTTCTAAAATTGGATTCGACATTCAGTTTACTAGGTCTATCTGGAGAGCACTGTTGCGTGTCGATGTGCATAGAACTAGATTCTGATTCGCATCGCCCGGATGATTTGCATCACGATATGAAATATTTGCACGCGGATATTTTTAAATTTCAAATTTGGATATATTTTCAGTCTTTTGGGAAATTGATGCACAAATCTGCCTCTATACTATACCTATTGCGAATTTTAATGTTGACTGATCTAATGGGGTAGGACATGGCTTGAGGAACCTAGCTGTACCAGATGTATGTCTTTATTATTATTATATACTAGACGTCGCCAGCGGCTTCGCGCACGTCAATTATCATCACACCGAGGTTCTACAAGCGGTATGTAGATGACACTTTTACAATTATACCAACAGATAGTGTTAATGTATTCCTAGACCATCTTAATTCTATTCATAACAACATCAAATTCACAATGGAATTAGAGGCAAACTATTCTTTAGCTTTCCTATATGTACTTGTTATCAGGAACAAAAACAACTCTTTGAGCCACACTGTGTATAGGAAAAAGACACATACAAATAGGTACTTTAACGGTGAATCTCACCACCACCCTAAACAGTTTGCTACCGTAGGAATGTCTTTGTTTCAGAGAGCCCGGGGGATCTGTGACAAGAAACACCAGGATACCGAGCTTCAACATGTCAAGCAAGTTCTGCAAGACAACAAGCTCCGACCACCGCGCCAACGTCACAGATCCCCGAAGAACAAGCCAGCCACAGTAGAGAGACAACCTGCTGTCCTGTCATACATCAAGGGCGTGACCGACAAGATTGGCTACATCTTGAAGCGAGCTTCAATCAAAACTTTCTACAAGCCGCCAACGAAGATAAGCCAATTATTACCATCTGTCAAGAGTCAGTTACCCTTACAAGAGGCCGAGGTTTACATGATAGACTGTGGGTGTGGGCTCTCATACATTGGACAAACCAAGAGAAGCATAGGCATTCGACTAAAGGAACATATAGCTGACATTAAACACAAACGCTCGACGAAGTCTGCTGTGTGTGAACATGTAGAACAAGGAACCAACCATTACCTGCGATTTGATAAACCACAGATACTCGCAAAAGAACACCGCTTTATTCCAAGAATGATACATGAAGCTATTGAAATTAAAAAACATCCTAATTTCAATAGGGAAGATGGTTGGAATGTACCTCCAGCTTGGGACCCTGTTATCAGGCTAATGAAACCCAAAAAGGACAAAGTCACCAGAAGACATCAAGACACCGTGAGCACATTCTGCGTAGATAGTAACACCAATAGTTGAAAAATGTTCGGGTACTTTGAGATAACTTTTAAATTCAAGACAAAGACAAATATCACCTCAGTCTGCCGTGAACATGAATCCTGTAAAGAATTCGAAACGTCGGCTAGTAATAAAAATGTAGTTTCTAGATCTCTCGGTTTAAATGTAATAACAAATAACCAGTGAAAGTAATATAACGCGATAAAATCCGTAAACTGTAGTTTAATTTCAATCATATTGTCATGACATATTCAGAAACATAAATACATTTATTTTCTTTCAGAATGTTGTTAACGATAATTGTTGTAATTAAAGGTATAGTGGAAATATTTTTCAGAATATATTCGCCTAATGCGTTGTTAACCTTTAAAAGTATAAAAGTAAATAATGTATTTTTTTAACAATGATTACATAATGCTTCAGACGCGAAAAGATTCCAAACAGAAAACTCATTTCGAATTCCTAAGCCACTAACTCTAAATTTTACTGCAATTTATTAAGATTCAATATTTACACTTTATCTGGCGATTCATTTTATTTTGAATGCAATAATAGCGGCTCTTTTTCACTTTCCGAGAAAAGGCATCCGCCGGTAATATATACTGTCACTGCGTTAACGGAGCATTATCTTTTACTTACAGCACACTTGCCGTCTTAACTAGGCTGTCACGTTGTGTGTTTGTATTCACATCTGAAGCCCAATTCTCGTAATTTATATGACATTGGAATTATATTTTGCGCGAAACGAGATTAGGTTTTGAATTTACTCAGAATTGGTATTCTGCTAATTTAATGTCATTATCGCCTAATTTGACTTCTATAGTTCGACGTTGACACATTGTTCAATTTACCATCTAGTCACGATATCGTTTCAATAACATTAATATATTACTTAATTTAGAAGAATACCATTTGTGACATGAGTATGACACTAACATTAGATCAAAACTGCATTTTGAACAAATATGGACGAGAATCGGGCTTCTGTTGTACGTTTTAAAAACTGCTTTTCCTGGTGGCTTCAAAAAAGATTCTGATTAACAGGGCATTTAAAAAATTAGGACTAGTCATAGAAAAACTCAGGTGTGCCGCATGTGACCGAAATTTTGTCAGCGTTTTGCGGTGTGTAACATTTGTATAAGACAAGATCAAACTGTTTTACCATGGCGCGGCCGAGCTTGCCGTACTGTCGGAAAGTTAACAAGAATCCTTATGGCTAGGTCGAGAAAAATAAGTTGTTGACGAAAAGAACATGATTTTTTTCATTGAAATATTTATTCGAAATTTCTACAAACTAAGACTAAATTTAATAGTATCTGCGGTTTATATTATAAATCATGATTACAAATAATTTTTCAATATGCATCAAATATAATTGTAGATAACAGGCATCGTACCATTCAAAATTATGTTTAAGCAGTTATGCAGCCAGGCCGTTAACGACTCTATTCAGAATTAGCATCAGAATATTGAGCGCTCTAACCAAGATTAGGGACAAGCAAATTGTTATTGTTTCAATGATTTGATCAGTTGCAATTGGATCAGTGATAGCAAACATTAAGTTGCATGTTTAGGAATCACATTATTTTGATTTTGAAATAAATGCAATGGTGATAACAAAGATACCTGGAAGTTACATTTATAATTATTATTTGCGCTGCTATGCTTTGTTTTGTGTTGTAATTATGTAAATTATTTCAGAAGAGTATGTATCTAGTAACAGAGCTAATTTTAGAATACGGCAGCGAAATTTTAAATTTGTTCTGAAAAATGTCAGTCATGCCAATTTTTGTGGTAAATAGTCAAGATGAGATGTAATATGTGTGCGGGAAGAGAATTGAAATATTTGTTTATACAATATTGAACATAATTATTAGCTAGAGTTTAGTACGTGGTGTAGTATATGTTAATTTGTAAATACAAATACAGACTGACGCTATCTTTCAGTCTACGTTTATTTTGGCCTTGTTTCGGCCCGCCTGTTTAAGGCGCTGTTATACCTCAGAAGCCGTGAAACACCTAATTTTTCGTCACGCATTTAGCCATAACGGTACATATTACAAACTAGCAAAAAATAGAGCTTAAAGTCAAAAGTCTGAACAGAAGACTTTTGAAAGAATTTTTCATGTATGTAAAATAGAATCACGGTAAAAAATTCACAAAATCGAGGCAGAAAATAATCTTTCGTCTCACTGTTTGCAATATTTTGATCATAAGCTGTCATATTTATTTGATAATATTGTAGGAAATCTAATGAACTAAAGAATAACCCTATTTATTTTCATATTATACGTGTATATTTTGTAAAATTAAATAAAATCTGCCAAACGTCTATGATTTTGACGCTCGGTAGATCCCATCAATATCAAACGCTTCAGCAATTTAAACCTTATTAGCATAAGCGGTGTACTGAGTGTCAGTTGCTAGTTTACGCCCCGCCCAGACCTCATCATTCGGCTATGAGCCCTGTGAGAGATAGGTCATGTCGCTAGCGTCTCCGCTGCACGAAATTTTACGTAAACCTGTTTGTTATTATAATACGGCGATTTAAGTTCGTAATTTCATGTTTTATGTTATAGACTGAATACTTTGAATCAAATAGGCTTGTCATGTAACTATGGGCACAAATAATTAGGACCTAAGTGTATACTCTTGTTGCGTTTAATGTGTTATTGTTTCTGTGCTTATAAATATATAATTAGAACAATAAAATATGGACAATTAGAGAAATGAAGTTCTACGAAGGATTTGTACAAGAAAGCGTCGTAATAAAATAGAAATTCATCCATGGCCAAGTGATTATGAAATATGAAACATTTTTATACAAATTATTTTCATAGGAGTCTTTTATGACTAACTATGTTACTTATATATTATCGATTATGCATAATATAATTATATAAATTATTCTCACAATACATAGCTGCCACAGTTTTCAATTTTTGAAAGAGTAATAACATAAAATCGAATCATTTTATGTACCTATATTTCAAATTCATTAGCTTGTCAGAGCGCCTGGAGCGCTAAGATGCCGCCACGGTGAACAATAAACAGCGCTAATATGGCGCTCCGCAATCCGCACACAAGCGGTAACGAATGTTGTATTATTGTGTTGTGAACATAAACCTTTTTAGGTACATCGGGAATACTTTGATCAGTACATCTAATATATTTTTATTAATTTCTAAAATCAATCATTTATAAGTAATAAGGTGACTTCTCTGTTTGCTGTAACACAAGATATAGTATTTTTTTAATAATAAAGTACGTAACTAATTGTCATTATTGTAATTACAGTGAAAGTAAAGATAACAGTTCTACAACGTCTTACACATATTTGACTGCAGTCATTCCTAACACGATCTGTTCAAGAGCTAGCCAAGAAATGCCAAACAATTTTTTTAACAAATTTGACTCAAATTCCGTAGTGATAAGCAAAAATTACAAGAGGGATAGCAGTGACTGGTTCGAATTGCGTAAGAATATGTTGACAGATTCAAATTTTGGTATAGTGGTAAAAAGAAGAGATAACAGCAGTAAAGCCAACTTAGTAAAAAATATTTAGTACAAATAAAAAATCTAAAATGAACAACTGGCTTTGCAACAACTGGCGAAGCAAGAAAATGTAACAATCGAGCCTTGTGGATTATCCGATTATTGGTGCCACGCCAGATGGATTAATAGATCTAAACACGATTGTGGAAATTTAATGTTCTATAGTTGCCTATAAGAATGGCCTGGAGAATAGTATAAGAGCAAATAAAATACTAATATGGAAACATGATAAAAAAGTGAACTGACTAGTCTATACAAATATTGTAATTGTTATTACCAAATTCAGGGGCAACGCCGCGTTACACGCAAACAAGTGTTTATTAGCTGCGTGGAGTGGTGAAAGTATACCACTAAAAATAGAAATTATAGAAAGAGATGATGTTTTCTGGGAGAAGAAAAGCTTGTGGCGTTTTATATGAATTGGCAGTTGCCTGAAATTGTTGATTCTCGTCAAGCTCAAGGGATGGCATTGCGAGATCACGGAGAGGAAAATGTTTCATCAGTGCTTGAAATTTCTGCAATACCAAGCCGTAAAACGAAAGTAAATGAAACTGTGCCTCGTGAACAACAGCAAATAATAAGTATTGAAGCCTTATCACCTCACACACTGCCTTTATCATTCGATGAGAATAAAGAAAACCTGCCGGGTTGTAGCAGACAGCTAACTTTTGATGAGCTGTAAACTCTGTATTTCATTAATAAATGATAAATGAATATAAATAAATATCTTTTAATATTTATTTTCTTTGAAACAACACATATTTCAAGCGAAATAAATTTTATATATTTTTCCATACAAACATGTATGAGGAGAGCTAACGAAAAAGCAGTAACTCAAATTCTAATTCTATAATTTTCTAAGCGACATAGCAGTATCTCATAAATAAGGTATATCCACATATATTTTTGATGTTTCATCTATTTTGAAAAATAATAATGGGTTGGGTTTCGAAACGAGTCGCCTGAATTTGAGGGTATTGGTAGTGTAGGGGCTTAAGGTAGTTCATTTTAATCCCCTAAAAGTAATTTTGGCTGCCGGAGTTGCGTCTAAATATTTTTAAACAATTTCCAAAATTTCATAAATACTTCGACAATTATGCAAAACGGAACGTAGTTTTTATACTTTAGTACAGTTTTACAAATGTCATTTTTAGGTTTTATGTGAAAAACGTGAAACGAAACGCAAAACTGCCATCTTGGAATGATCATATTGACAGCTAATGTCAAATTTGTGCGTCATTGCTTTCGAGTGCCTAGGGTTAGGTGCGACTGTAATAAGTAACTAAATAGGTTATGTTTTTTTTTATTTTTTTTATCCAGCAAGACTTTTTTTTATTAAAAAAACTTAGAATAACTTTTTATTTACATATTGTTTGTTTTTAAGAAATATTATCAAGGTACCTATTTAATTTTATAATCTATATGTAGCTTAATCTATTCTTAATGTCTAAGTAATATATGTACAAAAAAACGTAAAAACAAAAAAAAAATTACAAGGTTTAGGCGTCGTAAAATGCCTCCGCATCAATGTCATCGGGTAACGTGCCCAGAAGGCTGGCAGCATTGCCACGTTGGATGGCAATGCTGATTCTCTGAGCAAGGAATAAACCAGCCTTCTGGTCACGTGAGACGTCGATTAAACGTTTAGAAATTTCCCGGAATAGTGAACGAGCGCTCGGACCCCATGAGCCTAGCGTTTCAACCCCAAACGGCTCAAACACGTAATTACTCACTAAATTACTGTATTTGCGCCGTTTGAGGGTTTCCGCAGTTGCAGCAGCAGCGCCAGCATGGCCTCCCGTGCTTGGAACATGTGATGGCGCGAGGGTGTCTACGCAGGTTGCGTCCCACACCAAGGGCCTACCCATTTTCCAAGGCAACAATGACATACCATCGGGTCTCTTACCGTCGTCGCGTACCAAACCATTTGGTTCAAGTACAGCTGGTACGCCAAACGCGACAAGAGCACGACGAATTATGTCATTCAGATGGACGTGACGGGGAATTCTACCAGCGCTTCTGCTGCAAGATAGCCCATGGTGTCCGAGGCTATCGACGTCTTCTCCACAATGACATCGATGCGGAGAAACACACGGAGCACCTAAACGAAGACAAGTGGCGATACGGAACGTCTCATCGTCCAACATGGTTCTAGTGTTGGACGATGGTAGTGCCTGAAGCCACAGACCCGATTCTCATTCTCCCACAGCCAGCAAGCGAGCACGCTCTGCAACGTTAAAAGATGCATCTAAAAGACTTTTCCTTACAATGTCACAAAGCGGCGCATCCGACTGTCTTTGGGAGAATAGGTTGGTAGGCAAATCAGTGCTTGGACAAGCCATTTTCCAGGCGTTTACAGCTTCGGATTTGCACAGCACTTCTGAGTTAACTAGTGTAGGTGATAAAATTTTCCTAGTTAACTCTTCCGTGCTGTGAACCGAAGACAGAAACGCCGGTAAACTGACACTAGAAATTTTGCGTATACCGAGCCCACCCAGACGTATAGGCAATGACGCTTGTAGCCAGGCTCGGTCGTCCAAGTCCACATTTAGTATTCTCTTTAAAGTAGTTTGGATAATTTGGTCGACTTGTTCTAAAAGTGCATATTTTTTCCAAAGTTGGGAAGATCTTAAAGCATGTGTGAATTTTGGGACGAAAAGACAATATCGAATAATAGTATAGGCCGAATGTACATTAATTTTGAATAGGCGATCTGAAATATCACAAAAATTTTGAATTTTTCCCTCTATGAAAGAATCGAAAGATTCTTCAAAAACTGGAGAACCTAGGAGGCGAAGAGAACAATTTTGATGTCTGAAGCCAAATGATTAAATTTAGATATAATCGAATGTTTTTTTGAAGAGTCTGTTGTATTTATAAACAGCTCACATTTACTAGAATTTAGTTCCAAGCCAATAGATGCGAATTTATTTTTAAGAAGAGCTAAATCTTGTAATACAATGTCTGGAGTCCTAGGGTCCCGTCATCTAAAAACCATACATTAAATTTAGAATTTACTCGCCGAATTATAGGGTGTATTGCTAAACTAAAAATGACTGGTCCAAGAGGGTCACCTTGTTGACACCCAACTGCTGATTCCAATAGCTTATCCTGATATAATAATTTTGTGGGGTACCTGTAATATTGCCAAAGAAATTTACAAATTTTAGGGGTTTCTAATTTTGCTTGTGCCAACAAAGTGTCCCTATTCACTGAATTGAAGGCGTTTTTTAAGTCAACCTTCAAAATGACATGTGGTGATGGAGATCACCACTTCCAAGGTACGTAGAAAGGGCATGTATAGCAGCCTCGCAACCCCCTTTGGAACCAAAACCTAGTTGGAGGGGTTGGAATTTTTCCGATAGCTCCCTGCTGTAAAATTTACAGCATATCTTGGCTGCTATACGCCGATATGTGCAACCCACGGCAATGGGACGTATGCCACCATCCCTCTTGTTAAGGGCGCACAAGTTCGCCCCATACAAGATGTCAACGATGGCGTCGTCCACATTACCGGAGAGCATCATATTTATTAGCGCAGTCAACTCCCTCAGAAGTGTATCGCCAGCCACCCCAGCACTGGCACACACAAGGTCTTTCAGGTGCTGGGGCGTCAGTGCATCTAGGCCTCCGGCCGAGCCACTCCGGAAGGAGCCAACCGCTGCTAACACGTCCTTGGCTGTGGTGATCAGATGTTCTGATTCCCTGTCGGGAGCTTCAAGGAAGGAGAGATCATTAATAGGCGATGGATGCTTGCTCTTCAGACCCGCAAGCGTGTCTGGAGAGCAAGGCGCCACCACATCGCTACTGAAAAGGAGTCTAGAAGCGCCCCGTATATCGCCCTCCCTTAATTTAGATTCTACATATTGATACAGCGACTTTTGCTTGTTAAACGTAAATTTTGAATCTAAAGAGTGTGCCGAAACTTGACAATTATATTTAATTTGGGATGTCAACGAATTTTGACCTGCCTGATTTTTATCAACATGTAGAATCCTATAAGGGAAAGTCAGTAATTGCTCCCAGGCTGTTCTCGAGTTTTCCCTGACGACAAGACCAATACATTCCGCTAATTTTTTGGATACTGATGGTCTTGCCCCACGGGGAACTCTTTTCACAACCGGGATCGAATGTTTTAATTTTGATAGCGTTTGCCAAAAAGGAATTTGTGTGGTGTCTCCTAATACAGGTTGCTAAGATATTGTGGAGCCAGAAAGTGCATTTTGGAATTTATGTACTTTACCAAAATGCACTTTCAGGCCCCGCTTACCTTTGAAAAAGCGGTCCTGGGAGCAATCCGGACAGCGCACCAGACCATTCAACGATGTGGTAGGTTGACTAGCACTCACGTCCACATCGCCAGTGCCATCATAACATTGCATTCGTTATATTACTACCTATATATAATATTTACAAAAAAAAATCACAAAAATAAATTCACATTTTAACAATATTTACAAAACAAACTGTCACACTATGTCAAGAACTGTCACGAAGGCAGAGATAATTATTAATAAATAATTTCTTTGATGGTTTTGTTGCTCGGCGGCGGCATAAAAACTCACGTGAAGAAGATGTGACTTGCTTGCTGGTGAAACCTGGGTGCGACCAAGGTAGCGACCAACATACGGTCGCTTACATTTACGAAGCGAGGCACGGCTGGTATATGGTAATAGGTTATGTTAGGTTCTCTTTTGACCCTTAATCCGAAAATAGGAGCCCTTCGCAGGGCTCCGTCAACCTTAGTTTATTAAACTAGTGTGATGCATGTGGAAGTTGGCAGTGCCATACACACCGATGTTAGGAGATTTTTTTTTTCAGAGGAAACCAAGTATTTCCGGCAAGTGAAAATGGTGAAAGGGGTTTCAAGACCTCCCCTCCTCCCTCTCCAATCACTCACAACTCCTAAAAACGGCGACGTATTTCGAAACCTTTACAATAATAATTATACCTATAATAACAATAAACATCCATAAATAAATAAAAGAAATCAACTTTTACTAAACTTCAATTATCTCGTAACTCGATTTAGTTGAGATACGGCTTTTGCGCTTAGTAGAGCAGTATTGTGTTTTTTAGGGTACCGTAGCCAAACATTTTAAAAACGGAACCCTTATAGATTCGCAATGTCTGTCTGTCTGTCCGCCCGTATGTCACAGCCAATTTATTGCAAAACAGATTTGAAAACTGGCAGGAATGGAATTAGATGTAGGTATTCTATGAGCTGCTTCACTATTTTTATACAAAAGCAAAAAAAACATAATAATGGCCTCTCCATACATGGAACTGACTTAATTATTTTTATCATCTTACGGCACGTACGTATTTACCTACTTTCGTCAACTATTAATACCTATAACGTCTACTGTAAACCAGTTTTGCTCATGACTGCACTGAGAACAAAAATTGCGCTATGCCTATATTTTACAAACAGATTGATGTATGTAATATAAATTTTAATATCAGAATCTCAATTCAATATGCTAAAACGTTTTGCTTGCGAGTTTGAAATATTGGAATACGGATGTCGCCAGAATACGGCCGCACGCGACGAGAATGAAGGGGGGGGCGCCCCGCAGTAGACGGAGCTAAGCTCCCTTCACCTCCCCTGCTTCACCCCCTCATTTACCAAAACCGTCGCTTAGAACAGCGCCTTAAGTTTAAAGCAGTAAGTGTTATTGAAGGTGACTCCAAAAACATTGTGATATCTCTTAAAAAATTGGTTTTACAAACAAATTTTAAACGTACAATTATAGAAGACTTCTGGCTCTTCGCGTATTGAGGTTGTCGAGGTTTATATGAAACAAGAAGAAAATAGCACCTAAATATTTTTATTAAATCAGATTCTAATAAGACGACGTTATTGACAAGTTTTGCAAAGCCTTCGAATGAAAAGCAATGCTTTTGCATTATACATTTTCTGAACTGTCTAGACGTCTGAATGTTATTTTTCTTATATGATTGGTACTAGGGTGACATTTTGATAAATAAGAATTTTATTATTTTATGTTACGGGCATTTTAAACGGAAGGACTAGAACCATTATATTATTTTGTCTATTGCTGTTACTCTACTTTTTGGCTACTTTATATTATAAAATTAATAAAACTACCTACTTAGCCGAATTTTAGCTCTTTGGTACTTATAATCGCCGAATAAATGGAACTAAATAACGAAACTGAGAGTGTCCCATATAGTTCGTTAAGAAATGTTAGAAATCAGTTCAAGCATATTGTAGGAAAGACATTTCTTCACGTAATTTTTTTTTGTTTACTGCAAGTCGATCATTATAGTAATCAATCAGTCAGCTAACCTTATTCCACTGCTGGTCATAGGCCTCTTCCAACACGCGCCTCAGTACACAGATATTAATACATATTAAGTCAAGAGATCTTTACATATAAAATCGAAATGTATCATAATACCTATTATGTATAATATAAACATAGATGCTTGGACGTTCAATCAGATAGCATTAATGTACAGTCTATCATTGTACACAACACGAATTATGCTGAGTAACCTATTGATGAAGTGACTATAGCTCAAGGCTATAGAAACTATATAGTATCATTGTTTCTCCTGATTGCATGTTTTAGTAAAATTAGGTAAATCAAATGATCGGATTTCGTCACAGAATTAACTGAAAATATTTGGAGAATTATTGATCAACTACCCGGTGTGTGTATTGTATTACCTATATTGGCAAACAACAAAAATATATCTTTCAGTTGATCTAAGTATGTGAAATTTAACAAGGTAAAAAAGAAAAAAGAAGGTCTAAAATATATTATATTAGCTCGGTAAGAAGGCCTTAGACTGTCACTATACACAAAAAGGGCCCTGCGTTCGAACCTACCACAGTCCGTACGGCTTAGTTTTCGAAGTAATGTGCCTTAGCAATTTTGTGAATTTAATACTGTATTAGAATAGGTTTAAATTTTTTTGGTATTATAAATTGATATAAAACGAAGGGGAAGACCTAGGCGGACGTTCTCTGAACAGATTGGAGACATTCTAAAAACAGGACAGGTTAGAAGTACCCTGAACAGAAGAGCATGCATGAGGAATCTGATGGGAGTGAATGAAGCAAGAGAGATATACGACCGGTTGGCGCCGCGGGAGTGTAAGCGACTGCTACGCCGAAGGTCGCGGGTTCGATTCCCGCTCAAGTCAAACGTTTGTGTGCATGAACATGGATGTTTGTCTTGGTCTGGGTGTTTCTATGTATAATATGTATGTATTTACAAAAAAAAGTATATATGTATGTTTATCCATTATCTAGTACCCATAGTACAAGCTTCTGCTTAGTTTGGGACTAGATGGTGTTGTGTGAATGTGGTAGAATATTATTATTATTATTATTATTATTATATGTCAGGATCGTTGCAAATGGCGTTCCGTAGTCTCTGCCTACCCCTCCGGGAAACAGGCGTGAGTCTATGTATGTATGTATAAATTGATATTATTTTTGATTTTAGGTTTGCCTTTTATTTAACCTTATTTCAACAATCATAAATTTGTGATTGTCAAGAGCAGACTATAATTTTAATTTGAAATTACTGTGAAAATACAACTACTTTTCAAGATGTAATCTTGATCGCAAAGTAATCATATTCTCAGAAATATCAGACATATTTCCGAAAAAAAAAACAATTTTGTTCAAAGATCTCAACAAATAAATTCCCAAACTGCCTAATCGGGTGAAAAATTACAGAGTAGGATAAATTTTTCTTTCACATGCAATTAAAATAAATAGATTTATCATTCAGTAGATAGTAATGAAAGTAGAAAAATAAATGGTATACCCAAAGTTAAAAATAGCTCAAGTTATTGGAGTACCTAAGGGCCCGATCACACTATCGTCTGTCGGACGCACAGGATCCTCATGCGTTCGATCAGCGTCGAATCGTGTCATCTAGACTATTATCTAGTATTTCATTTCACAAAGTCCTAACAACTTTGAAAGAACGCTGCGGCGCTGTGCTGCAGCGTTACCGTTATCTTGCTGGCACGGAACTTTATGTGCTAGGAATTTTACCCACCATTTGCCATTTGGTAAATAAAGAAGCGTTGCGTTCAGCAATTACGCAATGTGAAGTCGTTATCACTAGCCATTCTTTGAAAGAACATGCATCAAACGCTAATGCGTGAGATCCTTTATACCAACCCAACAAAAACAAAGTATATCCCTAAACCCTCATCTGACCATTGGAAGCCCAACAATCAATTGCTAATGCTGATATCGTGTTTATGCAGAGCCCCCGCGGACATCGCCGCAGCAAGACGGGGGATTGGCAGGAGCTACACCCCGGTCGTCGGTCGCTCCGCCCGATCCCTCGCCGACGTTCCCAACGGTATGACTTTTGCCTTCGTTAAAAATATTTACTATAATACGAGTATGTGTGTTAAAATTCATCGTTCTGTGAAAGTATTTTATTCTATCAACATTATTACGTTGGTAATTCTCATCCTCTTCAAATAGAGAATTCGTATGCTTAGGGCATCACCATCATAGTACATAAAGTTATTTTGATAATACCACAAGTATCAGATTCATATAAATTATTGTTTGTCAAATGTAGATTACTGTTAGGTTTTCATATATATAATTTCCATTTGACCTAAATTTTGAACTGTTACGCAAATAAAAGCTGACCTAGATTGGACATTTTTTTGCATTTATTTGTAAAATCTAGAAGCTTTGCGATATAATCATATTATATATCGTATCGAGAGCAGCAGCAAAAGTCTGTTATATAGTAAATCTGACGAAATTAAGCCTTACCAAAATATTAACCGAAAGGGCTGCACTTGAGTACAATTAAACCGAATATAAACCACCTATTGTCGAAGTCACTGTTGTATAAGAAATAGAGCCTTTGAGGCTTAAACCGCATAAGAACGGTCAGTAAACGAAGATTAACTTAGTTAAGTCCAACAATGGCACCGAATCTGACCGTATTCATCACTAAAATTAGCAATTCAGATATAATATTAGGACGGGCGAATCGCTTTGTTATAATTTATCAGATCGTGTTCGAGCCAATCAGACCTTGTTTATCCTTAAATTAAGGGTATTCTTTGCCCTTTTTTCTTTGAATTTAAATCGGTTTTTGTTGAAGTTTTATCTTGATTAATTTTGCCGGTGCCGTGTTCGCGTTTTGATTGCTGAATTTAAATTTTCAATTGGATGTTTCCGTCTTGATATTTCGAACAGAAATTGTGAAACGATTTTTATTGTTGCATTTCTTTTGCTTCAATACACCAAAGCATGATGTACACGAAATGATATTTAGCAATCATAAATGGTAACACATACTATGACCCAGTATGGAAATAATAATTATTCATCAACAGTTAAGCCAACGATATGATTATGAATGTTTGAATCAATGATAAAAAAATCAAATATTCTGCCTTTTATACTTTTATCGGACAGCTTGGCAGCAGCTGAAACTGGAATATGATTATTAATTAATATGTTTACTATTTGTAGAACATTATTAATATTTTTTTGATTCTTATATCTTCGTTTGCAAGAATGTAGCACAACAGCAAAAATCTTTCATTTTGGAAGTACTGGTGTAATATTATGAATCGGGCACTGACAAATTCAATCTCCGGTTAGATTTGAGGAGCTTGTCCTTTGATGTGCACAGTCTAAATCATTTACAAGTTTTTAGAATAATCTGTGCCTTGCCAGGTTTTGACTTGGATATTGAAAATTTTTATTCTACGTCTTACTTATATAAAGTACATATGTTGTTTTTATATAATGTCGCATTTTACGTTCATATTTTGTATTTAATCAGTGATATTTTAAATACAGATTCGGGGTGTAGAAATTGGAATAGTTGTATTGGTGCTGATCGTGTGGATTGGAGCTATAGCGCTGTTCTTCAATAGATGGGGGAAGATCAGAATGTTGCTGCCATATCAGCCCGATTATAAGCAAGAGCAGTTGAAGGTAAGCGTAATGATAATCATGTTAAAGTTAAATCGAAAACAAATGTACTATTTACTAAAATTACTGATTAAATAAACGAAGTAATTATATAGAATTTCAATAGTAATTTAAAACGTTTAACGATAAGTGTTGTCTTTTTTTATTATTCTTTTCATAGAAACGATACAATAAAGTCTTAATAATACATATTTTGTAAATATTAATAAGGAAAGGATTCATATTAATTTGACATCGGTGACTTTTAGTTTACTACATTTTAAAAGCTCACCACTGTCATTGATTTCTTTATTGTAGCTATATGTGCTGATTAATTTATTTTGATTTTAGTTTAATAGAAAGATTTGATAGAAATCGTACAGGCAAATAAAATTTCAACAGGTGGAACAGTGTCCTTCCCACATACCAACATCGCTATAGGATTTAAATATGGTTTGTTCATAGCCATTGATATTGACATTGCTACTTTTGAGAAATGCCCAGTACATTTAGATGCCCGTACTTTATTTTTAGAAAAAAGTAATAAAGCCTTTAGAACAAAATGTTACGCGTTGCTGAGTTTTAATCCAATCTCATCTTTGTCTTCCTTTTACATATTTCTAGTACTAACATTCGCATATTCATAAAAACGCTGTTAGCTTTATTATATGATACATGTCTATGTAGAAGGGTAATCTTATTCTATTTGCTTCAACCCGTGCCTTTTCCTCGATATGTTTCGTAATACCGTGGAAATGATTTTCCCTTTAACCGCAATATATTAATATCATTTACGTAGGAATTCTATTTTAGTTTAATTGTTTTATGCCACTATTTATACCTTCTTCTTATCTAGATAACTCCTGAACAATATGAATACATTTTTATTATATTAACAGTATTGAGTATATCTACAAAAATATATCTTACAGTAAATAATTAGTTCAGCCGTCATTCTTTTTTGTAATTGATAAATGAATAATCTGATTTTATATAACCAATTTACTATTATTCCCATCATGAAATTGTACTCAGGCCTGTACCCAAAATGTATCTATCAGGCTATCTATGAATTTCTGTGTAAACGAAAATTATCTACCTGCATCAAACTAGAATTTCTGTTTCAATATTCAGATTTCAATAATACTAGATTATATATGTAATGTCAGATACGAATTATCTACATCGAACATCAATCAATAATCATATGTAACATGAAACACGAAACGTTAGCTGTTGGCGGGGTTACTGCTCTCAATAGCACCTATGTATACATACTACGTTCTATAGCCATCGTTGTACTCTATACAAGAGCAAAATTAACAAGCAAACGTGTTTTGTACATATCAATGTACAAAACACGTTTGCTTGTTAATTTTGCCTCATTATTGTTATAATACATTTCAGTTTATTTCATTATCACTTTTTGTATTAAGTACGCAGAATTAGCTTGTTTTGTTACATTTCGGGTACATGTCATCAACAATTTCATTTTTAAAAATGACCCGCTTAATTTTTCTTTATGCAACTTGTTCTTCCAGTGTATTATTGTGTCTTGGTCCTTATTTAAGGTACTGATTTTTTTTTTATTCGTTCGTTTCTCAGGTGCCAGGCAGCAGTGCGTTAGCAGCTGCGCAGGCAGGAGGCACTTGTGGAGCCCATTCAGCACCATCAGCGTGTTCTGTAAATATATTTTTCTTACTTTTATAATGAATTTTTTACGGTTAATATTGATCTTCACTCAACTATCTTATGAAACAATGGAATTTTTTTGAACAAATTGTACTTTGTTATGTTGTATTCATTCAGAATTGATTGACTGTAAGTGCTATTGACTTAACGTGCTTAACTTGGTATGTGTTCGATCAATATTGACTGTACAGTATCCTTCTTCTTAAAACAACTTTATTTTTCCAATCCATCTTATCATAATTTGAATTTATATCTTCAAACTTAATATATCTGCTCAAATAAGTTAAATCATTTCTTCTTAACATATTTTAACTAATAATTTCTTTGTGTGTAATTTAGTTTAGGTCAACGTTATTGTCGATCCTATACACATAAATTGTGTATTATCTTCTTTTCTGAGAATATACTTACTAATAAGATTCGTGACAATCACAATCTACATTACCGCTATTATATTATCAAACCTTATATTTCTTTTTGCATAATACAGTTTCTTTGCGGTATTTGATGAGTCTGTATCATATAAGTATTATAATATTATACTTATAATAACTTTATTGCCAGCCAGTTTTTCACTAACATTTTATTCTTATAATAGCCTGCTATTATCGTATTCAGGAAGTATATTTACTTTACCAAGAAATATTAAATTAAAAGAACGCTAATCTGATGCGACGTCAAAAGCAATCTTACGTTCTCAAGGCTCCATTTGAACCGCAATATGTTTAATACAGTTGGTACCTATTATTATGTAACAAGAGATCCCATGATTTGACTTTATTATTTTCCTTTGCTGACGTTGGTGAATATTTACAAATCCATTCTATCAAAGACGATTTTGTGAACAAACGTATACAATATAAATAAATTAAAACAGTTTTATGCGTTTTAAAGTTCATTGAGTTTGAAGCATCTGTGTGCTTCAATTTAGTGCGGATTAAGTATAAGCTTTAAACGTAAACACTGCTAGTCCAATGCACAGTTAACAATATATTTTAACAGTAAAAATTAACAAGTTTGGTAAGACGAGTGTTAATTAAGAATATATTGAATGATTTTTCTATTCAGTCTTATACACCGTATGTTATTGAATTATAATAACAAACGTTTAAAGATATTTTCTTTAATAGTATTCAGTTAAATATAAAGTGAAAAATATACGTTTAATTTGATATCGTTATGTAAAGATAAACTCAGTCTGATATAACCTCGAATGTTTAAATAATAAAAATTCTGTGTACAGTTTATTTCTAAAAATTGTATTTTTTATTTTTATCAATGAAATATGAATGATGTAAGTTGGATATGCCAAAATCGCAGCAAAATATTGAACACAATATTTAAAATAAAAATAATTACTGAGGGGAAAGCAGAAATTTACTCGATCTGATATTGCTATCTGAACCGTATCAACGATTGCCAAGGTCTTTG
Organism: Euclidia mi; assembly: GCA_944739405.2. Classification (NCBI taxonomy): domain Eukaryota; kingdom Metazoa; phylum Arthropoda; class Insecta; order Lepidoptera; family Erebidae; genus Euclidia; species Euclidia mi. The sequence continues at coordinate 53,161,351 of OX123190.2, forward strand.
TAATACTAAGGTTGCAGTTAAACAAAGCTATGTAGCGTGATTGTAAGCCGCATTGCAGCATTACTTTAGTTGAAGGTTATGGTAAATCCTGCAGCTAAGAACCTACCTTAAACACTATATTGTTTTAATAGTTTCGTAGGCTTAGATCTTGCGTGATAACGACGCCGTCTTTCCTTGGTTTAGTTTCAATTTGGTTACCGTTTTATGAACATAATATTTCTAAAGCTGAAATATAAGTGTATTCTCGTAATATTTAGCTAAATATAGACCTTTTTATAACCGTGACGAAAGAGTCGATTTAGGGATGATTTCAGAGTCATATTTTTAGAAAGCACAAACTTAGCTCATCCACGTGAATAATGAGCAGCTACTGAATATTTTAAATTAATTAAAAAAATATAGATACTGTCGAAATCTGGCTCATTGGCTGATTAACCTTAATTTGTTATTAAAATATACGAGTTTAGGTATAAATGGGTTTATGTCTGTAGCCATATATAACAAACGCGCTTTTCCGATAGATATTTACGAGTCAAAGTAATTCCCTGCCTACAAAACAGGATTTCACAATTCTGAGAACCACACGGCATATAGCTAAGTCAAAAAGCAAGTGTTGGAAGCAAACACGTTCTATGCATAATCCTTTACATAGCTACCTTTCTCTCCCTGTTTGAATTTCTCGCAGTTTTTATTGTGTACCCGTTCCTGCAGAGTTGATCAAGTTTGAAAGGTTCAAATCACGTTTCTGTGTTGGCTTTCCGTGCGTTATTTAAAACTGGAGTTGGAAAATTCATATGTTAAAAAGTAATTTGTAAGTTTGGTATAATTTAGCTAAGTTTTGTTATTCTAACAGATAGGGTGCTTTGATTATAATTAAAGACAGTCAGATACAAGACATATGCTACTATGATTAATTTATGAAACTTGATGTTGAAAGAGATTCTTAAAATGTGTGATAGTTTTTAACAATTTATTTCAAAGAAAGTACAACAAACTAAGAAGTGAAATTTCAGCTTGTATATTGAAGTACATATTTATATGTTTCATAACGTAGTAAACCAATATATCAAAGTTACTTTGTTCACTACATAAAAGATTCTATATCAGAGGAGCTCGTTTTCTAAACTTTTCTGAGAGTGCTCTTCTTCATTTTATTGAGTAAAGGCGAGGGACCGACGAAGACGAACCAATTTTATAGCTTCCACCTCCTTAAAGTCTGTTACGAGCAATAATATCTCTATAAACTTCAATGGAAAAGGTGCGAAAATGTTTTCTTAGGTCACTCAGACAATTCACCTAGAGATAAGAGATGTAACACTTGTTATAGAAATACTTGACCGTGGATCGTAAACGTAAAGTTTATTTCAATAGAATCCAATCAAATCATATTTATTGTGGATCATAGGTAATTGTACATAATACAGATGGTCTTAATTAAATATTCTACGAGCAACTATGTCCTACCCTTAACCCTAGAGTACTAATCTTATTTTTTACTGCTTAACAGTAATGATCGCTCGGGAGGCTACTTCATAAATGATACAAGATTTTAGAAAGACTATTAAAAATTGTATTATTTTAAAAAAATTAAAAAGACCTTGTTTCTTTAAATGCAATGGCACATTTTCTTTATAATTATAATTTTAGTCTTAAAATCAACCTTAAGTCTAACGTAACCCTTGTTTGAACAGTCTTTAGAATAATAATAATAAAAAATAAAAAAACCAAATATAGCCTCTAATTTAGTATCTAAATTAAGTATTTTTAAAATGTTAGATCACATAAAAGTAAAATTACCATTGTAATTATAAGATGGCTTGACAGTGAATTAAAATCAGACTATATTTTTCTATAAAAAATTACAGCAGTTTGGATCGAGATTGGGTTTGTAGAGCGGCTTCTAACTCGGCGCTTGTGCTTGCTTGTATTTGAGATGCTCGAGAAGGTAAATCCAGATTTTTCGCAGCAATATATTGAAGATCATGTTCAAGCTGGTACTAGGTACAGCCACACTGTCGTCTGAATCATAATCCTCAACGTAATCTTCAGTTTCACTGTCCGATTCTTCGTTTACCAAATATGTTTTTATCTGGTTCCCATCGAGATTCATCTATGAAACAAAATAACCAATTCTCAGTTAAATAAAACAAATAAAGAAAGGGATAATTGCAAAAAACTAAGAAACGGGTTTGGTAAAAAACTTACCTTTAATACTAATGATCGCCGCTCAGGCGAACGTGAAGTCAATATCTCGATACCTGCGTATTCCCCGCTGAACCCGTGACCACTCTCCACTACGTCACGGGGTGCACTGTATTGGTGCGAACACACCCCGCAATACATAGACGCAATTTTAAAATATTCTTAAAAATCAATAGTATTCTAGGGTTAAGGCGTACAATAGAATGTAGGTAAGTCATCTATATTGAGAAGTTGTTCGAATACGTGTAAAATGTACAGCATTGTCTGGAGGTTAGAAAATAATGTATAATTGATTGAGTTCAAACACTCATTTCAAATTGTTTGGTCTAGATTTCAAATGTAATAAATATTATCATATGCGGGCGGAGTTTAGTTACTATTATTTCCATTATATAATCTTCCACGTAGAAATTCCATTCTTTTGTTTCAATGAGGCAACAAAATATTGTGTCAAACTTATTATATTTTTATTTTTTATTGTTAGCGTATTGAAATTCAGTGTAATACAATTTATTGTTAGTAAACTGTATTAGAGTGAATTGCTCTAAATATCTAAAAGATTTGAAATCAAGATTTCCATCATCTGTCTATGCTTTCAAATATTCTAGACACATTTATAGACATTGGTATTAGTAAAGATATTGCTTGTATAAAACAGTTTCAGTTCCTCTAAACAAATAATACCGTACTTTCTTTATCTTCCGTCATTGAGCCAAACAAATCATTCCGAACGAAGTCGTTGAATCAATTATGGCCAGTAAAATCTGTCGGTACAGTCCGAAACATAAACTGACAAATAAAACATTATTCTTATTGCAATTCCTTTTAGCGGAGACGGAAGCACTGAACTTTTAGTGGTCGTAACCAAAACATGATAGGCCCCACAATCACGTTGCAAGTACCGTCTTTACCACTTTAGGAATGCGATAAACTCAGTTGTAAAACGAATTTTATATGACATTATATAGTACAAAGCTTCTCGTTCTATCAAATTGGAAGGGGGAGGGGGATATGACAGATGTGTCTTTTTTTCATTACTCTGACGTGATTTGCAGTTGCTATTTTATCTCTAAGCAATAAAACCGTTGTTGAATGATCTAGCGGTCGCGGTACGGTCGTTTGATTTTATTACTAGTGTTGTTTGTGTTAAACTTTGGGTAACATTTTTCTCTTTGTATATACTAGTTTCAACTTTCACTAAAAATAATATGTATATTTAAAGAGTTCCTCTAGAATCATCTGAACATACAAGTAACAAACATCGTTAATAATAAATAACCGAAAATAAAGTAACTTGGGTACAGCGTGCTATGTGTCAATCAGTCATTGGGATAAGTGAAGTCTGAAAAGTTTTATGACTGACAGTCTGAAGCTGTAGTTCCAAAGGCAAACAAAGTTTTTAAACAACAATGTTTTATTTTTACTGTGACAACAAAACCTAAAATACCTGGACTACTTTTTGTCATTGTATGAGTTATAGAAACCTCAATACCTTGTATTTAATTATTAATTAGTGTTATTCCCAGAATACAAGTCTATGTGCTATTACAAATATTTTAAAATTATTGGAACTTATTAAAGTCGTGTCATTCAAATTGTCTAATTTAAGATAGTCACCATATTATGTTCTTAGACAACTCATGAAAGCCTTGATAAAATCCTATTCCTAATATTATTTGATTTTTGTAAAGTTTACTGTTTATTAATGTGTATAAAAATAAAAACAAAATATTTAACCGTTACTGCCTCATTTTTTGGAAAAAGGTCTCTCCTTATTGACGAGGTATCAAAATGATACTCATCACCAAATTTCCTTTTGCTTTATCCAGAAATACTTATTACATATTAAAATATAAGATCAGATTAAATATTTTTTGTATAATAAACAACAAAGTGAGTACATTGTTCAATAAATTATCTAAAAGTTTCAGCAAGAAAGTTCTTTGCAAGTTATAGTATCATCAAATAAAACTTGCGCGAACTTCATTAGTTAGGATAATATTAATGTTTTAGTGTGATTATAGGTTATATTATATGACCATAAGAGAGATATGAAAAAATCTTGAATGAATTTCATATTAGAATTATTCTATTTTGATGCTAAAATCTTTCAACATAAATAATCCAAGTTATAAGACAGAAGAAAAAATGCCTTACAGGTTTATAAAACAGAATATTATGTCAAAACAAGTAAACTACATGCTTTTGTATTTATTTAATTTTATTATAGACTCACGCCTGTATCCCCGAAGGGGTAGGCAGAGGTGTAATATGACATCCACATTTCGTCATGAATTTTTTTAGGTCCCACGTAATAGGGGGCGAGCCTATTGCCGTACCGGGCACATTACCAGACTCCATGCTGCTACTGAGAATTTCCTAACGGAAAAGCCCAATAACACTTTGCCCGACCCGGGAATCGAACCCGAGACCTCTCAATCCCACGCGCACATTTATGCCGCGAGAACAACGAGGCAGTCCTTTTGTATTTATATGTGTTAATAATAATAACATACTTTTATCTAAATTTTGATTTCAAACTCCTGCGGATTACCCAAAAACCTATTCAAATTAAGTCTAATATGAAATTAGTATAAAAAGATTAATAAATTAAATATAAGTAGAACGAGAAGTCTCGAGATTAATAGCTTAGAATGTCAGATTAAATATCGGTCATAAACCGGAGCTAACTCAAAATCTAGATTTATTTTGATGTCATCTATTTTTCAAATCTCAACATTTTGAACATTTTATTGTTCAATGCTGGTCTCACTGCGGCTATAAAATAGTAAAACGGCAATAAATTCTGAGAAAACTTTTAAAGTCTGCTATATTTGATATCGTCGGCAAACCGTTTATCTAATGAGAAAACAATACGTGTTCTATAACAGAAAACTGAGGCAAAATGTTTGGCTGAAGTCCAAAAAGTATCAGCGTCGGATGCATTTTGTTCACAGAAGCCACATGCAGCAGTGCCGTGCTGAATTTTTAATCAAGTGCCCGTTCGAGAGGAAAATGTATTTTTCAAATATTAATGTTCACGAGAAGGTGTGAGTAACTACGTAACGACTGTATGAGTAATTTTCTTTTTGAAATGATCGGGTAAAATATTGAAGCAATTGGAATAAGATAGAAACAGATAAGGCAAATCGTGGAGCAATTTTTTAAGATATACATAATTGCATCACAAACACAAAACATTATTTCATCACAATATTTTGCCGTTAAAAATACGGAGCTTCATTACAGATACAAGATGTATTTGTAATGAAGCTCCGTATTAAAATAACTTGTCAAAATAACGACATTTAATGGAAACCAGTATACCTATATAAAAGCCAACATAAAACACGACATAATAAGCTTAGTATTTATTTGGACTTATTTAAGTAGCGTAAGGACTCTTTACTCAAACCTACGTAGTTAGCATTCCACGCAGATTAACAAGTTCTTCTTACTTTTATTTCACCTGACTTACGAGCTAAAAGTGCTAAGTTGCCTTCACTAGAACTTGACTTAGAGGATTTTTCACTTCTGAACAAGAAATTACTTTAACGAAGTAAAGTGAAAGGACTCCTCTAATTAATTATTTTGTAAATGATTTTAAAATCTTACTTTTTTAATAATCTATTCACTTCATTATGTATTAATCTATCCATTATGCTGCTTACATAGTTTGAGTTCTAATATTTACTTAATTTATACTTGTTTAAATCACTTGCTCGAAAATAAATATTGGTTGATGGATATTTTAAAATGATCGGTCAATGTGAAACTGTACTGTCAGTTTCATCTGAAAATTTCACAGCATTATTTTGCACGAGATACCGATCCACACAAAAAGCTTTTTACGATATAACACCCAATAGTATATAATAACCTCATTAAAATTCTGGCTCATTATTGTCTGTCACTTAAGTTCTAATTGACGTGTCAATCTGAATTGACTGATCGTAATCGGATTGCCTCGTTAGATGGAATAATTTATTTCCCTAAGAACTTGCTTAGACATTTGTAAAACTTTTATTGAGTTCTGAGTTTATTTTTGGTAACTATAAAGTCAATAAAATATGCAAAACGTAGTAAAAATTAAGCGTTTCTAAAGTACAATTAAAAGTGACGGGCGCCGGATTATTACAATTTTTGTATATTATTTAATCTATTTTTGTAATTATTGCATCCTACCATAAAGTCAGCTTAATATTTTACATTCTACCTCGTGCATCATACATATTGTTTGAGTGATAAAAAATAAAATATGTATATTTATAAATACGCCTTACTATGAAAGTTTAGATATATTTTTGTTTATATCGTGCTCACTATCTACCCAATAAAATAGACAGCAAATAATAAAAATCCTTACATTTACATAAACTACAATACTCGTATGTCCAAAGAGAGCAATAAATAGCATTTTATGAACCTCACGTCGCCACAACATCACAGTCGAAAGCCTTACTAAATACTACCGAGGAGACCTCCTTGGGGCATTCCAGTCAATTCAAGTACTTCAACTATCCGATATCTGTCAGGTATTGCTTCTTCGCTGTCTGTTCTTGTTCTAGTTGATCTACCAGTCAGTAATTTGTTTGTAATTAAGTTCGTTTATCTCGGTCACTCTTAATAAACCACTAATATCTAAATCTCTAGGGTTGTACGATTTCGACATTGAATATAATGTTTATATTAAATACATCTTGAAATATTTTTTTCACATAACACTAGTCTGGTAAATAGTTCTATTTAATCCAGTAAATGATATAACATAAAGATTTTTTATAAGACTGTCTATAGCATTAATGAAGAGAAATATCATACTTAATTGACACTGAGAACGTATTTTGTTACACGCGTCTTATTGCTATTCTGCTGCATTCTAATAACAGTCCAGATTTAGTATCATCTTGTCGACATGGATAATGTTGTTGATGCTTCTCGATGTCATTTATTTTCGTTATTATTTTAAATATACCATTTTTTATTTTTACAACATTGACATAAGTATTAAAACAACACTTTTGACAGTAACTATCAACATTGAGATAAATAAAATAAATTAAAAAAATATGTTATAGAAATTTAAAAAATCCAATGCAATATTTCTTTTTCCCTTTTAATAAAAGTCCGAGATATCAAATCAAAAAGTCACATGGTCCTGCTAGACAAAAAAACCAATAATAATTCCAGATTACAAGTTGAATAACAATTGATTGGCCATGGCCTATTTCATACGAACGTTGTACGTAGCCATTTTACCCTAACGCTGCTTTCAATTTGCGCGACCATTATCTGTCCCACACCTTTACGCAATCTAAATCGGCGATTTCAATCAACGTAACATTTCTGATACATACGTTACATTCAAACTGGTATTACACGTGAAACCCATAAAACTACTGACCCTTAACAAAAAAGTAATACTTGATTCAAGGGTAAAGGCTTTTCTCGCTATCGAATACTATTGCAAATCTGATACGTACCATCAATCTGAAAGGTTTGGACGTAACCAACCAATGCTGCTATATAAGCGACTATATTCTCAGTACAAATTTTGGACGTCAACATCTTTTGATCTATACATACTTTATTTTATACATTGAACGTATGCTGTTCACAATGAAAGTACGTCCTAGAATTCTATATGACGCAATTTATTTTCTATTTTTATTAGGAATTTTGTGTTCAAATCTTTATACGTGTATTTATACAAAAGCAACAAACTTAAAAATTGTAGCAATAGTAAAAATTGTACGAACGAGAATTTCTTTTATTTGACATGAAAACAAGGCTATGAAGTTATGTCACGAAAACTTAATTACTGGCAGATTTTTATGTACTTATAGTTAAAGTACGGGTTACATTTTCACGAAACTAGTTAAATAAAACGGTAATTACAACGTTGGTGTTGCAAACACAGTAGTGAAATTAGTTTTATGAAGCAGTTTTTATGTCAGAATATTTTCTTTGAAACATTTCGTTAAAACATTGCAGCAAAACTATTCTGGACAGTATCACTTTTACTTATATTCTAAAAAAATTAAAATCATGTCTTTATATTATTTTACGATATGTGCTTTATTATATTTGAATGTGGTAAAACGTTTGCTTTTATTATACTATGGGGCTATAAATGTTTAAACAATGGTCACAAAGGAATATTTATTTTAGGTACAGAAACATGCGGCCCGTTCAAACAGGTCTTTGATTGGCGTCGAATATATACGATGAAGTACTAGTTAAATATGTAATGTTGATTTTATTTAAACAAGAGCTTTTATTTCACAAGGTTACCTGAGTGCTCTTTTTAAAGGTTATCAAAAGTCAAACAGAAACGTTAATCTAATTATAAAAATATAAATAGGGAATTTCCCTTATCAATTTTTTTAGGAGGATCGATTTAGCTAATCGCTCATGCTGCCAGGCTCAGACCAATCATTTCGTTAGCGATAATAGGCTCGTGTCCTAAAATGTAATTAGCGATTGATTCGTTCCTTTATTGGATGTTAAACTGAAATAGCTGATTTTTCTTCAAAAATTGATCAGCCACATTACTACTTACGGCTTTTTAAAAACCTTTTTGAATTTGACACGAAAATACGCTGTAAACCATCATGGTGGTTGAGTGATATCACAAAGTCCAAAACAAAACAAACCGTGAATGAAGTCTGGTCTGATGTACCCACTTTTATTTTGCTATTTTCGATTTCACAGGTAGGACGTGTTAGTTGTATTTACTACTAAAACGTCAACAACATGAATGGCGGACGTTTGACGTAATGCTCTCTGATTGGTGTCCACTGTCACAAGAATAAATACATTATTTTTAGTTTCAGAATCCTAAAAATAACATTAATCTTACCTTTTTATAATAAATAATAAGCTTTATTGACATCTTAAAATCATAATGAATCTATTGATACTACAATGAAACCGATTTATTCTTAGTGGACACAAGCCTATTATTACTCTTTCCTTTTTGGCTGACCAATTGTCTTATCTGGGAATTAATTTCGTTATTATTAGTAATTGGATTCAAACAGAATTCCAAGCATCGACTGTTTTATTGAACAAAAAATCAAAACATACTTCATTGAGTTTTTATTTTTACTCCATTTCATATCAATCAAAGTTTCCTTAGTCATTTTATACGAAAGTCCATCTCATTTAATAATGTTTAACGAGTCATCGAATTGGCGTGCCACGTCGGAATGGCCAAGTGCATTAAATTTATTATGACGCTGACACAACGGGTACAGAAGAGTGCATAAAAAATTTACGTCGATGAACTTTTTATAGATCGCGTCTCTAATAAATTGAATTTTTTACGAGTGCCAAGTATAAAACGGGTGGTGATATAATCAATGCTAAATAAAATATTAAGAACTTTGTGTATATTGTCTTTTGTAATACATAATTATATTGTTGAAGCCGAAGAGAAAAGAGAGAGAATATTTATGAATGTAACTAGCGACCTGCCCCGGCTTTGCACGGGTGCAATGCTTATAGGCACGCGGCATGCTATATATTATACTTATAAACCTTGCTCTTGAATCACTCTATCTAAAAAAAAAAGCTTCAAAATCCAGTGACAGACAGACAGAAGACACCCTTTGTTTTATACTATGTAGTGATTAGCATCTGAAATAAAATCACAAAGGTAGTTTGTAGCGTTTGTATGCTACGGAACCGTATATAAAATAACTAATAATATATTTTTTACACTTTTCATATATTTTCAATACACTAAGGTGAAACTTTACTTACAATGTTGACGTTGCGTGACTAGGTCGAATCAAATTAAGACTAGTTTATCGAAATTGTACCTCGAATCCAATATGTCGTTTAAGTAGGCCGGCTCACAAGTATGCTAAAAGAGCTTTTCGCCACATGAAGCATGAGATAATTAATAAGAAACAAATCGATAACAGATAATTATATATATTTATGTAACGAGTGTTAATCGCGTAATAATTTGAAAATATAGGTAAAATACCTACTTATATTTCCCTCGATGAGATGACTTGAAAGTATTCATATTGAAAGCAAACCTCCAATTGAATGGTTTTTTTAAAGTATAGTTTATATTAGTAACTGTTTAGGAGTCACCTACTAGTACGACGGAGCCAAATCTGAATATATAATCAAGCCATACACAATATGCAAAAAATAAAATACGACCAAAAGGTGGGATTTGGCCTACACATACCACCACTACTAACAAGACAATTTAAATAAAGCTTTGCAGTATATTAAAATTGTGGCCGGGAAGAGGACAATTTTGGTGGGTACTGACATTTAAATGAGCTGCTAAGACTAAGACAAATGAAATGAGAAAACGAGCAGCAAACTGAATACTTTAAATGTATATTGCTTTGTGGTAAAAATAAACTGAGGCCAATGGTGATTAATCGCTGTCAATGTTCACACAAAGATAAATTTAATTCATAATTTATATAAGTATGTATTAATGTTCGTGGTTAACCTTATACAAAGACATTTGAGGACAACACATTACGATGTCAACTATGTAAAAATAAAAGAATACGATCGTATGTCAAATTCTATAGTATCGCAAATCGCATATATTCACGAGTAAAGAAACTGATATATGAGGCAGGAGCCTCTTCTTCAGTGAAAGAGATGAAAAAGACCCTACACATTCCTAATAGTTAGTTAACATTATAACACAAAGAAAGATTCAATTCATAATGTATATCATCATGTATTTACGGTATTGGTTAACCTTATAAAAAGGCATTTGAGGAAAACATTATACATCACAATGTCAACTCTGCAAAAATAAAATATTATAATCTTATGTCAAATTTTATAGTATCGCAAATCGCATAAATGCACGAGTAAACAAACTGATGGATCCTGCCTATCCTTCAGTGAAAGAGATGAAAATGAAAGCAAGTTAGTTAGTTGAGAAAGTTAGTTAACATTATAACAAAGGTTATATTCAGTCAATCTTTTCCCAATATGTAGTTTATCAGTATCATTTACCCGGACTCGCGTTCTAGTAAACAATTTTGATAGATTAATTGATAATCACACAACAATCTTTATTTCACCAAAGTCCATAATCTCCTCCTTAAGGCATTCTACTAAAAGATTCTTAACAAATAGATACATCAATAAGAAAGTGGCCGTCGTGTCCCATAACACTACTCATTAGTCCTGTAGCTATAAGTACAATTTTATTAGCCTTCTTTGTTCTCTCGATCCTATCTTACGGATTCTTCTCAAGACAGCCATTAACCCGGTCAGTTTTATTTACTTAGATCACGTGATTCATTGAGGTTAGATTAATCTATCGTGGACGTGCCCTCTTGACCTACCGGTATAAAAGGTTGATCCAATTTTTCGTGTGGCATTTATTTTTAGGTCACGATAGACTTTCATACATAAATTATGAGAGTTATATTTTCAAAGGGTTCATCAAATTATGATTGAGGTTTTAGTACCAATTTAGTGTTTATTTACAGTTTTTTTGTACATTTTATGGTAATAAATCATCAGTATTTTATTTAAACATGGAGAAAATTTATGTGTCTATCGCCGTAAATAGCTGCACAGACTAATTTTTATACTGTTAAACTATTTACAATAGTAATACTAGTTAAAGTCAAGATGAGAGTTTTATTTTACATATTAATGATAAAGTTCATTACAAAGGTGACGTTTAAACTAAATAAATTGTCAACATTTTTATATGAAAGGCTTAAAGGCTATAAAGGCTTAGCCGTGTGGTTGACGGCATAGAATACAAGTGTCGCCACCCCCTATCTTCTCGTGGGTGTCGTAAGAGGCGACTAAGGGATAACACGATGCAAATACCATCTTTGCGTAGAGACGGAAAACTCGACATCAAACCCTATATGACTGCCTCGTTGGTCTCGCGGCATAAATGTGCGCGTGGGATCGGGAGGTCCCGGGTTCGATTCCTGGGTCGGGCGGTGTTATTGGGTTTTTCTGTCACGAAATTCTCAGTAGCAGCACGGAGTCTGGAAATGTGCCCGGTACGGCAATAGGCTCGCCCCTTATTACGTGGGACTAAAGTATATCTGGCGAAAAGTGGGTGTAGAAATACACCTCTGCCTACCCCTTCGGGGATAAAAGGGGTGACGATATATATATGACGATGTATATTTTATTCACGGTTACCGGACAGCACCGACGCCTCTAGCAAAAATATACTTCAATGAACGCTGATATGTATTTCAGTATACGGAAATTTTAAGTTTTAAATTTTATGAGTGGTTCTTATACCGCAATTGTAAATTTTACAAAGAGCAACGTCTGTAGCAGTATTTTGTAGAAGACTGCCCGTATGTTGTAGCAAGTAGTAAATTGCTTTAGAAAGTAATTCTGAACATAATGAAGCACAGACACAGTTCACATCAAGTGGAATCCAACAAAATGATTTTAGAATTAAACTTTGCACACGTGTAGCTTTGAGAACGGGGAAACGACATGCGTTAGATTGAGAGCTGAAGGAATATTACCTTGTAATTGACTTTTATTTTCGTAGTAAAATTGGTGAAAATGGTGATTTTGTTTCCAAAATGCAAGTAATTTTTTTCGAAGGGCTTCAGATGTTTTTTTATGAAAGATACTGCTCTAAGATATGTAGACAAAGTATTTAAGCGCGATTTAAACCAGTAAATGGTAGATAATCGTAAAAAAAACATTACTTTTAGAAATTGTCAATAATCGTACTGGAATACGTTCTGTAACAATACATTGCTTCGGATAAGGATTCATTTATTTTATTAAATATTTGTAAATTAATTATCGATTTCGATATCGTTGACTTTTTATTAAATTAAGCCTTTCAGTTGGAGAGCAACTCTACTTGAGAGTACAAGTTATAAATTAGTAAAATTTGAACACTTTAAAATCAATTTAAATTATTTTCGAGACAGGCCAGACGGCGGTCAGTCCTTTTAGCATTGTGGGAAATATCCATTAAAATTTAGAACAATTGAAAAGGTTTTAAATGTTTGGGATATATTTCATTTAAATGTTTTACTAGTTGATACATTATGTATAGCAAAATTAATTTATAATAAGTATGATAAATAATTCGTTAGCCGAAAACCAATGTTTGGCAACGAACCAAAACCTTTCTTTTTTCTAAAGCGAAATTACAGTTCAAGATATTACGCCACATTATGTTCAGTCAGTTAGTTAAATCAATTTGTGTGATCTGGAGATTGTTGATACCCACACATACAATTTAAAAAAATGTAAGCTCGACGATTTGATCTGTGCCTGGATGAGACTTATTTATGTATATATTTTAGGTTCTACATAGGTACAAGTATTATTATGATATCTGTTGTCTTACTGGCACACTACAGGCTTCACTTGTTTTGGAATTTGTGAACATTAAATTATTCAACTTCCTTGTGTGCATTTTTCCAATGTAGTGTAAATATTAAAACTATGTTTTACAAGGCGGATTTTGATCAAGGTATGTACCATATTCGTTTACATTTTCATTTATACAGAGGCAGCTACAGTTCGTACATATTTATATTTTAAATTTTCTCCGCTGCAGTTGGTGCTCATAGTTGAATGGGAACTAGAAAATAACCCATAAAGCCGAATAGGATTTAGTCCGCGGTACAGGCGACCAGCGATCATCTCGCTTAATAAAATATTTAGCGCGGTCAGTGTGGACTGCAGTGCTTTGTAATCACGGTAAAACGGCAATTTTGTAGCCGTTTTCTACTGGTGGCTTTAGTTTGGTTTTGTAGTAAGAGTAGGTTAATAGTAGAGTTTTGAATTTGGTATATTCCATATTCGTTTCTCAATACAATATCATTTTTGCAAATTCATTTTGTAATACTTATTACGTTAGTTGTTTTGTTGTGTCTACTGTCAGGCTCAGGAAGTCACAATTTTTGGTATGCAAACACTATATTTATTCCATCAGGAATTGAAAATTTATTGAATTATACTTGTTCTCCATTTTTTTATGATTCACTTACGACACGGCACCGCTACTACAAAATGGGAAAATACCATTTTGAGCATACTAACGAGGTCTGATTTTTCTTGCAAAAAAACTTTTTTATGTTATATTATTGTTCATTTTAACTAACATTTTAAATACCTGTAATATGTTAGAAATACATTTAATCAAAGACAATGAAAATGTATAAATGTAATCTAGAATAATCCATGAGCTTATATCGTAAAGTTTTTAGTAATCAATAAAATATTCATAAACAGGCAAGTACAATAATTTAAAACACCTTGAAATTCAAGTTTATATTATTTGATCCGAAACGATATACTCATTTCAGTACACTAATAGAACTAGAAACGATGAAACATGCCGTAATCGAGTTTATTTAGACCTATATCTGAAGCTAATCACACGTAAGAAGCAATTGACCTAAAAATAAAGCAGGCTTCGGTCGTCAACTCGCCACAGTATAAAAAGTAAAAAAGAAATGACGTCACAACGGTGGGCGGGCCAGTTATCTACAAACAACGTGTTTAGTTCACGACTTTTGATAAAAATTCTAATGCTTTTAGAACAATATTACTGAAGTAATTTAGATCGTGTTCAAAGATTACACTATGTGCGGAAGTACCGTCAGTTTGTTTTATTTCTTCTCGTTTTCCTTATTGTTCTTAAAGATATTAGAGACGGCTTCTAATGCCATTCGATCTTACCAAATTTCAGATACCACGAACCACTGATTGTTGAGATAAAATCTTCAGGAATTACGACGTCAAAGATTGGATTAGTAGGCAGATTATTTTCAGGAAGCCCTTACATTGAATGTAGCCTGAATTTTAAGCTTCATTACTTCTCATCGTTAGTCAAGACGTATTTATTATATTTTACATTATTAAATTAATTTTCGAATAAAACATCATAGTAAGTTAGAACATATTATGTTAAATAAAGTATGTATTAGTACATTTCTGTAATTACACTACGCTACGTTCTACGCTCCAATTATCATTACATTAATTACATAAATGGTAGAGTTATTAAATTTACTCATCATATTATCATACAAATATTTAAGTTTCAAAAGGACTATTAAAATAATTGGAAGAAGGGTTGATACTTAGAGGAAGTAATAAGTTCGGAACGCCTCGTAGGAGTGGCCTTATGGAATGACATTACATCGAGGCTCATGAGAACGAACACGTTACAAGGAACGTTTATCGGACCCTGTGGACAGATACCGTAAAATGTTACCTTACAAATTATTAATATTCATAACTCAATAAGTGGCACGTCGTTGCCTACGTTTTTTAACCAACTTCATTACTTATTTTATTTTACTACAAGTGACTTACCTCTGGATAAACTAACGCGGCGTCCTACGTGAGTGGTCTGAACATCAAACAGTCGATACCTATTGACGTGTCCTACGTGACCAAATACACGTGGCATGCGATGCGGTGCGACTCGAGTTGACGCCAACGCGATCAGTTGGCTTGATATTTCCGCGCGAACTGGACACGGTGTCACCATCTTTTTACAAATAAATATTGTAATGTCGGCAGTAGAAATTTTAATTAACGCTATTATTAGTTACACTTCTCTACATATACATACATACATAGACTCACGTCTGTTTCCCGGAGGGGTAGGCAGAGACTACGGAACTCTCTGTCGTACATAACTATTGATTATTTGATATATCTATGCTCTATGCTGATACTAAAGATAAGAATTTTCCAATAAATGAGCTGTCATATTCATGTCAAATTGTTAGTGTCAAATGAACACCGCAGGACGGATAAAACGATTCGCGCGCACGTAGGACTGAGCCGCCGCGTCCAACCGCACCGCGTAGAAACCGCATCCGACCGCTCCGCATCGCTTTCACGGAGAGCTGCTCACGTAGGACACCGCGTTAGCTACTGATAGTACTGATAGCATCTATGCTGTTAAAATATTTCTGATGAACTATTGATCTAATTGTCAGTTTCGCTTCAAAGTTAAAATCGTTGATTGGATTCTCAGCCAGTAAAAATCTTTCGTTTTGAGATCGGTTATTTGTTCAGTGTCTCGGTGTATTTAATTTACAATGCGTATGTAGATATTTATCGGTGAGAGTACTGCCTAATATGGAAACCAATAATTTGACCGTGTGCTGTATTAAATAATTATTTTCTACTTGTAAGTACAGATGCAAAGTATTAGTGTATTTTGAAGTCGGAGTTAATTAGCAGTTATAAAGTTACTCTAAAGCAAAGCTGCATTTGAAGCTAGCAAAATAATATGAGTGCACTGGTTCTCTCAATAACCCTCTAAAGTAAAATACCAGCGAATACTGACAGGATGGAATACTGACAACGGTAAATTCTTTGTGAACGCTAGACAAAGAATTTACCGTTGTCAGTATTCCATCCCATCTCCTGATAGCTGAGATAAGTAATTTTCAGCTCCGCAAAAAAGTCTTTTACCTCACAACTTCATTGTCCTGAATTATGTTGAGGTTTTTCTAATTTATTGTTTAAATTACTGCTGAAAAGGTGGAATTTTACTAGTTACAGTACTTTTATGTAAAGTAACATCTGCGGTAAACTCCAGTTTTGTAGGATTGGAGTAAAGAATATACTTTCCACTAAACTTTAAACAACTAGCATCTATTCAGTAAAGATTTTGTTTTTGTACTCTTTGGTAAACGTCACTTGACAACCTTACTTGTTTATTGTTATGTCACAAAACTGATCTCTGGAAAAGGTCGATACTGCCATCGCAATGATTATCCTGTGTGATTATCCTAAACAGCTAGAGCGAATTTTGTAAATACATTTTATGAAGCATTAAAAAGTATACACTATTTAGTCAGTCGTAAAGTTCAAAAATACAAATCAAAATATTAAAGCACACTTTTTGCATATGTATACCTTTTGTACCAAAGATTCGTATGGCGTCTATAAAAGAACGTTTGTAGCAGGTACAAATAGTGATGCTCGTTATATAAGGCAAGTGTGAATGGGACAGGACGAAGGGGAAGACCTAGGCGGACGTTCTTTGAAGGACAGGTCAGAAGTACCCAAAACAGAAGAGCATGCATGAGAAACTTGATGGGAGTGAAAGAAGCAAGAGAGGTATGTCAGGATCGTTGCAAATGGCGTTCCGTAGTCTCTGCCTGCCCCTCCGGGAAACAGGCGTGAGTCTATGCATGTATGTCCATAAAATGCCGATTTAACATAACAAATTCAAACATATAATGCTAAAGCAAACTGAAAGGAATAAAAATTATACGACGTGCATATTTTCCGTCCCGCAAACCTGCAAGACTATAATGATGGGCTATTAGCCGCTGTATTTTACAAGGGATTCCTGGGGCTTTGCCTTGTAATCGAGTTTACAAATTGCGCGTAAACGGTGTTGTTTTTAATACCATTATTTATGTCTGAAGTTTATAGAGTTTGTCTGTTGGATTGTTTATGTGATAAGTTGACGGTATTGAACTGAATCGAGAATAAATCAATTTGAATTATTGTCAATTTTATTGTATTTGGGATATAAAGTTTGGTTTTCCAGTAAGCGAGAGTAAGTGAGAGAGTGAGCTGTAGTTTCAGCATTGAATAATACAATAAATAATTTAAAATGATATATCATATTAAAATTATTATATTCAAATCATAATAAGTATATCCTAAAATTGAAGAAAATAAAGGAAATAATATTGTGAAGTTTTAATTTTATTTAATAAAATTGCAAATCAAAACAGTACAGTATATTTATAATGTAAAGACTAGTTTACTCTTTGTAAGCAAAACTGTATTTAATTTAGCTTATCTTTATTTAACAATTTCTTTCAGTATTAAACGTAACTAAATAAAAACCATTATTCACTTAGGTCACGGTGTGACTCTTATGAACGTCAAAACTAATATCTATAACCAGTAGAGACTGTATTATGATCCATTTGTTTTTATCATTCTTATATAGTTAGCCTTAAAAGAATATATAGTGTTCAGCAATAAAATATATGCGAGAGCCCAAGTAACAGTCCTTTTACGTTCACAATATGTAATCTAACCTCTCAAAAAGGAGTGTTCTTATGTCAAGAAAAGCATAAGTATAGCTGTGCCTAACTATTTAGCCTAAGAAGACAGGTTGCACAATCACTGCCAGTTAATACTGCTAATAGTCTTGTTTTCCAAGCGACAGGTTGTAGAATCACCGGGTTAGAGTTTATTAACTTGTCAACTGTCTAAAAAGATCGCCGAAGGAGGTAGCATTCTTGTTGGGAACATTATTGGGTACATACCTCGCTTACTGAGAAAGGTCGAAAATAGTTCGTTAAAAAATGAAGGAACGTATTTTAGAAGTGAATTTAACTGCATGATTGGCGTAGTACTTTAAGTGGCCATCACTGCTTGACACTGCGCCGAGAATTGTGGGTTCGATCCCCATACGTGACAACACCTTGTGTGCGCCATATAAGAATTTTTGGTTACGAGTCTGGATGTACATAGTGTCTGTTGATTGTATGTTTGTAAAGACGGGCAGTAATGGGGGCATTGTATGTATTTAAGGAAATAAGAGAAAACCACTAGTGGTATTTGTTCTTTGATTAGAATTGCTAATTCAATTTTTTTTTCGATTACTTTGACTTACACATGCGCATACAAGCTCATATAGTAGCCTACCTAAGAGCCAGGTTTAAAAATATATTGTAATATTTTGAATGCAATAAGTTGTAGATTAGCGAGGATACATTTTAATGTATTGCGTAATATTTGATTAAATTGGAAATGTTGTCTATGTTTTTGACAGTATGGGAACCCTGTGAAGCCAACATACTATCTGCAGATATGGGGCCAGAATCCTAAACACAGTAGTATCAGCAGATACAGTGTTATAGTAGCAAAGAAATAACTTCAACTCTCAATGTAGTTTTATTAGCAATATGGTTACAACAATCAAAACACTTGTCTCTTCAACAAAAAATACAATACCGCAAATCACGTCAAATTGCACACATACATTACAGTATCTTTTTCAATTATCATTTGAGGGGCGACATTGTCTGCTGTGCTGTCAAGATTTTCGTAAGATAAGCTGTCAAAATAAATTCCTTAAACCACAATTCGTATGTAAGGAAATGTGAGGCTTAGTGTGAACAGCGAGTTCCAATAAGATTTGAGAACAAGGCAAAACGAATTTACATTCTTTGATAGTATCCAGGCCGTGTTTGAAAGGTACAAGTTCTAGATATGTTTTCTCCAACTTGCGAACCTCAAATGCTTGTACAAGGATTCTTGGCTTGTGTATATTCAATTATTGTGTTATTTATTTATTTAACTGAAAATAATTTACTGCAGGGCTCTTAAAAGTATGTAGATATTCAATAAAATGTATGATGTTATCTTTGAGGCGAGAATATTTAGATTTTTTTGTATACTAGCTGTTCCCCGCGTTTTGGGTATTCGGTATCTCGACATCAACCGGCCACCTACCGGTTCAAATTACAGCCTATATTTAGACATACAAATTCCTCTATCTAGTGGCAGTCCCATTAAAATCGGTTCTGCCATTCCAGGGCACACAGATAGACAGACAGACCAAAATTAGAAAATGAAGTTGGTTTCATATAACTAACTACTTTTACTTGCAAAACAGTTAATTTAAAATTACAGACCGACACTTCAATTTTACTTATATGTTTAGAAATAGATATACAAAAATATATTAATGAAAATATTTTATTGCTCTATAATTATTGTAACCTATGTAAATAAACCACATCGACATAACAATTACCAGCGCATTCAATCCCATTCGAATTGTGATAAAAAATATTATCGTGAAAGCCTGATGTTTTCCTTGATTATTTAATTAATAATTGTTTAAAAGCTTAATTTAGAAGCAATTAAACTATATCAGGACGTTAAATCCAACATGTTCGTTTTGTAAAAGATAATTTGACAATAGCACGCCAACTATTCGTTATGTCAATATCAAGTTTTATATCTATAATACAAATTTTACAACTTCACATATTCAGACTTGTATGATTAATTTCAGAGATAAGTATTTAATAATATCTATAAAATCTCGCGAGTTACTTCAGGCAGATCAGAGCCGGATTGGGAAGGTGTTCTTTTTATTAAATTTTTCTGACAATACGACCAAATAGGCACGCGTCTTTTAGATATCTGTATACCTATATAAAAACTTGCGTTACAGACCTACCGTCCAGCCAGAAATATGAGGCGTATAATTCTGAATGGCATGTCTTCAAGGCAGATCGTAGGGTGGCACTAAGACGCGATTTTTTGAAATTCCTAAGGGATCTCGCAGATACGGTTAAATTAAAATGACGACTGCACGATTGGCGTAGTGGTTTAAGCGGTCGCCTCGCCGCTTGATACTGTGCCGCGTGTCGTGGGCTCGATTCCCACACGAGACAACACTTTGTGTGATCCACAAATTGTTGTCTCGAGTCTTGGTGTTCTTTGTGTCCGTCGATTGAATGTTTGTAAAGTCCCCCGCGACACAGAAATTTCTTCCTAGTGCGGGAGTTATCTTATTAACATAAAAAAGAGTAGAATAGCAGAAGTATTGTACTTGTACATTATCAATTATCCTATCATTATTTCTAAAAGAAAGTGACGCGTTTTTAAGAATTATTTTAAAACATTTCCTACGCTGCTGCCACAAAAGTCAGGCACTTTTCACATTTAATTAAACTGACTATGAATATAAAATATGTAAAATGAAACCTAGATTTAAGTAGCAATAATGGGAATGAAATGCATTGTGCATTACACGTCTGACACATTAACTTGGCCTGGCTTAATAAGATTGATTCTGAAGTATACACATACAAGCCATTCCCATTAAAATTCACTACACAATACACATTGTGTAGTGAATTTTAATGGGAATGGCTTTATGTGTAATTAACGTATTATAAATAAAATAATTGATTACAAAGGTACCGTAATAACATGTTTATTTTAAAGCTTTTTTGGGGATTTAAAAACAAAATCAATATGCATTTATATTATTTGATCACTTACGGCAGTAGGCTAGGCTACAAAATATAAAATATGTTTTGCGGTCGGTAATACTGCTTTAAGAATGGCTATTTAAGATAATCTAATAATTATTAGATATGTCTGTACATTTCAGAGTACTGAACTGCGGTAACGATATAGATACACATTATGTAGTAAATTAACTATTTTAAAAATGATAAAATATCGGTGTTTTGTCAAGGATACTTGCGAAATAAAAATAAAGAATACCTTCTTGTTTAATGCTAAACTTTGCTAAAAGTTTTCTTTTTTATAAACTATATAAGAAAAGTGCAGGACCAAAATGCTTTAAGAATATTATACGCAATGAATTATATTTAAATTTTTTGTTGTCTATGGTAGACAACAAAAAATATAAATATAATACATTGCGTATAAAAGCTCTTTTCTTTCAAAAAGTTCTTAGCCTATTATTTAAGAAAATTCTAAGACTGCTACATGTTTGAATAGTGAGATTTATCTGAACAGTAATTCTGTGGATAAACTTTTAGTGTGCGTTTTAAGTGACGAAATATCGCGTAAACGGATTGTACAGTGTAGGATTAACGGTTGGCGTCCATAATAATATAGCGTAGCGCAGATCATTTTTCACTGTCAAAGTATGATTGACTATATGCGTGCCAGCCCTAAGCGAACAGCTGACCATTGTGTTCACTGGCAAGCGCGTGTTCTAACGCGGCTTTTTCAATACCGCAATGATCAAATCTTCCAAAGAAACCGTTAAAAACTACAGATAGGCTCAATAGTACTGGAATTTTTATTCTAGTTGGATGGCCCGTTAAAATCAAGAGTCACGGTTTAATATGTGGATCCTAGCAAAATGAATAGAATACGCTCTCGCTTGTACCTTAGACAAGTTCAAACATCTCAAGCAATTTTTCCATCTGTTGAAAAATCCGTTTACGCGATCCGCTTTCACTGAAGATGCACACTGAGAGAAACACGAAATGTGATAAAGAGTGACTATAATAGGATTTTAGAGCGTTGCCCTTCAGTGAGCATAAGAACTGAAATCGAAGGTTCCGGTGATATTGAGATTATTCTTTAAGACGTCACGTCATTTTGATGTTCTCTCAGCATTATCTCTTGTAGGAGGAGGTCCGTAAAAAGCGTTCACCGTTCAGCTCAATGGATGAAAGGTGATATTGAAGTGAAAATAAAATTGTACATGTTAAAAATATAATTATAAGGAATAAATAATAATTGTTCGCGAGTAATATGGTAAAATTTTCAACACATACAGTTGTATTGTTTTCGTTATAACTATTGCCACCGATATAATTATTATTGTACCATAATCCTTACTCATGATAATTATATTATTTTTAAATACATTACAATATTTGTATTGTTTATTGTTTACAATTTCAATGTAAATGTATTTCTCTGAATATGATGTAAAAATTCTGCTCAAAGAAGACTTTCAAATGGTTTAGATGTATCTTTATTAATACTGTATTTTTTTTGTTCTAGGGCTGTCAGTTTTTAGCAGAGCCATCATCTACTAAAGTAAATATACTTAGTAGTTTTTTGTCACGAATGCTACTTAGATTACTTGTTTAGATGCTTGTCTGACCCAAGTTGTTGAGCAAATCAAATATAGTAAACGTGCTATAGATGATCACGCGTTTTAAAATAAATGTAGTGGACAGATTGCCTACGTTTGCTTCGGCGAGTATTCATGTGGAATGGATTAGTGAAAGGCCATTAACGATCAGGGGATGATCAAGGTTAAATCTGTGAAAATGTTGCAGGAACTGTAAGGTCTACTTGATATAATGTTTGTATTAGTAAAACAGTCCTTAAAATGCATGAGTTCACCATGCATGAGTATAAATCAGAGTTTATATACTTACGGTGAGGATTTTATAAGAATGACTGGTCCTATTAAAGTATAGCTCATATCTATAATTATAGTCAACGGGTTACAATCACTACAAGTGACTTGGTCACTTAATTGCACTACGATATGCATTGTCTTTAAATAGCAGAAGTTGTAGTACCTATAATTTTCTTATAATAAGGTTGAGATCCGTTGAATATAATTATATATTAGGAATATGTGGAGTCGTGAAAGTTCTATAATATTCAAAGTAGCTGTAGATGTTTTGGTTGCCGAGATTTGTGACCTACCCATAAAGTAAAATAGGAATAGTTTGGCCCCTTTTTGCATTTGGTAGCAAATCCATTTTGTTTTGTGTCTTATTTGAAACAGTGACTAACAATGACACATAAATAATAGTATAGATCCCCATATAACCATTTCTTAAAAAACAATTGGTATTTTTTATTGCATGGTCTTTAAAGTTTGGCTTGCGCCTAGAGGATTGATTTGAGATTTTTAGAAGACATCCTTGGTCAAATAACTTTGACCGAGTTTTAAATAATAATGAACTTTAACTTATATAAAAATAATGACATGAAGAATAAGGACTTGTAATCAGGGAGATATTGAATTAATTTCAAGTACAGATACGTATTATAATTACCTACATACGTGTAATGATTTATGTGAATTTTACTTCAACATTAGCTGACAATTCGAACTTATTACTATATTTATTACAAGCTATTTTATATTGATAAAGGTGGCCATTCACCAAGAATACTTGCGTGTAATGTATCGTGTATCTGAAACGCATGTAATACGTACTCCTTACTGCGTCCACTCAAAGCACTGAAAGGACCTCTCCTTTGTGATTGTGAAAGTTACAAAATGTAGCGCTGAGCTAGGAATTTATCATTTTAAGAAGTACTAAATATTGTTTCGATACTAGATGACCAGTCATCAGGACTATTTATCCTTCAATCATGTTTGGGTGTAATTCAATTTAAAGATACATTCAAGAATGTAATTTTAAGATCTGGTGAAAAATGACTTTTAAAGCAACACAATATTTACCGAAAACAGACAGAACATAAAACATAATTATAATATTTCGTTAAAGATTTTTTTAGGTGTTCTTATGTAGGTATATTATTTGTTTACGCGTAGTATTTTAAATTAAGGAAACTTAATTTAAAGTTTATTGACTAAACCTTTTCATCCAGCTTCTTGAAACCGGTATCATGAACATATTCTCTGAAGCACTGTCTGCAAATGTTCAGACCATATTTGCGAATAAGTCCATGTCTGTTGGAGCAGGCACGGCAAGAGCGGGAACCCTGACCGTATCTACGAGGGTGAGAATACCAGATATTAGCGTGACCCATGGCGCAAATAAATTATTCCGCTGCACGGCAGTAAGGAACACGTCCAAAGTGGCGGCAACACAGATACTAAGAGAAACACGAAATGTGATAAAGACGAGAAGAATAATAGAAGGTGTATAACGTACTAAGGGGCCACTATTATAATTTTAGATAACATTAAAGTGTTACCCTAATACAGCCAGTAAATTAAATCAATTTATAATGTAGTTGTAAGAATGAACTGTTAAATACTGTAGATATAAGAAAATTCGAAGAAAAGCTTTCCTTTACACAAATGACAAGAAAATGCGATGTTTTACTAGTTACTTAATCATAACTACGTAGGGATGATTAAATAGGATTACAAGTGCCAATTACAAGATCACCTAGGCGAGTTTATGCTCTGCTAGAGAGGTGACTTATAATATAAGGGCGGTTTCAGAGTAGCGTTTTATACACGCGTATAAGATCGTTTTTAGAAGTGCATGCAGACGCGTATAGGCGCGCCTTTTGGCACACGCGCAACTCGTACGAGCCTTGACGCGTTCCTAAGCTCGTATAAACGCGAGCTGACAGAATCTACGTTGACACTGACAAGATGTCACCACCGTTTCGAGCGAACACGTCGAAATATGCCCGTTTACGCGCGTCCGGTTTTTTGAAGCGCGTAATGTAGCGCGCGTGTAAGCACGTCTGCTGAAACGACCGTATACGCGCAGAAAAATACGCTAATCTGAAACCGCCCTAAGGGTTATATACTCTGTGAGCGATCGCAATAAGCAGTTAACTCATTCAGTTTTATTATTATAACAAGTATATATTTATATTCAACAAGTTACTCAACAAGTACTCTTATTGGTCGAATTTGACCGATATAGTGAAGATGCTACGACAAATTCTAATGAGGTAGATATACTATTACAACGAAATAATGCAAACCGATTTGGTGATTTATACCAATATAATTATGTTCAGTCAATTAATTAACATAGAAACAATAGCGCATAATGGCTAACGGCTTAGAATTATTTCAATGGATTTATAAAACATGCATCAGGTTTCAATTTCTACGTATTTCGTGTTTGTAGTATTTAGAATTAAAATCCATTCTTGGAACTAAATCAATGGAGTCGCTGCGACATGAAGTGAACACACAATACTAGTATACTTTGATGTACTAATTACTGAATAAATGTAGTAGATTGCTATTTGTATTGTTCTATGACGTGTCAGCTTAGAATATATATTTCTGAGTATGCGATGAATTGTTCATGCTAGAATGCTTTATTTGAAATATTAAATTTAATAGCCGCAATTTTGAAGGTTCTTTTGATTTATTGTTTGAAATTCTTAATGCTTTTGAAAATGTGTTCGAATTTACTCGAAAACTCAGCATATTTTAGTTTTATTATTATAATCTTATTGCGGTTTGTTTATAAGTCGGCTATTTTTTAGTTGCGTAGGCAGGCATTTTATTTTCAATATTTTTTAATGAAGTATGTTCTAGCATTCACAATTCTGTATTAAAGTTAATATCGCCCACATCCCATTACTAGTAGCTTCATCCCCAACTCAACTGAAGTAGGTAGCAGTCATTGTTTCCATGTGCGTGTTGCTTAAATGGTATCGTGCGCAGGACGTATGCTGCCTCCTGGACCGTTGCTTCCAATACCCGCGGCGGAGCGCCCGCGACTGCGGCTGTCAATTTGCATTGCTGCATGCCGCCCCAGACGAGCAAACCCAGGGTAGCTAGCGGAGCCCTGCCCGCGCTAAATCGCGGGCTTGCTCCCACTGCCAATGCCGGTGTTCCGGTTGCGACCACCAAGTAAGCCGTAGCACGCTTACAAGTGTGTTACAAGTCGCGTTTTACACGTATATCTGCTACGCACGCTACTCACACGGAGTCAACACTTGCACCGGTCTCACGTCTTTTCATTCATCATAGGTACGTTTCGGTACATACCTTTACAGTTTGGCGTACAACACGTTTTTGTGGTGATATCAGCACTGTCTTCAACACGACCCTGTACATAGCTAATTTATTTTCACTGCGCTCGTAAATGAGTATCCTTGCGGCTCAGAACCCACAAACGTAATTATAGTTTCACGATAGAATATTATATATAATTAAACCTTATATATACACGCTTATTCTTGGATTTCATATGTTTTCTTTGACTTTCTTGTTAATAAAATTTAAACCATAGCTTTATAATATAAAATATTGTCTACCTAAGATAAAAGTTCACCGGCCCAAACTACCTTGAACTTCAGGGAACAGTATATTCATTCATAATGTACAAAAAACAGCAGCTGCAGTAGTATTCCATCGCCAAATTTTTCATGATATTTAATACATTGAATTCACAAGCGCACTTGCAATTAGTTTTAATTTGACGGGCACGTTTGTACACAACGGTCCTTTTGGATAAAATTTAAGCACGCTATAATTACTAGTGATATATTTCAATTACAGTGAAATATTTGCACAAATTTCTTTCTTTTTCTAAGAAAAATGTTAATATCCATTTTTGTTTTTCTATTAGCGGCGCTGAAAGAAAGAACGATTTCTCAATAACGTTATACAGGCTTTCACGAGAAGAATACATTTTATTACGATGTCGGTAAAAGTCCATTTGATGTGGACGATAAACAGCGCAGCATAAAATAAATCGTATTATACAGAACATTGCAGAACTATATGTGTAATTTTTAAAAGGATTTTTACTCACGCAACTAAAAGTATGTACTTACTTATATTTTATGTTTACTACTTCTTTTTCCATTAGCGGTTATAGGTAAGTTTGAACAAGAAAAATAACGGAAACAGTTGGAGATTTATATTTTTAATTAAATTTGGTAAAGAAGCTAGAAACTGGTAGCACAGTCTCATCACAATTAATTAGGAGCAATTGCACCAAACGAATACTTCACATCAACCATCGAAACTGCAATCTATGCAAATATGCCGACCAAAATACGATTTAAAATGGAAGTCAAAGAGCACGTAAGAACAAACCCATTCAGACACGATTCAATATAACATGTTCACGCGGCTTACCTCCCTAAATTGCATTTCACCAATGTTACGACCAGAATGGTTGCTTTAACTGCGCCTATTTTGCCGGACAGAGGAAATATTAGCGTTCGTAACAAGCCTGCCTTATTTCCGTCCAGTAAATTTTCAAGGGGCCGTGATCGATGGTCGTGACCAAAATAATTTTGTTAGTAAATCAAGTTTGAGCCTCACTAAGTACGTTACTGGTAGGTAGCGTAATGTTCTGAGTAACGTTGCGCTTTGTCGGAAAATGAGTGATGAATAAAATTAATGTACTGTTAAGTTGGTGTTAACTGTAATTATATTGTTATACAAAACGAAATTGAGTAGGAAGTTTTCAAGTACTTGGAGTGAGTTTAATATTATAGTAAACACAACTAAAAACACATTGTCCTAATCGTATATAGCAAGCTCTCCAATTGAAATTACAAAAATACATGTTTTTTTGCTAAAGCATGAATATATTTTTATTGATAAATCAAACGATATCAGTAAACAAATGGCCAGCAGTTATTAAACTTCAAACTGCCATAAAATGTAAAAGGTCATATTTTTAATAATAGAATATCAAAGCAAATAAACCTTTAGTCCGGTCAAATTAGACAAAAAAATAGGGGTGAGGTTACGAAAATTCCCACTTGGCTGAATTTTGGTAGGATTGTTCAATACACTATTATAAAGGACATGTGAAAAGTCCTCATCGATCCGACACGTGCAAAAAAATTTACTGGGTCAATGGTCACAAAAACGGGTTTTTCGCGATTTTCAGCAAAATGGTAAGTTTTATCATAAAATTAGTTCAGACAAAAATTGTAGATTAGATAATTATCTATAAAAATGTCTAAATATTTTTTTCCTAAGAGCCACCGTTTTTGAGATATAACGATTCAAAAAGTTGGAAGAGTTGTAATAATCATAATATGCACACGTTTCCACGCCACCTTTGAGGTAGTGTACTTAGCGCGTTTTTTTTAATGTGGTTTCCCCGGTAGGCCGAGGAATTCCACTGATCATTTGTTATTCTGTTTAATTTGAAACTATTGAATAACTGTAGATATTGACAAGGGTTGAAAATGATGAAAGGGATGTAAATTAAAAAAAAATAAGAACATTTATCCATCTGAATCTAAATTATCATTAACTTCTGCTTTCTCTTGTTCTTGTTCTTCTTCTTCTTCTCTGATTATTACGTGTTTTCACTCCAGAGCGACACTCGAGACAAATAGCATTGAATGTATTGGGCATAGTAAAATAAAGCAGGTATACGTCCTTAGCCACGGGCCAAAATAGAGTATTTTTACCCCTACATATGGGGGTCCAAAATGCACCATTTTGGAATAAAACGGTTTTTAAGATTTTCTGAGAAGACCAAATTTTTGTAATTAACATCTTGTAAAAAAATTTTTGACTATTCTTGGTGGCAAATTGGGTCTTATTTAATGGACAATTAAATGGCCCATCTTTTAAATTAAAAGAAACCTACTAGCTCAACGTGGAATTTGAAAATAGAGCCAATAAACACGCAAAAAATGTTCGAATAAAATAAAATGACGCCACAAAAATGCAATCATTTGATAAAAAATATATGTGGCATGTTATGTAAAGTGTTGGAATAACTTTCTGGTATTACCTGCTATTCAAAAAGGTATAATAATCTTAGACAACTGGTGCGAATTTTGAGTAATAGCCACTTTTGTTTAAAAAAAGTGCTTCTGGATGAGTCACTCGCCAGAACATTTTTTCCTGTATTTATTCTTGAGCTCTGCAATCAGCAGTGATTTACTAGTAGGGAGACCAACCTAGCAAAACGTAGGGTCTTGGGTTCGAATCCTCAGCGTAAATTACTGTTTTTGTTAGTTAAGAGAATCCCGAAGGGAATACAAGCAATTACAAATACATCACTGAAGCCGTAATACAAACAAAAATATCGTTCTATCGGTCAGTGTGACTTACATATATAAAATTTAATATGAAAATTTCGGGTAAAAAAAACCAGTCCATTATTTTTTACGCCAGTGAAACCTTCAGCAACATCTGTCTCCCATTCAATTGTCTGCGTGGCTAAGGACGTATACCTGCTTTATTTTACTATGCCCAATACATTCAATGCTATTTGTCTCGAGTGTCGCTCTGGAGTGAAAACACGTAATAATCAGAGAAGAAGAAGAAGAAGAACAAGAACAAGAGAAAGCAGAAGTTAATGATAATTTAGATTCAGATGGATAAATGTTCTTATTTTTTTTTAATTTACATCCCTTTCATCATTTTCAACCCTTGTCAATATCTACAGTTATTCAATAGTTTCAAATTAAACAGAATAACAAATGATCAGTGGAATTCCTCGGCCTACCGGGGAAACCACATTCAAAAAAACGCGCTAAGTACACTACCTCAAAGGTGGCGTGGAAACGTGTGCATATTATGATTATTACAACTCTTCCAACTTTTTGAATCGTTATATCTCAAAAACGGTGGCTTTTAGGAAAAAAAGTATTTAGACATTTTTATAGATAATTATCTGATCTACAATTTTTGTTGAGCTAATTTTATGATAAAACTTACCATTTTGTTGAAAATCGCGAAAAACCCGTTTTTGTGACCTTTGACCCCGAGTAAATTTTTTTGCTCGATGAGGACTTTTCACATTTCCTTTATAATAGTGTATTGAAAAATCCTACCAAAATTCAGCCAAGTGGGAATTTCTGTAACCTTGGATGTCTAGATTGACCGGACTACTTTATTTGTATTGCCGATAGCACGCTGATTTTAAATGGTCATTAAAGTATTTATTACCAGTCTCTAGATAATCTTTTCTATTTTCAACAGTCGCGTCAGACAGTTTTTATTCACATGTCATATTACGTAACATCGGGCGCGCGTAGGTTGCAATATGTACGTCAAATGTAGTGGCACCCTCAGCCGTTACACAACTTACAAAGGTCTACTCCAGTTTCTGAAGTTGATAATTCAATTTCTTGCAAACTCCAAACATGACTCTTATAACTACACAATCCATTTTACAATGAGCTTCCACGGGGCGCTCAATGAAATGATGAACAATGCATTACCGATCCTATTTTAAATTAGTTATTGCCGTTTGTTTTGTTAAAGTTATTTTTGTGCTTGTTATTTGGACTACAGTGCAACGAGGAATACAGTTATTATGTAAGACATGCTTCGCCAAAAGTAATGTCTGTCAACCTGTAGTCAATTTGGCTGGTTAGAAGAGAAAAGTTGCATTTTCTTCTTAATAAAGTGACAAAACATAATATTTATAAAGTTATTTTAGATTAGTGTACCTTTGCAATAAAATTGTTCATATAAGTAACAATAATAAATATTTTAAATCACATACAAAAAGTTTCAAACATACAAAACATATTATGTTGAATCGAGTTGATGTTATAACAAATAATAATGTGCTTCTTTAATACCTATCTATGGTTCATGTGCAGTTTAAAGATCCCTTTTACTAATTAATGACATTACCAGTTGGAGTTCAAAAACAATAAAAGAGCCTCCATAAAGTAAAATCTTTGACCGGAATCTTACTAACCCTTAAAAAGCGTATAAAATTAATATTATTATACGATTATTAAGTACACAATTAAACATAATTTATAGTAATTAGTTCATTAATTTACTAGCGGAAGTATCATTTGAATGGGTCATAACAAACGGCTTTTATTGCCATGGTAAATTTTTTAATAATCAGAAATTCAGTTCATGGCTGCTTAAATGTTGCCATAAATAATAATAGGTATATCCTTTATTTTTGTATGCTATTTAAAAAAATCATTCAATTTCTTTTTTATGTAAAGATATTTATATTATCTAACAGTCAGTTCCAGAAAGCTTCAAATTAACTCTTCATTACTTAAATGGAGATTATCGCTAATGAGTTTAATCATTTATTGACGTTGCACAACACAACTTTGACTCTTAGATAAACATCTTTTTACTAATTATAGCAAGTAAAAGTTATGAGCACAATAATCTATGATATGCACTATCAGTACAATTTTCAATAAACTAAACGTAATGATAACATATATCAAGGAGGAATATATCAAGGAGGAATTCTAAATATACATATAAAATCTGTGGTCAAGACTATCAATCAAAACGGTTGTCAAAAATTTACATGTTTTTGTTATATTGAATCATTATTACGATTTTAATTAAAAATTGTTACGTATTGAGCTGAAATGTCAGAGACAATGAATAGAAAGAGGGAGCCTGGCGTTAATTATAATGATTGACCGTATAATGCAGTTCCTACCATTCATAATTGATGATTTTCTATAACTTGAGTAACTACGCCATTTCTACTATTGTTTTTGTATTACCACTGAATACAATCTGAGCTCTTTGGTATTACTTATAAAATGAAATATGAAAAAGCCCAGTTATTTGATTTATGTGGAAGTCACGCAATGAGAGAAGAGAGAAGGCGATAAGCTGTTACACTACTCAAGAAATATTGGTTAAATTGCATTCGATAAAGAAATATTTTATATATCTTTTTTTTGTAATGTATTTAGTTGTCATAATTCAATTAGGTACAATAAATTCAATTCTTTTTACATTTATGGATGAGTATCCTTTCCTGCAC
The DNA here is from genome assembly GCA_944739405.2 of Euclidia mi. NCBI lineage: Eukaryota > Metazoa > Arthropoda > Insecta > Lepidoptera > Erebidae > Euclidia > Euclidia mi. Next base: position 53,193,468 of record OX123190.2, read on the forward strand.
TGGTATAGCTCGGAAAGATGACATCCTCTGCTAATAATTTTAACATGAGTACAACCCAAAGCGCCTACTACACGTGGAAATCAATAAATTTCATAGAAGCTTGCTGCTACTCGAAGTAGATCTGCCCTGATTGGCATTTCAATATCCAACTCTTTGCACAAACCACACTGGATTTGTATATATTTGATTATCACCCAAGACCTGTTCAGTTGATAAGATCCTGAAGCAAAAACCTGTGTCAGAACATCAAAAAACTGTGTCAGAACATCAACATATGTATTTATTTCTTTGAGAAATGGGTACCACATCTACAATTTTTTGTATTTAGTTAACTGCTTCTTTGTTAACTCTGTATGTAAATCGAAATTCGTCTCCGTCGTCAATTGAAAATAAATTCACCTCGGTGGAATTTGACCACGAGAAAAGTCTTCTTCGGGGTCAGACAAAGACGAAAGACTTGTTAAGACATAACTTAGCTATTTTCATTGTAAGCGACTCCAATACCGTAAAACACTAAAATGTATTGAAATATATTATTTAATAGAGCTATATTTGGCAACAAACATTTTAATGTACAAAAATATATTATGGAATAGGGATATATTCAACAACAATAGAGCTTTAATACGCCAATGAACTCAAATTAGATTTTAAAATTCACAACTATCATATTTAAAATTCACACTTATCAATTCACGTTAATGGCTGTACGTGCAACACAAGACGCGCTTTAATGTAGACTTTGACTTTTCATAAGTTAACTTAATTAAATTTTACAATAATTTGGCTTTGTGCAACGACTTAATGATCCATTAGCGTTTGAGCTCGTTTTAAAAATTTAAAGATCGTTTCTGCAACTGGCTGTGAGTGAATAAACACACACATACATCCACACACAAGTGACGTTAAAAAACAAGGTATTTATTTACGACCACAGAGGTGAAACGGTTAGTATAAAAATAACGGCCGATAAAACCTAGGTGAACCATTCTACTAAATAAATATTCAAATGTAGAACGACACCTAGTTTAAAAAAACAAACGCAACGTACTCCATTTTTTCCAAAGTAAGCTGTTGCACGTGACATTTATAGGCAATATATTAAACTTTAAAACACTCGTCGTATTTGGCTCTATTAAGTTGTTCTGTATTAAGTATGTGCCGTAGCTGAAAGTTGTTTTTGCGATGTAATCGGCTCAATTTACTTCTCATACGGCGTTTTGTCTTTTATTGTTAAGCATGCAAAGGCATGCATGGCTTGTAGATATTTTTTTCATTTTATTTCAAGTCTGAACCGAGTTTTAATTAAAAAAAACTTGTTGATGGGTATAAATGAGGTATATTTTTCCCGGAACAGGAAATTATAACCATGAGAAATATGAATAAAATAACGATACTTTACTACACGTATCAAAGACGTCACAGAATTCGTATTATTTTATTCACATTTTCTCATCTAGAAAACGATGGAGCTTCTTGTCACACAACTTTTTTAATATTGTGTTACGAGGAAGTTTCTGCTTTAGCAATGATTTTGCCTCAGCTGTAAATTTAATAACTGCAATACTTGGTAAAACAAGGCTATATATTGACACGAATTCACGGCATTTTGTAATATTTATAAATGCAAATACGTTTACCCAAACAAAACTTTACCTTTACTCGCAAATCGCGTGTCCTGCGATAGCAGGCAAAGGCTTGAGAATAACTGAACATATTCATGGGAAATTCACCCTTATGTCTTCAAGTTAAAGTAAATTAATTTTGCATTGTGAGTTATTTGAATTTTGAGTGTGTACGTTCACTTGGCGTCGTGGATTTGTTGATGTCACGAGTTTCGCATGTTCAACATTACGACATTTTGCTGACACGCAACCGAACGGTACGAATTAATTTGTTTGTGTATTTAGATGTTCAAATTTTTAATGTAGGTACTTTGAATTTCATAGAATATGCAAGTAGTTTTATTACATAAACGAAAATGGCATTAGATAAACTTCATTTTAAACACAGTTATAATTTTAATCTTGGACAGATTAAATCCAAGCTCATACACGATAGTAAAACTGGCTTTAGTGTTTGGAGCAGACTGTAGATCTTATGTAGATTAAGCGTTGGCTGTTTACAGGCATACATGAAGTCTAGACGCTACTTGAAATTAAACTGTGAATATGCATGGCCCTGTGAGTATTATTTGGGATTACTTTATTTAAAATTAAAGCTATGGTGTGCAATGGTCCATACATTTACCTAATCTAATGCTAGTCGTGGAGAATGTAAGTTTATGGATATATTTTACAGCAAACTTCTTACCGTATAGAATCTGTTCACCTGATAACATGTAAGTTGTTGGGAATTGAGGTAGAATTGAATTTATCTCGGTAAGTATTATGCGGGTATAGTTGAAAGTTTATGCAGAAGTGATACCACCGACACGGGCTTTTGAACAGAATTTGATATCCGAATTTAATAGACCAATTGTTTTAGTTTGGAAAGTATTTTAAGGTACGTGAGCAATTTATTGAAATACACATATTCGCATCATAACTAAAGGTACTTTTTAATAACGGTGTTACCAAAAATGTTTAATGTTTTGAACTGTAATATGCTAAGCTATAATACGCATCTTTATTTTTATCGTATCTACATAAAAGTATATACATAAAAACAAGTTAGTTTATAAGTATACTATACTAACGAAACACTATAAATTTCAGTCTTCTTCTTACACTCGACATTTGTTTTGTTTTAGATTTATTGTCTCCTATTGGAATGCTTTTACATTTCTATCTTTTCTTTCTTTTAGATGCGGCAACTTTTTTCACTATTCTTCTTTTTTTTTGTAATAGAATAGATAGCAATAATGGAACACTTTATTGAATTTCAATTTACTTTGATAGATTTCGGGTGCGTAATATTTTAAAATTGCTTTAAATGTATTTCTTTCTGTTCCAGCACATGCGTTGGTCTCACACGCATACACAGAGCTTGGAGTGTGAAGAGCGATTACTGGCTCGTTGTAGCCGCCCTCGAGTCAATTCAGCTATTTTCGTGTCAGCTGAGCCTGCTGGATTCCCAGGTTTTGACGCTGGCGAATTTCTAAGACGACACGGCTCTCAGTCTAAGCTGTGTCGTAAAGCCAGGTAAGTATTATTCCATTTCAGCTTTGTGTAGCATGAAGTGGGCGATCAGAAATATAAAACCTTTTGTTATGAACTATGACGTGTAAAAATGTTCAGCTTCATGAAATATGGCACAAATGACGTAATTCAAGCGTACACACCTTTTGTACCGGGGGACTCATTGTGTTGAGGCCCTTATGGTTCAAATATTTGTTCAGCCTACAGATATTTGTTTTCAGACAGTGTGTTTATTTATGAAACGGTACATCGGCACGCACGGTACAGCGCATTGTTGTAGTCTGCATTAATAATTTAAAATATACACTTCATTCATGTACTTTGGAAATATATTCAGTAGAATTTCAGCGTTAATTTAATGAATTCATAGCGTCTATAAAAGTTAAAAAAATATATTTTACTCACAGATCAGCAGACAACATACCATTAACAGCAATGAGTGACTCATCAGAGCGGCTGTGTAAAGTCAAACATCCAAGAGAGGAAACTATCAACGAGGAAGCCAGTAAATCTGATGACAGCAGCAGCGTTGAAACTGTGAAACACTTCGGTCTACCGATTCTCTCGGTATCTGGTCCTTCGCCTCCCGATGAGGACTATGATCAAATAGATGAGTATCTGTAGCATTTCCATACCAGTTTCCAGCTCAAATATGTGCTGGAAAAAATGAGGCCACCTTGGCCTAGTCCTGCACAAAGTCCTTAAGCTGATGACTAGATTAGCATCGCACTGCACTGGACTTTTATAAACTTTCCCTTTTGTGATATTGTGTGTGTTTCCGAGCGTATGGTTCAGAACTTCAGTGTCACAACGAATTACGAAGACTTTCCGCTGAAGTTCTACGTGTGTGTCTTGATGTGGGACCATAGCTTAAGCGTGTTGTGTTTTCATCGATCCTAACATTGATATTTTTGTATCTTATCTCCTGTATCTATTGAGTGTTAAGATATTGCGATTAGACTTTTAAATCACTTTGATAGCGTAAGAACTGCACAATAACTTTATTATTATTAATAATATTAACAGTGCCACTTTTAACTTTATTGAAAGTGTCTATAAATTTATCATAAGCAATGTCGTTGTAAGTTTGTCTAAAATATGATGTATTATAATCTGCAGTGTCTTAGAATTTTTCATTTCATTTAGTTGCTAGTTCACTGTGAGTATAATTTTAAAATTTTGTATTGCATGTAGGTATGAAACATTTTGCATGTAACTAGTATATTATGTAGTGGTAGAATCTATGAAAGATTTGAAGGTTGAACTTTGGTCCAATGAAATGTATTACCTGCACATGGTGTGTTAGAGTGTAAGAAATGTATTGATTAGTGGGAACCCTGTGTGACGGAGTAGAAGAGTCAGTAATATATGTACTTAATATAATCGAGTGTATATCGTGTATTTAGTCATTTGTATAAAATAATTCTTTCAACTCCGCCCACATTATTTTGTTCTAAAACATGTATCTAAGCTTTTGCAGTTTAAATAAACCAAAAGTATTATTACCCAAACACATATTTTTTGACCTGTATAGAACCGCAAAATAAAAATACCTATTTTTGAAATGTCAATTACACATATTTTGATCCAAATTTCTTGAGTTCATATATCTTTGTAAATAGTTATTTAATAAATATTGAAGGCACTAATTAAAATGAATATAATTAGTCTGTACTGTATTTAATAACTATTTATTTTCTAAATGTATGAATCTGTACTGGTGATTGGGGACCAGATGGACAGGACATGTCAATGTAGGCCTTAAATCCAAATCACGGAGTATTTCCAAACCCTATAATTAAACGTTTGAAATAAAAATACCTATTTCAAAGCTAAGACTATATTAATCCCTCCACTATTTATAGATTTTATCCTTCATCAATTTTAGATAGTAGTGTGCTGCACATACCTTAGAAGCTATAATTTATTTTATTTTCAGTAACATGTAGGTCATTTTAAAATCCTCTAGGCATAAATCGAGCACGTGCATTTTATTGTAGTATGTCCATAAATAATACTTCATTAACCAAAGTAACATTCTGCTGCTATAATGTAATTGCTAATTACAATAGTGTAATTAACTTCGATGAAAATCATAGAAAGTGTGTCTTCGCCCCATTCTTGTTAAAACTCATAAAAAATAAAGCAATCCCTTCCAATATTATCAGTCGTTTTAATAGCGTATAAGTAATTCATGTAGGAGTCAATTTTAATCCAAATTTTAGAAGCTACACGACGTTTTGATTGAATAATACAGAGCGTCACTTCTTTCTTTTGATGAATCAGTAAGTTCACAGTATGGTAAATCATTGTTTTCATAAACAATATTATTAGATATGAGAATCAAAAACTTAGGCTTAATACATAGTATCATGCTATTATCGAAACATAATATAATAGGGAAAATATGTTAGAGAAATATATATTTTTGAATCGAATACACAAAATCTGAATAGTAGTATGTCGTGAATCGATTCAAAACTGAATGTTTAAATTAATTGTATAATTAATTTTAAATCTTGTATAGATATTGTATCACAATTCTAATATATTATAACTATAATGTAGAAATGAAATTTATCTTCTCATGTTTCATTGAAATTTGTGTACAGTCGAAGTTGTCTTGTGCCAATATTTTATGGATGTTTCTCAAGTTTGTTATTTTGAAGCCTCACTGCTTCTCAATAGTGCCATGGTTCTTCTTAGTGCCATGGAACTTCTGAGAAAAAAAAACCTCACTAGTTCCATGTAACTAATTGCTGATGGAACTAGTGAGAACGATCCAATGTGTCATACTTTTATTAGACCATAAAAGCTTTTTTTCATTTTTTCATTTGTCAAATTGGACCTCATTGCAAATGATCAGACCGTAGTTCAATGAATAAAAAAACGAATTTGACATATGGCAGTTAGGTTCAATCTATAGGTTCAATTAATAATTATGTGTTATAGGTTTATTCGTGTTCCCTTTCTTTTTGTAATTCGAATGTTTTCTCAATAATATGATAAGGAGAAATTTTAGATGTTACATCACTGAAATTAATTTATATGTAATTTAAAATAATAGAGTAGCTTTTACATGATATTAGATTGCGTACCGTATAGAGTTTTACTTAAAGTTGTACATATCTATGAATGGACACGATTATTATTATAAATGCTCATAATTCTAATGTACATTATAAATGGTCTGTTAAGTATATTGTACAATTACTATTTACATCCTTACGTCTATTTACTATCACGATGAAATAAAACTTTTGAAAACCTTTTCGCTCGTTTTACTTATCAAACCCTTTTACTGATAATATTTTAATATTTAGGCAGAAGAATTATTTATATGTGACTGTTGGTTAGTATTATATTATTTCTAGAAATTATTTTACGTTAAATGAATATGGTTAAATGTACTCTGGGATTGACTCTAATACAACGAGTAAAATCTGTACATGTAAAATACTTGCGCTATTGACTAGTCAGTCAAGGCTGTAGCTTGTCTGGTCGAATGACAAGCTACAGCCAAAACTATTATTTTTAGGCGCAGAAGCTGAAATTTGACATGTACGTTCCTTAGGAGCCGTAAGGATGCACTAAGAAGGGATTTCCTGAAAGTCCCATGGGATTAGGCATAAACTGTTACATAAAAAATGTGCGGGCGTAGATACCGTTATCCTCTAGTTATAAATAATTCATCAACGTTCAAGTTCTTTTACTGCCGATATCTATCTCGATCTTTGTACGATTGACTATCGCAGTTCTCTTGCTCTACATGAATGCCGAGTGTGAAGTGATGTTATGAGAGGAACGCCTTGCTCTGGAATCGCATTCCTACATATAATCCAATTATTTGAGTCAAACACATATCGCAGTGCTCTGGGTTGTGAAACCTGTCAAATTTGAGTAGACAAGAAAGCTCGCCCGCTACCCTAAAGCGAATATCTTGATAGCAAAATACTGGACTGATTTTGGCAAAACACAAGGGTCGAATCTGAAAAGACACATCATAAGCTAGAAATTCTTTATGCCTATTGTCATTATTTTATGATTGGATATTTACTGGATGATTGGAAGAGTGGCAACATTTTGATTATTTTAAAAGACAACTCTTGCACTAAAAATGAATCCTCTGTCGCGGGAGAAAATTTAGAAACATACAACCAACGGACACAATGAACACCCCGACTCGAAACAACAATTTATGGATCACACAAAGTTTGTGTGTATTAAAAATGTTAATTATTGCTTGCTTTATAATGTTCCCGGTAGATAGCTATAGACTTTTGACTCGCCCGCTATTACATTGCAACCGTAACATAACTGGCGGTTGGGTGTATAATACACCTCTGCCTTCCCGTTCGTGGATAAAAGGCGTGGAGTCACGTGCTATTTTATGTTACAAAGTGTTGTCTTGTGTGGGAATCGAACTCACAACACTCAGCGCAGTGTCAAGCGGCGAAGCTGCTTAAACCAGTACACCAACTGAGCAGTCATGCGTGTGGTACTTGAATTCTTTGGCTTTATATCTATAGTAACTTTTTGCCTTCGAACTTGCTCCATGGTCACAAATGGGCACACTTTATTAATTATAAAACAATTCAGAATAGTTCAAATAAGTAAAGAATAATCTTAATATATAAAATCCTTGCGTTACTGACTGACTGATAGACACGCTACAGCCGAAACTATTGCGCAGGAAGCTGAAATTTGGCATGTATGTTCCTTGGGGACCGTAGGGGTGCACTAAGAAGGGATTTCCCGAAATTCCCACGGGATCGGCCAAAACGGGTAAATTAAAAAAAAATGCACGCCTGCATTTTTTTTGGCGACCTCTAGTCGACCATAAAGTATATTGAAAATAAACTATAATGTTACGCTCTGTTTTATCTTATATACCTACATATTATATTGTATTGAAGACCAATTTTCTAAGAGCGTTGCGTGATTTCGACATATCCCATTACTCGAATTATGATTCGTATAGATAAGGTATCGTAAAAGAGATACGAAAAATATTGAGGTGTTCGATGTTATTCGGCGGATATTTTTTTAGAAATATCAGTGGCATGTTTTGTCTACAGTTGAGCGGACCGTGTACTTTCCAGAAAATGTCACTATCTAATCACATAACTAAGCAAAATAAGGTATGTAAATACCTTATGCATGTTCGCGTTAATTCCCGTATATATATATATATTCTTAAACATGCAACGTTTAAAACTTTCTTATGTCACTATCTTTATATTAAGTATGATCTCGATATCATGGCATTGAATGAGCTGAGGACGTATTGGCAAAATATGGAAATACACACAGCTAGTTATTATCTAGGAACAGTATTGGTTATTATGTTATTAATACCTCATAACAAAATGATATACTAACGCTCATAGATTAGAGTAAACAGTAACAGTACGTGCAAATAGAATACACTTAGGACAGTCTTTCTTTATGGCGTGATCATACAAAAACACAAATCATTATTCCATACAAAGGAATATTTGCGTACACAAAATTCTTGCGTTACTGCCTGACAGACAACGCATAGCCAAACCTACTGATCGCACGGAGCTGAAGTTTGACATGTATGTTCCTTGACGACTGTAGGGGTGCTCTAAGAGGGATTGCCCGAAAGGTGCGGGCATAGCTGCGAGCATTCTGTATTATTTTCATAAAACCGCTGAATTTTCAGAAGCTTCAGCTTTTCAATAACAAGATGACTAAAAATTTTAATAATTTACATAAATCGCAGCCATTTTACGGAGTGAAAAATCTGTGGGCGGACGTCGAGAATTATGTACTAAAGCTTGTAAAATTCGTGTCAACACTGCGCTCGTATTTCCATAACAATATTGCAAGACATGTTTGATAAAGTATCGAGGATAATCGATATCGCTGTATTATAATTAAATTACTGCGCATGCTGTCAAAATTACTCATTATTTGCCTATAATTAACCAAAGAAATTGGAATCGTTGGCCCGTCTACCATTACAATTATAGCAGTATCATTTACAGAATGTGTCTTCTACTTCTTTCGCAAACCACTCCTGGAGTAAAGCCTCTCCTAATTTGCATTACATTAGCTCTATGCGTCAATAGAAGGATTTAGTTTATTATACCACGCTGACTAGATGGGTTGCAACGGGGTTTTTTTATCGATTTTTCACAAAAGTCCTATTTGCTTAGTGTATTTTCAGTCACTTCTTACGTCAGCCATAGAATCAAATAGGATTATGACACTTTGTTTTCTTACCACACGGACTGAATAAGTACCTGATTGAAGACAAATAGTAGCACATGAGAACATGCAGCAGCAACGAATGTGGAGGTAAGTATGTAAACATTCTTTATTATTATCATGTGCTGCATCTGATCTGATGGATGCAACTTACTTTTTAACTTCAGTAAGTATCAATCCTTGTTTGTAGTACAAATATTATTTATTATAGAAGCACTTATTGGCAAAGAAACAAGAAGCAATTATTTGCATTTGATACGATGCGCTCATGATCAATCCGCAGTTGAATAATGTTCGGTAGTAGGGTACTTAGATAAAATATCTGAAATCCTCGAACACATTCCTTTAATACAATTACGCCATTATTTAGGCATTTTATGTTGCTACAAGATCTTTAAAATGTACTAGGTACCTAAAGAAAGATAGCTATGTCATGCGTAATTAGTAAACAAAATGTTATCGATGATTGCCTTTGTTTATTAAACATCTGTAATAATCATTTAAACTTTGGTCTTGTTTTAGTTACTATAAAAGTTCTAGTAATTGATATGTGGTAGCGCCATCTATCTTCTCCATTGCTAGTTAATTATGTCATCACCTAGCTAATAAATTCCTTTGCATACCGCAGTGTCAAACGAGCGATCTTTTATCCCTTTCTATCCCATTCCCTCCCAAAGGCACGCCTCGCTCTAATTGGTCGCAGAATTCAATGACGCTGCGACGAAGTCGAAATTCAACCGTCCCGCTGACCGGCAGCGTCCTGGTGCAGCTCCGCACCGTGACTAATACATGCAGCACCGCAATATTTTACCGCTACTTTATACTATAAACGAGAACTAAACCGCCCGCGGGTGTAGTGGAGTGATCAGTGCAGCTTCAGGACTCTCGAAGACGCAGGTGCGGCCGCCATATTACAAGGTAAGGCGTGACCTATAAATCCCAGTACCTATAATTTCCAACTCCTCTTCACCTTTTTCCTATTCTAGGCGATCATCAGCCATCCTTATACAGTCCACAATATTAATATTTTTCCAAATCGCTTAGTACATACGGTTCGGTGCAACGCCGAACCATTGTTTGGTCTGTACTAAGTCGGATTCATTTGCGTTTATACGTAACCTCTCGTTTATCGCGCGTAAGTATCTTCTAGAAGTACCTACCTAGGTAGTTATAGCACCTAGCTATACTCCTAGTCCATTTACATACCCATTACGTGGTTATTTCCGCACGCATCCGTAGGTTATATACTTTCATGTAGCTACCTACTAACCCAATTATTATTACTGGAACTATCTTGTCTTGTAAATTCCATATTTCAAGCACCTTTTAATTCCACCGCCTTAAAGTTGTTGCCTACTTACGAATAATTACCGCATAATCACCTTCTTAGGTAAAATAATACGTACTTTAGGTATTCTTATTTTCATTCGGTCTCATTAGCTTATACCTACGTAAACATGCCGCAACAAAAGAAGCCATGCATGTCGGAAGAAAAAGAGCTGACAATCTTGGAAGCTAAACGTAATATTTTATTTGAGCGTATTCAAAACATTTACGAGCGCTCAAAAACTGCCGCTACTTCCGATATTAATAGGGAATCATTTCTTAGTTATTGTATGACAGTAGATAGTATTCGAACAGATTTTCATAAGTTGTTAGACGATTATAACGCAAGATTGCTTTCTATTAATCCTGATGAACAGCCGAATTACCAGGCGTACACCTCATTCGAAGATCTTTATTGTATCATCAAGCGCATACAATCACAATTGGAGGGTAGGTGTTCCGCGCAGCCCGTTTCTGCCTCACCGACGGTTCGATCGCCGAGATTACCGCCAATTGGACTTATGTCGTTTGACGGAGATATACGAAATTGGTCGTTATTCTATGCGAGTTTTAAGTCTACAGTGCACGATAATGGTTCTCTGACAGATGCTGACAGGTTGTACTATTTAACAGGTAAGCTGTCACCGAAGGCCCAGTCTGTATTCGCAGGTGTCACACCCAGTGCTGAGAACTATCAGGTCATATTCCAGTCACTTCGAATTTCCAGCTGTTTATATACAACTTTGTTACCGCAGTTAATTCCCTTAAAAACTTAAAATTAAAAGATCTTTCCGACTTTATGTTTCTTTAACTCGCTTTAAAAAAGTTTGACACTGAAACAATTCGTGCATTCGAGATGACGGAACGTAATCATAAAATACCTACACTAGATAGTTTTATTTCTTTCATCAAAGATCAGTGTCGAATATTTTATAATACGCAGTCTAATTCATCTAGCTCGTCTAATAATAATAACTCGGTCCCTAATCCGCAATCTTACGTAGCATGCTCGGAATCTAATAATAATAATTCACAGAAGTGTCTGTGCAGTAATATAGTACACGACTATTTCTATAAATGTCCCACCATTAATAATTTAAATCCGACTGCTCGTTACAAATCTGTAAAAGAAAACAAAGCTTGCGTTAATTGTTTAAGTATAAAACATAAAACGAGTGATTGTTCTAGCGAAGTGTCGTTCATGTAATCAACGACATCACTCATTATTACATTTTGATAAAAATTATCCGTTGTCGAGCCAATCCGGTAACCTTGACCCAATTTCTAGCCAACCTACGTCGCAGGTGCGGGCCGCCACGGTGGCTTCCCCCTCCGCGTCTCAGTGCGAAGTATCGTTGTGTACGACGTCCATTGCGCGGGCAGCGCACACACGCGGACAACCCTCGCGCGCTTGTCGTGCTCAGCACGATGCTAAACCGCAGTGTACGGCGTCCAAGACGGTTCTATTAGCGACAGCGCAAGTTATCGTTTATGATATTAATAACACGCCGCACATAGTTCGTTGTTTACTCGATAGTGCGTCACAGAGTAATTTTATTACTTCTGATTGTTTCAAACGCCTCGGACTGTGGGATAACTTTAGAAATACTAACTTAGTAGTCAAGGATATCGGGGGGTCAGAAAAACATTGCAAGGGTTCCGTAGATTGATAGATAGACATTCGCGTTTTGATAGGAAAATTAATTTTAACATTTCTTCGCTGATCGTGGAGCGTATTACAGACACATTGCCGAACGCTAATGTGGACGTATCACTACTCACGCATCTCGAGACACTGCCGCTAGCAGACGCGGAATTTGCGAATCCGGCAGACATTGATGTTTTGCTCGGAGCTTCAATATTTCCGCATTTGTTACTACCTAAAGTAGTACGTAATGAGCAATATAATTTACCGCCTGCTATTGAGACGGTATTTGGGTATGTGATTATGGGTATCGTACCTCCGTTACATACTTCTCATTATATTACGCCTTGTTGTTGTTCTGTTCTTCAAGAAAATAATATTGATTCTCTTCTCAAGCGATTTTGGGAGCTCGAAGAGCTTACCGCACCGCCCTCGATGAGCCGTAAGGATCTCGAGTGTGAAGAACATTTCCGCGCTACCACTGTTCGTGACGACAGTGGCAGATAAGGTTGTGGCGTTGCCATTCTATGGTGACCCTTATTCGTTAGGTGACTCGTAAGCTGCTGCGCTTAGACGTTTTCATTGTTTAGAACGTAAACTTGATGCATCACTTAAGTTACGCGGCGCCTATAATGACGTCATTCGTGACTACCTAAATAAAGGTTTTTTGAGTGTAGTTGTAAACAACGAGGGCAATTCTCTTCCCTCATATTATATTCCGCATCACGGCGTAGTTCGCGAAGATAAAACCTCTACTAAACTTTGTGTGGTTTTAGATGCTAGTTGTAGGACTACATCGGGTCAGTCGATTAATGACATTTTGCATGCCGGCCCTAATCTACAGGGTGATTTATTTAACATGATAATAAAGTTTCGTCTTTTCCAAATTCTTCTGTCAGCTGATTGCCGCCAAATGTTACTCAGTACCGGCGTTCGTGAATCTGACCGTAGATTTCAACGGATTTTTTATCGTTTTGACAATAAGGAACCTTCATCCGTGTAACAGTTCAATCGTGTTTGTTTTGGACTCAAGTCTAGCCCATATCACGCGTTAGGAGTTGTTCGCCAGTTGATCGCTGATAAAGGCGATCACTTTCCCGCCGCAGCAGCTGTTGCTACTTCCGCTTTGTATATGGATGAAATTGCTGGTAGTGTCATATCCGTTCCGCTATCAATTTCGCTTTGTGAAGAACTTATTCAGCTTTTCAAGCGAGGCCAGTTTGATCTTGTCAAATGGACAAGCAACTCTAAGGAGGTTCTCGCACGCATACCTGATTCTCATAATGCTTCTCCAGACATTGAGTTTGAGAAGTCTGTACCGCATAAAGTTCTCGGTTTACGCTGGGACAAATCCTGTGATAGTTTTTGGTTTGACGTCTCACCGCCAGAAGATAAATGCACCAAACGCACTATGCTGTCCACAGTGGCTCGACTATGGAACATAATGGGTTTTGTGGCTCCCACAATTTTGTACGCCAAGCTCTTGATCAAAAACAAACTTTGGTTATCAAGGTGTGAGTGGGATGAAACACCCCCTGCCCATATTGTCGCCGCTTGGAGCCAGTTTTGTATTGAGCTTACCGCGCTCAATCAAATTATTATTCCGCGTCATCTTGGGTTGGTAGATGGATGTACCATCAACTTAATAGGTTTCGCTGTCGCCAGCGAGCGTGCTTACGGCGGAGTCGTATATCTGCAAGTCCGCATTGGTTCTAACTACTCGGTGCAGTTAGTTTGTGCTAAGTCCAAGGTCTCGCCTATTAAAACCATCTCGGTTGCGAGACTGGAGTTGTGGGCGGCCCTTCTGCTGTCTCAGTTGCTCCGCAAGGTTCAAGACAGTTTTGCCCCACTACCCTATCAATAAAATATACGCCTTTTCTGACTCCAAAGTAGTGCTCGCTTGGATTTATTCTTCTCCTCACCGCTGACAGACTTTTGTCGCCAACCGCGTTAGTAAATTGATTGAACTTGTTCCTGCTAGTTGTTTCAATCACGTCGCGGGTATTGAGAACCCCGCTGATTGCCTGTCTCGTGGTGTTACTCCACTTAATCTTCTGCATCATTCTTGGATTTCCCATGATCTGTCAGAGTGGCCCATGCAACCCTTTGACCACAGTGCAGAGGACGAGGATGTACCCGAACGGAAGTCTGTTTCAAATCCCGTGATTGTTGAGGTTGCTGAATCTCCGATCTATGCACTCGCACTACGTATGTCATCGTGGTCTAAGTTACTCCGCGCTATCGTTTATGTCTGTAGGTATCTTAGGCACCTATCTAATGGGACTTTTGTTTCAAGTACTGATCTTGAATTTGCAGAATGTAAGTTACTTCGAGCTGTACAGGCTGTTCATTTTAGTAACGACATTCAAAATTTGAAAAATAATGTACCTTGTTTGCCCGTCATTCTTAGACTCAAGCCGTTTCTCGATGAGCACGGCATCATACGCCTTGGTCGTCGTCTGTCAAATTCGGATGAACCTTATAACTACAAGCATATTTGCATTTTACCGCGTCATGATCATGTTGTCGACCTTCTTGTTGATTTTTATCAAAGAAGCATCTCCATGCTGATTCAAAGTTGCTTATGTCCTTACTTAGGCATAAATATTGGGTTTTAGCTGCTCGACGAATAATTCGTCACAGAATACATAAATGTAACGTCTGTTTCAAATTTCGTGCGCGTCCGATTTTCCCTCCCATGGCAGATCTTCCTAGCCAGCGCGTCAATCAGGTTGATAAAGCGTTTACACATACCGGTTGTGATTACGCAGGACCACTGCAGTATACGCCAGTGCGTGGTCGAGGTGTTAAAAGCCGTAAAGCTTGGCTATGTATTTTTACATGCTTAACGACGCGCGCTACGCACATTGAAGTTGCGACGGATTTAAGCACGGTGTCATTCCTGGCAGCCCTTAAACGATTTCTTTCACGACGCGGCCCTATACAGTGTTTGTACACGGATAACGGCACTTGTTTCGTGGGCGCAAGCTCTTATTTACGCGACCTTTATAAGTTTCTCAGGGAAAAATATGTCGCACGAGTGATTGATTTCCACGGGGTAGCCGGGATCGATCACTCGCCGAGCAATTAAAGAGAGATAATTAGGTTGACTTACGAGAAATAAATAAAAAATATCACCAGGAAAGTTTAAACTCGCGTTATAATTCCAGTTATTCGATACAAAAAGGAACTGACGATTAAGGCTAACAGAAGAGACAAATTATCCCGGGCGTGGGCGGCGTTGGCACTTCACAGGTCTTCAGATGATCTTGTACTCAACTCGGTGGTGCTGGCCGGAGCAAAAAAGCCGAAGCCTCGTGTGTCCCCTGTATTTATAGGGCCGGCGTGGAGGGGCGTGAGGGAACGGCCCACTGCTGTGCGTCACTCGTAGCGAGGCTCGCGGCGCAGGGGCGCGATGTGACGTCACATACCCCCCCCCGTTAGGCCGGGATTTTCCCTAAGGAAAATTCCCTAGCCCAACGGGCGTAGCAGCCCTGAAGATACTCCCTGAAATTAGAGAAAACAAGGGCCTGAGTACCTTGAACAAGTGACAACCCTATACGCTAATTAGGATACCTAAATAATAATGACCCACGCTTGCATTCTTCACGCGTACAACGGCAGTCTGAATTTGAACATAAACATTTATCATTCATAATTCATCACACATACCTACATGTAAATGCCGAGGCCAGTGTAATAGCCTAATATTAAAGATAACAATCTATGGAGAAGCGCTTAGGGTAATTATTAGGTAATAATGATTTGTAGATATAAGAAACTTGATCTAGCCCTACGACTTATAAATCTTGGGTTCGGCCTTTGCCACTAGATAAGTAAACTTTTTGAATATAGTTAGGTATAACAACAGATTTTTCGTAAAGATGAACAAAAATAATACAAGCCGCAGACACGACCGGACCGCTCAATGTCAAAGGAAAGAAATTAATAAATATTTTGCTCTAATTAATAACTAGAACACGACCAGTAACCACCTTTTGAATGTAAACAATGGTGAGTCATTAGTTAGGCACTTATTTATTGGCGCGTTGCTGAGTGAACGCCTGTGCGTCATAACGACAACTAGGTACGATCTAAATGGTAGGTACTATTCGACTGTTCCGAGCTCGCGACGCACGGTTAATCACCATGATCGTTTATAAAGTACCTATAATAACAATTTGATTATGGAATTTATACAGAATTAACAATAACAACAGAACTTCAGAACAAGGCACGGCGAAAAACAATACGCCAATCAAGATGCATTTCAACAAATAGATTTGCGGAAAGAAAATACACATGCGAGAATCGAACTTGTATGCTCAGCTAATAGCGACCTTTTAACCACTGATCACAGGGTAAAAAAAAAATTGGTTGCCTGTAAAGTCGGTATACGGGCGAAAGTTTTACGTGACAACGACTTTGAGTGGTAAAATAATTTTAATGTGAATATTCATTCGTATAGTAGGAAGAAGGATGAAAGACGCGTGCCTTTCACTTTTTATGTCTGTCTCTCTCGCTCTTAGGCGGGACGCGTGCCTCTCACTCGCTCTCATTGTGAGCGCATAACGTGAGCGGAGCGTAACGCAGTTTCTTGAAGTGTCACCCGGCAAACCAATTTATAAGACGTTGTCACGTCAACAATATATTTAGTTTATGGTTAGTATTTTTTAAAACAATGTTCAACATAACATTTGAGTACACAATTGCGCAGCAATTTGAAAAATAGTATTGTTTACGAGAAAAAAAATATTTGCTACCCACCACAGAAAATATCAATTTATAGTAGGCACTACTACAAACGGTAATATAAATTAGAAACGTTCGTTTGATAAAAATTAAACAATGAATAGGTAGAAGGTATTCTTATTGTTGTTTTTATACTTTTATTATTCTTTGTAATTAATCAACTTTAAATCCTTGATGTGCCAGTCGCCTAAAGGTTTTCCAGCCATGTCGTTAAGTTTGTATACTAGAGGTGATTTTTTGAGGCAATCTTACATTTTATAAATTTAGGCGCCAATTTCTTGCTAAAGTATTTATCCTTATCACTAAGATGAAACGTTCTGCGCCAAACTATATCACCGACATTGAATTCTGCCTGTTTACGGCGAAGATTATAAGATGAACAATTTCGTTGGTGGGCCGACAACAGAGTTGAATGTACCTTCTCGAAAATAGAATATAAATAGCCTAAAGTTTCGGCATAGCCGTCCCGTGGTTCAAGCACCATATCGGAATTAAATTCCTTATCAATATACTGAGAACCACATGTTATGACCTCCCTACCAAAAACAAGGAAATTAGGAGAATAACCAGTAACCTCACTAACTGCGCAGTTAAGGGCGAACTGAACCTTAGTGATTAAAGTGTCTCAGATTCGATGATCAGATTCTATGAAAGTTGAAATAGCTGTCATAATGGTTTTGTTGTAACGTTGAACTGAGTTAACGTGGGGAGTATACAACGGTGTAAAATGCAAATTTGGAATTTTATATTTTGACAACATACTTTTAAAGGTTGCGCTAATAAATTGTTTACCGTTATCTAAAACAATAGTAGATGGAATTCCATGCACCAAAAATACATTTTCCTCAAGAATTTTTGTTATCACTTCTGCAGTTGCCCGTTTAATGGGGAAAAGTAAACAATATTTAGAGAAACAACAACTGACCACAAATATAAAAGTGTTTTGTTTCCTGCTGGGAGGCAATGGACCAATCAAATCAATACTAATCGTCTGAAAGGGCTTTTGACATGATTTGGGTTTTCCCATTAGACCTAAATTTGGGTGATTTTGGTGTTTATGGGTGATACAAGGTTCACATGAACTGACGAACTTGACAACATCGGTGTACATACCAGGCCAAAAGTAATTAAGTGCGAGACGTTTGTATGTCTTAAAAATACCCAGATGTCCAGCAGTGGGCGAAGAATGATTCTCCCTTAGAATGTCATTTCTTTGGTCAGACGGAATAACCTCTTTCCATTGAAATTCTCTAGTGAGAGGGTTTAATGTTTTTTTAAAACAATAAAATTTATTGTTTATTACTTGATAGTTAACAAAGGAAGTCGGAGAACTTAAACAGCCTTTATAGATATTTAAATACCAAGGATCATTAGTAGAAACTGGTAAATTCTGATTAGAATTAATATCTATATTTATATCATTAGCAATAGCAGAAACGGGTAAAGAGCGAGACAGAAAATCAGGTAAAACGTTATCGGAACCCCGACGATGACGTATTTCGAAATTATAGGAAGATAAGCGAACTCCCCATCTGGCTAACCGGCCAGTAGGGTTATTTAAGGTCAAGAACCATTTCAAAGCAGCGTGATCTGTGTAAACAATAAACTTTTTACCATTTTCAACATAACAACGCCAGTGTTCTATAGCAGATAGAACAGCCAGGGCTTCGCGCTCTGTGGCACTGTAATTTTTTTTTTGCTTAGTGAGTGATTTGCTATAGTACGCTATGACTCTTTCCTCACCATTTAACCTTTGACAGAGGATCGCGCCAAGTCCAAAATCGCTAGCATCTGAGTGTATTTCAAAAGGTTGCGAGTAGTCAGGACAAGCCAACACCGAGGAGGAAATCAAACAATTCTTTAGGTTATTAAACGCCTCATTAGCCTCTGTCGTCCAGCAGAATGGAGGTGCGTTTTTACTTTGAGATGTTAACTTATTTAAGGGTGCAGCAATAGAGCTAAAATTCGGTATAAAACGCCTGTACCACGAGGCTGCGCCTAAAAATCGACGTACTTCTTTTCTATTAGATGGAGTGGGATAATTTTTCATTGAATTTACTTTATCCGGATTGGGATGCAATCCACTAGAGTCGACAACATAGCCTAAATATTTTAGTTTATCTCTAAAAAATTGACATTTTTCGAGATTAATTGTTAAATTAGCGCTTTTTAGTTTATCAAGAATGCGTAATAAAAAAGTAATATGCTCGTTGAAGCTGGACGTGATACAGATTATGTCATCGATAAAACAGAAAACCTTATTTTCAAATTCTGGGCCATAAAATAAAATATCAACTAATCGTTGTTGAGTAGCTGGCGCATTCGTAAGACCGAAAGGCATTCTTTTGAATTGAAATGTGCCACGCGTGGGAATATAAAAGGCTGTTTTGCAACGGTCCTCTTCTTTAATTAATGTTTGCCAAAAAGATTTGGACAGGTCTAAACTAGACAAGTATTTAGCATCTCTCAGATTATCTAAAATTTCCGAAATATAAGGCAAGCTATAAGCATCTTTTTTGTAACGGAATTTAATTTACGACTGTCCAAACAGAAACGCAGTTCACCATTCTTCTTAGGGGTCAAAATGACCGGGTTTGACCACGGGCTTTCAGATCGTTCAACAACATCCTCTGAGAGCATGTCGTCAAGATGCTTTATTAAAATTCTTTGTTTATCGGGAGACATGCGATAAAATCTTTGCCGAATAGGGGGGCAATCACCTGTATCAATTGAATGAGAAATAATATTTGTGCAACCGAGACCCCGCTTCTCGTATGAAATATCGGTAAATTTAGAAATAATGTTGTAAGCGGTAGCTCTCTGGTCGACTGTAAGATGATCATAAGAAACAAGATGTGTAGGGGGACCTGCCTGCAACTCCATTACTTGAGCGTCAGACTTGTTCACAATCAAAACAGACTCTAATTTGTTAGGAAATAGGCCGAAGCTTCGCCAAAAATTCATGCCAAGGATAAGGGAATTTTGAATCCCAGGTACAACATGAACTTCTAAGTTAATCAATTTATCCTGAAACTCAAAGGGTAGAAACACCGATCCCAAAGACTCAAATCGTTCGCCGCCAGCTGTTATTAACTTTTAAGGTTTCGATTTATCCAAAACATTGTCTTTCAAAAATAAGTTATGCAAATTATTACCTAAAATTGTAACGCAAGATCCAGAATCTAAAAGACCAGTGGTAGGTATTCCGTTTAATTTTAGGGTAACGTAAGGTAAATATTCTACTTTAGAATTACGGATTGAGGATATATGATAGCTACTAAAGAATTTTTTTAAAAAGTCCAACCAATTATTCCACTCTGTTTTATTACAATTAGTTGTATAATTTGATTTTCCACAATCCTTGTTAACTAGGTTTTTGAAACTGTAGGGGTCGACTTAGATTTACAATTGGGGCAGTCTGACACCTTGAAACCCTTTGTACCGCACTTAAAACAGATTAGGTAGTGTGGTTGACGGCAATTACGTAATGAGTGCGAATTGCATCTACAACGCACGCAATTTTTTTTATTTATATTAGAAGTACTCGATACGGCGTTAACTTGTGGTACAGACTTGTATCTCGATGTATCAGCGACAGAGTTATATTTATTGAAGTGATTATGATTGTAAACATTTTTGTTTGAAGAAAAATTAGAAAACGGATAATTATACGCTAGATCAGGTGCTACAGTATTCTTTGAAACTTTAGGGGGTTCAGAAAATTGCTTACTGCGACTTTGGTAATTTTCGAAAAGACGACAAACTTCGACCAGACTATCAACATCAACAACCTTTGCAGTAAGCAGACAATTAGTGTAACAAGGTCTAATATCATTTAGCAAAATTTCTAGCTTCTCCGAATCAGCGATAGGAGAACTAAGTCGCGAAAACAGACCGTGCATTTTTGCCACGTAAATAGTTATTGATTCGTTTTCGCCCTGTGAGCGCTGACGAATCTCCGTCATAAGCCGATAATCGTAGTTATGCGGACTAAAATCTCGTTTCAAAAGTTCGCAAAGTTCTAACCAAGTCTTTACATTATTTTTAACAGAACGATACCAAACTAATGCGTCACACGAAAATATTTCAAAAGCGAAAGACAACATCTTGTCGTGAGGAATAGATCTACAGGACATAAATTCATCAATTTTTTCAATAAAGGATCTTACACATGATTTACCGTTAAATTTGAATTTACCTAATTCCGAAAAAAGCTTACGGTCGTAATTATAGGAAGTGTTTCCCTCTGCCACTGAGCAATGCGACCGCGAATTACGGCTAGTGATTAATTGTAATTTCGCATATAAGTCATTAAATTTATTCCACACAGACTCAATTTTTTTAATATCAAGACTGCCGGTATCCACCCTATTCAGTCGATGAAAACAATGGTGCAGCACGGTTTCGACCTTCTGTTGAAGCTCGGAAGTATAGTTTGCTTCCAACATAGATAAGTGTTTAGTTGATCTTAATAGCGACTTTTCCACTTCTGCCACATCCTCCTCTGGTGGGAAGGGTGAAGATAATATATCCTATGAGGGAGTTTTAACTGAAAGTTTAGCGATTTGTTTTCGGGGATCGTCAGGCTTTGAAACGCCGCGTATTGTGGTCTCATATTCTAATTCCGCTTTAGTTAATAATGAGAAATTTATAATGCAAGCCATTATTACAAAACAATAATAAAAAATCTAAGTATTTACGCCGGCACTAGAAAAAAAATTAAATATCGCCAGAAAATCGAATACCGTGCTAAAAAAAGCTGAAGTACACTAAATTATACAATGGTGTGATGATTGGTCAAGGAAGAAAAAATTTCTTAAAGGTCACTCAAAGGTTGAATCACAATATTCTTTCGCGAACCCGTGGCTCGTTAGTTCAACGGCTAAGCGGTTAGAACCGGTTGGCGGCTCGACACGCTGCCCACGGTGGAACGTGATTTTAGACCGACGTTAATTAAATCACCGTTATGTTATTTACACAGTTAAATTGCTTATGGCCAACCAAAATAGATAGAAACTGTACCTGTACGCAATTCACCACACCAGAATATATGCACACACAGGAGAAAAATATACAAGAGAAAAATAAATTATTTCACTCACCTGTAAAGTGCCAACTTACGTTTTAAAAATTATATATACAATATAATTAAAAACCCCACGTTGGGCGCCAATGTCGCACGAGTGATTGATTTCCACGGGGTAGCCGGGATCGATCACTCGCCGAGCAATTAAAGAGACATAATTAGTTTGACTTACGGGAAATAAATAAAAAATATCACCAGGAAAGTTTAAACTCGCGTTATAATTCCAGTTTTTCGATACAAAAAGAACTGACGGTTAAGGCTAACAGAAGAGACAATTATCCAGGGCGTGGTCGACGTTGGCACTTCACAGGTCTTCAGATGATCTTGTACTCAACTCGGTGGTGCTGGCCGGAGCAAAAAAGCCGAAGCCTCGTGTGTCCCCTGTATTTATAGGGCCGGCGTGGAGGGGCGCGAGGGAACGGCCCACTGCTGTGCGTCACTCGTAGCGAGGCTCGCGGCGCAGGGGCGCGATGTGACGTCACAAATATCGTACTCATCTTCAGGAAGAACTTTCCATAAATCATATTGACTGGAAGTTAATTCCGCCAGCATCACCACATTTCGGTGGATGTTGGGAAAGTGTGGTCAAAGTAATTAAAACGCATCTCTTTAAAGTTATAGGTCAACAGATCCTCTCTTACGAAGAACTTTTAACTGTACTTGCACAAGTCGAGGCGCTGATCAACTCGCGTCCGCTCACGGCATTGAGTAGTGACCCTGCTGATTCATCCGCGTTAAGCCCTGCACATTTTCTGAACACAGTGCCATTATCGTCATTTTCGGCTCCTGAAGCTGACTCTTCAAGCTTGCTCCAGAGACATACTCTGCTGGATAAACTCGTGCAGTCGTTCTGGCGGCGCTGGCGTGCGGAATAACTCCACCAGCTTCAGGCTAGATCCAAGTGGAATAGTCCTGCATCCCCTATACATTACCCCTTATACATACAGGAGGGTACGTTGGTCGTCATAGTACATGATAATGCTCCGCCGCTTTCATGGCCGTTAGCCATCGTGGAGAAACTGCATACTTCCAAAGATGGTACAACCCGCGTTGTTACCGTGAAAACCGCGAAGGGGAGTTACGTGCGCCCTGTTGTACGTCTCTGTCCGCTTCCAACTCAGTGAGATCTAGCCTGAAGTTGGATATACCTCTTAGTTTAAGTATTTAGTTTGTAGTTTTCGTTATAATTGTTTCGCTAAACTTAATTTAGATTAATTTTAATATCGTATCGCTGTTTTAGCCTATTGATGGATTATGCGGTAGTACATCCAACATAGCTAAGTTAAATTTTTTTTTTAAAGGCAACCCTTTAGGGCCGGGAGGATATGGTAGCGCCATCTATCTTCTCCATTGCTAGTTAATTATGTCAACACCTAGCTAATAAACTCCTTTGCATACCGCAGTGACAAACGAGCGATCTTTTATCCCTTTCTATCCCATTCCCTCCCAAAGGCACGCCTCGCTCTAATGGTCGCAGAATTCAATGACGCTGCGACGAAGTCGAAATTCAACCGTCCCGCTGACCGGCTGCGTCCTGGTGCAGCTCCGCGCCGCGACGAATACATGTAGGACCGCAATATTTGACCGCTACTTTATACTATAAACGAGAACTAAACCGCCCGCGGGTGTAGTGGAGTGATCAGTGCAGCTTCAGGACTCTCGAAGACGCAGGTGCGGCCGCCATCTTACAAGGTAAGGCGTGACCTATAAATCCCAGTAGCTATAATTTCCAACTTATCTTCACCTTTTTCCTATTCTAGGCGATCATCAGCCATCCTTATACAGTCCACAGTATTAATATTTTTCCAAATCGCCTAGTACATACGGTACGGTGCAACGCCGAACCAATATGTTTAGATAAAATAATTTTATCACTATTAAGTCAAAGTTAAATAACACACACAACGTCACATTTAGACGATTTATATAGACAGCACCAAATCATTTTAGTACAATAATGGACAAGTGTGTGAACGTTGAACATCATTGTATTTCAAAATGTTGCGAATTTCATTATTGGCGTTATTTGCACTCACGGCTCAAGCTGCTGATTTAGAGAAAATCTTTGGTTCCTGGACGGCAGTTACATTTTTCACAAATGAAGTTGCAAAAGATCATAGGTGTATGATGGTCAGTTTTAGAAGAGATCCTGAGAATATCGTCATCCCTTGTACTGGTGGAAAGACTGCAACATTAGTGGAAATCACAATACGGGAAACAAATGGTAATAAAACGAGTAATTCGGGAGGAGTAATAGCCGTTGATAATGCTGAAGATGCTGCTGCACATCTCGGCACTAAATGTGGCGAGTCTCAAGCCTTTCCGATGCTTGCTAGATTAATAAATCCAAACTATTTGGCTCTTTACGTAAAGGACGAGGGTGATGACTTAGGCATAGTGGTCTATTATAAGATAGTTCCAACGGAACAGGTACTGGCTACAGTATTGGACAGTTTTGAAGGGCTGACAAATGTAAATCGTGTGGTGATATGCACTCAGACCAATAAAAATGGATATGACCCAAGCGCATTAGAAGACTAATGTAAGAAGTATCTTTATAAATATTGGCCATTTCTCTGTTCCACGTGTTCTTAAAGTGTAACGAATTAATTATCATATACATTTTATTACAGCATTCATGTCATAAACCGCAATAAAAGCATATTATATAGATTTGTTTTATTATCAGTATGATGCCAATAATAGTGTTCTGAATATTGTTATCTAATTGTGTAGAGTTTATTAGACCAGCGGATGCAAATATTGTTTTGTATGCTACAGATATACTAAAATGTGTCTGCTGGCTATTAGTGTCGTATTCCTATTTTCAATAGCATGACGTTTTGTTCATTGATAATGTCAATAGTGAAAAATAAAAATAAATCTAGTGCGAGTCAGACTTGCCCATAAGGGATTCCGTAGTTGAGGTATCCACCTAACATCAACTATTCAAATACCACTATTATTTTTCCGCCACCAGAACTTTCTCTGTTTGCCATTGTTTTAGAATAAGCGCTAAAGTTAAATTTTAGGTTTTAGACAATGTGTTATATCTTAAAATGTGCTGACTACATCACGTTTACCAACCAATTTTAACTTTTCAACGGTTGACTTTGCGTCGCAATGATTTTAGGAACCTCAAAAAACATTTTATAAGACAATTCATGGATGAAGAACCCAATCAATTATCAAATCTGCAGTCGCAATAGTTTCGGTATAAATTGACTGTGATATATGGATGGACAGACATACGTGGCGAATCAGCGAATAAGGGTTCCGTTATTGTGCCATTTTTAGCTACGGAACCCAAAAAAGTGGTGGAAAGGACTATAATTATATATTATGCTTCTTTATGAAAATACGAATTATATTTTGTAAAAGGACCAATAACTCCATCAAAGCTGTTGATATACCTATGTGCTTATGTTGCCCTCAGGGATATGAACGGCAATGATGTCATGCTGTGAAAAATTAATAAGTTCCTGTTGTTCCTGTGTAAGTAATTCACTCATGTAGTATTTTTTACTTATCTAGTTTGTGTCAGCACGTGAGTAGTTCATTAATAACGACCAGTATCGCTAGTGGAATGGAATAAGAGATTAGTTTACGTCGGTGTAATAGTGACATTTCAGTTATATTTAGAAATGACGCGTAGGACCATTAACTAAGTTAATTTGTTATTTATTTAGGAAACGCTGTGGTATTTTTATTTGTCAACAAATACAGTAATTATAATAAGGCCCAGTATGCCTGCAGCCGCAGAACTTATTTATAATGATTATAATAATAATTTATGCACTTATTTAGTCACATCATATTTTGAAGCTTCAAATAATTTAGATATAGAAATAATTTATTATAAGCTAAATACATATTGTATTCCAAAAAAAAATAGTAGGTCGTGATTAGACTAATCATCAAAAGTTTCATTAAACTCAGATGAATGGAACTGTTTTCCGCTTAATACACCTCGTCAATTAATGCCTGTACCATTCCAGCTCAAGCAAACTAGTGATTTTTAGGCAAACCGCGAGAACCAGCAACTTATAATAATGCACATAGACTTGTTGTCGTCACGTTCTATGAATGAGCTTTGAAAATGCAAGTTCGAGAAGGTATGTTAAGAAGCAACAGCAAGAAGCAAGTTGTAGTCCAAGCAAATATAATTGCAGGTAGATAAATGCTAATGAAGAGTCTATCTATTTGCTTTTTAATTGTTAACTGATGAACTCCGATAATTTTCTCTTAATATTGCATCCTAAATAACTCAGCAACAAATTTCACTACAGTATAAAGCTGAAGTAGTGTTGTATATTTAACTGTACATAATGTAATGTAAGAACATACAAAATAGAAAATAAAATAATTTAGAGGGCGTCATAAAAGTTCTCCACATCGCCGTCGACTAGAAACGTGCCCAGAACGCTGGCAGCATTGCCATGTTGTATGGCAATGCTTAACTTTTGGGCCAAGTATACTCCAGCCTTCTGGTCACACTAGGCGTCGACCAGCCTCTTTGCGAGATCTCTAAACAGAGATTTCGCATTTGGACCCCATGGCCCCAACGTTTCGACCCCAAACGGCTCAAATACCTAATCCCCAACTAGGTTTACGTATTTGCGCCCTTTTAAGGTCTGCGCTGTAGCAGCAGCAGTGCCCACCCAACCCGCTGTGCCAGGAAGATGAGATGGCGTGAGGGTATCGACATACCTTGCGTCCCACACCAAAGGCCTACCCAACTTCCATGGGAGTAAAGACATACCGTCTGGTCTTTTTCCATCGTTACGTGCCAGCCCCTGAGGTTCAAGTTGGGCTGGAACGCCAGCGGTGTCAAGCGCCCGACGAAGTATGTCACTAAGATTTCCGTGTCGTGATAGTAAGGGGGTAGTTGTGGCAACTATAGCAAAAAATTTTAGCTCTTGTTTTTATTTTTAATATATTGTAATTTTTACACAATTTTACCAGTTTAATGATATAATATAACTGATTAAACAACAGTACCTGCCAGACAGAGTTATCTCCTATCAAGATTCACTATACACAATAATATAATGGAAGCTCTACACAACACGATTGAGAACCTGAACAACATGTTCAATCACAGGATGGCGGAGTTTGAGGACAAGCTGCAAGGCAATGTGAGTCCTCCTTCAAATATTTCTGGCCTTAGTTCTGAATTTGCTGCATTCCGGGCATTTGTCACAGAGTCGTTGAAGGCCTTGCAACAACAGGTCCAGCTGCTGGCACGTAGCGTGGATAATTTGGAGACACAAGGTCGTCGTAAAATCCTTCTTTTCCACGGCGTTAGCGAAGAGAAGAAGGAAGATGTTGCACAGACAGTGGTGAACATTGTAAAAAATCATCTCAAGCTTGACAATTTCACTTTAAATGACATTCGTCGCTGTCATCGTATGGGAAGATCTGCAGCTACACATAAACACCGCCCAATTCTGGTGAAATTTCAGGATGTGTCAACCCGGGATAAAGTTTGGTTTACAAAAACCAAACTTAAAGGCTCTGGAATTACTGCTTCCGAATTTTTGACCAAAACCCGTCATGACGCCTTTGTTGCTGCATGGGAAAAGTTTGGAGTCGCGAGGTGCTGGACTAAGGAGGGCACGGTTTATGTCCTGGGCGCAAACGGTGAGCGGCAACGCATCAACTCGTTGATGGAAGTCAAAAGTTTATCCCTTCCTCAAGCCCTGGACCAGACGAAACAAGCTCTCCCAGCTGCCAAGAATGAGCCGGCGAAGTCTAGACGAGCTGCAGCAGTCAAAAAGTAATATTGCAAATCATTATTTTGTTTACATTGTCTTCAATGCATCCCAGGTGGGTTGTTATACTTTGTTCGAACTTAGATGTTGCAATAATACGGTACCCACATAACTCGTCACATTTATAAAACACTAGTTTTTATGTCTAATGTTGGTATTTGCACTTTGCAGTTTTATTTTTCCTATTAATATTTCAATCTGTAACCAAAACACTTTTTTCTAGTTACGTTTCGCTCCTTTATTTGTACTTTGTTTGTTGTGACATTAATGAAGTGTCAATTATGACAGCTAGTGCGTTCCGTTTTGTAGCTACTACACTCTAAGCGTTTAGTTTTCTTCAGCGGGGTATTGTAACACGCCACTGTAGAATAACAATTTTTAAAAGTGCTAAATTTTATTAACCATCCTGCCTGGGTTTTACATCAATTTGTGAAACGCCGTTTTAATACGTTGTTGTTCTATTGGATTTCTCGTCTTTTTTATATTTTTTTGTGTTTTCTCTATATTGACTTGTAACAGGCAGGTGGACTATATTGAATACAGTTAATTGGTTGAGTGATTATATTAGCTTATTTATTATAGACATAACTTATATGTATATTATTATTATTTATACATCTATATTATATTTGTATTAATTATTTTTATTTAGTAAGTATAGTATCTATATGGATTATAACAGTGACACTGATGACTTTTTTTCTATAAGCAGTGACAACGATAGTTTTGTAAGTGTTCTTTCTTTAGCGGATAACCTGCAATCAATATTTTCTGATGTTCCGAGAAACTTGAATGTTGTCCATATCAATGCACAGAGTATTCCCGCCCATTTCCCAGATATGCTGGCAAATCTTGACTGTAAGAACATCCACGCTATTCTTGTCTCTGAAACATGGCTTAAACCATGCCTTCCTTCTACTTCTTATTCTTTGCCCAGTTTCCAACTCATTAGAAATGACCGTACTGGGTGTGGTGGTGGCGGTGTTGCCATTTATCTCCGTTCTCATATTGCCTGCTCTGTCGTAAGCATGTCCTCACAACCGCCCCCACCCAATACAGGAGAGCATTTGTTTCTGGAAATCGAGCTCCATCATACCAAAGTCCTTCTTGGTGTTTTCTATTGTCCATCTTTACGTGTTGATTACTTTTCCTCCTTTGAGAATCTTTTGCTTAATCTATCTCCCTCTTACAGTCAAACTATTATAATGGGTGATTGTAACACCTGCCTTCTTAAGAACGACTCGCGTTCTTCATCTTTAAATTCTATCTCCATCTCTAGTAATCTGCACATTCTGCCCTTAAATGCCACCCATCACTTTCCAAACTGTACTCCTTCACTTCTAGACCTCATATTAGTCTCATCACTTAATCATGTCGCTAAGCACGGCCAATATTGTGCAGATGAATTTTCTTTTCACGATCTAATTTTCCTATCTTACAAAGTTCGTCCTCCCAAGGCAAAGCCAAGAACTCTTTTACTACGCAATTTTAGTGGTATGGATACTGATCGTCTTCTTGATGATGCAAAGGCAATTGATTGGAAACCTCTATTCGAAGCTGATACAATTGACGACAAGGTTTAAATATTTGAAAAGAACGTTGTTGACCTTTATGATGTCCATGCACCTGTTCGAGCTGTAAAATTAAAACACCTGCCATCGCCCTGGCTTACAAAAGAAATGAAGTTGCTTATTCATAAGAAAGCAGCGGCAAAATCCAAGTATAAGTCAAGGCCATCTGAGGTGAATAAGGAAAAATACTTGAAACTTAGGAATCATTGCAATAAGGTGTGTAGGGACGCACAACGCCGGCACATTCACAAGTCCGTACAAAACGGTGATCCAACAAAAGTATGGAAGTTTCTTAAATCTCTAGGGGTCGGAAAGCAAAAGCAAAATAGTACTACAAATAAAATTGATATTAACATGCTTAATCAGCACTTCTCTGCTTCGTCTGAATATGATAAGACAATAAAACTGAACACTTTACGATATCTTTCGTTGCTTCCTACTCCTGATTATACTCCTTTTGTCTTTAGTCAATTTACTGGATGTGATGTTAAGAAGAGCATTTTATCAATAACATCAAACGCAGTTGGTAGTGACGGTATCACCCGTAATATGATCCTTCCTATCCTTGATGAAATCCTACCTGTTATTTCCCACATGCTTAATTTCTCTGTTTCTTATGGCGTGTTTCCTAAGGCTTGGAAGGATGCTCAAGTGGTCCCTTTACTTAAGAAACCTAATCCTGTTTCCTTTTCCGAATATCGTCCCATTTCCATATTACCCTTCTTGTCCAAAGTACTTGAGCGCCTTATTCATAACCAGCTTAACTCTTTCCTTTCAACACATAATATCCTCAATCCTTACCAGTCCGGTTTCCGTTCCGGTCACAGTACCACTTCCGCCCTTGTCAATATTAAGGATGATATCAGGTCAGGCATGGAGAATGGCAAGCTCACAGTTCTCTGTTTGCTAGACTTCAGTAATGCTTTTAATACTGTTGATTTTGATGATCTCCTTGCCATTTTACGCTCCCTTAACATATCTCCATCAGTTATTGACTGGTTTCATAGTTATCTGTCTGGCCGCCGGCAACGAGTCCGTCTGGATAAAACGTTTTCATCTTGGTGCGACAATTCTGCCGGTGTACCACAGGGCGGCGTTCTTTCTCCTTTGCTCTTCTCAATTTTTATTAATTCAATCTCCAACACCATTTCTTCTTCCTACCACCTTTATGCTGATGACATGCAAATATATTCGCAAGCTCAACTTGAAAACTTGTCATCTGCCATCACTATTATTAATAATGATCTGGATCAAATATCTAATTGGACGAAGACGTATGGACTGAAGGTTAACCCCAGCAAAACACAGGTTTCAATATAGGCAGTTCCAGACTTATCTCAAGGGTTGATTGGTCGATGCTTCCGCAGGTGTCCTTTGACGGTGTACCAATTGATTTTAGTAAAGAAGTGAAGAACCTAGGCATATATATTGACAGCACATTCTCGTGGACTGTCCAATTACAAAATGTCAGTCGCCGACTCTTTGCTGCTGCAGATTCACAGCGCAGACTGCGTAACTTTCTGCCTATCACCACTAAAATTGCACTTGTACAATCTATTCTCCTACCAATTCTTGACTATGCCGATGTCAGCTATCTAGATCTCAATGAGGTCCAGCTAGATAAACTCGAGCGACTTCAGAATTTTTGTATAAGATTCATATTTGGTTTACGTAAATATGATCACATCTCTGAATTTCGCAACAAGCTCAAGTGGCTGCCAATCCGCCTTCGACGGAATACTCACATCCTTTGTTTTCTTTACAATATCTTATTCAATCCCTCGTTTCCTATGTATCTCAAAAGTCGTTTTGAATATCTCCATGAAACACATTCGAAGTACTTGAGATCATCAGAAAATCTTAAATTAAAAGTCCCTCCACATTCTACAGTTTTTTATGACAAATCCTTTGCAGTTCAAGCTGTACGCTTGTGGAATACGTTGCCACTAAATATTAGACAGGCTAAATCCCTACCAATTTTTAAAAACCTCGTCACTCAACACTACTTGACATTTTGATCATTACTGTTATTGTATGTAAGTATAATGTTAATTAAATAGTAAATAGTTTCTTGTAATGGTTTATTATATCATAAGGTATTTAAGTATGTATTATAGTGGATATATATATGTATATATTTATATACTTTTATATAAATATATATGCACATTATATAATTATATATATAATCTTTTATAGTATCTATAATTTTATTAGTATAGTATTAATTATGTATGTAGTATTGAGTATATAGTATTTATGTTAAAGCTATTTAGTACGAAGATTATCTTTACAAATAATTGCTAAATATTATGTAGTACACCACTAGCTACCCGATTTCGCTTATTATAATTGAATATAGTCCATCAGGTTGTCTGGAAGAAATCGCAACCTGCGATAAGACCACCCATGTACAACTAGACCTAAGTTTGTAATTGTTTTTTCTGTAATTGTTATGCCTGTGGTGTACAATAAAGCATTTTCTATCTATCTATCTATCTATACGACCTGCGCTTCTGCTGCATGATAAGCCATGGTGATCAAGGCTGTCGACAGCCTCCGCACAGTGAGAGCGAAGTGGAGAAACCCATGAAGCATCTAAACGGAGGCAAGCAGCGATGCGGAAAATCGTATCGTCTAACATGGTACCTACATATGTTGGACGATGGCAGTGCCTGAAGCCAGAGCCCCGATTCCCATTCTCTCACAGCCAGCAAACGGGCACGCTCTTCAGCATTGGACGACGTATTTACGAGATTTTCTCGGACCACGCTGCAAAGTGGCCCATCCTACTGCCTCTGAGAGGATAAGTCTCGGGGTAACTCGGTGTTTGGACGAGTCATTCTCCAAGCATTCATGGCATCGATCTTACACGGCACCTCAGAATCGACCAGTGTAGGTGCTAAGATTTTCCTGGACAATTCATAGGTAATTCATTCATACTGTTACTATGGAATTTGGTTAAATTTCTGATGCCTATATTCTACCACCTTAAAGTTGACCCTAATATTACATTTTGTTCTACACCTGTAACCGTCCTATAACACTTAACTTTTATATCATGTCTACATCACGACACTAAAATTATGAGGAATTATAACCTAATATATGTTATAGTCTTACAGTTTTATACGGAAGCGTTTGGTCTATAAAATACCGTTTATGGTCCCATAACAACGCATTTAAATAATATAAGTCAGAAAATATAAGAGAGCTTGGATTTATTAGTTTTGTCACGAAGTTTTGACAGGCGTTATCCATGTTGGATAACGCCTGTTCCATCTGAACAAATTATATTGCATTGCGGTTGAA
Organism: Euclidia mi; assembly: GCA_944739405.2. Taxonomy (NCBI): domain Eukaryota; kingdom Metazoa; phylum Arthropoda; class Insecta; order Lepidoptera; family Erebidae; genus Euclidia; species Euclidia mi. The sequence continues at coordinate 53,226,311 of OX123190.2, forward strand.
TCAATTATATGTTTTATAATTTAGGTACCTACGTTGCTGGAAAATGGTAAGATAGGTAATATTTAATTATTGATTTTCGTGCTCCGCATCGGTAGATGGTCGATATTTTGAAACACCTACGTAAAGTAGGTCCCAGGATATGATACTTTCATAATGCCTATTGCCAAAGATTGGAAACATCTAACTTGAGTGTGTGTTTCTCTATGAGTAAGACATCTTCCTCCTAACGTTATCCCAGTTTCAGCCTGGTGCCCGTTTACTGCTTACCGCGAAATCTGGTTATGCTAACCAGATTTGGCTGAATATTAGCTTCTTTCACATAGCGACTGCCTGTCTGACCTCCACAACCCGCAGGGATAGCGATATTCCATGGTTTAGACGAATGGGAACTGGAATGTTATTGTGAAATTATTAAAATAAAATTATTGTTTAAAAAAAATGGTTTAGACTAGTGTCAGTTTATTTAGAGGTACTGACACCCTATAAAGACTGTCAAAGATCTTCATGACAACCGGGACCGACGGCTTAACGTGCTCTTCGAGGCACGGGATAAGTGATAATTAACAATTAAATACGCAAATAAAGCCAGGATCAAACCAACGCGTTCAGCTCGCGTCCGCGGTTTCGTGCGCGGTGGCGATCAGATGTTGTGTACGAACTTAAGCCAGCACCAAATCAACGCGTTCAGCTCCCGTCCGCGGTGGCGTGCGTGGTGGCGATCAGATGTTATGTACGAACTTATAGCGACGTGTTCACATCTACGCGTCCTCTGATTGGACGCGGCGTCCGGTGCAGCGTCTGCACGCGGCGGTGGCGATCAGATCGCGCTTGCTACGTTAGGACGCTGCACGCAGCTATTATTTGTTGAGGACACTGTGATTTGTAGATTTTAAGTATAGTGTAAACGCAAGAAATTATAAATGAGGTCCACAAATACCCATTGTTGTATGATAACTAATTAAACTCTTGTACATACATACATACATATCGTCACGCCTTTTATCCCCGAAGGGGTAGGCAGAGGTGTATTTCTACACCCACTTTTCGCCAGACATACTTTAGTCCCACGTAATAAGGGGCGAGCCTATTGCCGTACCGGGCACATTTCCAGACTCCGTGCTGCTACTTAGAATTTCGTGACAGAAAAACCCAATAACACTGCCCGACCCAGGAATCGAACCCGGGACCTCCCGATCCCACGCGTACATTTATGCCGCGAGACCAACGAGGCAGTCGTATAGGGTTTGATGTTGAGTTTTCCGTCTCTACGCAAAGATGGTATTTGCATCGTGTTATCCCTTAGTCGCCTCTTACGACACCCACGGGTAGATAGGGGGTGGTGACACTTGTATTCTATGCCGTCAACCACACGGCAATCGGCGGTGGCGATCAGATCGCGCTTGCTACGTTAGGACGCTGCACGCAGCTATTATTTGTTGAGGACACTGTGATTTGTAGATTTTAAGTATGGTGTAAACGCAAGAAATTATAAATGAGGTCCACAAATACCCATTGTTGTATGATAACTAATTAAACTCTTGTTTTTCTGAAAAAACAATAATAACACGTTATCGAAAGATGAGATATTTACTTTACAGGCACAGTATATCATACCCACCTCAAGTTCACTTCTTGTTTCTCTTCGTCTTCAATAATAGCAGCCAGAAGTAAAACTTCTTCAATTTCACTATCTGTATCAGACAGCATTTTAGTGACGCGACTACAGCCTGGTGAACGCCTGAATGAACGCGACAGTGTGCACAACTTTTGCACGCGCAATAATCGCCACCGCGCACGCCACCGCGGACGCGAGCTGAACGCGTTGGTTTGATCCTGGCTTTATAGCGCGGTGTTCTCATCTACGCGTCCTCGGATTGCACGCGGCGTCCGGTGCAGCGTCTGCACGCGGCGGTAGCGATCAGATCGCGCTTGTTGCGTTAGGACGCTGCACGCAGCTATTTTTTGTTGAGGAAACTGTGTTTTTGTAGATTTTAAGTATGGTGGAAACGAAAGAAATTATAAATTAATCCCACAAATACCCATTGTTGTATGATACGTCTCATTCTGATAAGGCGTTACCGAATGATGGTAGGTATTTACTTCACTGGCACTGTATATCACACCTACCTCAAGTTCACTTCTTGTTCCTCTTCGTCTTCAATAATAGCAGACAGAAGTAACAATTCTTCAATTTCACTATCTGTATCAGACAGCATTTTAGTGACGCGACTAAAGCCTGGTGAACGCCTGAACGAACGCGACAGTGTGCACAACTTTTGCACGCGCAATAATCGCCACCGCGCACGCCACCGCGGACGCGAGCTGAACGCGTTGGTTTGATCCCGGCTTAACTCCGAAAAGTCATTGGTGCGCGCCGAGGATTCGAACCCGATACCCTCTGCATGGCAGTTTGTTGGTATGTCTACTAGGCTATCGCTGCCTTTTCTATGAGTAAGTATAATTTTGTTAATATGCGTTTTTGGATAAGGACTATCCATCTATCTATCACTTACCGCGTCATCACTTTGCATCAGATATGATCGTGTTCAAACGCTATTTAAGTTTCTATAATTATATAAGTTAAATTAAAAATGTTAATTATCACTAGCTTAATAATGTGCCCAGTAGATGGCAATAGGCTCGCCCCCTATAACATTGGGATCGAATCATAACTGGCGCAATGTGGGTGTGTAGTACACCTCTGCAGCCCTTCGGGAATAAAAGGCGTAAAGTTATGTTATATGTTTATGTTATATAACTTAGATTGTTACTGCCAAAGCTTGGAAAAATCTGACCTGAGTAATAACCAATCAATAAACCAAAACCTATGTATGGCTTGTGTCCACTAAGAATAAATCGGTTTGATTGTAGTATCTATAGATTAATTATGATTTTATTTTATTATTTATTATAAAGAGGTAAGATTAATATTATTTTTAGGATCTAAAACTAGAAATAATGTATATATTCTTGTGACACTGAACACCAATTAGAGAGCATTATGTCAAACAGTACGTCCGCCATTCATGCGGTTGACGTTTCAGTAGTAAATACAACTAAAACGGGGGTGGACAGGGGATGTGTGAATGCGTGGAAAAAGTCGCTTGAGAACTGCTGTCTGAAAATAAACGTAGCGAAGACCGAGTACTTGGTCTGCAAGTACAGACCCCGCGTCAATTCGCATAGGCGGAGACATTGCCGAGCAAAAGAACCTGGTGAAGTACCTAGGATCAGTACTCCACGCGTCTGGTGACATTGATTGGGACGTCAAGGCACGCATTTTGGCAGCCTGGGCGAAATGGCGTGAGGTGAGCGGTTAAGCTCAAAGAAATGGTCTATAAATCCATCATTAGACGCGTACTGTTATATGGCAGTGAGACGTGGCCTGTGCTTGAGCGACACGAGCAGAGTCTGCATGTGACGGAGATAAACATGCTGCGCTGGATGTGTAAAGTCACGTGGAAGGACCGCATTAGGAACTCCCGCCTCCAGGGTAGCCTTCATGTCTGTGACGTAGCTGACAACCTGCAAGAGTGTCAACTATGCTGGTGAGGCCACGGTTTACGTCAAATCAAATCAGTCAATCTTACGTGGTTAACAAATGTCTTGCCATGCTACCTCCGTCGGGCCCCAGTAATCGGGGAAGGCCAGAGAAGTGCTGGCTTGACGTCGTAAGGGATGATATGCGTGCCAATTGACTAACCACCAGATGCTGAAGACCGTGTGAAATGGAGGAAATACAGCTGGAAAGCAGACCCCGGGCTCCTAGGCATGGGTTTTAGAAGGCAACCGGGACAGCGCTAGGATGATGATGATTAAGTAATCGTCTAGTAATATTTTTTTAGTGTTCCACCCCTCCCTTAATATCTCGACTTTCACTAATCTTAGAACAGAACTATTATTCATCATTGCCAAGTTATTCTCAAAGTAACAAATTGATAAAAGCGTAGGCACTAATTATACTGTTTTTATCAAACCTACTCAAGTTCATTGCGTTCTAGACTTAGCTTTCCTGAATTATTCATCTTGTTCTTACGTCTTTGCCTTTTTGTTCGTCACTGAATTCATATTGGACATTTCTTCTTCCTTCATTTCTACTAGATATTTCATTTGGATATAATTATTTTGAATTTTAATTTAATAGAGTATGTGTAGTTAATTACGATCTTAGTATTGATATTTATACAGACATAGCTCATCACGAAGAACTGATGTTCGATAGAACACGCTTGCTCCATCGGACATCAGTTCTTCTGTAGATATGACCAGCTCTCTGGCACTTAAGCTAACTTAATGTGTGTGTTACTTAATTCTGGTTCTTCTGTTGGTTAACTTCGTTGCAGATTTTATCCTTCAATTATATGCCAAGCATAGCCCGTACCATAGGTTGCTGCAAGACATTAAGTTTTGTGGACTAGTCCTACTGTGAGTTCCCCGTCGTAGCACCGTTCTTCATAACAGGTAAGATGCATTGGTTGTAGACTTTGGTCTTCGGGTATTGCGGTAGGGGCTACTAGAAAAGCAGATTTAAAAAAAAAACTTATTTTTATGAGTCCACTGCATTTGAAGGCTTACGTACTTCACGTGAGGCTGAAAGCGTATAGTTTACACCTATTTGATTTATCACTTTTGACAAAACAAAACTGCTTTAAGTACCATATAGCAGTTTTCTTTTGTCAGAAGTGATTTTTGACATACTAGGTACTTTCAAACCTAAGTATTGTCTCAGAGAATTGACTTAGAAGTTTGGTGTAATAGTAAAAAAATGTTTAAAATAGTGTGTTCTATCAAAATAACACAATTTTATTGATTGGACGGCAAAATAAAAATTAGCCCAATTTGGGTGATCTCCTCACAAGGTGTCCCTGTTGACTGAGTTAAAGGCATTCTTTAGGTCAACCTGCAAAATAACCTCACCTCTATTACAGTCAAGGTACATTGACAAGGCATGTTCGGTTCGGCAGCCTCGCAGCCTCCATTGGAACCAAATCCCAGCTGTTGTGGCTTAAAAATTTACTACTTAATGTGGTATTAAAATGGCAACAGCATATCTTGGCTGCCATATTCCTGTTCGTGCACCCAACGGCAATGGGATCAATGCCACCGTCCCGCTTTCGAAAGGCGCACAGATTAGCGCCATACAAAACGTCGACGATGGCATCGTTCACATTACCGGAGAGCATGAGATTTGTTAATGCCGTTAGCTCACGCAAAAGCGAGTCGCCGGCCGGCCGGCGCTTGAACACACAAGATCCTTCAAATATTGTGGTGTCAAACTGTCGATACCACCAGCAGACCCGCTCTGGAAGGAGCCAACGGCACCTACCACGTCCTTGGCTGTCATCCTGAGAAAGCCCGAGTCAGTGCTAGGTGGATTAGGAAAGAAGAGGTTATCCACTGGCGCTGGATGTTTGCTCTGCAGACTCGCGAGTGTGTCGGCAGAGCAAGGCGCCACCACATCGCTACTGAATAAAAACCTGGACGCTCCCCTGATATCACCTTCCCTTAGTTTAGACTCTACGTGGTGGTAGTACTATTGCGGTGTGTTTTTGCAGGATGGTAATTTAATTTTCATGCCGAAATATTATAATTTTCTTTAAGTTTTACTGTCAAAGTCTTTTTTGTAAGCCTGTCTTCTTGAGCATGTAGAATTCTTTAAGGGAAGGTGAGATCAATTTTATGTTTTCATATAAATGGTAAATAAATAGTTTAAAATCAAAACCTTTGAATAATTTACGCACGACTACATCATAAATATTAGTACGAGGACAAATTAATTTATTTATTTAACTTTTTGCACTCCACAAACAATGTGGTACATAGGCGGACTGAATACCTTAGGCATTCTCTACCAGTCAGCCTTAGGCGGTGAAGAAATAATTGATAATTATCATGCACCTACCGTGCATGATTATTATGATTTAAATATTTGCATGATTATTACTACTAGAAGTCGCCTAAAGGTCGAAATTCGACCATCATTTATTACAATGTTAAATTTCTACATTATTAAGATTGTAGGTACCTACTGTCAAGACTACAATCACAGACTTCCCCGCACAATACAAATAAAGAAAAACACAAAAAAATTACTGGAACGGCTATTTAAATACTTTTCTTAGTAATAAAACTTTGAAATAGATGTTAACTTAAAGACTTTTCGCCTGATACTGCGCAAGTATTGTGGTTCTTCTGTCATCCACGAATTATTGTTTCGAGTACATGTACTTTGTGTCCGTTGATGTCAAAGCCCCCGCGACACAAGATTTATTCTTAGTGCGAAAATTGTCTCTTAAAGATATAAAAATATATTCACTTGTTCTTGTCCATTCAAATAATCTCTTTGCATAACATGTCCATACCAAGCCAACCGATATTTTCCTTCACTTTTAGTCTATGGGCACCACTTTTCAAACTTCCTCTTACATACATACTCATTTCTTCTAATTTTGTCCATTCTTGTCACTTCACACATCCATCGTAATATTCTCAACTTTTCTGCAATGTACCAATAATAATCCTTCAGTCTGCGCTTCAGTTACAGTAACCTACTGCAATCATGCCAGAACCCTATTGCAGTATGACCATTTGCAAGTACTATATAAACAAAGTTTAAAAATATGAGAAACGCTAAAAGTCTGAAAACTTACCAATACCAGCGATCTCACATTGATACACAAAACCAATAGATAGCAAATGTATTATATCACTCTTAATTCACAAATAGCTCAATACATGCGCATTAATAGATTTTCAACTAAATTTACACAACCATAGAATAAAAGCAAAATTTCCCGCGCGCTGCGTTCTGAATTCAAACTTGATGACAACTGCAATTTTGTTTTTTTCTACAGATATTTTTTATTTTTATTTTACAGTTTGTCAGAAGCTTATAATTATTATTAATAAAATATCATACATATATGTAAAAACTAATAAGTGTTTATTTCACGCGTATATATTTTTAATTTATGCGACAAGATAAATATATTGTGAAAAATACTAAATTTAATAGTCAGAATAGGACAAATCTTGAACAAAAAGTACATAAATGTAATAATTATTTCATCTATTTTCGAAACTTTTAAACACTCGCGTTGCATGTTTAAGAATATATGTATACCTATACGGGAATTAATGCGAACATGCATTGGGTATTTACATACCTTATTTTGCTTGACGTTTCGAGACGGTTGCACGCCCCGTGGTCGCAAGCTGACTGGTGTAGCGGTGTCCCGTCTCCGAGTGCGAGGTATAAGCTTCCATTTCTACCCCCGGGTCGTTTATTTTTGAAGTACCGGCGCAAAACACACTAACCGTATCTGTATATTGAACATTCGCCGACTGCGCATTAAAGTGGGGTGCTGTTAGTCGAATCACTGGATTCCACGCCGATGACAATTTGAAGCCCTCTTCCTGATTGAAATTTTCATGTTTTCTGATTTCGATCGCTTCACGCACAACTCTTAGGTAAACGTGGCGTTCCGTGGAGAGGACTTGGGGACGATGAAATTCAATCCAGTGATTGGTGCCCGATTTGTTGTTGATTTGTTCGTTTGACGGTTCTTTACTGCTACGATGTGCTCCTTTATACGTTCAGCGATAGTCCGCTTCGTTTGACCTATGTAAGAGCTTCCGCAGCTGCAGTTGATTTTATAGACACCTGGGGTTTGTAGCGGTAGAACATCCTTTGGTGTGCCCACGGAAGATGTAATGGTAAGCTTTGACGTTGAGTCGCTCTTTACCAATGTTGCAATAAGGGAATGACTGGACGTAGTGAGGGACAAACTGAGTGACAATGATATGCCTCACAACTATATTGAACTATTAAAACACTACTTAGATGGCAACTACTTCCTCTTCCAATGCCAATATTACCTCCAGATCGATGGTGTCGCAATGGGGAGTCCAGTAGCCCCAGTACTGGCATTAGCCAGTCTCTGGATGGAACATTTTGAGGAAAAGGCGCTTAGCATCGGACCTAAGACCATCAGGCTTTGGAAAAGAAACGTGGACGACATCTTTAGTATCGTAAAAGGAGGTAAGCAGGAAGAAGATCAATAAGTGCAACACCTTAACTCCATTCATCCAAAAATGAGGTTCACCTACGAAATGGAAACAGACAGATCGTTGTCATTCTTGGATGTCTAAGTGACTGTGCAGATGGGTCCTTAACACATTGCGTATACCGGAAGCCTACACACACAGATAGATACCTGAACGCCACGTCGCACCACCACCCTCGACACCTGCAATCCGTTGTGACGTCACTAAAAACAGAGCACATGACCTCTGTGACCCTGAGCATTTGAAGCTAGAGCTAGACCATGTTCAGGTGGTACTCAGAAAGAACGGATACCAGGTACAACGACGAACGACGCGGCCTACCTAGCGAGAAAAACATCCGGCGGTAAATAGACAACCGACCTACATGCCCTACATTAGAGGTGTTACGGATAAAATAGGAGCCAAGTTAAAAAACTACTCCATTCCGACCGTATTTACACCAGGGGCCAAAGTATACAACATGGTGGGCACACCAAAGGATGTTCTACCGCTACCAACCCCGGTGTCTATAAAATCTACTGCAGCTGGGAAGCTCTTACATAGGGCAAACGAAGCGGACTATCGCTGAACGTATAAAGGAGCACATCGCAGCTGTAAAGAACCGTCAAACGAAGAAATCGGCAATTGCGGAACATTTACTTCAATCGGGCACCAATCACTGGATTGAATTTCTTCGTCCCCAAGTCCTCTCCACGGAACGCCACTTTTACCCAAGAGTTGTGCGTGAAGCGATCGAAATCAGAAAACATAAATATTTCAATCAGGAAGAGGGCTTCAAATTGTCTTCGGCGTGGGATCCAGTGATTCGACTAACAACACCCCACTTTAATGCGCAGTCGGCGAATGTTCAATATACAGATACGGTTAGTGTGTTTTAGAAGTACCTGCTACTTCGAAAATAAACGACCCGGGGGTAGAAATGGAAGCTTATACCTCGCACTCGGAGACGTGACACCGCTACACCAGTCAGCTTGCGACCACGGGGCGTGCAACCATCTCGAAACCTTAAGCAAAATAAGGTATGTAAATACCTAATGCAAGTTCGCGTTAATGCCCGTATATATATATATTCATCTTTTTTCAGTTTGGAGCTCTTATTTAAATAATAAAAAAAATATTAATGGATTATTCTTATTATATTTAAATATGTACCTATGTGCTTTATCAAACGTGTAAATAAAATTTGCCAAGATAAATAATTATATTGTAATAAATACAAAATCTATTAGGCAGCAATGCACAAACATTGATAAATAAAAAAGGATTCTTTCTTTTTTATTTCATAGATTTTCTTTTTTATTTGTGCTGCATATTATTATTTTAATTTAATTGTACTTTTAAGTACTTATATTTTTTATTCTAAAATTAATTTAATAAGTACTGTAAAATGCTATCCTAAAAATTATACGTTTAAAATAATGTTATATTGTGAACTATTTTCAGTTTGTAAGTCTATGAGTCTGTTGAAATATTATTGTGGTAAAAAGGATAACATTTTTTTGTTTCACGTATTTGGTATTTGTCCATTCATTTGAAATTTTATTTATGTATAATTTATACATAAATAAAATTTAAAATGAATGGACTATTCATAATACAGGTACATATTATGTACATTTCACTGTAATCATTTTTTCATAACGCACTTAAAAGAGTATAACTTCAAAAAAGTTGACACAGTAAAACGATACGGTACGGCAATAGGCTCGCCCCCTATTACGTGGGACCTAAAAATTCCTGGTGAAATGTGGGTGTAATATTACACCTCTGCCTACCCCTTCGGGGATACAGGCGTGAGTCTATAAATAATAAAATAAATAAAAAAGTAAAACGATGCCAAATGATAATTGGACCAATTATATTATGATGTTAAAGATATTAATTTTACTAAAAATATCTCTCCTCCCGCGACCGCGCCCGACTGCGAGGGACAGAAGAAGTGTCTCTCGCACCCGCACCATTGGACGCATCCTGCGCAGGCCTCGGTCAAGCCCACGTGGAACGTCCACTCCTGGGATCTCGCTTAGCTTCACCGTGGGTGACCTAACCACGGTTACTGATAGCCCCGAAAATGATACCCATATTAATTTTATTAAAAATGTCCCGTCCGCCATCTTTGATTCCCAAATAGCTGTCATTTTCGTGACCAAAATCCATAAAAACCCCGAAAATTATACCCATATTAATTTTATTAAAAATGTCCCGTCCGCCATCTTGGATTCCCAAATAGATGTAATTTTCGTGATGAGAAAGCATGAAAACTCAAAAAATGATACCAATATTAATTTTATTAAAAATGTCCCGTCCGCCATCTTGGATTTCCAAATAGATGTCATTTTCGTGATCAGAAAGCACGAACATGATGCTTGCTTTCTATAAGAGATAGAGAGACAGACAGAGAAACATGCGCACGCCGCACGGCTTAAAATAGCTTACTATAGCAAAAAGTGTCGTTACAACTTTTCGTCTTAATTTTTTTCCGTCTAACCCCCTTTCGCAACGCGCGATAAGGAACTTCGTTCCAATACATGGCTATAGTTTAAGTAGTAATTATCTAATATCTATATATTAATACGTGAAGCGAAATTTTGTGATCCCTTTTTCCGAGAAATGTGCGAACGGAGGATTATGAAATTTGGCACACTCATTGCTTACATGTAGAGGGTGTGCAGAATGTTAATATTTTTATTTAATATGCATTAGAAATATATGATTTTATTGAAAATAAATGATACCACTACTTACCTTAGATTTCGCACACACACATGCATAACATCGCTTACGTATACAATATTTATTTTTAGTTTACGATTATTGACCCACAGATTTTCAAACTGATAAGAGGTTAATAATACATGTACCTATATACCTTGTTGTTCAAGGTTTGTCCTATTCTGCCTAAGAGATTTTGTATTTTTGAAGTTATACTTCTTTATGCGCGTTATTAAAAAATGATGAGAGTGAAATTTTAAGATGGCTGACGGGACATTTTAAATAAAAAATGTATTGGTATCATTTTCGGGGTTTTCATGGATTCTGATCACCAAAATGACATCTATTTGGGAATCCAAGATGGCAGACGGGACATGTTTAATAAAATTAATATGGGTATCATTTTCGGGGTATTCATGGATTCTAATCACGAAAACGTCATCTATTTGGGAATCCAAAATGGCGGACGGGACATTTTTAATAAAATTGATATTGGTATCATTTTTGGAGTTTTCATGCTTTCTCATCACGAAAATGACATCTATTTGGGAATCCAAGATGGCGGACGGGACATTTTTAATAAAATTAATATGGGTATAATTTTCGGGGTTTTTATGGATTTTGGTCACGAAAATGACAGCTATTTGGGAATCAAAGATGGCGGACGGGACATTTTTAATAAAATTAATATGGGTATCATTTTCGGGGCTATCAGTAACCGTGGTTAGGTCACCCACGGTGAAGCTAAGCGAGATCCCAGGAGTGGACGTTCCACGTGGGCTTGACCGAGGCCTGCGCAGGATGCGTCCAATGGTGCGGGTGCGAGAGACAGTTCTTCTGTCGCTCGCAGTCGGGCGCGGTCGCGGGAGGAGAGGCGTGTCGGTGTTGCGTTGCCGCGCGCCCTATCTCCCGCGACCAAATGGCGCAACATCGTTGCGTCGCGGTTGGACCGCAGAGGAAGAGGAGATGCGGTGTTGCCAGGTTGCTGTCCTCCCTATCCTCTGCAGCCGCTGTGTGTTTTGGCGGCGGAGCCCAACACCTTCATCCGCCGCCGAAGGGGTTTTGTTCAGGGCCCGCCTGACCATCTGGCGGGCTAATACCCGTCGGGGGGTAGCGAGGAATGCTTCGGCGATACCCAACCCTCCGACACACGGGTACATGAGGAACACGGGTTGGTCTTTAGTCAGAAAAAAAAGGCGAACTGGAAATTTTTTGTCAAATTAACAATTATGACTAAAATTGAGCCTACTGATTAAGTTTATGTTACATTATATTTGTTAATAATAAAAAAAAATATTATAAAAAAAAAATATAATTTTATCACAATTCCTTCTCTAATTAATCGAAATGAACTTCGTTCCATCCGGGTGTCCCTTGACAACTCTCAAGCAGATGTATTTAAATATACAGGGTGTCACAAGACCCATCACCAAGCCGAAGTCTACACATTCAGGGCATCATGCCAAGTCGTAGTAAGCAATAAAAAATACTTACCTGTGAAACGAAATATTTTTTTAAGCTTAAAAAATAGACACTTTTTAGTAGCATCAATGTATAGCGCGCGCTTGTAGTAAAAATTGGCGCGAGAAATGCATCGTACCTACGCCGGCCGTATCTACCTACACCGTGCGCCGCGGTCAACCTAAGGGCGGTTTCAGATTAGCGTATTTTTCTGCGCGTATACGATCGTTTCAGCATACGCGCTTGCATGCGCGCTACATTATGCGCTACAAAAATTCGGACTCACGTAAAAGGGCATATTGCTGTGTGATCACATGAAACGGTAGTGATACCGTGTCAGTATAGCGCTTATACGAGTTTAAACGCGCGTCAATGCTCGTACGAGTTGCGCGTTTGCCATAAGGCGCGCCTATACGCGCCTGCATGCGCATCCAAAAACAGCTTTTACGCGCGTCAAAACTCTAGCTTGAAAGCTTAAAGCTTAACGGCGGCAGTTTATGATCACGTGGTCGCGAGGCCGAGGGGAATGAACTCTCACCTGATTGCTAGTAGGCATACACTGAAATAATTATAAAAAAATGTCGTAACTTTGAGTCTCAATATCTCCTGAACCAGTAATTTTAAATTTATGTTAAGAGTCTTTTCACACCCTGTTTACATATATGTATACATGTATTAAGTATATATAAGTATAAATACATAATATATATGAATTAGTGATGTTCTGGATATCCGTATCCGTATCCACGGATACTTTTCTCGCGGATCCGTTACTTTTCTCGCGCATCCGTTACTTATACGGATCTTTCACATTATTATTTTTTAGTTGATAGGATGGAATGCTATAAGGTGTGTTGTAAATAATTTTGTATTTGAGAATAAAAGATGTGTTTTATGTAGTTGTTATTTTATTGAAGTAAGTGGTAACCTAGTTACATCGAATAAGAAGAATTTTGAATACTTTGTAAAAACACTATAAAGCCAGTATTATTACAACAGTTTACTTCAGAAAGAACAGTGAATATTTTATTCCAATATTTGGAATATGCTTTGATTTGTATTATTACAACACACCCCCTTAATCAAAATTCTCTAGAATAAATCTTCTTCCTCTTAGCGTTATCCCAGTTTCAATCTGGGGTCCGCTTCTAGTCTAACCGGATTTGGCTGAATATTAGCTTTTCCACAGAGCCACTGCCTGTCTGATCTCTGCAACCCGAAGGGATAGCGGTATTCTATGGTTTAGACTAGTGTCAGTTTATTTAGAAGGTACTGACGCCCTGTAACGACTGTCAAAGATCTTCATGACAACTGGGACCGACGACTTAACGTGCTCTCCGAGGCACGGGACAAGCGATAATTAACAATTCAATACGCACATAACTCCGAAAAGTCATTGGTGCGCGCCGTGGATTCGAACCCGATACCCTCTGCATGGCAGTCTGTTGGTATATCCACTCGGCTATCGCTGCCTCTAGAATATAGCAGGCTCTAAATTCTCTAGAATAAATAAAACATAAAAATGAACTCAAAATATATCAAGTAAAAGACAAAACAGTATGAAAATGTATACTAAGTACCAAAATGAACGTGTAAAATATATATACTAAACCTAAGCCTAGTACACATCTACCATGTGCCACACGCTGCAATCGTTTAGTTAAGATGTCAGCGGGCATATCACTTGATTTAATATATTTTAAGTTTACCGAATTATCACTAATCTTTTCTCTAATAAAGTGATATTTGGTATCTTTATGTTTCGTCCTATGGTGGTGTACCGGATTTAAAGCCAAACTCTGTGCACTCTGACTATCAGTACAAACAGTTATGGTATTAGGTAATAACTTTTGCCTTACCATAGGATCTGAAATTAATTCAGTGATAAATCTCCTTAAATAAATCGCTTCCTTCGTAGCTTCAGTTATTGCTATAAACTTGGCTTCTACTGAGGACAAACCTACGCACAGTGTGTCATTTGACCTCGGTTGCGGACATCTATTTTTTTTTTATGTTTTGAAGAGATAATAGCCCAACATAATGCCGAGTAAAACTCCCACAACGTTATCTTACATAGTTTTAGAGAAATTAAAAAATCGAGAAATGTCCATAGAAACCATAGAAACGTTTTATCTCCATAATAAACCAATTTTTCCATTAGATGTGTTTTGATTATGATTCAGATGTATTTTAGGCACCAATTTATTATGAAAATACAAAAAAATCTCGTCTGTTTCGAGCGAAATATTATTTTTTTTATAATTTGGTTTTTATTTTTTTCTAATGCATCTCGCCACGGTCGCATTTTTTTTAATGCCACATTGTTACTTGGGTTGACTATTACTACCACAAAAAAAACTAGATGCTCCAAGCACAGGACTTCAGAGATATTTATTTTTTTAATTTTGTGTTAGGGTTGTCACTCAAGTCTGTGGTTTTACTTCAGTCTTAATCATCCTATATTTTTTAATCTTTATTTGTGATAATTATTACATACATACATAGACTCACGCCTGTGTCCCCGAAGGGGTAGGCAGAGGCATATTAAACGCCCACTTTTCGCCAGTGTTTTGATCCCACGTAACAGGTGGCGAGCCTATTGCCGCTCATCGGGATATTTTGTTTGCCAGAGCCTCGTCCGTTGATCGGCAGGTGCACCACTTGCAGGTGAGGTTGGCTTGGGACCCTAAGTTCTTGGTGGGAATCCTATGCACCCTGTGCATTGTTACAGAGATAATCGTTTGCTGCTATCATTATTTTTAACCGACTTCCAAAAAAGGAGGAGGTTATGTATTCGATATTTATATATTTTTTTATGTATGTTGATGACAGAATTGACTTACGAGGTAGTCCCATAAAAATTTGATTCAGTTTGAATACGTCATTTTTGAGTTATGAGAATTTTTCGTGTGATATTAGAAGATGTAGTGACAAGCATCGAGAAAGGTATGCTAAGTTGGTTTGGGCATGTGGAGAGGATAGATGACGAAAGACTGACCAAACAGATATATAAGGCAAGTGTGGAAGGGACAGGAAGAAAGGGAAGACCTAGGCGGATGTTCTTTGACCAGATTGGAGACATCCTGAAAAAAGGACAGGTCAGAAGTACCCTTAACAGAAGAGCATGCATGAGAAACTTGATGGGAGTGAATGAAGCAAGAGAGGTATGTGAGGATCATTGCAAATGGCGTTCCGTAGTCTCTGCCTACCCTTCCGGGAAACAGGCGTGAGTCTATGTACGTATGTATGTATGTATATTTGTGTATTTAGTTGTTACGTACATAAAGACACCAAAAATACTAATAACATAAGCTGGGAGTACCTCCACGTGGTGAAGGCGGGAACAGTATTTACTGGCTAAAACTCCCAAAAATATGTCATTATATGACTTGTGTACTTTTGTATGCTCAATTGCCTTCGGGCTTACGTTGTTTTCATTATAGATTTGCGAGAATTAGTTTGGCGGTACGGTAGCCTACCCGGTAACGCGGGGGAGCAGCCGCCATCTAATAGATTGCGTATATTAACTGGAATTATTTGTCTTCATGGAGCCTGACAAGCATTACGATTAACGTCAGCAGAACCTGACCTGCTCTGATGGGGGATATCCTTCTGGACCCCGACAAGAGAGTTTAATGATGCGAGGGGGGTATGAGTGTGCTAACCGACAGTGTGCTAAGCGAGTGGCAGCTCGTATTAACGACCCAGGCATGAATATGGACCCAATCCAACACACAAAACAAGAAATATATGTTATTTTAGTTACACAGGCACGCTTACATGGACCTAAAAAGAGACCATTAGACCTTGACAGTGAAGAACGCGCAAGAATAGTTTTAGAGACGCTATTTCCAAACCAAATAGCTCTTCATTTGGATTGCAAAATAAAGCTTATGTAGAGGCAGTTACAAAATTTGTTAGTAAGTGCGAAACGCTATACAAGCAGAGCAAACGCAAGTTGGACCGAAAAACGACGATTACAGATCTATTTCACCGTGGACTGGAATCATCCGATCCCTATTTATCTCTTTTGTCCCACAGTTAACGTCATAAACCGAAAAGTCCTTTGCCAGCGACAGTTCTTGCTCTCTTAGAAGTAACAACAGAGAACGTGTGTTATGACCCTTCGGAGACCAATATGGAATGTGAGGAAGTGGAGTTGACCACCAACGGAATTCTTTTAGAAGACGACCCTTACTGTTACTCTGGAATGGGAACCAAGGTTTACTAGCTGACGAAAGCCATATATTAACACATAAAAGAAAGATTTATCCAATTTAGTTCAGTCGTTTGGAAATTATGCGCGTACAAACATTTCAGTAATTCATTTTCATTTATATACTTACCAGCTTTTGCGCGCTACTTCGATCCCGTAAAAGGTAAAATGCAAAAAAATCCCTTTTTTTGTAAAATTTTTCATTCCTGCGCCACTCCAATCTGTCTTAGTGTGATATTATATAGCCTTTAGCCTTCCTCAATGAATGGGCTATCTATCACTGAAATATTTTTTCCAGTCGGACCAGTAGTTCCGGAGATTAGCGCGTTCAACCAAACAAATTACTTTAGCTTTATATATTAGTAATAGATAGATAGCATATTGTCATGGTAACGATTATTTTTACGATGTTTTCATTACTGCTGGATGTTTCCATAACATACACAAATAACACAGACCCTATAAGTCTAGTATACCATAACTATAATAAACTATAACTCAGTAAGTATATGTCATCTCATGATACTTTTTTTGACAACCCTATTTCCATAGAAATTCTAGAAAACCTTAGAAACGTTATATCTCTGAAGTCCTGCATGATATATACTAGATTTTTTGTGAGTAGGAAGTTACACAACAGGGGTGTATTATGTTGTTAAAAAAAATGCGACCGTCATATAGAACATTAGATATATATTTTTTTCTGAAATTTATAAAATATTTTTTATCTCGGCTTCAAGAGCATATAAAGGCTTGTAATTCGTACAAATGATTATGTATATGTTCTTCAATTCATTTGTAATTTTAACTTAGACAAGTGTTAGTTATTTTGTGAAATATCTGCAAAAAACATTTTGAGTAAGTTCATTGACCTTACAATAAATTCACTATAATTTCAAAACTATAAAATATATTTACGCTGGTGTTTCATATAAAGTTGTATTACGATTATATCTATCTAATTCAACAATAAAAGAAGCATGTCCGCTTTTGAAGGCATATTACACACTGTGCTACGGTTTGCTGCTTCCTTGAGGTCCATGAAACTGGGCTGCCTGCTAATTTAAAACAGTAACCCGTATAAGAACGGCGATCTATATCACAGTTTGCCCAATCGGCAACGCAAAATCCTACAAGTGGCATATCTGATTTTCTATAACAAATCGAATAATCTAAAGTGCCTTTTAGATATTGTAAGACTCTCTTCGCGGCTAACTAATGAGTCTTGTTGTATCGAGTATTGAACTGACTCAGGTAACTAGTCACGTATGCGATGTCTGGACGAGTACTAACACTCAGGAACATGAGGCAACCAATTCATTCTTGATAGGGATATACTTCTAGAGTATGATAACTATCACTGCTGGTATTGACCTCTAGTTTTCCAGATATTGGAGTTGTACAAGTTAAAAAAATGTTGTAAAAGATTATTTATATAACATTTCTGATGTACTTTTATTTCAGCATTTTTCCTGGTTATGTTTAAACCAAGATAATAGCTTAAATAGCCCAAATTTTTTATTCAAAAACATTTTTTCAAGTCATTTTTGACAATGTCATACGTCTTGTCTTTTCTATAAAAAAAGAATTATGTCATCGACAAAGACTGCAACTATAACCAACTCTTTTCCAAAAAGCTTGGTATACACACATGGTTCAGATGGAGTTTTCATAAAACCAAAAGACGATAAAGTTTCATCTAACTTTATATTCCAGGCACGTGGAGCTTGTTTAAGTCCATACAGGGATTTTTGTAAGAGACACACTTTGTTCGCCATACCCTTTACTTTAAAACCTTGAGGTTGCACCATGTAGACTTTCTCTAGCAGATCCCCATTTAAAAATGCAGTGTCAACGTCCAAGTGACGCGATAGCCTCATTATAACTTCTAGGCTCATCAGACACTTGACTAGACACTTGGTATGAGAAGTAATTAGGAGGTTTTCAATCTCGTGATGGATATCTATGTCCATCATTTTGACTAGTAGAAACTACTTCTTCCTCAATTGCTTCAAAGATTGATCAGCTTCAGCAGTCTGATCTTCAGTGACAACAGTATGGCCTGGAGCTGGTTCAACAGTGACCACTGGAAATTGATCAAAAGAGTCTTGAACTGTACTGTTTTCTTCCAGTATAGGTTGACTATTAGACAGTACTAAAGGTTCAGTAGAATTCTTAGTATTGTTGACATTTCTATTATTTAAACTAGAAAAACAATCTTCAAAAAATGTTACGTCTCTAGACTTTTGTAAGATTCTAGGACAAGATGGTTTTCTTAAAAGATACGTATTAGGGTCTTCTGTATAGCCTACAAATACAGCTTCATCAACCTTAAGATCCAATTTCTTACGGTGACAAGAAGGTATATGTATAAGAGCTGTACACCCAAAAACTCTGAGATTACCTTGGTCTGGTTTGCAACCATTCCACAACTCGTGGGGAGTTTTATTATTTAAGGCACGGTGTAGGCATCTATTCTTTAGGTATATAGCTGTTCAAATAGCATCTTCCCAAAAAACTTTAGAAAGTTCGCTTTCAGCTATAAGAGAGCGTGCCTTTTCTACAATTGAGAGATTAGTACGCTCGGCAACACCATTCTGCTGAGGACTATATGGTACCGTAGTTTGATGCTTTATACCACAAGATCTAAGATAACTTGAGAATTCACTATTTACGAATTCCTTTCCATTATCCGTCCTTATTGTTTTAATTTGAGCCCCAGTTTGTCTTTCAACCATAGACTGGAAGTGACAAAATCTATCCTATACCTCTGTCTTTGAAGAAATAAAATATACAAATATAGTTCTCGAAAAATCGTCTATAAAAACTAAAAAGTATTTATTACCCTGAAAAGAGCTAACTGACATTGGTCCACAAAGGTCAGAGTGGATCAGTTCTAATATTGAAGTTGCTCTTTTATTTTTTTTTATCCACATCTTTTTAATCAATAACCTTATGACTATTTAGAATACGAGAATTAACGTGAACATGCATAAGGTATTTACATACCTTATTTTGCTTGTGGTTTGCTGGGTGCATAGGGTTCCCACCAAGAACTTAGGGTCCCAAGCCAACCTCACCTGCAAGTGGTGCACCTGCCGATCAACGGACGAGGCTCTGGCAAACAAAATATCCCGATAAGCGGCAATAGGCTCGCCACCTATTACGTGGGATCAAAACACTGGCGAAAAGTGGGCGTTTAATATGCCTCTGCCTACCCCTTCGGGGAAACAGGCGTGAGTCTATGTATGTATGTATGTATTT
Source organism: Euclidia mi (assembly GCA_944739405.2). Classification (NCBI taxonomy): domain Eukaryota; kingdom Metazoa; phylum Arthropoda; class Insecta; order Lepidoptera; family Erebidae; genus Euclidia; species Euclidia mi. The sequence goes on from OX123190.2 coordinate 53,246,031, forward strand.
TGCTTGACGTTTCGAGACGGTTGCACGCCCCGTGGTCGCAAGCTGACTGTTGTAGCGGTAGTTAGCTACTGCTAGCTACTGGTGTAGCGGCCTATTATGGGAAAATATTCTCTATTCTTTTCTCTTACATTTTAACGATCCCAATAAACTAAATGCACATTTCTTAAACATTCCCAGTAATAATATTATGCAAATATCTTATTTAACTTTTTATGAATTCAATAGGTTTAGTGAAAATATATTCTCATTGAGTGTGGTCGACGCGTGTGATGTCCTAAAGATTATTCCCACATTAAAATCTAATGCTGAGGGCTATGATCAGATCACATTAGATATGTTCCTACTGAGTCTACCTCAAACCTTAGATATTGTTACTTCCATTATAAATACATCCATAACAACATCCACATTTCCTGCCCTCTGGAAGGTAGCTATTGTCCGTCCCATCCCCAAAATTAGTAATCCAATGGAAATGAAAGATTTAAGACCTATCAGCATATTGCCGTTTCTCTCTAAAATACTGGAAAAGCTAGTAAACATTCAACTAACAAATTATTTAGAAAACAGTAACATTCTACCTGAGACTCAATCCGGTTTTAGGAGAGGACGCAGCACTGCCACGGCTTTGCTGGACGTGACGGACAATGTTTTGTCTGCTCAGGATGAAGGTATGTGCACTTTGTTGGTGCTGTTGGACTATTCCAGGGCCTTTGATGGCATCAATATATCGTTGTTGGTTTCCAAGATGGCGTACTATGGTTTCGACCCGAACACGATTAAATGGTTCAACAGTTACCTGAGTCATCGTGCTCAACTCGTAGAGATCAAGGACGCGAAGGGCAACTATAGTTCATCAGCTATTGCGGCTGTGGAAAAGGGTGTTCCACAGGGCTCAATATTAAGCCCTTCTCTGTTCAGTTTATACAGCGCGGACATAACTAAAGCTATACAAAATTGTAGGTACCATATCTATGCTGATGACATCCAGATATACATCTCTTTCTTGCCACAGGATTATACTAAAGCAGTAGCTGCTCTAAATGAAGATCTCGCAAGAGTAGTGGAATGGTCGAATCACAACGCGCTTATGTTAAATCCTAGTAAAACCAAATACATGCTCCTAGGTACTAATAATCAATTAGATAAGCTGCAGCAGTTTCCAGGCATACAAGTGAAGGTTATGGGTGAAAATATAGAACGTGTTACTGAGGCACGTAATTTGGGTGTAGTGATGGATGAGGGCTTAAGGTTCGAAACTCATGTCTCTAACTGTGTTCAGAACTGTTTCTACCGTTTGAGAATCCTATATAAGTTACGTCCATTTCTGAGCGAAGAGATAAGGGTAAAGCTAGTCGAATCAATAGTTCTGTCTAAGCTAAATTACGCTGATACTGTTTTCGGCCCCCGACTGTTGGCACGTACTGAAAAACTTTTGCAAAGAGTTCAGAACGCTTGTGCTAGGTTTTGTTTTTCCATCCCACCTCGGTGTCACGTTACCCCATTCTTAAACAAACACCAAATGTTAAAAATTAAATTACGACGCAAACTACACCTTGCGTCTCTTCTTTTTGGCGTAATCATGAACAAATGTCCTACGTACTTGTACTCAAAATTAGCATGGGTTAACAGCCACCGGGAGCGTGAAAGTCGAAGATGTGCACAGCAACTGGCTATCCCCCACCATCGGTCTGCAGCATTTCGAGGTAGCTTCCGATATTCAGCGTCCAAATGTTGGAATAACATACCACCGCCATTCAGGGACCTCAAAAATGTTGTGAATTTTAAGCATAAGCTAAAGTACTATCTTTTGTCAGCACAAATAAAAAACGAATCAGTGAATATTAATTTATCAATTATTTAAATAAAAACAACACAAAATATTTATAAGTATATTACTAATCAATACGATTTTTTTTTTTTATAATCTATTAGCTTACCCATGGACGCAGGAGGAATTAAACCATGGAAAATTTTTTATCATTGGATCGGAACCATGTATGGATGGAAATAGTCTAGTGAGTTTAATATTGAGTTTTGCTGCCGAGACAGTTCGATATGCAAAATATCATAGTTTGACGCCATATCACAATAATATAATATATCCTTCTTATCTTAGGTAACACTATCCCCACCACTATTTATTTCTAGAAGTTCTTCCTCTTTTTTGTTGCACGTGTGTCTATATAACACTTATATACTTAAATATATATGTATCAATAGTGTATTTATAACGATAAAATAGCTTTCCTATTTGTTGTTCTCGGGTACAGTATTTTCTACCCCCGTCCGTGCATCACTATCCAGGGTGGCCACTGAAAATCAGCGCTGGGAACTCTATAAATAGGGCACCCAGCAAATGCTGAGATGGTGACCCATTTCGACAGAGCTATAAAAATGTAATAATGTGAAAAAAAAAAACAATGTAAACTATTTTTATTTTATTATAACTCTGTAGTTTTGTCGAAATAAACATTATTTTCTTTCTTTCTTTCTTTCTTTCTATTCTCAATTATGGTGTAATATACTATAAATTATGGTGTAATATACGGCAACTCTGTTGCAGCCAACAGTACATTTATTTTGCAAAAACGATGCCTCAGGATTATATACAACATAGACAATGAAACTTCCTGTAGGCCACTAATTAAGCAACATAAATATCTTACACTTACCGGCATTTACATTCTTCAGGCAGCTAGTTTCGTAAAGATGCACCAAGAATACTTTCCGCAAAATAATACACTGTCGTACAATAAAATACTACGAAATAGAGACAATGTAATTTTACCCCATGCAAATACTGAATTTTTTAAAAGAAACATGCACTTTGCATGTATCAAAATATATAATCACCTACCGAACAGTATTAAACATATGAAATTACATTGTTTTCAAAATACCCTCAAAAACATTCTGATTGATCGTTGTTTCTATAACCTATCAGAGTACTTTAACGCTAAGTTAACCTATTAGTCAATATATAAAAATGAGACTACAAATGCAAATGTAACAATAATATATTTTAATATATTGCAATCTATTGCATGCCTATAAAGGTAAATTGTGAGGAACTTCCTACTTTTAAGATCACATTGATTTGTAATACCACAATTTATAAGCAATAAAGAATTTTGTATTTGTATCATCATCTTCATCATTCATCTCTGTTCAAAATGCTTCTCTTTGAAACTTGCTCCGCATCACCTAAGTATGACTGCACAACCATATTACTCAATAAAAAGCCAATATAGCTCTAATAAGTACCAATACAGGATTCAATTTCCCATCGCTGCGTTACCGCTTGGTTAGTGCGACCTAATTGCATTTTGTAAGAATTTTCCCGATCAACTGCTGACACGATATAATTTAATTATGTTTAGCGCACTCACTGGACAAGTCAGTTATAAGTTGTGTGTATAGGCATAAATAAATAATATGATATTTGGGTTAGAGGTGATTGAAACGAACGAATTCTGAAACAATAATGCCTTTATTTCATGATTCACATAATTATACATCCACCACATCTCCCCCGGTGATGGAAAAATAAAATAAGATGAATAATATTATTTTATTTTAACTTACAAGCTAAATACATGTTTTCAGTAAGTATAAGATTATAAACATTATATTGAATATCATACCTACGACTACATGATTATTTTATGTATATAATTACAGAATATAAGATTACATAGGTACCAATTTTATAAAACATTAACATTTGAATTATTTTGTTCCATTAAATAAACTTGGTTACATTAATTTAGTGGGTAAAAAATTTAGTGCGGTTTTTATGTACTACGTCCATTTTACCGTTTTTTAATATTTTCACGTTAGGTGACATATCTTTTATAACAACATATGGTCCTAAATAAATGTTGTCTAACTTATTGCCAGTTTCATTCTTAACCAAAATTAAGTCATTCTCTTTGTATACGATTGGGTTAATAGTTTGATCGTATTTTGATTTTCTCAACAATTTGGATTTAATTAAATTATCGCGTGCTTCTTTATAAGATACCTGAAGTCGATATTTTAACTGTAAAGGATAATCTTTAAAATTATATAAAGGTTCCACAGCTCTAGTTATGTTACTGGGTAAGTTACATTTTCTACCGTATACTAGTTCAACGACCCCACCGCCCACTGAGGGAGTTACTCTGACGAGTAGATACTCGTCACAGTATCTCCCCCAGCGCAAGCAGTCAACCGAAAGATGGCGGTCAAACCATCCGAACCCGGCGGAAGTAAATCCCAAGATGCTGGATGGGCAGCAGCGTCCAGCACTAAAAACTTCCGCCACTGCGATCGCCAATACGCCTGCCAAGCGTGGCGATTATGGCAAATCCCCCCATAAATGAACCACACCAACAAAATCCGGCCCCTAGTCCCCGGCGGCCCCGCTAGTCCTGGTTATGGTAGCGGCCATGGTAACGGCGGGGCAAGGGGTGCGAAGAATCTCCGGAAGAGATCGGGCTACCACCACCAACGACAATTGGCCCTGGCAACACTGAACACGCGCACACTGCGGACCGACGAGAAGATTGTCGAGCTAGAAGAAGAATTGAGCAAGTTGCGATGGGATATCATAGGCCTATCTGAAGTCCGAAGACAGGGGGAGGACTCGATAGTTCTCAATTCCGGCAACTTGCTCTTCTACCGGGAGGGCGACCAACAGTCCCAAGGTGGTGTCGGGTTCATCGTCCACAAATCTCTCGTGACCAACGTGGTAAATATTGGGAGTGTGTCGAGCAGGGTAGCGTACCTTATACTCAGAATATCCAAGCGGTATTCGCTGAAGGTCATACAGGTATACGCTCCGACCTCGACGCACCCCGATGAGGAGGTGGAAGCCATGTACGAGGACATATCTCGGGCTATAAATGGCTTCAAAACCCATTACACCGTGGTCATGGGAGATTTTAACGCGAAACTGGGCAAACGCGACTGTGATGAGCTGAGAGTGGGGCAATTTGGTTATGGGCATCGGAATTCCCGGGGTCACTTGCTGGCTAGCTTTATGGAGAAGGAAGGCCTCTATATGATGAATTCCTTCTTCAAGAAGCGAGAATGCCGCAAGTGGACCTGGGTAAGTCCAGACGGTGCCACCAAAAATGAGATCGACTTTATCATGTCGACGAAGAGGCAGATATTCAATGATGTCTCCGTGATCAATTCACTTAAAGTGGGGAGCGATCACCAAATGGTAAGAGGCACATTGAATATCTGTACAAGCCTCGAACGGTCGAGGTTGATAAAGTCCACGCTCCGACCGGCACCGGTTCATATCCAAAACCCCGAGAGCTTTCAGCTCCAACTCAAGAACCGTTTCGAATGCCTGGGCGAATACGTAGATGTGGACGAGAACAGTAACGGGTTCGTGGATGCTGTCCATACAACAGGGGCTAAATTATTTAAGCCCCAGAAAAGCAAGAGAACCAGCAAGATCTCGGGTCCGACCCTCGAGCTGTTAGAGGAAAGGCGCAAGATGATTCTGCTATCCTCCGACTACATGCCGAAATATCCGCACCTCAACAGACAGATCTCTAAGTCTCTGACTCGCGATCTCCGCCAATACAACACAAAATGTGTTCGTGAGGCGATCGAGCAGAATAAGGGATCCAAAGTGTTCCAGAGGGATCTGTCTGTTGGGCAGAGTCAGCTGACAAAGCTGAAGACGGAAGATGGCAGAATCGTATCGTCCAAGCCTGAGCTCTTGGAGGAGATCGAAAGGTTCTATGGACAGCTGTACACGACAACGCAACAACCCGCAAGTACTCCAGCTTCAGACCCTAGAGCTGGATTGACGTCAGCATGCACGAGATTAGTGTGGCTCTCAAACAGCTCAAAAACCACAAGGCGCCGGGTGATGACGGAATTACGAGCGAGCTTCTGATGGCTGGCGGTGCACCCGCTAGAAAAGTCTTCCTTCGGAAGCTATTTAATTCCGTCATTCTCGAGGGTAAAACGCCACAGGCGTGGCATAGAGGTGTGGTGGTGCTTTTCTTTAAGAAAGGGGATAAAACCCTCTTAAAGAACTACAGACCCATCACACTTCTGAGCCACGTCTACAAGTTGTTTTCGAGGGTCATCACGAATCGTCTCGAGAGCAAGCTAGACGACTTCCAGCCTCCCGAACAAGCCGGTTTCCGTAAAGGCTATAGTACCATAGACCACATACATACGCTGCGGCAGGTTATACAGAAGTCCGAGGAGTATAACCAGCCCCTATGCTTGGCGTTCGTGGACTATGAGAAAGCCTTCGATTCGATCGAAACCTGGGCGGTGCTACAGTCTCTCCAACGGTGCCGGATTGACTACCGATATATCGAAGTGCTGAAGTGTTTGTATGAAAACGCCACTATCTCAGTCCGCCTCCAGGACCAGAGTTCGAAACCTATTCAACTCCGGCGAGGAGTGAGACAGGGGTATGTCATATCCCCGAAACTGTTTACCACTGCGCTGGTGGATGTTTTCAAGCTTCTGGACTGGAATGGACTCGGCATCAACATCAACGGCGAGTACATCACTCACCTTCGATTCGCAGACGATATCGTAGTCATGGCTGAGACCATGGAAGACCTAGGCACAATGCTCGATGGCCTCTGTAGAGTCTCCCAACAAGTAGGTCTTAAGATGAACATGGACAAGACGAAAATCATGTCGAACGTCCATGTTGTACCTGCTCCTATTCAGGTTGGGAACTCTACGCTCGAAGTTGTCGACAAGTATATCTACCTGGGACAAGTAGTCCAATTAGGTAGGTCCAACTTCGAGAAGGAGGTCAATCGTCGAATCCAACTCGGTTGGGCAGCGTTCGGGAAGCTACGACATATCTTCTCGTCCGATATCCCGCAGTGTCTCAAGACGAAAGTCTTTGACCAGTGTGTGTTGCCAGTGATGACTTACGGATCAGAGACGTAGTCGCTCACTATGGGCCTGAAGTGGTTTATTATGAATCTAAACCACTTCTGTGTCGGACTACGTAAGGTTGGTTATGTAGATGGCGTAGCAATAAATAAAAGAAGGATGAACTCGGATTCATATGTATTGCGTACAAAGTACAGAGCGTAATGTCTACTATAATCTTAATGACTACGGTTTTTATATACAAAATTAATTAATAATAATAAACGGTCACGCTTGACACTTTTTAGCAAACCTCTCGAACTTGGCACTTTTTATATTTAAAGACAATAGATGTAGTGTCGGCCATATTTGCGGGCGGAGCTTAGAACAATACATGCGCCGGCGTCCATATTGGAGGTGTTGCTATTGTACCGGTTAAAAGTGGTTTACCCGAAGCATCGCAGGTAGTAACCCAAAATGACGTAGGCGATCATACGATGTGGTGCTGCGTTGAGTCGTGTGCGAGTACTTGCTTACTCGCCACACCACTCCCCCCGGGAGACCATGGTACAACTATGGGCGATAGTAGTCGGGGAATTTTACCGTGCGCCCGCTTCTGGTTTGTTTCACTACGGTGTCTGCAGGGTCTTGATGATGATCGGGCGTTCTAGCTTGATCACTGCTTACGTCTTCTCTGGTCACGTACGCGGGTTTAAGGCGATCTATTGACACCGTTTGTTTCTTGCCTTTGACTTCGATGTCAAATGTCTTTTCGGTCCGTCGAAGAACCTTATAAGGACCTATGTAAGGAGCTTGAAGAGGTCGTCTTTCCGATCCTTGGCGTAAGAAGACGTGGCTGGCGGTTGACAGACTTTTGGGCACATAGAAAGATCGGTTTAGACTAGTGTGCCATGAGGTTGGTTGAGGAGTCAGTTTGGACATATGCGCTCGCAGTCTACTCACTAAATTGCTCATGTCAACCGTTTCGTCAGAACTAGAGGTCAGGAACTGTCCGGGTAAGCGTAATGGCTCTCCAAAAACTAACTCTGCAGTTGATGACTGGAGATCCTCCTTCCAAGCACTGCGTATGCCTAATAACACCCATGGTAAAGCTTCGGTCCAGTTTGGCGTGGAGTGGCAGGTTATTGCAGCCTTTAGTTGCCGGTGTAGTCTTTCAACTAGACCATTTGATGCGGGATGGTAAGATGTGGTTAGGTGATGATTGGCACCTATCAGTACGGTGAGTTCCTTGAAGGTGTGTGAAGTAAACTGACGGCCGCGGTCTGTAGTAATATGCTCGGGGCAGCCGAAGCGGGCGATCCAGCCTGACGTTAGAGCTGATACACAGGTTTCCGCTGTGATATCGTGGAGTGGGTACGCCTCAGGCCAACGTGTTGCGCGATCTACTACTGTAAGGCAGTATCTGTAGCCAGCAGATAAGGGTAGTGGGCCGATCAAATCCAGGTGGATGTGACGGAAGCGTGCTGTAGGTGGTTGAAAAGCAAGCAGTGGGGCTGAGGTATGGCGTGTGACTTTGCTCCTCTGGCAAGATTGGCATTCTCTAGCCCATTGACGACTGTCTCTTCGCACACCAGGCCAAACAAATCTTTGAGTGACTAGGCGTACAGTAGATTTCACACCAGGGTGACTCAGATTGTGGATGGAGAAAAATGCTTTCTTGCGAAAAGTTTTTGTGAGGAATGGTCTTGGCAGTGAAGTGACGTCGCAGTAGACTTCGATGTTAGATCCTGGTAAGCGAATTTTTTTTAACTTTAGGGCCGATCCATTTATCAACAGCTCTTGTAACTCCTCGTCGGTTTCCTGTTCTTTTGCTAGCGATTGGTAGTCTAAAGGCGCGTTAACTTCATCGATGCGTGAAAGTGTATCTGCGACAACATTCTCTTCACCTTTAATATATCTGATGTCAGTGGTAAATTGACTGATGAAGTCAAGGTATCTGTACTGCCGTGGAGAACAGTTTTGGCGAAGAGTTGCGAAGGCAAAGGTCAACGGCTTGTGATCTGTGGTAACCGAAAATACCCGTGCTTCAACCATAAATCTGAAGTAGCGTATAGCCTCGTAGATCGCTAAAAGTTCGCGGTCATACGGGCTATATTTCACCTGCGAGGGGCTGAGCTTCTTTGAGAAAAACGCTAGGGGTTGCCAATATTGACCTTTTCGTTGCTGCAATACTGCTCCTATCGCTGTGTCCGAAGCGTCTGTCTGTATTGTTAGTTCCGCGTGTGGTTCTGGATGTACCAATAGTGCGGCTTCTGACAGGCTCTGTTTGCAGCTCTTGAAGGCGTTTAGTAGTTCTGGAGTCATTTCTACTGGATGTGAGCCTTTGACTTTTGCACCGGACAGCAATTTATTTAGCGGAGCTTGTGAGGAAGCTGCTGCTGGTACAAAGCGACGATAGAAGTTTAGCATTCCCAGGAACCTTCTCAATTCTTTGATGGTTTTGGGGATGGGAAAATCTTGTATGGCTTGAACCTTCGAGTGCAATGGCTGGATTCCTGCTGCTGATACAGTGTAACCCAGAAATGTAACTTTGTCTTGGCCAAAAGTGCATTTATTAATGTTCACAAGGACTCCAAATTTTGTCAACCTCTGGAATAGTTGTTTAAGGTGATCCAGGTGTTGGCTCCTGCTGCAGCTACTGATTAAAATGTCGTCGAGATAGACATAACAAAAGTCCAGGCCTCTGAGAACTTCGTCCATAAATCGTTGAAACGTTTGGGCTGCGTTGCGTAGCCCAAACGTCATATATGGGAATTCATACAACCCGAAAGGTGTTGTTATGGCAGTTTTCGGTACATCTTCTTCGAGGACTGGTATTTGGTTATAGGCCTTGACAAGGTCTATTGTGGAGTATATAGTACTACCAGTTAGTTGGTGCGTGAAGTCATGTAGGTGTCTCACAGGGTACCGGTCTGGAATGGTACGGGCGTTTAGTGATCTATAGTCGCCACATGGACGCCAGCCATCGTTCTTTTTACGTACTAGATGTAGGGGAGAGGACCATGCGCTCTCCGATCGGCGTGCTGTACCATTCTGGAGCATCTCTTCGAATTCCTGCTTTGCAATCTTTAGGCGTTGTGGGTCTAAACGCCGTGGGCGGCTGAAGACTGGAGGGCCAGGCGTCGTGCGGATATGATGCACTGTAGTATGTTTTGGTATACCTGGTTTACCAGCTGGTCGTGTGAGGTCTGGGAATTCCTTGAGCAGTCGATGGTATTCGCTATCGTCCCTTATTGTGCGGATTGATGAAATGGCTTCACAGGACATGTGCGTTTGTCCTTGGCTTGTAAGACTTGTGACGTTGTCCATCAAGCGCTGGTTGCGGCAGTCGACTAGAAGATTGTAAAAAGCTAAAAAATCGACACCTATGATGGGCTTGGTAACGTCGGCAACAACAAAGCGCCAGGAAAAAGCGCGGCGAAGTCCTAGATCTAGGGTGAGCGGCAGAAATCCATAGGTACTAATGATAGCCCCATTCGCAGCAAATAACTCGTATTTGGTTTTAGCTCGTGGTTCCCGTATAGAGGATCGAGGAAATACGCACAGGTCCGAACCCGTATCTATTAAATACTGTATTTTGGTCTTGCGATCCGTAACAAACAGGCGGCTTGAAATAGCTTGGCAGTCGTTTACCGCCTCTACTGGCTGCCTTGGTAGTTTTCCGACTTGGTATAGCTACAAGGTCGTGTACATCTGTTGGCCCGATCTCCAAATCTTCTGTGGTAATAACAATGTTGGTTATCATTATATGGCGTACGTGATCGAGGACGTCTTTGATTCCATTTTGTTTCTCGGGAACGTGAACGTGGCCTTCTGCGTACTTCTTGCAACTCGGCATTCATGGCTTCCATCTTCTGCGTCAATTCGGTAACTGCATTCGTTAACATTTCAATGGCGTTTCCTGGACTGTCGGATGGTTGTGAGCTAGTCACTTGCCTATTCACTGGCATGCTAGTAGTGGCTACCTGGGAGGATAGTGGGACGATATCAACAACTCGGTCGACTAATTCTGCTACTTCCTCTAAACTTGTTTTTTCTTGCGTAGCCACGATGGTTTGCAGATTTGCAGGAAGTCGACTTGACCATATTGATCTGATGAATTCTTCCGGAATTGTAGGGCCCGCCAAATGTTGAAGATGGCGAAGAAATTGTGTGGGTTTTCTGTCACCGAGTTCTTCATGCATAAGTAGTTGCTTTAGTTTACGCTCTTGTGAAGCCGACAGGCGCTTGATTAACTCGGACTTGAGTTTCTCATACTTGTCCGTGGCTGGTGGAGAAACAATAATATCTCGGACTTCCGCTGCATGTTGTGATCCTAACAGTGACAATACATGGTAAAACTTCGTAGTATCCGTGGTGATATTCGAGAGCACAAACTGCCCTTCGATTTGTGCGAACCATAACAGCGGGTCGTCGGCGTTAAAAGCAGGGGCTTTCACTGCAACGCGGTAGGCCATAAAGAAGTCCTCCCCGAGCCCTGTGGTCTTCTGCTCCTTATTCGGGTTCATCGCGGCAAAAGTCGGTGGTCACCAGTGAAGTGGTTTATTATGAATCTAAACCACTTCTGTGTCGGACTACGTAAGGTTGGTTATGTAGATGGCGTAGCAATAAATAAAAGAAGGATGAACTCGGATTCATATGTATTGCGTACAAAGTACAGAGCGTAATGTCTACTATAATCTTAATGACTACGGTTTTTATATACAAAATTAATTAATAATAATAAACGGTCACGCTTGACACTTTTTAGCAAACCTCTCGAACTTGGCACTTTTTATATTTAAAGACAATAGATGTAGTGTCGGCCATATTTGCGGGCGGAGCTTAGAACAATACATGCGCCGGCGTCCATATTGGAGGTGTTGCTATTGTACCGGTTAAAAGTGGTTTACCCGAAGCATCGCAGGTAGTAACCCAAAATGACGTAGGCGATCATACGATGTGGTGCTGCGTTGAGTCGTATGCGAGTACTTGCTTACTCGCCACAGGCCTTATCAGAAGGCTCAAGGTCACTCAGAGGGCGATGGAGAGAGCTATGCTTGGAGTTTCCCTGCGAGATCGAATCAGAAATGAGGAGATCCGCAGTAGAACCAAAGTCGCTGACATATCTCTCCGGATAGCCAAGCTGAAGTGGCAGTGGGCAGGGCACATAGCTCGAAGAACCGATGGCCGTTGGGGCAGAAAGGTTCTGGAGTGGCGGTCACGTACCGGACGACGCAGCAGAGGTAGGCCCCCCGCAAGGTGGACCGACGATCTCGTCAAGATCGCGGGAGGCGGTTGGATGCGGGCGGCTCAAGACCGGTCTGTGTGGAGAACTTTGGGGGAGGCCTATGTCCATCAGTGGACGTCGTTTGGCTGATATGATGATGATGATGATGACTAGTTCAAAGGGAGTGTACTTTGTTTCTGTATGAACTGAAGTATTATAACTAAAGCACCAATATGGTAACCAACTTCTCCATGTCTCAGGATGTTTGTCTGTTTGTATCTTAAAAACGCACCTAAGTGTTTGTGTGTATTTTCTAGTGAGCCTATGCTCTCATGGTGATAAGCAGTAGAGTTAATTTGATTAATATGAAGTAATTTACACGTTTCTTGCGTGGTAGCTGACATAAATTCGGATCCCCTATCAGTAGCGATCTCTTTAGGTATACCATATCTCAAAATAAAATTATTCACAAAACTTTGAGCAATTTCTTGGCTAGATTTTGTTATAAGTGGGTAAGCCTCAACATATTTTGATAGTTCCCACTGAAGTGTCAATATGTATGAATGACCTTGTTGGTCCTTATCTAAAGGTCCTCAAAGGTCCTCCATCTTAAAATATTTTTTCAATTGCAGCATGTGCCGTTGAAGTTATAGACATGGGCTCTTTAATATGCTTGGAATGTTTTTGCTTTTGGCATTTGTCACATATTTTTATAAAATCAGTGACATCACGTTCAATCCCTGACCAGTAATAATATTTTCTAATATTATTGACCATTCGTCTGATACCTGCGTGGCCACTTGTAGGTAACAGATGAAAGTCGTTAAGAATAACTCTCTTTTCGTCTTGGTCCTATATTCTAATTACATCATTTAGAATACATAATCGTTGGCCTAACCATGGCTTTATTTTATTTATTTCTTGCATTAATAGCCTAATAAATGTACCATTACTATTATTTTTCATTAAATATATTTCTGCAATATTTAACTGCCCACAAAACATTTCCAGTTCTCTCACAAAAGCGCCTGGCGTCGGTTGTGATTGAGAAACTGGTTTAATATATATTACCATAGCTTTTGGTACAAATAATAACGATTGACTTTCTTTCTCTATGAAATTACTTTTTCTTAATTTATATAACATTTTATTACATATAAAGGACATTGGGCAAATAGTATGGGAGAAAAACCCACGGCGGACAGAAATGAAATTATGAGTATATATCGGTAAATGTCTCTAGTTTATCATGGTAAGGGTCGCTTTCTTGTGGGTTGTGGGAATTAAAAAAAAAATGAAAAGACTGCTTCATATTTTTTTACATTATTTATACGGATGCCTCTGTTGTCCAGTGGATAGCGTATGCGACTGCTGATTGGAGATCCCGGGTTTGATTCCCGGGTCGGGCAAATGTGTTACTGGGTTTTTCCAAATTCTCAGTAGCACCAAGGAGTCGGGTGATGTGTCCGGTAACGGCAATAGGCTCGACCTCTATTCCCTGGGACCTAAAAATTCATGGCAAAATATGGGTGTAATGTTACACCTCTGCCTACCCCTTCGGGGATACAGGCGTGAGTCTATAAAAAATGAAAATATTTATTCGGCGTAATCTATGTCTATGGTTATTTCATCTAAAAATACCGCAGGAGTGTCAATTTCTTGATGGTGCCTAGCCAAGGATAAAAATTAAACGATACCGACAATATGCGCGCAACTGCCTATGGTACGGCACCCATGATACATGAGCAGTAATAATCCTCAACACTTTGTCTTTCTTGTCTCGCTGGGTTTATTACAATTATTGTATTATATATGTGTAGTGTTGTCGCGCTGTGACATGTCGCGCCTAAATTCGTCCTCTTATCAATACTTTATTGCTTATAGTATCATGGTGCCGATAGAGCTCTATTAAGTAGACGCCATTTGGTCTCAGATGCTCATGGCAGCACGACTTAGCCAGTCTTAAATGATAACTTTCCAATGTAAATAATGTCAGCTATTCATATGTTAACTGTGGGAAATCTCTAAAATCTGGATTGTTTCCATCTAATGGCATGAATGCAACTCTGGAATGGATCTGAAATAAGTTAAATATAACAGTTAATGTTTGTCGTCTACGAGACATTGATTTTCTCAATATGGCTATCCACTGACTAATAATAACGTTAGATAGCTTCGTCAACGTTATTTATATTACGTACACAAGGTTTTCATTTCATAAAGAGGTAACAAGACAATATTATGATATTTAAAATGGTCGATACAGTATCACGCCATTAAATCAAGCGAAAACTCATAAAGTATAAACACAACTTACCTCTTGTGGTAATTCCTTGTAACAATAACATAGAGTGATGTCGATATCTTTCTAAAAACAGTTCTGTAAGTATGTTTTCTGCGACGTAACACAGATCTGTCACACACGACACAGTTATTACGTCTATCCATACCAAATAAATTGCAAACAAACAGCAATTAACTTGGTCCAGTAAACGTGCTTAGTTAATGAATAAATTCAAAAGAAAACCGGTAAATGACATTCGCGTTATTTTCTACTTTCGCTGCTTTACAAGGAATTCCTTCTTCGTTGACCACGTGACATATAGAAAGCCTATGTCAGTTTCATACATTTTTGCACTTAGCGATAAGTGATATCGCTAATCGAATGCCATTTGGCTACAGGCTCCGATGTATGAAAAAGAGGAAGCGAACGTACCTATACCTGCCAATTTGGATCACACGGCAGGCACATGCAGTCGACACATGCAGTCGACGCAACCCATTTTATAGCTATTTTTAACAGAACGACAATTTATATTACTTAAATAGAGTATTCGATTTTCTTTTGGTATAAATATATTTCTAGTTCTAACTTTGTTCTCCCATGGATTCTAAAAAAAATTACCATATGTAATGGTAAGTGAATTTGTCCTCTTTCATTTTATACCAAGTTCGTCAATGTCCGTGACCGGGTCGGAATACGCCCAATGTCCTTTAAGCTCAATAGACATTTTCGGCTTACTATGAGTTTCCACGACTCTTGGTTGATCAGGCCTGTCATCGGTGGTAACTATAGTATCCGAATTGTCTTTTTTTTTTTCCTCATGTACCCGTGTGTCAGCGGGGAGGGATTCGTATAAGCAATCCTCGCTACCCCCCGACGGGTATTGGCCCGCCGGATGGTCAGGCAGGCCCCGAACAAACCCCCTTGGCGGCGGATGAAGGTGTTAGGCTCCGCCGCCAAAACACTCAGCGGCCGCAGAGGATAGGGAGGACGGCAACGCAACACCGCATCTCCTCTTCCTCTGCGGCCCCACCGCGACGCAACGATGGTGCGCCCCCATTTGGTCGCGGGAGATAGGGCGCGTGGCAACGCAACACCGACACGCCTCTCCTCCCGCGACCGCACCCGACTGCGAGGGACAGAAGAACTGTCCCTCGCACCCGCCCCTTTGGACGCATCCTGCGCAGGCCTCCGTCAAGCCCACGCGGAGCGTCCCCTCCTGGATCCCTCTTAGCTTCACCGCGGGTCACCAATCCACGGTTACTGAGCCCCCCCACCACGACAAGGTGGAGATCCCACGGGGGGGATCCGAATTGTCTTGTCTAGCATTTAATTTCCTTTTCGGTGCGCGTGTGAGTACGTTCACAACACACTCATGCATGTCCTTTAAATCTTTCGATGTCAAAATCACTCGAGATAATGCATCTGCAGCTACATTATCCGATCCTTTCACATATTCCACAAAAAAGTCGTACTCTTCTCACAAAATTCTAAATTTTAATAACCTACTAGATGGTTCCTTAATGTTGAATAAATATATTAATGGTTTATGGTCTGCAGTATCTTAAACCTACGACCATACAAGTAAGGCCTGAAGTGTTTAACAGCCCAGACAATGGCAAGTAACTCTTTCTCGATTGTGGGGTACATTTTCTCTGCTTTATTGAGTGTTCTACTTGCGTAAGCGACTGGTTTTCCGTTCTGATTAGCTAAAACGGCTCCGATAGCATACCCTCAAGCATCTGTTTGAAGTGTGAACATGTTTACCATTAGAAAAATCGGGATATTGAAGTACTGGTGGGTTAATTAATAATTGCTTTAAAAGATCAAATGATTTTTGACACTGTTGAGTCCATTTAAATATTCTATTTTTCTTCGAGAGGTTATTTAAAGGTTGTGCTATTGCTGCAAAATTCTTTATAAACTTTCTATAGTAATTTGAGAAAGCAACAAATCGTTTTACCTCATCAGAATTTTGAGGGACAGAGTAGTTCTTCACTATGTTATTTTTTTCTGGGTCGGGTTGAACACCGTTTGATGTAATAACATGATCTAAATATAACATTTCTTTTCTTAAAAAGTCACACTTAACAGGATTTAATTTTAAATTAGTTTTACGCAGGCGTTCAAACACATCTTGTAAATTTTTTGTTGCCGCATTGAGGCATTTTCCATATACGACCAAATCATCTAAATATACTAGACATTTTTCATATGGTAACCCGGCCATTGCCATGTTCATCATTCTCGAAAAGGAGTTAGGGCTGGTTTTAAGCCCCGTTGGCATTCTAGTCATTTGGTATTGCCCAGAACAAAAAGCTGTATACTTTCTACTGTCTTTCTCTAGGTTTACGTTAAAAAATCCTTGATATAAATCAAGATGGCTAAAATAAATACAACCAGAAAGGGAGTCAAGAATATCTATTATATAGCGGAAATTTATCATTTTTAATTACGTTATTTAATTTTCTATAATCTATTACTAATCTCTATTTCTTCTGTCCAGTTGAATCGAGCTTCTTAGGTACTAAAAGCACTGGGCTAGACCATTCGCTCGCACAAGGTTCTATAATACCTTGCGACAGCATTTTTTTTATTTGATTTTCAATTTCAGCTTTTTGAGAATGTGGCAATCTATACGGTTTAACATAAACGGGATCTGTATTTTCTTTTAATTGAATTTTATGACTGTATATAGGAGTTGTCGATAGTTGGTCGCCTGGTAAATAAAAAATGTCAGCATATTTAGCGCATATATTCTGAATAGCAATCTTTTCTTCTAAATTCAAATGTTTCAAATCAAGATTTAATAACAATGTCTTTACGCGTTCGGTGCCTAATGAGCATTTGTCAAATGAACATAAATTATAATCGTTGAACGTGTGTATAATTGGCTTAATTTCATTTAAAGAAATATCATTTTCAGTTGTATTTAATAATCTAATAGGTATCTTGCCATTGACTGGGGTGACTAAAGTACTAGCCATAAATATTCCCTAACATAACTCTTGTGCACAAACTACACAGTCTTCATTCATACTCGTATCTAAATAATGAATAGATTCCGACATAGAAGGAATATGAAATAATTGTTTAACTGGATTATTTAACTGTAAAACTATCTTATTATTATCCGAAGTATAAAGTGTCATTTGTTTACGTTCTAAATCTAAACATGATCTAAATTTATTTAAGAAGTCATACCCGATGATGCCATCCGCCTTACATGGCAATGAATCGAAAACATAAAAATTGTGACTAAAACTATGAGCCTGTGTCGATAACCTAAGATATGCGTACCCAATATCTTGGACTTTGCCTCCAATGCCATTTATTGTCGTATTCCATTTTTGCATAGGAATATTTTGTTTAATAATGTAATCAAATTTTACGGCCGAAATTGACGCACCGGTATCAATTAGCCATGAATAACACCTGCCATCTACGGATAAACTAGCTAATAACGGATTATCATAAGAAAAATAAACTTATTTTTAGGCTCGAAAAAACTGTTGAACGTTTTCCTCACCTATATTTTCATTCGGTAATTCGGATTCATCATTCCGAGTTATAGCCTGTATCTGTCCACCTCTTTGATATTGTCTACCATAATTAGAATTATGATAAGACCTACTTCGAAATCCACGTGCCGGTGAACGACCTCGATTCTCGCGAATCCCACCTTGTGTGTGTGAACCCCGACTCTGGTGATGACTCCAACCATGGTTGCCTTGGCCTCTCTGCCCGGTATTCGAAAACTTACCTCTTTGGCTACCTCTGTAATTGCTGAAATATTGTTTATTTGATTTTCGCATAGTTAAATATCAGAACAAGTAGCAGGTGATGAAAGTTCTTCATCCACAGCAGCCTGTATAGCATCACTTAAAGAACCGAAGTTTCACGCAGCTATAGTTGTGCTTAACCTACGGTTCCGCAACCCGTCGGCAAAACGCTTGATAGCAAGTTTCTCATTTACACGTTTGAAAGCATCATAGCTTTCTTCATAACCTTCGGACTGCGAAATCGTGAGGTCCACGAATAAATTAGAAATTTCTTGGCCAAAATCTGCAACAGATTTTTCATTTTGCTTAACCGTTTGTAACCTACTGGATAAAGCTGTAAATGATTTTTTGGGTAACAATTTCAACTTCATGTCTCTATAATTCAGATACACTATCATATTTTTTAGAAAGTTTTAATTTAGCAGATGGCGATAATCGACTTTTTAAAACAAACTGTAGTAAATTCTTTTTCGACGCATCCTCTAATACAGAGTCATAGTATTCAATGCCGTCAATCAATTGTTTCGTGTTTGATTCGGTATCATTCATCACTGGTAATAAGCTTAGAGCAACCTTTAAATCGAATTTCGACATTATGGCAGAGTTTAATGGCTTACTTTCACATAAATAACTAATTTCTGAATATAATTTATCAATATTTATACAAAACTTATCAATTAATTATATTTCTGATTTACTTTTATGCTGTCTTATTCTACTAATATCATCTAAATAATTAGTATATTGCTGGTACACACTATTAGCCTCACTCAACTTTTTGTTACATATACTTTCTTGTCTCCTACTGGGACCTATTTTAATTAAATAACATCTAATTTTTGTCAAGTCATCACAAAGTTCTTATAAAAATTCTGCCATGAAAAGATATGTCACATTAATATAGCTTAATATTTATAATAATAACTTTAATAACCAAAATATGGATACAACTTGTATAACTAAATAATTCAAGGTACAGTTGCCGCCTTTACGTAGAGTTTGCACGTAGTAAATTCTAAAGCGTCATCATCCTCTTAGCGTTATCCCAGTTTCAATCTGGGGTTCGCTTACTAGTCTAACCGGATTTGGCTGAATATTAGCTTTTCCACATAGCGACTGCCTGTTTGACCGCCGCAGCCCGAAAGGATAGCGATATTCCATGGTTTAGACTAGTGTCAGTTTATTAAGAAGGTACTGATGGCCTGTAACGATTGTCAAAGATCTTCATGACAACCACTAACCATGGACGGTTAACCAACGGCTCAACGTGGTCTCCAAGGCACGGGACGAGCTATAATTAATAATTTAATACGCACATAACTCCGAAAAGTCATTGGTGCGCGCCGTGGATTCGAACCCGATACCCTCTGCATGGCAGTCTGTTGGTATGTCCACTCGGCTATCGCTGCCACTCAGTAAATTCTAAAGCAAACAATATTATTGTGGTGGTGGATGTATGTAAGCATATTTAATTATGTGAATCATGAAATGAAGGCAGTATTGTATCAGAATTCGTTCGTTTCAATCACCTTTAACCCAAATATCATATGGCGACCCTGCCACGTCATCTTCGCGCAAGCGCCTCGGTACCGTATCCTTATATGGAAAGTGTTCTATAAACAATTTTAATTAATTGAATCTCGTGACACATGTACAATATGAAGCTAAAAATAGTCTTTGGTATAAAAAGTTAGAGAGGGCAGGAGCGGTGGTGCACTCATTTTACCACTTTGGAAGCTTCTATCTTTTAAATGATTGTCCTTTCGAAACTATGATTTTAGGAACTTTATAAATCATTTCAAAAATCTATCTGTAGCTATAACAACAAACTAAAAAAAAAGTATGAAGGGGGTGTCCCATATAATAAACGTGGTTTTGTTCGTATTTTTTGCTCAATATTACTAACGGTAACAGGTAGACTCTTAAAATTATCACAGAATATTTAGTTGCATATTAAATTAAAAAAAGGAAATATTTAAGGGGGGCTCCCATACAATAAACGTAATTTTTAAGCAATTTGTTACCCGATCTTAATAAACAGGTAGAAACGATGGTACGAAAACTTTCGTCCGCGAGTCCGACTCGCACTTGCCCAATTTTTTATGTTTGTATAAAAATCGTACGGTGAATTTATAAGGGTGCCGATTTTTGCGTTTTTTTGCTACGGAGCCCTTCGTTTGTATACCTTTATAAACTCTAAATTTCAGAGTTTTAGTTTAGATTTAAAGCACTGATGGCTTTGGTAACTTTGTCATAATTTCCTGGAAAAGTTGTTTGGAAAAAAAGGAATTAGAAAAAATACTTAAAAAGGCGATACGGGGTTCGCCGGGTCAGCTAGTATCTTTATATAAACTATTATAATTATTTCCATGCATGAAAAATACCCGTAAAAATACTTCTTCCTAATTTAATACAGTTTTGCAAGGGTTGTCAAACTGTATAACCAAGTGAAATATGAGTACAAATCCCTCTAAAACTAGTCGGATAGTGTAGGCAATAATGAAAATATAGTGGGTTATCTGAGTCCAACCTTTTAAAAATATAAAAATTCTAAAACCTGTCACATATTATTACATTTGTTCACTCTACCAGAAAGTAAAACCTTCAAACTGTATAACACGTCATACCCCAAACATTATAATATCAAAGTTGCCTTGAGTACAAATGGCGGTATATTATTTTCGTGGACTTCTAACTAACCTAGTTAGTCCAACTAGATTAATGAACGAAAGTAACAAACTTTTATATTTTTCGCTAGATTTTCGCTTGGCAATGAATAAAATAGTCCATTGCCATAACAAGCTTATAAACGCGATTCGGTTTGCACTACTTTAAGTCGTTTTATAAGCTTCAAGGTTAACTCAAAGATGGTTCAGTGGGTTGAATAGCATACGTCCTAAATACATACATAGACTCTCTAGACACTCCTAAATACAACAATAAATAATAAATAAGGAAACTATAATTTTAACATTTTGAATGACTTTTTATAGAGTTATGTGCGTGGCATAGCGGGGCGTGGCAGAATGTGAGTAACTGCTTGGTTCCGTACTCTACTACTGTAAGGAAGCTACATCTTAAAAATTCTTGAAAGTCCTTCCGACATCCTTATCGCACTTCTACATGTACTTTAGGCCAGGGATACCATTCAGGAGCACCACAGAAGTCACTTTCAAAAAAAAAGCTCAGATGTTTTTTAAGTTCAGAAACTTGTTAAAATTATGTAAAGTGAATAAAAAAGAGCCGTGGATAAAAGTTAAGTATTTAGGAGATCTATTTCTGACATATATCAAACAATGGAGCTAAATATATAACAAAAGATGTACTTCACATCTCTACCTAAAGGCCTTGCCACACGGCACAATTTTACGTCCAACTTGACTAAATCACTTGATGAAATCGTGACGTGTAGACGCTAGTCGTCCAACTCAAGTTCATCGGGTGGGCGGTACCACCAGATTTTAACCAATCGGGTGGACGGAATGAAAATCAGTGATTTGATTGTGTCGTGTAGACGGGCAAAGCCAATTCGATTGAAAATTTGATCAGTGGTAAAATTGTGTCGCGTGGTAAGGCCTTAAAACCACTTGGTTATGCACAAATATGAATCAGTGTATATCTAAGCAATTTAAATCTATACCCAATCAACCAAATTCAGGTAATAGTTCGAAACACACTCTTACTTGTCTTGATGTTACTATTTAACATGTTTGACGCAAATTATATCAAGTAACATGTGTCAAGGGTAAGGTAGAGCTAGCCAAGCCAAGTAGTTACAAGACCCAACTTTGATAATTATACAGCTGTATAAATTGTACAGAATTGAGGTATAAATCTTGTGGGACGGTGTAGGTACAAAGCTATTAGTGGTTGCTTTAAGGCAAAGAGTTTAAACCACTGTTGTTATTATAGAGATTATTCATTGGTTTATAAAATTGTATGCCTGGATGGATTTTTATGATTCGGATACGACTTCGGGAGAAGTTTTCTGATCAATTTCAAATAGCACAGTTAGAACTTGTAATAGAATTGCCGTTCATAATAGATCGACAAACTGAAGCACTATTTACAGAGGACACTATTTGTATGGGTGACCGCTTGTGCTATGGGCTACTCTGTGCTTAGGAGGGCTAGCAAAGCTATCATGCCGATTCTCGTTTCCAGAAAGAAATGTTAGAATATGTCGGCTAAATAACTCCGATAGCGGAATTGGCTGTGTAGCCATGACACACTCACAAAGAAACAAAGAGAGAATGAAATCCTGAACCAATATCACACCATATATTAACAGAACAAGTTCTAATATGGTTAACGTCAGAACTGTTTGAAAGCCAAACTAATTTTAGAATTAATTAACTCCAGTCAACACCACGAACCTCAAGGATAACAAACTAACGTCTCTATAACATTAACAAAGCTATTTCATTAGGTACTGCGCTTTGGCATAACTAAAAGAAAATGGATGAAGCAACCTTTCATAGCAATAAGTATTTTGGTTCTGTCTAGGTCGTGGAATATCCCTTTGGGTTGCGGTGATTCGACAGCAGTCTTTCTGTCGCAAACCTTAATATTCTGTCAAATCTGTAAGAACGTTGGACTGGTAACTGGGACTTCGTCCTCCAAGACGTAAGTCTTGGATGCAACTGGCATAACGCTAGGATAGTTATGGGAAACGCTTTGGTTCTCTTCCTATCACTGTAGACCTATTTAATAAAAAGCGCATTAATTTTCATACACGCATTAGTTTTGATTTTTATAAAAGGACTTTGGATGTAGGTACTAACTGAGCTCTTTGGTCATTATCTGCAATTGAATTGAAAGTATACAAAGTCGTTCAAACGTCTGGGTTTTAGAAAATATGCCTCATAGTCTAAGTTCCGTAGAAGAGCGACCTTCACCGATCTAGTAACTGGATGAAAACTATTTTATATCAAATTTTGCATGTTACAATCGCGGCTCTCTAACACATTACAGCTTTAATCTTCATACCATTCGCACTTTTTCTGTTTTCTGGTTTGCAAACTTTACATTACACTATAATCTCTTTGATCTAAATGAGTTGCATCACATTTTCATCACAGACACTAATCTATTGAAGTTAGAACCATAAAATTTAGTCTGTGGATTCCATCTATAACGTAGTCACTCCCGATTTTGTAATTATTCTGTCTAAGGCGGCGTAAAACAACTGTAGACCTCTAAAATAAAATTCAGAGCAGGCAAAGGAGCCTATTTTGTATAAACTTCAACGCAAACTGTCCAAACAAGCTTACCACCGCTCAGATAAGGAGGGATGATATTACGATTCTAAACAAATTGAACAAAAGGGACATCAAATGTGGCGGTCAGGAAGCCGAACCGACTGATATCAAACAGACCCTTTGCAAACAATATGTTCGGCTGAACTAAACCAAATGCTATATTTGGGATGAGCATTTTAATATACTCGCTCTAAGGCCCGATGTTTACGCTTTATTTGAAATCCGTTTGTTAAAATTTCTTACGTGTATACTTTTGACCTTTGTGATACTCTTGTTTGCATTTGTGACAATTTTGTGTGATAAAGCTTTTTTATTTGTTGACTGCACAAATGGCGTAGTGGTTAAATTGGCGGCCTCGCCACTTTTGGCGATGTGGCGGCCGCTGCCGCATTTATTCCTAAAATAAAAGGTCCCTTATAAAAAATAAAATAATAAGTATACGTAAATAAATCCGACATTGCTGTTTACTACATTGATTCCTTTTTGCGTGATACAAAGACGCGCAATCTTTTGCTTTTACATTATATAGAGAGAAGTCAAATGCACAATATTTATAATATATACACTCAACAAAATAAAGAAAACCACTTGTAGGGAAAAGTGGTCACCATTCGTACGTGGGGCACATTCGTACAGCTCGTTTATCAGAAAAACTAAAGGTCACACAAACACACCTTTGCATGTGTGCATAGACATACCTGAAGCCATGTTGCTAGTGGAGTGTCGCGCGAGTCGCACTACGATTCCTCAGTTGACAAAACGTAACGTTGTTGTGCGATGTTTTCGCGCGCGGTGAGTAAATTTTTGACCTACCTTCAGTTCGTGATTGTAAGTAAAATTATTGTTTTTGACAAAGTTGTGATGATTGATTAATGTTAACTTATTTATTTTGAGCTTTTATTGTTATATTTCTCAAACTAAATTAGAATTTGTATAAAGTTGTATTTTAATTTTGAACAAAGGCATGGGGTACATTCGGGGCACATTTGTACGCGTACGAATGTGCCCCCTTTAGATTTTAATAACCGCCAGTACCTATACCAAAGTTACGGTTCAGGAAGTACTTAGACGTAACGGATACAAAGATGAGATTCACTTTCTGAAGAGGAAGGACCGTAAACCTGAGGTGAGCAGAGTGCCGGCTTACATGCCTTATCTAAAAGGAGTAACGGACAAAGTTGGAACCATACTCAAGAAATACTCCATCAAGACTGTATGTATATAGTCTGCTTTCCAAGATAGCACACAATCAGCGCAGCCTAAAGGATGCCATTTCTTTTCAAACACCTGGCGTCTAAAAGGTCGATTGCAGTTGTGGTAGTTCCTATATTCCGATATAGGATATCGTGTACTTATAAAAGCGAACAATTGCGAAAAGGGTCAAAGAACATATCGTAGCTGTGAAAAATCGACAAGTAAATAAGTCCGCTATAACAGAACATTTTTCGGAGTCAAACCACTGGATAGAACTACATCAACCACAGGCCTTATCCGTCGAACGTCTCTATTACTCCAGGATAGTAGGTACGTGAAGCGGTTGAAATTAAAAAAAACACAAAGATATCAACCGGGCGGATGGATTTAGATTATCAACAACTTGGAATCCAGTCATAAATAAGTGTAAACATCGCCGCAATGATACAACTCATCAGTGTGTAGACGTCATTAGTGTAGTGTGTCGAAGTACCCACAGTGCGGTTAAAAAAAAACAGGTGAAGGTAGGTGCCAAAACCTGCACCGCACAAGGAGGGCGCTGAGTTCACCAGTCCCACACCGCGACCACGGCTGAAGCAAGTCGTCCGAAACGTTGGCAAATACCAAGATATTTATGCCTTAAATATATTATTTATCTCGAGTAAGACCCGCTAAATAACCTTTTAGAATTTTCAATAAGTGAACTAAGGATGAACGATTTTTTTTTTCTAAAGAAAGTTTAACGTCTATGAGTCAAGTCACATATTATTAAGTTAGTTCTTAGATAAATAAAAATTTTATAATAATTAATTTAAGACTGTAATTGGCTTTTTATTTACCCTGTATGAATCTACCCCATGGCGTACGAAAGTACCCCACCTACTGAACGAACGTATCCCAAACATGGGGTACGTTCGTACAAATATCTTATCCAAGAAAAATGGCTATAACTCTTCAACCTATTGACATAATAGTTTCGGACTTTTTTGTAACAAACTACAATATATTTATTACACTTGGGTACATAAACTAGATAAATTCGTCATTTAATTGCAAAGTAAAAAAATAAAATCTAAAAAGTGTACGAAGGGTAACCACTTTCCCCTAACATCTGCAACAATCTATAAAAAGTAACGGTCATTCAGACAAACGTTACTACGCTTGAAATAACCGAGACCACTAAACGAAAGATTTTTTTTGTCGTATGTTCATTATGTCCCAATTTATGGGCTGGAGGTTGTAAGGTTGTTTCGATTTCACGTCACGTTTGATCCCACATCAGTGTGTTGGACAGGATGAAAACATGGGAGAGGCATAATGAGTTTTAGTCGCCAACCAATATATCGTGTAGGTGTTAAAGTGTGTACCTAACAGTTTTAAGTCTAGATTTATACTGAAGTCCATTTATTACAAGAAATGGGAACCAGTTCATGTATTTCAATGATTAAGGCATTTCAGGGGCGCTCATCATCATACTTACGCTATCCCGACTCTTTCTTAGACATGTCTTTGCCTTCTTACTCTTGTTAACAAATGAAATACCCGCGTGCTATGGCAAAAAAAATCATACGTTTGCTAACACTTATCTCTGTAATTGTCTTTAAAAAGTTACGACTATATTAAATTCTAAGAACTACTACTGCAACTTTTCGAAACTTTCGAAAACCGGCCGAAACGAATTGAATCTAAATTTATTGTGCAGTTCATAGTTTTGGTGGATATTTTGAAATTGTTAGAATCTTGTAATTTTAAATTCATGATTTGTTTTAAGCCTGGCATTTGTAATAAAAGTTGAAACGATCTTGTTCGCGACAGACATTAAAACTATGACAGTGAATAGTGTATTCGAAACCGCGAGTGAAAATCGTATAAAATCAGTGTTATCTAATCGTGCGGTACACCGGGTTCGGTTCCCGGACGTGTCAAAACGTTACAAAATAGCTAAAATTGTGTAAATGGTTAGATTGTTAATATAAAACAACTATGTAATACATGAACATTAGTCTTAAACTTGTGCTAACTGTAGGGACCTTAGATATCGAATCATAAATAGCTTTATCAGTAGTGACAGATAAGAGTTAATACTTCATAAAACAGCTGTTTGTTTACATATTCGTTTTATAGTTTTATAAGTGTTTTTTAGCTTCATATAGACTTGAAATCATGTCTAGATACCTTTTTATTGCTAGTTATTACCTTATATAGTTAAAATAAGCATAATAACAAACATTCGTATGTTTATCATAAAATTTGTTTACTTACGATAGTATTTACTTAAGAAATTCTGTAATTTTTTTATGATTCAAAAGTTATCATGTAATAGGTTCGAATTGAATAAAGATATTTTCATGGTGTTTGTTTTAATAGATGCCCCATATAGTTGCACACAACGGCCTGCCAAAATTATATATATAAATTTAGCATACAATAGTTTTTTAATAGAAAATATAGTGGGCGGGCCCTTGTGTGGCAGCATTTTTGGGAGTTTTTATGGAATAACTTAGTGACGCTAATAGTTAGGTTTAGGTATTGTATACCGATAGATAGAACTAAATGAGACCTATCTAACGATGTCTAGAACATGTACGTATGTATAATAGAAACGAATCATACGTAACATTTGTACTGTATTTGAAATAAAAATAAACGAAAGATTTTCTGTGCACGTGTTCGGTGCGATGGTCGTCGATAAGGTAAAGTTTCGAGGTACTTAAGCGACCATGTATTCGGCCAGTTGTTGGCGTCCCAACCACCATCTTGTGACCTATGTAACCATCAAGCACCGTACACCTGAACAGCATCGCTCTCAACGTATGAAGATGTTTCATTTCTGAAGCCCTTACACATCGAAGCCATACAGTCCACACACATAGAAGAACACGCATCGTCGTAGGCACACGTCAGCAGCACACTACCAGCGCACTGTAGCGGACTAGCAAAGGTTCGATTCCTGGCATCCGTTACATTTGTTGGTCCTGTCGAAGCCGGATCGCCTGTTGCTGCCGCGACCATTTGTTGGTCGCATCGAGCCGGATCGCCTGTTGCTGCGGCTTCGTCCCATTTGTTGGTCCTTGCGAAGCCGGATTGAAGATTGAAGAATGCCTACGACGCGTTCAAGAGGTCGTGCTCCCGAGGTCGCCGGGGGAGCGGCCGGCGCCGGGCCTAGTTCCAGTACCCCTGCCCGCGCCGCCGCTGCCCGCAACCCAGCCGCCGCGGTCGTCTGTCACGACGGGCCACCGCGATCGCCGTCGACAACAGTCGGGAGCGACGCACCGCCGCCGCCCCCCCCCCCCCGGCCCCGCGGGGAGGGACGAACGAAACATCACTCAAGATGCAAGGGAGCGAGCAGAGGTGCAGTCGAAAAATGAAGATGGCAAGGAAAGGACGTTGCAACCATCCGATAGATCGAGCGTTTGTACAGCGCAACATAGTATAATAGAAAATAGAGATAGAAAGAAGCCAACGAGGGAACGCGACCAACGCTCAGCAGCTACGGGACGCTCCAATAGAAATGTGATGTTGGCTCGAGAAGAAGTTTTGAAGATAAAACTACAGTTAGCACAGTTAGCACTACAGAAGGCTGAAGAGGAGGCGGACTCCGATGACTACGACGAGGATGGACAGTCGAAACAAGACTACGTACGTTCGTGGTTGGAAGAGGCTCCGGAACCCCAGCCCGGCCCTGAAGATATAGATATAGTGGTATCGGCGCCCGCTAAGAAGAGGGACGTCGACGGGGCACAGAAGATAGATAAAGAAGATGGACCGCCCTCACAGAAGATGGACGTTCATCAACAGGGAGGTGATTTGCTGAAGCCGTTCATCACGGATCTCACCTCCGCGATCGCCGCGCTCGCCGACAGGAAGCCACCGGACACATCGATAGTTGAAAGTAATCATGACGCTACCGACGTTCGGCGGCGCGCACACCGAGTGGCTGTCGTTCAAGGCGATATACGACACCACCAAGAATTTCTTCAACGACGTGGAGAATACAGCGAGACTGAGAAGAAGTCTCAAGGGAAGAGCGTTAGAAACAGTTAGCTCTGAACTGATTGGGCATGCGCGACCAGATGAAATCATGAAGGAGTTGGAGCTGCAATTCGGACGACCAGACTCGATCGCACAGGCAGAGACAGACAAGCTGAGGACCCTGCCACGCTGTAGCGAAGCACCCAAGGACATATGCGCGTTCTCAAGCAAGATTAGAAGCGGCGTCGTCACACTTCGTGCGTTGAAAAAAGAACACTACCTCATCAATGCGGAGCTAGTGCGTGTGTTGACCGAGAAGCTATCGAACTCGCTACGTGTGCAGTGGTACAAGACGTACACCGAGAAGTGCCAGTCGAAGCCGGACCTCAGCCGATTCAGTGACTTCGTGACAGAGTACGCGCGTTACTGTAGCGCGTTCGCGCCGGCTGAAAACATCACCGATGGGCCGCCAAGCAGACGTACCGTGCAGAGGACGTATACACGGCGACGGCGACGGAGAAGCGAACACACACGTACACGTCTAACGCGAAGTGCAGGATATGTGAACGCGAAGGACACTACTCGTCGGCCTGCAGCACGTTTCGTAACGCCAACGCAGAGAAGAGATGGCAGCTAGCTAAGCAGCATGGATTGTGTTTTCGCTGCTTACGCATACGCCGAATAGAACACTCGTGCAAGCCCAAGAAGTGCGGTGTAGAGGGATGCCGCACTACACACAACCAGTTGCTTCACTACGATAGAGGAGCCCATAGGACCGAAGACGTGAACATAGAAAAGCAAGAAACGGTCGCCAGTTCGTGCATACGTGCAAAGGCTCAAGCATACTTAAAGATAGTGCCCGTGCAGATAGTCGGACCGGCGGGAGAGGCGTCTACGTTCGCCCTTCTCGACGACGGAAGCACCGTATCGCTCATAGACGAAGACATAGCCAAGGAAGTCGGCGCGGAAGGGAACCTGGACCCGTTTACGATCCGTGCCATAGGCGATACGTCGATCGACATGCCAACGTCGCGACGCGTAGACATACAAATACGAGGAGCCGGCGCCGACAGCAAACAAGTGCCTTTGTGTGCGCGCACCATAGCCAGCCTACACCTGTCGCCGCAGAAGATCGCCGAAGAGGACCTGATAGACTGCAAACACCTCGAAGGCATCAAGAAGAAGCTGGTGTACGACATAGGCGTGCCGAAGGTGCTAATAGGACAAGACAACTGGCACCTGCTCATAGCGAACGCAGTACGAAGAGGACCCAACGATCAACCGGTGGCGTCGCTTACGTCGCTGGGATGGGTGCTGCACGGCGCACGCTCACGCACCTTGGGAAACATCGTACACTTCGTCAACGGTCTCTCCGCTATAGATGAAAACATAGAAGCGCAACTGAAAGAATATTTCGCACTGGAATCGCTCATAGTGAACCCACGTCGACCGAACTCGAGAACCCGAGAAGCGGGCTACAGATATGTTAAAAAAACATACAAAACAATTAGAAGATAGACATATAGAGACGGCCCTCCTACAGAAAGAAGCACACGTCACACCAGATAGTTTCGAAGACGCGGCAAAGAGGCTGGCGCATATAGTTAAGGAACCCAATAGAAACATAGAAATGAAACCGGATACGGATAGACATATAGAAACCGAAGAAACGAACTCTCTTATCGTTTCGATTAGAGGACAGGTGCACTCTCCCATAGATTTGAAGGCCGCCGTTAAGCCTACCGTCGTTAAGACAACAGGGGAGCAGTGCATTGCATCCTGCATAAATAGTCGCCCACCACAGCGAATCATAGAAGCAATAGAACCAAGTCAACATCGCCAGGAGACAGTCGGCCTCGCCAGCAAGGTATATACGTATACTACAGACATGTATGATAATGATATGATATAAAAATTATATAAATGATATAGGGTCGATCAGGAATGATAAATGAAACCGCCCGAGTTGAATGCTGTAAGTGCACTGATTTATTTGTAATAAAATAATAGGTACTACACCGATGCAACGGTGTCGCGCATATAATTTAAATGCCGAGTAAGCATTTTGTACAGGTAAACTGTACATCCTGCCAACTCAAAAGATGATATCAGTATGATAAAAATTATATAACAGCAATGAAAAATAAAATGAATTCTTACACTAAATGATATAATGTTGAAATTAGATGATACATATAATGATAATGAACAATTTGTATTGTTAGTACTTATAGCTATGGTTAAAGTTCACTAAATCGCGACCTAAGAGGAGTAGGGGAGGTCCCCACGTCTACACTTAGCACTGACTTTTTCATTTCACTTGGTACGCACTCTATTGGCCTGATCACTTCATTCACAGTTTCACAAATTGCACTATCACTTTTCTTGTACCGCTGTAGAGGGGGCACACCTGCCTGCTGCCTCGCAGCTTGCCTCCCGCGGCACGGCTGCGTCTGGGCAAGGTGTGCGGCCGCAAGGTCCTCTCCTCAACTTTACGAAAGCGATGACACTCGCAGTAATCATCGCTGCTACCACGATAATGTAGAGCAGCGAGTAGTGATGAACATCATGCATCGAAATCTGACTCTCAGAATTTCTCTTGATGGAATTTATCTTGGTCTGTAATTTGTTCCATAATAAATCGCTGTGATACTCGAGTTCTGGAGGTGGAGAGTCTTTCCTGACTGTTGTATTGATTATTTTGTTCAATATAGATATTTTCGGAGCTTCAATCTCATGTTGCACATGAATTATGTTAAAATAGCTGTTATGCGCATATAAGCTGAATGCTTCTCCTTTTAAAGTACAGCCTTTCTCGATATTTATAAGACCGGTGCCTGTTATCGTTTTAATTGTGACACCTGTCGTGCAGTATATGCGAATATGGCACTCGCCGCAACATGTAAACATCCAGTTATCAGTGTTATGTAACTTGATCCACTGGTCTCGACAGATTGTTATTGTAGTGGCACACGCCATCGCATCTGGCCCGTCACTCAGTAATCTAATATTGCAGAGCGATTGTTTAATGTTTAGATCGTACAGCGGTGCGTTTAAAGTGCAGAGCGCTCTTTCAACAGATACGTAAGTACATGATTGAAGATCCTTTTCGGAGAGAAAAAATGCAACATCTTTGTTAAGGTCATACGCTATATATTGCATACGAGTTATGGTATAACGAGTCTGGTTTGCGTTTAATATCTGAGGAATGCTGATGATTTGATTCAATTCGAATAATTCGTTGCTTAGAAGTGGTATCTTGATTTCAATGATGAGATAATTAGAATGCACTCGAGCCGATACCTTCAAAAGATTGTATAAATCCCTGATACTATCTTTCTCGACTGGCAGGGTCAAATCTCCTCGTAACTGACCCGAAATCATACTAGTCTCGTACTGTAGTTGTTCAGGCAGTAACAGATGCTCGTTAATTCGGCCATGGTAAATATCAGTGATGGTGTCGATGAGTGTTTGCTGTGTACGTCGCAAGTTACTCAGGATTATTGTCGCTGCCAGGGCAGATGATGTGATATACATTTCAGTGTCATAATCAGCTTGCACGTGATGTACTTCAAGTGATATGTTTTGAAGACGTTCGTGAATAAATTTAAACTGTGAGTTCATAATTTGCTCGTTTCGGTAAAGAATATTATGTTGGGCCTCTATGACAGACGTTTGATTCCGTAGTAAAGATTGAAGGTGATTTTCGTTAGTAACGATTTGTTCCAAGTCTGCCTTGTACTTTTCAGCAAACCTTACATCCAGTACTCCAAATAATTCACTTGCTAAATAGCCGATTCCGTTCACTAATCCTCTTTTCTTTCTTTCTGCAGTATTAGGTATGAACAACGTGTTGTAGTGCTTAATTTCATCCAATTCATGATCTAACTGTAGCATTATACTTCGATACTGCGAATTACGTTTTTTACACAGATCCTGTAGGTGTTTGATATAAGCTTCGATGCTCGTTAGACCTTGCCAATACGTTGACATGTTATAATAAACAATAAGTTTCCATTCGTCTTTGATATACTGCATATTAGTGATTTTGTCAAAATATAATCCTTGGTGGCCTTCAAACGATGTTATGTTAAACGGAATGTGATCCTTTTGTTGCAAGCTTGACGAAATCATCGTTCCAAATATGAATAACATGGTGATAAAAAAGTTCTTGAGGCTGATGCCTCTAGTTCTGGGCTTGCTGCCGTCATTCGGGCCACGCTGCATTTGGCCTTGAGACAGTAATGGCGAAGGCTGACTACGAGACTGCGGTAGTTGATTCTCTGAGCCTTGTTCTCCAACTGGTAAAGGAACTAATTTGCTCACAGGACGCTTGTATATATTGTTGCTAGTTTTCAAGGTGACGACACGTGTGAAGCCGTCCTTGCCCGGGTGAAGAGCTTGTACGCGACCCAGCGCCCATTTGCCAGGCGGTAGGTTCTCGTCTTTGATAAGGACAACGTCGTCAATTTCTAGATTCTTCTTGCAGGTTCTCCATTTAGACCGAACTTGAAGTTGCTGTAAATATTCCGTGGACCATTTGTCCCAAAAGTGTCTATTCATAGACTGCACAAGTTGCCATCGTCCGGCTAAAGTAAGAGACTGTGGTTCTGTTTGCGGCCTTGATAACATTGAGTCTCCAATTAAAAAGTGTCCTGGCGTCAAATACTCGTCATCTGGATTCTCGCTGAGTTGACAGAGCGGTCGTGAATTTAGGCACGCCTCAATTTGATGAAGTAATGTTGTAAATTCCTCAAACGTGAGCTTCTGTTCGCCGAGCACACGCTTTAAGTGATACTTTGTACTTTTGACAGCGGCCTCCCAAAGACCTCCAGCACTAGGCCATACAGGAGCATTGAAGTGCCATTCAATGTTAAAGTCGCTTATGTTGTTGAAGAAATCGGAGTTAATATTTTTTATGATTTCCTTGTATTCTTTCTTCAGAAGTCGATCGGCGCCGATGAAGTTCGTGCCATTGTCGCTATACATATGCTTTGGAGAACCTCTTCGCGCACAGAAACGCCGAAATGCTGCTAAAAATCTCGGGGTACTCAGATCAGACACTAATTCTAAGTGAATGGCCTTGGTAGATAGGCACACAAAAACTGCAATGTATCCCTTGCAAGTTTTTACTCCGCGACCTTTGTTTATGCGTAGTTCTACAAAACCTGTAAAGTCGACACCCGTGTGTGTGAATGGGCGTGAAGGAGTGACTCTGGCCTGTGGCAAGTCTCCCATAATATGTTGATAATTTTCGCTACTATATCGGCGACAGCGAATACACTGCCTTAATTGGCGTTTCACAGTGCGAATCCCGCTAATAATCCAGTATTGATTTCTGGTATATGATAATGTTAAGCGAGGTCCGCCGTGAAGAGTAGTCAAATGCGCCTTATGTATGACTAATTCTGTTAGTCGACTGTGGGAAGATAATATGATAGGATGTTTAATATTATCATTGATATGAGCATTTCTTAATCTTCCTCCGACTCTAAGTAGCCCTTGGCTGTCAATAAATGGATTTAATGATAATATTTTACTTCCCGTGCAGACTCGTCCATTTTTCTTTAGATCATGTAATTCCTTTTCGAACTCGTGACCTTGAACTTCTTTTATAATAATATTGTAAGAATCGTCGAGTTCTTTCGATGACAACACCTTGTTGCTTGAGTTATCGCGTTTTCCGAGAATACAATTCTTGTAACGCAATATCCATGCGACAATCTTAGCAACTCGAGTAAGCGAGCTATGTCGATGCAGCAATTCGTTTATGAGCGATGTCTTGTTATGATGTAAAGTGGCATATACACCGGTATCTTTTACTTCGATGTCCGGAGTTTGATATAATGCAACATCCGAATCTACAGAGGTTATTCTTGTGACCCATTCCGGTCCCTTCCACCAGAGATGATGTTCAGATAGTTGCTCCTTTGATATTCCACGTGTAGCACAGTCTGCAGGGTTGCTTTCTGAGCTTACATGTCGCCAACATGACTCTGGTATGATATTCGTAATGATCTGCACCCGGTTAGCGACGAATTACTTCCAACGTGATACGTCACCGTGAATCCAGCCCAAAACAATCATTGAATCAGACCAGGCATGTAGTTTCATATCGATTCCTATGAATGATTTTAGGACCTTTGCTAGTAACTGTGAGAGTAGAACTGCTCCACAAAGTTCTAAGCGCGGTAAAGACACCTTTTTTGCCAGAGGAGCTAACTTTGTTTTTGCAGCTACGAGTTGAGATGTGTACTCGCCTTTATCATTTACTGTTACTAAGTAAATAACACATGCATATGCCTTATCCGAGGCGTCACAAAATGCATGTAGCTGACAACTTTGTATTGTATTACCTAAATGTCTTGGTAATTTAAAATCAGCTATGTTTTTAAAATCGTTACTAATCTGCGTCCATTGCTTAAGTATATCCACTGGTACTACATCGCCCCATGCTAACTTCATGTTCCATGTATTTTGGAAAAGCAATTTAGCTCGAATGATTAATGGCGATAACCATCCTAATGGATCGAATATTTTTGAATATTCTGATAATAGCTGACGTTTAGTTAACGATTTATCTGTGTTCATTGCTATGTTCTGATATGTAAAACAATCAATTGACGCGTTCCATTTAAGGCCGAGGGTTTTTCTTGTTTGAAGACCCTTGAACTCATAAGGCACTTGGTTGTTATTTGGCGTAGTATCGCCTGATAAACTAGGTACGTTGCTAGCCCATTTTCTCAGATTCATGTTTGCTGATTTAAAGGTGAGTATAAGCTCTTCTTTTAACTGTTTAAGCTTAAGTAGGCAATTTTGGCCAGCCAGAAGGTCATCCATGAAGAAGGAGGTTTCTATAGCTGCCGATGCCAAAGGACAATTACTTGCTTCGTCCTTCGCAAGCTGTTTTAATGTTCGCATTGCCAAAAATGGCGCTGCTTTCATACCGTATGTAACGGTTGTCAATCGATATTGCTCAAGGTCATGATTCGGAGATTCTCTCCAAAATATTGTTTGTAGGTGTTGATCTTTTTCCCTGATATTGGTCTGTCTGAACATCTTTTCGATATCTGCTACGATCACGTACTTGTATGTTCGCCAGCTTAGTATGAGAGCTTGCAAATCACGCTGAAGGTTTGGTCCGCTATGCATCAAATCGTTCAAGCTGTATCCTGAGGATGTTTTCATAGATGCATTGAACACGACTCGAAGTTTAGTTGTTTCAGAATCCAGCTTTAACACTCCATGGTGCGGCAAGTAATTTGCTTGATGAACAGGAAAGTTGACCTTGCGCATATGATTAAGAGAAATATACTCTCTCATAAATTGTTTATAACTATCAGACAGTGCTAGATCTCTAGATAGTCTATTTTCTAATTGCTTAAATTGAGCCAGTACTTTGTTTCTAGAAATGCCCAATTTGTGTTGATAATCTTGCTTCATAGGTAAAGCAACCGAATAACTACCATTAGGCAGGCGTTGCGTTGTTTTTTGATAAAACTCCTCACAGAATTCTTCTGTTTCTGTGGGCAATGAAGATGATGTGCTATTTACGTCTTCAATTTCCCAAAATCGAGACAAGTCCTTGGGGCTCTTCGAAACTACGTAACAATTGAACGTTTTGACATTCCCCGAAATAATCCACCCCAACTTAGTTTGCTGGGCAATGGGTGCTCTATCTGGACCCTTGATCAGGCCCTCCATGATAACTTGTGAATAAATATCGCTATGTAAAAGTAAATCAATACGACGAGACACATTGAAGCGAGGATCCGCTAGTTCCAAATTTTGCAAATGTGATAAATTCTCATGTTGAAACGATCTACTAGGTAAATCCAAGGTCACCTTGGACACGATATACGCTTCCGTTTCAAACTGATATTCGTTGTTATACATGGACGTGAATCGAATTGACACTTCACCCTTGTTGCTTTTCGGACACAGATCGATGCCAGTAATAGATGCTGACACTGAAGGACGATAACGCTTCAGTCCCAACTGCTGAACAAGACTTTCGGATATCAATGAAGCTTGAGCAGCTTGATCTAAGAGGGCCCGTGCCTCTAAATATGTACCGTCTCTAGCTTGTATTTTAACAATAACAGTAGGAAGTATTGTTTCGTAACTTTGCGATGCTGTGTGATATACTTGCTTCAAATCACTCGATTGTTCAGTCGAAGCTATCGAACTACTCTGCTTCTCCTGTTCAGGAATACCGCTTGATAATTTTCCATCGGAAGTTGATGTGCCCTTGCGCACATATGCACCGTGTATAATTGTGTTGTGTTCGCCATTACATTCCTTACACCGTTTCGTGGAAGAACACTCTTTTTCATAGTGCTTGTACAAGCAATTTTTGCAAACACTATGTTTCGAAATCGTCTTCAATTGATTCGCCGACGACATGTTATGGAATTTTTTGCACTTGTATAATGCATGTGGTAAATCACAAATAGGGCAATTATTAAATTGAGTTGCAAAAATTTGGCGATTCTTAACATTCTGATAATAGGGTTTGTTATTCGATGATTTTTCTGTAGAAGACGATGACTCACGCTTGATACTCTGATTTGCTGAAGACGCAGCTGCAGTTGCTTTGTCCTTTCTATAAAGGGGTTCAAGAGCCATGAACTTACCCTCCAAAAAGGCCATGAATTCATCCAAGGTAGCCAATGACCTTGGCGATTTACGGTACTCCTTATAATCTGTGTATGTTTGTGGATCTAACTTTTT
The DNA here is from genome assembly GCA_944739405.2 of Euclidia mi. Lineage (NCBI taxonomy): Eukaryota > Metazoa > Arthropoda > Insecta > Lepidoptera > Erebidae > Euclidia > Euclidia mi. The sequence continues at coordinate 53,283,339 of OX123190.2, forward strand.
ACATAACAGGTGAACGAGTAATGGATCCCATGTTGTTGTATCAACGCCAAGGTTGTGAATAGCGTGAATACATTCTGTAGAAGTATCATACAGTTTCTTCAATTCATACCAGGATGGCTTATTAATGTTATTTTGGTTAAGAAAAACTTCCATATGTTTAGAAAACAATACTTGCGGGTTATTATATCTATGCACTAATATTTCCCAAGCCGTATCGTAATTTTCAGCAGAAATATTCAAATGTTGTATGAGACGCTCTGCCTCGCCTCTGAGTTTGCCTTTCAGATGTTGAAATTTTTGAGCTTTCGTGATATTGTTATTATTATGTATTGCCTCAGAGAACAGATCGTAAAATGTAGGCCAGTACGTGTATTTGCCAGTGAAGACAGGGATTTCCAGCTTGGGTGTGTATTTCTGTATATGGATATTAGATGATAATTTTTCGTTAAGTGCTCTTTTCATCTTCTTCAAAGATTTTTCATGTTTGATATATTCATCCTCGTATGCTAAATCACCACCCTGAAGGAGGTTGTCGATTTTGATGTGTAACTCATCGATTGTATTCCACTTCGTCTGGATATTATTCAACTCATCTTCTATTTCCCACTTCTCTGAAATGCTCTCTAAATCAATACCCTTCAAAAGACGATTGAACGCTCTGAAGTGAGTTCTTTGCAATGATAACAATGAGCCGACTTCTCCGCTAGGCTGTATTGCTTTATCTTCTTTCCCGACGGACGAAATATTTTTTCGCGTATTTTCATATAACTCTTTTGTTTGGTCAAAAAAGTTATCTGTAAAATATTGATGTTCTTTCACCTTGGACTTGGCAAGAACCGAATGATTTTCGAAGAATTCTCCCCATAAGTTATCTAAGGCCTCGAGTCTAGTTCGAATATACTCGGGAGTTTTCCTAGATGGAGAGTCCTTGCTAAAGTTAGATTGTATCCGTTTTATATTGCTAATAATTTCAATTTGACGATCAATCAGAGTATCCATGATGATAAATGGAACGGACTTACTTGTTTGTCAGGAAAATTCTGGAACCCAAACCTCAAACCTGGATTCTCCTGAACGCAGAGCTGCTGCAGCACTCACAAATTGTTCTTGAATACGTAATGTTTGTAGTTACACTGATAACACTTCACACGAAAGTTTTAAGTTCACGTAACACCATAGGTCGAACCGCGTGGCGCGTCAAGGTCGCCAATATTCGCGTGGTCCTGTTACGATTGTTTATTTTTTGTTTATACGAAGGACCAAAAACAATGTCGGCAGTATATACGTATACTACAGACATGTATGATAATGATATGATATAAAAATTATATAAATGATATAGGGTCGATCAGGAATGATAAATGAAACCGCCCGAGTTGAATGCTGTAAGTGCACTGATTTATTTGTAATAAAATAATAGGTACTACACCGATGCAACGGTGTCGCGCATATAATTTAAATGCCGAGTAAGCATTTTGTACAGGTAAACTGTACAGGCAAGAAGAGAAAATTCTCGGCTTGATGTGGAAAACGAGCGCGGACGAGCTGAGCTTCAACCTTACACTCGCACGGCTTCCAGACGGCCTCATCGGCACCGAAGCGCCTACCAAACGAGAAGCGTTGAAAATAGTTATGTCGCTATACGACCCACTCGGCCTCGCATCGCCCGTGACTGTTCGAGCCAAACAGATACTACAGGAAGCCTGGCGACTCGGTACAAATTGGGACGAGAAGTTTGACGAAAGCCTCAGAGTGCAATGGGCATCGTGGATACAGCACTTAGAACAGTTGAAGTCGATACGTATCCCGCGGTGTTACCCCGGGTACAGTGACGCCTGTACACTCCAAGTACATGTCTTTACGGACGCCAGTGAAGCGGCCTACGCAATAGCGGTGTACTGGCGAGCGACTACACCAGATGGGCGTGTGCACGTGACGCTCGTTATGGCGAAGGCGAGAGTGGCACCGCTTAAGGTGGTGTCAATCCCGAGACTCGAACTGCAAGCCGCCGTCATGGGTACGCGAGTCGCTCAAGCGGTAATAGAAGAACATCGCGTCAAACCCGAGGCCGTCGTGTACTGGACGGACAGCAAGACCGTACTAACGTGGATCAGAAAAGGAGCACGGGCGTACAAACCATTCGTCGCACACCGCCGCCATAGAAGAGCATAGTGAAGTTGAAGATTGGCGCTGGGTACCTACGAAGATGAACGCGGCAGATGCGGCTACACGCGACGTGCCAAACAGCTTTAACTCCGAACACGAGTGGTACACCGGACCGTCGTTCCTGTACGAAGACCCGTCACTATGGCCCGTAGAGAAGCACATCGCCCCTGACGCGACAGGCGAAGAGCGCACACTGACAGCTGTAGAGAAACGTCAAACATATAGAATTATAGAAGCCGTACCGGACCCGTATAGATTTTCCAAATGGGAAAGGCTCTTACGAGCAACAGCAAGAGTTCTACAATTTATAGCATTATGTAAGAAAACCGCAGAGAAGGTTCTATATAAAAGAACGCAAAAAAATAGACAGAAGGATCCAGATTGGCGTCACGTGACGAAGACGAAGCACAACATCAAGTCGGGCAGAGCGGCACCTCGTCCAGCCGCCGACTCCCGAAACTTCGTGCTTCTCTCCGCAGAACACACCCGCGGCGCCGATGACCTTCTTGTGAAGGCGGTACAAGAGGACTCCTTCGGCGCTGACCTCCGGGAGCTGCGGCGCGGAGGAGGTGTCGCCAGAGACAGCCGCCTGTATTCGTTACCCGTGGAGATGAACAACGGAATGATCACTCTACGCAGTCGTATAATAGCTACAGAAGAAATCTCCGAACAAACAAAGAGACCGCCGATCTTAGACGGCGATCATCGTATTACACAGCTATACATAGATTGGACGCATAGAAAATTACATCACAGCGGTACAGAGTTGGTAATCAATGAAATACGCCAACACTATTGGATTCTTCGTCTGCGGCCGACTACAAAGAAAATAGTACATAGATGTCTACCATGCCGCATTAGAAAAACGCAGCCGCCTGAGCCAGCCACAGGGGACCATCTGAAGACGCGCCTTGCTCACCATCAGAGGCCCTTCACCTACACGGGTCTAGATTATTTCGGGCCGCTCTCCGTAACCGTCGGTAGACAGCGTCACAAACGTTATGTGGCACTGTTTACATGTCTCACTTCCAGGGCAGTACATCTGGAGGTCGCCGCCAGCCTGAGCGCCGACTCCGCAATTTTGGCGCTGCGCAGGTTCGCAGCGCGCCGAGGTTGCCCCGCAGAGATCTACTCGGACAACAGCACCAACATGCACGGTGCCGACCGAGAGATGAGAGACGCCGTCGCCGAAGAAGCGAGTCGCCGTGGCATCATATGGCGCTTCATCACCCCCTCAGCGCCATTCATGGGGGGCGCATGGGAGCGCCGCGTCAGGTGCGTGAAGACCGCCCTTTATACGGTCCTTCACGAGCGCCATCCGCACGAAGAAGTCCTAGCTACACTACTGTGTGAGGTCGAGTACACAGTAAACAGTCGACCCCTCACACACGTCTCCGTCAACGCAGCAGACAGCGAGGCCATCACCCCGAACCACATCCTGTTCGGTGGTTCTGCTCGCATCCCTCCGCTGGGCGAGTTCAGCGAGGCTGACCTCAACAGCAGCAAGCACTGGCGGCGCGCCCAAATCCTCGCCGACATGTTCTGGCGCCGTTGGGTGCGCGAGTACCTACCCGAGCTGCAACACCGGCGGGAGCCCCATGGGTCTGGGCTCAACCTCGAGGTCGGCGACCCCGTCCTGATCGCCGACGGCCAACTCCCGCGCAATACCTGGCCGCGCGGTCGAGTTGTGGCTGTCTACCCGGGCGCCGACGGCGCCATACGCACTGTCGAGGTGCGCACAGCAGCAGGCGTCCTCAAACGGCCGGCTAAGAAGCTGGTCCCCCTGCCCAAGTGACGAGGCGTCGCTCACCGGGTGCTCTGCAGCACCGCCACACAACGGGTCACGCGCGTTGCTGCACGGCGGGAGAGATGTTCGCGACAGACATTAAAACTATGACAGTGAATAGTGTATTCGAAACCGCGAGTGAAAATCGTATAAAATCAGTGTTATCTAATCGTGCGGTACACCGGGTTCGGTTCCCGGACGTGTCAAAACGTTACAAAATAGCTAAAATTGTGTAAATGGTTAGATTGTTAATATAAAACAACTATGTAATACATGAACATTAGTCTTAAACTTGTGCTAACTGGCATCCGTTACAGATCTTTTGAGTCGGTATGCAAGAGAATTAAATTCTATGAAATGGAAAATCTCGGTAATATTACGCGGATTGAACATTTAATCCATTGGCGGACTAGGACAGGACAGTATATTATAAAAAACGAGATCTGCTTATTTCGCTTAAAGTTCGATTGGAGTCGAATTCAATCCAAAGAAAAACATATACTTACATTTCAAATGACACTTATCAAGTCGTATTGAAACCTCAATCCAATATGAAATGAAATGAAATGAAATACTTCTTTATTTCGTGTAAACTTTGAAAGTACTTACGAAACGTCATTAAAAAGAAATATTTAATACAATTATTTTTGTGTGTCGAATTAGAACAGCTCAGTCCCAAGCGTTTTGGTCGTCTTTATAGTCAGATATTTTATAATAGGCTTTTGAACACAATTTTGCTTTTACAATAATTTTGAACTTATTTATAGATAGGTCTCTTATATTATAAGAGAGCTTGTTATAAAAGCGTATACATTGCCCCATAAAACAGCTACTTATTTTGTGGTACGAGTGTTATGAACTACGAGATTATTCCTGTGTCTTGTATTTACAGAATTTATATCACATTTTTTACAAAATTTGTCAATATTTTTATGTACATATAGCAGATTTTCATAAATATATTGTGATACAACAGTTAGAATGTTTATTTCTTTGAACTTTTCTCTTAGAGAAACTCTTGGACTGAGGTTATAAATTCCCCTTACAGCTCTTTTCTGCAGAACAAATATTGTATTTAGGACTGCAGCATTCCCCCGAGAAGAATCCCATACGACATTAAGCTATGAAAGTAACTGAAATAAACCATTCTAGCTGTTTCTAAATCTGTGAGGCGTCTAATTGTCTTAACTGCATAAGCTGCAGAACTGAGTTTGCCCGAAAGCCTTTCTATATGTGGACCCCATTGTAGTTTGGTGTTATAAATAGAAGAGATAATTATAGCAGGTAGATATTATATTTTAAAGTTGGTAGCCATTATTTTACAATACAGAGGTTACTACCTCTATATTATAAAATAATGAGATAAAGAGAGACTACTATTACCGTTTTCATTTCCATACACAAAAACATATAAATTGTTTTAGGCACCTATTACGAAGCCTAAACAATAACCACAAAAATATGAACAAAAGGAATACATTAAAAAAGGAGGACATTTAAAAAGTCCTTTTTGTGATAAGTCAAGTAGACACGACAGACTGCCACGCAGAGGGTCTCGGGTTCTCATCCACGGCACGCACCAATAACTTTTCGAAGTTAAGTGCGTATAAAATTGTTAATTATCGCTTGCTTATCGGTGAAGGCAAACATCATGAGGAAACCTGCATGACTGAGAGTTCTCCATAATGATCTCGAAAGCCATGTGATGTCTGTCAATCCGCACTTGGCCAGCGTTGTGGACTATGGCCTTACCCTTCTCATAGTGAGAAGAGGCCCGTGCCCAGCAGTGGAACAGTATAAGGGGCTGATGATGATGATGAGCTATGGAACGGGCTATGCCTGGCATTTCTTTGAAGAATAAAATCTGCAAATAATAGAATAACCGACATATCTCGCAGAATAAGTAAGCTTAAGTGGTAGTGGGCTGGTCATATCTGTAGAAGTACTGATGACCGATGGAGCAAGCGTGTTCAAGATAAGAGACCACAACTCGTAAAGCGTAAGGTTTCTTATGGTTCTATGTCTGTATATAATATTAAGTATTTGTCTGTAATAACATGACGTGGCTCGTGAAAACCAGAATTATAATCATCAGTACGTAGATCGTCCTTAACTAAACATACTTTTCTAAAATTCAAAAGAATTCTCTCCAAATTAAATGTCTAGTAGAAATGAAGAAAGAAGAAATGTCCAATATCAATTCAGTGACGAATAAAAAGGCAAAGACGGAAGAACAAGATGAATCATTCAGGAAAACTAAGTCTAGAACGCAATTAACTTGACTACGTTCAATAAAAACAGTATAATTAGTGCCTATGCTTTTATCCAACTGTTATGTTACAAATAACTTGGAAATCATGTATAATAGTTCTGCTCTAAGATTAGTGAAAGTCGAGATATTAACAGAAGAATGGAACACTAAAAGAGTATTAATAGTAAATGAAATAAACGCAAATAATTTCCTAAAACAGGACAGACTCCGAATATTAATGTAATTTGTGCGAATAAGAAATCTGCTGTCTTATAATCATAGAACTTTCTAAATTATGGCCTATGATAACTCTATAACCACAGAAATAAAAAAAACGTTGTATGTCACGCACTACACACCAAGTTGTATTTGGAAACTTAAGTTGCGTTTGATGACGATCATATCTGATGCAAAGTGATGACGCGATAAGCGATAAACTATTTATGCAGAATGGCATCTTTACAATATTATACTTCACTACTCATAGAGAAACACACACTCGGTTTAGATGTTTCCAAGCTTTGGCAATAGGCATCATGAACGTATCTTCTTACGTAGAATATCGATCATCTACCGATGGGGACCACGAAGACCAATAATTAAATATTACCTAACTTACCATTTTCCAGCAACGTAGGTATTTAAATTAAAAAACATATAATTGATTCCACCGCAATGCAGTATAATTTGTTCAGATCCCAACATGGATAACGCCTGCAAGAACTTCGTGACAAAACTAATAAATCCGGGCTCTCTTATATTTTCTGACTTATATTACTTAAGTGCGTTGTTATAGGACCATAAAAGGTATTTTATAGACCAAACGCTTCCGTATAAAACTGTTAGACTATAACATATATTAGGTTATAATTTCTCATAATTTTAGTGTCGTGATGTACACATGATATAAAAGTTAAGTGTTATATGACGGTTACAGGTGTAGAACAAAATGGAATATTGGGGTCAACTTTAAGGTGGTAGAATATCGGCATGAGAAATGTAACCAAATTCCATAGTAACAGTTAAATATACACCACTACCTCAGCTTTATACAGTGGTGAAATTTGTTGCTGAGTTATTTAGGATGCAATCTTAAGAGAAGATTATAGGAGTTCATCAGTTAACAATTAAAAAGCAAATAGCACTTTTCATTAGCATTTACCTACCTGCAATTATGTTTGCTTGGTCTACATCTTGCTTCTTGCTCTTGCTTCTTAACATACCTTCTCGAAAATGCATTTTTAAAGCTTATTCGTAGAACGTGTCGACAACAAGCCTATGTGCATTATTATAAGTTGCTGGTTCTCGCGGTTTGTCTAAAATCACTAGTTTGCTTGAGCTGGAATGGTACAGACATTTCACGAAGCAGATTAAGCAGAAAACGGTTCCATTCATATGAGTTTTATGAAACTTTTTATAATATTAGTCTAATCACGACCTATTATTTTTTTTGGAATACATATTATTTAGCTTAAAATTATTTTTTGCTGCTTCAAAATATGATGTGACTAAATCAGTTCTCTCTCTCTCTCTCTCCTAAGCATTTATTATTCCCATCTGATTGTGGGGTCTGCTTTCTTTGTTTTCTCCTTCCACTTTGCTCGGTTGGACGTGTCAGTGTCAGAAACATTGCAGCTGGTCATATCTTTTGTGATCATATCTATCCACCTCATTTTCGGCCTCCCTCTTTTTCTGGGTCCTGTGGTGTGAATATCGATCATGACTAACTCAGTTCATAAATTAATATTAAAATCATTATTAATAAGTTCTGCGGTTGCAGGCATGGTGGGCCTTATTATATACTGTATTTGTTGACAAACAAAAATACCACAGCGTTTCCTAAATAAATAACAAATTAACTTAGTTAATGGTCCTTCGCGTCGTTTCTAAATATAACTGAAATGTCGCTATTACACGGACGTACACTAATCTCTTATTCCATGCCACTTGCGATACTGGTCGATACTAATGAACTACTCACGTGCTGACACAAACTAGATGAGTAGAAAAATACCACATGAGTGAATTTCTTACACGAAACAACAGGAACTTATTAATTTTTCACAGCATGACATCATCGCTGTTCATATCCCTCAGGGCAACATAAGCACTTAGGTATATCAAGATGCTTTGATGGAGTTATTGGTCCTTTTCCAAAATGTAATTCAAATTTACAAAAAGAAGCATAATATATAATTATAGTCCCTTCCACCACTTTTCAGGGTTCCGTAGCCAAAAATGACATAATATCGGGACCCTTATTCGCCGATTCGTCTGTCCATCCATATATCACAGTCAATTCATACCGAAACATTTGCAACTGCAGATTTGATAATTGGTTGGGCCCTTCATCCATGAACTGCCCTATAAAATGTTTTTTGAGGTTCCTAAAATCATTGTGCCACAAAGTCAACCGTTGGAAAGATAGACGCTTCTAACGAGGTTAAAATTGGTTGGTAAACGTGATGTAGTCAGCACATCTTAAGATATAGCACATTGTCTAAAACCGAAAATGCAACTTTGTCGTTTATCTTAAAACAATGGCAAACAAAGAAATTTCTGGTGGCGAAAAAATTATAGTGGTATTTGAATAGGTGATGTTAGGTGGATACCTCAACTACAGTACTCAGAACATAAAATCATTTCAAGAGACAATATAATACTAACCAACGCCCACATCTAAATAGTTCTACTGCCTAGTAACTCCTATATTAAAATATTATCACTAAAAGGGTTAGGTAAGTAAAACGAGTGAAAAGATTTTCAAAAGTTTTATTTCATCGTGATAGTAAATAGATGTAAGGATGTAAATAGTAACTGTACAATATACTTAACAGACCATTTATAATGTACATTAGAATTATGAACATTTATAATAATAATCGTGTCCATGCATAGATAAGTACAACTTTAAGTAAAACTCTATACGGTACGCATTCTAATATCATGTAAAAGCTACTCTATTATTTTAAATTACAAATAAACTAATTTCAGTGATATAACACATAAAATTAAATTTTTTACTTATCATATTATTGAGAAAATTAATTATGTCAAATTCGTTTTTTTTTCAATTAAACTACGGTCTGATGGATCATTCTCACTAGTTCCACCAGCAATTAGTTCCATGGAACTAGTGAGATTTGTTTGCTCAGTAGTTCCATGGTACTAAGAAGAACCATGGAACTACTGAGAAGCAGTAAGGCTTCAACAAACTTGAGAAACATCCATAAAATATTGGCACAAGACAACTTCGACTCCACACAGATTTCAATGAAACATGAGCAGATAAATTTCTACATTATAGTTATAATATATTAGAATTGTGATACAATATCTATACAAGTTTTAAAATTAATTATACAATACATTTAAACATTCAGTTTTGAATCGATTCACGACATACTACCATTCTGATGTTGTGTATTCTTATAAAAATATTATATTAGAAATACATACATACATACACATACATATCGTCACGCCTTTTATCCCCGAAGGGGTAGGCAGAGGTGTATTTCTACACCCACTTTTCGCCAGATATACTTTAGTCCCACGTAATAAGGGGCGAGCCTATTGCCGTACCGGGCACATTTCCAGACTCCGTGCTGCTACTGAGAATTTCGTGACAGAAAAACCCAATAACACTGCCCGACACAGGAATCGAACCCGGGACCTCCCGATCCCACGCGCACATTTATGCCGCGAGACCAACGAGGCAGTCGTATAGGGTTTGATGTCGAGTTTTCCGTCTCTACGCAAAGATGTATTTGCATCGTGTTATCCCTTAGTCGCCTCTTACGACACCCACGGGAAGATAGGGGGTGGTGACACTTGTATTCTATGCCGTCAACCACACGGTCACCGGTATTAGAAATATAATTATATTCAAAAATATATATTTCTCTTACATATTTTCTTTTGGGTGTAATATTTGCACCCTTTCGGGGATACAGGCGTGAGACTATAAATAAAAAGATATTTTCCCTTGACATGGATGGAAATTGTGTGTTCGCGGGGTGTTAAGAAATGTATACAATGAATAGAGATGGGCTACAGGTGTGGGGGGAACACGTGGTCTATAGGATTAACTTTACCTTATTTGTGGAGTAGGTTGGAATTCCTCTTGCAACTTCCCGTGATCTTGGTGGCTGAGCGGAGTTGAAAGAATTCAACGGCTGCGCTTGCACGTGTAAACGGTTCTCTTGGGTTTAAATAAAATCACTTGCAGGCCTGCGCACATCCCTACTTATATTATAAATTCGAATGTGTGTATGTATGTATGTTTGTATGTACGAGTATGTATGTATGTTCCGTTTTCACGCGAAAACGGCTGAACCGATTTTGTTGTAATTTAATATAGAGATATATTGGACCATGAAAACGGACATAGGCTACCATAAGTTGCAAAAATTAAACTGGGAGGGATTGTAGGGCGGATAGACGTTTGTACGGCAGAAATTTTCCTCTTGGAAGTAAGAACGCATGCGCGAATAATTGAGTGCTGCGCATGTGCTATCTGTCAGTACTGTCACATCATACATATTGTCAATTTTGTCATATTGTGCACGGTGATTACATTGTTACCTACTAAAATTATAAATGCGAAAGTGTTTATAGATATAATATTGGACATGTATTGAAACATGGCTTTGACATTTGTCATGGATACTGACCGAGTTACTTTGTGCCCTATAGGATTTTTGACTCTTTAGAATAATCAGGAGTGTCTTCACACAACTTGAGACTAAAAGTAGATATGTGTTACCCCGAATTAAACGCGCGCGAAGCCGCGGGCAAAAGCTAGTACACTATAAAATGTCTTGCGTAAGATTGTCTTTCTACATTGAGTATTGAGTTTGCGGTGCTTGGAGAACAAATCTTGCGTAGATTCCTCCAAAGTATTCATTGCGTGAGTTGTCTCGATGCGTTCGACGACAAAACAGGACCGGAATTCGGAAAAATGTGACAGGAAGGAAAGAATGGTATACGGATGTGGCATGAAAGGATTTAGTAACTAAATTAGTGAAGTGCAATTTCATTGCATAGTAACGATACACTCTGTTTGGCGTAAACAACCTGCATTAACTCTTCTTTCAATATCTTATTCATTCTTACAACAACGTACCTAAATAAACAAAATCATTCACTTGTTCCACACGTTGTCCATCGATCACAAATATTAAACAACCGAAAATAACCCACGAAATACAAATACCACATGTTTACCCACCACATCGATAGAATAACTGAATGCAAACAAACCGGACTCGTGCATAAGTTAGCACTTTAAAATAATACATTTGTATTGAAGGAGTAGTTATAGCTTCTAATCCGGTTCAGGTTTGTAGTAAGTAAAACAATATTTTACTTTAACAATGAACGCCATGACGCCGACGCCCTTTCAAATTTTTCTTTGCCTTTTTTATGTAAGTACTGTTTTTTATTTGTTAGATACTTAAGTATAGAATTAATTGTTTTATTTTATGTGTACGTATATAGTGACCAAGTAATAGTTCAATTTTCTTAAATAATAAATAAATCTTCAATAAAAAAGAATTAGGAAGGATTCAACAAGTAGTACAAGTTCATTTATTTAAGTTTTCAGTTATAATATTGGTTGGCGTTACACCGAAACCGAAGGTTCTAGGCGACTTGGAGAAGGAATGGGCTGTATCTAAAAGATGGCGAGTTCTGGTCGCTTAAGGATTGGATAAGGGAAGAAGATTGTGAGTGGGTATAGGATATTCTAAGGATGCTGAAGGATGAGGGGCACCTACCTTGTACGTCAGTCCTCTTTCCTTGCAAATGGCAGCCTCCTGGTGTTTTCACTTTCACTCGCGAGCGGTTTTGAGTTTTGTATAAGCGGTAATAATTATATATGGCGGAAGCGGCGCGGTGCGGTACGGTATGGCGGACACGTTCTCAGCCACTCGAATGTTCTAGACTGTCTCTCGCGTCAATGATCGCGGCGACCAATCCGCGAAAGGCGTGCCCCTTCCAGGGAATGGGATAGACAGGGACGGAAACAAAGGCATCGCTCGCATTGGCCAAGCAGCGACAAACCATTGACGTTGATGGGATTAGTTTTCGATGGAAAGGTAGATGGCGCTACCATATCCCCCCGGCCCTAAATGGTTGCCTTTAAAAGAAATAGAATTGAACTTAGCTATGTTGGGTGTACTACCGCATAACCCATCAATAGGCTAAGACAGCGATATGATAATAAAATTAATCTAAATTAACTTTAGCGAAAACTACAAACGCAATAACAGCGATAACTACTAACTAAATACTTAAACTAAGGGGTAGATCCAACTTCAGGCTAGATCTCACTGAGTTGGGAGCGGACAGAGACGTACAACAGGGCGCACGTAACTCCCCTTAGCGGTTTTCACGGTAACAACGCGGGTTTTACCGTCCTTGGAAGTATGCAATTTCTCTACGATGGCTAACGGCCATGAAAGCGTACGTACCCTCCTGTATAGGGGATGCAGGACTATTCCACTTGGATCTAGCCTGAAGCTGGTGTAGATATTCCGCACGCCAGCGCCGCCAGAACGACTGCACGAGTTTATCCAGCATAGTATGTCTCTGGAGCAAGCTTGAAGAGTCTGCTTCAGGAGCCGGAAATGACGATAATGGCACTGTGTTCAGAAAATGTGCAAGGCTTAACGCGGATGGTTCTGCAGGGTCGTTACTCAATGCCGTGAGCGGACGCGAGTTGATCAGTACCTCGACTTGTGCAAGGACAGTTAAAAGCTCTTCGTAAGAGAGGATCTGTTGACCTATAACTTTGAAGAGATGCGTTTTAATTACTTTGACCATACGTTCCCAACATCCACCGAAATGTGGTGATGCTGGTGGAATAAACTTCCAGTCAATATGATTTATAGAAAGTTCTTCCTGAAGACGAGTACGATATTCTTCCCTGAGAAATTTATAAAGGTCGCGTAAATAAGAGCTTGCGCCCACGAAACAAGTGCCGTTATCCGTGTATAAACACTGTATAGGGCCGCGCCGTGAGAGAAATCGTTTAAGGGCTGCCAGGAATGACATCGTGCTTAAATCTGTCGCAACTTCAATATGCGTAGCGCACGTCGTTAAGCATGTAAAAATACATAGCCAGGCTTTACAGCTTTTAACACCTCGACCACGCACTGGCGTATACTGCAGTGGTCCTGCGTAATCACAACCGGTGTGTGTAAACGCTTTAGCAACCTGGTTGACGCGCTGGCTAGGGAGATCGGCCATGGGAGGGAAAGTCGGACGAGGACGAAATTTGAAACAGACGTTACATTTATGTATTCTGTGACGAATTATTCGTCACGCGGCTAAAATCCAATACTTATGCCTAAGTAAGGCCATAAGCAACTCTGGACCGGCATGGAGGTGCTTCTTGTGATAAAAATCAACAAAAAGGTCGACAACATGATCATGTCACGGCAGAATGCAAGGATGTTTGTAGTTATAAGGCTCATCTGAATTTGACAGACGACCCCCAAACGCGTATGACGCCGTGTTCATCGAGAAACGCCTTGAGTCTAAGGATAGCGGGAGAACAGGGTACATTGTCTTTCAAATTTTGAATGTCGTTACCAAAATGAACAGCCTGTACAGCTCGTAGTAACTTACATTCTGCGAATTTGATATCAGTACTTGATACAAAAGTCCCATTAGGTAGGTGCCTAAGAAACCTACAGACATAAACGATGGCGCGGAGTAACTTCGACCACGATGACATGCGTAGTGCGAGTGCATAGATGGGAGACTCCGCAACCTCAGCAATCACGGGATAAGAAACAGACTTCCGTTCGGGTACATCTTCGTCTTCTGCACTGTGGTCAAAGGGTTGCATGGGCCATTCTGACGGATCATGGGAAATCCAAGAAGGCCCACGATGCCACAATGGATGATGCAGAAGATTAAGTGGAGTGACACCACGAGACAAGCAATCTGCGGGGTTCTCAATACCCGCGACGTGATTGAAACAAGTAGCAGGAACCAGTTGAATCAATTTACTAACGCGGTTGGCGACAAAAGGCTGCCAGCAATGAGGAGAAGAATGAATCCAAGCGAGCACTACTTTGGAGTCGGAAAATGCGTATATTTTATTAATGGGGTAGTGGGGCAAAACTGTGTCTTGAACCTTGCGGAGCAACTGAGACAGTTGCAGGGCCGCGCACAACTCCAGTCTCGCAACCGAAATGGTTTTAACAGGCGAGACCTTAGACTTGGCACAAACTAACTGCACCGAGTAGTTAGAACCAATGCGGACTTGCAGATATACGACTCCGCCGTAAGCACGCTCGCTGGCGTCAGCGAAACCTATTAAAATGATGGTACATCCATCTACCAACCCAAGATGACGCGGAATAGTAATTTGATTGAGCGCGGTAAGCTCAATACAAAACTGGCCCCAAGCGGCGACAATATGGTCAGGGGGTGTTTCATCCCACTCACACTTTGATAGCCAAAGTTCTTTGATCAAGAGCTTGGCGTACAAAATTGTGGGAGCCACAAAACCCATTATGTCCCATAGTCGAGCCACTGTGGACAGCATAGTGCGTTTGGTGCACTTATCATCTGGTGGTGAGACGTCAAACCGAAAACTATCGCAGGATTTGTCCCAGCGTAAACCGAGAACCTTATGCGGTACAGACTTCTCAAACTCAATGTCTGGAGAAGCTTTATGAGAATCTGGTATGCGTGCGAGAACCTCCTTAGAGTTGCTTGTCCATTTGACAAGATCAAACTGGCCTCGCTTGAAAAGCTGGATAAGCTCTTCACAAAGCGAAATTGCTAGCGGAGCGGATATGACACTACAGGCAATGTCATCCATATACAAAGCGGAAGTAGCAACAGCCGCTGCGGCGGGAAAGTGATCGCCTTCATCAGCGATCAACTGGCGAACAACTTGTAACGCGTGATATGGGCTAGACTTGAGTCCAAAACAAACACGATTGAACTGATACACAGATAAAGGTTCCTTCTTGTCAAAACGATAAAAGATCCGTTGAAATCTCGCCGAAATTGAGAAACATTTGACGGCAATCAGCTGACAGAGCGATTTGGAAAAGACGAAACTTTATTATGATGTTAAATAAATCACCCTGTTGATTGGGGCTGGCATGCAAAATGTCATTAATCGACTGACCCGATGTAGTCTTACAACTAGCATCTAAAACCACGCGAAGTTTAGTAGAGGTTTTATCTTCGCGAACTACGCCGTGATGCGGGATATAATATGAGGGTAGAGAGTTGCCCTCGTTGTTTACAACTACACTCAAAAAACCTTTATCTATGTAGTCATGAATGACGTCATTATAGGCGCTGCGTAACTTAAGTGATGCATCAAGTTTACGTTCCAAACAATGGAAACGTCTTAGTGCAGCAGCGTACGAGTCGCCTAACGAATAAGGGTCACCACAGAATGGCAACGCCACAACGTATCTGCCACTGTCGTCACGAACAGTGGTAGCGCGGAAATGTTCTTCACACTCGAGATCTTTACGGCACATCGAGGGTGGTGCGGTAACCTCTTCAAGCTCCCAAAATCGCTTGAGAAGAGAATCAATATTATTTTCTTGAAGAACAGAACAACAGCAAGACGTAACGTATTGAGAAGTATGTAATGTAGGTACGGTAGCTATAATCACATACCCGAATACCGTCTCAATAGCGGGCGGTAAGTTATGTTGCTCACTACGTACCACTTTAGTTAGTAGCAAGTGCGGGAATATTGCAGCTCCAATCAAAACATCAATGTCTGCCGGATTCGCAAACTCCGAGTCTGCCAGCGGCAATGACTCGAGGTGTGTGAGTAGCGATAAGTCCACATTAGCGTTTGGCAATGTGTCCGTAATACGCTCCACGATAAGCGAAGAAATGTTAAAATTAATGTCCCTATCAAAACGCGAATGTATTTTAATATCTACGGAACCCTTGCAATGTTTTTCTGAACCGCCGATCCCTTTGACTATTGAGTTAGTATTTTTAAAGTTATTCCACAATCCTAGGCGTTTGAACAACTCGAATGATATTAAATTGGTCTGAGACGCGCTATCGAGTAGACAACGTACCATGTGCGGCGACCCATTAACATCATAAACGATAACTTGCGCTGTCGCTAACAGAACAGTCTTAGACGTCATACACCGCGGCTTAGCACTGCTCTGATCATTACAAGCGCGCGAAGGCCGTCCGCGCGTGCACGCCACCCGCGCAATGGATGTCGTACACAACGATATTACATTGTGGATCGTGGGAGGCGCAGTTATCGTAGCCTGCACCTGCGACGTAAGTGTGTCAAGGTTAGCGGCTTGGCTTGACAACGGGCTACCTTTATCGAAATGTAACAGTGAATGGTGTCGTTGATTACATGAGCGGCATCTCGTTCTACTAGAACAATCACTCGTTTTATGCTTTATACTTAAGCAATTAATGCATGCTTTGTTATCTTTTACGCACTTGAAACGAGCAGTTGGATTTAAACCATTGAAAGCGGGACACTTGTAGAAATGGTCGTGCACTATATTACTGCACAAACACTTCTGTGAATTAATTTTATTAGATTCCGAGCATGTTACGTAAGATTGTGGATTAGGGACCGAGTTATTATTACTATTTCGAGCTTTATTCAACCTTTATTTGCTGCTGTTAGTGTTAGACGGGCTAGGTGAACTAGACTGCCTATTATGAAATATTCGACACTGATCTTTGATGAACGAAATAAAACTATCTAGTGTAGGTATTTTATTATTGCGTTCCGTCATCTCGAAAGCACGAATTGTATCAGTGTCAAACTTTTTTAAAGCGAGTTTAAGCAACATAAAGTCGGAGAGATCTTCTAATTTTAAGTTCCTAAGAGAATTAACCGCGGTTACGAAGTTATCTATAAGCAGTTGGAAATTCGAGACAGATGCGACACCGGACAGTTTAAGATTTAAAGCTTGGTCAAAGTAGGTAGACGCTAGGACGCGCGTGTCTTGATATCTATCAAGTAGTGACTGAAATATGACCTGATAATTCTCAGCACTGGGTGTGACACTTGCAAATACGGACTGGGCCTTCGGTGACAGTTTACCTATTAAATAGTACAACCTGTCAGCATCTGTCAGAGAACCATTATCGTGCACTGTAGACTTAAAACTCGCATAGAATAACGGCCAATTTCGTATATCTCCGTCAAACGACATAATCTCGATTGGCGGTAATTTCGGCTTGCGGGCCGCGGCAACGGGCTGTGCCGAGTATTTAGGTGCTATAATTGCCTAGGTATATAGATATAACGAGGTTTTACGTATAAAACGTAAACGAATCCGACTCGTATGGATCAAAAAAATGGTTCGGCGTTACACCGAAACCGAAGTTTCTAGGCGACTTGGAGAAGGAATGGACTGTATCTAAAGGATGGCGAGTTCTGGTCGCCTAAGGATTGGATAAGGGAAGAGGATTGTGAGTGGGTATAGGATATTCTAAGGATGCTGAAGGATGAGGGGCACCTACCTTGTACGTCAGTCCTCTTTCCTTGCAAATGGCAGCCTCCTGGTGTTTTCGAGATGAAGCTGCTTGATTCACTCCACTACACAAATCACTTTCACTCGCGAGCGGTTTTGAGTTTTGTATAAGCGGTAATAATTATATATGGCGGAAGCGGCGCGGTGCGGTGCGGTATGGCGGACACGTTCTCAGCCATTCGAATGTTCTAGACTGTCTCTCGCGTCGATGATCGCGGCAACCAATCCGCGAAAGGCGTGCCCCTTCCAGGGAATGGGATAGACAGGGACGGAAACAAAGGCATCGCTCGCATTGGCCAAGCAGCGACGAACCATTGACGTTGATGTGATTAGTTTTCGATGGAAAGGTAGATGGCGCTACCAAATATATTAGTCTATGTATTTAAGACTGACAATTCTAAGAATACCAATTCTTCATGCGTATCTTAAATTATATAATATTTATCCTATTATTTTGTTTAACAATGAACAATATTAAAACTGAAGGATATGAATGAAAGGATATAGCTTTAACTACCACGGCTAAAACTAATTAAAGAACAAAGGGAATCAAAAGAAATTGGTTCAGCCTGAAAATGTTCAATGTAAAATTCAGCTGTAATAGCTAGTCAGACAGATGGACATCACATTTTTCATATAAATAAGTATCTAACTCTGTTTCCTTACGTGAACGACCAGACTTCTTTGGAATGGCGAATCTCTCAGGCATGTGTTTACATATTTTTAAATATCGTTGAGCCATGTTGATTTTAGCATAAAATATAAAACTCAACAAGTGAAATGCAATACAAATGCATATTAAAAAAACGGATAAGCTTGTGCATTACTTTAAATGTTTTTTTTTTACAAATTCAGTAGATTTTATATGTTACTACATCAGGAATGTTATTAACAATTCTATTAATATAAACTATCTACAATAGATAAGATTATACGCAGTGTGTTTCAAGTAGCCAGTAAGGACTTGAATAGAAAATTAATATTGCAAAGTCAACAAAGGATCACATACAATATCGTGTTATCATGAATGGACACAATAGCCTTAATCTTGAAATAGGTTGGGTTGGTTGTCGAAAATCGGAACAAGCCTCATATCTGACGGAATCCAAATGCTTTTGTGTAAAGAACGGTGACTTCAAGAACGCAACTTTATAGTTGCGTTCTATGTATGGGTCGGATTTGGTATACACTATTATGTATGTGTACATAATAGGTACGTACAATAGTTAGCATTGGTTTAAATGTTGAAATTCTAGGTAAGATTATGAGGAGGTTCTATTTGTCCTGACTGCCTAATAGTTGATATTAGTTTGAAGTATAACAAAAAGTTCTATTAATAAAATCGAAACGAGCTAATATCGGTATGAATGTTATATTCATTTGTGGTCTTCATGGGTTCTTTTATTTATTTTAGTGAAAACTAAACAATGTCACAAAGGATTTCAATAATTATCAATCATATAATTGAAGTATTCAACATTTTGAATTGAACACAAGTAGGTAGGGACCGTCACTAATGTAAGATATTGAAAATAGTGAGTAGCTCAGATGACAAAGCAACAATATGTTTGTCGTAAAGGCCAAAGTCCTATTTCATGGATTACCTCATTTAGCAATAAGAAAGGAGACACAGTATTCCTTTTACCAAAACGACAATATTCCATCCCAATGTTGTCTCAATGCCTGACAAGCCGGAGCTCAACGATGCTAAATACTGAAAAGATTTTAATTACTTCATTAGGCATTTTCATTTAGGTATTTATAATTACGTTTATTATATGCCGCTGTTGCAGATTTTTAATTGTTCTACAATTAGTTATCATACACTGATATCGCTAGCTAATGGATATCGAATTATTACCGGTAACTGACCGACATAAAAATAGAAACAACACCTCACGATTTTTCGGCAACATATTATATGCAGTTTTTAAGCACACCCACACTATGAATATAGTCTTATACTATTTTTTAATTTCATTACAGTTGTGTGTCAATAGATTAATTTTAATTTACAGCATGTATTTATTAAACTGTAAAACCACGATCTATCACGCTCGAAACTATAGTTACTTACTCCACATACATACAAATTAATTTGCAAATAATAAAAGGATTTTCACGATTCACGTTTGAATAAACAGCTTGAATATAAAGCTGCTGCAGGCAGCTAGAGATTGCAATCAAACGATATAAATACCTGTTTTATTGACGTTTGAAAGTAGGAAAAACAATTACTTTATTGGAAGTGGCATATATTAACGAACGTGAACAGATCACTATTATTGCTTTTATGCTAGAAACAGCAATCTGTGCAATAGGTTCCTATCAATTCTTGTACAAAGAGTTTCGAAGGTGTATCAAAGCAATGCTCTTGCGTCATGGTCTTGAACTAGTAGGTATCGTTAACGGTCACCCCCCGCCCGTGGGATCTCCACCTTGTCGTGGTGGGGGGGGCTAAGTGATTGGGTCACCCACGGTGAAGCTAAGCGAGATCCCAGGAGTGGACGCTCCGCGTGGGCTTGACGGAAGCCTGCGCAGGATGCATCCAATGGTGCAGGTGCGAGGGACAGTTCTTCTGTCCCTCGCACCTGCACCATTGGAATAAAGAAGATCAAAAATAGGAGATTCTAAGTCTAAAAACTACTAATTAATTATACAATAATTGTGAAACGCTGTCCACATAATTATAATTATATGAATGAAGGCAAAAGGGTTGAATGCATTGGGCAAACTTCTTTTTTTTATCTCTTTATTTGTTTTGGGACTTAGTCCCATCATAACAAGAACAGTTTACAGCTTTTAAAATTACTTATTACTAACTTATATCTAATATACATACATAGGTTTTATGCATACTTACCTACTAGAATTATGATGATGTAGGCATAGCCAATTTACAAAACATCTTAGCTTCTTCAGAAGTGGGGTTACTTAATACGCTTTGCACTACACCAACATTTATACAGTTTATATTTAAGAAATTTATGATACTTGTTCTTTTACTACTGTTTTTGACACATTCCATCAAAACGTGTTGAACATCATCTACTTTATTACATACTTCACAAAGTGGTGGGCATCCACACATAGATATTTTCATAGAAGGATAATTTTTATCAACAGACCACGCGGTCAAAGTTGCCTACATAAATATCACGACTAGGTACAAAGCACCACTGTGTTAGGTTGACCAATTCGTACTGAAATCAGTGAACTTTTTTCGCCTTCCGGTTGTCAAAGTGTCAACAACAGTGCTCATGTTTTCTAACGATTAAAATTAAAACTATTAATAAAATTGTTTGAAGAAATATTAGTGTGATAAACTGACTTTTAATGTATTTCGCAACATACAATGGAATTAAGTCTCAGTGTGTAGTAAATAGACAACAAAACTACAATTAATTTGACCTAATGGTTCGCCGCGATGGTGCTAAGGGGTAAAAATCTACCCGAAGTTACAAAAATATTGTGCCTTATTCGTGCATTAGCGAAAACTGGGATGTGCCTCTTCTTTGCTCAGCGTATACAAAACAGGAATATTAACTGTAATCGACCTTTATTGTGTGTGCAAAACTTTTTAAAAAGCAAATAAATAACAATAACATAATCAAATGTACCAGCACCGTCTACCGGTGGAGGAACGCACCAAGACACTGAGGAACAACGAAAAAACCGCTATTTGAATTTGAGCTATTTCTTTGATACCGATATAAATCACATTTAAAAACCACAATAATACTACGTAAACGGTCTTTACTATAGCAAAGTGCGGAGGATGCGGAAAATTTCTCTCGAATACTAATTGTGTGCGTTGCTGTAAGTGCCTAGTTTCATAAGGATTGTGCAAATACAACTGAATCAGCTGTAAGTGGAAGTAAGACATCGTGGATTTGTCCTAGTTGTAAAGCAAAATAATTATCACATGCTGAACAGGAGGAGTTTGTGACACCCACAAAAGGATACGTAAACAGCGGAAGCCCGACTGTTGCGACACCTGCAGTACACGTGAATGTCAACGATGCCCCAACACAAGGGCATATTGACTAAGCTAGTGAAATTCGCTTGATGAGAAACGAAATCAGTGCCTTGAGGACTGAAGTTAGAGAATATTATGAAGAAATGACACACTTTATAAATGTTTTACACTTACAAGACCACACCATCGCAGACATGGCCAAACGGATCACTGATATAGAAAATCGCGTTGAAAAATGCATACCTGTGAGCATAGATCCTATTGAAAATACAATTGCCGAATTAAAATGCCAACTGAATGAACGTGACCAGGCGTTGTTATTGAATGATGTGGAGATTACGGGTATACCGGAGAGAAAAGAAGAGTGTTTTTCACTTCATTAAATTGCTATCCACGAAACTTGGTGTCGACTTGAATGAGAGGGATGTTGTCCACGTGGAACGTGTTGGGTCTACGCGCCGTAATCGAACAGAACCACTGAACGTTAGCAATGGCTCCACCTCAGCTGACCACATGTCGCACCGACCAAGATGCATATCAGTTCGCTTCGCACGTCGAGTGACGCGCGATCAGGTTCTCCGCGCTGCCAGAGTGCGCCGCGGTCTTACCTCAGCCGACCTGGAGCTACACGGAACGGCTAGCCGCGTATACGTGAATGAGCGTCTCACTCGTACGAATCGAGACTTATTCTATCATGCTCCTCAGGCAATGGAAATATGTTTGGACGAGAGGTGGGAATATCATTGCACGTAAAGTGGATGGCTGCAAAACCAAAAGGATCAGATCTATGAAGGAAATTAATTGATTTTAGGAGATATTTGATTTTTTTGGGTAATTTATTGTTTGGCTTTTTATTTTCAATTAAAGTCAATTCATTATAAATTACAAGCATTCATGTTTAACAATTTATTTATTTATGAAATATACTGCAACTTATTTGTTATTCAATTTGTCGGTATTCTTATAATATTTTATTATTTTTTACATTTTTCAAATGTTGCACTAAATATCTTACAACTTAATAATTTATGTTTTAACGAATCTTTTACAAACATTTTATGGACTAAGTGTCTCATTTTATTTAATAATCGAATGTATTGCGCCTCTTTTATTATGCAACTTTTCCATGTCCTTGTTTGTTTTTATTATATTTCAGGCGTTGCGCTAACAATCTTGCAACTTAATAATGTATGTTTTTTTTTCATTTAGAGATATGTTACAGTTATGGACTATGTGTATCACTTTCTTTACTTATCAAATGTACTGCGACTCACATCTTAATGACTCACAACTAAATGATTTGTGTCTCATTTTATCTATTTATGCATTCCATAATAATGTACATATGTATACAGCAAATCATTTAGATATATTTTATGGACTTTGTGTCTTACTTTACTTGCTTATCAAATGTACTGCATCTCTTTTGTTATACAATTTATCCATATCCTTAGCAGATTTTATTATTTTTCAAGTGCTGCAGTTATTATTTTGCAACTTAATAATATATGTGCTAGCAAATCATTTAGATATATTTTATGGACTTTATGACTTACTTTACTTGCTTATCAAATGTACTGCATCTCTTTTCTTATACAATTTGTCCACATCCTTATCAGATTTTATTATTTTTCAATTGCTGCACTAATTATTTTGCAAATTATTAATGTATGTGATAGCAAATCATTTAGATATATTTTATGGACTTTGTGTCTTACTTGATTGCTTATCAAATGTACTGCATCTATTTTGTTATACAATTTGCCCATATCCTTAACAGATTTAACTATTTTTCAATGGCTGCACTAATTATTTTGCAACTGAATAATGTATGTTATAGCAAATCGTTTAGAGATATTTTATGGACTATGTGCCTTACTTTACTTACTTATCAAATATATTGCAACTTAATAATGTATGTGATAGCAAATCATTTAGATATATTTTATGGTCTCTGTGTCTTGCTTTACTTACTTATCAAATGTACTTTAACTCTTTTGTTATACAATTTGTCGATATCCTTATTTACTTCTATTATTTTTCAAGTGTTGCGATAGTTATCTTGCACCTTAATAATTTATGTCATATTAAGGGTATAGTAAACACCAAATTGACAATTTTATGTCATAACAAATTATATCATAACAAATTATATAGAGAATTTTTATAGACTATGTGTCCCACTTTATTTATTTATGGAATGTACAGCATCTCTTTTGTTATACATTTTGTCTATATTCTTAACAGATTTTATTATTTTTCAAGTGCTGCACTAATTATTTTGCAACTTAATAATGTATGTGATAGCAAATCATTTAGATATATTTTATGGTCTCTGTGTCTTGCTTTACTTACGTATCAAATGTACTTTAACTCTTTTGTTATACAATTTGTCGATATCCTTATTTACTTCTATTATTTTTCAAGTGTTGCGATAATTATCTCGCCGCGTCATAATTTATGGTATACAGATATGTTATGGACTGTGTGTCCCACGCATCTCCTGAATTGGTTTATCACGGAAATCCTGTTTATACACAACAAAACACTCATTAATACAATTTATCTATCTGTTTATTTACTTATGTCCTTGATTATTTTTTTTTATATTATGATATGTAACATCACACCGTATTATGTATTGCACATACTAAAACATTTTAAAAGTAATAAGTATTTTTACACACGTAACCGAATATTTCATACTTTTTTAAATTATAGTGAAATTGTACAATTGAATAGAACAATTCTTTTTTGTTTATATCTCACTTATATTGCCCAGACATAGACAGTTAAAAGTTGGTTTCTTTAATTAAATCACTTGGAACGAAACACGACGAATTTATAGCATTAATGCATAATCATTGTTGTGACATTGTAGCCATAAATGAGACGTGGTTGCGGCCGGGTGAGGATGGGCGAGCGCCGGTTATGCCCGAGTTCCGACTACGCCATGTGCCACGGCCCGCGAGCGTTCGGTCGGGCCGGGGCGGTGGGGTTGGTTTTTACGTGCGACGTGGTCTAAGTGCGCGTACGTGGACTTATCCGACCAATAGCAAGGTTGAAGCAATTGACCAAATTTTTTTTTATGGAATAGGGGGCAAACGAGAAGACGGATCGCCTGATGTTAAGCGACTACCGCCACCCATGGACACCCGCAACACCAGAGGAGTAACAAGTGCATTGCCGGCCTTTTAAAAAGGAATACGCTCTTTTCTTGAAGGTTTGAAGGTCGTATTGGTTCGGAAAAACCGCAGGTGACAGATCATTCCACAGTTTGGAGGTGCGAGGCAGAAAGTTTCTAGAGAAACGCACCGTTGTGGATTGCCAACCATCTAAATGATGGGGATGGAAATGCTGTCGCGTAGAACGATGGCGGAAAGAGGTGGCAGGGATTAATCTGAACAATTCCTCGGAGCACTCCCCATAGTAGAAGCGATAAAAGATGCATAGCGAGGCTACATCTCTACGCAGCGCCAAGGGGTCTAACCGATTGCAAATATCTTGGCAGTCGACAATTCGAGCGGCTCTCCGTTGGATGCGGTCCAGAGGGAGAAGCTGGTACTGGGGTGCCCCTGCCCAAAGATGAGAACAGCATTCCATATGCGGCCGGACCTGCGCCTTATAAAGGAGCAAGCGGTGGGCCGGAGTGAAATACCGTCTCGATCTATTTAGCACGCCCAGCCTCTTCGAGGCTAACTTAGCCTTACCCTCTAAGTGACCGCGGAACTGGACTTCGCTCGATATGTCGACACCAAGTATTCCAATACTGGAGGAGGCAGTTAAGGGGGTGCTCTCAAAACGAGGACATACGACCATCGGCAGTTTTTTTGCGGTAAACACGCAGACTTGTGTCTTTGTGGGGTTAAATCGGACCAAATTAAGTCTTCCCCAATCTGAGACCATCTCCAAGAAGGTCTCAATTTCAGACACAAGTTTATTTCGGCTCTCGATGACTTTTTTCCGAGAAATGTTGGCGTGGCCGGTATATAAAGCATCGCCTGTGCTGTCATCTGCATAACAATGAATGCCGCTATCAAGCAACATATCATTGATATGCAGGAGGAACAGAGTAGGCGATAGCACGCAGCCTTGAGGGACACCAGCATTTACAGACAAGGCGTCAGAGCATTCGCCGTCAACTACGACAAAAGCTTAAGCTTTTGTCTGTAAGAAAGCTGGTGACCCATTCGCATAATTTCTCGGGCAGCCCATAGGAAGGGAGCTTCGAAAGAAGTGCTTTGTGCCAGACCCGATCGAAGGCCTTCGCTATGTCCAAACTGACCGCCAAAGCCTCCCCCTTTGTCTCGATCGCCTGTGCCCAACGATGTGTTAGGTATACTGTATATTACAGGTATATTAGTAAATTATCGAATAGACTCAGGTCTGCAGCATACGCAGTCAGGAAAATTCGCCAGTTAACTGACATTGACACTGCCAGGCTTGTATATCATAGCTATTTTCATAGTATAATGTCATACGGTATTCTCTTGTGGGGAAATGCTGCCGACATTCAGACTATCTTTGTTCTGCAGAAAAGAGCTGTTCGAGCAATTTATAATTTGAATTATGGGGCTTCGTTAAGGAATAAATTCAAGTAAAAAAAAAAACATTTTAACAGTTGCAAGCCAGTACATTTATTCCAACCTAATATATTTATTCCAAAACAAGGCCTCATACTCAAAGAAAAGTGATATCCACAATTTGAATACTAGAAATAAGAGTAAGCTAGTAGTGCCAGCTACCCGGCTAGAGAAAATAAAAAAATCTTTTCAAGGCCAATGTGTGCGCTTTTACAATAAAGTGCCAAGCAATATTCAAAATTTAAGTTATAATACATTCAAAAAGATTATAAAACGTAAACTCTGTCAAAAAGGGTATTATTCAGTGCTAGATTATATTGAAGATAAAAATGCTTGGGATTAATTTGCTCGGTCCCACAGGCTACTTATGTTTGATAAGTGTTAAGTTTCATGTGAGTGTGAGTTATTGTGTCTATATTATGCTAGTTAGTACTTTCATATTATTATTAAAAAAGCCTTATTAATTGAGAACAACATTATAGACACACCAGCTCATATACCTATGAAAAATTTAATGTAGTTACTAAGTTTTTAAATTGTATAGAATCAAGACGTAGAAAAGAGTGGCCCGGAGTTTCTTGCCTGATTCTTCTCACGATGCTCTACTTTCTCCACAGGCATTTTTTTCAATGCTCAACTATGTTAATATGCATTTAAAGTTACTTTTTAATATTTTTATTTGTATGACTTTCTAACGTGTCCAAAAAATTTAAACATTTTTATGCAAATAAACATATTTGAGTTTGAGTTTGAGTTTACTAGAACATCACCAGCCGACCGACCCTTACGAAAGCCGTATTGCTGGTCACTAAGCAGCTGATTATCCTCTAGAAACCGAAGGAGCTGGCAGTTAATAATGAACTCCATTATCTTCGAGAAGAGGGAGGTTATGGCTATCGGTCTGTAGTTGGACGGGTTAGAGCGATCGCCTTTTTTAGGGATCGGGTGGACCAATGCTGTCTTCCACGATTTTGGGACTACGCCAAAAGAGTAAGAGAGACGAAAAAGGCGTGTCAAAACTGGTGCCAACTCTGGAGCGCAGATCTTCAACACAATAGGGGGAATTCCATCAGGCCCACTTGACTTATGGATATCGAGGGACAGAAGTGTCATACGGACTGCGCGTTGGTGGAACCGAATATTCGGCATACAGCCCTTCAACAGCGGTATAGTAGGCGGGTTCTGTCCCCCGTCATCCAAGGTCGAGTTGGACGCAAAGAGTTTGCCCAGAAGATCGGCTTTCTGCTTTGCGTCGTGGGCCAAGGAGTCATTTCTCATGTGTAGCGGTGGAAAGGATGGCTTACAGAAGTTCCCTTCGATAGCTTTGTGGTTTACCGTGGGAGAGCCATGCTTCGGCACGAATGGGTCAGGCTCGACCGGACTGATACCATGGCCTCACAGAATACTGGCGTGCAACACGCTTGCGTTGTGTTTCGCCGAGTGAGTGAGGATACCGGAGGCCCAATCCCCCAACGGTATGATGGTGCAGTTGAAAACCTTTTTTTGCTATCCCAGGAGGGTACCAACTGCGCTAGCGTTGGAGAATCCCTCTCTGGACGTCCGCGTTCAGGACACAACGCATCTAAGCGTGGACGCCCAGGCCGCCCCTCGTACTCTGGGGGGGAAACTGCGCTCGAAAATTCCATTAAAAGGAGCAAAACTATCCTGGCACCCCCTGCCACACTGGCCGTGGACTTCTGCAATATCAGGGGAGTACACACCAACCTTAATGCTGTCCACCACCACCTCGAGACAACAAAGCCAGCCTTGCTCTTCTTGACTGAGACGCAGATATCGCCTCCAGCAGACACTTCCTACCTTACTTACCCTGGGTATGGACTTAAACACTCCTTTCTGTCCAAGGCCGGAGTGTGCGTGTATGTTAGAGACGAAATCAGTTCTCGTCGCCTTAGGAATCTTGAAGGGACTTCTCCACCTTATGGCTACGTATAGATAGCGACGACCACCCCCGCATCTATGCTTGCCTTTATAGGTCCCTTAGCGGTGATACCGAAACTAACCGACTCATTGAGCACATCCAAATGGCTTCAGACTTTGTGCAGCAGCAGATCCCGTCAGCAGAGATCATCTTGCTTGGCGATTTTAACGCCCATCACGCCAACTGGCTCAGTTCCAGTAAAACTGATCATGCGGGGAGATCTGTTCACGACTTCGCACTGGCTTATGGCCTGACACAACTGGTTACCACGCCCACGCGAATCTCAGACGTTCAAAGCCAGAATCCTTCACTGCTAGACCTTCTGCTGACTTCTCATCCGGACGGCTACAAGGTATCCGTAGGCACCCCACTAGGCTCCTCAGACCACTGCCTTGTACGGAGTGTGGTGCCTCTCATGTGCTCGCTGCGATCGCGGGCAGCACGCAGTCGCCGTGTGTGGCACTACAAGTCAGCAGATTGGGATGGGTAAGAAGTATGCTTCTCGCCGGATGATTCCAACGCCGCTGCTGATTCTGTTACTGATGTGGTGCTACAGGGTATGGAACTTTTCATTCCATCCTCTGTGGTCCCCGTTGGTGGCAAATTTCGGCCTTGGTTTGGTTCATCTTCCAAAAAGGCTTCTCGCAGGAAGCAGGAAGCTTAACAAGCCTGGGCTGATGCGGTGGCGGCAGGGGATGAAAATACCAGCGCATTAAAAAAGGAGTATAACTTTGCCTCCAGGTCCTTCAAAAGAGACATTGCTAGTGCGAATTCGAAGCATATCGGTAGAATTGGCGAGAGGCTTGAGCGCCTTCCTTCGGGAACTCGTGCATTCTGGTCTTTTTCCAAAGCTATCGAAGGGAACTTCTGTAAAAGTGTGGCCCAAATGTGGTTGACGCATTCCGTCAATGGGAAAAAATTGCAATAGGCACAGCGTATCGCCCACCTTGGCTGGATTTTGACTTATTCCTGGATGCCTTGACTGATGTGGTGAGTTCTTTGAGCAAATGCGATCACTATATAGTGATGGGAGATTTTAACGTTAACGTCCTGCATACGAGTGAAAGTTATGTAAAAAAATTAAGTGTATGCCTTGCCTATCTTAATCTTACTCAGCTTGTCACATCTCCTACCCACTATACAGAAAACAGCGAAACATTGAAAGACTTGTTATGTACAGATCTCAATGCAAATTATGTTAATGTTGTACTGTTCGGTTCGCTGTTAGGACATTGTTTCGTAGCTAGCAAACTTGACATTAAACGGGACTCTATTAAACCATATTTTATAGAATGTAGGCCAATAAAAGATATAGATGATGACCGGTTCAACGCTGATCTATCTAGCATTAACTGAATAAATATACACAACCAGAATAATGTCAATGATATGGTTACTATATTTAACAAAAACTGGTTATCATTTTTCGATGTTCACGCGCCGGTTAAGAAATGTTTTATTAAAGAACCTTCATACCCGTGGATAACGGACACGATTAAAGTTATAATGCGGTTGCATAACAAGGCACTAACTGATTATAGGAGCACCAAAAGTAATACAAAAATAATATTACAGGGCATTGAAGTCATTAGTAGTTAAGTCAATCGTAAGGGAAAAACGTGCTTATTTCAGGCATAATATCAACAACAAAATTAAGGAACCGAAGGTACTGTGGAAAAATATTAAAACTGTGGCAATACCACAACAAGGACGAAATCAAGAACTGCCCACACATTTCACAGATCCTGATTACGTAAACAGTGAATTCCTCAAAGTGTCGGGTAAGTCACATACTACAATTTCTTTGTTGACTTACTACGAGTGTCATAGGTATAGCGATATGTCGTTTCAAATAACTCTCGTTGATCAGGATGTAGTCGCGCGGCATATACAAAAATGCAAATCTGATGCCATAGGATATGATAATATTTCTGCAAAAATGTTAAATTAATCTATGCCTCATATTCTGGAGTCGGTTACGTACATAATCAATCAATCATTCATTACATCGAGTTTTCCTGAAATATGGAAAGTTGCCTGTATTAGGCCTTTGGCTAAAAACGTCAATCCTGTCAATGCATCTGATTTGAGACCTATCAGTATCCTCCCATGCTTTTCTAAGGTAATTGAAAGAGTGGTGAGATGTGAGCTGCTGACTCGCTTTCTAGAGGAAAATTCTATTTTAACCATTACAGTCAGGCTTCACTGCTCTGTTAGATGTTACGGACAATATTTTGGCTGCACAAGATAATGGAATGTGCACAATTTTTGTGCTGCTTGATTTTTCGCTTGCTTTTGACTGTATCGATATTTCTCTCCTTTTGTCTAAACTGCATTACTACGGTTTTGAAGACGCGACATTACGTTGGTTTCATAGCTATCTAAGTTATCGAATTTAGCTCGTGGAACTGAAATTGGATGATGGTAAAACCTTGGTTTCGGATCTAGTTTCAGTAAATCGAAGAGTTCCGCAAGGTTCTATATTGGGGCCTATTTTGTTTATATTTATTATACTGTGCGGATATCACAACCTGTCTCCAAAATTGCAATTACCATATATATGCGGACGACGTTCAGGTTTACATATCATTTAAACCACCTATGTATGAAACTGCCATAAAAGGTTTAAATAATGATCTAAAGCGTATATCTCAGTGAGCAGAAAATAACTGTTTAGTTTTAAAGCCAAATAAAACAAATTATATGGTTTATGGTACAAACCACCAACTTCGTTCGGTGCCTCAAACACTTAACGTGATGTTGTTGGGACAACAAGTCCAGAGAGTTGTAGAGGCAAGAAACCTTGGACTCTGCATTGATAGCGATCTTAGATTCGAAAAACATATAGTGGGTTCGGTTCAAAACTTCTTTTATCGTTTGAGAATCCTATACAAAATTAGGCCTACTACTTATCTTAAGAACTATGTATTCAGCTTGTCGAAACGCTAGTACTTTCTAAGCTTACTTACGCCGATACAGTTTATGGACCGAGATTGCTGGCTCGGACTTAGCGTCTTACACAAAGAGTGCAAAACGCGTGTGCACGCTTCTGTTTCACTGTCCCTCCCCGTAATCATGTAACAACGTTTCTCAATCAGCAAAAGGAAATTTCGTCGGAGGCTCCCCTTAGCTTGCCTTTTCTTTGGTGTTATTAAATATAAGGAACCATCATACTTATATAACAAGCTGAGTTGGGTGGCAAGTACGAGAGAGTGCTCGGTGAGACAGTGCGCACAGCAGCTATCAGTACCGTCACATTGTTCTGCGGCATTTAGAAATAGTTTCCGATACGCAGCCGCGAAAATTTGGAACAATCTGCCTCCGCCTTTAAGGCACCCTAAAACGCTAACGACATTTAGGACGCCCCTGAGAAAGTATCTTATAAGTGTACAGCGTGACTTTGGTGCCATTAATCTTGATGCATCCATAATATAAGCAGCAAAATGTCGTTTCCTCATTTTAATATATAAAAGACAAAATTAAACAGTTTTAGCTTGTGCTAGTATATTTGTTTGAATTTTTAAAGGAATTTATGTGTACAAATACTTATTACTGATTATATCAACATACACATTGTTAATATATATTAATCTTACCATCATCATTATATTAAATTTATATAAGTATTATTTTTATAAAGTGTCTCATTATTAAAACACACTCGAACAAACACAATATCACACACCTATCACTCATAGCATTTCAATCAGGAAAATATCGACACCCGCGAAGTGCAGGTACCAGATGAAACCCAGCGTCCGGCGTCACCGCTAGACATTAAGATGATCTGGGCACCTTTTCAGACTAGTCGTGGGACACATAGTTTCATGTTTCCATTAATCCTTGTGTAAAGTAAGTATTTATTGTATTGTACTATGTCTTCCTGTGTCTTTACTGAATAAAGTTTCATTCATTCATTCAACTTCTACAACTGCCAAAACGTTTACAAAGCCATCTGCGGCTAGCCATTAAGGCTTGTCATATTGTGGTTTTGATCAGTTGTCAGTTTGGACGGAAGGTCATTAGGCATGTCAAAGACAGATTTCATAGTGTGATTAGTTACTTGATGATGCTTGTGGCATTCAGTATTCATTGCGTGAACTTTAGTAAATGTCAAGTAAAAATTTGACTATCAAAAAGCATCTACGGTAACATTTAGTATTTAAGGGAGCTGTTCACTAAAAATACTGAGGCTACAGTTTAAACTGTTTAAAATATTTTGCTTGTATTTTATGTGGACTGACAATTCGACATTGGCCTTTATTATGATATCCTTTAGATTGTTATGGCTCCCATATTTGCACCATAGCTGATGAAATACGTTTTAATATCATATCTTCTGTAGGCAAAGTGCCTACAGTAAATTTTTATTTTATTTGTTAAGATGTTAATGCGAATTATAAACATACTTTATAAGGAGGAAGGCAGCGATAGCGATATGCAGATATCATCTTTTCGGAGCTATGTAATGGCGCTGATACACTTGAGCATTCACCTGTAATGCGCATCCTCGCAAATTTTACAAAACAGAAAAATAAACGAGTGTGTTTTAGCAAGCATTCTCACGAACATTCTGGTGAGCCAGAATAAAGAAAATAAAAGAAACCGCGCTACAATGGCGGTTACACCCAATTTATTTACTTCACTTTGATTTATGATTTTAATCATTATTTTAAGAGAAATATACAAATGATGTTTCGAATGTTCGTAGTTTGTCACAAATTTTGACTTGACTAGTGATGGGCTTACTCAGAATGAATATCGATGAATATCGATACTGATTACAATAAATCCTTAGATTTGGTTTACTCAGAATCAATTTCAATAAAATGTTTATAAATCCTCGATATCGATAAATAGGTTTTAACGTAGGAACAGACACTTTGTTCCTACGTTAAACACAGTGACACACGAGTGAACACAGTGAGTGAGTTACGTGTGACACAGTGTTATTAATTAAATCTGTTCAAATTAAAATCTGCATTTTATTATATAGAAACTTCATTTGTTTATGACAGACATAATTTATAAGTGAAACTGAAGTAAATTTATTGGATAAAACTGCTTTTGTAGTGCGTGGTGCTGAGGTGTATCAGCGCCATGAGAGACGGAGTGAGCGATAGGCAACAATAGATTATATTCAATTGTTGATTATCGCTTGCCGCGAGCCTCAGAAAGTATGTTAAGCTGTCGGTCGCGGCTTCCATGAAAAGTTTCCATAGTGGTTGTGGGAAGTCAGTACCTCTGAATAAACTGACATTAGCCTGAACTATGGAATATTGATATCTTCTTGAGTTGCTAAGGATAGAGAGCAAATCAAAGCGCAAGAGCAAAGCAATTCAAATATGGTTAGAATAGTAAGTGGACCTCGGTAGGCAAATAAAATAATGCTACTAGGATAATGATTTTATATGGAGAAATAGAATTGATTTCTCAATTCACAAAGGCGTAAGTCAAAATAAAACTTAATACGCAAAAAGGCACATTGACAATATAATGTTACAAAAACAATCTGAATGTTTCTAGGGTAAAATAAAAAAAATAAGCACTCATGTCCTTATCTTACCGAAGGTATAATATGTGATTTTTGCCTTAATTTCAGAATGTATTTTCATAATGTTTGTACATAATTATGTGTGAAGACAATAGAGTAAATATAAGGCGCACAAAAGAGACAAGAGGCAAATGGTTAAGCGGCTCAAAATGCATAGAATTAAACTTAATCCCATTATAAACAAATCATTATAATAAAGATAAAACGGAGTTTCGCTGAGACATTGCAAGGCTCATAAGCAATTACAGTAAAGTAGTAAGTTCCGCTCTTAGGCGGCTATTGTGGTGGCACTCGACAGCTAGGAGACTACATCTATATAATTTATCAAGAGACATATTATGACTATATAAGAGAGAGATATATGACTATATAATTTATCAAGAGTGTATTTTATCCTTTATTTATGAACCTGTATACCAACTTATTCTTGAAAATAAAGTCATTATTTTCACTTAACTTTAATTTCCTTTCCTCACTATCAAATAATTTAAAATGCAATAAAGTTTAACCAGCAAACATTTTTCTAAATTTCTATTACATTATATTAAATCAGGAACATAAAGTAGATCCTGACATAGTGCTAACGAGCCAAGGATCGCATAAATCTCTATTCCACGCTGAAATATTCACTGCACTGAAAACATTTTTAGTTGCTATGACGTATACGGAATTACTCGAACGCATGCAAAAGGAATTTTTAAATAAAACATCTACGTATTATTCCCTATTCATACGCTTGAAAGGAAATTTTATTACGATCTAAACATGTACTTTCAGATGAACTGGGTATTACAAGATATTTACGAACTGCTTCAAAAGTGAATTTATTACTTTTCAACATATGCTTAGGTGATAGTTTTATACACAGATTTGTGGCACGTGTAGTAAAATCTTAATACCATTTTATATCTTAAAGCTATTATCGTATCATATATGTGTAGTAAAATATGCATACCATTTTATTTATTAAAGCTATTATCATATATTTTGTCAGCTTCTTTTTTTAATGTAAGACATCTCCCTGACTAGGAATAAAGCCTGTGTCGCGGGGGACTTTACAAAAATACAACAAACGGACACAATGAACACACAGGGTGTTCATCATATTCAATTTCACCCAAAATTTATGGATCACACAAAGTGCAGTTGTCTCATGTGGGACTCGAACCCACAACACTCGACACAATGTCAAGTAACAAGGCGGGCGCTTAAACTACGACGCCAACCGTGCAGTCCAGTCTTTATTTCAAAGTTAGTCTACTTACGAACCAAGCCTCCTGGGTCACCTATTCAATAAACAGTAATCACTGATTAATTAAACAAAATAATATTATTAATTCATAACTAAACAATATTTCCTATGTTATGAGGTCATTGAATAATTATTAGACAAAACCGCGTGATTAACGCCAAACCTAATTAATGTTCGATTATCTAAAGCCACCCCGATGTGGTTATAATAATTGTTTCTAATTAATGACAGTTATTAAAATCGCCTGTTGCATTTATTTTCTTACCGTTTAAATGTATTAACGAGCCTTCTGACTTAAGTTTATGCGTACTTTTGCCTATCCAGATGTCCGCTTTAACCGTCGTATTTGTGTAAAGATTCCTCAGCTTTAACGAATAACTATTAATAAGTATTACCCAATTTATAATTTTCTTTTTGTTGTTTTCTCTTCTCTCAAAAATTGTGAAATTTGTAAACCCACAGTCGTCTAACGTCGTCTTGGTGATTGTTAGGTTCCAATACGACCTACCCGTACCTGGAGCCTACAGCAAGAGGTTGTAAGAACTAGGTATTTATTACTTTGTGTTTTTGATACATACGAAATCATATTGTAATATCACCTTTTATTGTATTTAATGAAAGAATATGAAACAATAAAATGCAGAAAGAAAATAAACTCTAGTTACAAAATAGTAAACAACGAAAACTTGAAACACAAGCTTATGCTGTTGTTCAAGTTTATCAATTCATTCATATTTTATTATTTTCATGAGCAGTGAAATCCAAAATTTACTATTTTCTTACAAACAAGCGTATTCTTGAAGTGGAAACCTTGTGTTGCACTAACGGTGCGCTGGCATAAGTGCGGACGGGGTAAGAGCGATTAAGCGAAACAGAATATAGAAGCGTAGCATACAAGTATTATACATTGTATCTTAATATTTAGGTGAATAAGAACAAATGTAAGTAAGTAAAATAATATTAGAAGTAATTTCATTTTGCTTTAAATTAGATACTAGACAATGCCTCCCTTTTTGTCTTTTTTTTTTGATGTCGCGTTGAAAAATCCTCATGGAGTCCCTCCGCCCTGGGGGGGAAGGGTGAAGGGGACTGTCAGACTCTTACTGACTAAGAACCAACCCGTGTTCCTCATGTACCCGTGTGTCGGAGGGTCGGGTATCGCCTAAGCATTCCTCGCTAACCCCCGACGGGTATTGGCCCGCCAGATGGTGAGGCGGGCCCCGAACGAAACCCCCTTGGCGGCGGATGAAGGTGTTGGGCTCCGCTGCCAGAACAGTCAGCGGCTGCAGAGGATAGGGAGGACGGCAACGCAACAGCGCATCTCCCCTTCCTCTGCGGCCCCACCGCGACGCAACGATGGTGCGTCCCCATTTGGTCGCGGGAGATAGGGCGCGCGGCAACGCAACAACGACACGCCGAGGGACAGAGGAACTGTCCCTCGCACCCGTACCATTGGACGCATCCTGCGCAGGCCTCTGTCAAGTCCACTCCTGGGATCTCGCTTAGCTTCACCGTGGGTGACCTAACCACGGTTACTGAGCCCCCCACCACGATAAGGTGGAGATCCAACGGGGGGGGGGGGGAGACAATGCCTCCTAGTAGGAAAACTAATTTAAAAGTATATATGTTTAATCAACTATTGTTCCTCGGTACGAAATAAGGACTTAATACATTATATTTTAAGTTTCTATTTAAGCCTTGGCTGTGTTAAAGTTATTATCCCAAGACTTATTGGTGTGATCACCTATCTCTAAAATACTGTAAATCAGAATATCGAGCAGATAACAAGCTCCTTGAAAAGTCTCCTTAAAAGTCTAAATCTAGGACTTAGTCCG
Organism: Euclidia mi; assembly: GCA_944739405.2. NCBI lineage: Eukaryota > Metazoa > Arthropoda > Insecta > Lepidoptera > Erebidae > Euclidia > Euclidia mi. Next base: position 53,320,203 of record OX123190.2, read on the forward strand.
GTGTTATATTTAGTACTTGTCTTGTAATATGTTATTATGCTATCTAGTTATTATGCTCGCATTTGCATCTTATGAATTTCTACTTGTAATGCTTGAAAGTGACGTCTATCTTATGCAAAACGTGACTGTCGAGGTGCTTGGGACGAACAAAAATAGCTGGTTAATATAAATTATGCAGACGATATGTCAAAAGGAAAAAGGTGTTATTGTGATAACTTACAGTTTATTCACCTTTTGTCAAGTTTGACGATTCTTTAACAGCTGAATTCAAAATAGAATATTTAAATCATACATAGGTACATACATAATTATATTCTTGTTCTATATTTGAATCGTATTCCACTTTTTGGCGACTGCTTCTACAAACTACAAGATGTGACTAAATTATTTCTTAAATTATTAAAATTCAATACTGCCTATAAATCTTAACTTTTAGGCAGCTGTATTCTTATACTACCAAGTTAAACAGTAATAGAAAAATTGATTGGAGTCATGTACCTTATACATCACAAGAGATTACTTGAGTATCGATTCGTTAGGACATGTTCATTCCACTAGAGCAGCTGCTTATAATTATATATCTCGTTGTGTGAAATTCCCATCAATTAATTATTGATTGAACCTGTTGATAGTAGTTACCACTGAAATCCACGAATGTTGTCACGCGTGATATTTTTTGGCTCATTACCTGACTTTATTTTAAATACATGAAAATTGTGCAATGTCAGTTTTAATTGTATATCGTGTATACCAGAATAGAGGAACACAGAAATAGAGAAAAAAGAGATGGTTACCCGGTTTCAAATAATTTTAAGTGTAAGTGTCAGTGTAAGAGGCACATACCATTTAAACTCTAAATTCTGTCTCCATCTAGTCATGAAAAATAAGCAGACCATCTATAATTTAATCAACCGAAAGTGTTTGCCGCGGTCTCTCACCACTATATCTGCTTGCTCGGAGATTTACGAGGATGCTGTCCCTCTAACGGCAAGAAGGATTTTATTTACTCTTACAAAGAACTTTGGAGGCCCTATCCCCTATCCCTTCTCCCTTTTCCCACTCCTCATCCTATCCCTTTTCCCAACCCAAAGGGACGGCAACGCACTTGTGACTCCTGTGGTGTTGCTTGTGTCCATGGGCGGCGGTAATTGTTTACCATCAGGCAATCCGTCTGCTCGTTTGCCGCCATATACCATAAAAAAAAGAACTCGTTTTTCTCCTCTGATGTTTTTCTTAACGTCACGCGTCGTACCAAGACGACGAAGCTTTTGGTAGTTGCAGTTTTGTTACGTTGTCTTCACTATGTGGTTTATGTGTGCAATTTAGATAAAAAAGAGTCTTAAAAACGTTTGATTACATACTTTATATGAAAATGCTAAAATAAATGTCATCTTGACCACTTCAGATGAGAGATGTCCACCGCTGAACGTAGACTGACCTTGGTGCTTCTTCTCCGCTTACCGTCGCTGATATTATTTCACAGTCAAAATATAACAACATTCCTCATGGTATTCCTCAACACATTTCCTTGAGCGTTGCACTGTTTTATCACTTAGGGGAGCTACTCTCAAATCAACGTACGACGTAGATTTATCAGTAGCAACTATTAATGAAATTCGGGATTGTTTACATTCGTTAGCTATTCGAGCAAGCTCATTCACAGGGTCTTTAATGGCGCACTTCGATGCAAGAGACGTATATACCTAGTCGACAAAGCAAAATTTACGCTTTTGCATCCACTTGTACTCACAATAAAGGACTACAAGATATAAGAGAATATGCAGACATACTTAGTATTAGTCTTTTGTTTTTCTTGTATTTTCTTTTTATGTATGTCATATTCTGGAATATAATATCGACGTCATGTGGAATGATGATACCTCTAAACTGACTTAAATAGTTATTAGGTATAAACATACCTATCAAATCTTATTTTTATAAATAGATATTGATTACTACAGAACACAGCTAGTAGATAATAGCAATCATATTTAAAGCTATAAATATTTATTTACACAAAATTTGTAGAGTAAAAATGCATTTAAAGTAAAATTACTTAAGACGCAGAATTATGTGAGTTGGAATAATAACTCCTAAGTCACATAGCTTTAAATTCTCGCTAGACAGTTAATAATTTTCGATCCTTATAGCTCTTCTAAGAGATGCAACAATTAAACAAGTATTCTAAGAAGAGCCCATGCAATTCAAGCAATTCTACCCATTTTATTATGGCAAGAAAACAGTGTGTGGAATTTCATCGCGCAGCGCAATTCGCTGTAACAGGATTGGAATGCAGAAACCGGGACGAGGTACTCAAGTGGGGGCACTCGCGTGAAGCTGTGTACAATAATAACGTTGAAGACCGACGCGAGCTTGTGACCACATTACTGGCCTTATGCATTTGTTACGTGTCAACTGAATACATCTCCAGTGTAGTACGTGTAAACTGAATAACAGTTACACGAGTGTAGATAGGGGAGGAGATATTTGATTTATTAGTCCAGCTATTTAAGCTACCTCGCCGTACATGATTACTATATAATAACTTTCTATGAAAAAAAGGAGGCCCCATTCCACTTTTCCCCCTATTCCTTTGCCCATCCTAAAGGACGTCAACGCACTTGTCCTCCTTTGGTACATACTGCTTATGTATATGGCCAGCGGTAATGACTTGCCATCAGGCAATCTCGTTTGACACCTATAAATATATTTTTTTAATTATACACTTATGTGAAAATGTCTTTTAACAACTTTTTATTGGCTTACTTATAAGCACCATGCTGTTCAGAAAGCTGCTAGCAGTAATACAATCTAAAAGCTCTACATTTTTTTAGAATAATACGCCACTTAACGTAACCTTTCACATCGATAAATTTGAACAATAACCATATCGCCTGTCTGAAAACAAATATAAAGGTAGTAGGTAAACACCCATTTAAAATAGTTTTGCAATATTGATATCAAACTATCTATAACAGTTTCAGGTTCGAACATAGCAAGGCTCCGAAGCCTCAACCTATAAAGGGGATACTTTTCGAAGTAGAAAGCCTAATACTACTTTCATTAAGTCGTGATAAGGAATATTCAGTATATGCCTCAATTTTGGAGTTACCTGTTTAAAAGTCGTTTTCTTTCAAGACGTTATCTTTGCGGAAACTGAGTTTAAGAGCCTTTTATTTCACGAAGGTGGCCGAAAACATCGGTATTTTTTTTTCATCTGAAAGGACAATGGGCGGTATTGTCTCCACCCATCAACAGAAATTAAATATAGCTCAATTGACACATCTTGGCAAGTTGATATTTTTTTACTATGGGGACGCTGCCCAAATGCATTGGGTTGTCATAGTAATTAATGTTTAAGAGCGTTTATTCCGGCCGCGCCGATTTCATGGATTTTCATTGTAAGATTACGGTGAACATAAATAACACTGAATAATAACAACTTGAAAATCTAACAGGTCATTCTATAACTTAGAAAGTGTATTAGAAAAATATATGACCTATTATAATAAATATTTGAAAACTGACGAATTTAAATTGCACGTTTTCGTAAAATCTGTAGATCAAGGTAGATTCATTGCTGGATTGTGCAAAAAAGGCAAGTTGTTTTTGAATCCTGTAAATGCAATCTATATAATCATAAGACGTTCCTAAATATGTATTAACGAAATTGTGTACTTTCATTCAATTTTTTAAAGAAAACCGTCGTTCAAAACAGAGTTATAGCTGAATTTTGGCGCTCAATCCTGCTATTAGTTCTAATAAACCACCGTGATAATCATATAAATACAAACACATATCTGAAGTTTTGGTTGCATATTACATTATATAAAAAAATTGGAATCTAAACATTTGATTTGGAATTTATATGATTTTTTTAAAGTGACCTATAAATCTTGAAACGCAACGCCGTCTCAGCCAGTGGCTCAGCTCAGCCACTCCGCGCCAAGCGCTCTCAAGGGGTGGACGTATCGCTCGTCGCCGCGCACGCAATATTACGTAAATATAATATTTCACTCATATAAATACGTCATGTAACTGTTCATATTATTATGTAACTTGACTTACCTGTTGGTTTAGTCTAACGATTCGTATTACCAGACTGCTAAGTCATACATATATCTATGATTTGATTCCCGTTATTAAATAATATTTGTATGCATTATGGTTCTTTACAATTAGACTTTACACGCACATGTATATAGATACCTAAGACGTAGTTATGTATTATTTTCAGATTACAGGAAATATGGCTATGACAAAACCCTGGGCACATCCCTATGGGAACGTTAAATGAAAAAAAAACATTGCGGAAAATAATTTGAGAAGGGCAAGAGAGGCTAAAAAGTAGTAAAATATGTTTATATTTTTGTTAGAATCAATCTTTTAGAAATTTTGTAACAGTGTTATATCTTACATCAAATTATTGAATTACAGAAAGGTACTCTCTAATGCAGCTAACACAAAGGCACTAGATAATACAGATGCAATTCTGCAAAATCAAGTAATTTTATACTTACTAAATTTGTTTTTCCCTTCATATACGTTCTACTTTGCGATTCTTTCAATATTGTATTATATTTTATAGAAGATCCATGCATCAGAAACATGTTCTTCTGATTCCTCAAAAAATAATCTGGTCGATCAACATTTTGGCACACCTCCACCTACCACTTCGCTAAGTTCTATTAGTAATAACGACACTGATGATACAATGGTGACTATATTTATTTAATTTAGTTTTGTGATGATAAATTGATGAAGTAAAGCGACGTTTTGGCTGTTTTACATGAACGTAGTCACGCAGATGGACCACGGGTTAGTTAGTAATGAATTATCAATTCAAGATCTGTCAGTTTAAAAGGAATCTCTACAAAACTAAACATAAACAGCATAAAAAGTCCGTAAACAGGAGTTTAATAACAAGATATTCAGTCAGTTGATTTTGGACTGATTTTCAACCATTGTTTTATTAGAAATTTTATCAATTGAAAGGTAAATTGGCAGTTTGGCACCTTATGTATGGAAACCACATACATGGCGGAAACAAACAAAAATATAGCAGAGTATATTCATCTATGGATCTAATTTACTAGGTATGGCATTAGTCGCATTAATGTGGTGGACACAAAAAAAATCAAATGTTATCTATGTATATATCCATACTCATTATCTCTGAAACTACTGATCCGATTTTAATAAAATATTTTTGTGTGTGGTAGCCACATTCATGGGAAAGTTCATAGGCTACTTTTTATCCCGATATTCCCACGTCTGCTAATTAATTTATATAGTTAAGAAACATTAAATGCTAATTCATTAAAATATGTTTTATTCAATTTATCAAAAGCAACCATAAGATCATTTAAAAGGCAGCGGATGCGTCTGTTGCTTCCTGGTGTATAGCCCAAGACAGATAATAAACAATGCTAAAGATATGGGCGCAACTATTTAATATGCGAAAAAAACCTCTTCAATGTGCGAAAGAGACAGCGTATAATATATCTCTAAACATTAGCTCATTTCCTTTATAAGATGAAATAAAAATCTTTGATACCGTTTGTTTTCTTTTCTAAAGGAACCAGTACATTTGTCTCCGACGATTTTTAATCAAATAACTATATGCAATGAAAGGTCATATTATTCCCCTTTGTTTAAAACTATTTTGGTTAATGTCCGCCACTGTCCGCAAAGCGGGTCAGATATGCCCAATGACCTTTTCCCTCCAATATTTTGTAGACAGGAGATGCATCAGCAGGATCATGTATTTTTGATTCATCTAAAGGTAACCTGGGTGATCCACCTTTTAACACAACGTCAACTATCACCACTCTTGCGACGTATTACGACGACACCGATGATAAAATGGTCAGTATTATGCCTACTTTACTTAATTTTGTTGTGAAGTACTTATCAGCAGTCGTTTTACTAAAAATAAATTAACTATTTTTTTCAATAAAAACAACCCTTGATTTACTCTTTATTAAAAAATAAATCCATAATTTTCCCATACATTTACCATGTAGAGATTATACATAATGGTTTTGAAATGGAATATTTTCTATACTTATGTAAACTGCTGTTATGACGGTATTTTATTTTTTCAAGTTCTTCTTTTTCTGAGTCTGGGTTATCAGCAGCTGATTCGATCGCTCCAAGAAATTATACTTAAACAACCCCATTTAAATCCCTTTATAGTCAAAATAACTTTTCATTATTTGTTTCAAGGAAATTGAGACCGAAATTGCGCCAGAACCAACGGAATGGCGAAATCAATCTAGAAACACAAATAAAATTGGAGTGTCTGTTTGTAATATTAAAATAACAGCATTTAACTAAATGCATATGGACGTATACACGGCACATAGACCGAAGTGACTTTTTTTTTAATTTTTGTCTGTTTGTTCTTGCTAATATCTAGAACGGCTGGGGCTGGACCGACTTTGACGGTATTTTCACTAGCGGCTAGCTGATGTACCAAGGAGTATCATCATTATCATCAGCCTTTAACAGTCCACTGCTGGACTAGGCCTCTCCTTTGAAAGGAGGAATTGGCCTACAATACCACGCTGGCCAAACAGGTTGGTATAGGGTTTGTATCAAGTTTTCCTTCTCTTACAGTGCTGTTTACTGCATAATATGCTCCCTCTGTCGGCTCTTACGACACCCATAGGATGATATGGGGTGGTGACATTCCGTATTCTTAATCCGTCACCACACGGACGAGTTATCAGTATGCTGTAGTCCAATACTGGCTGTAGGCCTCTCCGATGGTGTCTTGATGGGCCTTCGCGTCCAGTTTCTATCATATAATAAAACTGCGCCAAATTATTATAAATAGTCGTTGTTATCCTGAGAAACATCATCATACTAAATAAAATAATATCTAGATTTATTTGACACCTTTAAATGCATGTGCATTGAAAATAATGAATTTAAATACTATCATATCATAATCGAAGTATTACATAGACGAATACTGTTCATGTATGGCAAGAAGGATCAAGATTATTATTCCACCCGATCCCGTCATAGTGCGCCGGGTCTCGCATGCGCGGTGCGCGGGCGACCGCGGTACTATAAAAACCTAAACTCGAGCCGCCGCTCGAGGCGTATACGATTTTAAACAAATATTTCGTTTACGTATTATTGACGATTTATTGTAAAACACCTACTCATTTATCTATTATAGGAAGTTGTGCACATATTATATCGACTGTATGGTACATGGGAATAGGTCGTCATATAGATTTTAATCTACCAGCGCAGCTGTTAAACAGTGTTATAATAGACCAGTAATATTAACATTCACTATTGTTATTTGCCTACTACGAGCATTGTAGGAACGAATAATTAGAAGACAATGAATTTAAATGATGCATTCATTTATATCCGTTATATTCTCTTTATTTTCTTTAGCTTGTACAGTCCCAAATCTTTCCACGCTCTCTTGTCGCCTGCAATCTCAAGCCAACTCTTGTGTTAGGTGTCTAGGTCATCTCGCCACCGTTTTCGGGGCCGACCTTAGTGACGACGACCATTTTCTGGCACCCACAGGGTTGACATGGCCCGCCTAGTTCCATTTAAAGCTAGCAGCCTTTTTTCCGACATTTTGAACTTTCTAGTTATATTTTTTTATTTTCTAATTGTTCATTCATAATCATTTATATGTTTATGTTTAAAGATACATTATTTTTTATTTTGTATAGTTACTTAATCATGTTTTGTACTGTACTATAACCATAATGTTAAAATAACTTACAAGTGTAAAATGAAAATATAGGTTAATTAATAATATTAAATTGTATTTTATTTGCTTACCGTTTTTCAGAACGTCACCAATTTGGTCGACGAATGTCCTATGAGGTTGGCCACTACAGGCGTGTATGGGCAAGCCGGTCGCGCAAATTGGTGACGTTCTGAAAAACGGCAAGGTCCGAAGCACCCGGCACCCGCGAGCATATATGAAAAGGGGATAGAAGCAAGTGGCGTTCCGTTGTCTCTGCCCACCCCGATGGGAAAAAGGTGTGAGTATATGTATGTATGTATCGCTTTTTATTGATATATGCCAGAGATTTAAGTAAAAAAAGGATTTTAATCAAGAAGTGTATACTTAAGGTACCTACAAATTGGCATCAGTTCCATGTGTGTTGGTATATATATGGGGACGGAGCCCATACATTTTGCCCATAGTCCTTTGGTTACGTATAAAACGATAATTTAAATTTTTAATGAGTATGAATCCTGTCGCTTCGATGTTTGAACGGTTCAATCTGTTATAAATCATCATCATTCACAGTCCGGCTGTATCTACTTCTGAACATAGGCATTTCTTTCTTTTTGCCATTTTCCACGTTCTTGTGCAATTAATCTAGCCCAGGTCAAATGGATTTTAATACAATCTACAGCTGCTGCGATTCAGGCAGACACGTTATACTGATTTCTGAAAAAATATTGGTAGCTCACGATTACTATAACCGCTTGACCGCGCACAAGTGACTATTCTCCCTTTTTCGAAATTCCGTAGACCGCGCACAAGTGACTATTTTCCCTTTTTGGTTACAGCGCTTACTCGGTCTGAATTTACTGTTTCTTTCTATTACGTAATGTTTTAAATTCTTTCTCTCTGTTCTATTCAAATCATTGAACATTTCTTCATGCTAAAAATACGAAGCGAGTCTTAAAATCGTTAACCCGGTTCTTTGTTTCGCGCGCTCCGTGATTACGTGCTTATCGTATGCGTGTAATTAAATATTTTTATACTATAATACATGTTTTTTTTTTTAATTCGGTGTAGATAGAATCCCTCTACAGTGAAAACTCATAAAATATGTGTGTCATCGATTTACTTTTTAAAATAATCCTGTTTAAAATACACAAAGTGTTTTTTCAACGATAGTCAATGTTCGCTGCTAAGTATAATCAATTAGAAAGTAAATATCAACAAAGAATTTATACGACTTGAAAGAGTCATTTATAAGGTTGAAAAAAAAACATCACTTCAACTTACTCATGTTATCGAGTTATCAACAATAAATGTTTATGTTAGCGCGCCCATCTGGCGAGCGGCGGCGCGACATTTTGTTTAGAACGTGAGCGGTCGAGTGAATTCGGCGAATTGGCGCTAGCGGTCAAGCGGTTAATGCATTATCAATGCACCCATCCACAATACTGTAAGTAAATACAAAGATAAAGAGAAAATACATAAATGTTATAACCTTAATATTTAAAATCCTTGCGTAACTTACTGACTGACAGAGACGCGACAGCCGAAACTATTGGGCGCAGGAAGCTGAAATTTGGCATGTATGTTCCTTGGGAACCGTAAGGATGCACTAAGGATTACCCGGAATTCCCACGGGATCGGTCAAAATGGGTAAATTTAAAAAAAATGCAGGCGTAGCTGCTGGCGTCCTCTAGTATTTAGATGTAATTGATATAAATTATCTGATACAGTGATCCCACTAAAACCCGGTATTATAAAGATATTAAGCTATGAGGCCATGTCTCTAATCTCCATTTACTAGCCCCATCCAACCTCAAATTGTAATCTCCTGGGAAACTGACTTACAATTCAAACATGGGCTAAAGTCACGTAATTTACAATGGCCGTTGCTTTCAATTATTCATTGTAATGCCCAGGCTATATTTGCTAACCGCTTGCCTTGTTTGTTATGAATTATTTAATGTCTGGTCAGTAACTGTCAAGTAAGGAAGTTTTGAACTATAAATACTAATGCTTAGGAGCAGTGATAGCTCAGTGAATACCAGTAGACACTTAGACAGGCAAGCAGATGATCTTAGATTCGAGACCACGACACGAATCATTGATTTTTTTAAGTTACGTGCGTATGAAATTGTGACTTGCTTTATACCTCAAAGAGTATGTTAAGAAGTTATGACTTACAAATTGAAATTTCGTCACGATGACGTTTGTATTGACCATATCGCCAGACACTCCAAACAGGTAGTGTTCAACGAGCGTCGTTTTGTTATCGCAAAAGTACGGCAAAAGTCGACATCATTACTCTGTGGGCAAATCTCCATGGTGTTTTTTTATCTTCAATAGTCGTTTAGGGTCGTCAAGTGTTGTATATTTACTGGAAAAGGCTTCTGAAAAAACAGCAGGACACAAATACGCCTCAAGAATAACAATTTGAAGTGAACTTACAAGTAACGTTGCATTCAAAGTCATGCAAGCAAAATTTCATGATGTCACTTCGCTTTCTTACTATTTATTTTTTCAACTTAAGCAATTTCAATTGCAAAGTACTACAAGAAATTTTGAGAAGTATTGCCTTTGTCTTTGATAATGTACTCGCGAAGTGAGCAATAGAGTATAGTGATTCTTCTCAGTTACCGGTTAGTTTCTAGTGAACTCACAAGGCGAGTTAGCTCGTTACTTCTTTATTTTACTATGAAATATGCTTCATATAAATTACTTACATTAGCCTTCTTACTTCTAATTAAAACATATAGACGGCTAGCATCGTGAAAATACACGATGAAGAAAAGGAAAATGTTGCCTGAGACTAAAATATTTAACTTTAATATTCGAATGATATTACAATATTGGTCGCTGATGCAGATTCAGATCGAAATCTGAATGTCTTAACCTAACTGAACATTTTGTCCCTTTTTAGGTCTTCGAACATTTATTTGCATACTAGAGGACGCCAGCAGCTACGCCTGCATTTTTTTTTAATTTACCCGTTTTGGCCGATCCCGTGGGAATTTCGGGAAATTCCTTCTTAGTGCACCCCTACGGTCCCCAAGGAACATACATACCACATTTCAGCTTCCTGCGCCCAATAGTTTCGGCTGTAGCGTAACTGTCAGTCAGTCAGTAACGCAAGGATTTTATATATTAAGATAATAATGAACTTGTTGACATCGATATCAATTAAACTAGTTAGTTGTCCAAATGCAACGAGTCAACTGGATGTCCATAAGACTAGATAATACGAGGCATCTATAACTTCCATGTCAATACGAGCTAAGGACAGAACTCAATCACACGTTGAGTTTCGATCGTGTAGTACATATCGACACATTTCAGTAACAACGGCCGGTTTCAATCTTTCATTCATCAGCATAAGCGGTTCTGCGCCGCGTGTCGTGGGTTCGATTCCCACACGAGACAACAACTTGTGTGCTCTACAAATTGTCTCGAGTCGGGGTGTTCATTGTGTCCGTTGGTTGTATGTTTGTAAAGTCCCCCGCGACACAGGAATTTGAACCAACTCCCGAAGTCCTAGCGCGGGAGGAGTGAAAAAAAAACTGTAATTACATACTAATGAGTAAAACCGAAAATTACATATTATCAGTAAGTACTGTAAACAACTTTGCAGTATTTCATGAGCATAATAAAGCTTTACGATATACTGAACCTAATTGTTTACAGTAAAACATTTTTTGCTATTCGCACAAATTTGTATGTTGATTTACCTAAGTCTAACAATGTCACTGGTGCGTTTCTATTCAAATTCAGAAAGAAATGTATCAAAATATTCTTACGTTTCTCTTAGCAAATCTTTTGGACCATTGACCATAATGTTCACCATTAGATACAATAAAGAGCATGTCCAAGAATATTTAGCTTTGGTTACGCCTTTACAGTAGGTTAATAAAAATACTACCTAATTACTGTTGTGATATAAACTAAATTACCGTGAAACTTTATCAGAACCAATGCAATAGTAATTGCATAAAAAAACAGCATAAGAATGATTAGAATGCAAATGGCTGAGAGTGACTTACGAAGAACTTACGAACTCACGTTGTGTGAACATAATTCGACACAATCGGTATTTTCGAATATGCATGCGATAAAGCAGCATGCAGACGATAAAGATGATTGTACGCCAGTCATATAGGAGAGAGAAAAAGACTTACTGTATTAGAAACAACAGAGTCAATTTTCTTCGCCTGATAGGAAAAGCGCAGTTAAATTTTATTTCTTCAGGTTTTCTTCGGTTTCAATTCTTCAGATGAATTAAATTATTACCTAACCTATAAATCACAATAATGACAAATCCTTAGAAGTTTAGGTAAAACCAAAATCACTTTTTGTTTGACCCGGGCACCGAAACAAAGATCTTGTGATCTGCACCCGCTTATAATACTGTTAGACGACCGAGACAGTCAAAACTAAAGCACATTGCCAAGATCCACATCTGACCTTTATTATACATTCATATACTAGAACAACATGCACGCTAGTACATATCAAGTATGAGTTATAAGTGACACTACCTGGTAAAGCTTCAAATCTACATATCCCAACATCTCAGGTAAACTTTCGTGTACTTACTCAGTGCTTCAAAAGACTAGAATTATTCAAAGCAAAATGCATACACCGTTTATGAGCTGTTTACAGTGAGTTATCCAAGAATTATGCTCTGTGTTTCACAATGCTAGTTCTTATATGGATGTAAATTTTTTGACACATACTTGCTTGTTGATGGCATTCGTATTCAATGTGCATTTAAGTAGTGTTTACTTGTATAACAGTGATACAGCTTCTAATTAAGTCTTCTAAGTACCTGAGCGTTATCGCTTAATTATAAAGCAAAAGTGTCAATGTTTATTTTGTTTTCATGGTAAACGTCTAAACTGAACGTGGTAGGTATTTGTATTATTTATGGTTTAGGACATAGCCAAAAATAAAGTAAAAGGGATTCAATAAGAGAGGCGAGTGACTACAGAAGAGCCATTATTTTAAAGTTAGGGTTATACTTATACTTACTATATACCATATACTTTTATAAGTATAGATGATTTATATTCTTTTTATTGATATTACGATACTATACATCCGCAGTTGAAGTGGCAAGCAGCAGCAAATTAAGAAACATTTTTTTTCTATAACAAAACCTTCCATTTGCTCCAACGTTTCAAGCATGACGAACACTAGCAGGGGTTACGTGATAGTTACTACACACTACTATTTACTTTTCAGTTTCACTAAATAAATAAAGTTTTATGGACACGTAAACGGGTGTGCAGGTAAAATACTGTGACGCCCGGTGTCATGTCAAGCTGTCATCACTACGGTTGTCAACAAGGGAGCAAATATATTTGCTGTCTAGAGTTACCGTAGGCAGGTAGGAATTTTTTCAGGGTGCGCAGTGGAAGTTTGTTATACATCCACCTGATCACGGTAAGGCAAAGACCTAAACACATTTATGCACTGCGTTGCACAGTGATGAATTGAAATCCAAATTACAATATTGATTGACTTACCAAATCTTCACTGATGCTCCTGATGATGTTCTTGAGTGGACCTATGAGATTAACTCATAATTTTGGCCAAAATAACAAGCAAATCGTTTTGAATACCACTACTCGATGTCCAGATCAGGGTTTTCTTTAACGAAGTCGTCGGGCACCAACCACAATGTCTTTTATCACAAATGAACCGATGCCGGCTGATCAAAGAAGCGGCATTCAATCGGATTCCAATTTTATTACAATTTTACAAAACGGCACGAGCGCAAAAGCCAAACGTGTGTTCAAGCGAATTTTCAGAAACGGAAATTGACAGTTCAGTGTGACCATAGTCAAAATTTACAATAGACTAAACTTAACGTTACTTAATCGATTTGACTTATCATAAAAACTAATTCTATTTCAAACAACCACCCGCCCCGGACCGGCCTACCGGTCCGATAATCGGTTGGTGAACGTGAAAATGTTGCAACCGCTCTCCTCAGAATCGAACCGTCCACCAAGAACTCAGCAAATCGGGGAACTCCATCAGCCCCAGTTACCAAACGAAGAATGCGCCCCCTGCGCAATCTGAGTGGCGGAAGGTTAGCCTCCTTGATCAAAACGAGGTCACCAATCTTGGGTGGATCGGTGTTGTCGGTCCATTTAACGCGTTGCTGGAGTATGTGCAAATATTCCAAATTCCAGCGTTTCCAAAAGCTCTGAGTAATCTGACATACCAATTCAAAACGCGAGAGACGACCAGGTCTCGTATCAATATAGGGGTACTCAGGCAAGGCGACAAGTGGGCGACCAATCAAAAAATGGCCCGGCGTAAGGGCCTCCAAATCATTCGGATCTGAGGAGATCGGGCACAACGGCCTAGAGTTCAAAACGGCCTCAATCTAACAAAACACAGTTGCGAGTTCCTCAAATGTAAGGACAGATTCACCGATTGTCCTGCGCAAGTGTGTTTTGGTCGATTTTACGGCGGCCTCAAATATACCACCCCCGTGTGGACAATTTGGTGGGGAAAACAACCAATTTATCCCACGTCGGGCAAGCCTCTTGCCTATATCAGCCTTGTTGGTTTCAAGGAAATTAACAACGTCATTCAAATAATTATAAGTGCCCTTGAAGTTAGTGCCGCAATCAGAACGGATCAAGGAGGGCAGCCCTCTGCGGGATAAAAATCTGCCAAATGTGGCTACAAATGCCTCGGTCGTAAGCAAGGAGACCAGTTCTAAGTGTACGGCCTTTGTGGAGAGACAAACAAAAACACACAAGTAGGCCTTAACAGTCTTGCTGTTTCGAAGTGTCGACGTTTTCACCAAAAAGGGACCAGCGAAGTCCGTGCCAACACCGTCAAACGTCCTGCTCTCAGTTACGCGATCTGCCGGTAAGTCTCCCATCAAGGGCCGCATGGTAGAAGCCTTGAGCTTATAGCAAGAGATGCAGCAAAAGACTGAACTCCGGATAATTCTTCGGGCAAAATCCAAAACTCGCGTTGCAAAATGGCCAAAAGCGCATTACAACCAGCATGAGAATTTTTAAGGTGACGGTAAGTTACCAACAAGCGTACCAAGTGACCGTCCTTGGGTAACAGAAGGGGGTGACGTGCCCCGTAAGGGAGGTTGGCGTTCTTGAGACGCCCTCCAACGTGCAAGAGACCCGTATCGTCCAAAAAGGGGTTCAATTTAGATACAGCTCCCGACAATTTCGATCTCCCTGACTTAAGAATAGCAATCTCCTTCTCAAAATGCGCCAATTGCACAGAACGAATCCAAAATGTGAGGGACTCCTGTCGTTCATGTGGTGAGAGAAACGGTGTCAGTCGTTTCTGTTGTGGGTGCCTAAAGTTAAAAACAAAACGCTTTATCCAAGCATAACCTAACCTAACCTAACAACTTGTCGAGGGAGCTGTAACGATTCGACAGTAAATCGGGCCGAAGGCGCATTCCACCTTCTCAAGAGCGAGTGTTCGTAGACCCGGCAAATTGGAAGTATTCAAAACTGGCGTTCGAGGCCAATCAATTTCTGGCCAACTCAACCATTCTGGACCCCACCACAGCCAATGACCTATCAAACTAGGCGTCAAGCATCCGCGCGAGGCACAATCAGTGGGGTTGAGCTCACCTGGCACGTGTCTCCAAACAAGCTTGACTTCGGATTTTTGGATTTGGGAAACGCGATTGGCGACAAATACTTCCAAGGTTCCACACCTTGGAGGTATTTGTCGCCAATCGCGTAGAAGCCTTCAACCTACAAAGAACAATTTGGCTGTCTGTCCAGGCGTAGGTCCCATTAATACAAATGCTTTTACCCAAAGTACTAGACACGTGGTTCAATAAGCGTACAAGTAGTGCTGCTCACGAGAGCTCCAATTTCGAAATGGTTAGAGATGTCCGAAGGGGTGCAACCTTGCTCTGCGCCATGATCAGGGAAACTCTCACCAGACCTGAGGCACTGACTGTGCGCAAGTACACCCCGGCCGCGTGACCACGTTCCGAGGCGTCACAAAACCCGTGAAGGGTGGCCTTGTACTTCCCGGGAGGAAGGATGGGACGAGGCAAGGAGATCTCGTTGACGGCAGGAAGTGAGGATACAAAAGAGGTCCATTCCTCAACAAGAGTGCCGTGTAGAGGTTCGTCCCAGGTCAATCCTGCTGTCCAAAGCTTCTGCAAGAAGCATTTTGCCCAAAATATGACAGGACAAATCCAACCATTTGGATCAAAGGTTCTGGCGACAGTAGACAACACGAGACGCTTAGTCCAAGAACAAGACAATTTCAAGTCTACGTTATACGTAAAGATGTCTTGGACTAGTCTGTACTGGACGCCGAGAACAGCCATCATGGCGGGGTTGTCAACAATCTCAAATACATGTGGATCTTGCTGATGATCCTCTCGCAAGCCTTCCAAAAGCGCTGGTGAGTTGGAAATCCATTTGCGCAACTCATAACCAGCGGAGGCCAAAATACCTATCAATTCATCCCGCAGGAGGATCGCCTCGTCCACTGTGGAGGCGCCCGAGCAAATGTCATCGACGTAAATATCGTCTTTCAAGATGGCGGAGGCTCGTGGGAAACGTAAGCCTTCGCGGTCTGCGAGCACCCAAAGAGAACGTATTGCCAAGTAGGGGCTTGACCTTAACCCGTACGTATTAGTATTGAGCTCGTAGACGACCATGGGATCGCGAAGATTCTCTCTCCAAAGGATCAGCTGGAAGCGACGGTCATCAGGGTGGATAATCGTCTGCCTGTACATCATTTTTATATCGGCCACTAAGACAACCTGATGTCGTCGGAAGCTGGTGATGACGTCACAAAGGTCCTTGACCAGCTTGGGACCAGAATGCAAGCACTGGTTCAAGGATACACCTGTAGAAGTCTGCGCAGAACCATTAAACACCGTGCGCAGCTTGCCAGTCGATGGCTTCAATACCGCATGATGCGGGAGAAAGTAGTGCTCCACCGAACGCCAATCCAAATTTGACACAGACATGTGTCCCAATTGTTCATATTCTCTCATGGATAGGACCATTGGTCCACGGGCAGTTCAAGGCACTTAAGTGCATTGATTGCCACCAAAAGCGGGTTCAAAAGTTGGGTGCGCAACCCAAAGATCCGGGTGAGCGTTGGCAAACCCAAAATCTGCTCGATGTGCGTATCGGCGAGGCCACGCTTCTTATGGTACCTACGGGTAATTAAGTCCCGAGCCGTCTGGTACGCCTCGTCAGACATGGGCAGATGCTGGATGAGGCCCTTGGCCTCCCCATCCAGAACCGACACCAAATAGGCCAATTTTTGTGCCGGCCGAAGGTCAGCCCTGTCATTGACCAGGCTGTCAAACAAATTAACGAAGCCCAGGTAGCTTCCTAGGCAGCCATCGAAATGCGGGAGATCTAAGGTAGGAAGCCTACTCACCAGCCCCGGTGCTGTCCTAGGGAGCTCCTGCTTCAAGCCGGGTTGCCCGTCCCTCTCGGCAACTAATTGTCTCGCACTATTGGAGACAGCATCATACAGGTCTAAGACCTGGGCATAATCTTCGCTGACCTTATTTCGCTGGTCAGCGGTGAATTCATTAACTGACACTTCGAGACAGCAAGCGCTGAAAGTGCGAAATTGTTGTTCCACACTTGCCAGGCGATCATCAATCTGCTCATACCTTTGTAGTAAGGCCTGCTGGCGATCAGGCCGGTTTACCAAGGCACTGGCTGAGGCAAACCAGCGCAAATATGATGCAATAGCACCAGCAGCCGCACGCAAGTCCTTGATAGCTGACATAATCAAGTTTCAAAAGAGCTCGGACAAGCGTTAAATAATATTAACAATCAAAACTTAATATTTGTTAATTCTTTAAAAACAAAGTTTTAGCCTGTTTACTGCTGGTACAAGCAAATGACAGGTATTTACTGCCCAACAAAATTAATAGTTTCAATTATATTCACACAAAAACAAAGTTATCAAAGTTGAAACTCCAAATAAGTTAATTAATTATTTGCAACAGACAGGCGCACTAGGGTATTTGTGATATACAGTAGTAAGTAAACATAGAATATGTATTACCTAACAATATTATCAATATATTATAACAAAACAAAGGTTTATTAAGTTCAATTTATCAATGTGACCCGCCCAAGATGGAAGGTCAAGTTTGAATGTTTTAATGTTCAAGCCCAATATATGCAATTAACTAACGCTATTATGTATCCAAACAAACTGACTTATTAATACTAACAACAACAAATTTAAGATTTCAACAATACAAATCAAACAATTACTGATTGAGGTTATTGTGACATGTGTTTCAAGTTATGCAGGTCAACCAATATAAATAAATATGATCCACTGACCTGGGAACACTACAATACTGGTAACAAATGAGATAAATAGCTCAGATACAAGCCTATACAATACCACTCCGAGTATAGGTACAATCAACAGCGGCCAAGACACAACCACGCTCTGCACCAAAACTTATGTCTAGAGTTACGTAGGCAGGTAGGAAATTGTTCAGGGTGCGCAGTGGAAGTTTGTTATACATCCACCTGATCACGGTAAGGCAAAGACCTAAACACAATGCACTGCGTTGCACAGTGATGAATTGAAATCCAAATTACAATATTGATTGACTTACCAAATCTTCACTGATGCTCCTGATGATGTTATTGAGTGGACCTATAAAATTAACTCATAATTTTGGCCAAAATAACAAGCAAATCGTTTTGAATACCACTACTCGAGGTCCAGATCAGGGTTTTCTTCAACAAAGTCGTTTGGCACCAACCACAGCACGGATACACACAATTTTCACAATCTTCAATGGATTACAATGTCTTTTATCACAAATGAACCGATGCCGGCTGATAAAAGAAGCGGCATTCAATCGGGTTCCAATTTTATTACAATTTTACAAAACGGCGCGAGCGCAAAAGCCAAACGTGTGTTCAAGCGAATTTTCAGAAACGGAAATTGACAGTTCAGTGTGACCATAGTCAAAATTTACAATAGACTAAACTAAACGTTACTTAATCGATATAATCGATTTGACTTATCATAAAAACGAATTCTATTTCAAACATTTGCCTTAGACTTTATTTACTTTGCTTTAGTGATTGTTCTGTGATTTACTTAACGATATTTCTTAGACTCGAGACTAGAGAGGTTGGACTAGGAATAAGGTTATATTTCTTTGCTTAGACTATAATATCTTCCTTATTTTATGATATTTGCTACTTGTTTGTCAACCATTAATTAAGGAAGTAAATAGAGACCGCATTAAAATAACAATCTTACCCAATATATTTACTTCACTCTGACTTATGATTTTTTCTCATATAAGAGAAAGATAAATATATAAATGTCATTTCGAATCTTCGAAATTGTCGTAAATATTAACTAGACTAGTGATGTGCTTACTCAAAATTAATTTCGATAAAATATCGATAATGTTTGCAATAAATCCTAAGATTTGGTTTACTCAGAATGAATGTCAATTGAATGTTGATAAATCCTCAGATAAAGTTAAATATGTGAATAAATACAGCTTATATTTAAACACTAGTAAATAAGTTACGATAAAAAATATATATGTAAATATATATTTTTTTTAATTACCTTTTTAAGGGCCGATTTTTCAATCCTCAGATAAACAACCAGATAGTATTTATTCTGAGGATAGCGTAATATTGCGTTTTTCAATGGTCAGATAGGGTTTATTCGTCGAATAAATGACCAAACTAAGGAGTAAATTTAACTGCCTGATCCTCGGTCAGATAACCGCTTATTTGACTGTTAAGTTGACGTTGAGATACATTTGGTTGGATTTTGGGCGTGGTATATATTACGAAATATGGAAAATATGGTCATTTTTCATATTTTTGACGACGCAACAATCGAAGAGGAGGCTATTATAAACGAATAGGTATATTAATCGACCTAGAAGGTGATAAATAATTGTAAGACCGCGGGGCATCATTTTAATACCTATATTGGATTCAATGAAGAGCTGATATTATGAAATAGTGAAACAAATCAGATAACATGTATTTCAAACATTTATTATACCTAATACACACATTTATGGCATAATAATACAGACTTACATTTTCAAAAACGAATTACAACTTAAATACCTAGGTACTAACTCACTTTTTCACTAAAGACTAGTTTACAATTATTCAACTACCAAAATTTAGGGCACATAATACTATTTAACAGTAATATATTATTACGTTCATAAGTCTTAAATGGTACTTTAATGTAAAGGTGTCCTGTTATGTTAAAACAGATGCCCAAAATTTTTTCTATGGTCATGCTGGGAGCGTTGGCTAGTTTTTGAAGAGACGATTTTTTATACTCTCGTATTTAAGCTTTAATTTTTGGCACTAACAGTTATTTGTAGACACACCACATGAATTATTGGAAGCACTTTCTATCTTTCCACGCACATTCCTTGTCCTGATTAGTTACCGCGTCAGTCGTTTTAATTTCTATAACATATGTACTTACTTGTATTTTTCTATTAACTTACTAGTAATTGAATGTCTTTCATTTCACATTGAGGAACGCTGGCATTGTTATTATAATATAATTTGATTGAAAACTAACAGCACAAAACTCACAAATTCCGCGAAAATACCACAGTCCAAACATACATCAATAAACAGAACCCTGAAATAATGACAACCATCATTTTGACAGTTAGAGCAGGACAGGCAATAAAGCTTCTGTTTCCTGTCCTGCTCTAATTTCCTGTTCTGCTCTTACATGCACTTTTCTGATATATTTGTTTCACCTCTCTGAAGTTAGTGACGGGTACGATGATGTTATTCGGTCAGATAGTTGCCCACGGAATAAAAGACTATTGAAAAATTGACACAATTTTAATGGACTGTTATACAGCCCAATAAATTTATCAGTGGAATAGTTATTCATCTCTTTATCTGAGGATTGAAAAATCGGCCCTAAGGTGAATAAAGCAAGTGATATACATAATATCACTAATAATAACTACCTATATGCAATGATAGGGTCAATGACGAAATCATTACCACGTAATGGTTTTCGAATACAAAACCACGTTACATATTTCAGACTTTTGGAAGTTATATGCTTATTATTTAGAAAATTATCACGATCGTCAAGTGTTTGTCTAAAATCTTCCAAACTACATAAATTAGGCCTTCTCAAATTGAAGGTAGGCACGATCCCAGTATGCTCAGTTACATAATTATATTAAATCACCAATCGAGAGTAGGCTGCAGTACTGCAGTAATAAGTGAGTTAACTAATAGATTAGAAATAAAATTTAACTTCAGGGTCAATTTTTAATAAAATATTTCACACATAATAAATCACATTTATTTAAGGTAAAATAGAAAATGTCTCTGACAGTGTCATTGGCTTAGTTAGAAAAAAAACTCAAATCTTTACAAAATTATATTATATATACAGGTCAAATTAATTACACCCTTATAGATACGCCTAGGTCTAAAATAAGTGAGAAATAAAATAATTTAAAAGAATTAAACCAGGAGCCCGCATAGTCCCACCGTGTATCCTCACGTTGTCGTCGTGGTGGGCTTGTGTGTCTCAATGACCTTTGGAGCTATGCCGGTAGAGCTCCTCATGCCGGAAAGGTCCAAAGCGAGAGGCCGGACGAAGAAGGATACGAGACGGAGTTCAAAGAGAACTGCCGTGGAGAGAGCGAGCCATCCGAGTAATTGGGTGGTTCGCTATTCACTTCTTGTCGTCTACAAGGAGTGAAGTTGGGTAAGTTTGGGTTAGAGGAGGAGTCGCTCCCGAGGGCCCCCTACCTGCGCTCTGCAGCTGCAGAGTGCACGACTAGGGAGTGAGGTGGGGTAGACTGCGGGCCGTTTTACAGTCCGCGGTCTAGAGGTCTCCACGGCGCGTACGTCGCAGTGACCGATGTGGGGAAGACCGTGGGTTGCTCCTCAACCTGCGGTCTAGGGGCATCCGTGGCGAGGTGTTGTGAGCCACGGTGTCGGGTGATGGGTAGGTTTAGTTAGTTTTTAAGACTGGGAAAAAAAAAGAAAATAAATAAAAGAAATAAAAAAAAAATTAAAAACAATAAAAAAAAATAAAAAAAAACAAATAAATCAAAAATAAAAAAACAAATGGAGGTTAGTTTAGTTTACCGAACAGCGGGCGGTATATCCTGCTCGATAGGCATTCGCGGGATTCGGGAGGCTTAAATACCCTGCCACTAAAGAGCGGCCTCATCACCGTGGGGAAGTGATGGGTGTATTACCCAATTATCCTAATGAAATGTCAGAGGAAAATGATTGTGTTTTGTCGTGCGCCCCGGTTGACGCCCGGCGCTCGCAGGTATCCGGGCCTGCGAGTGGTATATTAGTGATCGATGGATGCGCAGGGGTAGGCGACCAGGCCCCTGTAGCGGACATGGATACTGGAAGTGGTGGAAATCGGTCACGTGGGACGTCTTCTGTTAGGAAACGTCCAGGGTGCCAGACCTCAAACGAGGAAGGCCTGCCGGCCCCCAAGTTGCCGACTTTGAGGAGGGGTCGGCAGGCATCGAAAGGGGCGAGTGCCACGCAGCCGCGGAGGGATAAGCACGGACAGTACGTGCGCTCCAATACCTCGGCGGCTAGTGAAGCAGAGAGTGACATGGGGGTCACTACGGACATGGTGATGGCGTTGAAAGCTGTGCCTCGCTGGGGAGCTCAAAGGCGGAGCTCAACGCCGCCAAGAGAGAGCAGCGCAAAGCCGTCGCGGCCGACGAAGTGTCGGAAATGACCCGACGCGCTCGCGAGCGAAGAGCTGCTCTGGCGGCGTAAGGGGGAGAGCCATCTGCGATGGCCTTGAGCCAACTGGCTCTGGATGGGGTGGACTTAGTCCTGAATGTTGCCACAAAGTCTGGCAGCCTGAAAGGCACGTTCATTCGAGGCTTGAAAGAGGCTGCCGCGGATATCAGGGAGGCGGTTGGTATCCTCCTCAACAGGACGGCCTCTGACGAGGTCGCTAACTTACAGGAGGAAAACAGCCGCCTTCGAAATGACCTTGAGGACATCCGGCGGCAAGTCGCTGCACTAAGCGAGCACCAGCAGCGACGCACGTGCACTGATGCCGCACCTGTAGTGGCCCCGAATCCAGCACCGCGACCGGCAAGCCCTCGTACCGACGAAGAGGTCGAGCGCATTGTCCAGACCTGCATGCTCCGGTGCGGGAGCATGGTTGACGCTCGGCTGGAGGCAATTTCTCAGCGCCTCCCGGCGGAAATCCCCCGTCCGCCTCAAGCGGCTGACACGCGGAGGACTGAGGAGCCACCGAGACTTGCGCCTCAAAGGGGAAAGCCCGCGGAGGGTAACAAAAATCCCACGGAGGGAGCTCCTCAGAGCGATCAGCCCACAACTGCCGGGTCTAAGGGTGAGACCTGGGCGAAAGTCGTGGGCCGCAAGAATGCCCGCAAAGCCGCCAAGAAGGCCGCAGCAGCTCCATGCGCCCCCGGTGGAACCCCAAAGGCGGTTGCACAACCTGCGCGGCGGACTGCCAAAGGCGGTCGCAAAGGACCTACGATACATGCCCCGCGTTCCAAGGCTGTGACGCTCACGCTACAGCCCGGAGCTGCGGAGCGCGGCGTAACATACCAGTCGGTCATTGCCGAGGCCAAGGCCAAGATCAAATTATCTGATCTTGGCCTCCAGTCCGTCACCCTCAGGCAGGCTGCCACGGGTGCGCGGCTGTTCGAGGTGGCTGGTGCTGCTAGCGGCAGTGCCGAAAAAGTGGACGCTCTGGCCGCCAGGATGATGGAGGTTCTCAGCCCTGAGGACGTCCGGGTCTCCAGGCCAGTGAAAACCGCAGAGGTGCGGATTGCTGGTCTGGACGACTCCGTGACCTCTGAGGAGGTGGTGGCGGCCGTTGCCCGAAGCGGAGAGTGTCCGCCGGACAAGTTGCGGGCCGGCGATGACGCGTATCGCCACTGGACTTCGCGTAGTCTGGGTTCGGTGCCCTGTAGCGTCGGCGAAGAAGAGCGCCGATAGCGGCAGATTGTTGGTTGGCTGTATTGCAGCGAGGGTGACACTCCTGCAGCCCCGGGCTTTGCGGTGCTTCCGGTGCCTGGAGAAGGGACACAGGATAGTACAGGGTAGTGATCTTTGTTATCGCTGTGGTCAGCCCGGCCACAAGGCGGCCCAGTGTTCCGCGGCGCCCAACTGCAGCTTATGTTCGGCTGCGGGGAAGCCAGCGGGACACAAAGCGGGCGGAGGGGCCTGTGGTGCGCCTGCCAGCAAGGCCAAGAAAAAAAAAGAAGAGGAGCTCTAAACCTGCCGGGGAAACCTCGCCTCCCCGCAGGCTAGTAGCTCCGCGGCCGACTCCCGGCCCAGGACCGTTGCCGAGGGAATGGAGTGTCAATAATGGCACAACTCCATTTTCTCCAGGGCAACATCAACCACTGTGACAGAGCTCAGGATCTCCTACTCCAGAGCATGGCAGAGTGGTCGATTCACGTGGCTGTGGTTGCCAACCGTGACAACTGGCAGGGATGCGCTGACGGTTTGGTGACCATTATTGGCGAGACTCTAATTGACCCGTCTCGGGGCCGCGGCTGGGTTGCTGCAGTCTCGGGCGGCATTGTCATTGTGGGGGCGTATTTCTCCCCCAACAGGAGTCTCGCCGACTTTGAGGGTTTCCTTGTCGAGTTGGGCGCCGTCTTAGGCCGCTATCACCCTCGTCCCGTTCTGGTGCTCGGGGATCTCAACGCCAAGTCATCGGCGTGGGGATCTCCGGTCACTGACCCTCGTGGCGAGGTGCTAGAAGAGTGGGCGGTGACGACTGGTCTGGTCGTCCTGAATCGGGGTTCGGCTTACACATGCGTGCGGCAGCGGGGCGGGTCGATAGTGGACGTCTCGTTCGCTAGCCCCTCTGTCGCCAGCCGAGTCCACGACTGGCGTGTCGCCGTGGAGGTGAAGACGCTGTCGGACCATCGGTATATCCGGTTCGACGTCTCTGCCCAGACCACGAGCGGCCGCCATCCAACAACCCCGATTAATGACGGCCCGCGTTGGGCGCTTAAGCGCATCGACAAGGAACTACTCGAGGAAGCTGCCTTAGTCCAGTCCTGGATCTCGACGTCAACGGACGGCCCCGTCGACGTCGAGGCGGTGGCGCTTCGGTTTCGCGGGGCAATGACGCAGATCTGCGACGCGTCCATGCCCCGTGTCCGCCAACAGTCCGCAAGGCGCCGGGTGTACTGGTGGACCGCCGAGATCGCGCAATTGCGCGTAGCATGCGTTGCGGCTCGTCGCCGGTACACCCGATACCGGAGACGACGTCGACGAGATTCCGCCGCCGCCGGAGGACGCGCTGTATGAGGTATACCGCGCGTCTAAGGAGACTCTGTGGCTGGCCATCGGCAACTCAAAGTCGCGGGCCAGGGAGGAGCTACTGGAGTCCCTAGATCGGGATCCGTGGGGGCGCCCCTACCGTTGGGTACGGGGCAAGTTGCATCCCTGGGCGCCTCCACTAACGCAAAGCATGCAACCCCAATTGCTAGAGGCGGTGGTATCGGTTCTCTTCCCAGAGCGAGTGGGATACGTTCCCCCGGCGATGGCTTCACTCTCAGCCACAGACTCTCCAGAAGAGCAGAGCGCCGATGTCCCCGAGGTGACGCAAGCAGAGACGAGAGCGGCCGTGTTGCGACTCCGGGCTAAGAACACAGCGCCCGGACACGACGGAGTTCCTGGTCGAGCTCTTGTACTGGCTCTGAAGGAGCTAGAGCCCCAGCTGAGGGGGCTCTTCACGGCATGTCTCGAGCAGGGTCAGTTTCCCAGTGTGTGGAAGGAGGGGAGGCTGTTCCTGCTCAGAAAGTAGGGGTGCCCCGCGGACTCACCGTCCGCGTATCGGCCCATAGTGCTGCTCGACGAGACGGGCAAACTTTTTGAGCGTATTATCGCAGATCGCCTCGTCAGCCACTTGTGCAGGGAGGGATCGAACCTGGATGATAACCAATTTGGTTTTCGTCGGGGGCGCTCCACCATAGACGCCATCATGCGCGTGAGGGCCTTGGTGGAGCAGACGGTGTCCCGGGGTGGGGTGGTGCTGGCGGTGTCTTTAGACATCTCCAACGCATTCAACACCCTACCCTGGAGTTGTATTCGGGCTCTGAAATACCATCGCGTGCCTCCCTACCTTGGCCGTACAGTAGGGGCTTACCTAGAGGGTAGATGCGTCACCTATCGGGGACGTGACGGTGCTGGTCGGCACCTCATGTCGTGCGGTGTTCCGCAGGGATCGGTCTTGGGACCGCTCCTGTGGAACATCCGCTACGACTGGGTGCTGAGAGGTGAACTCCCGCCGGGCGCCGACTTGACATGTTATGCGGACGACACGCTCGTAACTGCCCGGGGGAGCTCGCACAGGGAAGTGACGTTGATAGCCACGGCTGCGGTGTGACAGGTGGTGAACCGCATCCTGCGCCTTGGCCTGGAGGTGGCCCTAAATAAGTCGGAGGCCATAGTGTTTTATGGCCCCCGACGGGCGCCGGCGCCGGGATCACACATCGTGGTCAGCGGAGCCCGGATAGCTGTCGAGTCCACCATGAAGTATCTGGGATTGGTGCTCGACAGCCGATGGGAATTCGGGCCCCACTTCCGGCGGCTGGCGCCCAAGCTCATGGGCGCAGCAGGCGCGCTTTCAACGTTGCTTCCCAACTTGGGGGACCCAAGCGCTGCCTGTAGGCGGTAGTACGTGTGAATCGTGCGGTCCATGGCCCTATATGGGGCCCCTGTGTGGGCGATGGACATGACGGCCAGCACTCTCGCCATACTGCGCAAACCGCAGAGGGCGATGGCTGTCAGAGTCGTCCGAGGGTATCGCACGATTTCCTACGAGGCGGCTTGCATCCTGGCCGGATCCCCGCCCAGGGACCTAGAGGCGAAAGTACTCGCGTCATTATATCGACGGCGCGAGGAAGAGCAGACACGGGGCTCGAGGCTGGTGCAGCGGCAGATCGCGCTGCGCCGAGAGGAGCTCCGTCAGGTCTTGGTGGTGGAATGGCGGCAAAGGCTTCTGCGCCCTACCGCCGGCCTCGCCACCGTCGAGGCGATCCGGTCAGTACTCGATGACTGGCTCGGGAGAAGGCATGGCTTCCTGTCGTTTAGGGTGACGCAGGTGCTGTCGGGGCACGGCTGCTTCGGCAAGTACCTGTGCCGCATAGATAGGGAGCCGGACGCTCGGTGCCACCACTGCGTCCATTGCGGGGAGGACACGGCGCAACACACGCTCGCCGAGTGTGTAGCTTGGGAGGAGCAGCGCCGCGTCCTCACAAATAAAATAGGAGGCGATCTGTCGCTGCCGGCCATGGTGCGGAGGATGGTCGGTAGCGCAGAGTCGTGGGACGCGGTGGTTTCCTTCTGCGAAAGCGTGATGTCACAGAAAGAAAACTGCGGAAAGGGAGAGGGAGATCTCGACTCCCTTCCCCGGCCGCAGAAGGCGCACCGGGCGCAGGAGAAGGGCGGACAACGCCCTTTTCCGGCCCCCATGAATGGGTCCAGGGGCGAAGGACTTGGGGAAGTCTTCGCCCCCTATTCGATGGACCCGAGGCGCAGGCGCGCGCGGTTGTCGGCGCACGCCTCTGAAGCGATGCACGGGGTAGTTCAACACCTCACTACGCCGTGCAGGAGACGAGGCCCGGAAAGACCGGCCAGCACTAGTGTGGGGAAGAATTTGGATTCCCGCGGCCTCGCACGCACGTGCGAGGACACACCGGGGTGGTTTTAGCCGGTAAGAGTCCGGCACGCCCCTCCGCCTTTCCCCAGGCGGAGATAGTCCATGAGGATTTCACCCCGGAAAAAAAACAAAAAAAACGGAGCCCGCATAGTGAGTAAGAAAGAAAATAAAATTGTGTGCGTACTTCTAACTGGCACCGAACTCAAAAAGTGTTGTTGTTAAAAATATGAGTTTTTCTGCTACCTAGTGCGAGCATCTTTAGATATTGGTAAAGGCTCTTGGCGATTAGTCCATTTACTGACACAACTATCGGCACAATGATCACCGAGTTCACATTCCACATATCGACAATCTCATGAGCTGGGACCAAATATTTGACCTCCTTCTCTTTTTCTGCTTTTACGAGATTGCTGTCATGCGATATGGTAACAACCTCTATCAATGCGAGTTGCTCTGCTCGGTCGAACACTACAATATCAAGCTTGTTGGCTACAATAAACCTGTCTGTAATGTTAGACCTTTCCCAGGACAACAACGTACGACCATTTTTTCGAGAACTGGGTCGGGCACATATCTATATCTGTAGTATGGTGAACTAATTAGATTATATTTAAGGGCTAGTTGCTGATGGATTATCTTGGCCACTTGATTGTGTCTATGTAAATTCTGGCCATTGGCAAAACTCAAACCACCGTATACTATATGTCTGAGAGATTCCCCGGGCTGGTGACATGCCCGCCATATGTCAATCGCATCGTCCCTGAGTATATACTATCGGTAGATGTTTGTCATGACAACTTCGTCCATAATTGCGAAGACAAAACCGTTTCGGTTTCACCGAAGAGAATAATAGAAATAAGAGAATAGAATAATAATAAAAATTATTACACAAAACTACAGTACTGCAGGTTTATGTAATTATTTTTATTATTATAAAAGTAAAAGACCGAGGAGGATAAGTCTCACCATCAAAATATGTATTACATATTTTTAAAGTTATAGTAAAGGTTGTACGTGAAGGCAGCGATGACCTGTGTGCGATAGCCGAAACATTGTGGTGATCGATGAAAACACTTTTCTTGAGATATATAATTGTATTCAAGTATACCTATTTTTCAAAGGAATATTGCAGTATAGCTTCTACATCACAACAGTGCAAAGGCTACCTGTTTTTTGCAATAACTGTCACAAACATCGGCGAATACGTGGGCCGAAGCTAGTCTTTAAAATAAAAGTATCGATAAAGTTATAACGTCACTATGTTTATGCGTCACAATCTTTATACGAATAAATCAAAATGTCTATGAACGAATTATCAAAGTTTCAAATGAAGTTCTATTAAATTTTGACGGGTAATGGGGCCCACACCGGTGATCTATGACAGACCTTTGAGTGATGGGATCCCTCCGTCTATAATAATATTATATAGCCTAAGTTGTCCGTGTGGTGACGGATTAAGAAAACGAAATGTCACCACCCCATATCATCCCATGGGTGTCGTAAGAGCCGACAGATGGAGTATATTATGCAGAGAACAACACTGCAAGAGAAGGAAAACTTGATATAAACCCTATACCAACCCGTTTGGCCAGCATGGTATAGTAGGCCAGTTGCTCCTTTCAAAGGAGAGGCCTAGTCCAGCAGTGGACAATTAAGGCTGATAACTATGATGATGAAGTTGTCAACAAAGAAATTGGATATTGACGTCTACTTGGTTGTCAAGGACTACTGACGTCTACGCGACAAACTAGCCGGTCGTCAAACACAATAATAATTAGGAAAGAGGTTTGAAGACTATTTCATAATTTTGGAAATTACAGTCCAGTTCACGTTCTGAGGGCGTGGGTTCAAATCCTAGTCATAACAATTATGTGAATTTTAGTTTTTATGAAATTTCGAAAATGTTTATGAATATTTGGCGAATGTTAAAAAAAAAGATTATTAAAATATTTCGATTAAAAATTATAAAATTCTAAAAACTTCAGGAAGGAATGGAAATGTTGAAATGAGACAGGAGATGGAAAAACAATTGAATAATTAAATGACAATCGAAATTAGTGGATCTAGAACATTCCTAGGGGTATATAAAGCGGTGTAGACGCGCTGAGCGCCAGTTTAAGTTGAGAAGTGGTAAAGTGGAGAAAAAAGGAAGAAGAAAAAGGAAGAAAGAAGAAGTAGTGAAATAAAGTGAAGTAAAAGTATAGTGCAATGAAGTGCAGTGTAAAAGACGTTAGTGTTGGTGCTGTCCACGTCGAAATCGAACGACGCGTCGTGTGTGTGAAGTTGAATAAAGTGTCATCAGTGCTACTCGGTGTTTCCTTCCAATCCCGTTACCCCGTCCGTAACAATACCAACGTGCCAACGCATAATTTTTGAACATGACGAGTGAAGCTTCATAAATATACGAGCCGGTATTTGGTTATGCCTAACCAGGTTCTGTATTGGTCGTAGGGATTTCGAAACATCGACGTATTTATCTCGACATTTTATTATTCACTAGTTGTGTAACACGGTTGCTCCTGCTAATACTTCGTAATTGACTTTATATTTTGTTCAATGTCGTAGTGTAGTTGTTATTGTAAAAGCTTTTTTTGTCTGCCAAGTGGAAGGTAGCGCATGCCTAGGAGAGATACCAACAGACTGCCATATTGAGGATAGCGGGTCCTACGGCGCACACCACTACCTTTGCAAACTTATGTGCGTATTAAACTGTTAACTACTTATCGCTTACTCCGTACCTCGGAGAGCACGTTAAAACGTTGGTCCCGGTTTTCGTGAAGATCTTTGGCAGTCGTAACAGGGAATCAGTAGGTACCTCTGAACTGACACTTCTAAGTGGACTCTAGGTAGGAACTGGGATAACGCTAGTAGAATGACATCATAAAATGAAGTCTCCTCTTCTTCCTTTTGTCTGTATGAACGCAATATAATCAAAAACTACGAAACGGATTTTTATACGGCTTTCACCAATAGATAGTGTGACTTCTAAGTAAGATTTAGGAATATAATTCAGATGCGTGGAGCCGCAGGCAAAGTCTAATATTACATAAAGATTCATTGCAAAAAATGTTTGTACAACTGCGACAAGTAGGTCATAAAACTTTACTTCACACATATTGATCGATTCCACCAAATAATGACCTTGTTACAAACTGAGGATTATTAAATGAATTATATAACAGCTATTAAATATATTAATTGTTTCAGTAGCCGTCTTTAAGTATAAATTCCACTCTTTATGGCTTATCTTCATTTGAACACAGCAGATCGGTAGAAATACAGTAACGTTTGAAGGATAAATATATTTGTGTTTAACTAATTAAAAATGAAAATTAGTTGGTTGCCGAATGCAGGGTATAAAAAATCTTAACTGAGTTGTCTAAACATTTAAAAATGTAAATTCTTAACAAAGGTTGAGATATCAAAAATCAATAAGGATACGTATAACCTTATACGTATCCTTATTGATTTTTGATATCAGTGAAATATGAATATGCTTAGTGAAAAAAGCCATACCATAGAACAAAACCAGTCTACCTCTAAAGAGAACGTACATTCCGGAAATAGAACAGAATGCAAACAGAATCTAAATTTAAATAACTTGAAACAACCACAAACAATTTAAAACACATAACTGGCTTTTGTGAATGTCCATTTCATGACGTCATTCAAGATTCAGTTATACAAATTTCCTGATGCGTTCACTAATAGTGAACGCATCAGGAAATTTGTATAACACCACGTCATTGTGCCACAGACCGAAAGGAGGAGGTGAGAGGGGGTTGTGCGGTGAATAATTCACGTACAACTCACTACGCAAATAGCTGTGGACCTCGCAGGAACACAGTCCCTTGTTTTCGTAGTAAAACTCCACGCTTAGTGTACCTTAATGAGCAGATGGCAAATTTGTGACGTGATTTTAGTCCAGACGACGACGACGTCCAGTTTCAATGGTACTCTGCGAAGTGTCGTCATATTCACAAAATAATATATCACGTGCGCAAGCTTTTTATTATTTTTTTTGCTCATTTGAGTTTCCACGGAGACCGGATCATTATTACCCTAAAATTAGTTTCGTGGTAAACAGAACATTTTTTAACGTTTTAAATAGATAATATTAAATCTTTAAAGCGATACTTTTATGTTCCACGATATATTTAACTCAGCCTAAAATATCGTCGACACCAATTTTTAAAAGTTCAAAGACAAAACATAAACGAATAACCCCAAATTAATTGTTCATACGCAAGCCGAACAAAATGTTAAGAGGAATTTTCGCCTACTGCCATTTCCAAATATAATATAATTTTTCTAAAGGCTTTTGATAAAATTAATTTTTCGCCCGGAGCAAAAAATAATTTTCTGAAAAGTGCTTTAATGATAAGATGTCGTGTTTCTTTTGGTTCCGTTCGTTTTACTGTGCGTATGTATTGGGATTGTAAGCCATTATAAAAACATAAAATTTGGGACATTTTATGCACACCTGCGTACGTGTTTTATATTTAATTTGAGTCTCACAATAAAGGAACCATACCATACTATTTAAAAAAAGACAACAACTGGTTTAAATACCCAGTCTAATACACAGCTAACTTCACAGGTAACAAAATGTTATCGTCTCTGATGTCTCTCATTTAGACTTTAATTTTAAAATATTTCACCAAAACATTGCTAAAACTATAACCAAATCTGAAGAATTGAGATGTGCTATTCAAGAGTTTGCTCAAAAGGGTTTAGGAATAGATAGATAGATGTATTCTTTATTGCACACCAAAGTAAATTACATTT
The DNA here is from genome assembly GCA_944739405.2 of Euclidia mi. NCBI lineage: Eukaryota > Metazoa > Arthropoda > Insecta > Lepidoptera > Erebidae > Euclidia > Euclidia mi. Next base: position 53,352,409 of record OX123190.2, read on the forward strand.
ATACAGTGAGTTAAAGCTAAGTTTAATGTACAAACGGCGGCCTTATCGCCAGAGGCGATCTCTGCCAGGCAACCTTGGGATGGACAGGAATGATTAAAGCATTTTTGTGGGAATGGTGTAGCTTTAAAGTGTGAAATTATAAATAAGATTATCCTAAATAAAATACACATTTTTGTTGTACATAATGTATACACACACATGTATACACAATTGTGAAATGCTTCGGCATCTCCAGCGTTAGATCCTCAGACGACCTTAAGGACTTTACATGTGTGTCATGGAGGAACTTAAGCCGTTCTTTGAGATAAGAGGGAGAAGTGGGATTAAATAGTACAATATATAACAATGTAAGAATGTGAGTATTCCTGCGAAGACGAATTGGCAGCCACTTGAGTTTATTGCGAAAATCTGGAACGTGATCATATTTGCGCAATCCAAATATAAATCGTATGCAAAAGTTTTGGAGACGCTCAAGTTTATCTAGCTGCTCTTCAGTGGGGTCAAGATAGCTGACGTCCGCGTAGTCAATTATAGGCAGAAGCAGAGCTTGAGCAAGCGCAATCTTAGTGGCAGTTGGAAGGAAGTTGCGTAATCTACGCAACGATCCTGCTGATGCAAATAGTTTGCGACTCTTTTCTAGGATTTGAGATCTCCATGACATAGTATCATCAAAGTAAATACCTAGATTCCTTACGGTTTTGCTGAACGGAAGATCCTTTCCGTTAAAACTGATACGTGGCAGTTTGGACCAACAAATTTTCGAGACGAGTTTAGGGCTGCCGACAACAATCAGTTGTGTTTTGTCAGGATTTACCTTAAGTCCATATTTCGTGGTCCACTCACAGATACGCGCCAGATCCGAGCTAATGGTAGTACAGGCTTCCGCTAACTTATTTAACGGAGCCTGCGTGTAAATTTGCAAATCATCTGCGTAAAGGTGGTAGGATGAAAGTAATTGGTTAGAGATAGAATTAATAAATATTGTGAAGAGTAAAGGAGATAGCACGCCACGCTGAGGCACACCGGCATTTGTGTTAGACCAAGTGGAATAAGTGTCTTCGATGCGTATACGTTGCCGGCGACCAAACAGGTAACTGTGAAACCAGTCAATTGCCGTTGGAGATACGTTAAGAGAGCGTAATATGCCAAGTATGATGTGAAAATCTACGGTGTTAAACGCATTACTAAAATCAAGTAGGGTCAAAACCGTCAGATTGCCACTATCCATACCTAGCCTAATGTCATCTGTTACATGAACCAATGCAGTGACAGTACTGTGCCTGGGGCGGAAACCAGATTGATAGGGATTTAGGAGCGCATGTTTATGTAGGAAGGAGCTAAGTTGAGAGTGAACAAGACGTTCAAGGACTTTTGATAGGAAAGGTAGTATAGAAATGGGTCGATAATCAGAGAAGCAGCAGGGTATGGACTTCTTAGGTAAAGGCATTATTAGTGCATCTTTCCAACTTAATAGAAAGACACCACGGGCTATGGAATGGTTAAGGATGTGACATAGGACTGGAAAAATTTCATCTAGGATGGGAAGGATCATTTTGCGGCTGGTACAATCGTTGCCGACTGCATTGGCCGTCACTGCCAGTATGCTCTTCTTAACGTCACAAGCGGAAAATTGCTCGAAGGTAAAGGGAGAAAAAATTCGGGTTGGCAAAGATGAAAGATATTCTAAAGTGGTTCTTTTTGTGATTCCATCAAATTTGGACGAAGTATTGAAATGAGTACTAAGAGAATCAAGGTTAATATTGTTTAGAATGGTTTGTTGCCCTGCCTTACCAACTCCCAAGGATTTAAGAAATTGCCAAACCTTTGCTGGATTACCGTCTTCAACTGATGTTTGAATATGTTGGCGTTGTGCTTTCCTACACACCTTGTTACAGTGATTCCTGATAGCCACGTATTTTTGTTGATTGAAAGCGCTAGGTTTATGATTCAATTTTGCTTTAGCGGCGGATTTCTTTCAAACTCAAACTCAAACTCAAATATGTTTATTTCCATAAAAATGTTTAAATTTTTTGGACACGTCAGAAAGTCATACAAATAAAATAAAAAAAGTAACTTTAAATGCATATTAACATAGTTGAGCATTGAAAAAATGCCTGTTCAGAAAGTAGAGCCTCGTGAGAAGAATCAGGCAAGAAACTCCGGGCCACTCTTTTCTACGTCTTGATTCTATACAATTTAAAAACTTAGTAACTACATTGAATTTTTCATAAGTTTATGAGCTGGTGTGTCTATAATGTTGTTGTCAATTAATAAGGCTTTTTAAATAATAATATAAAAGTACTTACTAGCATAATATAGACTATAGACACAATAACTCACACTCACATGAAACTTAACACTAATCAAACATAAGTAGCCTGTGGGACCGAGCAAATTAATCCCAAGCATTTTTATCTTCAATATAATCTAGCACTGAATAGTACCCTTTTTGACAAAGTTTACGTTTTATAATCTTTTTGAATTTATTATAACTTAAATTTTGAATATTGCTTGGCACTTTATTGTAAAAGCGCACACATTGGCCTTGAAAAGATTTTTTTATTTTCTCTAGCCGGGTAGCCGGCACTACTAGCTTACTCTTATTTCTAGTATTCAAATTGTGGATATCACTTTTCTTTGAGTATAAGGCCTTGTTTTGGAATAAATATATTAGGTTGGAATAAATGTACTGGCTTGCAACTGTTAAAATGTTTATTTCCTTGAATTTATTCCTTAACGAAGCCCCATAATCCAAATTATAAATTGCTCGAATAGCTCTTTTCTGCAGCACAAAGATGGTCTGAATGTCGGCAGCATTTCCCCACAGGAGAATACCGTATGACATTATACTATGAAAATAGCTATGATATACAAGCCTGGCAGTGTCAATGTCAGTTAACTGGCGAATTTTCCTGACTGCGTATGCTGCAGAGCTGAGTCTATTCGACAATTTACTAATATGTGGTCCCCATTGCAGCTTAGAATCTAGTGTAATGCCTAAAAATTTGGTGTTATCCACAAGATCCAACACATCATCCTTAACCTTTACTGAGGTGTTCACTTGTTTGACGTTAGGCATCAAAAATCGAATACATTTAGTTTTTAGTCTATTTAAAAGCAGGTTGTTAACCTCAAACCAGCGAACCACCTTTGAGATAGCAATGTTTACATCGTCCATATCAATTTGCTGTCGTTTTAATTTAAATAAAAGTGAGGTATCATCAGCAAACAGTACTATCCCGTGCTTGTCATTGACGAGATGTGGTAAGTCATTAATATAAACTAAAAATAAAAAAGGACCGAGGATTGAACCCTGTGGGACGCCCATTTTGACTACAGACCCATGCGAACGCGTCCCGTTGACATCAACTCTCTGAATCCTATTACTCAAATATGAAGTAAGAAGATGCAGAGCAGAACTACTTAAACCATAGTGATGTAATTTCCTGATCAATGTATTATGTTCTACACAATCAAAGGCCTTGGACAAATCACAGAAGACATAATGTTTTTTATATCTGCTGTTAGCCATGGTGCTGGTAAGTGTTTAATTTTAACGACGCGAATAGGCGCGTGCACGTCATATAACTTAATCAGATTTGATACTAGTATCTGAACTTTGGATTCAGTACACTCTGAAGTATATATTGACTCCCCGTCTATATTGACAGCATCCTCACGAAGTCTGTCATGATCCATGCCACTAAAATTGCGCTGCAAGACAAACTTAGGCTTTGTTTTGGGTGGGCGTATTTTATAAGAGACAAAGACTAGGTCGTGATAAGAGAACGCATCTGCCCTACATTGACCATGCTTGTAAACGAAACTAGGAGAGGACACCAAAATATGGTCAAGAAGAGAAGGAGTGCAGGTGGGAAAATGATGAGAGGCATTAAGTATTAAAATTGATAAATTACAAGACGCCGTAGCTTGTCGAAAAGACGCAGCCCTTGAATCTTGCTTGAGGAGGCAAGTGTTAAAGTCACCCATTATAATAGTGTGACTATATAAAGGTGTGAGGTGTTCTAGGATCTGCTCAAATGAAGAAAAATAGTTCACACGGTTAGAAGGTCAGTAGTATACGCCTAATAGAACTTTAATATGGTGAAGTTCAAGTTCGAAAAAGAGATGCTCGCCAGTATTCGACTGTGGAGGCTGTGAAGACAAAGTGACTATGTGATAGGAAATTTGTTGACGCAAGTATATGGCAACACCGCCTCAACTGCCGAAAATGCGGTCATTAATAATTAGGTTGAACCCTGGAAGAGAGTAAGATGCTGAGGGGAGACATGGTTTTAGCCATGACTCCGAAACAAGGACAGCATGTATGTTTTGACAGTCTAAGTTAGCCAGCATATCAGGAAAATGGGCAGGAATACTTTGTGCATTTACATGGATCGGCGTCGGGACGTGACGACCCTACCGCCCACTGGGGGAGTTAATCTGACGAGTAGATACTCGTCATGCTATCTCCCCCAGCGCAAGCAGTCAACCGAAACATGGCGGTCAAACCATCCGAACCTGGCGGAAGAAAATCCCAAGATGCTAGATGGGCAGCAGCGTCCAGCACTAAAGACTTCCGCCACTGCGATCGCCAATACGCCTGCCAAGCGTGGTGATTATGGCAAATCCCCCCATATGAACCACACCTATAAAAACCGGCCCCTAGTCCCCGGCGGCCCCGCTAGTCCTGGTTATGGTAGCGGCCATGGTAACGGCGGGGCAAGGGGTGCGAAGAATCTCCGGAAGAGATCGGGCTACCACCACCAACGACAATTGGCCCTGGCAACACTGAACACGCGCACACTGCGGACCGACGAGAAGATTGTCGAGCTGGAAGAAGAATTGAGCAAGTTGCGATGGGATATCATAGGCCTATCCGAAGTCCGAAGACAGGGGGAGGACTCGATAGTTCTCAATTCCGGTAACTTGCTCTTCTACCGGGAGGGCGACCAACAGTCCCAAGGTGGTGTCGGGTTCATCGTCCACAAATCTCTCGTGACCAACGTGGTAAATATCGGGAGTGTGTCGAGCAGGGTAGCGTACCTTATACTCAGAATATCCAAGCGGTATTCGCTGAAGGTCATACAGGTATACGCTCCTACCTCGTCACACCCCGATGAGGAGGTGGAAGCCATGTACGAGGATATATCTCGGGCTATACATGGCTACAAAACCCATTACACCGTGGTCATGGGAGATTTTAACGCGAAACTGGGCAAACGCTATGGTTCGTCTAGAACAAGCTAGCTAGACAAAAACAACTCTTAAATTCCTGGAAGTTAATTACTATTACGAACTCATTACCCCTATACATTGAGGATTACACCTATTAATTATCAATACTACCCTCATTAAGAGCGTCATTAAGGTATGTTTATAAGATGTTGACTATTTAAAGGGCATTCATTTGCATTTTTACATCATATTTGATAGCATTGTTTATGTCACTAAAAGAAAATTGTGAAAGTGTTTTTGTGATGGATTGTATACGTAAGGGTAAGTTGTTATATTTTATTTCATTTTCAACATGGGAACTTCATTCTTTAGTCTTATAAAATGAAATGTTTGAATTTTCACCCACTTTTTTACTCATTTTTTCAAATTCATCGGTCAAATAATAACATGTCCCCACTTGTCCCCACCGTAGAACCTATCATATACGATTCTCATAAGTGTCTAGTAGTTATACGTAAAAAAATTCATTGCGATATATTTGCACAACTAATTTTTATTTATTTTTTTCTTTCAACAGTTTTTACCGTCTCAAGAATGGATTTTTTCGAAGAATGGCTGAAACACCCGAAGGAAACGCGGAATGAGGAGCTCTTTCGGTTTATATCTTTGAGATATAATTTTGATGGTGTTACGGAGCAGTCTCTGCGAGATATTAAAGTACTAATCTCAAGATATTCAACGAAATTTGCTGAAAAGTGGAGCAGCTGTGGAAGAAATCGAGAGCGATTCCTACAAAAGTATTCGACGTGGCTGGAGGGTCTTGACATATCTTTCGATGTGTCCGTTTATTTATCTCTGCCAACTACATCTGGAGAACCGGGACCCGGAAGACCTACTAAAGATTTTGAACATTCTAGTCTCAAAACGAAGAGACGACGTGTAGACGATCTATTACAGTCCAGAAGTGCTAGTGAATTAATTTACGCCGCTGAAGTGTCAGCTCGAATCTCGGGTCAGAGAAGTGTAGCACGTCAAATTAAAGATGTGACTAGTGATCCTTCAATAACCAAGACCACGAGTGAAGAAAGTGCCCCCAGGAGTTTAACAAGTGAGGAAGCTTTAGCGTACTACGTTGATAGTAAATCAAGTAGCCATAGCTATAAGCAGACTCGGAAGTGGAGTATTAAAGCTGGACATAAGGTGTTTCCGTCAATGTACAGTGTTAGAAAGGCTAAAATAGCCTGCTACCCGTCAGGTGAACAAATTACAGTCAATGAAACGCATGCTGAAATCAAAGTTCAGGCAATTCTTGATAAGACTGCCGAACGTTTAGTTTCAGCACAACAAGAAGTTGTTCATAGTCTGTTACCTTGCACGTCATTCACATTAATCAGTAAATGGGGTTGTGATGGAAGTTCCGGTCATAGTATGAACAAACAAAAATTCACTAATTGTGACGATAGTGACGAGTTTTTATTTGTATTTTCTTTCGTTCCTCTTCAATTGAAAGATGAAAGTGGTAATATTGTGTGGCAGAATCCTCGGCCCTGTTCTACAATGTATTGTCGGCCAATAAAGTTTATCTTTTCTAAGGAAACGAAAGATTTTACGATTTCGTAAACCAATAAGGTTTTAGAAGAGATAAACGCTTTATTGCCGACAACCTGCAAGGTGATGGAGACCGAAGTATCTGTCACACATGTTATGCTTTTAACAATGATTGACGGAAAAGTTTGCAATGCTCTGACCGAAACTTCTTCCTCACAAAAATGTTTTATTTGTGGGGCAACTCCAACAATGATGAATGATCTGTCAAAAGAGTTTACTGCGGACAAAGATAATCTTGGTTTTGGTTTGTCTACGTTGCACGCTTGGATAAGGTGCTTTGAATGCTTGCTTCACATTAGCTATCGACTAAATATAAAAAAATGGCAGTTAAGAACAGCCGAAGACAAAGCTAGTGTGAAACAACGTTCAGATGACATTAAAAAACGATTTAAAAGCGAAATGGGCTTGATTGTAGACAAACCAAAACCAGGGTTCGGTAACACTAATGACGGGAACACCGCGCGAAGATTTTTTGGAAATCCCGAGGCTAGTGCCGATATTACAGGGTTAGATGTTTCACTAATACAAAAATTTGGCATACTACTTCGCACTTTATCATCGGGATATGATATAAATATTGAAAAATTCGTTAACTTAGCTCAAGAAACTAGACAACTTTATGTAAATCTCTATTCATGGTATTACATGCCCGCTACTGTCCACAAAATACTTTTGCACAGTGGCGAAGTAATTAGATCGTCCCTTCTACCTATAGGCCAGCTTTCCGAGGGAGCACAGGAAGCTCGGAATAAGGACTGCAGAAGATTTCGTGAGCACAACACACGAAAGCGATCACGGGAGGCTACGAATAGAGATTTACTTAATATGTTATTGATAACATCTGACCCTGTAATAAACGGTTTACGAGAAGTTCCTCGGAAGAAAATAGGTACGCTTCCAACTGAAGTATTAGATTTAATTGTCCCACCTAGCTGTAAGGAACAAAATGTTAATATGATTTCTACTTTTCATAGTTCTGCCCCTCACGATCATGACTATTCAATGGATGATTCATCTGATGATAGTGATGATAATGAGTAATAGATTTAGTTCTTAGATATTTTATGCATCTGTTATTAGATTTTATAGCGACGTCGAGGGATAAATCACTTTATAAAATGTTCAAAAAATATATTATACACATATGCCCGATAAATGTTTTTTTTTTATGATACCAGCTCAAATGACAAACTGCCTTGAAAAAAGTACCAAAAACCTTATATCTTTGCTTATTAACCGCATCTAGACATAAAAATCAAATAAAATAATTTTGTCTAGCTAGCTTGTTCTAGACGAACCATAGTGCGGTGATGAGCTGAGAGTGGGGCAATTTGGTTATGGGCATCGGAATTCCCGGGGTCATATGCTGGCTAGCTTTATGGAGAAGGAAGGACTCTATATGATGAACTCCTTTTTCAAGAAGCGAGAATGCCGGAAGTGGACCTGGGTAAGTCCAGACGGTGCAACCAAAAATGAGATCGACTTTATCATGTCGACGAAGAGGCAGATATTTAATGATGTCTCCGTGATCAATTCACTTAAAGTGGGGAGCGATCACCGAATGGTAAGAGGCACATTGAATATCTGTACAAGCCTCGAACGGTCGAGGTTGATAAAGTCCACGCTCCGACCGGCACCGGTTCATATCCAAAACCCCGAGAGCTTTCAGCTCGAACTCAAGAACCGTTTCGAATGCCTGGGCGAATGCGTAGATGTGGATGAGTACAGTAACGGGTTCGTGGATGCTGTCCATACAACAGGGGCTAAATTCTTTAAGCCCCAGAAAAGCAAGAGAACCAGCAAGATCTCGGATCCAACCCTCGAGCTGTTAGAGGAAATGCGCAAGATGGTTCTGCTATCCTCCGACGACATGCTGAAATATCGGCACCTCAACAGACAGATCTCTAAATCTCTGACTCGCGATCTCCGCCAATACAACACAAAATGTGTTCGTGAGGCGATCGAGCAGAATAAGGGTTCCAAAGTGTTCCAGAGGGATCTGTCTGTTGGGCAGAGTCAGCTGACAAAGCTGAAGACGGAAGATGGCAGAATCGTATCGTCCAAGCCTGAGCTCTTGGAGGAGATCGAAAGGTTCTATGGACAGCTATACACGACAACGCAACAACCCGCAAGCACTCCAGCGTCAGACCCTAGAGCTGGATTGACCCGACACTATACCGAAGATATCCCGGACGTCAGCATGCACGAGATTAGTGTGGCTCTCAAACAGCTCAAAAACAACAAGGCGCCGGGTGATGACGGAATTACGAGCGAGCTTCTGAAGGCCGGCGGTGCACCCGCTAGAGAAGCCCTCCGGAAGCTATTTAATTCCGTCATTCTCGAGGGTAAAACGCCACAGGCGTGGCACAGAGGTGTGGTGGTGCTTTTCTTTAAGAAAGGGGATAAAACCCTCTTAAATAACTATAGACCCATCACACTTCTGAGCCACGTCTACAAGCTGTTTTCGAGGGTCATCACGAATCGTCTCGAGAGCAAGCTAGACGACTTCCAGCCTCCCGAACAAGCCGGTTTCCGTAAAGGCTATAGTACCATAGACCACATACATACGCTGCGGCAGGTTATACAGAAGTCCGAGGAGTATAACCAGTCCCTATGCTTGGCGTTTGTGGACTATGAGAAAGCCTTCGATTCGATCGAAACCTGGGCGGTGCTACAGTCTCTCCAACGGTGCCGGATTGACTACCGATATATCGAAGTGCTGAAGTGTTTGTATGAAAACGCCACTATGTCAGTCCGCCTCCAGGACCAGAGTTCGAAATCTATTCAACGCCAGCGACGGGTGAGACAGGGGGATGTCATATCCCCGAAACTGTTTACCACTGCGCTGGAGGATGTTTTCAAGCTTCTGGACTGGAATGGACTCGGCATCAACATCAACGGCGAGTACATCACTCACCTTCGATTCGCAGACGATATCGTAGTCATGGCTGAGACCATGGAAGACCTAGGCACAATGCTCGATGGCCTCTGTAGAGTCTCCCAACAAGTAGGTCTTAAGATGAACATGGACAAGACGAAAATCATGTCGAACTTCCATGTTGTACCTGCTCCTATTCAGGTTGGGAACTCTACGCTCGAAGTTGTCGACAAGTATACCTACCTGGGACAAGTAGTCCAATTAGATTAGGTCCAACTTCGGGAAGGAGGTCAATCGTCGAATCCAACTCGGCTGGGCAGCGTTCGGGAAGCTACGACATATCTTCTCGTCCGATATCCCGCAGTGTCTCAAGACGAAAGTCTTTGACCAGTATGTGTTGCCAGTGATGACTTACGGATCAGAGACGTGGTCGCTCACTATGGGCCTTATCAGAAGGCTCAAGGTCACTCAGAGGGCGATGGAGAGCGCTATGCTTGGAGTTTCACTGCGAGATCGAATCAGAAATGAGGAGATCCGCAGTAGAACCAAAGTCGCCGACGACCTCGTTAAGATCGCGGAAGGCGGTTGGATGCGGGCGGCTCAAGACCGGTCTGTGTGGAGAACCTTGGGGGAGGCCTATGTCCAGCAGTGGACGTCGTTTGGCTGATATGATGATTACATGGACTACATTAAGAGCTTGGGTACGTCTGAGAATTGTGACTGGAGAATGTCTCCCAGAGAAGGAACACTTTTAAAGCTGTCGTCGGAACTTGTTGCAGAAACAAATGTATCATCATCGTTGACTGAGTCTGTATCTGACATTTAATAAATATAATAATATAAATACATATAATATATACATATATATGAAATGAAATGACTTTATTCGATTGAAATGGTACATAATAGATGTTTATATTTTTTACAGTTCACATTTCACCTCTATCAGGCATACGAATATTGTAGGGATAAGTTTATAATCATATTTATCTTACATGCAAGGACATGTTAACATTTAATTTTAATTATATAACAATATTTCTTATATTTTTATCCATATAAATTAAGTCATAATACTCATAATATTATTCAAAAATAATAATAATAATCAATAATGTCAAAATATAATGTCAAAATCTTAATGTCAAAAATTGTAACGAGATATTACTAAATATGAATTACCTAATTTTTAATAGTTAACAGCTTAATGATGTATTTCTTAAATATGTATATACGATATTAATTACCTACTTATTTATTCATTTGTAGTCTAAGAATTCTTTGATTGTGTAGAAACTTTTATCTATGAGCCACTTTTTTTTATTTATTTTAAATTGCGTGGTAGTAGGTAGTTCCCTGATGAATTTTGGTATATGGTTGTATATTATCATCATGAAGCTGTTACTACTATGTAATTTTGTTTTGCTCATTTCCCATTTTAATTTTGTTGGATCTCTCGGCTGATATTTACAATTTACACTAGTTTTAGTGAATAAGTTGCTTTGATTTCTTACAAACTAACCTGTTTCTAATATGTACATGGAAACCAAAGTCAGTACACCCAATCTTTTGAAAAGTGGCCTACAGGTCTCAAAGGGTCCTACACTGCAAATAGCCCTAACACATTTTTTTTGTAGTATAAAAGCTCTATTTATGTTAGTTGAGTTTCCCCACATTAAAAGGCCATATCTTAATATCGACCCAACATGTCCATGATAAGCAGTAAGAGCAACCGATTCATTTGTAGCCTTTTTTAACTGTCGCAATGCATATACAAATCTATTCAACCTGCTACATATATTGTCAATGTGTAACTTCCAGTTACAGTGTTCGTCCAAGGTCAGTCTGTGTCAAAATTTGCTTATTATTTATGCGTTCTATTTCTACATATTGCGTTCGATTGCAAGGATAGCTTCTAAGCCAATCTAGTGCCTGACCTCTAATGCCATAACGCTCACATTTGTCAAGTAGCTTGTCAATATTTACGAGATCAAAAGCTTTGCTCATGTCTAAGAATACTGCTGTAACTGTGTGGCCCTTATCGATCTCTTGTGTTATAAACTTGATCAGGGAAAAAGCGGCTAAGGTGGTTTACTTCCCTTTTTGAAACCCATTTTGTTCTTCTTTTATTATACTATATTGATTAAGAAAGTCTGACAGTCTAAAATGCATGACCCTTTCATAAATTTTTGATAGTATTGGCGTTAATGTTATAGGTCTATAATTATTAATGTCTTGTGTGCAGCCTTTTTTAATATATATATATATATATATATATATATATATATATGAGCAAAGTTATTATCATTTGTTTATTGTAGAAAATCTCACTTAAATCATAGTCATATTTTACAATCCATTCACTAGTTCATTGATAATATTCCATCGGGCTCATTCGCATTCTCTCTGTCGCACTTATGATGTAGGTAGCCATAGAAAATAAAATTAAGCAAAATAATAAGTGTAGGTAGTTATTTTTTAATTTTGTTAATTCTACCCTTCTCCTTCATACTTCATTCGGGCTTGGACCGGTAAAATTTATCGTTCAACAAGTTATTAAATACGGAGGTATGTAATTAGAAAGCAAACAAATATCAAAATAAAAGAAGGTGTTCTGGACTAAAAGAAAATAGTAATTTTGGCGTATTTATGAAGTTAGAATCAGCTGCTATTTACAAATTTCATCATCATCATGTCGGCCGAGAGACATCCACTGCTGGACATAGGGCTCCCCCAAGGTTCTCCGCACAGACCGATTTTGAGCCGCCCGCATCAAATTATTATTTACGTAGGTAGGTTATTTTTACTTACAAGTATTTCAATTGTCCTTCGAAATGTCCACCACTATTGTCAATAAACAAACGGGAACGCTTTATTAAATTGTTTTTTAACGAAAGAAGTACGCTTCTGTCTTTTCACTTCGTCAAAAGCGTCCAATATGCGCGACACTAACCGGCTCACTTTTGTACACCCACAAAAACAAGTCCATGGCCGTGAGGTCAGGTGAGCATGGAGGCCAAGCTACAGGGCCGCCTCGACCGATCCACTGGCTTCCAAATTCACTCAAAAAGTACGCACGAAGCATAGCTACATAAGCCATCGAAAAAACGATGTGATCACTACCGGTTCTGATTTAGCACTGTTTGTCACATCGGGGCGTGGCACAGCGCGGGCGCAGAGGGACAGGGGGGGGGAAATTTATCAATGGTGTGGTTTACTACTACTACTAATTTACTATTCATAGTTTTGATTATGCATTTACCAATTATTACGTATTTTTGTGGACAGTTTTGAGACAGTTTTGGGACTTAGTGTTTTTATTTTTTACCTACACAAATATGATCAGTTAAAGATACTTAGAGCCCTGTTAATTTTTTTGGACTAATTAAAAAATAGTTGTATATTTATATATATATAAAATAACAAAATCTCACATAAAGCTTTGCATCTTGTTCACCCGCCAGTTGCGCGTAGAGTACCAAAAATAAATATTTGTAACTAACAAATATGTATACAAATGAGAAAAATAGAGATAAAGAATAGATGTTATGTGTGAAACTTTCCTTAAGAAAGGCACTGAAACACTTTTTAAAATACCTGGTTTTAAATTAGTTGCTTCATTCTCACGTGACACCAACAGAGGAGGGACATGTATTATGATAAAAAATGATTTAAAATATAAACCTTTACCAAATATGACTAACTTATCATGTACATTAAATTTTGAGTGTTGTGGGGTAATAGTAAATAATATTATGATTATTTGCTTATACAGAACAAGCAATATTATATATAGCAATCCACAAATATTTCTAGATAAATTAGAACAATTGTTGACTAATGCTAATTAACAGGAGACATAAAAACATTATTCTTTGTGGTGATTGGAATTTGGACATCTTTAGGCCAAACAAAAGTTGTGAAGGGCTAAAAAGCATATTAAGAAATCACAACCTTGAATTACACATTAAGACTCCAACTAGAAAATTGTCATGTCTGGATCTGATAGCAAGTAACATTAAGGGCCGGAACATATCTGACGGAAGATCCGTCGCGTTTTATCGGTCGCGTTACGCCAATACATACAAATGTATAGAAAAACGTTCAACCATTCACACCTGACCGATAATCCGTTAGTACGTCGAGCGTACTAACGGATTATCCGTCGACGTCGCGCGCACCACGCACCACGTGAATTTTGACCTTTGAGTAAGGAATATAAATGGATAGGGCAAATAGTAGATACATATAGAAAAATTACATTATTCACATATATTAGTATATTTTTATAGACTCACGGCTGTATCCCCGGAGGGGTAGGCAGAGGTGTAATATTACACCCACATTTCGCCATGATTTTTAGGGTTCCGTACCTCAAGGTAAAAAAAGGAACCCTTATAAGATCACTTTTTTGTCCGTCTGTCTGTCTGTCTGTCTGTCCGTGTGTCACCACCAATTTTCTCAGGAACGGGTGGATCTAGCAAATTTAAATTTATACCAGATACTGAGGTCTATGGTTGCTATTAGGTGTATGAAAATCAGGGTCCTGGGTCAAATTTAAGGGTGTCCCCATACATACATAGTAGACTCCATTTAAGATAGTCCTTTAAGTTGTATGGGCGCTCATACAGATTTAGAGGACTAGGGTAGTTAGCACCAACCTCAAATAAGGTAAAATGCGTACCTACGGAACCCTCGTTGCGCGGGTCAGACTCGCACTTGCCCGATCTTTTTTTGATACACATATATACGAAACCGACATAAACCCACCAAACATAGTGTTGTCTCGTTTTGTCTTAGGGATATCTCTGTCAGAAAAAAGAGAGCCATAGTTTACTGAATAAATTAATCATGACGATATCTTAATATATAAAATCCTTGCGTTACTGACTGACTGACAGACACGCTACAGCCGAAACTATTGGGTGCAGGAAGCTGAAATTTGGCATGTATGTTCCCTGGGGACCGTAGGGGTGCACTAAGGAGGGATTTCCCGAAATTCCCACGGGATCGGCCAAAACGGGTTAATTTACAAAAAATGCAGGCGTAGCTGCTGGCGTCCTCTAGTTTTATTATAAATGTCATTCGTGCCACTATCGCTATATTTTTCGCTAAGGTTTGTGGTACATCTGCTGGGAAATCGTTGTCTATAGAACATAATAATTTTGTTTTTGTGCATAAATATGTCTAAAAATCCGATATTGGCTCTCAGAGAATATTTTGTTACATGTTTCATACAAGGCTCGTCTTTCGCTTTGCCATGTTCGCCCACATTTGCATTATGGAATAAACTAATCTGGCAAAAGATTTAAACTAACAAAGGTAACTTACTACAAAAATGTATTATTCTCCTCTAATCGGCTCCATATCGATATCGATTTCATTCTGGAGAACAACCTAAATGGCAGCCATTTTATTTGCCCAACGTTTCGTAGGTGTGCACGCTAATTTCGTAGGTGTGCACGCTAAATTCGTAGGTATTGGACATACCATATCCATGTCATTCCCAGATCGGTGATTTTAAGATCGTAAGATTCCAGGGCCGCCAGACCTTACTTATTTTTTCAGAAACGAAATGTGTAGAATAATGTAGTGTTAGTATGTGCTATGAGTGTACGCATATTTGCTAGCTTGGATCGAGGGCCAATTTTTGGGTATGAGGTGCTAAAGGTCCACGGGAACAATTTCCATACATACCTATAGAGAAAACATTTTGTGTCTTGCTCTGCAAATATAGCCTGTAACCCCTTCTATATCATTTGTATAAGTTTTGTGAAAAACCGTAACCAAATCGTATTATCGGCTTTTATTTTTGAACCTCCATACCTAAATAGGATATATATTCAAATAACGCTTGTTGGCTGCTATAAAAAATCTTCGAAGTCCGACATATTTTTAATAGTCAAACTCGAATTGCAATATAAATAACAACAGAACTTCAGTGACTACATAACATCAGGGAACACGAAAAATGATTAGGTAAAAGAATATGACAGTAAAATATTGAGCTGCCCTGAGTACGGCCCTGCACGAACAAACTTATATGTGTGCATAATAGCCACGCTTTTAGCAAATGTGTGCAGATACGCTCGACGCATTTTCCGTCAGATGTGTACCGATTCATGTGACGGAATAGACGCGACCGAAGATACGTTCGACGGATCTTCCGTCAGATATGTTCCGCCCCTTAGGGCCGGAACATATCTGACGGAAGATCCGTCGCGTTTTATCGGTCGCGTAACGCCAATACATACAAATGTATAGAAAAACGTTCAACCATTCACACCTGACCGATAATCCGTTAGTACGTCGAGCGTACTAACGGATTATCCGTCGACGTAGCGCGCACCACGCACCACGTGAATTTTGACCTTTGAGTAAGGAATATAAATGGAGAGGGCAAATAGTAGGTACATATAGAAAAATTACATTATTCACATAATATATTATTATATTTTATATTTGTATAGACTCACGGCTGTATCCCCGGAGGGGTAGGCAGAGGTGTAATATTACACCCACATTTCGCCATGATGTTTTTATACACATATATACGAAACCGACATAAAGCCACCAAACATAGTGTTGTTTCGTTTTGTCTTAGGGATATCTCTGTCAAAAAAAAGAGATAGCCATAGTTTACTGGATAAATTGATCATGACGATATTTTATTAGAAATGTCATTCGTGCCACTATCGCTATATTTTTCGCCAAGGTTTGTGGTACATCTGCTGTGAAATCGTTATCTATCGAACACAATAATTTTGTTTTTGTGCATAAATATGTCTAAAAATCCGATATTGGCTCTCAGAGAATATTTTGTTACATGTTTCATTCAAGAGTCGTCTTTTGCTTTGCCATGTTCGCCCACATTTGCATTATGGAATAAACTAATCTGGCAAAAGATTTAAACTAACAAAGGTAACTCACTACAAAAATGTATTATTCTCCTCTAACCGGCTCCATATCGATATCGATTACATTCTGGAGAACAATTTGCATTGCATTTGGGCAAAGCCATTTTATTTGCCCAACGTTTCGTAGGTGTGCACGCTAATTTCGTAGGTGTGCACGCTAAATTCGTAGGTATTGGACATACCATATCCATGTCATTCCTAGATCGGTGATTTTAAGATCGTAAGATTCCAGGGCCGCCAGACCTTACTTATTTTTTCAGAAACGAAATGTGTAGAATAATGTAGTGTTAGTACTATGTGCTATGAGTGTACGCATATTTGCTAGCTTGGATCGAGGGCCAATTTTTGGGTATGAGGTGCTTAAGGTCCACGGGAACAATTTCCATACATAGCTATAGAGAAAACATTTTGTGTCTTGCTCTGCAACTGTAGTCTGTAACCCCTTCTATATCATTTGTATAAGTTTTGTGAAAAACCGTAACCAAATCGTATTATCGTCTTTTATTTTTAACCTCCATACCTAAATACGATATATATTCGAATAACGCTTGTTGGCTACTATAAAAAATCTTCGAAGTCCGACATATTTTTAATAGTCAAACTCGAATTGCAATAAAAATAACTACAGAACTTCGGTGACTACATAACATCAAGGAACACGAAAAATGGTTAGGTAAAAGAATATGACGGTAAAATATTGAGCTGCCCTGAGTACGGCCCTGCACGAACAAACTTATATGTGTGCATAATAGCCACGCTTTCAGCGAATGTGTGCAGATACGCTCGACGCATTTTCCGTCAGATGTGTACCGATTCATTTGACGGAATAGACGCGACCGAAGATACGTTCTACGCATCTTCGGTCAGGTATGTTCCGCCCCTAAGAATGTTAAAGCTGAAGTTCACCACCTTGGCTTGTCTGACCACGAAACAGGGCAAGCCCTTTCGCTAAAAAGCTGTAAAAAGTATGAAGTATGTAGTTGGTATGAAAATATTAGAGACTATAGTAAAGGAAACATAGATAAATTCTTAAATTGCATATCATCCCTTAGCTTTGGACATGTTTATGAGAAAAATAACTTACACGAAGCATTTTAAGAATTTCACAGCATATTCAAATTGTTTTTCGATCTATGTTTTCCAATACATACAATAAAAAAATCTACAAATAAAGTGTCCAATAGATGTTTAACGAAAGGAATAGATAAGAGATCTTGTATAAAGAAACGATGTCTTTATCTTAGCCTACAATACAATAATACAAAAGGAAAAATAAATCATAACAAATACAAATCCTATACTTGTATACTTAAAAAGTGCATTTACAAACCTAAACAATTACAAAATAAAAAATATATAGATACTAATAAAAATAAATGCAGGGCTACTTGGAATATAATTAATGATAATGTCAAGGGCCAAAATATGAAAACACATATTGATAAGATAATTAAAGGTAACGAGACATATGAGGATCCTCGAGATATGAGTGACATTTTTAACGAATTCTATATCAACTTGACTAATAAAAATAATTTCAAATACAAAGCTGACAAAATAAATAAATCTATTGATATAAGCAGCTGTCAAACAATTTTCCTTGAACCTACTGATGCGATGGAAATATTTAGAACAATAAAAAGCCTTAAAAATACTAAAGCCGTAGGTATAGATGACAGTACCACCAATGTCATTAAATTATGCGCATTAAGTATATGTCATCTGCTTAGTTATTTAATAAACTTGTCTTTTGAAGAAGGTACTTTTCCAAGTTTATTAAAGAAATCCATTGTTCAGCCAATTTTCAAAAAAGGTGACAAATCTGACATGAACAACTATAGATCAGTAACACTGATACCCATTATGTCAAAGATTTTTGAAAAAATATGTTGAAAAGGCTCAAAGAATTTACTAGTAACCATGGCATTCTTAAATCGGAACAATTTGGGTTTAGACAGAACAGCACCACGTCATCAGCATGTTTCAACTTTATTAAAATTGTTACTAGGGCTATAAATTATGGCTTGCCTGTCTCAGCGATCTTCCTAGACATGAGCAAGGCATTTGACTATGTAGACCACAATTTACTGTTACACAAATTAGAAAAATATGGAATAAGGGGAAAAGCGAACGACTGGTTGAAAAATAACCTAAATGACAGAACTCAGTGCGTAGAAATCTCTAAAATTCATAAAGATAAAAAAATTATACATAGAAGTCAATTTAGACGAAACAATTTTGGAGTACCGCAGGGAAGTAAAAAGCACGGTATCAATAGAAGCAGCCATCTGTGCATATCACGGATATGGGACATCCTTGCTTTCTTATGGTCTTTTACTGTGGAGTAACTCGGTGGATATGATTAAGGTATTTAGAGTGCAAAAAATATGTGTTCGTGCAATCTGTGGAGCCTCGTAAAAAAAATATTTTGCCAGTTCCATCAATGTATATCAGAGAACTATGCCTTTTTGTACAACAGCATCCAACATACTTTATTAAACACGTTTATGTAACCAAAAGAACTGCAACTGCAAGAAATAAATATAAGCTTTATATACCTTTATGTAGACTCAAATTGTATAAAAGAAATTCTTACATGAATGCCATAAAGGTATACAACAAATTGGATAATTCCTTTAAGTGTTTACCTTTGAATTTATTTAAGAAAAAATTAACGCAATGGCTAAAAGAAAAGAGCTTTTATGATTTAAAGGAATTTATGTTATATCACGAATAAGGATAAGGTATGCCTTTTCTGTATACTGTATAAATTAATTTATAATAATGTTTAAATAATAGATGATTTCACATAAAATAATTACGGACGCGAGTGTGAGCACCCTAAGGATATATGACATCTTTTATCAATAAATAATTATTTCTTAACATAATACATACATTTAATTTGGAATAATTTATTAGTTCATAGTATACATATAATATTAAGTTAAACATTAGATTAGAATTCAATAAGGAACTATTCGTACTTATTTTATGTTCAAAATATTATTGTAATAGATAAAATGTTTGCACACCGTAATGTTATGGTAGAATGTAATGACACATTAGAATTAAGAACTATATATGTACTATGTACTACTACGTTCTGGCAAATAAACAATTATTATTAATATTATTATTATAATACGTGCGTACTTACGGAACTGAGAAGTCGAAATGGTCTATAATTTAATTTTCTTGGGAAAAGTGTTTTATTGTTTGCTAAAAGGAAAATGCATGGTAACTCAAGCTCATACTTTTAAAACAGATCAAAGATGAACAATTATTCTACAGAGTGAACATTGTACTTCAAAAACAACGATAAAAGCAAACATGATTAAGCACCATATTATATACTTATATGCAGCCATTCATAGAATAACTATGCTGAGTAGATCCATTTCTACTCATATTGCTTGTTGAACCAGAGTTGCTGAAGAGTCAGCGTAAGTGTTAGCAATTCAATTTTTTTATCGCAAACAATAATCCATTTCTATCTTTTAGTTTCTGTCTATAATGTCTAAATTACAGGACTACAGGTTGTACAAATTTCATAATTTGGTCACATTACAACTAAGTATAATTTACTGAATACTAGCTACCTTTATGTTTAAATCGATTTATGTGACACCTAAATTCGTTCGTGGCAATACTCATACTGGTTTAATGACTATTAAAGTTTATTCAATAAAATGTTTGATTTAAAAATTATAGAACTTGCAACTAAATCTTGGGCACGTTCGAAAAGCTTTAAACTTAAAACAGCCGCATACGCTATCCACTGGACCACGATAATATAACATTCTGAAAGCAACTAGCAGGGATTTTAACGGAAATGATTAAAATTTTAATGAATTAAACAAACTTGTACCACCGACGTGTATTCTGTTGTTTGAAAACTTCAACTTTTAATTAAATAACTACGTGAACCAGTGCAGTGGTAGTACTGTGGCCAGGGCGGAAACTGGACTGATATGTGTTTAGGAGACAATTTTCATGTAGGAAGGAACTGAGTTGAGCGTGAACTAAGCGTTCCAGGACTTTCGACAAGAAGGGAAGTAAGGATATGGGTCGATAATCTGAGAGGGTACAGGGCTTAGGTTTCTTGGGCAAAGGGATTATTGTTGCATCTTTCCAATCAGATGGAAAGATGCCACGGCTAATGGAATGGTTAAAGATGTGACATAAGACGGGAAGGATTTCGTCGAGGATGGGAAGGATTATTTGTATATATTTGTATATTCATTGTATATACGGTGAAGTAAAAAAGTATTGATTCAGATTATTTTATACCCTCCCCCCGCCTGGACGTTGTTACATATTGTTATTAATGTTAACAGTAATAACTGGTGCAAGAATAAATTCAGTGCATAAACAATTATAACCATTAAAGTACGATAATAATTATTCTAAAAGTGCAAATCATTCTAAAGTTAACGTGACACAGTGCTTAAAGTGAAGGGCCGGACGAAAACATTCAAGGTCAAACTGCGATACGATAAACTTTACACCTGCAATACAACGCCTATTTTGCTAACATTAAAATATCAACTGATAGCCGAGTTGCGTAACAACTGACCGTGCGATATGCAGGTTGAGAGTCCGAATCCTGGTCAAGTGAACAAAAAATATATTTCGTCTTTTTGTTACATTTTGTTATTTTTATTGCTTGATTTTTATTTTTTTATTTTACAACTGCTGCCCAGATTTTCGAATATATAATTAATAAAAAACAGGATGCGTAAAACACCACCACACTCCGCTCAAATACTTGATGCGTCGACAGCGTCACGCTCCGAGTCCGACATTGCAAACCTGCGTGTGGAAGACACTTGGACGCTCTCAATTATTACTCAACGATCGATTACGTTCTACGGAGAATCCGGATGATGAGTAACCAGTATCGATTTAAAATCGATCATTAAAGAACTCAAATCGAATCAAGACAACAAGAGAAAATTTTAAATAAACAACAGTCTAGTCGCTTTAGTAACGTAAAATCATTCGTTTCAAAAATATTTTGTGATGTTATCTTCCCAAAATCAAGAATTATTGCAGAAAGTTGACACATTACAAGCTGAAAATAACCAACAGAGAAATCGCATTTCTAATTTAGAAAAACAGTTAAATTCACTCGAAAATAATGCCACTTCTACTTCTATTATCTACTTCCATTGAAATACGCAACTTGCCCAAACAGACAAATGAAAACAAAGCTGTTCTTATAATAAATAATAATAAATGTATTTATTTGCATAAAACATGGTATAAAAAGATGTTACAAATATTCTGTTTGTTACACATGTTTTGCTTAACATAGCATGCAATTTGTAGACATAGGTACATTTATACACAAAATTAAACATTTTTATCAATAAAATCTTTGACACTGTAAAAATTATTTTCATTAAGCCATTTATGCAGCTGTATTTTGAACAATCGAATATCTAATATTTTAAGATGACAAGGTATATTATTAAATACGCGTACACACATCACTAAACAACTTTTATTATATTTTGTCAACCTTGCAATATCATTAAGTACAAGTCTGTGTGGATCACGTCTAGTCCTTGGATTAACATCATTTGCCGTCTTAAAGAATTGTTTATATTTCTTCACAAACACACAAATTTCATATATATAGGGAGAAGGTAGTGGCAGTAAACCAAGCTTTTTGAATATTTGGCGACATGATTCATCGGGTTGTAATCCACACATGGCCCTAATACATTTTTTTTGTGCTACAAATGCTCTATTTTGATCAGTGCTATTGCCCCACATAATAAGTCCGTACCGTAGCAGTGATTCGACATAAGCGTGGTCGTGTAATTGCCGTTTTTATATTTATAACATTTTTTATTTGTTTGAGTGCGTACACAAATCTATTAATTCTACATGATACATATTCCACGTGTGCTTTCCAATTTAAATTTTCATCCAGGGTTACGCCTAGGAATTTTGTATGCGTGACTTCTTCAAGTTTTGGTATATTTAATTTGATATTTAAATTACTATTGTAAGATTTATTAAATTGTATAAATACAGATTTATTAAGATTAATGTTTAAATTATTAATGTCAAGCCAATTAATTAATTTATTTATTGTATTATTAATGTCATTTTCATGGTCGGTAATAGTATTAAATTTTTTATGAGATGTCACAATAATGGATATGTCATCAGCGAACAAAATGGTTTTGTGGTTTGTTATAGTTATTATGTCATTAATGTAAAGCAGGAATAGTACTGGGCCTAGAACGCTTCCCTGAGGAACGCCGCTTCTATTACAGCTGTATGGAGAAGTTCTTCTTGTTGAGCTAATACAGAAAATGAACACATCTTTGGGAGTTTCATCACCAATCAAAGAGGCAGAGATCAGAAATACCTACCGTACTAAATCTGAAACCATAGTTGTCGATTTTACTACGACCCTTCGTAAAGAAACTGTCATCTCATCATTCAAAGCATTCAACAAATCACGCCGAGATTCAAAGAAACCGCCTTTTGACTCAAGGTCTTTTAAACTAACCGGCGAGCCACGTAGAATATATATATCTGAGTATCTAACGAGTAAAACTAGAAGAGTGTTCTATCTTGCTCGGCAATATGTTAGAGACAAGAAACTCGTTGCAGCCTGGACATCCTATTGCAAATTCTTTGTGAAGACTTAGGAAGAATCATCCCCTGTATGTATTGATGATGAGACCGGTCTAACAAATCTCGTTAAATGACTAGCACGAGTCGTTGAATATTATATTATTAGAGTCCTTGTTTTGATTACCGAGTTACGCGCATATATCTTGCCAAATGTATTTTACTATAGATTCGTTTTTTATTTATTATATAGTTCCATAAGTTTCACTATTTCTTATGCCAGAACCGTTCATGCTATGCAGTCACGCTTACATTTTTGCCTTATACTGACAAAACCCACATATCGTACACAACACAGTCATAACACCTTTATCAAGCGAGTATCTCACATATGTAATGTATTCTATTGGCTATTGTATATGTTACGGGTAATGCTAGAAGATCGAGTAAACCTAGGTTTACCCGGGTTGACTTAGTATTACCCAAGCTTTTTGGGTAAAGTCTGAATAATACTTAAAATAAATTTTAATTCGGAGTTTACCCATACTCACCTAGGTCTACCCAACTCTGGCTGGCTCTCCACCTTGTCGTGGTAGGGGGGCTCAGTAACCGTGGATTGGTCACCCGCGGTGAAGCTAAGAGGGACCCAGGAGGGGACGCTCCGCGTGGGCTTGGAGGGGCCTGCGCAGGATGCGTCCAACGGTGCGGGTGCGGGGGACAGTTCTGTCTGTCCCTCGCAGTCGGGTGCGGTCGCGGGAGGAGAGGCGTGTCGGTGTTGCGTTGCCGCGCGCCCTTACTCCCGCGACCAAATGAGGGCGCACCAGGAATGCTTCGGTGAAACCCTACCCTTCGACACACGGGTACATGAGAAAGTCGAGGTGGTTTTTAGTGGAAACACCACATACTCCGGCTCTCATTTCCCCCAAGAGTCGGAGATCCGAAGGGATTTTCCACCTCATAAAAAAAAAGGTTTACTCGATCTTCTAGCATTACCCCTAACATATACATTATTAAGTCACTTCTTATCGGCCTCTAGGTCCTGGGTCGAGGCGCCTTTATTTAAATATTTCTATAAAAAAGTCACACTGATGTGGCTTGTTATTTGCCAATAACAAAATAAGTAATTGCAAAATATTATTGATAGTTTAAGCTCTGACCTAGAAAACTTATAAATTGCTAAGCCTATTCAATGTGACATAGACAGTGCCAAAAATTACATTGTGGAAAGTAAACATAGAATAAACATACTATCCCAAAACATTCGCAGTATAAATTTTAATATGAACAATTTGATCACACTGCTTCAAAGATCACAAATAGTCTGGGACATACTGGTATTAACTGAGTGTTGGCTACAAGCCGCCCGACCGATACCTAATTTAGACAACTACAATAACAATACCACAAGTTCACATAAGACACAGAACGAAGGCGTTATTATTTACTATAATAAGAAACACGCTGTATCTTAAGAGGAGCCTAATATGGACGACGCAAACTGTCTTTTATTAAAATTAAATCATGAAACATGCGTCATTGGTATTTACCGCCCTCTTAGTCAGTCAAGTACCAATAATTTTGTTAGCTCCTTGGACCTATTACTCTCCAAATTGCGTAATTATAAAAATATATTATTATGTGGTTATATACATATAGACATAGCCCCTAACAGTTCCGACAAGAGAGCTCATTAATACCTCAATGTTCTCGCTAGTCATGGCATACTTCCTGGCCACGTCGTGCCAACACATAACCGTACATGCCTTGACCACATAATGCTAAAAATTAAAAGAGATAGTATTGCAAACTGTCTAGTCTTTGCATCCTCAGTTACATACCACGAGAGAGTCGCCGTCAGCTTTAGTAGCTCTAGTCCCCGAAAGTATTCCAACCTAACTAGGAACAAAATTGACTATCCTGGCTTAGACGAAACTGTTCGAAACATAGACTTTCATTCCATTAGCGACTGCAGTGATCCCGACATCGCAACTGATCTACTTGTGTCCTCCCTAGCAACTGCTATAAAGAAAAACTCAAGTGTGGTGAAAATTTCCAACAGGAAAAGAATAATTAAACCATGGGTAACCGAGGGTTTATTACGCGTCATGAAAAATAGAGACAGCTTATATAAAAATGTAAAAAGTGAGGTAGCCAAAGATGCATACAGGTGCTATAGGAATTTTTGTGCTAATCTATTAAAAAGAGCACAACGTAATTATGAAAAAAATGAGATTGAAAAGGCTAAGGGCGATGAGAAACGGTTGTAGGAGATTGTCAAAGAAATAAATGGCACAGACAAAAAACAGACCATTCTGCCTGCCCCATATCTAATGGTAATCCAGACAAGAACATTAATGACGTCAATGAATATTTTGCTACCATTGGCAGTAAACTTGCTAAGCAAATTACTATGCCCGTCCATCGCCTCCTAATTCTCTAGTTCTACTACCTATCAATGAGGAAGAGGTACTTAGTACTATTCAGGGATTAAAAGATAAGTCTACCACAGGTATCGATCAAATCTCTAGCAAAATCATTAAAAGGTACCAAAACATACTCAGTTTTCCCATCACAAATATATGCAACTTTCATTCACAACGGGTATTTTTCCTTCAGCGTTTAAAGTTGCACTTATTAGACCCATTCATAAGGGTGACGAGAGGGACCGTGTCGAAAACTTTCGACCGACTTCCATTCTGCCTACATTATCCAAGATCCTAGAGCGCCTTATAAATAACCGACTAGTTTCATTTTTAGAGAATAACAACATCCTCTCGCCCAATCAGTTTGGTTTTCGTCGCGGCAAATCCACTTGTGACGCAGTACACGAGCTCTTATACTCGATTGTTGCAAATATAGACCGAAAACAGAAATGTCTAAGTCTTTCTAGATTTAGCAAAGGCTTTCGACACGGTCTCTATTCCACTCCTGATAAGTAAACTGAAACAACTGATAAATTACCTCTCCAACAGAAGACAGAGCAACAAGAATGGTCAGAGAATTAGTAAGGAGCTGCCTTTTATGCGCAGGGGAGCATTATCGGTCCCACGATGTTTCTTATGTATATAAATGACCTCTGCCAGATCCAACTCCAAAATGGCAAAATTGACACTTTCGCCGATGACACGGCACTTTCCTTCTATGGAGACAGCTGGGATGAAGTTTTCAGCTTTGCCCAAACTGGTGCAAACAAAGTCAGTGAATGGCTGCAATCTAACTCTCTAACCCTGAACATAGGCAAAACTAAATACTTGGCGTATGCCCACAGACTTGACCTCTTGCCTTCGCCTACGCTTTCCATTACGGCCCATACTTGCGGGCATACGCGCTCGCAATGTTCATGTGCCTTGCTCGAACGGACGGACCGCATTAAGTACCTCGGCATTACAGTGGACCAGTGTTTAACATTCAAGTACCACATAAACAATTTAGTCGGTCGATTGCGGAAATTAATTTTTATGCTTAAAGCTTTAAGACACGTTGACGATCGACGAATCTTAGAAATGATTTACTATGCCACATGCCAATCTCTCACTAACTATTGCATTTCATGTTGGGGCGGTGCAGCCAAATCATATCTAATTGAAGTTGAGAGGACACAGCGTGCGATACTCAAGGTGGGCGCAGGACTGCCCTATCGATTCCCAACTACGGAACTGTACAGAGACAGGGATATCCTAACGGTTCGAAAGTCCTTCATATTCCATACCTTTCTCAAACAACATTCACTAACACCTTATGAGCCAATACGAGTGACGAGCAAGCGTGGCAAGGGCAAGTTCTGTGCGACTCATCCTTATTACACTTCACTGGCACACAGATTCTTCAACTTCTTAGGCCCATATCTTTAAAATAAATTAAAAACTTCTTTAAATATATAACCCTTAAAAGCACCAAATTGTAAATCTACTTTCTCGGTCTATCTTAGAACACTGAACAACGATGAAACTGGGCATCTGATGTCTCCTGTAATCTAATCTGTTCAGTGCTACTTCGGATAGTCTATTCTATTCCACTACTTGCAAACTCTTACATACTGTCATTAACTATTCTAAACATAAACACACACACAATCTGGCATAACGAAATTATTTATACCGTTTTTTAAATTATTTTTTTTCATTTTTGTTATTGTTGTTACTTTGCTTTTTTGGTGATTTTATTTTCTGGGTAACTGTTATGCAGAGATTATAGGAAAATGCCAACTAAATTGATAATGCTTGTAGTTTTTAATACTAAAACTTAAATATTATCAACTAACTGATCCAGCTTAATCAACCAAACAAAAAACTGATCAAACTATTTAGCTTTATAATATTAGTAATGAATAAACATAATAATATATATAGTACAAAAGAATAGACACAACTAATAGCGTCAAAAAGGGATGTGGTCCCGAGGTCTGTATTTGACGCAACGCTCCGCAAATAAAATAAAATAAATCAAAATTATAACAAGCTCTTGGCCAGCGCGATGGAAGAAGAGGCCCGTGCCCAGTAGTACACGTACACATAGCTGAACCGCAGTCAAATTCTCAGGAAATTTTCAACTTCTTTACACAAAACTACAATTTATTGACTGTGATTGTTTTAGTCTTAACTTTCCACCATATAAAGTAACTATACTGAAGAATCTATACTATAATAAAACTGTAAAGGTGGATATTTTGACGAAAATTAGCTAAAAAATCTAGGAAAATGCTAAAAAGCAATACTTGACATTTTTTAATCTATGTCTGTCTTTCCCTATGTTGCTAAAGATCTCTAAATTAGCGAAATTGATTTCAATAAAACTTACACTCATGTACAAAGGATACTCAAACCTATAAAATAGTATACATAACATCACAATCGGTTGAGTGGATTTCGGTGTACAGATTGACCTCTCCTTTGTACATAGTCCCAAACAAAACAGGAATCATCCAAAACTGGTTATTTATGTGGTGCCATCTATGATCATTATAAGTTTGTTAGTAAAAGTATAGTTAGTCTAAATAGGTAGGTACCTTCAAAGTGTTTTATGGCTATTTACCCGACTTTAAAAAAGGAGGCGATTCTTAATTTCGTGAGTATATATTTAGTCGATAAATTAATTACTGGAACCGAGCATATTTATAGTTATTCCTTCCCACCGATAGACGTCACTATTTTCAAATAATTTTCTAGCAAAATAAATGTTCTTGCAAAAAAGACAGTAATTGTGTGTCGGGTATCTTTCTGTTATTAAAAAATTAATAGAGTATAATATTCGGCACTTTCATAAACAAAAAGTCTATGTGTCAAAATTTATTACAATGTCCACTTCATTTAAACGGTCAATCTCATTTATTTCAAATTATTATGTTTATATAATAGTTTCGTAAATCATTTAATTTTATTTTAAATAATAAAAATAATGACTATAATGACTATAGATCCTTTTTTCAATAAATTGTCGATTAGTCCATATTATTTTCTATCTCGGTCGGTTTGTACATGTAAACATAGATGGCGGTTAGATGAGATTACTTGGATTGGTGTGTTTGTCGTTTCTTTTGAATATTTGATAGTTGCATATGATTGTGTTTCTTTGAATTCTTGCGTTCGTTAGTGTTCAGTTCATATACCTACAGGTGTGTCATTATTCCCAATTTCCCACTCCTCACGTCACGTACGTGCGGATCTTTGAGCGGGAGACTGAGGCCTGAATTCAGATACCTCTTGAGTTACTCAACGGGGCTATCTTACCTTCGGCAGGGCTGGATATTCTTGTCCTGTGTGTATTTTCTAAATAAATCGCAGTGACAGACACTTGAAACAGCTAAAATCGACCTCCGAATATGTTGCTTTTCACATGGTCAGTTATATGTGGTAGGTACGTTCACGAGTGAGCAGTAAAAATAATTTACATGTTCTATGTGAAGGTGGTAAAACAGTTAATGATGTGTATAAATAAATTCTCTAAAGATATAAATTAGGTATATAATATACATATAAAAGTTATAAATATTATATCATCATCATCATCAGCCTTTAACAGTCCACTGCTGGACTAGGCCTCTCCTTTGAAAGGAGGAATTGGCCTACTATACCACGCTGGCCAGACGGGTTGGTATAGGGTTTGTATCAAGTTTTCCTTCTCTTACAGTGCTGGTCTCTGCATAATATGCTCACTCTGTCGGCTCTTACGACACCCATGGGATGATATGGGGTGGTGACATTCCGTATACTTAATCCGTCACCACACGGACAGTGACAATGTTATATACTTATGGCATGAATGTCGTGCTAATTTAATTCCAACATTTACGCGAACGAAGTCGCGGGCACAGCTAGTATAAAATAAATATACTGTCCGTCAAACAATGCCATATGTGGAATAAAAATAATATCCACAGAACATAAATCCGAAAATCCTTTACATTATAGATCCGCTAAATACCAACCAAGGCAAGTTCTAATGTATACCCATTAGCAACAGATTATACGTATTATTGAAATGTCTGGGTATTCGACTAAATGCCTCAAAGGCGTGCATATTCCTCCATCAGTGTAATAGGATCGTACATACCGACGACGTGTAATAGTGTCGGGAACTCGCGACAAGAATTGAATAGAAAATCTGAATGTGGATGTTGATGCGCTGGATCTGATTCTATTATATTATTCGCTTAAGGATTTAAATGTCTTTGTCAAAGGATAACTTTGCCACTTATATGTGGAGTATTGACGTTATAAAATATGCTTATCTATATGTATGTTTACTAAAAACATAACCATGTACTTATGTTAAGTAAACAGGCACTTTTGCCCATGTTATATGAAACAAGTTTTCGGATAGTGAATATTATTATTCTCACATCCGCATATTCAAGTTTCTGCAACTGCTTTGCTCTCCGCTATCGTACCTATATGCTGGCAAACTTCTCTAATACCCTGGCATAGAAAGCAATTACTTTACGCAATCTTAATAAATAATTAGAAATTATTCTTAAGCCACCTCAATACGTCCGTTCAATGTTATTTAAAGATTTTGCAGAAATGCTAACGCCATCTAAGGTATAAAACTTGAGATGAAATAAAATGTTGCATAGAAAGAAAATGTTATATCGGTTTTAATAACTTGGCTTAAACGAAAAACGGGTCCTTATTTATTTTCAATTAAATTCTTCGAACAAAATCTTAAGTCCTAAACGCATTTTACACAGCTCTATTTGCTCTAAGCAATGGTATATGGAACAATAAGGTTGCAGTATAATATGTCCTCAATTCACTGATCAATATATTACATTCAATTCAATTCACACAGATATTTCTACAGCTAATGAATTTTAGTATGCTTAGTAAGAGGGTGCAAAACGAAATTATGATGATTAAAAAATTTGATATATAATAACATAACATTTTCTTACAAATATTGTAACGGGTCCCAATCTCGATGATATTCAATAATGGATGTTAAATAAATTTATTTGCCACGACATTTTGCCTACAGCTGGCGTAATTCGTGCCAAAATCTAGGTATTTCAAGTTCATTTTCACATAATTCCATGAAAAATCACGAAGCTTGAATACTTTGTTCAAAACCAGCATGATAAGTCACTTAGGACACTTTACAAAAAAAGGATTATTTTTCTAAATGCAAATACATCGTGACTAGACATACATTAGAGCCTTCCACTGCATTCGCTTCTTTGATAAATTGCATGAAGGCCCAATGGCATCAAAGTTATCTAGCCGTATCGTATAGCTACTGAACACAGGCTTCAACTTGTAGTGGCTTGTTATGAGAGGTTTTTGCTCGATCATGCCATAACACAAAGCTGTATTCATTAAAGAGCAAACTTCGACAGTATTGGAAAGGGGTTTGAATAATAGAGGCAAAGGACCTCGGGGTGACAAGTAGGTTCAACAATTTTGTGAATTTGAACCAGCTCTATTAAAGCTAAAACAAGGCATTCCAGATCCCAAATTGGAATCTAATGAATATTTACATAATTAAAAAACGCATGGAGCAGTCCCAACTTAGAAATTTGACTAAATTGTTACTAAAATATACTTACTAAATTAGTAATTTGGCAAGTAAGAAATATGGGTCCATATTGGCTCACCTAAAGTTCTTTACCCGAAATGTTCTTCCTAATGATTTGTAATCCGAATGATCACTCTTCCTAAAATTGTTCGTCCTAAAATTTTCATTCATACTATTTGTAGTCCAACCGGCGATGTTCATAACACTCATGTTTCCGAAAATTGTAATTAATAATATCATTAATGTAAATATATTTAAACGCCTACTATTTTTTATTATAACGATTTTATTCCTAAACATAATTACCATAATATTTTCACTCATACTCAGAAAGAAACATTTACCAAGTGTAATGAAAATATATGTCGATTTCGAGGTAGTTGGTCACAGTTCTAATTAAACCTAACCTATGGATCCCTCCACATCGTTTTTACGACAAACGGGTAGTCGAAGACAAAAACCACCAAGTCGCTTTTAGCCTTATATTTAGGTGTTTTATACGATAGAATCGAGAAAACAAACAATTTGCAAAAATAACACTTTTTGGTTACATTTTTCGAAGTCCTCGCGCTGTAGCGCCCCCAAGGCTACACTCCAACCGAAATTTATAAAACACGACTAATTTACGGTTATGTTTATGGCCTGGAAGTTTATACCGCAGTTTTAACCGTACCTAAACCAATAACTATAGAACCGATTCGGTTCTGGCACTTCGCCGGCCACTGCCGCGGCACGCTCGCTTTGCTCGCTCGGCTCGTGCGTTGTGGTCACAGTTCTAACCTAACGTAAACCAATAATTATGAATAGGACCGAATCGTTTTCGGAATTTGACCATTGTACTATTGTGTATTTGTACCATCGTACTATTATTTTTATATGTTATACAAGTTATGTGAAAATAAAGTTTCGCAAAATTTATGTATATAATACTGATTATTATGAAAAAAAAGAAATTTTAACAAAAAAAATATGACTTTGAATAATAGTGTAAAAGATGGTTATGTTGAGAAAACATAGGAAAACTAATAAAATTATAATAGAATATGTTTATTGCTACTGACATTATGAAGTTGAATGATTCGGAATTATGAACATTAGATACAGAGTAGTTAGGAATTATGATTGTTAGGATGAAAAATGTTAGGAAGAACATTTTCGGATTTCCAATCATCGGAGTTGAAAATTTAGGTGAACTTTGGCGCACCCAAGAAATATAGCAGTGGTCTTCAAGGCCTTGTTTACGGAAACGCGAGGCGTACGCGTCGCGTGCGGCGTGGCATCTCG
The DNA here is from genome assembly GCA_944739405.2 of Euclidia mi. Taxonomy (NCBI): domain Eukaryota; kingdom Metazoa; phylum Arthropoda; class Insecta; order Lepidoptera; family Erebidae; genus Euclidia; species Euclidia mi. Next base: position 53,384,881 of record OX123190.2, read on the forward strand.
CGGCGCGTTGGATGTTTTTATCTGTTTATGGAGGAGTGGCGCGTGGAGCAGCACTTATCATTGCAGGCGTAAACACAAATCTATGGCAATATAAGAAATTGTTCACAGAGACGTGGGGCGGAAAGCGTGGCGGTGCCTACCGCTGCGCCCGCGGCGGATCCTCAACCGTGTAACTGCTAACCTAAAATTGAGTACCCCGGCGCATGCATTTAGGTTAGCGAAATAGGTGTAAAACATGAAATATCACTATTCCATTATCACTGTGACTACGTCTGCGTTGTGCGATTGCCAAATAAGACTGGCAGAATGTTCGCTGCGGGCTTGTGAAACGCGGCGGTGCCATCCGCGAGCTCCGCCGCTAAAAACGCACCGTTTCAAGCAAACGCGCTTAAAATCGCTTCTCCGTAAACGCACTCATACAATGCTATATATTTACTTATTTTCATTCAGTGCAGGCCACACCTTCGCATGTGACCCGCAACGCCCTGCGTCTCCGTAAACGAGGGCTTGGTTGTGTTATCTTCAACACCACAAGTATGTTTTTGAAAATCTACTTTTATACACACTAATGTCATTCTGTGATATCACACACACTAATGTCATTCTGTGTTCATCCAATTTTAAGCTTGATTATCGCGCAAATGTACCTATTTAATAATAGAATAGAGACTTTTAACAGACTGTTATATTTAAGCAATAAGAAATAGGAATACTCTTACTTTGACGACCGGTTGGCGTAGTGGGAGTGTAAGCGACTGCTACGCCGAAGGTCGCGGGTTCGATTCCCGCTCACGCTCCGCAACCCGAAGGGATAGCGATATTCCATGGTTTAGACTAGTGTCAGTTTATTTAGAAGGTACTGACGCCCTGTAACGACTGTCAAAGATCTTCATGACAACCGGGACCGACGGCTTAACGTGCTCTCCGAGGCACGGGACAAGCGATAATTAACAATTCAATACGCACATAACTCCGAAAAGTCATTGGTGCGCGCCGTGGATTCGAACCTGAAACCCTCTGCATGGCAGTCTGTTGGTATATCCACTCGGCTATCACTGCCTAGTATAATTGGGCGTTAATGTTTATACAATTGTCTGATTTTGCCTTAATTTGTTACATTCTATCAGTATTTTAATTGCTATTTTGTTTTTGCTTGCCTATTATGGTAGAATGTAGCTGAACCTTTTTTTATCTGTAACATCTTTTGTATGTACCTACATTCAGAGCAAATAAATAATCATTTAATTTCATTTCATTTCATTATAAATATACTTCGCAATATTTAAAAAAAATTGGAAGAAGTGAGATTGGTCTATAATTTTGCAAAAGATCTTTGTCATCGTTTTTACGTAACGGTTTCACAATAGAAGTCTTAAGCCGTTCAGGAAATATGCCATGAATAATACAAAGATTTCAGATATAGTTCAGATGGCCACATATTAAATCTGCTACAGATTTTATGACTTTTGGAGATATATCGTCATTGCCCACACTGCATTAATTTTTAAAATCTGTGATAATTTTAAAAATGTCATTTCGTGTACTTGCAACCATAACTATTGAGTTTAAAGACGTATTTATATATCTGGTAATATTTTGCCGCCGTCGGGAATTGGTTTGATTTTATTTATGAAGTATTCATTGAAATAATTGCTATGACTTGTGGATCGTGAAGACTTTTGTAATTAATGGCAATTTTATTTATAGTTTATTTAGGGACATTTATTTTTGAAGAATTTATAATTTTGCCATGTGGTTTTATTTTTTGTATCTATTGTACTTTAATTCATTACTAGGTGAAGGTTTTAGTCTCATAACAATTCTCTTTTTTTTAATCTACATATTTTGACTGCCTCGTAGGTCTCGCGGCATAAATGTGTGCGTGGGATTGGGAGGTCTGGGGTTCGATTCCCGGGTCGGGCAAAGTGTTATTGGGTTTTTCCGTTAGGAAATTCTCGCTCTCATCATTCTCGCTAGGCTCGCCCTCTATTACGTGGGACCTAAAAAAAAGTTATGGCGAAATATGGGTGTAATATTACACCTCTGCCTATCCCTTCGGAGATACAGGCGTGAGTCTATATATAAATATACATATTTTAATAACTCGAGAAATCCATTTGTACTTTTTAAGCACTTTAATAGGGACAATTTTAAGAGAGAAACATAAGTCATACAATTATTTAAACGTTTCAAAACCATTCTTTGTTTAGGTTATCACATTCGTAAACTTCATAAAAGGTTAATTTACTGATGCAATATCTAAAATTTTAATATAATAATTAGAAAAATCTCTCTGTTGGGAGAACCATTGAGGAGTCATAATTCTTTGAGCCAAAGGACATTTAATTATCTGTGCAGTATGATCCGACAGGGCAAGTTCGATAACATTTTACTTACAATGCCGTCTTGGAAAATTATGAGCCATGTTGTCCAAACAAGTTTGGCTTTTTAATCTTGTTAGCTGCTGTATGGATAGTATTAAATTATAGGCTTACAATACACATTATAGTTCAAGAGTACTATTATGGTTTTTTAATACTTATATATTTAAATAGCCTGCTAAAATTATATGTTCATATTTTATCCCTGTTATTTTAATTAATAATTGCTCTAATCTTCTAAAAATATATTCATATTTCCTCCTGGTACTCTGTATACACAAATAATAATTAACTCAATTGCACAACATTCAAAATCATAAACTACCGAGATCAATGAAGCATCAAGCATCTGTTTCCAGTGGTGACCATTGTTAAAGCGCCTACGCATTATTTCACAGCAACGTCAATCGTACGTTATAGTTTGCTACGCGGTAGCATTAGATTAAGTTCGGCCTAACATAGTTATAGATTTGTATAGACTCTTTTTTATAAAATGTACCTGCTGTATACGATTTGGATAATCCTTCACTCTGCTTTTGTAAGCTGCAAAGATTACACGTCATCCAAAGTTTCCAAGATCGTTTTATTTCTCGAAGTCCAGTGAATCCCGCACATATGGTCTATTACGAGCGGATGAGGAATCAGCTGATCGCATTAAAATTATCTACGAGTTTTGAGAGGATTCGTCACCAAATTATTGGACTTTGAACCGGCTTGGATATTCGTATATTTGGATCAAGTACGCCGTTAATTGGTTTAAATCGGTACCCAACACTCGATAAGGTAATATTTATCCATAATCAAGGGAATAATTATAAGGTTAGTGGATTATTGTTAATTCATTGTGTTCATTTAGGCAAACGTTGCATAGTGCTAGTTGTCCGTAATAAAGTAAATACTTTATATTAGACTGTAAATTAGTTAATATCATTTGATAAGTAGTATTAGTGCTACATTTTAACTATTTCGTCAATTTAACGGCAACTATTCACATTAATTTTCATGCAGCGGTAGGTACCTAACTACCTAGTTAGCTCATGTATCACAATTTTGAGTGTTAGGTTTATTACGATATATTATTCATTGCTCATTATCGTTAATTATAACCAGATTAGCGTACTTATTGTGTAATTTTGTTAAAATATTGTATTATTGTGTTTTTTGCAACCATTAATTTGTTAAGTAGGCAGGTTGTCACTTATTAGAAAACTTTTCTGTGCAAAGTTATTTGGCTATTATTAATAGTATTTACATAATTAAAAAAGGATTTAGCAGCTTTTCTAATATTTGTGTAATTATTTGTAGATATATACATCTAGAAATTATATTTCGTAGTTATTTTCTTGTATGCGTGGGTAGGTACCTAGTAAGAAACTAAATTTAAACCACACCCTGTACCGGCGCAATTTGAGCTTTTGTTACCTAATATTAACTTTATTTTGTATAAATTCCAGGTCGACAGCACTCGTTACCCATAATGTCCGAGGAAAAGGAGTTAGTGAAGAGGCGAGGCAGTTATAAAGGCAGATTAAGGCTCAGTTCACACTGAAATGGCAGCGGCTTGAAGCGACGCGCAGCGGCCGGCATCGAAGAGAAGGCTTGCGGCTGCCCGCGACTGCTCGCGCCTGCCCGCGACTGCTCGCGCCTGCCCGCGACTCCTCGTGGCCGCGCGCGACTGCTCGCGCCTGCCCGCGACTGCTCGCGGCCGCGCGCAACTCACGTCACGGCTCAGGCTCACGCTATTCCTATGCGCAGTTTATATTCTTCATATAACGAGGAAACACGTGTGTAATTAGCTAATAAAAATAAAGTAGTGAGTGCGCGGCGCGGCGTGAGCGGGCGGGGCGGATACTTCCAGCGGCCGCTCGCGCCCGCCCGCGCATGCTCGCGGCTGCCCGCGCCTTCCCGCGCATGCTCGCGGCTGCCCGCGCCTTCCCGCGCATGCTCGCGGCTGCCCGCGCCTTCCAGCGCATGCTCGCGGCCGCTCGCGCCCGCCAGAGCGGTCGTGCGCACGACGTTTTCAAGTTTGTCAAGTGACTCTATGTATTATAGTCATGGTGATAAAGACTAAAATTATATGACACTGAAACTGCTCTCCGCTGCCCTTCCGGCCGCTTCCATTTCGGTGTGAACTGAGCCTAACTGCATTTATTAATTATTTGGACTCGCTTGATGAAAGCTCCTTGACGAACTGTGATGTCACTGAATTGCAGCTGCGCATAGGCAAGATTGAGTGTTTGTACGACCAATATGATGAGGTTCAACTGCGTCTCGAATGTATTGTTGAAGATATTAAATTGCAGTATACTGAGCGTTCAGATTTTGAATCGTTATATTACAAATCCTTATCTAGGGCACAACATCTATTAGGTAAATATAATCAAGTAAGTCCATCAATTAATAGCGATAATAGTAAGCGTGCCAGTAAATACAAGCCAGTTAAGTTACCTACTATACAGTTACCTAAATTTAACGGTTCTTACAGTGATTGGTTAGAGTTTCGCGATTCTTTTGCGAGCCTCGTTCATTCTAATGATGAACTAGACAACATTAATAAGTTCCACTATTTGCGTTTGTCACTGGAGGGGTCCGCGGCTGTGGTACTCCAGTCAACTGAGTTTTCTGCTGACAACTACGCAGTAGCTTGGAAGATATTATGCGAACGATTTGATAACAAAAGATTGCTCATTCAGAATCACGTATCAGCTTTATTTAATTTAGACGTACTGACAAAGGAATCTTCAGTATCCCTCAAAGGTTTGATAGATTCATTAAATAAGAATTTGCGAGCTTTAGAAACTTTAGGCGAACCAATTAAGCATTGGGATACACTATTAATTTACATGGTCACTCGTAAATTAGATAACAAAACATATCGTGAATGGGAGGAATATAAAAGCCGGGTAGATAAAGATAACGCGATTACTTTTGATGCCTTCATTCAATTTATGCGTAACCGTGCCGACTTTGTCGAAACTTTAGAATTGTCACGCAATAATAATCCGTCTCACACGTTATATAATTTGCGTCCAAAAATAAAATCTATGGTCACGATGCAAGGTTCTAACAATTTAAACACAGCATTGACTTTAAAGGTTTGTCCTAAGTGTAAAGAGGATCATACACTGAATAATTGTCCTCAATTTCTCGCTATGAGTATTGATGAGCGTCTTAAAATATTGCCTAATTATAAAGTTTGCTACAACTGTTTACATACGGGTCATTTTGCCAATCATTGTAGAAAATCAGGTTGCAAAACATGTAAGCGTAAACATCACGCATTAATTCATTCATCGGAGCCTAGGAGTGTTAATGTCAATGCGCGTAATAAACATACGTATAACAACGCATCATCTGATAGCCCCTCTCCACCGATATGTTTACCGTCCGCTTCTAGTGAGACAGGTAATGTTGCTCTGGCCGCAAGCGTCGCTCGTTCTTGTAAAACTTTTAGCGACGTATTATTATCAACTGCATTAGTTAAGTTATACGATTATTCGGGTCGTGAGCATGTTGTTCGTGCTATTTTGGATAGCGGCAGCACATCTTCGTTTATAACCGAGCGTTTGTGTACGCAGTTAAATTTATTAACAAGTAATGTTGACGGTTCGATATTAGGCATAAATAACGTGATTTCTCGCGTAAGCAAAACTTGTCAGGTAAAAGTGACGTCACTCAATAATAGCTATGAAGTTAAGCTTTATTGTTTTGTTTTGCCATTTATAACCAGTGATGTGCCATGTCGAAAAATAGATATTTCTGCTCTTAAGATGCCTTCTCACATCTGTTTAGCTGATCCTACGTTTTATGAGCCCGCAGATATTAATATTTTAATCGGTGCTGACCTGTTTTGGGATCTGTTAGGATCACAACAAATAAAGTTAGGCGTTGATATGCCAGTTTTATGTGAGACTAAGTTAGGGTGGATAGTTTCCGGGCCCATTACCTCTCATTGTACCAAAATGTCAAAGGACATTAGATGCAATCTTACTCAGGTTAGTGGCGATATTGAGAAACTACGAGCCGACTTAAAGACTTTTTGGGATTTAGAGGAAATAAACTCTGAAGCGTCTAATTATATGCCAGAGGAAAAGTTGTGTGAGGAACATTTTATTAAAAATACCACTCGCCTACGCGATGGTAGGTTCTGTGTTCGTATACCGCTTAAACAAAATCCTGATGTTTTAGGAAATTCGTACAATAGAGCTAAGCATTGTTTACATTCATTAGAACGTAGGCTGAAGTACAAACGAGAATTTAGCGAATTATATCTTGATTTTATGTCAGAATACGAAAAGTTAGACCACATGAGTGAAAATAAAGTAGCAAATTTAAAGGATAATCGTAATGACTATTTTATACCTCACCACGGCATATTACGCGAGAGTAGTACGACTACTAAACTACGTGTCGTATTTAATGCAAGCAGCCCTTCGTCATCAGGTGTTTCCTTGAATGACATACAGATGGTGGGTCCTACCGTTCAGGATGACTTGTTGTCAATACTTCTTCGATTTCGACATCACAAATATGTCCTGTCGGCCGACGTTGAGAAGATGTATAGAATGATAGCCATCCATCCATCTGACAGGCACTTGCAACAAATAGTTTGGCGTAGCAATATAGACGACCCTATTAAGACCTATACATTAAACACGGTAACCTATGGCACGGCAAGCGCGCCATTTCTTGCTACTCGGTGTCTCAAACAAATAGGTCTTGATTGTAAGCATGAAAGGGTAGCTGAAATCATCCAACATGATTTTTACGTCGATGATTTGTTGACTGGTGGGGATGTTTTGAGTGAGGTTGAGTTTATACGCACTCAAGTCACAAATGCCCTGGCATCTGCTGGTATGACGTTAAGAAAATGGAGATATAATGAACCGCTACTATTAACTGAGTCCAATCAGCCATTATTAGACCTAAGTATGGGCACTAGCGTATCAAATAAGTTATTTGGTTTAAACTGGTTCGCAAATACTGATGAGTTAGGTTTTATAGTAAACTCGGTACCTTCTCTTAATAATACGAAACGGGATCTACTTTCAACGATTGCACGCATTTTTGATCCTTTAGGGCTTCTTTCTCCTTTCATCATCACCATGAAAATGTTGTTACAAAGCATATGGTTGGGCAAACTTTCATGGGATGAGCCGCTAAACCCAGAACTTAAAAATACTTGGCATAATATTGTAAAATCTTTACCTCTCGTAAATGATTTAAGTATTCCACGCATTGTAGTTTGTAATGCGTATAGGTCACTTGAACTACATGTGTTTACAGATGCGTCTGAGCGCGCCTATGGTGCGTGTGTATATGTTCGTAGCATCAGCGATACTAATAAATGTATGGTCAGGTTACTGATGGCTAAAAGTCGCGTGGCCCCAATTAAGCCTACTACAATACCTCGGTATGTGGTGCCTTGGTAGGTGCGCGTATTTATGAAAAAGTTTCACAAGCCTTTCGAATAAACATAAATCATGTTTATTGTTGGACTGACTCAACCATCGTATTGGGTTGGTTGCAAATGTTGCCCTCTAAACTACAACCATTTGTGCGAAATCGTGTAGCTAAGATATTAGATAAGACGAGTAACTGCACATGGCAACACGTACCAACCGATTTGAACCCAGCAGATCTGATATCTCGTGGCGTGGAAATCAGAACCCTGCAAGGGTTGGATTTGTGGTGGTCTGGACCCAAGTTCTTACACAATGAGCAGTCCAGTTGGCCGTCTCAATTGAAACTGAAAGGTTTAGCATTAGAATCTTTGCCCGAAACACGACCACACATTTCATTGAGTGCCGTTACAAATGATAATAGCAAAGATAAATTAATAGATTTTAAAAGGTTTTCAAATTATCTTAGGCTCGTGCGCTCAGTAGCATATGTTTTGCGTTTTATTAAAGCTTGTCGAAAGAAACCTTGTAATAGTAAATTTCTTACAAAGGATGAGTTACAATGCGCATTAACTTTAATAATTATTAATAGTCAACGGGACTCGTTTCCAGAGTATAAGTTACTCGTCAATAAACAGAAATTACCGAAGAAGAGCTCCCTCGTTAAGTTCAATGTTTATTTATTTATTTATTTATTTATTTATTTATTTAGTTTTACAGAAGGCTTACGGACTAATTAAAACTATGAATATAACAATTAACATTATCAGTTTGCCAATTAAAAGCCCTCACATATGGGTATAAAAAGTAGGACGATTTTTGTACTCGTTTTAAATAGGTATACAAAAAAAAAAAGGAAAAATAATAATTAAACAAAAACAAATAGGTATACACAAAAATAACAATATACACTTAGAAAAACAATAAACCAAAATGAACAAAAAATGGTAACTTCACTCAGTCAATCCTGCGCTGATGTGCTCAATGTTCAAAACATTATCGAAGTACAAATTAGCCAATTGCCGCCTCATAGTGGTAACACTAGTGCAAAAAAGATCAATATTAAGATCCCGTGCGAGTGCATTGAAACTTGCAGCACTTCTTATGGAAAATGCATTACCCCTATAGTTTGTTGAACTAAATGGTACATTCAATATTGGGCGCCGACGGAAGCTCAACAAATTTGTGCGAATTGAGATATTAGCTAGTAAATCAGGGCAGTCAATTGAACCATTAGCAATTTTTAACAGAAAACTAATATCCCCAATACGTCGCCTTACTTCCAAAGGTAGGAAGTGAAACCTTTTACATCTGTGCTCATAATCAACTGAACATTGCTGTGCCCTGTAGTCAAGGTATCGTAGGAACTTTTTTTGGACGCCCTCAATGCGAGATTTATAAATTTCGTACTGAGGGTTCCAAATCTGGGATGCATATTCTAAGTGGCTGCGTACAAAAGAGCAGTACAGTACTTTGACTGGTTTCAATGTGCGGAAGCAGGATGTGTTACGCAATATAAATCCCAGAGCTTTTGATGCTTTTTTCACAATACTATCTATATGTTGATCATATAATAGCCTACTGTCCTGTATAACTCCCAGATCTCTAATGCTGTTAGCTTTATTGATTAGTACTTTGTTAAGTGTGTAGCTGCTATTTATATAAGATGTTCGTCGTGAAAATGTTACGTGAAAGCATTTATTGACATTTAGTTGGAGCTTGTTTCGGTTGCAGTATACCTCAAATCTGTATAAGTCATCTTGTAATTTACTTGCGTCAGACGCATCCCGTACGACTTTGTGTATTTTCATATCGTCAGCGTAGAGTAGGATGTACGAATGACGGAAGCACTCCTTGATATCGCGTATAAACAACGTAAACAACAAGGGCCCAAGAATTGAGCCTTGAGGAACTCCAGAAGGGACAGAACTCCAACCTGAGACATAACCCTGAAGAGCCACAGCCTGTGTTCGGTTCTCTATATAAGAAGATAACCATCGGTACAGGTCTCCGTGTATCCCTGCAAGCGATAGCTTCTCCAGCAGCACCTGATGGTCTATCCGGTCAAAACATTTGCAGTAATCCGTATAAATTACGTCGACCTGCCCTCGTACCATTCCGTTACTTATATATTCATGGGACAGAAGTAGGTTAGACGTCGTTGAGCGATTCCTAACAAACCCATGTTGCTCCTCACCGAGACAGGCCTTGAAAGCTGTGTAAACTTCGGTGTAGACTACGCGTTCCAAAATTTTTGAAAATAAGCATATTTTTGATATGGGGCGGTAATTTTCAATATCAGCTTTATCACCTTTTTTGAAAACTGGGGTTATGAATGCAGATTTCCAAATACCCGGCACTAAGCCTTCCATCAACGAACGTTTGAACAAAATGCAAAGAGGTTCAACAAGACTATCAGCACAGTTGACGATAAATATTGGCGGTATTAGGTCAGGTCCTCCCGATTTGGTGAGGTCTAATGATTTAAGCAACTTCAAAATGCGTGATCTATTAATGTCAACTGTGCTGACGGACACTGCTGTCCCGCTGTGCTGCTCACTCGAGGTGCTTTCACTACTTGCCGAAGGTTCAGGTACCAGAAATGTGGACCTGAAATACCTAGCAAATAGCTCGCTTATTTCCCGCCCTGTATCCGCATATGTCTCACCATAACGCATTACGTTAGGAAAAGCGCCCACAATGCGCTTATTTTTCACAAACGTCGTATTTAGATCATGTCAATATAATTCGTGTTGGGGGACGCCTCGATAATTCGGACTTTTCGTTCAGTAAGAAACATCCCATTATTTTACAGTCCACTCATGATTTTACGAAGTTATTGTTTCATTATGAACATAAAAGGTTAATGCATGCAGGTCCACAATTATTGTTGGCTACGATTAGAGAATCATATTGGCCTATCGGTGGTCGTCGCTTAGCTAAAGCGTGCTACCATCAGTGTGTACGTTGTCATCGTATGAAGGGCAAAACTATTACGCCGTTGATGGGGAATCTACCCCACCAGCGACTTGTTCCAGGTGGCTACCCTTTCGACAGCACAGGCGTGGATTATGCCGGCCCTATACTTTGTGCTAGTCGTCAAGGACGTGGATGTAGGCTCGTAAAAGTTTATATCGCGATTTTTATATGCTTCACCACCAAAGCTATCCATCTAGAGCTGGTAGGTGACTTGACTAGCAACAAATATTTACTGGCACTCTATAGATTTATTTCACGCAGAGGTAAACCTGTCAACATATATTCGGCGGACTATGGGAAGCGGGTGTGAAGTCGACAAAATTCCATCTTCAACGAGTGTTGGGACATTGTAACCTTACATTTGAGGAATTGAATACCGTACTGATCCAAATTGAGGCGGTTTTGAATTCACGTCCGTTAACGCCGCTGTCTTCGGACCCCGACGATTATACTCCGCTAACGCCGGGACACTTTTTGGTTGGACGACCTCTTATTGCCCTTCCACAACCAAGTTACCAGGACTGCTCCACAACTCATGTATCACGTTTTCAACGGATTGAGCAACTCCGTCAACATTTTTGGGCACGTTGGACTAAGGAGTTTGTTGCTGAGTTGCAACAACGAACTAAGTGGCACTAATCCCAAGATGGGTTGAAGCTGAATTCCTTAGTGGTCATCAAGGAGGACCACCTGCCACCCCTCAAATGGAAATTGGGGAGAATTGTAGCTGTGCACCCAGGGTCGGATGGAATCGTTAGAGTTGCCGACATTCGCACTTCAACTGGCATCATACGGAGGGCCTTCAATAGAATATGTCCGCTGCCAGTAACCACGGATTTGGTTTGAAAGCTTGGAGCTTCCAAAGCCCGGGGGCATGTTAAAGCGCCTACGCATTATTTCACAGCAACGTCAATCGTACGTTATAGTTTGCTACGCGGTAGCATTAGATTAAGTTCGGCCTAACATAGTTATAGATTTGTATAGACTCTTTTTTATAAAATGTACCTGCTGTATACGATTTGGATAATCCTTCACTCTGCTTTTGTAAGCTGCAAAGATTACACGTCATCCAAAGTTTCCAAGATCGTTTTATTTCTCGAAGTCCAGTGAATCCCGCACAACCATTTCGTACTAATATCCAAGAACCACCTCTTTTACAATTTTTCCTACTGAAGTACGCTGCTAAAGTGTAGTTTAAATGTGTTTCATGACCTGACATTATAAAATGTTCAGTGATACATAAAACATCAACTGTTTGGTTATTTTCTGACAACTCATCTAAATAAATAGAAAGCATATCGACTTTGCTTAATAGTCCAGCAATGTTCTGATGGTGTAAATAAAAATATTTATTATTGACGAAAAAAGTCTACATTCTCATCACAAGATTGTACAGGTGTTTTAACAGAACTATCAATACATACACTTACATTCATCTTACGTTGTTTGTTTGGACGGACATATTATTTTTTAACTTTTTTAAGTAATAAGGTATAGTGCCAGGTTTAGACTTATCAGTATTATTGTTGTTGTTACATTTTTTAAAGCTTTTATTATGAAACCTATGGTCAAAAAAACTTTTCAAAAAATCTGTGTATTCTTGTAAGTAATGAAATATATTTGCCATGGCTATATTGTTTATTTTGCCAGTATATTGTGAGAACATGTCATATGAATAGCTTAGATGTTTATTAGTGACAAATAAGTAAGAGATAATAATAATAATAACTAGAGGACGCCAGCAGCTACGCCTGCATTTTTTTTTAATTTACGCGTTTTGGCCGATACCGTGGGAATTTCGGAAAATCCCTTCTTAGTGCACCCCTACGGTCCCCAAGGAACATACATGCCAAATTTAAGCTTCCTGCGCCCAATAGATTCGGCTGTAGCATGTCTGTCAGTCAGTCAGTAATGTAAGGATTGTATATATTAAGATAATAATATTCTACCACATTCACACAACACCGTCAAGTCCCAAACTAAGCAGAGCTTGTACTATGGGTACTAGACAATGGATAAATATACCTATATCCTTTTTTTGTAAATACATACATATTATACATAGAAACACCCAGACCAAGACAAACATCCATGTTCATGCACACAAATGTTTGACTTGAGCGGGAATCGAACCCGCGACCTTCGGCGTAGCAGTCGCTTACACTCCCACTACGCCAACCGGTCGTCAAAGTAAGAGTATTCCTATTTCTTATTGCTTAAATATAACAGTCTGTTAAAAGTCTCTATTCTATTATTAAATACATTTGCGCGATAATCAAGCTTAAAATTGGATGAACACAGAATGACATTAGTGTGTGTGATATCACAGAATGACATTAGTGTGTATAAAAGTAGATTTTCAAAAACATACTTGTGGTGTTGAAGATAACACAACCAAGCCCTCGTTTACGGAGACGCAGGGCGTTGCGGGTCGCATGCGAAGGTGTGGCCTGCACTGAATTAAAATAAGTAAATATATAGCATTGTATGAGTGCGTTTACGGAGAAGCGATTTTAAGCGCGTTTGCTTGAAACGGTGCGTTTTTAGCGGCGGGCTTTTTCCGCGAGCTGCAGGCCACACCTTCGCATGCGACCCGCAACGCCCTGCGTCTCCGTAAACGAGGGCTTGGTTGTGTTATCTTCAACACCACAAGTATGTTTTTGAAAATCTACTTTTATACACACTAATGTCATTCTGTGATATCACACACACTAATGTCATTCTGTGTTCATCCAATTTTAAGCTTGATTATCGCGCAAATGTATTTAATAATAGAATAGAGACTTTTAACAGACTGTTATATTTAAGCAATAAGAAATAGGAATACTCTTACTTTGACGACCGGTTGGCGTAGTGGGAGTGTAAGCGACTGCTACGCCGAAGGTCGCGGGTTCGATTCCCGCTCAAGTCAAACATTTGTGTGCATGAACATGGATGTTTGTCTTGGTCTGGGTGTTTCTATGTATAATATGTATGTATTTACAAAAAAAGGATATAGGTATATTTATCCATTGTCTAGTACCCATAGTACAAGCTCTGCTTAGTTTGGGACTTGACGGTGTTGTGTGAATGTGGTAGAATATTATTATCTTAATATATACAATCCTTACATTACTGACTGACTGACAGACATGCTACAGCCGAATCTATTGGGCGCAGGAAGCTTAAATTTGGCATGTATGTTCCTTGGGGACCGTAGGGGTGCACTAAGAAGGGATTTTCCGAAATTCCCACGGGATCGGCCAAAACGCGTAAATTAAAAAAAAATGCAGGCGTAGCTGCTGGCGTCCTCTAGTTATTATTATTATTATCTCTTACTTATTTGTCACTAATAAACATCTAAGCTATTCATATGACATGTTCTCACAATATACTGGCAAAATAAACAATATAGCCATGGCAAATATATTTCATTACTTACAAGAATACACAGATTTTTTGAAAAGTTTTTTTGACCATAGGTTTCATAATAAAAGCTTTAAAAAATGTAACAACAACAATAATACTGATAAGTCTAAACCTGGCACTATACCTTATTACTTAAAAAAGTTAAAAAATAATATGTCCGTCCAAACAAACAACGTAAGATGAATGTAAGTGTATGTATTGATAGTTCTGTTAAAACACCTGTACAATCTAGTGATGAGAATGTAGACTTTTTTCGTCAATAATAAATATTTTTATTTACACCATCAGAACATTGCTGGACTATTAAGCAAAGTCGATATGCTTTCTATTTATTTAGATGAGTTGTCAGAAAATAACCAAACAGTTGATGTTTTATGTATCACTGAACATTTTATAATGTCAGGTCATGAAACACATTTAAACTACACTTTAGCAGCGTACTTCAGTAGGAAAAATTGTAAAAGAGGTGGGTCTTGGATATTAGTACGAAATGGTCACCACTGGAAACAGATGCTTGATGCTTCATTGATCTCGGTAGTTTATGATTTTGAATGTTGTGCAATTGAGTTAATTATTATTTGTGTATACAGAGTACCAGGAGGAAATATGAATATATTTTTAGAAGATTAGAGCAATTATTAATTAAAATAACAGGGATAAAATATGAACATATAATTTTAGCAGGCTATTTAAATATATAAGTATTAAAAAACCATAATAGTACTCTTGAACTATAATGTGTATTGTAAGCCTATAATTTAATACTATCCATACAGCAGCTAACAAGATTAAAAAGCCAAACTTGTTTGGACAACATGGCTCATAATTTTCCAAGACGGCATTGTAAGTAAAATGTTATCGAACTTGCCCTGTCGGATCATACTGCACAGATAATTAAATGTCCTTTGGCTCAAAGAATTATGACTCCTCAATGGTTCTCCCAACAGAGAGATTTTTCTAATTATTATATTAAAATTTTAGATATTGCATCAGTAAATTAACCTTTTATGAAGTTTACGAATGTGATAACCTAAACAAAGAATGTTTTTGAAACGTTTAAATAATTGTATGACTTATGTTTCTCTCTTAAAATTGTCCCTATTAAAGTGCTTAAAAAGTACAAATGGATTTCTCGAGTTATTAAAATATGTATATTTATATATAGACTCACGCCTGTATCTCCGAAGGGATAGGCAGAGGTGTAATATTACACCCATATTTCGCCATAACTTTTTTTTAGGTCCCACGTAATAGAGGGCGAGCCTAGCGAGAATGATGAGAGCTAGAATTTCCTAACGGAAAAACCCAATAACACTTTGCCCGACCCGGGAATCGAACCCCAGACCTCCCAATCCCACGCACACATTTATGCCGCGAGACCTACGAGGCAGTCAAAATATGTAGATTAAAAAAAAGAGAATTGTTATGAGACTAAAACCTTCACCTAGTAATGAATTAAAGTACAATAGATACAAAAAATAAAACCACATGGCAAAATTATAAATTCTTCAAAAATAAATGTCCCTAAATAAACTATAAATAAAATTGCCATTAATTACAAAAGTCTTCACGATCCACAAGTCATAGCGAATAATTCAATGAATACTTCATAAATAAAATCAAACCAATTCCCGACGGCGGCAAAATATTACCAGATATATAAATACGTCTTTAAACTCAATAGTTATGGTTGCAAGTACACGAAATGACATTTTTAAAATTATCACAGATTTTAAAAATTAATGCAGTGTGGGCAATGACGATATATCTCCAAAAGTCATAAAATCTGTAGCAGATTTAATATGTGGCCATCTGAACTATATCTTAAATCTTTGTATTATTCATGGCATATTTCCTGAACGGCTTAAGACTTCTATTGTGAAACCGTTACGTAAAAACGATGACAAAGATCTTTTGCAAAATTATAGACCAATCTCACTTCTTCCAATTTTTTTTAAATATTGCGAAGTATATTTATAATGAAATGAAATGAAATTAAATGATTATTTATTTGCTCTGAATGTAGGTACATACAAAAGATGTTACAGATAAAAAAAGGTTCAGCTACATTCTACCATAATAGGCAAGCAAAAACAAAATAGCAATTAAAATACTGATAGAATGTAACAAATTAAGGCAAAATCAGACAATTGTATAAACATTAACGCCCAATTATACTAGGCAGTGATAGCCGAGTGGATATACCAACAGACTGCCATGCAGAGGGTATCAGGTTCGAATCCACGGCGCGCACCAATGACTTTTCGGAGTTATGTGCGTATTGAATTGTTAATTATCGCTTGTCCCGTGCCTCGGAGAGCACGTTAAGCCGTCGGTCCCGGTTGTCATGAAGATCTTTGACAGTCGTTACAGGGCGTCAGTACCTTCTAAATAAACTGACACTAGTCTAAACCATGGAATATCGCTATCCCTTCGGGTTGCAGAGGTCAGACAGGCAGTCGCTCTGTGGAAAAGCTAATATTTTGCCAAATCCGGTTAGACTAGTAAGCGGACCCCAGACTGAAACTGGGATAACGCTAAGAGAAAGAAGATTAACGCCCAATTATCAAACATTTTGATACGCAATGAGAATTACATAATAAAATGACTAAATGAAATAGAAATTGAATTTAAAATTAAATGATCACATGTTTTATAAATCAAAATGACAAAAAGTTTTAATGTATTTTATTTATTTATTTATTTTATTTTATTCGGAAGATTCACAGCGTTACCTTTCAATATTTACACATTTATTTAAGCCTCTAAGCCAATTAAAAATCTTCACAAATGTTAAGTAATAATAATAAATGGTAAAAACAGATAATACCCAACAACGCATGCTTGGGCACTATAAACAAATATAAAGTTATAGAATTAAATTATATAAAGAAGTTTTGTGCCAGTGCTCTCTTTGCTGCCGATGTGCTTGTTGTAAATAAATCTACATTATCTACAGGTAAATCATTAAATAAGCGGGCTGCTCTGCTCATAAAGTTGTTTCGCCTATAATTGGTGCTCACTGTTGGTACATATAGTAATTTCATGTTCTTAAGTTGCTTGCTATAAGATCATAAATTAATTTTAGCTAAGAGTTCGGGGCAATCTATATGACCTGCTGCAATTTTCATAAAGTAAACTACATCCGCTATGTCTCTCCTTAAATTTAAGGGTAAAATGTGAAAATGCCTACATCTTGTTTGGTAATCCGGTAGTTCAAAGCGTGTCCTGTATTGCAAATACCTCATGAATTTTCTTTGAATGTTTTCAATGCGAGTAATATATATGTCGTATTGAGGATTCCACACTTGTGACGCGTATTCTAGGTTACTTCTCACATATGCACAATATAGTATTTTAATAGTTTTAATATCTCTAAAATTAGCTGAAGTTCTTAAAATAAATCCCAACATTTTCGTTGCTTTCGCAACTATTGTCTCTACATGTGCATCAAACAACAATTTGCTATCATGTAAAACACCAAGGTCCCTCAGTTCATTAACCCTTTTCAAAATTGAATTTTTAAGAGTATAATTAGTATTTATGCAATGTGTTTTTCTAGTGTAAGTCATAGTGTAACATTTAGATACGTTTAAATCCAATTTATTATTGAAACAGTAAGCTACAAATCTGTGCAGATCTTCTTGAAGATCTAGTGTATCTTGTTCTACAAAAACTTCTTTTAAAATCTTCATATCATCAGCATATAATAATATCTTTGAATGCAAAAAACATGTTTTAATATCATTAATGAATAGGGTAAAGAGTAAAGGGCCTAATAGGAATCCTTGTGGAACACCTGACGGTACAGTGATCCATCTAGAGGTGTATCCTTGTAATACTACTGCTTGAGACCTGTTATTGATATAAGAGCTAAACCAACGAAACAAGTCACCGTGAATTCCAGCTGCGGATAATTTTAACAATAATATGTATATCGTGGCTGATTCTATCAAAGCATTTGCTGTAATCCGTAAAGATGACATCAACTTGTGCTCGTCGTTCCATACCCTCAGTAATGTATTCATTGGCTGCTATCAGATTGGAAACTGTCGATCGATTTTGTAAAAACCCATGCTGTTCATCACTTAGTTGTTGCTTGACAGCGGTATACACCTGCTTGTAAATTATTTTTTCAAATATTTTGGCGAAAAGACATAGTTTGGAGATAGGTCGATAATTTTCTATGTTTGCTTTGTCACCTTTTTTGTGGATGGGTGTTATTAACGCAGTCTTCCACATATCAGGGACTATACCTTCTTGTATGGAACGCTGAAATAGTATCGTTAGCGGTTTTGTGAGGCTATCCGCGCATTTTGACAAGAATATGGGAGAGATTTGATCGGGACCACCAGATTTAGACATGTCAATTGTTTTTAATAGTCTATTGAAACTGTCTGATCTTATTTCAATTGTAGAAATGCCAGAAAACATACTATCACTTACATGTGTCCCAGAACTGGTTGGGTTATTTTGGCTGCTGGTTGAGTAGGTGGATTCAAAGTATGAAACAAATAAGTTAACAATGTTATTACCACTTTCTGCTGTATCATTATTATAGTACATTGTGCTAGGAAACGTATTACTCATCTGTTTACTCTTAACATAGTTCCAAAAGTTTTTCGGGTTAATTGTGATTGATTGTTCAGTTCTGGCTATGTACTGGTCAAAGCATTGTCTCTCTAATATTTTTACTCAAGATCTCAAACAAGAGAATGACTCGTAATCACTGAAATTGTTGATAATTTTATATTTGCGGTGGTATTTGTACTTCTCTTTTATCATTTTGATAAGCGGTGAGGTATACCAAGTACGCAGACCCAGTACATTGGGAGTAAGTGGGCTTTCTTTGGAGTATGCCCGAGCAGCAGACATAAAGTCTTCTTTGATGCATCTGCTGTTGAAACTCACGATGATAGGCTTAGTACTGTTTGAGTCTCGTGATGGTATGCGAGTCACAAAGTTTATGTGCTGTTTGGTTATCGGGTAATTCACTTTAGAGCCTATGTTAAAGATGATCTCGAAAAGATTCTCGTTGGCAGATTGTGGTATGCCCTTCAGTTCTATGTTATTCATTCGTTGCCATTGATCCGCAATATTCTTGTCGTTTTCTAGTATTTCAATTTTTTTCTGTAAATATTTGACCAATTCCTTAGTGCTTTCCACATCTGAGAGTCTATCTTCAATGTTCGACAACCTATTTCCGAAGTCCTTCACAGTTTGACTCGCTTCGCTGACTGTTGATTTTAGAACTGTTAGCTCATTGCGCATCAACTTTACTTCAATAACAAGCTCCTCAACCGTTGACAACCTGATCGAGATAGATTTTATTTCCTCTAAGATCTTGAGTGACGGCTCAGACAAAGGAGAATGCGTGGGCGTGCCAGGCTGTAGGTGTTGCCCTCCTGCCTTACATTTTGGACAGCGCCAATTAGTTTTTCTGTCACCCAGCTTCCTGTAACCTGCTTCTGTTATACCTATGCACTGGTAATGATAGGTCTTTTTGCAGCATGAACATTGGGCACCTTCAAACAATTCTTCATTGCAATCTCCACATTTAACCATCATTAGTTATGTTGTAAGTACTGCGAAAAGTTTGAGTATCACTGGTATTTACGAACAAATTGGTAGCACGTCTGTATAGTGCGCGTCTAATGACGGTACTGATGATGTCAATTGGAATGAGTGATAGATCAATATAATGTCAATATAATGGAAAATTGCAATAATTAATGTCAATGAAGTGTCAGAATTAAGTCAATACTAGATATAAATGAATAAAAGAAAAAATAGCTCATAATTACAATTTGTCCTCTAGAAAATCTACAATTTTATAGTACTTAACACTTTTCAACAAGTAATTTAACCAGTTAAATTTTAAATGTACGAATCGTCTCGTTTTTCAAATAATCAGGGATTTTATTATAAATAGTTGTGGCCATTCCAAAGACATTCTTTTTTAATAATGCTATGTTATATTTTTAATATATAATTTATTTATATACTGTTTTCTCACAGGCCTTTTTCGTACATCGGTCACTGTAGTAAACAAATGTTTGTTACGTTTAACAAAAAGCGCAATTTTTAGTATATATAGTGACGGAAATGTTAGTATACTTAAGGATTTAAATTTAGGTACACAACTTTCATCACTTTTCATTCCACACATTGCTCGTATGCAGCGTTTCTGAGCTTTGAACACTTGCTCCCTAAGGCAAGAATAAAATATGTACCTATCACGAATCAAACAACATTTTATGTTCTGAACAAAAAGGTTTTCGTAAGGAAAGAACTATAAATATGGCTATTTATGACTTTTCAAATACAGTTATGTCAAGTATTGATAATAGAATACCGATTTCTGCTGTGTATTGTGATATGTCACAAGCTTTTGATTATGTTGACAAAAATATTCTAATAAATAAGCTTGATGACAACGGAATAACGGGTAATGTCCTTAATTTAATAAAATCCTATTTATAAGACAGTAAACAGTAAGTCGCAATAAAAAAACTAAACTTTAAAACTAAAAAAGAAGAAATATATATGTAGAGTCAGCGTGAAGTAGCATTCGGTGTTCCCCAAGGCAGTGTTTTAGGCCCGCTGTTGTTCATGGTGTATATAAATGACTTATCTAAAGCAGTGAAACATCCCATAACATTATTCGCTGATGACAGTACGGTTACCATAGCTTGCAACAAACCTGATCTCTATGATTCGGACATTAATGAGTCTTAGTTTGATTATATCGTGACGAGAAAATAATAATTTAAAAATAAATTTAAATAAAACTCAAATAATGCAATATATTCAAAGACAGTCCCATGTCCCTCATATGAAAATTAATTACCAAAGTGAATATATATGTTCTGCAAATAACGCCAAATTTCTAGGTTTGACAATTGATAGCCAATTAAATTAGAAAGACCATATTGAGGTCTTTTGTATAAGAATAAGAAGCTCGACTTATGCCTTACAAAAACAGTCACGGGTAGTAAATACAGAAGCGCTTATAACTGCCTATCACGGTATTGTTGCATCCGTTATTAGATACGGCATTATGTTCTGGGGCAACTCTACCCACAAAGAAATAGCGTTTAAATTCCAAAAAAGATGCATTAGAGCTATGTTTGGCCTTCGAGCAATGGACAGCTGCAGACCGTATTTTATTGAATATAAAATTTGGACACTTCCATCTTTATTTATATTTGAAGTAGCGTTATTTTTGAAAAAAAAAACATTTATTTAATACTTTTTTAGATGTCGTCAAACGTAGTAGACGTAAAAACAATATATGTATACGTAAGGTTATACGGTGATCATGTGGAAAAGTGTGTTTTGTTTAGCGCCCAAAATCTTCAATAAACTACCGGAGACAAAAAAAACATTAAACATAAACCTTTTAAAATAAAATACGAATATTATTGACTGAGAAGTTTTATTCCATTCCATTAGACTTCCTTAACGACAGGATTTAATCAGTAAAATTATTGTTTATTATTGATGTCCTATTATGTGTTAGATTTAAAGTTTGTTATTATAGAATAGAGATTTTTTATTATTTATGTTCTTCTTCATTTCATTGTTTTTAATTTTTTTGTTGATTACATGTAAATATTTGTACGCCAACATTGGCAGGACACAGAACTGCACTTCTGTTATTTCGTAACATCTTACCATAAACCTGTGTTTAACAAATAAATATAATTTGAATATACGAACTAAATAGTTTAATTTTGCAGTAATTATTTTGTTAACAGTACTGGGTTATTATTTTTGGTTTTAATATAACAACGAAGCCAAAATAGGTTAGTTTTTTATGTAAATATAATCTCAGCTTACCTATTAACTCTCCTGCCTCTTACTTATGTACGCTATGTAACAAAAATAATGAAAAATCTCGCAGTACGTTTCGTAACCAATTTATGACTGACCAATAATTTATTAATCCCTTGAAATTCCTTAAAATTGGTTCTAATTGTTGAAAACGCTCATGTTTGGGTTGCGGAATTGAGACGGTAGTCATTCTGAAGAAAAGCAAATATATTTAGTTTTTTAAGAATTCCCTTATACTTTTTTTTAATGTTTTTTATTTAACTTTTTGCACAGCACAACACATGTGGTACATAGGCGGACTTAATGCCTTAGGCATTCTCTACCAGTCAACCTAGGGTGATGCAGAGATGGTAAATAGTAGGTGCGTGACTATTAGAAAGTAATTATTTGGAATTAGATAATAATTAATATATATGAAAATTACTACTTAAATTATAGATAAATATTTAAAATATATAAGTATATTTATATAGGTATATACGTATTAAGTATATATAAATACATAATATATATGTATATGAATAAATACTTGCAGATTATATATATATATATACATAATAAATAATAATATATAAGTCAGTAAATACAGTCATTATGATATTATTCCGCCATTTTACTCCGAACAAACTCTCGAGCCTTTAGTTTGAACGTGAGCCGATTGTTTGCGATCCTGGTTTCGAGAGGTAGCGTATTCCATAATGAGACAGCTTGGACAAAGAAAAAAGAGTTAACAAACCCACAACTATGGGAGGGACACAAAAGGAGACGATTATTAGATGACCGTAAATTTTTGTCGTGATTGGAGCCTAAATATTGTAGAACAGGACTTAGATAAGAAGGAAGACAGCGAGAGTTAAGAAAAGAGAAAAGAGTAGTGAGGGCACGCAAACTACGGCGTTGACGAATAGTTAGCCATTTGAGTTGGGAACGGTATTCAGAGACATGGTCATATTTTCGAAGGTTGTAAACAAATCGAATGCAGTTATTGAGAAGCCGCTCTAGTTTGTTGAGAAGATCTGCATTCAGGTCAAAATAGCACACATCATCATAGTCGATAATAGGGAAAATTAAAGTCTGCATGAGCATTACCTTAGTGCTAGGAGGGAGGAAGTTCTTCAAACGGTACAACGATCGCAAGCATCCTGTCACTCTCTGACTACTGGATGTAACCTGAGCCCGCCAGTTGAGGTGGCTATCCTATGTATATGTATAAACCAAGATTTTTAACGACTGGGCTGAAGGATATTGCTACTTTACTACTACAATTAATAAACGAAATGGAAAGGACATTGTAAATTCAAATAATAGATGCACTGAAAATATTATGAGATATTTTCTAGTTGTATTTTGTATACAAAACGTGCATTGCTTTTACAATTTAATTTCAGAGCATTGCTGGAGATATATTCGAGAGTTGAACTGAATCTCATGGACTTTTCAGTTGTTAAATCTGCAGGGTATATGTTTGGTTTGCTTTCAAAGTAAGCATGCCGCAATATTATTAGCGGTTATATGAATAATGATGGACATTGAGTTTATAAATTGACTACTCAAAAAAGGACTGTTTGTTACCTCGAATTGCACCATTTATTTACTTTTCAATCATTCAAATACTTTTAAAATATGTACTTCTTTTTGTTGTCATTCATTTTTGAGGAATGAAATTTATAGTCAGCTTTTTGTAAATATTAGGGGTATTTGTGGGTTTACAGCTATGATCAATGATTTAACAAAATGTACTTATAACGCATGAAACATTTTCTCTGGTTTATGTAGGTTTGGTAAGACAAAAATATTTTTAACAAATAAGATCTCATACGTACAATTGTTATAGGCAAATTGCAAGTTATTGATACAAAAATATGCAAAAAAGGGTCAACTTTAATTATTTTCTTTATAGTAAGTTTAGACATTATTAACAGCTATGTCCAGCAGATAGTCTTCGTATATTATATAATGCGTATTGCGTATCTGGCTGATGAACATGTATTAAGCTTATTTTTGAAGAATGTTATTTAAAAAGAAACAAGACTGAATTTTATATCTAATTTATATTAAACCGCCTTTCTTCCTTCTCTCTTTAAAACGCTCTTCTGCTTTTGAAATATACACCACCATACCTAAATATGACTGCACAGCCAAATTACTTAATAAAAAGCCCTAATAACATCTACATAAATCGCTTAGAGGCCATACAGAGAAAGTTTCTGAGATACATTCAATATCGATCTAATTGCTATTTACCCAACTATTACAGTAGGTGTAAAAAATTCCATCTTCTACCGCTGCAACAAAGAAGGAAGATTACGGACCTGTCATTATTATTAAGTGTCGCGAATGGGTCGATAGATGTAAGCGAATTGGTGAGCAAAATAGGGCTGCGAGTGCCATCCGCATTTCTGCGCAATCCACAGTTGCTGCACACACCGACAGCGAATACAACCTATAGATAAAACTCATTTGTTATTCGAGCGAGTTGTACATTCAATGCGGCATGCCGGAGTGCTGATTTAGACTTATTCACAAATAGTAACAGCCAACTTAAAAAAATCTTATGTGCCACTTTCTTTGGTGATTGACGATTTCTCTGTTGCAATGTAATGTTTCCATAACTTTTCCTTCTTGTTTCTTGCCTATATCTACAGTTTGAAGTTTGAACCACAAGTCAAACTGTCTAATATCTATTAATATTTATACTTGTCTACTCAATCTATTTATCTGTGAAAACTTTTAATTGGCCTTCATTTTTCAGGCTCAAGTCTGTTTATTATGCATATTAGCTGTAAGTTTTCCTAAAATTGTAAAATAAAATAAAATAAATAAAATAAATACCAATACAGGATTAAATTTCCCATCGCTGCGTCACCGCTCGGTTAGTGCGACCTAATTGCATTTTCGGAGAATTTTCCCGTTCAACTGCTGCTACGATATAATTTAATAATGTTCAGCGTACTCACGGGACTAATATCAGTTATAAGTTGTGTATATAGGCAAAAATAATATTGTTTTAGAATTCACTGAGTTCAAACTCTGCCTAAAGGCGGCAACTGTACCGTGAATTATTTAATTATAGTATCCATATTTTGTTTATGTTTATTTTGGTAGGATATGTTTTTAATTCTCTAAGAGTTGATTGGCGAAGTGGAATAATTATTTTGTAAGATTTATTTGTATAATTAATATGTAAACCGGATAAGCATAAATATATTAAGGAATTCGTCAAGTAAATATGCTTTTGCGTTATTTTATGATGTTTTTTTTTAATAATACTACATACTTCTACCCGATATTATATTCATGAGTTCTTCTGTTCAAAATATTATTATAAAATGTAAAAACAAACGTACTTACACAAATCAGTGATTATTCTGTTCATCGCCATAATTTCAAACCAAAATTGATTAAGGCACTACTAATAATACAAAGCTAGGTGCAATAATACAAAGCTAGGTGCATACGTAATACAATGACTTATTATGCACTTAGTTTTGCATTAGCTCAAAGCATAAAATGTATATTATAATGTATTGTATGCTTTGAGTATTGCACATGATTCAACAAGTATATGCAAAGCTTGCCAAGATTCAGAGAGATTCTCATTAGACAAAATATGCGATACATTGTTGGGAATCACAAAGGAAACTAAGTATAATACTTGGCCTATTTACAAAATGGCTCACGTAATGCTTAAATCGACTGTTGCCAGGATGATAGACATCTGCTTAGGGACCGAAAACATTATAAAAAGCAACAGACGGCAAAACAATTAATGTCGCAGTAATTACTACTAAAACTTTACAAATATATTATTATGCCAGATTAGGTCGGTAGGTAGGTGCATGTTCGTGTGGTGACGGATTAAGAATACGAATTGTCACCACCCCATATCATCCCATGGGTGTCGTAAGAGCCGACAGAGGGAGCATATTATGCAGAGAACAGCACTGTAAGAGAAGGAAAACTTGATACAAACCCTATACTAACCCGCTTGGCCAGCGTGGTATAGTAGGCCAATTCCACCTTTCAAAGGAGAGGCCTAGTCCAGCAGTGGACTATTAAAGGCTGATGATGATGCCAGATTAGTACTTTGTTGATTTGACGAGTTATTTTTAAGTCTTCTATCATATTAATACCTAGTAAGAGGCGCAGTTAGCGCTAGTATTCTAATATTAACGTAAATATGATTGAAATCTGCGATCTATTTCTTGGCTTATACCTCCATGTGGTTTAATCAATATTCATACATGTGCCGAATATTGTGATTTTAATGCTTACAAATAGCAGCACAGTTAAATATATCATAACACCGGATATTGTAAGAAAGTTAAAGTAAATACCGAAGCCACTTGTAAAACCTTATAAGTACGAAACAATCGTATTAAAGGCCCTGTTTAATCAAAAAGCCTATTGCCATACTACGAGTATACGTAAAATCCAACCTAGCAATATACATGCTACGAGGCTACTTGCAAAGCATAGATAAATACCAGCTCATTATTATTAATATCATTCACGAGGCACATAAAGCCTCGGACATAAAGATGCCAGCGTAGATAACGCAGCTGTCTTCAAAGTATACGACGGTTTTGCCGCGACATGGCGACAGTACAAACGTTCCTACCCCGGTAATAGTGTGAAGTGAAACCAGGAAAATGTTAGGCTGTGGACACACTCTGTTGAATTTTAATCTGTAAATATAAAACCCTTGCGGTACTGACTGTTTGACAGACAACCCACAGCTAATAATATTAGGCGCAGGAAACTGAAATTTGGTATGTATGTTCCTTGAAAATCGTGGGGGTGCACCAAGAAGGGATGTCCTGAAATTCCCAGGGGTTCGGGCAGAAACAGAAAAAAAAAAAAATGTGTGGCCATCTTCTAGTATAATCTACCTAATAGCGAATTAATTGTAGAACCGTATCATTACAAACGTGCGATCGATACATTACCCTTAAAATTGAATTGGTTTGTTTCTGGAACAACAATTATATCATTCTGATGCAGGCATTTTCTCTTCATGAGACTAACCAAATTTTATGACGCCGGAATACTGAATCTTCATAAAATAGCTTTTGGAACCAAAGTTCAACTTTGCGGCAAGATGAATTTGCCCGTGTAAGCAACTCATACAAGACTTTCGCTGACTTAATGCTTGAGGCTACTGCTCATCAAGGGAATAACGTATTTAAATATAAAATAAATTATATATTTATAAATTTCATTTTATATTTAAATATATTTTGACGCATGTGGTAAGCATATAAAATACAAAATTATGTTTTCTTGCAAAGTATATGAAGACAACAAAATATATGTGGAAAGAAGGAGGCTTAAAATAAAGTGAGCCTGTTACTATCCTAAAAATTGGACAAGTGCGAGTCGGACTCGCGCATGTATGGTTCCGACTCGCGCACGAAGGGTTCCGTACCATCATCTATAAAATAAAATCACGTTCATTGTATGTATACTTAAATACGTTTTAAATTTTATTTATTGACTCACGCCTGTATCCCCGAAGGGGTAGGCAGAACTGTAATATTACACCCACATTTCGCCTTGAATTTTTAGGTCCCACGTAATAGGGAGCGAGCCTATTGCCGTACCGGGCACATTACCAGACTCCGTGCTGCTACTGAGAATTTCCTAACGGACATCCCAATAACACTTTGCCCGACCCGGGAATCGAATCGAGATCGATCGAGAAATCGAGACCTCCCAATCCCACGCGCACATTTATGCCGCGAGACCAAGTTTCTACCTGTTTATTTAGATCGAGTAACAAATTGCTTAAAAATTACGTTTGTTGTATGGGAGCCCCCCTTTATTATTTACTTTTTTTAATTTAATTATTTATTTTGAAAGGTAATATACAACTACATATTCTGTGAAAATTTTAAGCGCCTACCTGTTACAGTTAGTAATTTTGAGCAAAAAATACGAAAAAAAAAGTTGTTATAGCGGCAACCGAAATACATAATTTGTGAAAATTTCAGCTTTCTAGCTATCACGCTTTATGAGATACAGCCTGGTGATAGACAGACAGACGGACAGACAGACAGACAGCGGAGGCTTAGTAATAGGGTCCCGTTTTTATCTTTTAAGTACGGGATCCTAATAAAAAAGACGAAATAATCAGTCTACTCACTTTTAAAAGCATTTTCCACACGTTTATGAATTATGTTTAATATAACGTAGGTATATTAAATAGAGTAGTCCTCAAAATATCGCATAATCGTCTGTTTGTTTGAATAAATAATGAATCTGTTAAAAAATAGAACCAGAGATTTCCTTATCAACATAGTGTGACTCAGCCTTTCCACGAAAACAGTACGAAACAGACACAAGACGGTTAATTGCAGAATAACTGAAACAGTCGTAAAATATCATAACAGCCAATGTTACAATGGAATATTTTGGTTTAACAGTTCAACATTAAAACTATCAAGTACAAATTAAGTGTTTTGGTATTGACTCGTGTTTTCGTTTCTATAATAAATAGTATTGAATTTATTTTTAACAACTAATTTAATTTCTATGATCCAAGAAGTAAGTAACGCAGTGTAAGCAAAAGCGAGTTATTCTTAAGTTAGTAAAATTGTTGTAGAGTAAAATATACAGGTATTTGAGGGAAGACTTAAGGAGTTCGTTACTTTTAAAAAAGCGTAAAGTAATTTCAACCTTGCCGACCCAGGCCAATCATCACTGCATACAACAACTTATCTAGTACCCATAGTACAAGCTCTGCTTAGTTTGGGACTGGGTTGGTGTTGTGTGAATGTGGTGAAATATTCTTATTATACATGGCTCGCAATCCGTAGGTCGTCCTCTGCAGATGGGAAGAGAGAAATAATGGTTCCTCAAGAGCTCTGCCATCTCTCCGCACATCATTACTGCCATATACCCACATCCGCAGCGATAGCACATTCTTCATGGTAACCACGACTTAGTCGCGGTCTTTATGCCCGGACAACGAGCTCCACCACGGTCTGCAGGTGTGACTCTCCTTTGCCGTCAACCCTGTTTGAAAATCTTCTAAAGCAACCGTGGTCAGTATGGGATGATTTTACAGGCTGGCCGATGGCAATCTGCTGCAGGCAATCACTCACTTCGAAGTATATAGGTAATTATGTTGATGCCTGCTTGTGTATGCTTTTGTTTGTGTTTTTTAGTCTACGTTTGTTGTGATTTCCGCAAATATTTTTATGTGATTTCATAATAAAATATTCCGTAATCAAAATGGTTTTGTATGAATTTCCATATTGATTTATGTTTATAAAATTAAATATATTTAATTCATTGCCGATATATATATATATTCATGAAGCATTTTTATTATATTTTAGATTGATGACGTACAATATTCTGTTTGGTAGGAAATTTTGAAGGATGTTATTTGGGTAAAATATGCGCCAATTTACGTGAATATATCCCGCCTCCGGAAACTAAAGATGTTAGGGCAAAAATTATATATTTCCATTAATGTTTATGTATTTTAGACCATTATTTTTTATGTTAACGTGAGAAGTAGCTATTAAATTTGCTTTTTCAGTATCGACACTGTGCGTTTATATTCATAAGTACTATAGCAAGGCCCGGGATATTTATACCAATTGCGCTTCATAGTGTTATATGCATAAAAAAATGAAAGTAAGGTCAACTCGAGCCTCATCATTGGTCTACGGTTACGATGTAGTTCGTACTTTTTGCTAGAACATACTGAATATCACTGCTGTGTTTTACTTCACTAAACTACGAATGGATAAGTTACTAGAATTTTTACGATTCCGATACGTTATAATTCCTTCAAGATGTGCATAGTTGTCACAGAAAATCTAGAAAATGCAGACGATATAAAACTTCCTTCCTTGCAAACGACTGCAAATAATTGAAAACGGAATGAGAACTTTAATATATACGTCTAAATTTGCTTTTTTTAGAATATAATGTTATTCTTAAACGGGCGAGTTTATATTATTATGTGATTGAAATTAAATAATAATCATCAGTCTTAATTTTATAATCTGTCCCATTGCACTAGCCTCTTCTCATTATGAGAAAGGTACCTCCTTCCCACTGTGAGTTTGCAGGATTCACCTCTTTGGAGACTGTTATTAAAATCTCCCACACGTAGTTCACGATGTTCATGTGCAACGCACTTCTACTGGTCAGGTGTGCGCCCGTGAGTTTGAGACTCTCTGCTACTACCTACTCTCTATAACAATAAACAAGGACGCAATATAAATATAATAACAGACATTATTTGCTGTAAAAATTCTAAAGTAAAACCCAGTAGAGAGCGCTAAAAATCACGAACAGTGTTCTGAAGCTCTATTTATCTAGTGTCCTCAAAGTAAAAGGACTCAAACATAATATTCATCATCCATTCCTTTTTTATCGTCCACATAACCAGAGTTATGCTAGTCGACGCGGTGGTTAAAATTTTGCTCTTAACTTCATTATACATGCTACTAGCATAACGAAGTTAAAAGCAAAATGTTCACTGCTCATCAAAAAGCATAGCATAGTTTACTCATTTCTATATACTACGGCTCAGTAGTCAGAGTGTGTAGCCACAAATTGTAATTAATGATTCATTCTAAATACCTCTCAAATTACTTCCTAGGCAGAATAAATGTAAGCAAAGCCATATTGTCCTTTAAATATCTTTATATAAACTATGATAATTATTTCCATGCATGAAAAATACCTGTAAAAATAATTCTTCCTAATTTAATACAGATTGGCAAGGGTTGTCAAAATGTATAACCAAGTTAAATATTACAACAAATCTCTCTAAAATTAGTCAGATAATGTAGGCCATAATGAAAATGTAGTGGGTTATCTGAGTCCAACCTTTTAAAAACATAAAAATTCTAAAACCTGTCACATATTATTACATTTGTTCACTCTACCACAAAGTAAAACCAATGAATACAGATGATTTACATTAAAGAAGCTTATTTCTTAAGGATGTCATGTGCCGATTAAAGTTGGCGTATTGACGGTTGTCATTAGTGTAGTTCGTAGTTGGCGCCGTTGGCGGCGCTAGCGTCTTTCGCCATCTGTCTTGCATTGCTTTGGCGTAAGAAATAGACAGCTGTTGCACTGACACTCACGCGACTGTTACGCCAATTTGGGTCGCAGAAAGTTTGTCTTAAAAGCGGCAATAAGAAAAACATCTCTATAAATAAATATCTATGCTCTATGGTAAAACCTTCACACTGTATAACACGTCATACCCCAAACATTATAATATCAAAGTTGCCTTGAGTACAAATGGCGGTATATTATTTTCGTGGACTGCTAACTAACCTTGTTAGTCCAACTAGATTAATGAACGAAAGTAACAAACTTATATTTTTCGCTAGATTTCCGCTTGGCAATGAATAAAATAGTCCATTGCCATTACAAGCTTTTAAACGCGATTCGTTTTGCATTACTTTAAGTCGTTTTGTATGCTTCAAGGTAAACTCAAAGATGGTTCAGTGGGTTGAATAGCATACGTCCTAAATACTAAAATAAGTAATTAATACGTCAACTATAATTTTAACAATTTAATTATTTTTTATAGAGTTATGCGGGTGGCATAGCGGGGTGTGGCAGTGTGTGAGAAACTGCTCGGTTCCGTACTCTATTACTGTAAGGAAGCTACATCTTAAAAATTCTTGAAAATCCTTCCGACATCCTTGTCGCATTTCTGCATGTACTTTAGGCCAGGGATACCATTCATGCACCACAGAAGTCACTTTCGAAAAAAAAGCACAGATGTTTTTTAAGTTCAGAAACTTGTTCAAATTATGTAAAATGAATAAAAAAGAGCCGTGTATAAAAGTTAAGTATTTACGAGATCGATTTCTGACATTATTTCAAACAATGGAGCTAAATATGTAATAAAAGATGTACTTCACATCTCTACCTAAAACCACTTGGTTATGCACAAATATGAATCAGTGTATATCTAAGCAATTTAAATCTATACCCCAACAACCAAATTCAGTTAATAGTTCAAAAAACACTCTAACTTGTCTTGATGTTACTATTTAACATGTTGGACGCAAATTATATCAAGTAACATGTGTCAAGGGTAAGGTAGAGCTAGCCATAATTAATTTTAAGGTTACAAGACCCAACTTTGATAATTATACAGCTGTTATATAAATTGTACAGAATTGAGGTATAAATCTTGTTTCTCTGGACGGTGTAGGTACGAAGCTATTAGTGGTTGTTTTAAGGCAAAGAGTTTAAACCACTGTTGTTATTATAGTGATTATTCATTGGTTTATAAAATTGTATGCCTGGATGGATTTTTATGATTGGAAACCGACTTCGGGAGAAGTTTTCTGATCATTTTCAAATAGCACAGTTTATAGTGTTGCGAATGAAATTTAGGACTTGTAATAGAATTGCCGTTCATAATAGATCGACAAACTGAAGCACCTTTTACAGAGGACACTATTTGTATGGGTGACTGCTTGTGCTATGGGCTACTCTGTGCTTAGGAGGGCTAGCAAAGCTATCATGTCGATTCTCGTTTCCAGAAAAGAAATGTTAGAATATGTCGGCTAAACTCCGATAGCAGAATTAGCTATGTGGCCAAGACACACTCACAAAAAAACAAAGAGAGAATGAAATCCTGGACCAATATCACACAATACAAATATTAACAGAACAAGTTCTAATATGGTTAACGTCAGAAATGTTTGAAAGCCAAACAAATTTTAGTATTAATTAACACCAGTCAACACCACGAACCTCAAGGATAACAAACTAACGTCTCTATAACATTAACAAAGCTATTCATAATAAAAAATCATTTATTCATCTAGGCCACAAAGTGACGCTTATGAACTATTTTATTAGGTTCTGCGCTTTGGCATAACTAAAAGAAAATGGATGAAGCAACCTTTCATAGCAATAAGTCTTTTGGTTCTGTCTAGGCCGTGGAATCCCTTTGGGTTGCGGTGATTTGAGAGCAGTCTTTCTGTGGCAAACCTAAATATTCAGTCAAATCTGTAAAAAAGTTGGACTGGTAAGTAGGACTTCGTCCTCTAAGACGTTAGTCTTGGATGCAACGGGGATAACGCTAGGACGGTTACGGGAAACACTTTGGTTCTCTTCCTATCACTGCAGACCTATTTAATAAAAAAATAAAATAGTTTGCAAACTAGAAAACAGAAAAAGTGCGAGTGGTATGAAGATTAAAGCTGTAATGTGTTAGAAAAACACGATTTTTTTACCTACCCATTAGCGATATATTTTTTATATGCCAAATTTGATATAAATTGTTTTCATCCAATAACTAGATCGGTGAAAGTCTCTTCCACGGATCTTAGACTATGAGGCACAATTCTTAAAACCCAGACGTTTGAACGACTTTGCATACTGTCAATTCAATTGTAGAGCCAAAGAGCTCAGTTAGTACCTACATCCAAAGACCTTTTATAAAAATAAAATCCATAAAATTTCTGACAAACTTATGTCTGACAATTAATGCGCTTTTTATTAAATAGGTCTGCAGTGATAGGAAGTGTAATCACTATAATCTCTTTGATCTAAATGAGTTGCATCACATCTTCATCACAGACACTAATCTATTGAATTTAGAACCATAAAATTTAGTCTGTGGATTCCGTCTATAACGTAGCCACTCCCGATTTTGTAATTATTCTGTCTCAGGTGGCGTAAAACAACTGTAGGCCACTAAAATAAAATTCAGAGCAGGCAAAGGAGCGGCCAGGCGCTCATAATATATGTATATTCATGCTATTTAATGGATAGATCTCATAACGCCTATTTTGTATAAACTTCAACGCAAACTGTCCAAACAAGCTTACCACCGCTCAGATAAGGAGGGATGATATTACGATTCTAAACAAATTGAACAAAAGGGACATCAGATGTGGCGGTCAGGAAGCCGAACCGACTGATATCAAACAGACCCTTGGCAAACAATATGTTCGGCTGAACTAAACCAAATGCTATATTTGGGATGAGCATTTTAATATACTCGCTCTAAGGCCCGATGTTTACGCTTCATTTGAAATCCGTTTGTTAAAATGTCTTATGTGTACACTTTTGACCTTTTTGATACTCTTGTTTGCATTTGTGACAATTTTGTGTGATATAGCATTTTTATTTGTTGACTGCACGAATGGCGTAGTGGTTAAATTGGTGGCCTCGCCACTTTTGGTGATGTGGCGGCCGCTGCCGCATTTATTCCTAAAATAAAAGGTCCCTTATAAAAGATTAAATAATTAGTATACGTAAATAAATCCGACATTGCTGTTTACTGCATTGATTCCTTTTTGTGTGATACAATGACGCGCAATCTTTTGCTTTTACATTATAAAGAGAGAAGTCAAATGGACAATGTTTATAATGTATACACTCAACAAAATAAAGAAAACCACTTGTAACATCTGCAACAATCTATAAAAAGTAACGTTCGTTCAGACAAACGTTACTACGCTTGAAATAACCGAGACCACTAAAGGAAAGATTTATTTGTCGAATGTTCATTTTGTCCCAATTTATGGGCTGGAGGTTGTAAGGTTGTTTCGATTTCACGTCACGTTTGACCCCACATCAGCTCGTTGGACAGAATGAAAACATGGGACAGGCATAATGAGTTTTAGTCGCCAACCTATATATTGTGTAGGTGTTAAAGTGTGTAACAGTT
Source organism: Euclidia mi (assembly GCA_944739405.2). Lineage (NCBI taxonomy): Eukaryota > Metazoa > Arthropoda > Insecta > Lepidoptera > Erebidae > Euclidia > Euclidia mi. Next base: position 53,419,566 of record OX123190.2, read on the forward strand.
TCAAGTCTAGATTTATACTGAAGTCCATTTATTACTAGTAATGGGAACCAGTTCATGTATTTCAATGATTAAGGGATTGTAGGGGCGTTCATCATCATACTTACGCTATCCCAGCTCTGTCTTAGACATGTCTAGAAGCCTTCTTACTCTTGTCAACAAATGAAACACCCGCGAGCTATGGCAAAAAAATCAAACGTTTGCCAACACTAATCTCTGTGATTGTATTCAAAATGTAACGACTATATTAAATTCTCAGAACATCTACTATTGCAACTTTTCAAAACTTTCGATAACCACTCGAAACGATTGAATCTAAATTTATTGTGCAGTTCATAGTTTTGGTGGATATCTTGAAATAGTTAAAACCTTGCAGTTTTAAATTCATGATCGGCCTGGCATTTGTAATAATATTTGAAACGATATTTTGAGTCGGTATGTAAGAGAATTAAATTCTATGAAATGGAAAATCTTGGTGATAATACGCGGATTGAACATTTAATCCATTGGCAGACTGGGAGAGGACAGTATATTATAAAAAACGAGATCTGCTTATTTCGGTTAAAAGTCGACTGGAGAAGAATTCAATCCAAAGTAAAATATATACTTACATTTCAAATGACACTGATCAAGTATAATATATCTATATTATAAAATAATGAGATAAAGAGAGACTAACTTACTAATACCGTTTTCATTTCCTTACACAAATCTCTCTTATATTTTCTGACTTATATTTCTTAAATGCGTTGTTATAGGACCATAAAATATATTTTATAGACCCAACGCTTCCGTATAAAACTGTTAGACTATAACATATAATAGGTTATAATTTCTCATAATTTTAGTGTCGTGATGTAGACATGATATAAACGTTAAGTGTTATATGACGGTTACAGGTGTAGAACAAAATGGAATATTAGGGTTAACTTTAAGGTAGAATATAGGCAAGAAATGTAACCAAATTCCATAGTAACAGTTAAGTCACCACAGTATAAAGCTGAGGTAGTGGTGTATACCACTACCTCAGCTTTATACTGTGGTGAAAGAATGACGGGCAAAAATGTATGGTACGCGTACCCACGACCAATAGCGACCAGACGTATAGCTCTTTTCATGACTATCATTTGTTATTATGGGGGCTAGTCTCAATGCGTTGTGGGGAAAATGTTATACATAGGAATTTAAACTTACGTGGTCATTTAAACTTATTTTAAATTGTCAAACAAAGGTACGTGGTATAAATCCCGAAAGACAATTTAAAATAATGTTATACATAGTCTATAAGCTGTTTTCCAGGGTCATCACGAACCGTCTCGCGCGTAGACTCGACGAGTTTCAGCCGCCCGAACAGGCCGGTTTTCGAGGAGGGTATGGCACTATAGACCACATCCACACAGTGCGGCAGATTATACAGAAGACAGAGGAGTATAATCCACCCCTGTGCTTAGCGTTTGTGGACTATGAGAACGCCTTTGACTCCATTGAAACCTGGTCTGTTCTGGAGCCTTAGCAACGGTGCCAAATCGAATGGCGGTACGTCCAAGTGCTGAGAGGTCTGTATGACGCCGCGACTATGACCGTCCAAGTACAGAACCAGCAGTCTGAACCTATCCACCTGCGTCGAGGTGTGAGACAAGGGGATGTTATCTCCCCCAAATTCTTCAAAAATGCATTGGAGGATATGTTCAAGACGCTGCACTGGAAAGGACGCAGTATTAACATAAACGGCGAGTACCTCTCACACTTAAGATTTGCAGACGATATCGTTATCGTGGCTGAAACCGTGCAAGACTTTCAGTATACGCTGAGCAGCCTGGCTGATTCTTCTGCTCGCATCGGTCTCCGGATGAACTTGGATAAAACCAAAATAATGTTCAATGAACATGTCTCTCCGGAACCGATTATCCTAAACGGGGTCCCTCTCGAAGTTGTTCAGGAGTACGTCTACCTTGGGCAAACCTTGCAGTTGGGTAGAAACAACTTCGAGAGGGAGGCTTGCAGAAGAATACAGCTTAGCTGGGTGGCAAATAGGAAACTCTGTCGAGTCTTTTCGTCATCCCTACCGCAAAGCCTTAAGACAAAAGTCTTCAACGAGTGCGTCCTACCCGTTATGACTTACGGTGCCGAGACGTGGACACTGACGGTGCGACTAGTCCACCAATTTAAGGTCGCTCAGCGAGCTATGGAGAGGGCTATGCTCGGAGTTTCTCTGAAGGATTGAATTCGTAATGAAGTGATCCGACAGAGAACCAAGATAATCGACATAGCTCAGAAAATTAGCACGTTGAAGTGGCAGTGGGCTGGTCACATTTGTCGCAGAACCGATAATCGATGGAGTAGCCGTGTTCTAGAGTGGAGACCGCGCCTTGGCAAACGTAGTGTAGGACGCCCTCCGGCTAGGTGGAGTGACGATATACGCAAAGTGGCTGGCAGCGGCTGGACACGAAGAGCCGAAAATCAGGCTCAGTGGCGTGCCGTTGGAGAGGCCTATATCCAGCAGTGGACTACGGCAGGCTGATGATGATCGTGATACATAGTTACTTAAATGATATCTATTAAAATAAAAGTTGTTAGTTTCAGATATTTTATCATTTTTATTATGGGGTCTATTCTCAATTCATTGTGGGGAAAATGTTATAGTTACATAACCCCTCACCTGATCTATAGTCATATTATGACCGAAGAAAGTAGGGCGATTTTTGATACGTAGTCATATTATGACCATTTTTTATGTTCGCATTTCAAGTCTGTTTTCTCTGTTTTACCGATTTGTAGCGGCTTGCGATTGCGTTAGGTTGGTAGGACAATAACACGCCTTGCGTATTGTAAACGAAAACAGACATGCTCCAAAAAAAAAAAAAAAGTTTCGTCTAATCAAAAGAAAGTTCCCGCGTCGCTGTGCGTGTCCTGTCGCAATAATAAATTTTGATACCAAAAAAACGCTGCAGCATCAGTCCGAAGCAATTTAATCATGCCTTAGTAAGTATTTTTTCGTTTTATGTTTAAGTTGATAATATTCGTAGTGTAATTTAAGATTAAAGACACTTTTCCTTAGGTAAGAACCAATTCGCCCCGCACCCGTATATTTCATATGATTTTACGTATTGTTTCTGCACTTGTTGGTATTTTTTTTGTTGTATTGTTTGAATAATTTCATAAATAAATAGTATATAATATGCAGAAGTCCTTAAATTCATGTATTTTCTAAATATTTACGAAAAATATAATGCAGGTAACAGTCGGTCATTTTATGACCGGCTGTCAGGCCGAGTCATTGTCCTTTGTTACTGCAATTTTTATTTAATTAATAATTATTTACAATAACTATAAGATTGTTATTTGTTGAAATTTAAAGCTCCTTTTATACTCTTTAAGACTCATAAGTCTTTATTTTGTATTTTGGTTTGATTTTGTTATAATGAGCATAGTTTTAAATAAATTGCTTTGGACCGCCTAAAACGAGGGTCTTATTAATTTACCTTTTGTTTAAAATTAATGCAATTCTGTCGCCTAAATTTATTGTGATCGTTTTAACCATCAAACAAGCTTTCTAAATATATATATATATCTCATGAGTTTAATGAAATATGTTGAACAAAGTGAAGGTGCAAAGTTCAGACATTTTTATGCAGTTTTTACGCGTACGGTATGAAAACGACAAAAACCGCTTATGGAATTTGTTGATTTACGTTAGATATTATTATGAAAAGGTGTAAATGTTTTTCAATATGCTTATTCCTTTATAATAGTAGGTTAAATAAAAAGGAAAGAGAAAACTATAATTTGTTTATTTTTTTATATATTTCATCAGAAAGTCAGAATTTACCCAATTTCATTACATTTTTATTTTTCTCTTGAATACAGTTCGGTCACAGTACGATATAATGTTACGGTTGTACTGTAACATTGTAGATAATTTATCAAGGATTCCATCAATATATAATGTGTCAGGTATTTATACACAGAAAGGCCATAAAATGCTAAATATGTGACCCACTCAAATCGCGCCGCGGCGCGTCTCAATTCGGCGATCAAATTACGGCAACATAGCCGCCGCGACCGTATCAGGTGAGGGGATAAATGATATCTATTAAAATAAAAGTTGATAGTTCCAGATAATATAAAAAAATGTGTTTAAAAGTTTATAATCCTTACGTAAACTATTAATGCAAGGTGTAACTGCCGAAATGCTTATTGCGTACGCGTCGCCCGCCGGCCGTCCGTCGCACCCGCGATCGCCGCCTTTGTTTGTACCGAACGACTTATTTAACCCACCCGATGCCAACAGATGGCGGCCGATTTTAAACTTTTGCGATTTGTATACATAATACAATTTTATTTAAACGGGTCTTATTCGCGATATTTAATTAATTTAAGATATAAATACCTATGTTTTAACGACGTTTCGGCCGTCTTCCAACAGCCTTGTAAGATGGCGGCCGAACGTACACGAACGTAGTGAGATGCGGTGTGGTTCTTTCGCTTGCACACCCAGCCGCCAGTCGTCAGCTTACGTTCGTTTAGCGAAGACTACGTCCTTGTTTTTTTACTGAATCCCTACAAAAACTTGACCTATGCATTCCTACCGGACTTGTTATCTGCTAACTGTGTGACTTGTGCTTGTTTATTGGACTTTCCGCGAGTCACAGAATATGGCATTAAAATGTTTGCATTGGGCTCCTACCAAGTGAAACTTGCAAAATGTTATTGCGGTGAACATATACAAAACGGCCTGTATATGATAAAAGTAATTGAGAAGGATGCACGCGGTGACATGCAGTTATACAATATGCCTCAAAATAGTTGGCTATTAAGGGGACGCATTTAGTCCAGACATGTTAGATCGAGAACATATTACTGTTATATTTTAATAAACAGGGATCAAATCGGCATTAATGTTATATGTCAGTATTACTGCACTTGTTTGACTGGGCGAAGAACGGTAGGCAGCTGTGCACACATGACGTAAATAATCTGATAGGTACATTGGTTACGCAAGGCATGAAGTGTTCAATCCTTCTACAGCATTTTTAAATAATGTACAATACAAATACAAAAAAGTTTATTTCTTTAACAAAAATGTAACAGTTAAGTTGTGATTGGAGCCTTCTTTTAAGCAAATAAAGCCTGTAGTAGAAGACTCCACTCTTCCACAAGAAATAAATGGTAAAGTGGGGGTAGTAGAGTAAACAGCTGTTTTTTTGCATCAGTAGCAAAAAAATTAAAATAAAATAACAAATACATATTTTACATATATTTAAAATACCTGCCAGTAAAGTGTTATCTCCACTAAAACACAACTGAAATCAAACAAAAACACCATCACAACATCATGGACATGTCACTTTTGAATATGCAACACTATTTTGAAGAACGGATGGCTAAATTTGAATTGGAACTCCAAAGTAAGTCATCTTCAAGTACAGGCAGCCTGGAGGAGGAGTTCAAAGCTTTCAAGGACTTCATATTGATCACTATGAAGTCTTTCTCACAGCAGTTGCAGACTGTTGCTCGCCAGGTGGACAACATGGAGATGCGTGGCCGTCGTAAAATACTACTACTGCATGGTGTTGAGGAGCATAGGAACGAAGAGACAGCTCAAGTGGTTGTGCATTTAGTAAAGCAGCGCCTCAAGCTTGAATCCTTCTGTGCAGCAGACATCAAACGATGCCACAGGATGGGCCGCCAACAATCCAACAAGAAGCCCAGGCCCATTCTTGTCAAGCTACATAATGTGTCGCTGCGGGACACTGTGTGGTTCGCAAAAACCAAACTGAAAGGAGCTGGTATTACGATGTCCGAATTCTTAACTCGTGCGCGCCATACAGCGTTTATGGCAGCTAGGGAGCGGTTTGGCGTCGATAAGTGCTGGACGAGGGAAGGCTCTGTCTTTGTTCTTGGTGCGGACGGTCAACGACATCGGATCCTATCGCTGAGTGATCTCGACAGGATGAAAGGTGCGGAACCGGAGAAACCCGCATTGAAGTCTGTCGCTGCGAAATCAAGACGAGCTGCAGCATCGGCAAAGAAATAATAGGTTCTTCAATTTCTTGTTTTTGTTTACATGACTGGGTGAATTGCTTTCTTTTCTATTTATTCTACCTTCTTCAATTTTATAATTTTTCTATTTACTTATTTTATTACCTTCTAACACAAATCTTATTACTCTTGGACATAAATCACTTGTCACTGTCATTCTCGACTACAGTTACTAAAATTCTTGCGCTCTGGATACAAGGCTTTTGAGCAAAGTATGTGACACAAAAAAAAAAAAAAACAAATTTTAATTTTCCATTTCCTCTGTCTACTGATTTCACCCAGTCGTTTCTTTATTTTCTTTTATTATTATTCTTTTTCTTCTTATTACTGTTTCTATTGTGTTTTAGTTTAGTATTCTTACTATTTATAACAATTTAATTTCGCTTACACGCAACTGGCGGGTGGACTGAAAGATATTATTAGTCTTTTACACACACATATATTTATATATATATGTCTATATATTTTTAATTTTATTTTTATTATTGATATTTATATATTATATTTCTTTATATGCTTACATTTATGAATGATGATTCAACTAGCAATGATAGTTTTGTAACCGCTACTAGCCTTGATAACAGTTTTACTAGTTTGCCTTCACTTGCTGAAACTCTTCAGTCTCGGTTTTCTGATGCACCGGGAAACTTTAATGTAGTCCATATAAATGCACAAAGTATTCCAGCCCACTTCTCTGATATGCTGACTAACTTTGACTGTCAAAACTTACACGCTATTCTTGTCTCAGAGTCATGGCTTAAGCCATGTCTGCCATCTGTTTCCTATTCTCTTCCTGGTTTCCATCTAATTAGAAATGACCGTGCGGATGGACGTGGTGGAGGTGTCGCCATTTATCTACGTCATCATATACCTTTTCGTATTATAAGTATCTCAGGGCAGCCACCATCTCCGAACGCCGGCGAGCATCTCTTTTTAGAAGTGGAATTGAATCACTCTAAAGTTCTACTAGGTGTTTACTATTCCCCTTCATCACGCGTCAACTTCTTTTCATTAATTCCTTTCTACAATCACGCAGTTATAATGGGAGATTTTAATACTTGCTTTTTAAGACAGGACACACGTGCATCCTCTCTTAAAAGTATTATAGAATCTTGTAACTTAACTATTCTCCCTCTTAATGCCACACATCACTTTCCAAACTTAGTTCCTTCTCTACTCGATCTCATTCTTGTTTCTTCTCCTAACCTTGTTTACAAGCATGGCCAATGCTCTGCTGATGCCTTCTCCTACCATGACTTGCTTTATATTTCATATAAATTACGCCCCCCTAAGGCAAAACCGAGGACTATAATGCAACGCAATTTTAGTGTGATGGACCGATCGCAGCTCTGCGAGGATGCCCATAACATTGACTGGTCAACCTTATTTGCTTCAGATAATATAGACGCTAAAGTCAACATTTTCTCGACGAATTTAATACAGCTCTATGATAAGCACGCACCAATCCGAGCCATACGGCTAAAACATCTACCAGCACCTTGGCTTACTGATGAAATTAAAAAAATTATGTCTATGAAAGCTGCAGCTAAAACAAGGTATAAGCAACGACCAACTGCGTTTAATCTGGATAAATATGTTAGTGTAAGAAATTTCTGCAATAAGGTGTGTAGGAAAGCACAACGCCAACATATCCATAATTATGTTCAAAACGAAGACTCAGCTAAAGTCTGGAAATTTCTCAAAAGTCTTTTTTCGTCCGTCTCATCTGGGAGTGGGAAAGTCACGAACTGACGTGTCATCCAAAGACATCAATATTAATTCACTCAATGTCCATTTCACTGCTTCGTCCAATTTTGATGGGATCACGAAAACTAACACGTTACTAGATCTTTCAAATATTCCAACTCCTAAATATTCACCTTTTGTTTTCGAGCAATTTACCGATTGTGATGTTAAAAAGAGCATTATGTCAATCTCATCCAATGCTGTTGGCAGTGATTGTATTAGCCGAAACATGATCCTTCCTATCCTTGATGAAATCCTTTTTTTCCTCTGCCACATACTGAATTATTCAGCTACAAGCCGTACCTTTCCCTCAGCATGGAAAGAGGCCCAAATAATTCCTCTACCTAAAAAGCCAAAACCCTGTTCCTTTTCTGATTATCGTCCTATATCCATACTACCATTCCTTTCCAAAGTCCTAGAGCGCCTCATTCATAAACAACTATGCACATTCCTTTCTAAAAATTCTCTCCTAAATCCCTACCAGTCCGGTTTTCGTCCCGGACATAGTACTACCACAGCATTGGTTCACATCACTGATGAGATAAGACTGGGTATGGATAGTGGAAAGCTCACACTACTTTCCTTACTTGACTTTAGCAACGCGTTCAATACCGTTGATTTCCACATCCTGCTTGGCATACTTCGCTTTATTAACATATCTCCAACGGTGGTTGACTGGTTGCATAGTTATCTGTTTGGTCGCCGACAGCGTGTGCGCGTTGAAGACACGTACTCTTCATGGTGTAATACAGCTGCCGGTGTACCGCAGGGTGGCGTTCTATCTCCGTTACTCTTCGCAATTTTTATAAATTCTATATCCCGTAATTTAATTTCGTCCTACCACCTTTACGCAGATGACTTACAAATTTACTCGCAGGCACCCCTAGAATCAGTAACAGACGCTTTTTCTTCAATAAATGCTGACTTAACGCAAATATGTGAGTGGAGCAAAAAGTTCGGCCTCAAGGTAAATCCCTTAAAAACACAGCTTGTTCTTATCGGCAGTCCTAGGATGATCTCGAGGGTCGATTGGTTAATGTTGCCTGAGGTTAAATTCGACGGTAAAATATTACAATGTACAGACCATGTAAAAAATTTGGGCATATATCTGGATAGCAATTTAACATGGGGCCATCAAATACAGGAGACCAGTCGTAAGTTGTTTGCGTCAGCGGGTTCCTTACGTAGGCTGCGGAATTTCCTTCCAACAGCCACTAAAATTGCGCTTGCTGAATCTTTACTCCTTCCAGTACTCGATTATGCCGATGTCAGCTATCTTGATCTCACTGAGCAGCAACTTGACAAACTTGAGCGGCTCCAGAATTTTTGTATAAGATTCATATTTGGTCTTCGCAAATATGATCATGTATCAGAATTTCGTAACAAACTCAAGTGGCTCCCAATTCGTCTTCGCAGGAATACTCATATTCTTATATTATTGTATAACGTTTTATTCGATCCTAGCACTCCCCTGTATCTCAAAGAACGTTTTAAGTTCCTCCATGACACACATTCAAAGTTCCTGAGGTCGTCAGAGAATCTGAGACTGCACATGCCAACGCATTCAACAAACTTCTTTAGTAAATCCTTTGCTGTCCAGGCAGTGCGCTTGTGGAATGCGTTGCCATTAGAAATTAGGCAAGCAAAGTCAATAGGCATATTTAAAAAGGCTTTAAAACAACATTTCCTAGCTAGTAACTAAGTCATTGTTTATAGCATGATTTTACTATAATATCTAAACTGTAATATGTATGTATGTATATTATTATGTATGTATGTATTATGTATATTATCACGTATATTAATATGTATTTATGCAGCGTATGTATATGTTAATTTAAGCAAGTAACTTTATTACTACACCATTGAATTATTATATTTCTCTAGTCTATTTCTGTCCATCCAAAGGTTGCCTGTAAGAAATTGCTTTTAGCGATAAGGCCGCCCATTGTGCATTTAAATTGTAAACTTAACTATTTCTCTTGTCTCTGTAAAATTTCTATGTATGGTGTACAATAAAGTATTATTATTAGATTAGCTAATCTCTAATCTAATCTAAATGATTAAAGATACAAACAATTTAATATTCAAACTAACTTAAGTTATTTAAAAAATAAACTGTGTGTGTGTGCTATACGAATCAAAATTCGAGTAATGGGATATGTCGAAATCACACAACTCTCTTAGAAAATTGGTCTTCAATATAATATAGGTTATATACCAGATAAAACAGAGCGTAACACTATAGTTTATTTTCATTATATTTTATGTTCGATTATTCTTTACTTCTTTGAACTATTCTGAATTGTCTGATAATGAATAAAGTGTGCCCATTTGTGACCATGGAGCAAGTTCGAAGGTAAAAAGTTACTATATAGCCAAATAATGCAAGTATCACACGCATGACTGCTCGGTTGGAGTACTGGTTTAAGCGGCTTCGCCGCTTGACACTGCGCCGAGTGTTGTGAGTTCGATTCCCACACGAGACAACACTTTGTATTTTCCATAATTTTTTGTTTCGAGACTGGGTGTTAATTGTGTCCGTTGGTTGTATGTTTGTCAAGTCCTCCGTGACCCTGGATTTATTCCTAGTGCGAGAGTTGTCTTTAAAAAAAAAAAAAATGTTGCCAGTTTTCCAATCATCCAATAAATATCCAGTCATAATTAAATGACAATAGGCATAAAGTATTTCTAGCCTATAATGTCTCGTTTCAGATTCTATCCTTTTGTTTTGTCGAAATCAGCCTAGTGATGACGCCTTTGCTTTCAAGACATTCACTTTAGAGCACTGGGCGAGCTTTCTAGTCTAATCAGATTTGACAGGTTTCACAACCCCGAGGACTGCGATATGTGTTTGACTCAAATAATTGGATTATATATAGGAATGCGATTCCAGAGAACGAGACATCAATTCACACTCGGCATTCATGTAGAGCAAGAGAATTGCGATAGTCAATCGTACAAAGATATAGATAGATATCGGCAGCAAAACAACTTGAACGCTGATGAATTATTTATAACTAGAGGATAACGGCATCTACGCCCGCACATTTTTTATGAAACAGTTTATGCCTAATCCCGTAGAATTTTTAGGAAATCCTTTCTTAGTGCACCCCCACGGCCCCCAAGGAACGTTCGTGTCAAATCTCAGCTTCTGCACCTAATAATAATAGTTTTGGCTGTAGCTTGTCTGTCAGTCAGTCAGTAACGCAATGAATTTATATATACAGATTTTACTCGTTGTATTCGAGTCGATCCCAGAGCGCATTTAACCACTGTATGTTATTTTTTCTGACAGAAAAAAGTACTTAGATCGTAAAATAATTTCGAGAGAGAATATAATACTAACCAACAATCACATCTAAATAATTCTACTGTCTAATTATTAAAATATTATCACTAAAAGGGTTTGATAAGTAAAACGAGCAAAAAGATTTTCAAAAGTTTTATTTCATCGTGATAGTAAATAGACGTAAGGATGTAAATAGTAATTGTGCAATATACTTAACAGACCATTTATAATGTATTATTTTAAATTACAAATTAATAAAGAACAATGCCCACTTCCCATACATTTCAAAACCTGTTAGTGAATGTATTTGTATAGTTATAAGGTATAGTAGCAAGATTGCCTGTAAGTTAAGAAAATAATGTTGTGTAATCATTTTTACGGTTTTAACGCTACGAAGCCCAAAAATATACATTAATGTTACTTTTTAGGTTATGATTTTTCATTACCAATAGGTGATGTACTTACCCACCAAAACTAATTATGAACGCTCGAAGTTTCGTCTAAAATAGGAATACTTACCATGGTCTAAAACAATCTTATTCTTCCTTTGAATTCCTTTAAACCAACTACTCTTACGTCAGTCAATCATAGCAACATACAGACTTATAGCAACATACAGGCCAATCGGAGAACTGTCAAATGTCAAAAAAACCATTTCACTGGTGCGAAATCAATTATATATTGCATAATTAATTTATTTCTCTATAATATTAATTTTAATTAATCTGTATTATATAAAGACTAATAATTATATTGACTGATTAAATAAAACGTAAAATAATGTATAAAACTCGGAAACAGATTTGAATGAAGACCATTGCCAATGCGTAAAATGGAACGTCGTAAATAGATGCTAGTCGTGATGCGTTCAAAACATGCTAATATGTTTACCCTTTACGTAGAATAAGTGTAAAGAATTACTGATAAATATTTTTCCTACGTTTCTTTTAACATTGTGATAAGCGTAATTGATATACAGTTAAATTAGCCGAATTTTAAGATTTATTTCATACATATACACAGTCAGGTGAAAAATGGGCATTCTTCTTTTGGTGATGTAACATCTAACATTTTTACTTATCATATTATTGAGAAAATATTGGAATTACAAAAAAGAAAGGGTACACGTATAAAACCTATAATTCATATTAATTGAACCTACTTGCCATATGTCTAATTCGTTTTTCTTTTTCCTTGAACTACTGTCTGATCACTTGCAATGAGGTCCAATTTGACAATATACATAAATGACAAAACAAAAAAAAGGTTTGATAGTCTAATAAAAGTATGACACATTCGCAGTAAGGCTTCAAAATAACAAACTTGAGAAACATCACATATCACACATCACACATATCACACATCCATAAAATATTGGCACAAGACAACTTCGACTGTACAAAGATTTCAATGAAACATGAGAAGATAATTTTCATTTCTACTAATGTACTAATTGTATATATATCCGCTTGCTTGCCCGTGTTATATGGCATATAACAAAATTCAAACCCTAAATTGCCCGTGTTATATGGCATATAACATCGCATCTCAGTCTACTTTGCCCGTGTCATACTGTATATGACATGGCTCCCGCGGTCGAAAGAGTGAAATATACTCGTCTCTGTCGCTCTATGGCTTAGTTTGTATTATGTATCTCGTGTCTACGTTAAATTTCCCGTCATGTTCCTTGGGGACCGTAGGGATGCATTAAGAAGGGATTTCCCGAAATTCCCACGGGATCGGCCAAAACGGGTAAATTTAAAAAAAATGCAGGCGTAGCTGCTGTAGTCCTCTAGTTAGTTATAATATACTAGAATTGTGATACAATATCTATATAAAATTTAAAATTAATTATACAATTCATTTAAACATTCAGTTTTGAATCGATTCACGACATACTACCATTCAGATTTTGTGTTTTGGTATTTTTTATGTGGAACATATTACAGCGGTTCATAGTACTACACATAGTAGTACACTATTGTCATTAATTATATTACAAGTGGTAGTTATGGTAGAAATTGTAGGTTTGGTAAGAATAGTAGTTTTGAGAGAAATGGTTCTTTTGACAGCACCGGCGGTTTTGGTAGAAATGGTAGTTTTGAAAAAAGTGGTAGATATGATAGTGTTAGTACGAATAGTAGTTTTGGTACATATAGTAATTTTGATAGGAATTGTATTTTCGGTAGGAATAGCAGTTTTGGTAGAAATTGTATTGTTGGCATATACGGTAGTTTTGGTAGCATGTTACTTACGATTGCTACCAAAACTACCATCTTTATCAAAAGTACCATTTCTACCAAAATTACCATTCCTACCAGTTTCTTTTTTAATTATTATGTATAGGTAATACACATTAATGCCGCGCAGAGAAAGTATATATGATATTATATCTATATAAATGTACATTGCGCGAAATTCGATGATCAAACTCTTAATATCGTAATTTTTTTTTTTTGAATGAATTAATAATTATTTTGGTGAGTAATTACACTATTAATACCTAATTATTGATACCTAGATATTTTCTTTTTATAGAGAAGAAAAGCATAAAGAGCTAAAAATTTGTTTTCTTATCGGTCACCACGCTCAAAGTGTAACTTGAATTAATATCAAAGAAAAAATACTGCATACATAAATAATTATAATTACATAAGTTGATAAAAAATGCTATGCAATAGCTTTACCGCGGCAGTCTCCGAGTGCCACACGTCTTTTTTTTACCTATATAATTTTATGTAGATACGATAAAAAAAAAGATGCATATTATAGCTTAGCATATTACAGTTCAAAACATTAAACATTTTTGGTAACACCGTTATTAAAAAGTACCTTTAGTTATGATGCGAATATGTGTATTTCAATAAATTGCTTACGTACCTTAAAATACTTTCCAAACTAAAACAATTGGTCTAATAAATTCGGATATCAAATTCTGTTCAAAAGCCCGTGTCGGTGGTATCACTTCTGCATAAACTTTCAACTATACCCGCATAATACTTACCGAGATAAATTCTATTCTACCTCAATTCCCAACATTTTACATGTTATCAGGTGAACAGATTCTACACGGTAAGAAGTTTGCTGTAAAATACATATATCCATAAACTTACATTCTCCACGACTAGCATTAGATTAGGTAAATGAATGGACCATTGCACACCATAGCTTTAATTTTAAATAAAGTAATCCCAAATAATACTCACAGGGCCATGCATATTCACAGTTTAATTTCAAGTAGCGTCTAGACTTCATGTATGCCTGTAAACAGCCAACGCTTAATCTACATAAGATCTACAGTCTGCTCCAAACACTAAAGCCAGTTTTACTATCTTGTATGAGCTTGGATTTAATCTGTCCAAGATTAAAATTATAACTGTGTTTAAAATGAACTTTATCTAATGCCATTTTCGTTAATGTAATAAAACTACTTGCATATTCTATGATATTCAAAGTACCTACATTAAAAATTTTAACATCTAAATACACAAACAAATTAATTCGTACCGTTCGGTTGCGTGTCAGCAAAATGTCGTAATGTTGAACATGCGATACTCGTGACATCAACAAATCCACGACGCCGAGTGAACGTACACACTCAAAATTCAAATAACTCACAAAGCAAAATTAATTTACTTTAACTTGAAAACATAAGGGTGAATTTCCCATGAATATGTTCAGTTATTCTCAAGCCTTTGCCTGCTATCGCAGGACACGCGATTTGCGAGTAAAGGTAAAGTTTTGTTTAGGTAAACGTATTTGCATTTATAAATATTACATATTACAAAATGCCGTGAATTCGTGTCAAAATACATATAGCCTTGTTTTACCAAGTATTGCAGTTATTAAATTTACAGCTGAGGCAAAATCATTGCTTAAGCAGAAACTTCCTCGTAACACAATATTAAAAAAGTTGTGTGACAAGAAGCTTCATCGTTTTCTAGATGAGAAAATGTGAATTAAATAATACGAAGTCTGTGACGTCTTTGATACGTGTAGTAAAGTATCGTTATTTTATTCATATTTGACATGGCTATAATTTCCTGTTCCGGGAAAAATATACCTCATTTATACCCATCAACAAGTTTCTTTTTTAATTAAAACTCAGTTCAGACTTTAAATAAAATGCAAAAAATATCTACAAGCCATGCATGCCTTTGCATGCTTAACAATAAAAGACAAAACGCCGTATGAGAAGTAAATTGAGCCGATTACATCGCAAAAACAAATTTCAGCTACGGCACATACTTAATACAGAACAACTTAATAGAGCCAAATACGACGAGTGTTTTAAAGTTTAATATATTGCCTATAAATGTCATGTGCAACAGCTTACTTTGGAAAAAAATGGAGTACGTTGCGTTTGTTTTTTTAAACTAGGTGTCGTTCTACATTTGAATATTTATTTAGTAGAATGGTTCACCTAGGTTTTATCGGCCGTTATTTTTATACTAACCGTTTAACCTCTGTGGTCGTAAATAAATGCCTTGTTTTTTAACGTCACTTGTGTGTGGATGTATGTGAGTGTTTATTCACTCACAGCCAGTTGCAGAAACGATCTTTAAAATTTTAAAACGAGCTTAAACGTCAATGGATCATTAAGTCGTTGCACGAAGCAAATTATTGTAAAATTTAATTAAGTTAACTTATGAAAAGTCAAAGCCTATATTAAAGTTTACAACCGTTTCTTAAGCATGTTGTGTTCACTGCCACAGGGTGGACAAAGACTATCATCTATGTTAATTTTATATTAAGTAAGGCTTTTCTGGTACATCCAATTTGTGAACCAAATAAAAAAAAAACAATAAAAATCATTAAAGCGCGTCTTGTTGATCACGTACAGCCATTAGCGTGAATTGACAAGTGTGAATTTTAATATGACAGTTGTGAATTTTAAAATCTAATTTGAGTTCAGTGGGGTATTAAAGCTCTATTGTTGTTGAATATATCTCTATTCCATAATATATTTTTGTTCATTAAAATGTTTGTTGCCAAATATAGCTCTATTAAATAATATATTTCAATACATTCTAGTGTTTTACGGTATTGGAGTCGCTTACAATGAAAATAGCTAAGTTATGTCTTAACTAGTCTTTCGTCTTTGTCTGACCCTGAAGCAGACTTTTTTGGTGGTCAAATTCCACCGAGGTGAATTTATTTTCAAGTGACGACGGAGACGAATTTCGATTTACATACAGAGTATCCAAAGAAGCAGTTAACTAAATACAAAAAAATGTAGATGTGGTACCCATTTCTCAAAGAAATAAATACATATGTTGATGGTCTGACACAGTTTTTAATTTGGTTGAGGGTTTTTGCTTCAGGATCTTATCAACTGAACAGGTCTTGGGTGATTATCAAATATACACAAATCCAGTGTGGTTTGTGCAAAGAGTTGAATATTGAAATGCCAATCAGGGCAGATCTACTTCGAGTAGCAGCAAGCTTCTATGAAATTGATTGATTTCCACGTGTAGTAGGCGCTTTGGATTGTACTCATGTTAAAATTATTAGCAGAGGATGTCATCTTTCCGAGCTATACCAGTGCAGGAAAGGATACTCATCCATAAATGTAAAAAGAATTGACTTTATTGTACCTAATTGAATTATGACAACTAATCACATTACAAAAAAAAAAGATATATAAAATATTTCTTTATCGAATGCAATTTAACCAATATGTCTTGAATAGTGTAACAGCGTATCGCCTTATCTCTTCTCTCATTGCGTGACTTCCCCATAAATCAAATAACTGGGCTTTTTCATATTTTATTTTATAAGTAATACCAAAGAGCTCAGATTGTATAGTAGCAATGGCGTATGTACTCAAGTTATAGAAAATCATCATTCATGAATGGTAGTAACTGCATTATATGGTCAATCATTATAATTAACGCCAGGCTCCCTCTTTCTATTCATTGTATCAGACCTTTTAGCTCAATACGTAACTATTTTTAATTAAAATCGTAATAATGATTCAATATAACAAAAACATAAACATGTAAATTTTTGACAACCGTTTTGATTGATAGTCTTGACCACAGATTTTATATGAATATTTAGAATTCCTCCTTGATATATTTCTCCTTGATATATGTAATCATTACGTTTAGTTTATTGAAAATTGTACTGATAGTTCATATCATAGATTATTGTGCTCATAACAAAACGGAAATTTTCACTCTTTTCGTTCACTTGTCAGCATTAGTAAAAAGATGTTTATCTAAGAGTCAAAATTGTGTTGTGCAACGTCAGTAAATTATTAAACGCATTAGCGATAATCTCCATTTTAGTAATGAAGAGTTAATTTGAAGCTTTCTGGAACTGACTGTTAGATAATATAAATATCTTTACATAAAAAAGAAATTGAATTAATTTTTTAAAAAGCATACATCTATAAAGAATATACCTATTATTTTTTATGGCAACATTTAAGCAGCCATGAACTGAATTTCTGATTATTAAAAATTTTACCATGGCAATAAAAGCTGTTTGTTATGACCCATTCAAATTATACTTCCGCTAATAAATTAATGAACTAATTACTATAAATTATGTTTATTTGTGTACTTTATAATCGTATAATAATATTAATTTTATACGCTTTTTAAGGGTTAGTAAGATTCCGGTCAAAGATTTTACTTTATAGAGGCAGACGGCTCTTTTATTGTTTTTGAACTCCAACTGGTAATGTCATTAATTAGTAAAAGGGAGCTTTGAGCTGCACATGAAACATAGATAGGTATTAAAGAAGCACATTATTATTTGTTATAACATCAACTCGATTCAACATTATATGTTTTGTATGTTTGAAACTTTTTGTATGTGATATAAAATATTTATTATTGTATAATTTTATTGCAAAGGTACACTAATCTTAAATAACTTTATAAATTATTATGTTTTGTCACTTTATTAAGTAGAAAATGCAACTTTTCTCTTCAAACCAGCCAAATTGACTACAGGCTGACAGACATTACTTTTGGCGAAGCATGTCTTACATAATAACTTACTGTATTCCTCGTTGCACTGTAGTCCAAATAAGAAGCACAAAAATAACTTTAACAAACCAAACGGCAATAACTAATTTAAAATAGGATCTGTAATGCATTGTTCATCATTTCATTGAGCGCCCCGTGGAACTAGCTCATTGTAAAATGGATTGTGTAGTTATAAGGGTTATAAGAGTACTGTTTGGAATTTGCGAGAAATTGAATTATCAACTTCAGAAACTGGAGTAGACCTTTGTAAGTTGTGTAACGGCTGAGGGTGCAACTACATTTGACGTACATATTGCAACCTACGCGCGCCCGATGTTACGTAACATGACAGGTGAATAAAAACTGTCTGACGCGACTGTTGAAAATAGATTAGATTATCTAGAGACTGGTAATAAATACTTTAATGACCATTTAAAATCAGGGTGCTATCGGCAATACAAATAAAGGTTTATTTGCTTTGATATTCTATTATTAAAAATATGACCTTTTACATTTTATGGCAGTTTGAAGTTTAATACCTGCTGGCCGTTTGTTTACTGATATCGTTTGATTTATCAATAAAAATATATTCATGCTTTAGCAAAAAAAAAACATGTATTTTTGTAATATCAATTGGAGAGCTTGTTATATACGATTATGACAGTGTGTTTTCAGTTGTATTTACTATATTATTAAACTCACGCCAAGTACTTGAAAACTTCCTACTCAATTTCGTTTTGTATAACAATACATATAATTACAGTTAACACCAACTTTTAGCCGTGTGGTTGACGGCATTAGCCGTGTGGTTGACGGCATAGAATACAAGTGTCACCACCCCCTATCTTCCCGTGGGTGTCGTAAGAGGCGACTAAAGGATAACACGATGCAAATACCATCTTTGCGTAGAGACGGAAAACTCGACATCAAACCCTATACGACTGCCTCGTTGTTCTCGCGGCATAAATGTGCGCGTGGGATCGGGAGGTCCCGGGTTTAATCCCTGGGTCGGGCAGTGTTATTGGGTTTTTCTGTAACGAAATTCTCAGTAGCAGCACAGAGTCTGGAAATGTGCCCGGTACGGCAATAGGCTCGCCCTTTACTACGTGGGACTAAAGTATTTCTGGCGAAAAGTGGGTGTAGAAATGCACCTCTGCCTACCCCTTCGGGGATAAAAGGCGTGACGATATGTATGTATGTATGTGTTAACACCAACTTAACAGTACATTAATTTCATTCATCACTCATTTTCCGACAAAGCGCAACGTTACTCAGAACATTATGCTACCAGTAACGTTCTTAGTGCAGTGTCGCGCGAGCTGTCATACAGTAAACACGTACATAATTATCTTTGCTACCTGCAGTGTATTTTATTTTAGTTTATTTGCGATTCTTTTTGCAAGATGGACGAGAGTAAAAGTGACGAGGACACAAGTGACTTAGAGTTTTTAGTGAATGTTGAGCGAGAGTTAGGAATATCGGTTCATGGAAATCGTAAAAACAATATTTATGAAAATATTGAGAAGAATGCGGTAAAGAGAAAAGAAAGAGATGAAACAGCGCAGAAGATGTTTCAAATAATGAAGAAGAGGGCTTTAGCACAGTTACCCGAAGAAAACCCAAGCGATTAATCAGGAGTGATTCGTTAGACACACAATCAAATATGAGGGTAGATTTAGAAAAAAATAATGAAGAATTGGAATGTCGCGAAGTATGCATCACTGCTTTAGAATCTTTACCAAAACAGATTGCTATTGCAAAATTATTGAGATCGCAAAATATTACAGGGATTGATCGTATCAAGTATAAAAATACAAACAAAGCCATAATAACTTTTCTTAGGAAAGAGGATGCTGAAAATCTTTTAAAAAGCGAAAAGATAAAAGAGTTGGGTTACCGTAGTCAATATACACATGAATTAAATGTGATTCACGGGGTAGTGAAAGGTATTGACCTTGATTTGAGCGAGGAAGAACTGATGAAAATCATTGAAAGTGATATACAAATTTTGTCCTTAAAAAGACTGAATAGGATTAATTCAGACGGTGAATGGGTAGCGAGCGAAGCTATAAAGATATGATTTAAGGGCAGTATTTTACCACAATATATATATGCGTACGAATGCCGTTTTAAAGTGGACTCATACAGCTTTCCCGTGTCACAGTGTACAGGTTGTTGGCAACATGGGCACATAAAGAGGTATTGCTCTATTAAGAAGGTGTTATGCCCTAAATGCGGTAACAAATTAAAAAGGAAATCAAATGTTTGAATTGTAAAGGTGACCACTTTGTGCTAGATAGAACATGTCCATATTTTGTAAGAGAAAAAGAAAGACGAAGGATTATGAGCACAAAACTAGTTACGTATAGAAAAGCCCTAGAATTATATACTGAAATAAGGAAGAACAAGCATATAGATACTCAAGGACAAAACATAATATCAGCTAACATCACTTCATTATACACACTAAGAGAGGGGGAGACCTACAGCAGCATACTCAGCAAGGAACAGGTACATAAACAAGCGGTTGCAGTAAATCAAGAGATAGAAAACGAATTGAGCGGAAGTTTCAGAGAAAGTGTCACCAGTGTGAGTCAGAAGTCAAATCATAAGCCAGAAAAGAAACAAAGGAATCTGTCTACAATGTTGGGGAGCAGTGAGAGCTGTTTAGAAGTAAATATGGAAATTCAACAACAAGAATCACAGCAGGATACAGAAGACAAAAGGAAACGAAGGGAGCATTTGAAAGATATGTTTGAGTTAAAGCAATTTTGGTTTTGTAGCAAGACAATATCATCATTACGCGCGGACTCGAATACTTTCCCGCTCGCACAGCGACTACCTGTCTCACTCAACGTGCATCACATACGACGTCATCGAGGTGGTGGGACAAGACCCGCCTATATAAGCTCATGCGCGTCGTTGATTTATTAATTCGCTCGCTAGGCGACTCAGAGTGCGATAGCCCCGCAGTCCACTCTGGTGTCCAGTAGGCATAGCGAACCTGATCGATAGCCCCGCAGTCATCAGGTTAGCTAAGTATCGAGGTTTAAAGAGCGATAGCCCCGCAGTCCTCTTTAGACACTCGCGAAGCGTAGGGAGGAAGCAAAGAGCGATAGCCCCGCAGTCCTCTTCGCCCCTCACATAGGGTTAATACGTATATGCATAAGTATAAGTTGGTAAATGTATGTATGAAGAAATATAGAATAAACGGTCAAAGCTACCCAAGAAGTCTATAATTTCTACACTGGTAACCCTATCGCCCTACAGTTTAAAATTAAAAGTATTATATTGTCTGAGGGTAGCATAAAGAAAAAGCACTGTCAGTGATTCAAATCATATGGGATGAACTAAAGAATTTTGTTATCAATAAGTTATTAAGAGGTGATTTATTAGGGAGTTTTATTGATATTTGTAATGGATAGTATTCACCACATAAGGCTTAATATAATCCAGTGGAATGCTCTAAGTTTGCGGCCGAAATTAAGAACGTTTTCTGATCTGTTAACACGAGAATCTATCCACATAGCGATTATTAGTGAGACTTGGCTAGATATTGACTCCTGTATAAATATTAATGGCTATAATATTTATAGAAAATATAGAGATGACTCATACGGTGGGGTTGCTATAATGGTACACAAGTCCATTCAGTCATATTTACAGTCATACAATATAAGTAATTCTGGTATAGAGATACTTTGTATTAGGTTAGTCAATTGCAAGGATTTAGAATATGTAACGTCAGTATACTGTCCCTCCAGTGTTCATACACAGAATGCGGACTGGGATGACGTTTTCTCACAGTTTTCGAACAAAGCCTTGATAGCTGGGGATTTCAATGGTCACCATACCAACTGGTCGGTGAAAACGGATACACGGGGGTCCCAAATTATGGATGCCACTTTAGAAAATGGCTTCATATCTATAAATAATGGAGATTTTACACGGATAAAATTGGTAAACGGATGTCTACAACAGACTTCACCCGACATTTCGTTTGTGCCTGCCGACATAGCCATTAATTTTAGCTGGAAAGTCAGTAATGAAAATTTAGGGAGTGATCACATTATAATTAAATTATCACTTAATATCACTGATGAGTTCAGATATATAAAAAAAACGCAATTATAAACGTGCAAATTGGTTCAAATATTTACAGAAACTGCCCTTCCGAGAATATTCAAGAAATGTATGACAATTTATTAGTTGCAATTAACACGGCGGCGGATATGCATATACCGTTAGTTAAAATATGTAATAAACCGGATAAAAAATTTAAGCCGAAAGCCGAGCCGAAAATTGGAATCCAGAGCTATCTAAGGTGGTCGCGCAAAGAAGATTAGCTACCTTCAGACGTAACCCAACGCCTGATAATCTAACTAGATTAGAGAATGTCACGAAGAAGTCTCAGTTACTAATTCGAAGGGCAAGAGCAGAGAGTTGGCATAAGTTTTGTGACTCGTTTGATGAAAAAGCTTCGCCTTCCCACATTTGGCAGCGCATGAAATGGATGAAGGGGTGTAAACAACCAAGGGTTTACCCTCCCTTGAAAAGTCTCATGAATTGTTAAATTCTCTTACAGCTGACTATGTTTCAAATTTAGAACCAGCATTCACTTCTACAAACAATCTACTAGAATCAGAATTTTCTATGCAGGAACTACAACATGTTTTAAAAAAGAGGGATACATCCCCTGGGGATGACGATATTTTTTATACAATGCTTTATTATTTACCACATATAGCTAAAAAGTATCTGCTCAATTTATATAATAATATTCTGAAACATAGTGTTATACCTTTTCAGTGGCGAGATATCCAATTAGTGCCTATCCCCAAAACTAATAATGGCGACCTTAAATTAAGACCCATATCCTTGCTATCATGTATACATATGTAAAACATTCCATTTATTAATTTTCAAACGATTAGAATGGTTTACAGAGAAAGAAAAAATACTCTCATCGTCTACTATAGGTTTTAGAAAATCACTATCTTGTTTGGATTGTTTAACACGCTTAGTGACTTATACGCAGATTGGCTTCTCCAAAAATATGCCAACCTTGGCTTGGTTTTTGGATATCTAAAACGCCTATAACAACGTTTCTATTGATGTTGCGTTAAGGGTGCTTGATAACATAAATATCGGTTCGAAACTTTGTCGTTATCTCTGGCGGTTCTTAAGCGAGCGACATTTAAGAATGCGAATTAGCGACGGTAGTATTATAACCAGGTATACAAACAAAGGCCTTGCGCAGGGGGACCCCCTCTCTCCGTTACTTTTCAATTTAATTACTTACAACATATGTCACACACTTCAAAATGTATTAGTATTGCAGTATGCTGATGATTTTGTCGTGTATATCAGTAATAAGGACGTTAAAGCTGCTGAAGGATATGTACAAGATGCTTTGAATGTTATTGTTGAGTTATTAGGAGCTTTAGGATTGACACTATCTGCCAACAAAACTAAGTATTGTCTGTTCAGCAGAGGTCGGCGAAGAAATATCCCAACGTTAAAAATAGAAAGTCCCATAACATATAGCGAAAATATAAAATACTTGGGAGTATGGCTGGACAGGAGTCTTAACTGGGGAAAGCATATTAACGAGGTGGTTGCAAAATGTTCAAAATTCATGAATATTCTTAAGTTGTTGGCAGGCAGTTCCTGGGGCATACATATGATTCACTTACGTAGGTTATACATGTCCCTTATTAGAAGTCGTATTGACTATGCGTCCTTTTTATACGATAATAGCACTACAACACATATAAGTAAGCTTGATAAACTTCAGAATCAAGCCTTACGAGTTGTAGGAGGTTTCATCAGAAGTACTCCCATACATGTTATAGAGAGTGAGATGCACATACCACCTCTTTTTATTAGGAGACAATATCTAGCCTATAAATATTTATTAAAAAACTGGTCTCGATCCTTAATAATACCATCTCTTTAATCTCGGCAATTAGTACTCTATGTCACATTAGATATTGGGCTAGAAAAAAAATACCATTACTTGCACAAACATATGAAGATACTAAAGAAATTAACTGTGTGTCCGAGGATATTCTCAAAATGTTTTCTTTTGATGTTTCGTTGTCATCGATTAATTAACAAAAGCATTTTAAAATTAATTTAAAATGTATTTCATTAGCTAAATCTAGATATGAATCTAATACATTGTTAAATAATGTGGTAACTGAAATAAACATAAATTATGGACACTGGCATAAATTATACTCGGATGGGTCTAAAAGCACTTATGGATTGGGTGCGGCATGTTATGACCAAAGTTGTAATCATAGAGCAGGATTTAAGATACTTTCAGATGTAACAGTCATGACCGTGGAACTCATTGCAATTTTACAAGCTCTGTTGTATGCGATGAGCAAAAATTACGATAAGATTGTTATTTTTACAGATAGTAAAAGTGCATTGCAACACGTGGCTCGATGCGCCTCTGGTTTCAGAGGTGTATCGGTAGCCTACGATATTTTAAATATCATTGCAATGTTTCATAGCAAGAGTATGGAAGTGAAATTGCAATGGGTTCCAGCGCATGTGGGTTTAAGAGGAAATGAGGAAGCAGATCAGTTATCTAGATTAGCAACGAAGGCAGGACTCGAGTATAATTATTGACCAGATTATGTAGAATACATTTCAAAATTTAAAATGAAAAGTTTTAACAATTGGAAGGAATATTTTAACATTAAATCCGAAGAAAAGGGAATATGGTACAAAAGTATACAACACGAACTTCCACATTTACCCTGGTTTGAAGGCTGTAGGCTAAGTAGAACTTATGTTAAGTTGCATTAAGGCTTCGGTCCGGGCACTATCCATCAGCAAAGTTTGCATTCCTTATGAAGAAAGCTGATTCACCAAATTGCTGTACTTGTAATGTGATTGAGGATGAACATCATTTGCTGATGGATTGTGTCAGGAACCATAGTGAGAGGAAAATGTTAATCGATGAGTTTCAATTAAGTATATTAGAAGTAGGTTTAATACAAACAATTTTAGCGAATGCAAAGTCCGATGTTGCAAGAAGATTATGTCAACTGGTGTACTTCATCGAATAACATTTTCTTTTGGTAGATGTTTTTTTTTATTATAGGTTTAGTAAGTTATTGTATGTAGATTGTATAAGGCATGATGTGGTTGACATATTCTTTTGAATAAAAACCACGAAACAAATGAAATAAAAAAAAAACGTTCTTAGTGAGGCTCAAACTAGATTTAGTAACAAAATTATTTTGGCCACGACCATCGATCACGGCTCCTTGAAAATTTACTGGACGGAAATAAGGCAGGCTTGTTACGAACGCTAATATTTCCTCTGTCTGGCAAAACAGGCGCAGTTAAAGCAACCATTCTGGTCGTAACAGTGGTGAAATGCAATTTAGAGAGGTAAGCCTCGTGAACATGTTATATTGAATCGGGTCTGAATGGGTTTGTTCTTACGTGCTCTTTGACTTCCATTTTAAATCGTATTTTGGTCGGCATTTTTGCATAGATTGCAGTTTCGATGGTTGATGTGAAGTATTCGTTTGGTGCAATTGCTCCTAATTTATTGAGATATAGGGGTGAGACTTTGCTACCAGTTTCTAGCTTCTTTACCAAATTTAATTAAAAATATAAATCTCTAATTGTTTCCGTAATTTTTCTTGTTCAAACTTATCTATAACCGCTAATGGAAAAAGAAGTAGTAAACATAAAAAATAAGTACATACTTTTAGTTGCGTGAGTAAAAATCCTTTTAAAAATTACACATATAGTTCTGCAATGTTTTGTATAATACCACATCAAATGGACTTTTACTGACATCGTAATAAAAATGTATTCTTCTCGTGAAAGCCTGTATAACGTTATTGAGAAATCTTTCAGCGCCGCTAATAGAAAAACATAAATGGATATTAACATTTTTCTTAGAAAAAGAAAGAAATTTGTGCAAATATTTCCCTGTAATTGAAATATATCACTAGTAATTATAGCGTGCTTAAATTTTATCCAAAAGGACCGTTGTGTACAAACGTGCCCGTCAAATTAAAACGAATTGCAAGTGCGCTTGTGAATTCAATGTATTAAAGATCATGAACAAATTTGGCGATGGAATACTACTAGAACTGCTATTTTTTGTACATTATGAATGAATATACTGTTCCCTGAAGTTCAAGGTAGTTGGGGCCGGTGAACTTTTATCTTAGGTAGACAATATTTTATATCATAAAGTTATGGTTTAAATTTTATTGTCAAGAAAGTCAAAGAAAAAATATGAAATCCAAGAATAAGCGTGTATATATAAGGTTTTATTACAAATAATATTCTATCGTGAAACTATAATTACGTTACTAGATACTCATTTACGAGCGCAGTGAAAATAAATTATCTATGTACAGGGTCGTGTTGAAGACAGTGCTGATATTACCACAAAAACGTGTTGTACGCCAAACTGTAAAGGTATGTACCGAAACGTACCTATGATGAATGAAAAGACGTGAGACCGGTGCAAGTGTTGACTCCGTGTGAGTAGCGTGCGTAGCAGATATACGTGTAAAACGCGACTTGTAACACACTTGTAAGCGTGCTACGGCTTACTTGGTGGTCGCAACCGGAACACCGGCATTGGCAGTGGGAGCAAGCCCGCGATTTAGCGCGGGCAGGGCTCCGCTAGCTACCCTGGGTTTGCTCGTCTGGGGCGGCATGCAGCAATGCAAATTGACAGCCGCAGTCGCGGGCGCTCCGCCGCGGGTATTGGAAGCAACGGTCCAGGAGGCAGCATACGTCCTGCGCACGATACAATTTAAGCAACACGCACTTGGAAACAATGACTGCTACCTACTTCAGTTGAGTTGGGGATGAAGCTACTAGTAATGGGATGTGGGCGATATTAACTTTAATACAGAATTGTGAATGCTAGAACATACTTCATTAAAAAATATTGAAAATAAAATGCCTGCCTACGCAACTAAAAATAGCCAACTTATATATAAACCGCAATAAGATTATAATAATAACTAAAATATGCTGAGTTTTCGAGTAAATTCGAACACATTTTCAAAAGCATTAAGAATTTCAAACAATAAATCAAAAGAACCTTCAAAATTGCGGCTATTAAATTAAATACTTCAAATAAAGCATTCTAGCATGAACAATCCATCGCATACTCAGAAATAAGCTGATACGTCATAGAACAATACAAATAGCAATCTACTATATTTATTCGGTAATTAGTACATCAAAGTATACTAGTATTGTGTGTTTACTTCATGTCGCAGCGACTCCATTGATTTGTTTCCAAGAATGGATTTTAATTCTAAATACTACAAACACGAATTACCTAGAAATTGAAAACTGATGTATGTTTTATAAATCCATTGAAATAATTCTAAGCCGTTAGACATTATGCGCTTTTGTTTATATGTTAATTAATTGATTGAACATAATTATATTGGTATAATTCACCAAATCGGTATGCATTATTTCGTTGTAATAGTATATCTACCTCATTAGAATTTGTCGTAGCATCTTCACTATAGCAGTCAAATTCAACCAATAAGATGTTGAATATAACTTGTTGAATATAAATATATACTTGTTATAATAATAAAACTGAATAAGTAAACTGCTTATTGCGATCGCTCACAGAGTATATAACCCTTAGGGCGGTTTCAGATAAGCGTATTTTTCTGCGCGTATACGGTCGTTACAGCAGACGCACTTACACGCGCGCTACATTACACGCTTCAAAAAACCGGACTCGCGTATACGGGCATATTTCGACGTGTTCGCTCGAAACGGTAGAGACATCTTGTCAGTGTCAACATAGATTCTGTCAGCTCGCGTTTATACGAGCGTAGGAACGCGTCAAGGCTCGTACGAGTTGCGCGTGTGCCAAAAGGCGCGCCTATACGCGCCTGCATGCACATCTAAAAACGATCTTGTACGCGCGTATAAAACACTAATTTGAAACCGCCCTTATATTATGAGTCATCTCTCTTGCAGATCATAAACTCGCCTAAGTGACCTTGTAATTGGCACTTGTAATCCTATTTAATCATCCCTACGAAGTTATGATTAAGTAACTAGTAAAACATCGCATTTTCTTGTCATTTGTGTAAAGGAAAGCATTTCTTCGAATTTTCTTATATCTACAGTGTTTTACAGTTCATTCTTACTACTACATTATAAATTGATTTAATTTACTGGCTGTTTTAGGGTAACACTTTAATGTTATCTATGACGGGGAACCCATAAAATTGCAGTCATCTGGTACACGGTTATTCTCCTCTTGCATCTTGTGGGGATACGAAATAACACCACAGATGGATAGTAAATGTCTTCTTTAATGATTTAAGAATATCACCAATCACAATGATTCACATACTAATCGGATGGAAACGGATGCCTTTCGTGAGCTCACTCTCGCTTACACGTGTCGACTCAACTGACCGACTTAATCGACATCGCCTCTGCACTTTGACAAATGACGGGCTGAATGTGCTCACGTTGACATTGACGTTTCGCGAACTTGACAAGTGACAGGCTGATTATGTCACACGCACTCTCACCAGCGACATCTAGTGCTCAGTTTAAGTAACATCTTGGTATGTACGTTACGCGTCGCGACACGGCCGTCCTGCGCCTTACACGTCCTCGTGTAAGTGTTCATCTAGCATCCCTTAACTAGGGGCGTCACTTAGCCAGCGGCTTGCCAGCACCAGTGAGGGACCAAGAAAATCAATGAACGACGAATCGTTCATTGATTTTCTTGGTGAAATAATTTGAAACATGGATGTATAAATAGTGCCACTTTACTCCGTTCACATTCTATTTTAGACCTCTTATTATTTACTTTAGTGCTGCAGTAGCGACACCTCTTATAAGTCTCTATTTCTATAGGCCAGTGTTCATCTAATCTTTCAAAGCTGATTTCTTCTGGTACACCGTAAATTATTTTTGTCTTTCATGAGTTTCTTCCACTCGATTCTTTTTTTTTTAGTTACATATTTTGGCGTTGATTGGAATGATTTTTTTCTAAAGATTTTATTATCCACCAGCTCCCTTGAAAAAGCAATTCTGAATTGTTTTTGGCTCATAACATTGTGCTCTCGGCTGTATGTTTGATGTAACATATGAGCATTGGTTATTGCAACATCTATAAAAAAAATATATTCGGGTCCACCATTTGCGACTTCTTCTACCCACGGAATATGATGTTCTTTTTTGGTCGAAACGATCGACACTACCCATATGTTTTGTATATTCTGGTATTAGTAATGGGCATTTGATAGCTTTTTTTGAACAGCGTAAATCGAAGTTTTCCAAGTTAGGACTTTGTTGCCAAGATTGCTTTTTCCATTCGACCTCATCTGCATCCGATTCATCATCTGATGAAGAAGAAAAGTCTGAAAAGTTTGGGATTTCTCCGGCTTCAGACACAGATGACTGAAATCTTACAGTTTCCAATGGAGAAAAATTTGAACATCTGCTCTAGATGTAGACGGTTGGGGTGAATTTGTTAGGCCGGGACTTTCTTGTACTTGTTCCGATGCTGAGCTAATCAGAGCATCTTCACCTAATAACATAGAAAGCAAGTCTGAATCTTCAACGCACTCGGTATCTGTCACTACTTCATCATCTTCAGATAAAGAGCCATCTGGTATACCGAATAGATTTTCAAGTTCTTCTTCTATTTGCTTGTCCGCCAATACTTGTCTTTTCTTACTCATTGTCAAAGAAAATATGAAAAGTAAAGATTACTTATATATTTCTATACAAATCTAAAACAAACCGAAACCATGTTGCCACATGATCGGAGCCAATTTTGAGAACAATTAGAAGTTATTGTGAGAAAAATTATAGTATAGCATAATTAGAATACCATTTACTTTACAATAAATATAAAATCGTAACCTGGCTACGTCGCAATATGAAGATATTCTTGGATTTTTATACAGATCGTAAACTGATGATTTTTTTTTAAATACCTCCGTGCAAAAATTTGACAATTGTCAAATGTGTCAATGTTTTATTTTTTTTAATAATCTGTGATAGGTTCATTATCACACAGAATTGGTACTTTTTAAGTAGTAGTATTGTCGTACAAGAAAAAAAATAAAAAAGTTGGTGGCATAAATATTGCCACTACCAGTAAAAGGGTTAACCAGGGGCATATAAGAGTGACAAGAACTACGAATACAAACCTACTCTATCAACATCGAGTTTAATCAGTCAGGTAATCAGGAACTCAAAGTAAAACTGACATTTCACTATCGCTGTATCTCTCAAGATTTTTTTTTTTCAAACCAAGTAAACCATAAAATTTAAGCTCTACATGTGATCATGGCTATGCATAGCCCAGTAAACTCCAGTTAATCTGCTTTCTGCGAACCCCAGATGGGAACGCGACTGAAACCCGACCTCCGCCAGGGCTGACTGCAATACCGCCTACTCACGGACTACTAAGTTAGTAGACGCCGATTTCTACCGAGCTACGGCTACACGTCAGCCTCTGGTACGGTCCGATCCGATCATCATGTAAACTTAAACACTTTCTTCAATATCAGAACTACTTTGTTCTACCTCAATTTCGTCAGTTGTACTTCAGGTTCTGTTGACCTTCAGGCATTTTTCTCAAGCTGTAGAGTACGTACTTACAGTAACGCTTAGAATTAAGGGCTTTGCGATTATAATGATCATCGTAAAGAACTTTTGTGACCTCAAATGGGCCTTTAAGATATTTCAAACCAAGTTAACTAAAACATTAAAGCTAAGGTCTTTGGACTCTACATCTTCTAACCAAATTACTTTAATAAACTACCTTCACTTTCATTGCCATTTCGGCCAGATATGCTTTAGCTTTACCGGTTACCAGGCTTCTCAAAGCCACATACAGGTCTCACACAGGCCCCGTGCAACACACGGGCCGCGCTCCACACACGGGCCGCGAGCCACACGCGGGCCGCGCGTCACACGCGGGCCGCGCCGGCCACCGGGCCGCGCCGGCCAGCCACCATGCCGCGCCGGCCTCCAGGCCGCGCCAGTAACCATGCCGCGCCAGCCACCATGCCGCGCCGGCCTCCAGGCCGAGCCGGCAACTAGGCCACGCCGGCTACCAGGCCGCGCTAGCCACCAGGATAACCCAAAAAGGAAATAAATCTACCATTAGTATTTCAAAGATTCGTCTCATTGTATACCCACTAAATAGAGTATCCGTTCTTTCAGACTAATTCAACGTCCGCACTTCGTAAATTTTAGGAGATTATCAAATTCATTTACAACTTCACAACTGCACAGAACGTAACTCCCGTCCATACTCTCAATGAGCTATGTCAAAACTGGATTTGACCACTGACAAAACTAAAACCAAATGCGAACATGGCGAGAACCGATACTACTTTCGGACAAACTGATTTCCTTTGGCTGCATAGAGGCAACGACTACAGTTCTGAGATAACCAATCGACAGTCCATGAGTACCTTCAGATTCTCGCAACCTGCTCTTGTCATACGACACAGAAACCAGAGGTAGATAATTTTAGCGATCAAAAATCAAATGAGAGCTACTTGAGTGCCAGGGTATCCGTGATGGCGATCAACAACCACGGTTTAATGTACTTCACTGATTAAGAGAAAATTCTCGAACAGCAATCCTAGTCGTTCGGCCATTCCTGGCACAAGTTGGTGGACAATAAAAGGTACTGTGATCAAAATCATTACAGGTTTTAATGTAAATCACAACTTACTATTTCTCTTTAAGCTGACATGTTGAACAACACGCATACTCGTTAAAATAATAGGAAACTCATTACAACCACCATCCGGTTACACAACACCACCCGGATAGCGTTTAACAAAGTAATCTTAAAGTAGGTTTGTTTAACATGTTGCTTTGGTTTTCCTTATCACATAGCAGACTATAAGAAATCTTACTAGGCTGATAGTTTAGATGTTAAGTTTACTACCAAGTATCCAATCAGTCTTTTCAGCGTTATAATTTTGTCATGGATAGTCTAAATACGAAGCATAACCTAACCTAATCATTAGCGATACAGCAACGGACCTTACGCGTTCAAGACGATGGACAACGTTTGTGATACTATGACAATGCACTAACGGCTTTCACAAAAGCTCAAGGGTAAACTTGACTAACCAACAAGGCACTTTACCAGTCCAACCAATGGCAACGCATGGCTAAACATGCAGCCGCACAAACGGCTTATCCAGTTTATGCAAATCTACACTGACGGTAACGTGGGTACCATAAAATTATCACAAAGACTAACAAAGTACCCATTTAATGAGAATAAGGTTAAGCATACAATCATTACTAACGACCACTAACCTAGTCCTACCTACAGTGACAATTAAAATCTCTGAAACTGATTATCGTAAAGCACTACGATGATAACTCAATCATTTTCTTCTACGTCTGATAATCGAGTTAAACAGCTTCTACTAGAAACACTATCACTCTTAAACGTCCTAAGCATAACCTGGAATTGGTCAGAGAACTCGGGGCACTTGATAAATATTCCCAGCGTATCACATTAATTTTAAAAATACACATTAGGTCATTTTCACGCGTAAAATCTTAAAGTTGAATTTAATTTTACTAGTGGTGCCATCTTATAATCAGAGTAAAAACATTTAAATGTGCCATGTTAAAAAATTATGCACACAAAGAAGCAGGTGTAATTGCAACATCGAGATCGTCTGTACAACTCAGAATTACAACGAGTAACAGTGTCACTTTTTACTTAGGCTCTGATCAAGTTTAAACGAAAACCTATATAATGGCGCTAGTAATATCTTTCGATTATGGTCAGGTTACACTAACCAACCAACCGCACTTGTTTGGAATAATGCAAGTCGGCCTGTACGCTCACTCTCGTTACTGATACAGTCCGTAAAGTAAGACCGAGACAAGATAATCTATTTGCAAGCAAGCATAACGTGATCGCAAGGTTCGTGAGTGCGAGCCACTCTCGCATGTAGAAGTAAAAAATCGCTTTCTTTTTAACCGGCGTATCAATCTCAAAACCTCCATTCGATATCTACGCTATAGCTAGGTCACTGTGGTAGTCAGACAACCATACGCTAGCATAAAATACGGCAAAGGTCAAATGGTTCCACATTTCAGTGTCTCGTGTAGGAATCGAACCTACAACATTCGGTATGATGTGATGGCGACATCACCACAACGATTACGACATTTCCAAGGTTAACGCGTAATGTTTTACAAGTAACGTCACTTAATAAAATTGGCAGTAGGTACCAATAAAGAAATCAGACAAAATATAAACCGCAGTTGCAATTGAATGCTCAGCTGATTCACCAACATAGCAGCGTTAGCAGTCTCTATCGCTCGCGCCTTTGTGCACACTGCATTGCACAATATCATCCCAGGAAACGATACGCATTAGTGCGACCACAAGCGGGGAGCTATGCGGGTCTTGATCTTCAATCACATGTCTGCAGTCGTCACCCAAGCACGTGCATCCATATCTTGTTGCTCAGGATCGAAGTCTGGTAAACAAAGGCCATGCGACGATGTAGTAGATATTTTCATGGCTTGCATCAGCGTCAGAAAATTACGATTTTGTAGTTCCAACAGACCCAGCAATTTGTCGTTACTAGCGTCTTCATTTTGAACACGTGGGTCGTTGTGGTCCCATCCCAATTCTGATGACGGAGAACCCATAAAGTTGAAGTCATCTGGTACACGGTTATTCTCCTCTTGCATCTTGTGGGGATACGAAATAACACCACAGATGGATAGTAAATGTCTTCTTTAATGATTTAAGAATATCACCTATCACAATTATTCACAAACTAATCGGATGGAAACGGATGCCTTTCGTGAGGGTGCTTGTACACGGCGCATGTAGCTTGAGCATGTTGAGGCACTTGCGCGGGTTACATGCACCGTAAACATATCGTTTAAAACAATGTGCGGGTCCAGCGACTCGAGCATGTACCAAAGCGAGCCACCTGCGCAAGTAATTCGCGTGCTCTGCGACGCGCGCGGGTTACTCGCGCATGTTATCTGTTTTTTGATATATGATTTTAAAATAATTTTCGTTCGTCGTGACATTTGACGCGATTCAAGTCATAAAGCTACCGCGCGAATAGCATGCACATGTAGCTCTTGACCACGAACAAATAACTTGTACATAGGTACAGCTTGCGCAAGTAGCCCGCGTCTTTACTTGCTCCAGTTATTTGCACCATGTACAAGTACAAGCGAGTAACTCGATCGAAGTAGCTT
The DNA here is from genome assembly GCA_944739405.2 of Euclidia mi. Classification (NCBI taxonomy): domain Eukaryota; kingdom Metazoa; phylum Arthropoda; class Insecta; order Lepidoptera; family Erebidae; genus Euclidia; species Euclidia mi. The sequence continues at coordinate 53,453,898 of OX123190.2, forward strand.
GCGCATATTACCCACGCGTGTTAGCCGCACCTTTACTTGCTCCAGCTACATGCACCGTGTAGAAGCACCCTCAGCTCACTCTCGCTTGCACGCAGGGTCTACAATCTTAATACATTAAAGATGGCAGAACATTAGATATAAGGAGGCCATTTAGAATAGAGTAAAATAAGTCATACAAACCTATTAACTTATTAGACTTCTGAACTTAGTAGTATTTTTTATTTTATTTTAATATATTGAATTAATTATTTTATAGTAACATAATTTATAAGTAGCCTATAAGTGAAGCTTAATCTAATCTAATCTAATACAAAAGACATAAAAACAAATTTAGAAAGTGAAAATATTTACAAGGTTTAGGCGTCGTAGAATGCCTCCGCATCAATGTCATCGGGTAACGTGCCCAGAAGGCTGGCAGCATTGCCACGCTGGATGGCAATGCTGATTCTCTGAGCAAAGAATAAACCAGCCTTCTGGTCACGTGAGACGTCGATTAACCGTTTAGAAATATCACGGAATAGAGAACGAGCGCTCGGACCCCATGAGCCTAGCGTTTCCACCCCAAACGGCTCAAACACGTAATTACTTACTAAATTACTGTATTTGCGCCGTTTGAGGGTTTCCGCAGTTGCAGCAGCAGCGCCAGCATGGCCTCACGTGCTTGAAACGTGTGATGGCGCGAGGGTGTCTACGCAGGTTGCGTCCCACACCAAAGGCCTACCCATTTTCCAAGGCAACAATGACATACCATCAGGTCTCTTACCGTCGTCGCGTACCAAACCATTTGGTTCAAGTACAGCTGGTACGCCAGACGCGACAAGAGCACGACGGATTATATCATTCAGATGCGCATGACGAGGAATTCTACCAGCGCTTCTGCTGCAAGATAGCCCATGGTGGCCGAGGCTATCGACGTCTTCTTCACAATGACATCGATGCGGAGAAACACACGGAGCACCTAAACGAAGACAAATGGCAATACGGAATGTCTCATCGTCCAACATGGTTCCAGTGTTGGACGATGGTAGTACCTGAAGCCAAAGACCGGATTCCCACTCTCCCACAGCCAGCAAGCGAGCACGCTCTGTAACATTTAAAGAAGTATCCAAAAGATTCTTTATTACTATGTTACAAAGCGGCGTGTCCCACAGTCTTTGGGAGAATAGGTTGGTAGGCAAATCAGTGCTTGGACAAGCCATTTTCCAGGCGTTTATGGCTTCGGTTTTGCACAACACTTCTGAGTTAACTAGTGTAGGTGATAAAGTTTTCCTAGTTAACTCTTCCGTGCTGTGAACCGAAGACAGAAACGCCGGTAAACTGACACTGGAAATTTTGCGAACGCCGAGCCCACCCAAACGTATGGGCAAAGACGCTTGTAGCCAGGCTCGATCGTCCAAGTCCACATTTAAAACTCTCTTTAAAGTAATTAGGATAATTTGGTCGATTTGTTCTAAAAGTGTATTTTTTTTCCAAAGTTGGGAAGATCTTAAGGCATGTGTGAATTTTGGGACGAAAAGACAATAACGAATAATAGTATAGGCCGAATGAATATTAATTTTGAATAGGCGATCTGAAATTTCACAAAAATTTTGTATCTTTTCGTCTAAGAAAGAACCGAAAGATTCTTCAAATACTGGAGAACCTAGGAGGCGAAGAGAAGTCTTATCAATAATTTTGATGTTTGATGCCAAATGATTAAATTTTGATATTATCGAGTGTTTTTTTGTGGAGTCTGTTGTATTTATAAACAATTCACACTTACTAGAATTTAGTTCCAAGCCAATAGATGCGAATTTATTTATAATAAAAGCTAAATCTTGTAATACAATGTCTGCAGCGCCCCCTAGGGTCCCGTCAACTAAAAACCATGCATTAAATTTAGAATTTATTTGCCGAATAATGGGTTGTATAGCTAAACTAAAAATAACTGGTCCAAGAGGGTCACCTTGTTGGCATCCAACTGCAGATTCCAAAAGATTGTCCTGGTATAGTAATTTTGTGGGATACCTGTAACATTGCCAAAGTAATTTAAAAATTTTGGGGGTTTCTAATTTTGCTTGTGTCAACAAAGTGTCCCTATTCACTGAATTGAAGGCGTTTTTCAAGTCAACCTTCAAAATGACCTCTCCATCACCACTTCCAAGGTACGTGGAAAGGGCATGTATAGCAGCCTCACAACCCCCTTTGGAACCAAAACCTAATTGTAGGGGTTGGAATTTTTCTGATAGCTCCCTGCTGTAAAATTTACAGCATATCTTGGCTGCTATACGCCGATATGTGCAACCCACGGCAATGGGACGAATGCCACCATCCCTCTTGTTAAGGGCACATAGATTCGCCCCATACAAGATGTCAATGATGGCATCGTCCACATTACCGGAGAGCATCATATTTACTAGGGCAGTCAACTCCTTCAGAAGTGTATCGCCAGCCACCCCAGCACTTGCACACACAAGATCTTTTAGATGCTGGGCTGTCAAGGCATCTATGCCACCTGCCGAGCCACTCCGGAAGGAGCAAACTGCTGCTAACACGTCCTTGGCCGTGGTGATCAGATGTTTTGATTCACTGTCGGGAGCTTCAGGAAAGATGTAGTATTATAATGTGTAGAAACTATTCTACTTCAATTCACAGATGGCACTGTAATAAAATTAGCATATATTTTTTTGTTATCTGTGGATGGCATCTATAATTATTCTGTATAATCTATGGATGGAATGTTTTGCAAACAGCAATGGCTGCCGTATCTTGGCATTATTTTGTTCTAATTTGCTGTGAATTCTGTATCAAGTGTTTTTCGAATCTTATCCGTTGAGTTGAGCTACGGTTCCTCTGGTTTACTCGTTTAAGTGCTTGTGAATTACATGCTAAAAGAACATTGTTTAATTTTGACTATTTTGTTTGTGTACCTACTTATTATCATGTCTGATAAAAAGTGTTGTGTTCCTGGATGTTCAGGCGTAGTTGGTAATTAATAACTTGTCGTTTTTTTTATTCACAACCACTGCGAGAATTTAAATAGAATATTAAACGGCAGAAAAGATTGTGAAGATTATGAGGACATATTCCAATTAAAGGCGAAACAGCAATTCACCAAATTGAATAAAAGGAGTAAAAAATAACATAATTGCAGTTTTATTTATTTGTTTTTCTAAAAACACATGCAGTATTATAAATTCTAAGTACAATTTTACGTTTGATGGTTGTCTAATTTTAGCATTTCATTTAATATACTCCTGTATTTTATTACAAGAGTAGATTAAATGCAATTCAATAAAGAGAACTATGTTTATAGAATTTGTAATACTAAAATAACTAGCTATGAGAATGGCTATGAGTATACAGTATGTATAATACCTATAACATGCATATCAATAACTACATAAGTATCTATAGCATATCGTTTTAAACTCGGTGACTTCAACAGATAGATGGCGCTTTTATCTATTCCTCGGTTTGACAGTTAAGATAGGTCTCTATTATAGTTATACAAAAGTACTCTGTGCTTGCACGTGTCGACTCAACTGACCGACTTAATCGACATCGCCTCTGCACTTTGACGAATGACAGGCCGAATGTGCTCACGAATGACATTGACATTGACGTTTCGCGAACTTGACAAGTGACAGGCTGATTATGTCACACGCACTCTCACGAGCGACATCTAGTGCTCAGTTTAGGTAACATCTTGGTATGTACGTTACGCGTCGCGACATCTAAAAGTATAATAATGGCGCCTTAGTACGTTATACACCTTCTTTTATTCTTGTCTTTATCTGTGTTGCCGCTATTTTGGACGTGTTCCTTACTGCCGTGCAGCGGAATAATTTATTTGCGCCATGGGTCACGCTAATATCTGGTATTCTCACCCTCGTAGATACGGTCAGGGTTCCCGCTCTTGCCGTGCCTGCTCCAACAGACGTGGACTTATTCGCAAATATGGTCTGAACATTTGCAGACAGTGCTTCAGAGAATATGTTCATGACATCAGTTTCAAGAAGCTGGATAAAAAGGTTTAGTCAATAAAATTAAGTTACCTTAATTTAAAATACTACGCGTAAACAAATAATATACCTACATAAGAACACCTAAAAAAATCTTTAACGAAAAATTATAATTATGTTTTATGTTCTGTCTGTTTTCGGTAAATATTGTGTTGCTTTAAAAGTCATTTTTCACCAGAACTTAAAATTACATTCTTGAATGCATCCTTAACTTGAATTACACCCAAACATGATTGAAGGATAAACAGTCCTGATGACTGGTCATCTAGTATCGAAACAATATTAAGTACATGTAAGAATGATAAATTCCTACCTCAGCGCTACATTTTGTAACTTTCACAATCACAAAGGAGAGGTCCTTTTAGTGCTTTGAGTGGATGCAGTAAGGAGTACGTATTACATACATGCGTTTCAGATACACGATACATTACACGCAAGTATTATTGGTGAATGGTCACCTTTATCAATATAAAACAGCTTGTAATAAGTATAGTAATAAGTTCGAATTGACAGCTAATGTTGAAGTTAAGATTCACATAAATCATTACACGTATGTAGGTAATTGTATTACGTATCTTTACTTGAAATTAATTCAATATCTGCCTGATTGCAAGTCCTTATTCTTCATCTCATTATTTTTATATAAGTTAAAGTTCATTCTTATTTAAAACCCGGTCAAAGTTATTTGACCACGGATGACTTCTAAAAAAACTCAAATCAATCCTCTAGGCGCAAGCCAAACTTTAAAGATCATGTAATAAAAATACCAATTGTTTTTTTAAGAAATGGTTATATGGAGATCTATACTATTATTTATGTATCATTGATAGTCACTGTTTCAAATAAGACAAAAAACAAAATGGATTTGCTACCTAATGCAAAAAAGGGCCAAACTATTCCTATTTTACTTTATGGGTAGGTCACAAATCTTGGCAACCAAAATATCTACAGCTACTTTGAATATTGTAGAACTTTCACGACTCTACATATTCCTAATATATATGATTATATTCAACGGATCTCAACCTAACAAAAAATAATAGGTACTACAAATTCTGCTCTTTAAGGACAACGCATATAGTAGTGCAACTTAATGACGAAGTCACTTTAAGTGATTGTAACCCGTTGGCTATAATTATAGATATGAGCTATGCTTTAACCTACTAAAGCATAGCTCATACCTATAATTATACTAGTCCTAACCAGTCTTTCTTATAAAATCCTTACCGTAAGTATATAAACGCTGATTTGTACTCAAGCATGGTGATTTCATGCATTTCAAGGACTGTTTTGCTAATACAAACATTATATCAAGTAAACCTTACAGTTCCTGCAACATTTTCACAGATTTAACCTTGATCATCCCCTGATCGTTAATCGCCCTTCACTAATCCATTCCACATGAATACTCGCCGAAGCAAACGTCGGCAATCTGTCCGCTACATTTATTTTAAAACGCGTGATCATCTATAGCACATTTACTATGTTTAATTTGCTCAACAATTTGGGTCACACAAGCATCTAAACAAAAAATCTAAGTAGCATTCGTGACAAAAATCTACTTAGTGGAAAGGTGTCAAAGCTGTCAAAAAAGTAAACAATAATCTCCGTATCTTTTATTTATTAAATTCGTAGAAACTGATTGAAATCTGTTGAAATACATATTAACACGCGTCAAAGTCTATAAATCTTAAGTGAAAATGTTTGGGACAATATCAAATAAGTAAATAACAATTAATATGTACAATTAAAACAATAGTGATTTTTTTTATTTTTATTTATAGACTCACGCCTGTATCCCCGAAGGGGTAGGCAGAGGTGTAATATTACACCCACATTTCGCCAGGAATTTTTAGGTCCCACGTAATAGGGGGCAAGCCTATTGCCGTACCGGGCACATTACCAGACTCCGTGCTGCTACTGAGAATTTCCTAACGGAAAAAACCCAATAACACTTTGCCCGACCCGGGAATCGAACCCGAGACCTCCCAATCCCACGCGCACATTTATGCCGCGAGACCAACGAGGCAATAGTGATAAGTGCAACAAAGGCAAATAGTATGCTGGTTCGAAGTGACATGTGTGTTAAGAACATTTCGGTGAGCACTCACAAAGTCCTCCCCCCCGTGGGATCTCCACCTTGTCGTGGTGGGGCGGCTCAGGAACCGTGGATTGGTCACCCGCGGTGAAGCTAAGAGGGATCCAGGAGGAGACACTCCGCGTGGGCTTGACGGAGGCCTGCGCAGGATGCGTCCAAAGGGGCGGGTGCGAGGGACAGTTCTTCTGTCCCTCGCAGTCGGGTGTGGTCGCGGGAGGAGAGGCGTGTCGGTGTTGCGTTGCCGCGCGCCCTATCTCCCGCAACCAAATGGGGGCGCACCATCGTTGCGTCGCGGTGGGGCCGCAGAGGAGGAGGAGATGCGGTGTTGCGTTGCCGTCCTCCCTATCCTCTGCGGCCGCTAAGTGTTTTGGCGGCGGAGCCCAACACCATCATCCGCCGCCATGGGGGTTTTATTCGGGGCCCGCCTGACCATCTGGCGGACCAATACCCGTCGGGGAGTAGCGAGGAATGCTTCAGCGATACCCGACCCTCCGACACACGGGTACGTGAGGAGCATTATAAAAAAAAATAATAATAATAAAAAAAGCACTCACAAAGTCTATAAATAGTGTGGTATTAATGAATTATGACTGTATGACAAAACACAAACAATATAAAATACGTTATGAAAATTTCATTTAAATCTCGTACATTGAGACTTACCAACATACAAATACTAGAGCGCGTTCCATTTATAACACTCTAGTGAACTTTTAGCATAGCTCCTGTTTTGAAACCAAGCCTTTTGAGCAATTTGGAATTTATACCGAAATTTATATTTTACTCGTGAAAAATGTCTGATAACAATAATATCACATTTAGATCGAAGAAAATCTCTAAAACCGTGTCCTGTGAGTCGATTTATAATAAGTCAACTCATGATAACGACGTGTCATTAGATTCGAATGATTTTGCCATGCACAAGAGTTTGGATTTATCGACAAGACCTGACATGGAACTTATAGAGAGTATGCAAGCTGAAATTACCAAATTAAAGCAAGAATTAATAAGTGCACACTGTGAAATAGATTCGCTTATATTAGAAAACAACCAATTAAAATCTGAAATATTAACCAAGAACCAGCAAGTGGTGACTCTAAGAACAGTCTGTACAAGTCCGATAGTAAAGAAATGTGCTGGCAAAGATCAAGCACCAATATCAGCACATAAAGCTAAGAATTTTCCCTCTAACAAATTGACGCTGACAATGACGACTCGCACAGAAGATAGTAAAGAAACGAAACCAACGGACGAACAAGAGGCTAAGGTTCGAGATAATGGTATCTCTATATTCGGCGGCCTTCAATGTATTGGCCTCTCCTCAAACTTAACCAACCTACGGCGTGATAAGACATCGATGCCCTACGAGATTACAGCGTTTCTAAAGCCTGGAGCTGATGCAGAAGAAATATTAAAAACTTGCAACAAACAAGAATTTAACGATAACGATATAGTAATACTCTCTATTGGTGAGCATGATCTTAATCCTACTAAGATTATGGCTGAAATGTATTGTACACTTAAATCTTTAGAAAAGTGTCAGGTTATGGTTTTAAGTATAGGCCATAACAAACATCTAAATGAGTCTAAGCTAAATAATACTCTGAAAACATACTGCAACCTATTTAATAACTGTACATAAATAGATCTTTCATACTGTAACCAAAGTCACAATAGCGCTTATGCTATTTGTAAAGTAATAGATCTTGCTATGGACCAAAGCATTTATAATTACAGATTTTCGAGGTACAACAGGCGAAGTCTCAAAGCACTAAGATCATGCAATACTGAAAACTTGCACACGAAATACAGCGTTACACGAACAAAGAGTTCCCGTGTATTAAAATCTAGCAACAAAAAGGGCACTATATCTTCGCGACATGCTCCGAACCGTGATCTAGCCGACTTGTATAGTGAACATAGTAAAAAACCAAAATGCAAACTTGTACATCAATCCATACTTAATTACTTTAAGAAAATTAACACCTAAATTGGAAAACTAGAGGTAAGCTAAACAGTTGAATGTAAACAACTTTTTCGTTAGCAATAAGAACAACATTTTTACCATCTTACATCAAAACATAGCTGGAATCCTTAGTAAGAAAGAATTATTAGAAACTAGAGGACGCCAGCAGCTACGCCTGCATTTTTTTTTTAATTTACCCGTTTGGCCGATCCCGTGGGAATTTGGGGAAATCCATTCTTAGTGCACCCCTACGGTCCCCAAGGAACATACATGCCAAATTTCAGCTTCCTGCGCCCAATAGTTTCGGCTGTAGCGTGTCTGTCAGTCAGTCAGTAACGCAAGGATTTTATATATTAAGATAACACTTCATAATCTGTCACATGATGATAATATCTACGTTGACGTGTTATGTCTTAGCGAAACATTTATTAAAAGGGGAAGTGAGGCAAATATAGTAAAAAAAAATTTCAAATTAGCAAGTTCATTTTCTAGACATAATAAAAAACGAGGCGGCGTTTGTATTTTATGTAGGGAGAATATTGAGTTTCATGAATTAACTTCTTTGACAAAACTTAGTCTGGAACTTCATTTCTAGATATGTGGCATTGAAATCCCGAAGTATAACTACTTTATTATTTGCATCTATCGAATACCAAATTTGAAAGCAAATATTTTTTTTCAAAAATTTGAATTATTAATGTATCAATTAAGAAACAAAACAAATCTAGATATAATTATCACTGGTGATTTTAACATTGACGAGTTGAAACCATGTGAAGTGCTGTCCCAGTTTTCTATCATTATTCAAAATTATAACTATTATGTGCATATAAATCAACCCACTAGGATGAATTCCTGCATTGACCTAATTTTGAGCAACAAGTCTGATGCAGAGGGTTAAGTTCTGCAGTTAGGTCTTTCAGACCTTAACACTGGACAAATGCTCCAAATTCAGATCGATCGAAAAGACTCACAACACAAATGTTTATTTAAGTATGTGTGAGATTTCAGAGAGGAGAATATAAAACAATATTCATATTGTCTAAAAGCACTTTCATGGTCAGAAGTTTTTGAAGAAGACGACTTAAACTCGGCATTTACGATATTTCATGATGCTCTTATTTAATTTTTTAACCTCTGTTTTCCTATGCTTAAACAAAAATCGCAAGTTAACGACAGTAAATTATGCTGGATAACTAACGGTTTGCGGAAATCATCTAAAACGAAGCGCTTTCTGAGATATAAATTTTATAAATCGAAATCAACTCAAGATAAAAATAAATACAAAACATTTAACAAACTATTTAGGAAATGTGCCACTATGGCTCAGAAAATAACTAACAAGCCATATATATCTACATCCAAAAACATGTGTAAGGCTTCTTGGCATGTAATTAAAAAAAGTATAAATTCAAACGGTTTTACTGGTGGAAATAAACAGTTCTTTTCTAATATTGAATCAAGTGACGACCCAACCGAAATAGAAAATATTTTCAACAATTATTTTATAAACTTGCCTAATGACAATGACGGTAGGTTGAATTCTAAATCTGATGAAAACATCTTAGGCATTGATAGAAATAATGCCAGCATATAAGAGAATCATCGTTTCTCTCAAAAACACGTCTTCTGGTAACGATCAGTTGCCAATACGTATCTTAAAAACATGCAATCCTTACATATCGTCGGCACTAGCTCATATAATTAATTTATCTTTATTCCAGGGTGAGTTCCCTGATAGACTAAAAACTACTGTAATTAAACCTATTTATAAGAAAGGCCAGAAGAGCGTTGTATCTAATTACCGACCAATAGCTTTGATACCTATACTTTCTAAGATCCTGGAGAAGATTATGCATAGGCGTCTAATGTCCTTTATAACAAAATATGACATTCTTTGTCCAGAACAACATGGGTTTCAGAAAGGCAAATCTACGTCATTAGCAGCTTTTAAAATAATTGATAAAATTGTCCAATGCGTTAATAAGAAAACATAACAACTATATTTTTCGATATGAGCCGCGCTTTGGATTGTGTATCACATAAAGTTCTTCTGCGTAAGTGTGAGGCGTATGGAATACGCGGACCCGCTCTTTCGTGGATAACTAGCTATCTACACAACAGAATGCAACGTGTTGAAATAAGTAATGTAAATTCTTACATCATATTCAGAGAAAGATACATTAATATTAAAAGTGAAAATACTAAAATTTTTATGTATTTGACAATAACATAAGTATCATGAGAAAGGAGTATGGTATAATAATAATTACATAAGTGACAATTGTCATAACGACAATAATAGAAAAAAAAATGTTACTAAATAAATCCTGCACCTCTCTAGTTGCTTTCAGTTATTAACGTAATTATTGTTAGACCCATTTTCAGTACCCTAGTTAACTATGGCATCCTAAAGATTCTGCATGTCCGTCTGTCAGATTGCGTCAGCATACATATTCAGTTTTGAAACATTACACTTCCACGATTAATCACTATATGCCCCTTCTACCAAATCACCATAGTATTTTGCTGTAACTTGAATTTACTTTTGCGGATGCAAAATGATATTATTTAAAAGTCAGTCAAATAATTTTACAAAAAGTAAAAAAACTAAGTGGGTGTAGAAATACACGTCAGCCTACCTCTTCGGGGTTATAGGCGCGAGATTATGTATGTATGTAAAAAACTAAAAAATATACCCAAAAGATATTTCAAAGTTATATATATAACGTATAACGTAGGTAACGTTGGAGAATATGGGCGTTCTTCGTTCCTCAGGTCTTCCTCCATCGTACATTTCAGGTAAATAAGACTCGGTATACACTCAATAGGTTTTACTCAAACTAATTAGTTCACTTCAGTGTTGCCAACCATCGTATCCGAATACGCCCAAATCTATTAAGATTTTCCGTTCCATTCTCAAATCTCCGACATATAAGTTATATTTCACTAATCTTATCTTAATATATAAAATCGTTGAGTTACTGACTGACAGACACGCTACAGCCGAAACTATTGGGCACAGGAACCTGAAATTTGGCATGTATGTTCCTTGGGGACCGTACGGGTGCACTAAGAAGGGATTTCCCGAAATTCCCACGGGATCGGCCAAAACGGGTAAATAAAAAAAAATGCAGGCGTAGCTGCTGGCGTCCTCTAGTACTAATATATAAAGCTGAAGAGTTTGTTTGTTTGGTTGGTTGAACGCGCTAATCTCAGGAACTACTGGTCCGATTTGAAAAATTCTTTCAGTATTAGATAGCCCATTTAACGAAGAAGGCTATAGGCTATATAACATCACGCTATAAGCAACGGGAGCAGAGCAGTAGCCTTTAATAACGCGGGTGTAACCGCGGGCATCCTCTAGTATTTATTATATAAGAGATAATGCTGTGTGAACATCAAAATGACGCCTCAAAGAATGACCTCAATATCACCGGAACCTTCGATTTCAGTTCTGCTCACTGAAGGGCAACGCTCTAAAATCATATTGTTGTCACCGTCTTTATCACATTTCGTGTTTCTCTCAGTGTGCATCCTCAGTGAAAGCGGATTGGGTAAACGGATTTTTCAACAAATGGAAAAATTGCTTGAGATGTTTGAACTTGTCTAGGGTACAAGCAAGAGCGTATTCGATCCGTAGCATTTTGCTAGGACACAAATTAATGCGTGTTACTTAATAGAGAATTTTCTTGAGCCTAAGTACAGTTTTTAAAGTTTTCTATGTTAGAGTTGATCATTGCGGTATTGGAAAAGCCACGCGTTAGAACACGCGCTGGTCAGCCAGCAAAGTGGTTAGCTGTCCGCTTAATCTTATGCTCTACAATCCGCTTACGCGATGGTTTATCACTCAGAACTCACACTAAAAGTTCATCCACTGGATTTTTATTTAGAAGATAAATCTCACTATCGAAACATGTAGCAGTCTTTGAAATTACTTTAATAATAGGCTACGAACTTTTCAAAAGAAAAGTGCAGGAGTAAAACAAGGCTTGGACTTGAAATTATTACATGTAACGAATTTTTGTTGCTTTTTTCTTGTCTACTTTGTATGTAGTTTAAAAAATTAAAGCTTTTAGCAAAGTTTGGCATAAAATAAGAATTCTTTAAGTATACATTGTTGGTGATGGCGTTTTAACAAAAAGTGATAAATAACAGAAGTTTATTAAAAATATATGAACATTTTTGTATATCATCATCATCAGCCTTTAACAGTCCACTGCTGGACTAGGCCTCTCCTTTGAAAGGAGGAATTGGCCTACTATACCACGCTGGCCAAACGGGTTGGTATAGGGTTTGTATCAAGTTTTCCTTCTCTTACAGTGCTGTTCTCTGCATAATATGCTCCCTCTGCCGGCTCTTACGACACCCATGGGATGATATGGGGTGGTGACATTCCGTATTCTTATTCATCGTCACCACACGGTCGATTTTTGTATATCCGCAATGATAAAGCGCAGGTGCTTTATTTAAAAGACTACAGTGAAAATATAATGCTTATCTATATCGTTACAGTAATTCGGTACTACATTACATGTATATCCATTTATTTCTGAAAGCTTTATTACCAACAGCAAAACATTTAAGTATATTTCGAATCCTGTAGACTTTCCTTATGAAATTATCAAATAAATAAATGCATTTAGATACTGTTTTTTGATCCTCAACAAAGCTTTAAATAAAAATGTTATTACGGTACCTTTGTAATCAATTAATCCATATACGCCCATTACACACAAAGCCATTCCCATTAAAATTCACTACACAATACACATACATACATCGAAATCAATCTTATTAAGTCTGGCCAAGTTCATCTTGTAACGTAAAAAGTACCTTTAGGGTGTGTGCTGTTACGATATCCCTACTAGGGTGTGTCTAAATGAGAAGCGTGGTTAAATGTTACAATAAAAATTGATTTAATAGCCAATAAATTTTAGACATCCTTTAGCAAGCGTTACTTTAATGAAAAAAAATACTATTTATGTGATATTAAGAAAAATTTACACAGGGTCGCGTAGTTCGGCGAGGGGTTGGGGTTTATGTGGAGAATCCTGCTGCCGATGGTCCAGGAGTCGCAGTTGATGTACTTAGCTCGGAGCTGTAGCCGCCGCAAAAGGAAGGCGCGAAGCCAACGCGTCCGCTTTTATAGAGGCTCGCAGTGTGGTGGGGACGGAACATGCAGGCAGCCGGGAGGCGGTGTCCTCTCGACGTCACAGCGACGTCACAATCTGTCAGACATGTAATGTACAATGCATTTTCATTTCCATTATTACTACTTAAATCCAGGTTTCATTTTACATATTGTATATTCATATTGAGTTTAATTAAATGTCAAAGGTGCCTGAATTATGTGGTGAGCGTAGGGAATTTATTAAGTTAATTCTTAACACTTTCTTTCAGGAAAGTGACGTAGATGTACAAGTACAGTGCTTCTGCTATTCGTCCCTCTAATGCATATTTCTCATTGAGTTTGCTACTGAATTATTATATTAAAATAAATTTATGTTGAGCAAGAAGATGTCCGCAGCTACGCCTTTTTTATTTTAATTTAACCGTTTCCCGTTTCGAAAACCCTCTTTAATGCACCCCTGCGGTCGCCATGGAACAGACTTGCCAAACAGTTTCTTGCGCCCCATACTATTGGCTATGCGCCGTCTGTCATTCGGTCAGTAACGTAAGATTAAAAATCTTACGTTACTGACCCGTTACTGACACGTTACACACGGTTTAAAAATACCCTTAATGAAAATTAAAATCCCATATTGTACCAATAATTATTATCACTTTTTACCTCTGAAAGTACTGCTTCAAGACATTGCAGCTTAAAGGCACCTTTATTTTTTCTTATTATTACAAAATCGATGCAATTTATCGCGCCAATTTGTACTACACAGTTATACATATCCTATGCATCCATTGATAGGTAGGTATCGCAAGCTTCGTACGCATAATTTTCTGAGTCTAAAATTGATCGTTTCCCAGGTATTATTATTGTTAGTATGACTTGGCATGATGTGCAAAACGAGTGAACATCGGTTTCATAATAATTGGCATTACATTTTGACACCTCGTGCATATATACCGATAAGTAAAAGACGTGTAACAATTTGATCGCATTTTCAGTTAAATGCAACAAAAAAAACTACTAAATTCAGTTTTCATCTGCCAGTAGTAACTCACGAGATGTTATGTATACGAGCTTTTGCCCGCTGCTTCACTCGCGTAAATTCATAGTTACACAAATCTCCTATAATAGACGGATACTCATAGACTAATCTTAATATATAAAATCCTTTCGTTACTTACTGACTGACAGACAAGCTACGGCCGAAACTATTGGGCGCAGGCAACTGAAATTTGGCATGTATGTTCCTTGGGGACCGTAGGGGTGCACTAAGAAGGGATTTCGCGAAATTCCCACGCAATCAGCCAAAACGGGTAATTTAAAAAAAATTGCAGGCGTAGCTGCTGGCGTCCTCTATTATATTATAACTGCGAATACTTCAAAGATAATTTTTGTTTTAACTGTTTATTATTTTAAATTTTTTTCAACAAAATATTTTGCATTATTCAGGTAAGTTGATCGAGTCTACCGTACCCCTTGACAAAATTATTAATATAGATGATTAAATAGATATTTCTGAAACTAATCATACCAGTCTGAATAAGTGAATTTGTAAAATGTTAATTATAGCACATAAGCATAGATATAAAAATTTATATTGTCATAACGAATGGTTAGCGTGTTATTGTCAAATTATCTTTAAAAAACGAACATGTTGGATTTAGCGTCCTGATATAGTTTAATTGCTTCTAAATTTAGCTTTTAAATACTAATTAATTAAATATTCAATGAAAACATCAGGATTTTTACGATATTTTTTATCACAATTCGAGTGGGATTGAATGGGCTGGTAATTGTTATGTCGATGTCGTTTATTTATATAGGTTACTATAAGTATAGAGCGATAAAATATTTTCATTAATATATTTTTATACAATATTATGTTGATCTGCATTTGCAAAATATTTTAATAATATAACATATTCAGTATCCCATCCTAAAATTATTTCAAACGGTGTGCGATGATATAATACCCTATTTTCATTAAATGTTACTTAGATAGTAAATCAGAATAAACTATTGAATCGTGCAAAATAAGACTGTATTGCGCAGTCAATGTAGGTATGTGTGCTTTTGTGTGTTAGGCACCTGCAATGGCGATGAGCTGAGCGGCGGCGGCGGTCTATACACCGAGTTAATTTTCAAAGTGTATGAGGACGAACATTTTTTTTAACGTTTTGTGACTTATTTTTTCATGAATTTGTATTCAGTTATAGTAGTATATTCACGCCTCAAAATATTTTGCACATGCAAACACCCTGTATATCTATTTCTAAACATATAAGTAAAATTGAAGTGTCGGTCTGGAATTTTAAATTAACTGTTTTGCAAGTAAAAGTAGTTAGTTATGGCAGAGCCGATTTTAATGAGACTGCCACTAGATAGAGGAATTTGTAGGTCTAAATATCGAATACCAAAACGTGGGGAACTGCCAGTATACAAAAAAATACAAAATATTCTGGCCTCAAAGTTAATATCATAAAATTTATTGAATATCTACGTACTTTTAAGAGCTCTACAGTAAATTATTTTCAGTTCAATAAATAAATAACACTACAATTGAATAAACACAATCCAAAAATCCTTGTAAAAAAATTTGAGGTTCGCAAGTTGGAGAAAACATATCTAGAACTTATACCTTTCAAACACGGCCTGGATACTATCAAAGAATGTAAATTCGTTTTGCCTTGTTCTCAAATCTTATCGGAATTCGCTGTTCACCCTAAGCCTCACATTTCCTTACATACAAATTGTGGTTTAAGGAATTTATTTTCACAGCTTATCTTACGAAAATCTTGACAGCACAGCAGACAATGTCGCCCCTCAAATGATAATTGAAAAAGATACTGTAATATATGAGCACGATTTGAAGTGAAATGCGGTATTGTATTATTTGTTGAAGAGACAAGTGTTTTTATTGTTGTAACCATATCTATCGTAGAGGTGAAAAAGTCTGTACATGTAGCTAAAAAATCTAGGAAAATGCTAAAAAGCAATAATTGATAATTTTTAGAATTTATGTTTGTCTGTCTGTCCGACGTCTTTCACTATATTGCTAAAGATCTCTAAAATGGCGAAATTGATTTCAATAAAACTTACACTCATGTACAAAGGATACTCAAACCTATAAAATAGTATATGTTTCATCACAATCGGTTGAGTGGTTTTAGGTGTACAGCTTGACCTCTAGGAGAGGTACAAAGGATTGTACGTAGTCCCAAACAAAACAGGTATCATCCTAAACTGGTTATATATGTGGTGCCATCATTAGGTATAAGTTTGTTGGTAAAAGTAAAGTTAGTCTAAATAGGAACCTTCAAAGTGTTTTATGGCTATTTACCGACCGATAGATAGATGTCACTATTTTCAAAATTTTCTAGCAAAATTAATGTTTCTTGCAAAAAAGACAATAATTATAATTTCTGTTATTAAAAAAATAAGAGAGTATAATATTCGGCATTTTCATTAAGATAAAGTCTCTATGTTAAAATTTATTACAACTACGAGTATCTATACTATAGTAAAACTGTAGAGATGATAAAGTCTTTAGGTACATTAAATATATTTTGACGAAAATTAGCTAAAAATCTAGGAAAATGCTAAAAAGCAATACTTGATAATTTTTAGAATTTATGTCTGTCTGTCTGTTTCTTTCGTTCGATCGTGTTCTGTACTTATACAGGTGACATTATACCCAAATTCCCACACCTCACGTACGTGGGAATCTGTGGGTGGGAGACTGAGGCCTAATTCAGATACGTCTTGAGTATATCAACGGGACTATCTTACTTTCGGCAGGGCTGGATATTCGTAGCCCTGTGTGTATTTTCTAAATAAATCGCAGGGACAGACTTGAAACAGCTGGAATCGACTCCCGAACATGTTGTTTTTCACATGGTCAGCTATATGTGGCATGTTCACAAGTAAGCGGTAAAAATAATTGACATATTCTATGTGAAGGTGGTAAAACAGAAAATGTTGTGTATAAAGAAATTAGGCAATAGGCTCGCCCCCTATTACGTGGGACCTAAAAATTCAAGGCGAAATGTGGGTGTCATATTACACCTCTGCCTACCCCTTCGGGAATACAGGCGTGAGTCTATAAAAAAAATTAAGAAATTCTCTAATGATATGTATTATATTATTATAATCTATACATATATATAAAAGAAAGTCGTGTTAGTTACACTATTTATAGCTTAAGAACGGCATAACCGATTTGGCTGAAAATTGGTAGGGAGGTAGCTCAGAACCAGGAAAAACACATAGGATACAATTAGCTGCAAAAAATAATCTGGGAGGGATTTTAGAGAGGGTCGAAGTTTGTAGGGACAAACCTACTACCTATTGACAGTAAGAACGCTTGCGCTATATGGCCTATCGTATATCTGTCAGTACTGTCACATTATACATAGTCCTATGGTGCACTGTCATTACTTCGTTCGCTTACATATATAAACTAATAATTATTGTAACAGCTTTGGTTAATCCCCACTAATATCAGGTATAAATGCGAAAATGTGTACCTATGTATGTATCTACCGATTTCACGCTAAACCGGCTGAACCTATATTCTCTACTCATAGATGCGAAAGTGTGTCTAGAGATATAGCAGACCATGGCTTTGACATTTGACTGTATGCAAAGTGATGTTGTTGAGCACCTTTTGGTAGATAATGTCATGAATTCTGACCAAGTTACTTCAAGGTACCCTATAGAGTTTCTGAACTCCTTACAATTATCAGGAGTACTTTCACGCAACTTGAGACCGAACGTTGGTGTTCCAGTCCTGTTAATGCGGAATCTTAATGCACTAAAGCTTTGTAATGGCAAACGGCTACAAGTGACACCAAGGATGAAACATTATAAAAGCTATTCGCTATTGCGAGTCAGACTCGCTCATGAAGGGTTCCGTAGTGCAGGTATCCACTTACCATAGCCATTATCTTCGACTAACTATTATAGTAGTATAATATTTGTATAAACGACAAAGCTATATTTGCAGTTTTTAAGATGTGCTTTATTTCAAAAACTGCTGACTACATCTCGTTCAAATCAATTTTTGTTGGAAGTTTTTATAACGATCTACAGCATATATTTTTTATAGATTTGTCACTCTCTTACTTAAAAAGTTAGAAGGACCCTCAGACCCATTTTACCACTTTGGAACCGTATATTTTTCAAACGATTGACTTTGAGAAACAATGGTTTTAGGAACCTCAAAGTAATTTTTAACGAGGCATTTTCCACATCAGTTCCATGTATGAAGAAATTATCTTATATATCCTTAATATTCAATATTTTTTGGTTTTTGGCACAGAATTATATTATACAAGTACTAAAGTAGTTTTGGTGGTTCACAGAATACGTCTTCCTACCAATTTTCAAATGTGTAAACTGAATAATTTCGGCATAAAGTGGCTGTGACATACGGACTGACGGACATAGCGCGTCTATAAGGATTCTGTGTTCAGCCATTTTTGACTACGGAACTCTAAAAATACTGTGTACAGAAGTGTTAAAATACTTCTTGCGATTATATTTCTTATCAGTCCCTATGACTAGATAATTCTATTCTGTCCGATAGTAATTTTCGTTTTAATAAACGAAAATTACTATCGGACAATGAAGGAGTTTTGTGTGACCCCGAATTTAACGTGAGCGAAGCCGCGGGCAAAAGCTAGTTGCTAATAAAGCAACATTGAGAGTTGAAGTTATTTCTTTGCTACTATAACACAGTATCTGCAGATATTACTGTGTTTTGGATTCTGGCCCCATATCTGCAGATAGTATGTTGGCTTCACAGGGTTCCCATACTCTTAAAACATAGACAACATGTCCAATTTCTCCTTTCAAAGGAGAGGCCTAGTCCAGCAGTGGACTGTTAAAGGCTGATAATGAACACTTATGTGGGTGTAATATTATACCTCTGCCTACCCCTTCGGGGATACAGGCGTGAGTCTATAAATAAAAAAATAAATAAGCTACACTTATGCTTTTCTTGACATAAGAACACTCCATATTGAGAGGTTAATACTGAAAGAAAATGTTAAATAAAGATAAGCTAAATTTAATAAACTTTTCCTTACAAAGAGTAAACTAGTCTTTACATTATAAATATACAGCTTCGTATTGATTTGAAATTTTATTAAATAAAATTAAAATTTCACAATAATATTTTCTTAAATTTTAGGATATAGTAAGTATGCTTTGAATATAATTAATTATTTTAATATGATATACCATTTTATATTATTCATTATATTATTAAATGCTGCAACTACAGCTCACGCTCTCATTCACTCTCGCTCACTGGAAAACCAAACATTTAATCCCAAATACAATTGACAATAATTCAAATTGATTTATTCTCAAATCACTCCAATACCGTCAACTTATCACATAAACAATCCAGCAGTCAAACTATATAAAATTCAGACATAAATAATATTTGTAAACTCGATTACAAGGCAAAGCCCCAGGAATCCCTTGTACGTAAAATATAGCGGCTAATAGCCTATCATTATAGTCTTGCAGGTTTGCGGGACAGAAAATATGCTCGTCGTATAATTTTTATTCCCTTCAATTTGCTTTAGCATTATTGAATTTGTTCTGTTAAACCGTCATTTTATTGACGACAATCGCAAAACAAACTTTCTATTAAAGACGCCATAAGTATCTTTGGTACTAAAGGTATACATATGAATATGCCAAAATTGTGTGTAATAGTTTGGTTTAAATTTTTGAACTTCACGACTGACTAAATAGGGTTTAATGCTTCATTAAATGTATTAACAAAATTCGCTTTAGCTGCTTAGGATAATAATTGCGACGGCAGTATCGACTTTTTCCAGAGAACATTTTTGTGACGTAACAAACAAGTAATGTTGTCAAGTGACGTTTAACTAAGGGTACAAAAACAAAATCTTTTAACTGTTTTAGCTGAATAGACGCTAGTTGCTTAAAGTTCAGTGGAAAGTATATTTTTTACTCCAATCCTACAGAACTGGGGTTTACCGCAGATGTTACTTTACATAAAAGTACTGTAACTAGAAAAAATCCACCGTCTCAGGAGTAATTAAAACAATAAATTAGGAAAACCTCAACACAATTCAGGACAATGAAGTTGTGAGATAAAAGACTCTTTTGCGGAGCTGAAAATTACTTATCTCAGCTATCAGGAGATGGGATGGAATACTGATAACGGAAAATTCATTGTGAACGCTAGCGCAGGTATTTTCTTTAGAGGCTGATTGAGAAAAGCAGCGCACTCATATTATTTTGCTAGCTTTCAAATGCAGCTTTGCTTTAGAGTAACTTTATAACTGCTAATTAACCCCAACTTCAAAATACACTACACTTTGCATCTGTAGTTACAAGTAGAAAATAATAATATAATACAGCGGTCAAATTATTGGAATCCATATTAGGCAGTACTCTTACCGATAAATATCTACATACGCATTGTAAATAAAATACACCAAGACACTGAACAAATAACCGATAACATCAAAACGAAAGATTTTTACTGGCTGATAAATACAATCTAGTCAACAATTTTAACTTTTAAGCGAAACTGACAATTAGATCAACTGACAATTAGATTCATCAGAAATAAATTTATTTGAAAAAAAAAAGATTAATAATTTAACAGCCTAGATGCTATCAGTAGGTAACGCGGCGTCCTACGTGAGCGGCTCACCACGAACGCGATGCTTCGTTTCTACGCGGTGCGGTTGGACGCGGGCGGCGGCTCAGTCCTACGTGCGCGCGAATCGTTCTATCCGTCCTGCAGTGTTCATTAAAATTTGACATTAACTTGATATGGACATAACAAATTCAAATAATTTATTGCAAATATAGGTGATACATAGATATTTACATAGTTTTTGTCAGTCACAGAACAAACATTAGTGCAGCTGTATTCTGCCATTTGACGTGCAATTTTCATTATATTTTATCATGTTTCTTTAAAAATTATTGAATCAATATTATGATCTAGTTATAAATAAAGTACAAATGTCAAAAAAAATGTAGTACAATAAATTATGTCAATCAAGGTGATATTATATATGGAAAGTCAATTTGGTTACATGTCACAACTAAATATTAAATATCATAATTTTGTCTTCGAGAAATTCTTTAATACTTTAGTATGCCTTCATCATATCAGCCAAACGACGTCCACTGCTAGACATAGGCCTCCCCCAAGGTTCTCCACACAGACCGGTCTTGAGCCGCCCGCATCCAAACGCCTCCCGCGATCTTGACGAGATCGTCGGTCCACCTTGCGGGGGGGCCTACCTCTGCTACGTCGTCCGGTACGTGGCCGCCACTCCAGAACCTTTCTGCCCCAACGGACATCGGTTCTTCGAGCTATGTGCCCTGCCCACTGCCACTTCAGCTTGGCTATCCGGAGAGCTATGTGGGTGACTTTGGTTCTACTGCGGATCTCCTCATTTCTAATTCGATCTCGCAGGGCAACTCCAAGCATAGCTCTCTCCATCGCCCTCTGAGTGACCTTGAGCCTTCTGATAAGGCCCATAGTGAGCGACCACGTCTCTGATCCGTAATTCATCACTGGCAACACACACTGGTCAAAGACTTTCGTCTTGAGACACTGCGGGATATCGGACGAGAAGATATGTCGTAGCTTCCCGAACGCTGCCCAACCGAGTTGGATTCGACGATTGACCTCCATCTCGAAGTTGGACCTACCTAATTGAACTACTTGTCCCAGGTAGATATATTTGTCGACAACTTCGAGCTTAGAGTTCCCAACCTGAATAAGAGCAGGTACAACATGGACGTTCTACATGATTTTCGTCTTGTCCATGTTCATCTTAAAACCTACTTGTTGGGAGACTCTACAGAGGCCATCGAGCATTGTGCCTAGGTTTTCCATGGTCCCAGCCATGACTACGATATCGTCCGCGAATTGAAGGTGAGTGATGTACTCGTCGTTGATGTTGATGCCGAGTCCATTCCAGTCCAAAAGCTTGAAAACATCCTCCAGCGCAGTGGTAAACAGTTTCGGGGATATGACATCCCCCTGTCTCACCCCTCGCTGGAGTTGAATAGGTTTTGAACTCTGGTCCTGGAGGCGGACTGACATAGTGGCGTTTTCATACAAACACTTCACTTGATTATCACTTTTCATACAAACACTGCACTTTGATATATCGGTAGTCAATCCGGCACCGTTGGAGAGACTGTAGCACCGCCCAGGTTTCGATCGAAACGAAGGCTTTCTCATAGTCCACAAACGCCGGACTTCTGTATAACCTGCCGTAGCGTATGTATGTGGTCTATGGTACGATAGCCTTTACGGAAACCGGCTTGTTCAGGAGGTTGGAAGTCGTCTAGCTTGCTCTCGAGACGTGATGACCCTCGAAAACAGCTTGTAGACATGGCTCAGAAGTGTGATGGGTCTATAGTTCTTTAAGACGGTTTTATCCCCTTTCTTAAAGAAAAGCACCACCACACCTCTGTACCACGCCTGTGGCGTTTTACCCTCGAGAATGACGGAATTAAATAGTTTCCGAAGGGCTTCTCTAGCGGGTGTACCGCCGGCCTTCAGAAGCTCGCTCGTAATGCCATCGTCACCCGGCGCCTTGTTGTTCTAAGCTGTTTGAGAGCCACACTAATCCCGTGCATGCTGACGTCCGGGATATCTTCGGTATAGTGTCGGGTCAATCCAGCTCTAGGGTCTGACGCTGGAGTACTTGCGGGTTGTTGCGTGGTCGGGTATAGCTGTCCATAGAACCTTTCGATCTCCTCCAAGAGCTCAGGCTTGCACGATACAATTCTGCCATCTTCCGTCTTCAGCTTTGTCAGCTGACTCTACCCAACAGACAGATCCCTCTGGAACACTTTGGATCCCTTATTCTGCTCGATCGCCTCACAAACACATTTTGTGTTGTATTGGCGGAGATCGCGAGTCAGAGACTTAGAGATTTGTCTGTTGAGGTGCCGATATTTCGGCATGTCGTCGGAGGATAGCAGAACCATCTTGCGCTTTCCTCTAACAGCTCGAGGGTCAGACCTGAGATCTTGCTGGTTCTCTTGCTTTTTTGGGGTTTAAAAAATAAAAAATTTGCCCCTGTTGTATGGACAGCATCCACGAACCCGTTACTGTACTCGTCCACATCTACGCATTCGCCCAGGCATTCGAAACGGTTCTTGAGTTCGAGCTGATAGCTCTCGGGGTTTTGGATATGAACCGGTGCCGATCGGAGCGTGGACTTTATTAACCTTGACCGTTCGAGGCTTGTACAGATATTAAATGTGCCTCTTACCATTCGGTGATCGCTCCCCACTTTAAGTGAATTGATCACGGAGACATCATTGAATATCTGCCTCTTCGTTGACATGATAAAGTCGATCTCATTTTTGGTGGCACCGTCTGGACTTACCCAGGTCCACTTGCGGCATTCACGCTTCTTGAAGAAGGAATTCATCATGTAGAGTCCTTCCTTCTCCATAAAGCTAGCCAGCAAGTGACCCTGGGAATTCCGATGCCCATAACCAAATTGCCCCACTCTCAGCTCACCACCGTCGCGTTTGCCCAGTTTCGCGTTAAAATCTCCCATGACCACAGTGTTATGGGTTTTAAAGGCATGTATAGCCCGAGATATGTCCTCGTACATGGCCTCCACCTCCTCATTGGGGTGCGTCGAGGTCGGAGCGTATACCTGTATGACCTTCAGCGAATACCGCTTGGATATTCTGAGTATAAGGTACGCTACCCTGCTAGACACACTCCCGATATTTACCACGTTGGTCACGAGAGATTTGTGGATTGTGCGGTTGTTGTCGCCCTCCCGGTAGAAGAGCAAGTTACCGGAATTGAGAACTATCGAGTCCTCCCTCTGTCTTTGGACTTCAGATAGGCCTATGATATCCCATCGCAACTTGCTCAATTCTACTTCCAGCTCGACGATCTTCTTGTCGGTCCGCAGTGTGCGCGTGTTTAGTGTTGCCAGGGCCAATTGTCGTTGGTGGTGGTAGCCCGATCTCTTCCGGAGATTCTTCGCACCCCTTGCCCCGCCGTTACCATGGCCGCTACCATAACCAGGACTAGTGGGGCCGCCGGGGACTAGGGGCGGGTTTTTGTTGATGTGGTTCATGATGGGGGGATTTGCCATAATCGCCACGCTTGGCAGGCGTATTGGCGATCGCAGTGGCGGAAGTTTTTAGTGCTGTACGCTGCTGCCCATCTAGCATCTTGGAATTTACTTCCGCCAGGTTCGGATGATTTGACCGCCATCTTTCGGTTGACTGCTTGCGCTGCTTAGTATGCCTTATTAATAAGAAATTGTTTCAATAGCGCTTTAAATTGATTTATGTTGGAGCATCTTAATATGTTTAACGGTAAATGGTTATAAATTCGAGGAGCCATACAGAATATACTATTGCGAAATTGCGCTGTTTTATTTGATGGAAAACATATTTTGTGATTATTACGCCTACTATTTAAGCGTTCAAATAAATAATTATGAGTAATAACAAAGACAGCGACCTCAAAGATATAAATGCATGGAAGCGTTAATAGTTTCAAACTTATAAAAAAGGTTTACAGCTATCTGTCTGTTTCAACTTCACGATGGCCCTTACACATCTCTTCTGGGCTCTAAATATCATCACATTGTCCACCGAGTTACCCCAAAAGATAACACCATACCTCAGTATTAATTCTATGTAACCATGATACGCAGCGATGACAGCAGACTGATTCACAACTGATTCAAGTCTATACAGGGCATAAGAGAATTGGTGGAGTTTGGTATAAATATCTTCTACTTGAGATTTCCAATTTCATTTTGAGTCAAGATTGAGACCTAAAATTTTACATTTTCAACTAAATCAATTTGCTGTCCATTGTAGCATATATTAAGAGTTATTAAATTTATTATTCCTATTTCTAAATGCCATTAAATTAGTTTTATTCAGATCAATTAATAAATTATTATTTGATAAACATTGAATTATTATGTTTAGTGTTTGATTTATGTCAGATATCATTTGATTTTTACTTGTGCTTCTAAACATAACTGTGCTATCGTCTGACTCATTTATTGGAAAATTCTTATCTTTAGTATCAAGTAATCAATAATTTTGTACGACAGAGAACTGTAAATAATAATAGCGTTAATGAAAATTGCTACTTCCGAAATTACAATATTAATTTGTAAAAAAATGGTGACATCGCGCGGAAATATCAAGCCAACTGATCGCGTTGGCGTCAACTCGAGCCGTGCCACATCGCACACCACGTGCATTTGGTCACGTAGATCACGTCAAAATAGGTATCGACTGTTTGTTGTTACCGCGCCGCGCCGCACCGCATCGCGTTCGTATCCAGACCACTCACGTAGGACGCCGCGTAAGTCTCTCCAGAGTTAAGTCACTTGTCGTAAAATAGAATAAGTAATGAAATTGGTTAATAAAACATAGGGTACGACGTGCCACTTGTTGAGTAATGAATATTCATAATTTTTAAGGTAAAATATTACGGTATCCGTCCACAGGGTTCGACAAACGTTTCTTGTTACGTGTTCGTTCTCATGAGCCTCGATGTAATGTCATTCCATAAGGCCACTCCTACGAGGCGTTTCGAACTTATTACTTCCTCCAAGTATCAACGTTTCTTCCAATTATTTTAATAGTCCTTTTAAAACTTAAATATTTGTATGATATTATGATGAGTAAATTTAATAACTCTACCATTTATGTAATTAATGTAATAATAATTGGAGCGTAGAACGTTGCGTAGTGTAATTACAGAAATGCACTAATGCATACTTTATTTAACATAATATGTTCTAACTTACTATGATGTTTTATTCGAAAATTAATTTAATAATTTAAAATATAATAAATACTTCTTGACTAACGATGATTATTATATATGAAGAGGTAATGAAGCTTAAAATTCAGGCTACATTCAATGTAAGGGCTTCCTGAAAATAATCTGCCTACTAATCCAATCTTTGACGTCGTAATTCCTGAAGATTTTATTTCAACAATCAGTGGTTTGTGGTATCTAAAATTTGGTAAGATCGAATGGCATTAGAAGCCGTCTCTATTATCGTTAAGAACAATAAGGAAAACGAGAAGAAATTAAACAAATTGATGGTACTACCGCACAAAGTGTAATCTTTGAACACGATCTAAAGTACTTCAGTAATATTGTTGTAAAAACATTAGAATTTTTATCAAAAGTCGTGAACTAAACACGTTGTTTGGAGATAAATGGCTCGCCTACCGTTGTGACGTCATTTCTTTTTTACTTTTTATACTATGGCGACCGAAGCCTGCTTTATTTTATGTCAATTGCTTCTTACGTGTGATTAGCTTCAGATATACAGTGGTGGTCATATAATTAAGAACGCTGAGATAATGGGCAGATTGTTTTCAACTAAGACGTATAACTAATTGCATGCATTTTTTTTTATTTCTCTCGGTATCATAAATCTTTTTCA
Organism: Euclidia mi; assembly: GCA_944739405.2. NCBI lineage: Eukaryota > Metazoa > Arthropoda > Insecta > Lepidoptera > Erebidae > Euclidia > Euclidia mi. Next base: position 53,480,578 of record OX123190.2, read on the forward strand.
TTAAACCACTGAATTCATTGATACACATGATTCGCTCAAAATAAATAGACAAACTTTTTTTACACTACTTTTAAACATAGTATGCCTATTTACTGGCTGGTCACGTAATTAAGAACGCTTTATAATTTATACATTTATTCAAATTAAAATATAAAATATAAAGTACAATTTCAGTCGATTTGCAGTAGAAGGTTACTGTTTGTGCAATTTTGGCGCCATTTAGTGCTGTAATAGATTAAAAGTGATTGCTTCTTATATAATCCAATGGGAATGAATGAAAGCTGTGATAAATCTACAAGGGAAGTAATAATAAAACGTCGCCGGTAAAATTGGTCTTATAAAAAGATAGCCTAGATCTGCAATGTTAAAAAACGATGGCTTTTCACGCTGTAAAGCATTTTACTACGTATCAAACTACTTCGAATGTTCCATGTGTACCTAGACAGAGAAAAACAACTACTCGAGATGACCGAAACATCGTTCTTATGGCAAAACAAAAGGGGTCAAACGAGGTGAGAAAAAAATATTTTGGTGAAAATAACTCTTCAGCAATCTCAGCACGCACTATTCGAAGACGTTTGGTAGAAGAAAAATTGCACGGAAGGATATCAAGGAAGGTACCCATGTTGAAACTTTGCCACAGGTAAGCCCGGCTTGCATTTGCGACAAAGAACGAAAACTGGACTGTGCGGCAGTGTGGAAAATGTATTTTTTTTCTGACGAGACGAAAATAAGCAGAGTAGGTTCTGATGGAAAACGATATGTACGACGTCCCCCAAATACAGCATTTGACCCTAAGTATACGAAAGTTACATTAAAGCACGGTGGTGGAAATGTGAAAATTTGAGGGTACTTTTCTGAACATGGTGTTGGACCTGTAAAGTTGATAGAAGGTAACATGGATCAATAAAATATACGTGAAGAAACAATGTTATCTTATGCTGAAGACTTTGTACCGGTTATTTGGACATTCCAACACGACAATGATCCAAAGCACACTGCACGTACCGTAAAGGAAATTATTACAGCGCAATCAGTTTCTGCCTTAGACTGGCCAGCAAACAGCCCAAATCTAAACCCAATAGAGAATCTGTGGTTTGAAGTACAGAAAAAGGTTTCAAATACACAGTGTGGGAGTTTAAGAGAGCTGTACGAAATTTTTTAGAAGAATGGAACTATATTTCTCTTGCAAATGTCAAACATTAATAGAGTCAATGCCTCGTCGGTGTAAAGCAGTAATTAAAAGCCATGGACATGCTATTAACTAATCATTTTAGTTAAAAATGTATTAAATGGCTTGTTACATTTTCGTGCTACATATAATTGTAATTTTTTAAATGTAAATGTCATACAAAATAATTTCCGTCCACTTTAATAAGTCGTTCTTAATTATTTGTCCAGCTTCGGTACTCTTTGAATATGTTACATTTTAGAAAAATAGTTGACAATTTTATTCTTTATTCCTAAGCCACGTTGCTCTATTAATGTGGCTATTTAATAACATGACTAGTTGCTTCTCAGAAGGTACACATCTCTGTGTATGACATTATTTAAATAAAACCTTCTAGTACTTCAAATCGTTCTTAATTATATGACCACAACTGTAGGTCTAAATAAACGTGATTACGGCATGTTTCATCGTTTCTAGTTTTAGTAGTGTACTGAAATGAGTATATAATTTGGGATCAAATAATATAAGCTTGAATTTCAATGTGTTTAAAATTACTGTACTTGCCTGATTATGAATATTTTACTGATTAATAAAAACTTTACGATATAAGATGTAACGTTGTCCCTACTTAGGGTGTGGTTAAATGAGAAACGTGGTTAAATGTTACAATTAAAAATCGATTTAATTCATCAAAGAATCTAACACATCCTTTAGCAAATGATTTTACTTAAAAAAAATACTAATAAATGCTATTTAAAGAGATATAATCAGGGTCGCGTGATTCGGCGATGGTAAGGAGTCTTGTTGGGGACTCGCCTCCGAGGTCGTCCAGGGAGAGTAGCTGGTGTACTTAGATTCTCGGTTTTCAGTCGAATGCAGCCAAAAGAGGGCCCGCGCTCCCAGCGCCTCCGTATTTATAGTAGCGTGCAGCGACCGAGATGAGTGGGAGTGCCAGCGCGACGTCATCGCGACGTCACAAACTCCCCCCATTAGGCCAGAATTTAGGGAATTTTTAATTTAAAGGGAATTAGGGAAAATTCTGTGGCTGGTAGGCGGCAACTGCATTTCAGGACCCTGAAACAGATGAGTGGTGGTGTCAGTAAGCTAAGTACAAACAACTACTAACCCTGGAAGAAAAAGAAAACCTAGTATAACCCTCGGCCATTCATACGACACCAAGCATTGAACGTTCCTATTACCTGACATTCATCACATTCAAAATGCCTACACACAATCATACGTATGAACAAGCCACCATTCAATTCCGATGCGAGTCGTATTCATTGTAATACAAGACGCGCGAAGAGGTATTATACGTGAGGTTTAAAGTAATTAGTTACCCAGTCTAGGTTGCTAGGCAACACTTGGCCACCCGGGCTCGATAAGTAAAATTAAATTGAAAATGTATAAGTCGTAAACTAATATTACGATCTTACTATACTACGATACTAACAATATTACGATCAGTTGGCAATATCACAAGCAAATTGCTCATTAACACGCTCGATGCGAATTGCAAGGACAAATGGTATTCATTTAAAATAAAATAAACAATGACTACGGCGATGGAAAGTTTGAGCTCTGGTAGACACGTGAGTCATCACTGCGCGCTTGGCGCCGACCGCATTCCATTGCCGTAAGTCATTATTTCGTTTCTGAACACGATACAAATTCACTAACGGCAAATACACAATTCGGAGTAAGATGTAATGAATAATATATCACCGTAGGAGACGATCGATGATATAGTATACACTACCATAGCTAAAAAAACACAAAAAAAAAAATACAAGCGAGAATCGAACCACAGACCGATCCGGCAACAACCTTTTCAACCACTGAGCCATAAGGGGAAAAAAATTACATTACGACCAGTCATTACTAAAGCTATACGTAACAAGATAATTGGGTACATATTTTAGCTGTAATTTGGAGTTAAAGATTTTTATAATATTTTTACAAAATGTTAAGTTATTTTTGTTATTAGATCATTAGTGATGAGCATTAATCATTACATTCTTAAACTTTGTAGTGAGTTAATTTAAGATCTTTTATATGGAAATCACCAAGACAAATCTGATAGTTAGATATTTAGTTAGATAAATAACAGATTGTGCAACAATATTAAGTTTAATAAACTTCTTCGACAATTTATAACAGTAATATTTATTCATGTTTTATGTTAGCATGTTTATATAAATTGTTAACACAACACAATGCGTTATCTTGTGAGCTCCAACTCGGAAACAATAGCACTATTCTTGGCCTTTACAAATAATTATGTAGGTAATTATAACTTCGCATACATATGCGTCTAACATTGTTGTTAATGACACTGTGCCCAATTGTTTATAAACATGTTTTTGCTGTAATAGAATAAGGTTTAATTATTTTATTCAGCTTTTAAGTTTAAAATAAACGATGGTGAAATACGAAATGGCATTATCTTAAACTTGTACATCTATTAATTTGCTTTAGTTATTAAAGTATATAAATTATTAATTTATGTATAATTACCAACTTTAGTTATTTAAGTATTGAAATTATTTATTTAATTTGTGTGTAAACAGCCACTTTAGTTATTTAATGAGGTATAAACATTATTTTTTTGATTTAAGTTTATGTAAATAATCCGTGTGGTGACGGATTAAGAATACGGAATGTCACCACCCCATATCATCCCATGGGTGTCGTAAGAGCCGACAGAGGGACCATACTAAGCAGAGAATAGCACTGTAAGAGAAGGAAAACTTGATACAAACCCTATACCAACCCGTTTGGCCAGCGTGGTATAGTAGGCCAATTCCTCTGTTCAAAAGAGAGAGGCCTAGTCCAGCAGTGGACTGTTAAAGGCTGATGATGATGAAATAGCCACTTAGTTATTCAAGAATAGAAGTTATTGATTTAATTTATGTGCAAATACCCACTTTAGTTAAAGTTAGTTTCAGTTCAATTAAGTTTGATAAATTCAGTTTGATATAATAACATTCGCGTAAACACAAGAACACATTATAACCAGCACTACTTAAAATGGTTTAGTAAAACCAGATGCATAGCATTTGTAAAAAGGCAACAGGTTACATTTTGATAATTAAGTATTTTTACGGCTGTCAGCGCTTTAATTTTATCGTTTATATATTTCAATAGAAACCAGACATTGAAAAAAACAATCCTAGCGACACAAAAAATTACAAAACAAATATAATTCAATAATTGCGACGCAGGAATTTAATGTTTGAGTTCACAATGAACAGTAAATGCATAAATAGATACATTTGCAAATAACATACCGTTAGGCAGTAACAAGGAGATAAAATCGAAGACCAAAAACAACGATTAAATTTAACTTAAATTTAATTTAATTTAATTTATTAACCATAATAAACATTTGACAAAACGAACAACCAATAATTCTACGATGATATTCGTATTTTATACAAAAATAGACAAAGATTACATTCGTTCATTATTGTCAGTGAGCAACCTGCATGTGACACGTGTACGTTTGATTAACAAACGACCGCGGAATTCTAGCTAAATACCTAGTATATAACACGCTAGCATCTTTAGGTACGTTCATTCTCAACCAGTCCAACTATGTTAGGTACACGTGGTATAATAAAGATGCAACTTTCTTAGTAAGAAAGAAAAGTTAGTTCATTTTAAAAGATAATCGCCGTAGTAGGCGGTAAAAGTATTTAATAATATCTACTATGTAGAAATATAATTGTATCGCCGTATAAAATCACAAGCAGAAGGTTATAGTAGAAAAATGGAAAGAAATGGAAAAGAAAAGAGTGTGAATTCGTTCCTTAAGTCAGCCAAAGCAGTAATTATCAGCAGTAATTACCAGTAGCAATTAATTACCGTAACAGGCAATTAAAAAAAGCTAATCGCGAAGCAAACGATCAACGAAAGTGACCTTAGCACGTCTTTAGAGGACGCGAGGCCTTAAATCGCAATACAAAGAATGCGATCAATGAATGTGACCATAGCGCGTCATTTAGTTGACACGTGGCCGCAAGCAAAACGATTATAACTTGTTACTTATGCGGTTGATACTAACTTAATTATCACACGCAGCAACAGAAATAGTTATAATATAAAAATGCTTACCAAGCGTAGTAAGCATACCACTAAAACACTAACACTGCTTTGGAATGATTTCACACATACACAGTTAAAAAAATAAAATAAAAAGGACTTACCGGAGGCGGATTCCCAACAAAACCCTACCTATATATTCCCGTGGGCGCCACTGTAACGTTGAATCGCCCTGGGGTATGGTTATAATGAAAAATGTGAGTTGAATGTTACAATTAAAAATCGATTTAATTCATCAAAGAATCTAACACAACCTTGAGCAAATGATTTTACTAAAAAAAAATACCAATAAATGCTATTTAAAGAGATATAATCAGGTTCGCGTGATTCGGCGATGATATGGAGTCTTGTTGGGGACTCGCCTCCGAGGTCGTCCAGGAAGAGTAGCTGGTTTACTTAGATTCTCGGTGTTTAGTCGAATGCAGCCAAAAGAGGGTCCGCGCTCCCAGCGCCTCCTTATTTATAGTAGCGTGCAGCGACCGAGATGAGTGGGAGTGCCAGCGCGACGTCATCGCGACGTCACAAAGAAAAGCTCATGGATCACTCTAGATTACATTTAAACATTTTCATTGTCTTTGATTAAATGCATTTCTAACATAGTACAGGTATTTAAAATGTTAGTTGTTAGTTAAAATGAACAAAAAAAAGTTTCTTGCAAGAAAAATCAGACCTCGTTAGTACGCTCAAAATGGTATTTGCCTATTTTGTAGTAGCGGTGCCGTGTTGTAAATTAATCATTAAAAAAATGGAAAACAAGTATAATCAAATAATTACTTAAGTTTTCAATTCCTGATGGAATAAATAAAGTGTTCACATACTAAAAATTGTGACTTCCTGAGCCTGACAGTAGACACAACAAAACAACTAACGTAGTAAGTATTATAAAATGAATTTGCAAAAATGATATTGTATTGAAAACGATTATGGAATTAACCAGGTTCAAAACTTTACTATTAACCTACTCTTATAACAAAAGCAAACTAAAGCCACCAGTAGAAAACGGCTACAGAATTGCCGTTTTACCGTGATTACAAAGCACTGCAGTCCACACTGACCGCGCTAAATATTTTATTAAGCGAGATGATCGTTGGTCGCCTGTACCGCGGACTAAAACCTATTCGGCTTTATGGGTTATTTTTTAGTTCCCTATTCAACTATGAGTACCAACAGCAGCGGAGAAAATTTAAAATATAAATATGAACGAACTGTAGCTGTCTTTGTATAAATGAAAACGTAAACGAATATGATACATAACTTAAGATCAGGAATAAGGGTCACTACCCTCTAGAACATCACACAAATCGATTTAAATATCTTGAACTGTGATTTCGCTTCAGAAAAAAAAAGGTATTGGTTCTGTTATAGGGTCCTCCTCAGAAGGTGTTTTAGAAAAACGATTTTTTAAATGGTAGAATATAAATGCATAAATTTCAACGTAATAACTATGATTACAGGGAGAGGACCCTTAAGCAACCGCACCGCGCGAGAGTGAAATGCAGACTGACTATTGTTAGTGAGCTCTTAGCTCTACAAACTGAAATGCTGAGTAAGAGGGTTCTGTTAGTCAGAACCGTCATCGTATACGTCATCATATTAGGGTTCACCAGAGGGTTATAACACCTCCCCCTTTAGTGTGAACTTCGGGGATGATAACCGAAGTTAACATTTAAAATGAAGTCCTCAGAGTTGGAGCAGGTATTTCTTGTATGGACTGTTCCAGCTCTACGGAACCCGATCTACATTTGGTAGATTCACGGAAACCATATTTGCGTAGGTTGCTACCGGGCTTACAAAAGCATAATATAAATTTATAAACTAGGTAAATTATAAGAGTACAAATGATTATATTTATAGCCATAGAATAATGTGTCCCATATTCAATTTAGTGGGTGTTTCTTGGATTCTCTCAGCTTTTGATAGGAGTTCAGTAGACAATTTGTCTATGTAGTGTAGATCATTTAAATTAATGTTTTCTAGATGTATAGGGGACAGATTTTTTGTAATATTTCTTATTTTAGTAATATTACAACTATTACTAGTCATCAGATTAAAGTCTGGTAGTTTTATTGGTGAAGTAACATTTATAACGTTATGATATTTCGGTACTAATATCGTGCCTTTACAAAATATGACATAATTATTTGGCACGTCAATTATTCCGATACCTGAGATATTAATCTCTTGTATTTGGTTTGAATTTTGACAGTCTAGCGATAGCTTAACTGTCTCTGATTGCACATAAAGATATTTGTTATTGGCTTATGACTTAAAGGTACTTAGATTTCCATAAATAGATTTACTGTTACATTCTTAAGGGATATTCACCTTTGATTTTGACAAAAGTTCACTTTCACAATTGGGTTTTGAATCTGTTTTGTAAATTAGTGGAATGTCACACAATAATTCTATAGGGCTTATAGACTTACAGTCGTCTAGTGAATCTAAGTTACAATATGTAGATTTGTCCTTGGTTATAGCAATGTACTTATTGTTAGGTAAAATAAAACTGAAAATATCCGTTTGATTTACATGAGGTGTTGGTAAGGCAATATTATTATATAACATGTATTCTTGGTTGGACGTTAAAGGAACACGTAAAAGAAATACAAGTTTTCCATTAGAATAATAGCATAATAAAGTAGAGATTTTTACATTAGTGTGGACTAAACTTAGGTCTAAATGTACAGATAAGCTTAGTTCGTCTGTGAGGTGCCTAACGTTATCGCCAATTCCCGGTAAAAGAGAGTGGGCGACATGATAGCTGGGTGCAAGATGTTTTGACTACAAAGTAATATCGCATTTGTTATTTCTTCGAGTTGGAATGATAGGGTGACCATATATGTTTCTAACGAATTTAGGACAATGTCCATGTTCAATCGTAAGTCAAAATTATTTGTAATTGCTGTCAAATTTTGGATATTAGTTGAAAGTTGTTCAATAGCGTTACTAAGTATAATTTCACTGTGCTTTATCCTTTTAAGAGAATTGTTATAAGCGGTTATTACAGAATTTGTGATAAGGATGTTATCTTTTACTAAGGATAATAATTTGTGTTGATTGCCTTGTATTGCCTGATCATATTTTGAGGCATCGTTCTCATCTAATGTGCCAAACACTTGTTTGAGCACGGTACCTATTCCACCGATCCAAGCTCGTTTGGATCTGTTGTCAATTAGGTGGGCAATTGAACTAAATAATTTAATAATATTTTGTTGTTGGACTTCTATTGGCGCTATTGCATTAAGGCATTCCAAATGTTCTACAATTTTGGTCTGTTTACATAGGTTTGTAAATGTTTCTAGTGAATTATTGACGTTTTTTATATAATGACATTTAGCACACCTTTGGTAATTTTTAATTTTCCTATATAATCGAAAAACATCCCGGGACTCGTAGTTATCGGTCGGACATACCTGTCGGGTGTCCGAGCTTCTGCCGTAGTGCTGTAAGTATATAATATTATTATTTATCTCTATAGTTCAATGTAGAATACATTTAACATTTATATTTAACATGTGTATTTAATGACTAATACCTATTTTCTATGCTTACATAATCTTAATGCTGTTATTAAATCTGTTTAATGTTTAACCCTTAAATGGTATCGGGTTCAAAATTGACCCCAAAGCTTCATATTTTTAATCACAACTTTTCAGTAAAAGCTCTTACACTCTCGCGCATCGGGGTAATCTCATTACGCCGCGGAGTGCGGCGAGTGACGGACGCGCGTCACTTAGGTGCCAGTGAGAACGGAGATATGTACACTGCTGGGGTCAAATTTGACCCCGATACCGGAAGCGTACATTTTATTGTATGATTTATGTTACAATGTTTCACTATTTTATACTTAATTTATATATATTTTTTAAGTGACGGTGAAATCTCACAGCTTTTGGAAGATTAATACGAAGAATCTGGCTCCGAATTAATTCAGGACGCCACAATAGCTGCTTGTGACCAGAAAATTATCAGCGTTTGTGAGGAACAAATAGATTAATTGTTATAGATTGTCATTTTTTTTATTATTCGTGATCTCATAGGAAGTTACTATTTTTTATTATATTAGTTATATACAAAAACGAATACAAAATGTTTTCTTGTATTATTTTTTCTTTTTATATATAAATAAGAATACCTAAAGTAGAGTCTTGTCAAATAAAAAGATACTACCTGTTTTATTTATTAAATATGTGATCTCTTGTTAAAACATGATACAAATTTAATAAAACATAACATTGTAAGTCCTTTTTTAGGGTTCCATAGTCCACAAGGAACCCTTATAGTTTCGTCATGTCCGTCCGTCTATCCGTCCGAAGCCTAGCTCAAAGACGCCTGGTGCTAGAAAGCTGATATTTGACATGAATATAGACATACAATATTGCAACAAAACTGTAGAATAAAATTTTGGAAAACATTTTTTTAAGGGTATCTCCCCTACATATATAGTGGGGTTGAATTTTTTTTTTGGTTGAGTACCCCATTGTGTGGGGTATCATTGAATAGTTTTTAAAAAAATATTATTAGTTTGCTTATATCATTTTTCAATCAAGTGATTGGTTTGTCAAATATCAAGCTTTGAAGTGAAAAAAAAATTGTTAGACTCAAGTGTCTCCCCCACAAATGTAGTACATATAACGAATTTAAAAGGAAAACTATCACGGCAAAAATAACATCACTAGTTTACGAGTAATCGTCGGTCAACTTATAAATACCTATTTCTGTGAGTTTACATTGGGAGCGCTGGCTTAATCTTAAAGATGCCCGTTTATAGTCCCATGTGAAACAGAAGTTATTATCAATAATGGCCATTATGGGCAACTACGGAACCCTACATTGCGCGTGGCCCGACACGCACTTGGCCGGTTTCCTAAATAAAAAGAAAATTTATAATGTACAGTTGTATCATTTTATATTACTGTGTACTAATATCTGGGGTCAATTTTGACCCCTATACCACTTACGTTGCCTTTTTTAGCGAAACCAGCTAAGGGTTAATATTTATATTATATGATTATTATATCTAAAGGTATACGTATTAATTCTAAGTATATAATTATTATCTACTTCTTATGTCAAAGAATAATTAATTTTATGTTACAGGTCGCTGCCGACCTCAGCGAGCTTTATCTCGTCGTAATGGTGTCGAACATGCCGTCTGTTTATCAATAATGATAGGGTGTTATTACCGTGGACTTTGACCACTTTATATGGCCCTTTTCATAGCGGTGATAAGGCTTAGGTGGTTTTTTAGGTAGACGTAATCATCTATTTTATTTTGTATAGAACGAGTACGTGTATCGTAATGATAGAGGATAATTTTTAGAGGATAATTTGGATTGGCGTATATATTCTAATGCCTTTTCTCGGGAGAATTTTATTCAGTTTTGCAACATCCGTACATAGTCGGGATATGTAGCACCCAACTGTTCGTCGTATATTGTATTTGGAATGAATGTTTTATTACCGAACATCAATTCGTATGGGGTATAGTGCGTCGTGGAGTGTACTGTTGTGTTATAGGTAAGCATCGCCGTATAGACGTACCGAGTTGGGCTCTCGTCGACGAAGGATTTTAAGTACTCCTTTAGTGTCGAGTGGTTTCTCTTGAGGGCACCCTGGGTTTGAGGATGGCAAGGTGTGGACCATACATACATATATACATAACGTCACGCCTTTTATCCCCGAAGGGGTAGGCAGAGGTGTATTTCTACACCCACTTTTCGCCAGATATACTTTAGTCCCACGTTATAAGGGGCGAGCCTATTGCCGTACCGGGCACATTTCCAGACTCCGTGCTGCTACTGATAATTTCGTGACAGAAAAACCCAATAACACTGCCCAACCCAGGAATCGAACCCGGGACTCCCCGATCCCACGCGCACATTTATGCTGCGAGACCAACGAGGCAGTCGTATAGGGTTTGATGTCGAGTTTTGCGTCTCCACGCAAAGATGGTATTTGCATCGTGTTATCCCTTAGTCGCCTCTTACGACACCCACGGGAAGATAGGGGGTAGTGACACTTGTATTCTATGCCGTCAACCACACGGCAGTGTGGACCATAACTGTTTAATTTTTAAAAAGTCGCATGTATTTTAAATAATTCCGATGTAAAGTTAGTACCTTGATCAGATAGGATCATTTTGGGATACCAAACACGGATATAAAGTGTAACAAGCATTCGGTTATTTCTTCGGCTGTTACGCCGCGAAGGGGGTAAGCAGAAAAAAATTTAGAGACGTCGTCTTGAAGTGTTAGAATGAATCTTAGTTTTGCAGCACTCGATTCCGGAACGGGGCCAACTATATCTAGCGCAATGCGTTCACATGGCTTAGTAGACGTACTCGTTATTTGCATAGGTGCACGATTCACTTTTCTTAGGGCTTTGTTCTCTTGGCATTGCTTGCATTTTTTAACGTATGATTCTACTTCGCTGCGCATACCTTTCCAATAATAGAGGTCTTTCAGTCTATTATACATCCGGCTAACACCTAAAGGTCCGGCTAAAGGTATATTATGGTTGTCGAACAGGATCTTCTTCACCTCTGAAGGTGTGGGATAAATAATGCTTTTATGGTAGATGTTTATTTGTATATTTGTATTTTGGAATAGATAATTCAGGATATTATAGATCCTAATAAAACTAAGTTTCTCGAAGAGATAGCGTAAGTCGGGTATGCTTATTTGTTCTACGTCTTGGGATATTATTAATTCGTTTCGTATTGATTTAAGAGAGTTGTAAATTTCTTCATAGGATGTTTGGTCGAAGTGATGCACTTTTATATAAAGTAAGTAGTAAGTTTTACCTCTTGAAGGGATTTTAGAGAATGTATATAGTTGTTTCTCTAGGTTTAAGATAGCCTCTCGATTCTCTATGTTTCCTAATATTTCTTCTAAGTTAGGGTTCGATTCATCGAGGTCGATTGACGTTGGGACTATAATGGTTTTACATGGGGTTTTCAGTTGGCTTTCGTTGAATTCAACAATATTTGTATTAAAGATTTTATGTTTGTCAGACATTTGTTTTAAGAAAGTAGAATAATCTTCAGTAATAGGGTCGAGGATGGAGTTGAGATCTGTTTGTGGGTTTGAAGTCTCAGTCTGCAGGGGATTTCCAGGAGCATAAGGGTGTGCTGGCTTTTCGGGTACTACAGGGATGCCGGCTTGTAGGCCTTCTGGAGATTGAATGTTATCGAGATCAGGGGTACGACATTCTAATAGTATGTTAGGGTCTATTTCGTCGGACGGGAATGAGGCAGGTGACGTAATCAGATCGAATAGGTCCCTGTCTAGGCCATCTGGCTCCCTAAGAGATTCTTTTAACTGCTCAGCAGTGATACGAGGATTACCGTTTTGGGGGTTAAGCTCCAGGGTATCGTCATTGGTTGGTTGCACGGGGTTAACCGGAAACCTGGATAGGGCGTCCGCGTTTGCGTTAATCTTTCCCTTTTTATATTGAATGTTGTATTCAAACTCTTTGAGTTTCAGTCGCCAACGAATAAGGCGAGATCCGGGATCCTTACAGTTAAATAGCCACTGTAGGGGCTTATGATCAGTGAGGATAGTAAAACGGCGACCGTATAGGTAAGGTCGGAAGGTTTTAGTGCCAAAAACTATTGCTAGGCACTCTTTCTCCGTAGTACTATAGTTGCATTCCGCCTTATTCAGTGTACGGGAAGCGTATGCTATTGGGCGGTCATGTCCCACAGGACTTTGTGACAGGACAGCTGATATGGCGTAATTAGAAGCGTCACAAGTCAATAGGAAGGGTTGGTTGAAGTCGAGATAAGCTAAGATGGGTGCTTCGACCAGTTTAGTTTTCAGAGCTTCGAAATTAAGTTGCTGTTCGTTTGTCCACTGAAATGGCACATCCTTTTTTAGAAGTGAGGTAAGGGATTTAGCAAACTTCGAGAAGTCTGGGATGAAGCGCCTGTAATACGACACTAGGCCTAAGAAAGATTTAATATCCTTTGGGGATTTAGGGACCGGATAGTGTGTTACGGCCTTAACTTTGTCGGGATTAGGTTTTACACCGTGTTGGGTGATGATATGGCCTAAGTAAGTAACTTCCTTTCGGAGGAGTTCACATTTCTCCGGTTGGAGTTTTAAATTAAACTGTCTGAGTCTTTCAAAGACATCTTTCAGGTTTTGGATGGCAGTCTTTAGGTCAAACGCGTACAGGACAATGTCATCCAAGTAAACAAAGCATCTTGAACCTTGAAGGCCTGTAAGACAAGTATTCATCAGTTTCTGGAATGTGGCTGGAGCGTTCTTTAACCCGAAAGGCATTCTGTTAAATTGAAAGTGTCCTTGTGGGACTGAAAACGCGGTTTTCGTTGCGTCTTCAGGTGCTATTTTCAGCTGATGAAAACCTTATGATAGGTCAAGGGTTGTTAAGTATTGACTCTTTCCTAATTGGTCAAGAATTTCAGTAATCTGAGGGATAGGGTAGACTTCACCGATTGTAATATCATTCAGTTTGCGGTAATCGATTACTATGCGCCATTTCTTTTGGCCTGATGCGTCCGCTTTTTAGGGACTATCCAAATGGGAGAGGATCAAGGGGATTGAGTGAACAGGGGAGATGGCGCTACTGTGCCACTGTTTACATCGAGTCCGTGTTTAATATTTAATGAAAAGTGTTATAAACGTTTAATAAGATATGAAAAGTGTAAATAATGTTTGTTAAACCCACAAATTACCAAAATTAAATGGAGTACATCCCAAAATCTTAGTGAATTCAAAGAACTTTTGAAATTTAGTCTCCAACAAACATTTGGTGAAAAGTGCAATAAAACATTTATATCTTAATTATATTACAACTACAGTGTTAAAACATAGTGAAACATTTCTATCGAGGACAGTGACCATAAAACAGTGCAATAAAACAATAATTGGCAATAATTATTAAAAAAGTACTTGTCTGGTTCATGTAAAACACGATTAACGCCATCTACAAATTTAGAGGTATCACTAACAATACTTATTGACGACCGAAGTGAGAAAGTCTACTTAAGATTAAGTAGTTTGCGAGAAAATAACAGAGGACGCTACTAAATAAACAACAAAACCTCAATAATGGCACCAATGTTATGTCCAGGTTGCAAACAAAAAATACAAAACAAAGAATATTTAACGTGTATGTTATGTAAAGAATCTTATGATTTGGAATGTGCCAATATCACCAAAGCCTACTTCAATAAATCTATGGGCACAGAACATAAAAGGTCTTGGAAATGCCAAACTTGCCGCTGCAATATACCGAAGTCAGACAACACTAACACACCTATACGTCCACAATACCATGAGTCTTTATCTCCAATACTCACTTCCCCAGACAACATTAAGAATAGAAATATAACCATCAGGCAGAAGCTTAAGTCCAAAAACAACTACAGCACGAGCACCGAAGATTCAGACGTTCAAGGCGATACGCTTTGCACAGATGACGGAGCGATATCCCAGATAACTGAGACACAAACCGAACTAATTTTGCAGACGTTAAATGAAACAATAACACAAAGCCTAAAATAAAATAATTAATTAATAGTTAAAGAGATACAGGATATAATACAGTCTGAAGTAAAGAAAGCTATATCACAGTTACGAGATGAAGTAGAACAAAAAATTAATACCTTGTCAAAACAAAACGAGCAAAGAAAGGCAGACTTAAATAAATTAAATTCAGAAATAACCAAATTAAATATAGAAAACAAAAAAACTAAAAGCTGAGATTCAAGAACTAGCAACCAGCATTACTACCCCTAAAACAAGCTGTATGGAACTCAAAGCCAAGAAAATTGTATTGTACGGTTTCACTGAATATCGCAACGAACCAGAATATAATTTACACAACAGAATAATAGACCTTTTCCAAGACACGATGCAAATTAACCTGATAGGCTATATAGAGGACATATATCGAATCAGGAAATACGCCAATAAAACTAAACCTTTAGTTATTAAGTAAAAGGATAGCAAAACATATTACCGCCAACACACGCTGTTTTTATGGGACGAGAGTATACGTATCTGAGTTCCTTGATGACGAAGCACGAAAAGAACGTCAATTGCTACGCGACGAGATGTTGAAAGCCAGAAAAAATGGCCAACATTCAATAATTCGCCAAAACAAGTTATATATTGAAGGAAAAATAGTCAACATGGAAAACAACGAATGTTTAAGTAACCTAAACAACCGAAGACCGGAAACGAACGAAGACCAGAATATAAGTACCAACAATTTTGAACTTTCAAGTAACAAGAGCCATCATGTAGAGCGATCTTATAGCACGAAAAACTGTTCCTTTCGAAAACACACACGTTCCACAATATTATATCAGAACATACAAAGCCTCTTCAATAAACAAGACATTTTAGAAGCCTTTTTAGAACAGGAAACAATGTATACAGCCCTATGTATATCGGAGTCCTGGCTAACAACAGAAAAACTGGATACACTACAAATACCAGGATTTCGAATTGCATCCTCCTACTCCCGAATCAATCGAACCGGCGGTGGCGTCTGCATCCTGCTACGGGAACATATAGAATATAAGGAAATAAGAGCTATAACAGAAATGTCTATCGAATACGTTATAGAGACATGTGCATGTGAATTACCAAATGAAAATATATTATTAATAATTATTTATTGGAATAGAAGAGAGGAAGAAGTATTCTTAAAGCAATTAAAATTAATTTTAAAATACATAAATAATAAATATTTCAAATCTAATATAATTATAGGAGGCGACTTAAATATTAATATTTTAGAAAATAACTCTAAAATTAACCAATTGCTTGATCTCATGTTAGAATACTTTACACAGCATATAAAACAACCAACCCGGATCTCACAAGCTAGCTCAACTTGCCTAGCATACCAAATTATTTACAACAGTAGAAGAATTTGGATTTTCAGACCATAGTGGGACAGTCATACACTTGAAAGCCTCACAACAAATTAAACAACCCACCAGGTATAGAAGTAAAAGAAATTACAACCACATGAATATGCAAAAATTTAAACTGAAATTAAAAACTATAAACTGGTCCGACATCTTACCAACAAACCAGAATGTAAATAACAACTACAACATATTTAACATACTAACTGAAATACTAAATGAATGCATGCCCCTGAAAAAATTAAACTTAAATCAAATTTCAAAAAATATTGGCTGACAAAAGGAATTAGCTTATCATGTAGAAATAAAAGGTTACTTAAAATACTTACAATAAAATCAAACAACCCAATACTGGTAAATTACTATAAAAAATATGAAAAAGTATTAAAAAAAGACAGTTACAACATCAAAAAAACTACATCAAAATAACAAAATCATGAAATCAAACAACAAAATAAAAACTATGTGTAGTGTTATAAACGAACGGACACACAAAAAACAAAAAAGAGAAAAATAATACAAAACTAGAAATTAAGAATAGCGTCGTAACCAATCCCACACAAATAGCCAACTACTTCAGTAATTTCTTTGCTTCAATTGGCGAAAGCTCGACTATGACTTCAAACAAAGTACCAAAAAGCGCTCCCCTAAGCCAATTTATAGAAAATACTATGTTTCTCACTCCAATTGAAGGGTACGAAGTCCTTGAAATATTAAAAAACCTAACAAACAAGCGCAGTTATGGCATAGATGAACTACCACCTGCCTTATTCAAATTTTGTGCTGACGAACTTACTTTACCCCTTTATCTTCTAATAAATAAATCTTTTGAAGAAGGAACCTTCCTCAACAAATTAAAATAGGCAATCATTAAACCAATACACAAAAAGAATACAAAAACAGACCCGAACATTTATCGTCCAATAGCACTCTTACCTACCGCATCAAAGATCTTTGAAAAAGCAATGAGCAACAAATTCTACTCGTTTTGTGAAAAATATAATATATTTAATGCATCTCAGAACGGTTTTCGCAGAAACAAATCCACAACACTCGCTATTTACAAATTCATACAAGAAGCCCTTATCATTCTCAATAATAAACAGTATGCAGTTGGTATATTACTTGATATGACCAAAGCTTATGACAAAGTGCAATTTAAAATATTATTAAATAAACTATATAAAATAGGGATACGCGGGAACGCTCATAAATGGCTCACTTCATATTTAACTGACAGGCAACAATTAGTCGAAATAGAGTATTTCAATGAAATATCAAACAAAATAGAAACAATTCACTCCTTCAACAGAGAAATTCATGCATCAATCCCCCAGGGCAGTGTGATAGGATGCTTACTATTCCTCATTTACATCAAAGACCTACCAAAATTTATAGAAGGGCCTTGTGTTATGTTTGCAGAAGATATTTCTTTGCTTATGTCATGCAAAAACAATTTAAATTTAAATGAAAAAAATACACTCAATTCTCACTAAAACAACAGACTGGATGACAGACCATAATTTAGAAATTAATTACCAAAAAATGAAAATATTACCTTTTTATCCACATCAAAAGACACCACTAAACATCAATTTCAGTTTCAAGGGACTCCAATTAGAAACTGTCAATGAATTTGATTTGCTTGGAGTAACAATAGATAACCATATCAATTGGAAGCAACATATAAGAAAGTGAGAACAAAGCTTTCAAAATTTTCATATGCCTTGCGCGAGGTAAAAAAGACCACAGACTTATCTACTGCACTTGCTACATATTATGCATATGCTCATTCTTTTCTGAGCTATGGCATAATCCTTTGGGGAAACAGTACAGAAGCACCCACTATATTTACTTTACAAAAAAAAACTAATAAGGATAATCTATAACTTAAATGAAACAGATTCTTGCAAACCCTACTTCCAAGACCACAACATTTTATCTTTGCCAAGTATTTATATTTTAGAAATTTGTAAATTCGTTAAGCGATATCCGGAATACTGTAGTACAAGAGAAAATATTCAAACATAGACTGAACCTACCAACTTCACAACTTACAATGCACTCCACCAGCCCACTGGTTATGTCCATAAATCCATTTCGGCCAGTGAACCTTGTACGGAGTGGACGTGTGTCGATCATCTTAAGAAATTTACCGTCTTAATTCTGTGATTGGTTGAAGTTAGTTAAATCAAATTCCTTGTCACTCTTTAAGTGTTTTTACCTGCCGGCTACTCCCACTGGGCGGTCCTAGAAGGGGACGCAACTATTTTTTGTAATTGCTGCTCGAAATAGAATCCCAAAAGTGATCGTGAATTGGGTGGATTTGAACCAGAGACGCCCCTGCGCAGTGACGACCAAGACGAGCGCTTAACCAACGCACCACCGAGCAAGTTGCGGCCGACTCTCAAATACCGGTGCGCTACGCGTTGCTGACGTCACGCTCGCCTACGACGGTTAGTGGTGCTACGGGCCTACGAGTTGTCTACAAACACTGTCGGCTACGATTTCTACGACACTTGTTCTGTGCGTGCTACAAAGATTGAAGTGGATTGTTGGACAGATTGTTTACTGGATACCTTGTGGGCCAAGTGATTGAAGTATCATAAAGGACAATGGCAGATCTCCATACATCAAAATGTCTGAAAATAAATGGAAGCGAATAGTAATAAAAAATATATCAAAAAATTTGGCGTAAGTAACAGAGTCTATAAATGATTCTATTTTCACTCAGGAAAGGTGGAAAAAGAAGTTATCGGTGTTTGAAGTTTCAGTTAATATTGAACAATGTAGGTACAAGGAAAGTTATAGTATGAAAGTTAAACAATGTAGGTAGGTACGTTTGAATTATCAAATGACATATGCCAGGTTGACATCAAAACGCGGAAGTATTTTGTAGCATCTAACTGTCACAGCCAAAGACAAAAGCAGAGATGCACATTTTAAATCGATTTTATGTGAAATCGATACAACTTTAAAACGATTCTGTGACGTTTTTATTTGATTTAAACGTTGTTTTGCTTCAAAAATATTAGCTTATTGATGTAATTTTGATTAAATATTAAATAACTGCATTTTAAACCAAACCAACGCTATAAAGGTCGATCGTATCGATTACTTATTTAATAATCGATACGGACATAGCACTCACGTCTATTCCTGTCACACCATTGTCTATGGCAACAATCAAATAAAAAAGTATTCGTAATCAATTGGAATGCTTTTTATCATCATAAAATACTCCAGCTTTCACGAGACAAAGTGAAAATATTAAAAATCGTAGAAAAAAAACAATTTGTTTTGTTCATATGAAGTTTAAGGTCGCCACAACAAACCCAGACCAAATTCTGCCATTGTCCTTTATTGGTAGCCACCTACTATGGCCGGAGTACAGCATTCACCTCCTAACACGCCTAAATCACAAGTGAATACTCTGGGCCTGACTCAGACCCAATCCGAACCTAATATTAACTCGGCCGTCAAGGTTAGCGATTATGTAAATGTAAACAGGAACAAGCGGCCACGGCAAGGGAATTCCCCACAAGGTGGGATTGAGGTTGGCGCGCTAGATACTGACAAGAATAATCAAGATATATCGTGTACCTTGGCTGAACATACTACCCTAATGGCTACATTATTGAAAGATGTCGCAGAAATTAAGAGCCAAAATAATCAAATTAAGGCGTCCAATGCTCAAATTCAAGTGACCAATGAAGAGATCATGAAATCAATGTCTTTTATGAATTCACAATTCGAAGATATGAAAAAAGAGATCGAAGAATTAAGAAAAGATCGCCGCATACAGCAAACTTACATTGAGAATCTGGAAAAGAAGATAATTGACCTACAACACAAGTCACGCTCGTCTGCGATTGAAATCCGAAATATCCCGCAGGACAATTCCGAAACGTTTACCAGCCTGATAACAACAGTGAGTAAGATTGGAAACGTGGTTGGGCTGCCTATCCCGGAATCAGATATTCGTGATATTTATCGGCTTCCTGGTAAATCTACCAGTCCTACCGTTCCGCTCCCGATTATTGCGGAGTTCACAAAGGTGCAAACAAAACTGGCAATTCGATCATTTAATAAAGTAAAAGGGAAGGAAGACAAATTAAACACCGCACTCATCGGATTACCAGGTAAGCCCCAGCCGTTTTACATCGCCGAACAACTCCCCGCTACTACTAAAAAGCTGTTTTATCAAGCTCGAGAGTTTGCTAAAAGTAAAGCCTATAAATACTGCTGGATATCCAACGGCAATATCTTCCTGCGCAAACAAGAAGGAGACAAACAAATCATAATCCATTCGGACAAATGTCTTCGAGATCTTGAAAACACAAACATCCTACTATTATTATTGTATTTTTCAGTAATGTATATTTTAAAATAATTATCTTTCTCTACTTTATACGTATAAGAGATCACCAATTTTCACCTCACATTCATTCAGACATACTCCACAAAAAAACACGAAACCCAAAACACAATATACTTCTTCACTATTACACTTTCACTACAACATATTATTATCTAATCTCCATAGAGCGATGCACCATTCATTTAGGCTCCAAACATATTTCAACTATTCACATACATATATCTATTCCACTTTTTGGTTATGCTGCTAAGTCCAAATGGCTATCATAAATAACATAAATGACGAGCTTGATCAAATAAATTTTAATTCTTTTGTTTGTAGTCCAGAGGAATGTTTGAAATATTTCAATATTTCTAATGGCAATATTACCCTGTTACATATAAATATACGAAGTGTGAACAAAAACTTTAGCCAACTCCAAGTGCTACTGAGTTCAACTAAAATTGACTTTGACATTGTAGTTTTAACCGAATGTTGGCTTAGTAAAGTTACTTATTTACCAGCATTGGATGGTTTTGTATCGCACACGACAGGTATCAATGCAAATCAAAACGATGGAGTCATGATTTACACGAAACTAAGCCTCCATAGCTACGTATGGGAACCGGAATTCAAGGGTGGAAATTGTCTCGTATGTCAAATAGATAAAAACCTTGCCGTGGTTGCTGTGTACCGTTCTCCATCATTCAATTCAAAGGACAATTTCGACAATTTCATAACTAGCCTGAATAATGTCTATGACGACCTATCTTCATGCCCTAATATCGCTATTGTTGGTGATTTAAATATTGATATTAGACCAGAAAACCGGGATGTCCGTAGCTTTGACTACTTAACTCTAAATGCTTCTCACGGGCTCATGCCAGCCCACCTTTTTCCCACTAGGTTAGAGCATTGTTTAGACCACATACTGCTAAAGTTTAACCTTTCATCAACTACAATTGTTATGGATTCGTCTATAACAGATCATAAAGCCGTCCTACTTAATATTGCAAAAGCCAACCCGCAACGGAAAACCTGCTACTACAACACTTGCATAAATCACGAAGCTGTTATGCAGGAGTTAGAAGAGGTCGATTTTGCAAGTATATACCAAATAGACGACGTTAATGCGTGCATGAATGAATTCATAAATATAATTAAATCAGCCATATCAAAACATTCGCAGATAATAAAAATTCCAAGAAAAAAAAAGAATTATCAAACCATGGATAACACCTGGTTTGCTAAAATGAATACAAAATCGAGACAAAATGCACATGAATTCAAAAAAGACACCAGACAACCTGATTCTTAAAACTATCTACGTTCGGTATCGAAATTTTTGCAATGATCTTAAAAAATTAAAAACCTCATATGAGCAGAGCGAACTAGAAAAAGCTAGTAAGAACCCGAAAAAATTGTGGAAAACAATTAAACAAATAACCAACACATGTAAAACGCATGTCAGTCCTTCTGAGCTGTTGGAAATATGAGATAATCCGAAATCATCCGTTAATGAAGTATGCCACTTTTTTAGTACAATGGGGTCCTCCCCATTGTACTAAAAAAGTGGCATACCTGGCAACAGATATTATAACAAAGAACCTAGGTCCGTCATCCCCAGCTAGTAGTAAGGCCCCTTTTATCAGGAACACCCCTCAACACTCCACTTTAAATTCTCCTGCCATTCTGGACGTCGACGAAGCTGAGGTAGAATCAATTATCCTTCAATTACAGAATGACTGTGCAGTGTGCTGGGATGGAATACCATCTTCTATTCTAAAAAGCTGCCGACATGTATTGCTTCAATTACTAACCTACCTCTGCAACCGTTGCATACAGACTGGAGTTTTTCCCGATGCCATGAAAAAGGCAATCGTTTACCCTATTTACAAGGGGGGGAGTAGAAACTGTGTCAATAATTACAGGCCAATATCTGTTCTGCCTGCCCTATCGAAAATTCTAGAGAAGATGCTCAATAAGTGTTTTCGCAGTTTCCTTAACAAGAACCAGATCATTGCTGACAACCAGTATGGATTCCGTCCTGGGCTGTCAACAGAAGATGCTGTACTGGATTTCACGCAAATGGTTGCTAAATGTTTGGACCAAAAGATAAAGTGCCTAGGTATTTTCCTAGACCTTTCCAAGGCATTTGACACAGTTTCTATTCCCTTACTTACCTCTAAGTTGGAGCTTCTCGTTGTACGTGGCTTATTACTAAACATTTTTAAAGATTACCTCAAAAATCGTACTCAATGTGTCAAAATTGATGCGTACCTTACTGACGAGGAATCAGTGTCTCTCCGACACATGGGTACATGAGGCACGGGTTGGTTTTTAGTCAGTAAGAGTCTGACAGTCCCCTTCGTCCTTCCCCCCCAGGGCGAAGGGACTCCATGAGGATTTTCCAACCCGACACCAAAAAAAAAAAAAAAGGTATTGGATTGTTGCTAAACTTTTAAATTTCGTGTTGGATAACGGGTGAAAAGGATAAAGGTTCGTCTGGGACATGGAAAATGTCGGAATAGTCCAAGCATAGGTTGAAGAGGGCGTCACTTTCCTCTTGGTTCAAGTGAGAGGTTCTTAATAAGTCGAGGACTTGGGTTGTACGTTCAGTGACATTTTGAGTGTAAGGAGAGGATTGTATGGGGTATGAACCCACTGGATCTATTTTCAGTTTAAGATTTTGTTTAATCGATATCGGTTTACTGGAGGTATTAATCACGGATATGTTGATCCTTTTGTTTTCCTTTACCTTCACTAGGCAGTTGGCTACGAGTAGAGTATCCGAAAGATGTTGGTCTAATACTACACCTTCCTTCACCTCCGGATTTGAGACTGCACTGTGCACTCAATCACGGTTTTGGTACGTGGAATTATGACGTAGCACGGGTCAAAGAAGTGGATTTTAATTTGGTTCTTGTTTATTTTTAGAACGTCACGGCTATAATCAATATTAAAGCCATGTGTGGTCAGGAAATCGTTTCCGATGATGCCGTCGTAGGGCAGATGGATGTCCTTGATGACATGAAATTTATGATTTATCAGATTTTTGTCAGAGATTTTGAATCTCAACATAAAATGACCCATGGTTTGGGTGATTTCCTCACCTGGATCAATACTCTTAATACTGATAGGTTTTTTGATCAGATTCAGTTGTGTATGTACACTGGATTGTTTCAGTAAACAAATGGCGGAGCCTGAGTCTACTAAAAGCGTTAGTGGGACATCTGACACAGTCGATTCTACCAACACGTGGGGTAATAATCTTTTAGAAGTGTCGATTTTGATTTCGTAGATTTCACTAAGATCAGAGATCGTTAAGGGTCTGGTAATTTTAGGATTGAGGTTGCCGTTTTGGAGCTGGTTACCCTGATATATAACCTCTTTGGATGTTACTAATGATTTAGTAATTTTAGGGTTGAGGTTGCCGTTTTGGGGCTGGTTACCCTGATGTATAACCTCTTTGGGTGTTACTAATAGTTTAGTAAGATTGGGATTGAACATTTTTACGTTCTTAGGATTGGTGCCGGCTTTAACCCAGCGTCTTGAGCGGCACGAGTGCAGGACGTTTAATGGTTTAAATTTTCGTCTTCGGGGTCATATTCTGATTCACCCGAATCATCACAGTCGTTATCGACAAAGTTCACTTGTGGGGTTTAGAATTCGAAGAAGGTCCGGCAGATTTGCTAGAACCTTCGGATCGTTGAGAAGCTTGATAGCGTTTATTCGCGGCTTGTCGTCTTTGACAGTTGTATATTTCGTGACCTAATTTTTTACAGTATCTACATACGAGGTTGGATTTACCTTTATTAGTATTAATAGCTTTTGAAGGAGATCGAAAGGTTCTATGGACAGCTATACACGACAACGCAACAACCCGCAAGCACTCCAGGGTCAGACCCTAGAGCTGGATTGAGACGACACTATACTGAAGATATCCCCGACGTCAGCATGCACGAGATTAGTGTGGCTCTCAAACAGCTCAAAAACAACAAGGCGCCGGGTGATGACGGAATTACGAGCGAGCTTCTGAAGGCCGGCGGTGCACCCGCTAGAGAAGCCCTCCGGAAGCTATTTAATTCTGTCATTCTCGAGGGTAAAACGCCACAGGCGTGGCACAGAGGTGTGGTGGTGCTTATCTTTAAGAAAGGTGATAAAACCCTCTTAAAGAACTACAGACCCATCACACTTCTGAGCCACGTCTGCAAGCTGTTTTCGAGGGTCATCACGAATCGTCTCGAGAGCAAGCTAGACGACTTCCAGCCTCCTGAAGAAGCCGGCCGTAAAGGCTATAGTACTATAGACAACATACATACGCTGCGGCAGGCTATACAGAAGTCCAAGGAGTATAACCAGCCCCTATGCTTGGCGTTTGTGGACTATGAGAAAGCCTTCGATTCGATCGAAACCTGGGCGGTGCTACAGTCTCTCCAACAGTGCCGGATTGACTACCGATATATCGAAGTGCTGAAGTGTTTGTTTGAAAACGCCACTATGTCAACTCGACACGAGGACCAGAGTTCGAAACCTATTCAACTCCAGCGAGGGGTGAGACAGGGGGATGTCATATCCCCGAAACTGTTAACCACTGCGCTGGAGGATGTTTTAAAGCTTCTGGACTGGAATGAACTCGGCATCAACATCAACGGCGAGTACATCACTCACCTTCGATTCGCAGACGATATCGTAGTCATGGCTGAGACCATGGAAGACCTAGGCACAATGCTCGATGGCCTCTGTAGAGTCTCCCAACAAGTAGGTCTTAAGATGAACATGGACAAGACGAAAATCATGTCGAACGTCCATGTTGTACCTGCTCCTATTCAGGTTGGGAACTCTACGCTCGAAGTTGTCAACAAGTATATCTACCTGGGACAAGTAGTCCAATTAGGTAGGTCCAACTTCGAGAAGGAGGTCAATCGTCGAATCCAACTCGGTTGGGCAGCGTTCGGGAAGCTACGACATATCTTCTCGTCCGATATCCCGCAGTGTCTCAAGACGAAAGTCTTTGACCAGTGTGTGTTGCCAGTGATGACTTACGGATCAGAGACATGGTCGCTCACTATGGGCTTCATCAGAAGGCTCAAGGTCACTCAGAGGGCGATGGAGAGAGCTATGCTTGGAGTTTCCCTGCGAGATCGAATCAGAAATGAGGAGATCCGCAGTAGAACTAAAGTCGCCGACATAGCTCTCCGGATAGCCAAGCTGAAGTGGCAGTGGGCAGGGCACATAGCTCGAAGAACCGATGTCCGTTGGGGCAAAAAGGTTTGGAGTGGCGGCCACGTACCGGACGACGCAGCAGAGGTAGGCCCCCCGCAAGGTGGACCGACGATCTCGTCAAGATCGCGGGAGGCGGTTGGATGCGGGCAGCTCAAGACCGGTCTGTGTGGAGAACCTTGGGTGAGGCCTATGTCTAGCAGTGGACGTCATTTGGCTGATATGTTGATGATGAGTATTAATAGAACTCGGTTGAGAAATCGGTTTCTGTTGAAACTTGGGTTTATTGGTTGGGTTTTGAACAGGGATTTTGGGTTTGAACCGGTTTCGACCACTCTGTTTGTCCTGTTGCGATTGCGTATTATTATTATTACTACGCTTATAGAGGGTTTCCTGGATATCCTCCGAGATAGCCAAATTGACGGCTTCATTCAATGTTTTAGGTGCTCTGCACCTAACGATATTTGATATACGGGGATGTAGTCCCATAAGGAAATGATGGAGAGTAAGGTCCTCCATAGTGCGACCTGGAATTTCTTTGGCCTTGTGGCCGGAGAGTGAGATTTTGGTAAGTAAATGGGACAAGCAAGTTTCCATCCTTAGTGCGAATTGCCCTACGTTTTCGTTAGAGGCTTGTTTGCTTTTCTGGAGGTCTGTCAATAAATGTGTATAATGCTTCCTTTCGGAAAACTGGGTTTTTAGGGTTCCGTGGTCCACAAGGAACCCTTATAGTTTTCGTCATGTTCGTCCGTCTGTCTGTCCGTCCGCAGCCTAGCTCAAAGACGCCTGGTGCTAGAAAGCTGATATTTGACACCAATATAGACATAAGATATTGCAACAAAACTGTAGAATAACATTAAAGAAAATATTTTTTTAAGGGTATCTCCCCTACATATATAGTGAGGTTGAATTTTTTTTGGTTGAGTACCCCATTATATGGGTATCATTGCATAGATTTTAAAAAATATTATTAGTTTGCTCAAATCATTTTTTGATACAAATATAAAACATGCAATGTATTAAAACTTCTAACACAATAGAGTTCACAGTTCACGATAGTAAAAGTTAGGTTTGACGCACAGGAACACGTGGGCGGCGATAAGAGTTATTTCTCGGAACGCCGGCATAATGGCGCCACACGGAGATGCCACAAAGTATGATTTCAGGGTTTCACAAATCACTTTTAGCACTATGATGTGGAACACAAATTAAAGCTTTCTTTCACAGGATGTGTTAATAACACTACGCAAAACACTCGCGGGTCACGGATATCGTACTTTCTCAGAGCGAAGGATAGGGTGTTGGACAGCCACCCACGACGACGACTATGAGTACTCGCAGCTTTCACGTAGACCGTTTACAGGATGCTCGCGGAACAAGGTCAGGCGTCACGCGGGTAAGTACAATTCACAGGGTTTGCAGGACGGATTCACCGGTTACGGATGAACACCAAGGTATGTTTAAATAAAACTTAATTAGTTTTAATTTGTGGATTCCGCAGGATACGGCGAGTCTTTTCACTTTCGTTTTGAACTATAATGGTTTGCGCAAATAGGCACTGGGGATGCCGTATCCCACCGCTGCCACCAAATGTTATAGAGTCCTCCTGAGAAGGTGTTTAAAAAAAACGATTTTTAATAGTACTAGAATATGAATACTTAAATTTCAACGTAATAACTATGATTACAAGGAGAGGACCCTTAAGCAACCGCACCGCGAGAGAGTGAAATGCAGACTGACTATTGTTAGTGAGCTCTTAGCTCTACAGACTAAAATGCTGAGTAAGAGGGTCTGTTAGTCATAACCGTCATCGTATACGTCATCATATTTGGGTTCACCAGAGGGTTATAACAGTTCGTTGCCAAACATTGGTTTTTGGCTAACGAATTATTTATCATACTTATTATAAATTAATTTTGCTATACATAATGTATCAACTAGTAAAACATTTAAATGAAATATATCCCAAACATTTAAAATCTTTCCAATTGTTCTAAATTTTAATGGATATTTCCCACAATGCTAAAAGGACTGACCGCCGTCTGGCCTGTCTCGAAAATACTTTTAAATTTATTTTAAAGTGTTCAAATTTACTAATTTATAACTTGTACTCTCAAGTAGAGTTGCTCTCCAACTGAAAGGCTTAATTTAATAAAAAGTCAACGACATCGAAATCGAAAATTAATTTACAAATATTTAATAAATACCTACCTATAAAATAAATAATTCCTTATCCAAAGCAATGTATCTTTCATAAACAACATCTGAAGCCCTTCGAAAAAAAATACTTGCATTTTGGAAACAAAATCACCATTTTCACCAATAAAAAAAAGTCAATTACAAGGTAATATTCCTTCATCTCTCAATCTTACACATGTCGTTTCCCCGCAGTTCTCAAAGCTACACGTGTGCAAAGTTTAATTCTAAAATCATTTTGTTGGCTTCCACTTGATGTGAACTGTGTCTGGGTTTCATTATGTTCAGAATTACTTTCTAAAGCAATTTACTACTTGCTACAACATACGGGCAGTCTTCTACAAAATACTGCTACAGATATTGCTCTTTGTTAAATTTACAATTGCGTTCTATGAACCACTCATAAAATTTAAAACTTAAAATTTTCGTATACTGAAATACATATCAGCGTTCTTGAAATATATGTTTGCCAGAGGCGTCGATTGCTGTCCTGTAACCGTGAATTAAATATAAGCATAACTAAATCAATAAAATCCCTTCATATAAAAATTTCGACAATTCATTTAGTTTAAACGTCATCTTTGTAATGTATTTTATTATTATTAATATGTAAAATAAAACTCTCATCTTCATTTTAACCAGTATTAATATTGTAAATAATTTAACAGTATAGAAATAAGTCTGTGCAGCCGGCGATAGCGACACACGTAAAGTGTCTCCATGTTTAAATAACTGACTGATGATTTATTACCATAAAATGTATATATAACTGTAAATAAATACTAAATTGGTACTAAAACCACAATCATAATTTGATGAACTCTTTGAAAATATAACTCTCATAATTTATGTATGAAAGTCTATCGTGACCTAAAAATAAATGTCACACGAAAAATTGGATCAACCTTTTATACCGGGAGGTCAAGAGGGCACGTCCACGATAGATTAATCTAACCTCAATGAATCAGGTGATCTAAGTAAATAAAACTGACCGGGTTAATAGCTGTCTTGAGAGGAATCTGTGAGATAGGATCGAGGGAACAAAGCAGTCTAATAAAATTGTACTTAAAGTTACAGGACTAATGAGTAGTGATATGGGACACGACGACCACTTTCTTATTTATATATCCATTGTTAAGAATCTTTTAGTAGAATGCCTTAAGGAGCAGATTATGGACTTGCGTGAAATTAAGATTGTCATGTGATTATCAATCAATCTATCAAAATTGTTTACTAGAACACGAATCCGGGTAAATGATACTGATAAACTACATATTGGTAAAAGATTGACTGAATATAACCTTTGCTATTATGTTAACTAACTATTAGGAATGTGTAGGGTCTTTTTCATCTCTTTCACTGAAGGATAAGCAGGACCTATCAGTTTCTTTACTCGTGCATTTATGCGATTTGCAATACTATATAATTTGACATAAGATTTTAATATTTTATTTTTCAGAGTTGACATCGTGATGTATAATGTTTTCCTCAAATGCCTTTTTATAAGGTTAACCAATACTATAAATACATGATGATATACTTTATGAATTAAATCTTTCTATGTGTTATAATGTTTAACTATTAGGAATGTGTAGGGTCTTTTTCATCTCTTTCACTGAAGGATAGGCTCCTTCCTTTATATACCAGTTTCTTTACTCGTGAATTTACGATAAAATAGAATTTGACATACGATCGCAATAGTTTATTTTTACAAAGTTGACATCGTAATGTATAGTGTTGTCCTCAAATGTCTTTGTATGAGGTTATACATAATTATATACATTTCCAAATTATTACACGATAAACACTCGTTAGATAAATACATATAACTATCTGTTATCAATTTATTTGTTATTCAGCCCTCCTTACGAAAAGTGCAATAACTCGAGTTTTGCACCGAATTGAGATAAGTACATATTCGGAATCAGCAGAACGAGATCTATATATTCTTTTAAGACACTTTTTACGTAACTATGACTCAGCCGGTTTTATTACTAAGCCTAACTGCAATATCTAGGTCGATGCTTTATGATTTACATATCAAAACCGAAATAACTATAGATAGAATGACTATTTGTAGTTATTTCGGTTATGACTATGCATAGGGTTCCCATCAAGAACTGAGGGTCCCAAGCCAACCTCACCTGCAAGTGGTGCACCTGCCGATCAACGGACGAGGCTCTGGCAAATAAAATATCCCGATAAGCGGCAATAGGCTCGCCACCTATTACGTGGGATCAAAACACTGGAGAAAAGTGGGCGTTTAATATGCCTCTGCCTACCCCTTCGGGGAAACAGGCGTGAGTTTATGTATGTATGTATGTAGAATGACTTACTACGATAACTTACTGACGCTATTAAGAAATTTTACTAACTAAATCTGCAATAAGTATAGTTACTATACTTATTATTAGCATAGATAGTAATTTGTATTATACATTTACTGGTTATAAGTGCAATATGTTTGAGTTATTGCAGATATGATAAGGATCCTTATTTACGGTATTAAATAATGTACTAATTATAGTAGTAGTTAAGTAGAGTTACTGCATTCATAATTACCATACTTCGTTGCTTGGGATTCTCATTTACTAGTTATAAGTACAATAAGCTTGAGTTATTGCAGTTATCTTAAGGAACCTTATTAATAATTATGGGAAGGATACTACACTTTATTTACTATGTAGATATATATTGCATTTATTTCTATGAAGATTATATGAATAAAGTTTATCTACGCGATATCAATTGCAATAAATTCACAATTTATTGCGATTATAACTAGCACCAGGAGGTTAGAGAGTACGAAGGGAGTAAAATATTTTGTGCAAAAAATAAAACAACTTAAAAGCAACTTTATCAATATACATTCAGTCAAAAAAGTATCGGGAATGGATTATTTGTTTATGGCTCCAAAGTCAATTTTTTGTTTATTTGTTAGATTGGCATAACTGTTTTCCATTTTGGCGCGGAGTTTAAGATGCATCTGTTAGTTGTATTAAATATAGTGCTGTTTTTAGTTATATAATATTTAGTGAGTACCTATTGCGAATTTCTTAATGGACAAAAACCTTGAAAAAAGAGTTTGTCTTAAATTTGGCATTACCAATGAAATTTCGTGTTCGTAATTAATGTTAATGTTACAACTCAAGTTAATATCGCAAAAGTGAAGGTAACAGTGACTGAAAATTCTCATTCAACTTTGAAAGAGACAGCCGCTTTCTGTATCTCACGATTCGATCCGTATCATTTTAACTAAGCATTTGGGTATGAAATATATTGCCGCTCGGCTAGTTCCAAAAGACCTAGATTTTCTCCAAAAAATCAATCGCATGAAAGTCGCTGAGGACATGCTACAACGAGTCAATTCCGACCTTTTCTTTTATTCATGAAACGCTTGTTACTTGTGACAAGAGAGGGTTTACGAGTTTGACATGTAAACTAGTCAACAAGCATCGGAGTGGCGCCTTGCAACTGAACCGAAACCGAAAAAACCACGCCAAAGTCTTTTCCTTGACTATCGTGGTGCTGTGAACTTGGAATTCTTGCTGGAAGGTCGAACGATAAATAAGGAATATCATTTGTGCGTTATGCGGTGTTTAAGAGAATGTGACGAAAAGGGCAGATTTGTGGAAAGATATACCACAATAATGCGCCTTGGCACAAGGCCATCATTCTGAGCGAATTTTTCACCAAACACTCAACAAATACCATCGAGCAACCATCACATTCACCAGATATGGTCCCGTATACTTCGTGGCACCCTTGTTCAATTAAGTGAATTCGCTGCGAGAACTGAACTCAATTCCGGAAACAGCGATTAATACATTTTTATATTCCCGACCAGTATTTGCGTAGTGTAGGCTTCAGCCTACACTACGCAAATACTGGTCAACAGCATAAACTCTTTTCTATCCATCTATGTAGCGCTTCCCAACAAGCTGAAAACAGTCCTACAGCAAGAGCGATTTAGCTTATAAATTTAATGACCTTCTTAAATATAGTCCAGATGCAGACATATTTTTTAACGCATAGAGTATATTATTAAAACATATTTATAAGTACCTAATTTTGAGAAATAAATTATAGTTCCTACCTCTAGTTAAGTTTATTGTTGTTTTTATTTACAAATGTTATATTTTTATATTGTTATTTTAAATTTTTGTAATTTTGTAGAACTAAGTATTTGATTTACAGAACATTTAGTATAGATATAAGTGAGTTGGTGTACTATACGCTGCAAACTTATATCTTATAAATAAATGGATATGAATATGAAGTGATTCCCATTGTCATTGTACTTTTTTAGTTTGAAATAAAAATATTTTATATTATAATTTATTTTATTCATAAAATTATAACCAATTTCACATTATTTTGAAAAACACATCTGAACGCAGAAAACAGTTTCATTCAAAATCGGTGAGAGGAAAAATAATGTTGTGCAAACTTCTGTTTATACACAGGTATTTGACATAATAGTGTAACATCTCCGTTTTTCTTATAGAAACAAGTTAATAGTTTGGCGTTTTACTAATGAAAACCGCAATAAATAAGAAACTTAAGGCAAATTTGGTTAGGAAGATGTTAAGAACAAAAAAATATTGCTACTCAAAAATGCATCATCTTGGTTTCCTAACCATTAGTGCAATAAATAGGTTACTTATTGCGGTTATGACTAATAAACATTCTTTCTACAAAGTAATAAAACTTAACATTATTTAATTTATTGGTTTTTATATCGGGCTTATATGTGGGAACAAACATTAAGTATCACATAATTATCTCGACATTGTTATACATCATGTAGTAAATGTTTCAATCCGATACCTTGAATAGTGATGGAGATACAAACAAAACAAAAATAAAATCTTTACCCGCGTTTTTCTCGAAATCAGGTTTGACCTAGTTATTGCACTTTTCGTAAGGACGGCAGTATTAATTATCTCATACTCCATGTGGCCAAAACCTCTTTGAGCATACTTGTGAACCAGCCTACGTAAACGGCATATTGGATTCGAGGTACAATTTCGATAAACTAGTCTTAATTTGATTCGACCCAGTCACGCAACGTCAACATTGTAAGTTAAGTTTCACCTTACTGTATTGAAAATATATGAAAACTGTAAAAAATATACTATGAGTTATTTTATATTGCCACGGTTCCGTAGCATACAAACGCTACAAACCACCTTTGTTATTTTATTTTAGATGGTAATCACTACATAGTATAAAACAAAGTCTGTCTTCTGTCTGTCTGTCCCAATGTATGCTTAAATATTTAAAACTACGTAACGGATTTTGAAGCGCTTTTTTTAATAGATAGTGATTCAAGAGGAAGGTTTATATATACAATATATAGCATGCCTTTAGTTGTAAACGAGCGGCTCGTAAGCCGGTAGAAACCGAAACTAGCGGCTAGAAACGAATAACGAGACGCTTGATCCCGGGGAGATACGCGATTTGAGCATCGGAAAAAAACATTTTTATGTCATTTTTTATTGTAAGACTCTTATTTTATTATACAGTAGCATTTATTATGGTCTGTTATTTTTGTTTATGTAAATAAACATCGAAGGCAACGTTTAATACTTACCTATTAATTTACTTAATTCAGAGACGAACAGGAAACTATGAATTTAGGTAAATACTCATATTAAATTTGTAAACCAAACGTGCAAATCGCGCGTCGCGCGGCAGTATAGATGGGGGGAGGGGATGTGCGCGTAGGTAACTGTTCACACTTATTTTATGGATAAATACTTACCTATTTCCAAAACATCTTTTCAAATAAATTATTAAAATCCACTGCTATGTGACATTTTGTATGAGAATTTTGAGTTTTTAACACTTAATACAGATGCAAATGTCATTGTTTATATCTATTTATGTTCAATGTATCCTTAAGTAAATAAATCAAGAGAAACAACAAAAACAACAAACTAAGTCATGTCATATTTTAATGAAATGTAATGAGCCGTTTCTAGCCGCTAAGCTAGAAATGTTAGTAACCAGCCTCACATCTTTAAGCATGTCGCGTGCCTTGCACCCGTCCAAAGCCGGGTCAGGTCACTAGTTACATTCATAAATAGTCTCTCTCTTTTCTCTTCGGCTTCAACAATATATTAATGTATTACAAATATACAATAGATACACAAAACTCTTAATATTTTATTTTATTTAGAATTGATTATATCACCACCCGTTTTATGCTTGGCACTCGTAAAAAATGAATTTATTAGAGACGCGATCTATAAAAAGTTCATCAACGTAAATTTTTATGCACTCTTCGGTAGCCGTTGTGTCAACGACATAATAAATTTAATGCACTTAGCCATTCCAACGTGGCACGCCAATTCGATGACTCGTTAAACATTATTAAATGAGATGGATTTTCGTATAAAATGACTAAGGAAACTTTGATTGATATGAAGTGGAGTAAAAATAAATACTCAATGAAGCTAGATTAAATACATTTTTAAGCTTTTTATTTTCACTTCTTGTATAGTGAAATAAAAGGTCTTGTTTAAAAAAAATGAACATTATTTAACTAGTATTTCATCGTGTATATTCGACGCCAATCATAGGACTGTATGAACGGGCCGCATGTTTCTGTACCTAAAATAAATATTCCTTTGTGACCATTGTTTAAACATTTAGGAAAAGCCCACAGTATAATAAAAGCAAACGTCTAACGACATTAATAAAAAAACACGAAAATAATTTCAAACAATTATTCAAAACCACATATAATATCATAAGAATATTATGTATTAGTAAAAGTTTTGCTAGTTAGTACAGCTTTGCTGCATCGTATTAACAAAATTTTAACAAAATATTCGGACAAATTTCACTACCGTATTTGCAACACCAACGTTGTAATTACTGTTTTATTCAACTAGTTTCGTGAAAGTGTAACCCGTACTTTAACTATACATAAAAATCTACCAGTAATTAAGTTTTCGTGACATAACTTCATAGCCTTGTTTTGATGCCAAATGAAAGAAATTCTCGGTCGTACAATTTTTACTATTGCTACAATTTTTAGGTTTATTGCTTTTGTATAAATACAGTATTAAAGATTTGAACAGAAAATAAATTGCGTCAAAGAGAATTCTAGGACGTACTTTCATTGTGAACAACATACGTTCAATGTATAAAATAAAGTATGTATAGATCAAAAGATATTGACGTCCAAAATTTGTACTGATTTTATATGTACTAGCTTATATAGCAGCATTGGTTGGCTACGACCAAACCTTTCAGATTGATGGTATATATCAGATTTGCAATTCGATAGCGAGAAAAGCCTTTACCCTTGAATAAAGTATTACTTTATTGTTAAGGGTCAGGAGTTTTATAGGTTTCAAGTGTAATACCAGTTTGAATGTAACGTAGGTATAAGAAATTTTACGTTGATTGAAATCTAGATCGCGTAAAGGCGTGGGACAGATATTGGTCGCGCAAATTGAAAGCAGCGTTAAGATAAAATGGCTACGTACAACGTTCGTGTGAAATAGGCCAATCAATTGTTATTCAACTTGTGAACTGGAATTGTTATTGGTTTTTTGTCTAGCAGGACCATGTGACTTTTTGATTTTATATCTCGGACTTTTATTAAAAGGGAAAAAGAAATATTGCATTAGGATTTTTTATTTCTATAACATATTTTTTAATTTATTTGATTTATCTCAATGTTAATAGTTAATGTTGTTAGTGTGGAAGGGACAGGACGAAGGGGAAGACCTAGGCGGACGTTCTCTGACCAGATTAGAGACATCCTAAAAACAGGACAGGTTAGAAGCACCCTGAACAGAAGAGCATGTATGAGGAATCTGATGGGAGTGAATGAAGCAAGAGAGATATGTCAAGATCGTTGCAAATGGCGCTCCGTAGTCTCTGCCTACCCCTCCGGGAAACAGGCGTGAGTCTATGTATGTAATAGTTACTGTCAAAAGTGCTGTTTTAATTATCATGATTGACATAAGAATTAAAACAGCACTTTTGACAGTAGTAAAAATAAAAAATGGTATACATAATACGAAAATAAATAGAATCGAAATGCATCAACAACATTATTAATTTCGACAAGATGATACTAAATCTGTACTGTTATTAGAGTGCAGCAGAATAGCAATAAGGCGCGTGTAACAAAATACGTTCTCAGTGTCAATTAAGTATGATATTTCTGTTCATTAATGCTATAGAGAGTCTTATAAAAAATGTTTATGTTTTATCATTTTCTGGATTAAATTAAAATATTTACCAGACTGGTGTTATGTGAAAAAAATATTTCAAACATTATATTCAATGTCGAAATCGTACAACCCTAGAGATTTAGTTATTAGTCGTTTATTAAGGCCCACTTGCACAACGATTCTTAAATTGAATTACGATGTATTTAAAGAGAAAAAACATATTAAATACCACTAGCGTCTTGCACAACGAAAAATTAGTCGAGTAATAGGATTTAAGAACTGTCAAAATTAATTGCCGAAAATCGGCTGTTTAGTGCCTAAATTCATTTAAGAACTGTCACACTGATGTTGGCATCTTGTCATAAGCGACGAAAATTATCAATAATTATTATATACTATGTTCGCCAGTGGACGTCCCGAGGCAGACATGATGATGATGATGATATAACTGATAACAGTGTACCTACTTGTGTTATTGTTAACCCTAGAATCCTACACTATTTGGCGCACATGTTATTCCTACACTGGGGTGCTGGAACACCCCATACTAAAATGACTGTAATCCTTAAAAAAAATACAATTCATGCAAATACGTTTTATTAAACATAATAGGTAACTTGAGATCACAAATCAGCCTTATTACACAAAGTTAAATGTAGTTTGAGCAACAGCACTTGTAGGATTTGGTCCTTTTTTGAGGATTGCAATGGACTAAGTTGGCATCCGGTGACGGACGGTCCTCCAAATGTTCATGTATCAGTTCCAAACCTAATTACAAAACTGTCTGCTGAAACTTTATATTTGGCTTATTATTTGATCTTGAACACTTGTAAAGAACCCAGGAATTAAAACTGGTCCCAACTTCTATTTCTTCCTCGCCAGATTTCTGGTCTAGAATAGAGCTTATTTCTTTGTAATTCAAACCTCTGACAGTCATCCGAAACAAAATAAATAAACTTCATTGAATTTTACCTTCACAATATCTAAAAATATCTGTATTTAATTCATATAAGACTATTGTTTTAATAAATAATCAAATTTAATAACTTATTAAATTTGATTATTTATTATAACACACAACGCGGTCCCTCGTCACGGTATTGACGTAACGCGAGCGGTTGACACCAAACTAAAATACTTCAACGCGCGAATTCGTGGATATTAAAGAAATTGAGATATTTAGAAAACATATCGGTGTGGGGTGCCCTGCACCCCATGTAGGGTTCTAGAGTTAATGCTCAAAAGTTTCTAGTTATTATTTGTCAATTGTCATTTCGTTGCTAGGCGACGACAATGCGTTTTGTTTTATGCTCAAAGTATATAATAGTCTAAGGTTTTATGCGAAACCATACGCATAACATCGTTAAAATCTTAACAAAAAGGCTTCATGCCATGAAACAAAACGTAGAAACTACTTTACCGACCTCATAAAATGTTTAACTAAATCTAAGCGTTGTTGTCGTTGTGCAAGAGGACGCTAAATACTTTTAACTTAAATTATTTTATGCCGTTAATTCTGTTCAAAAAATTTAAATTAAGGGGTGACTTAAATCAAACGTTACGCAAGTGGGCCTAAGAGTGACCAAGATAAACGAACATAATTATAAACAAATGATTGACTGGTAGATCAACTAGAACAAGAACAAACAGCGAAGAAGCAATACCTGACAGATATCTGATAGTTGAATTGACTGGAATGCCCCAAGAAGCGCTCCTCGGTAGTATTTTGTAAGCTTTCGACTGTGATGTAGTGGCGACGTGAGGTTCATAAAATTCTATTTGTTGCTCTCTTTGGACATACGAATATTGTAGTTTATGTAAATGTAATGATTTTTATTATTTGCTGTCTATTTATTGGTAGATACAGAGCATAATATATACAAAAATATATCTGAAATTTCATAGTATTTTAAAATATACATATTTTATTTTTTATCACTCAAACAATATGTATGATGCAAGAGGTAGAATGTAATATAAAAAAATTAAAAAATCCAACGACCTTCACCTTTATTATACTTTTGAAACGCTTAATTATTGCTACTTTATGCAAGTAGTAGACTTTATAGTTGCAAAAAATAAACTTAGAACGTATTAAGAGCAGCCACTCCGAATTTGATGCTATTTTGAATCGATATTCTGAAACAGTCATAGATACTAGTAAAGTGAAACTTCGGCAAAGAACAGATACATGATTGGACGATAACATTTTAATTTGAAAATCACACTACTTGCAAAGCATATTCCAAATATTGGAATAAAATATTCACTGTTCTTTCTGAAGTAAACTGTTGTAATAATACTGGCTTTATAGTGTTTTTACAAAGTATTCAAAATTCTTCTTATTCGATGTAACTAGGTTACCACTTACTTCAATAAAATAACAACTAGATGAAACACATATTTTATTCTCAAATACAAAAATCATTAAAACAAATCGTTATCAGCACGAAATTCTTGTATTTGTTTATATGTATAAAAGAAAAGTAATGACGTATGTTTTCATAATAATTCATTGAAGTGATATTTGTGTGTTTTTTTTTTGGGTACGAAACATGATAGTTCTTCGCATACACTTCTGAGATGGCGAACCCAAATGGAGACACAAATGAGCGAGGTATGCGTAGTTCCTCTATTTCAACGTTAACTCTACATAATAGAAAAAGGTATAGTACGTGGAAGTTTAAAATG
The DNA here is from genome assembly GCA_944739405.2 of Euclidia mi. Taxonomy (NCBI): domain Eukaryota; kingdom Metazoa; phylum Arthropoda; class Insecta; order Lepidoptera; family Erebidae; genus Euclidia; species Euclidia mi. Next base: position 53,519,430 of record OX123190.2, read on the forward strand.
CGTAATTATCTTATGCATGAGGAGTTGTGGGAAGCTATCAGTGGCTACCCAACGGGGATGAACGTTTCCAATGTCACTAAGGTGAGGAGCGATCAGAAGGCACTAACAAAAATTTGTCTTACCCTGGAATCATCTGCAATTACGCATGTCCGAAATGTCACTACTGCAGCGGAAGCATGGAAAGCTCTACAAAATGCTTATGAGGTCAAAGGTACGGGTAGACGTTTATATTTAGAACGGAAATGATACAGATTGAGACTTGAAGATTTTGATAATAATATTGAGTCGTATATCAATGCTGTTATTTCCACTGCTCAAGATTTGGCGGATATAGACAAAGTAATAGATTATACGTCCATTGCTGCTATTCTATTGGGAGGTCTAACGTCGAGATATGACCCATTGATTATGTCTGTCCTTTGAAGAAAAAGAAGGCCATGAAAAGGAAGAATCCCTCTAATAAGGACTCGATCTCTGTGTCTGCTTTAGGAGCAACAAATAATTATAACAAAGATAAATGGTACATTTATTCAGGTGCGACCAAACACATGACTTCAAGACGAGATTGGTTTGTAGACATAAAACCTATTGATAATAAGGTAACAGTTGCAAACGGGACTAAGATTGACGCTGAAGGCATCGGTAAAATATCTATGAATACCAAAAGCAACGTTAATACAATAAATTATGTTACGTATGTACTTAACTTGCAAAAAAATCTTTTATCTGTAAAGACAGCAGTTAAAAATGGTTTTACTCTAATGTTTGATAAGTCGGGTTGTAATTTATTTAATTCAAAAACCTTCTCCTTTACAAGAGATGCGGTTCTACATGGCTCGCCCAGTGGTGGATTGTACACACTTGATTGTGACGTATATGTTTCCAAATTTAGAGCCTATGACGTGCACTCTGATTCATTTTCTAAGTATGAGGTATGGCATAAGCGTTTAGGTCATTTATGTCGCGTTGGTATGAATCTAACCTACTACGGTAGCTAGTATATATTCATAATAGGCCGATCGTGCAGTTTCAATATTAGTTGTATTGCTTATTATTTGCAGAGTGTAGCAAAATGATCTAATTGTTTTATTCAAGTATTCGACATGTCTTTTCCAATTTAAGTGATTATCTAAATACAGACCTAAAAATTTAGATGTTTTTACTTCTTCTAAGACCTCTCCTTTAAAGTGTATCTTTAGCTTAATGTGTTTGGATTGATAGGGCCTAAATATGTTTTTTCAACGTTTACGGTTAGATTTAATGTTTTTAGCCACTCTACTACAGTTGCTATTGTTTTGTTTATTTTTCGTTTGTATTTGTTATCGGTCAAGCTATTTCCGGTAATGAGTATGTACGCATCATCAGCAAATAATGCGCTGTGATCTTTTATTATGTTTTTGAATTCGTTGACGTAAATTAGGAATAAAAGTGGTCCTAAAATACTCCCCTGAGGTATTCCTACTTTTGTAATATCATACGGTGACTGGGTATTCGTTATGATTTTTTCATTATTGACACTCGTTATTACAGTTGCCTGTTTTCTGTTTGTCAAATAACTTTCCATGAGTTTTAATGCTACACATCTTACTCCATAGTGTTCTAACTGTTTAAGTCAAATGCAATGGTTAGCGCAATCAAAAGCACGTGTCACATCTAGTAGTATAGCGGTTGCAGGCATTTTGGTATTTATAGCATCAAGTATACCTTTTACTATTTTGAAAATGGCTAATGATGTTGATCGATTTTGTCGAAAACCACATTGTGCGTCGTTCAGTATTTCATATTTTTCTAAATATGTATTTACACGCGTATACATAACTTGCTCAATGACTTTGAAAATACTGGGAGTAATGCAATAGGCCTATAGTTATGAGTATTTAGTTTGTCGCCTTTTTTAAGTATTGGCTTTACAATCGCCTCTTTTAACTTATCAGGAAATATTCCACTCGTTACCATTGTATTAGCAATGTGATTTAGCGGTCTTATTATTGCAAGAAAGTAAGTCTTTACAATATGTGACGTGATTTCATCGTTACCGGTGCTTTGTTTACTTTTGAGAGCTTGTATATGTTTAAAAATTTCAGGCTCGTCTGTTGGTTTCAGGAATAATGAGTTTAATGTACTTTTCCCAACTGGTTTAGAAATATTTTCATCAAATTTGGATCATAGTTACAAGTTGTGAATTTTTTATTAAAGCAAGTGGCAATGTTTTGTACTGTTGTTATTGTTACGTTATTATCTTTTATACAATTAATAAATTTATCAGTATCTTCTACATTAGTTAGATTTTTATGAGTTTCCAAATTCCTTTAGTTTTATTTTCCGTGTCACGTATTACGTTAATATTTGCCTGTCTTTGTCTAAATGTAATAACTTTCTTTAATTTGTTTTTGTTTTTCTGGTAAGTTTTTAAGAGAACCTAGTTTTCTGCTTTTTTTTTTAATTTTGCAAATAAGATTCTTTTCCTCTTACATGATACTATGATTCCTTTTGTTGTCCAAAAACGTTTACCCTTAGTTTTTATTCTTATGCCTTGTATAACGAAACATAGGTCATAAAATAACTTGAATTCATCTATAAATGTATTGTAAGCTACGTTTGTATCGTTAGTAGTATAAATTTCACTAAAACGAATGTTTAATATTACTGAATTAAATTTTGTTATGTTTTCAGGGTGATAATCTCGTTTGTACATAAATTTTGTTTTTGGTGTTAACTTAACTTTTATGTTTGTATTTGTTATTTGTGCTAAATGGTCAGGTAAACAGGTATCAATGACTTTAGTTGTTACATGTTTTATATTAGTGATGAATTTGTCTATGCACGTACTTGAGGTTGCTGTGATACGAGTAGGGACCTTTATTTCAAGATTCATGTTATATATTGCGATTAGGTTTTTAAGTCTTCTTGTATTGGCTGTATCCTTTAATAGATCAATATTGAAATCGCCTGCAACGATTACACTTCGGCACATCTTTTTATCAGTTTTGGATAGTTTGTGTAATATTTTATCTAATTTTTTGAAAAAATTGATACTATGCTATCTGGTGTTCTATACACACAAATAATAATTGTTTTTGTTGGCTTTACATAAACTCCCGAACATTCAAAGTGTAGGTCTACGCAATAATCAGTAACCCAATTTAAAATTTGTAATTCAATATCTCTTTGCAGCATGATCGCAGTGCCACCTCCTTTTTTATTTTTACGTTGCCTTTTACATAATTGGGGAGATTTATGAATGTTTCAGAATCTTCACAAATAAAAGTTTCCGTAAAACATAATACTTGGGGTTTGGTTTCTAGTTCATCTAGTAAGAAGTTCATATAATTTTGACATTAGACTGCGAATGTTTTGATGGTACACCGAAAGTTTACTAATGTTAGTCTCAAAAAAAGGCCGTATTTTCCATAGTTTTATCATTAGAATTGATTTTGTAACATTGATCAGTTTGAGTTGAAGTATCTATATATAATTTATCAATAGTAATTAATTTTCCGTTGTTATTAGTGTTTTTAACGTAGCAATGATAGTTGTTTTTATAACCAATTCGTAGAATTTCCTTAAGTATTCTTTGTACTTTATTTACAATACGTTGTTTCCTGATTGGTATATATGTATGATAGCCCATATCTACAAAAAATGTATGTTTAAATTGATAACTGTAACATTTTATTTCTTCATTGAGTTTATATTCATTCATATATTTATTAAATAGAACTTCACTAATTATAACATATGTATTGTTGGTTTTTGTTAACATATAATATAACACGGATAGTGTTTCTTGAGGGTTGTTATCATTACAGCCAGCTACTATAATAATATAATCAATTTTAGAAAACTCTTGGGCTATTTTTATTGTTGGGTCTATTATATCAATTAGTTTAGCACCAGGCTTAAATATTGCTAACACTTCATATTCGTTACCTAAAAGTGACGATAATGCTCGCTGAAGACCTCTTCCTTGTTGGTCTCCTAGAATTAAAACCTTGTGTTTTAGATTTTCCTCTTTAATAATCGACTCTACGTGTTATTGCTTAGTTATTTCTTTTTTAATAGGGCGATCCTCAGTTTTCTGCATGTTATTATTTTGATAAGGTGGTAACGCTGTATTTATAGATGCATCAGGTAGTAACGCTGTATTTATAGTTGCATCCGATATTAACGCTGTTTTTGTAGTTGCATCAGGTGGTAGCACTGTGTTTATAGTTGCATCATCCTTTAATAGCATCACACTGACATCTTCCGACACTACGTCTTTCTTGGTATTTTTATTTTGGGTTTCTGTTTCAGCTATTATTTTTGTTGTGGTCCTTTTTACTTTTTGAGATTTAGTGTTACTAGGCTTGTTTTGTTTCGTAGTTGTCTGTATTTCCTTCATTCCAACCTTTTTGAAGTTTTCTATGGTTTTCTTACATTTGTCTAAATCCTGCTTCAAAGCGGCGTTCTCTGAATTTAAATTTTCAATTTCTATATGTGCACCATCCAATTCTAATATCAATTGTTCTAGTTTTAGCTTTAGCTCATTTTTTTCATCACATTCTGTGCTATTATTTGGTAAACTATTTTTTGGAACTATTCAATATTAAATCGCTTGGATCACAATATTCATACATACATAACTTCACGCCTTTTATCCCCGAAGGGATAGGCAGATGTGTATTTATACACCCACTTTTCGCCAGATATACTTTAGTCCCACGTAATAAGGGGCGAGCCTATTGCCGTACCGGGCACATTTCCAGACTCCGTGCTGCTACTGAGAATTTCGTGACAGAAAAACCCAATAATACTGCTCGACCCAGGAATCGAACCCGGGACCCCACGCGCACATTTATGCCGCGAGACCAACGAGGCAGTCGTATAGGGTTTGATGTCGAGTTTTCCGTCTCTACGCAAAGATGGTATTTGCATCGTGTTATCCCTTAGTCGCCTCTTACGACACCCACGGGAAGATAGGAGGTGGTGACACTTGTATTTTATGCCGTCAACCACACGGCAATATTCATCGTCTGATATAAATAAAATAATTGTTTCTTAATTATCAAATAATTAAAACTTTTTCAGTTCACCTTGTTCCCGTCGGCAAAGGCAAAGACAATAGAACGCCACTTACTTCTATCTCTGACTCTCCTTCTATGCTTACAAATCTCACACGATTCAGAGGAATCGTGAGAAATTTGTAAGCTTGTCATGAATCTAGAGACATTCATTACCTTTTTCATGCTCTTAATCTCTTTCATTCTACATTCATTATTCTTTTACATGCTCACCGGTTTCGATACTTTTCGTTTTAAGAACGTCCTTAATTTGGTCAAAAAATGTTCTTCAAGTACTGCGGTGACTGACTAGCCATGCTATAAATACAAAAAGTAGATAATGAATACCTAAATATTTAGCACCAAGCGGACTCTAGTTAATATTGATGTTATAGTATCTTCTTGGGTTTACGCGAATGTTACACATTGAAATCACCAATACCTAGTTCAAAATTTTTCGGGTACTCTGAGATAACTTTTAAATTCAAGACAAAGACAAATATTACCTCAGTCTGCCGTGACCACGGTTCCTGTAATGAAACTGAAACGTCGGCTAGTAATTAATAAAAAAAAATATTCTAGATCATTCGGTTTAAATGTCATTTAAGTAAAACCAATATATTATCACGATAGAATCCGTGAACCGTAGTTTGAGTTTAATAATATTAATGTTTCTATACACGTGTATAGAAACATCAATATTCAGCATATAAACATTAAATTCAATAAACTGATTCAACGTCCAATTTTATTGTCAAAATTTCAAATAATATAAAAACGAATTCGTTAAATAAATGGCGAAGTTCTCATATTACAAACAAAAAATGCAACGGATTTGTGGACCTTCTCCTTTTATGTGTAAACAGTTGATGAATTTGATTAATGACGGCGCGTTACCAGCGCCACTATAATATTTCACGTCGGAACGGGAATTACAGATGTCATGAAACGTCATCACGTCATTAGCATAGTCTCTAAACCTAGGACCAAGAACTAGCTCTAAACGAATCGAGAGTTCTGCCGACCGGTTGTGAAATATTACTATCTTAATATATAAAATCCTTGCGTTACTGACTGACTGACAGACAAGCTACAGCCAAAACTATTGGGCGTAGGAAGCTAAAATTTGGCACGTATGTTCCTTGGGGACCGTAGGGGTGCACTAAGAAGGGATTGCCCGAAATTACCACGGGATCTTCCAAAACGGGTAAATTAAAAAAAATTGCAGGCGTAGCTGCTGGCGTCCTCTAGTAGTAAATAAAATGTGAATAGGTTAGCTAAAACCGCTCGGCGAGTTAATTGCCTACTCTTGCGTTGACGCACGGGTTGTCACTTATTTACACCGCGGCGCCGGCTTTGGCAGCGCGCGCGCTTTTTCGCCGCTTTTTTAAGTGATCGCGCTGAATACTTCACAATTTAAGCTTGCATATGTCTTTTTTTCAAATACCTACGACTAACTTAGCGTTATATAACTGTCTAAATGCTCTTTATAACGAGAAAAATGTAACGAGTTTAATTTACTGTCGTTTAACACATGGTATAATATTCATAACGTTTATTACAAAACTGAATGTACATAAACAATTCGAGCAGGCGAGCAGTGTGGTACCTACATGAATGCGCTCGATCAGACGCGCGGCGCATCCCGTACTGAGGCCGCACCGCGCTTGCCGCGCTCGTGAGATTGTGTGCGTGAAAAGTGCGTGCGTACACGGCGCCGGCGACTCACGCGTACATTCAAACCGGCGGCGGCCGATTTGTATGAAGCTATCCTACCATTCTTTTTATACTATGGTATTACGGTGCAATGACGGGGGGCAGCGCTGATAGTGTTTCGTGTGGACTTGTCTCGCGCGGCGAAGGACATTCAGTTGGGTCACCTGGTTGACAGTACATCATGAATCAGTCCTCGGTTCGTTAATAGACTTGCAAGTGAAAGTGTTAGACTATAATTATTAAGATAGTACTTTAGTAGTGTGTATTCAATGCACAAGAAGCCAGCTGCGCCCACTTAGTAGGAACTCTGAATAGATTACATCGGCCAACAATCTAGCTACCCGCCTACAAATTCAATGTCGTAGCTGTTGTCATATAACCGTAAATATAAACACATCTGGTTGTATGCTTAGTTTGTAAGCAAACCAAGTATGTATGTACTCTACAGATTTAATGAATGACAAGTCCATGAGATTCAGTCCACCTCACGGATTTTTCTCCAGCAACGTTACGAAATTAAAACGTAAAAGCAATGCACGCTATTTATACAAAACACAGCATAGAAAATAACAGATGTTTATTTTGAGTTCATGTCTCTTATTAGAAGTTACAATGTCGTTTCTGTCTCTGATTTGTTTATTTGTATAAGGAAATTATTAAAAAAAAATGCGGACTGTATTTTATAGAATTGAAGGGCATGGTGGTTATCTTTCTTGCAAGTATGCATCATCATCCTAGCGTTATCCCGGTTGTAGGAACCTTGGAGTACAGGGATCCATTTGTGGTCTAATCAGATTTGACAGAATATGAGTTTTTTGCATAGCAACTTCTATTGAAAATACCTATGTTTGGGTTGCGGAGGTGTCTAATCTCCGCAACCCAAATATGGGTATTTTCAACAATCTCTACTTATTCTGACTCTACATTTTATTGTTTATGAAACGAGTTACCAGGCTCTTTCATAATTTTTATTACAATTATCAGATAGACAAGGGCGAGTTAGTAGGCAGATTATATTCAAAACAAACATAATACCCCAGCAATGTAAACGAAATTCAACTACTTAGCTTGTAAAACAGTCGATTTTTATGAACAGACTTGTGGCGAGAAAACCCCTAAAACACCACCGTTATATTTCTTACTTACTGAATTACTGATTTAGTTAGCACTAGCTGTGCCCGTGAATTTGTTAGCGTAAATAATGGAATTTAATTAGCATGACATTTATGCTAAAAGTAGGTATATAATATTTATAACTTTTATATGTATTTTATAGAGAAGACGCCCGCGGTTACACCCACGTTATTTAAGGTTACCTACTCTTCCGCTCCCGTCGCTCATAGCGTGATGGTTTATAGCCTATAGCTTTCCTCGATAAATGGCTTATCTAACACTGAAAGAAATCGGACCAGTATAGTTCCTGAGATTAACGCGTTCAACCAAAAAAACAAACTCTTCAGCTTTATATATTAGTATAAGATACCTAATATATATCTTTACAGAATTTATTTGTTCACAACATTAACTGTTTTACCACCGTCACATAGAACATCTATCTATCTATCTATATCGTCACGCCTGTCTCCCATTGGGGTAGGCAGAGACTATGGAACGCCACATGCTTCGGTTCAAACATACCTCTTTCGCTTCCTCGACATTCATTAACCTCATCATGCATGCGGGTCGGTTATGGGTACTATTGGTTTGGCCCTTTTTTAGTACGTCACCTATTTGGTCGGCGTACGTCCGCCTAGGGCGTCCCCTACCGACATTTCCATTCATTCTCGCACGATACACTCCTTTCGTATTTCTTCTTTCATCCATGCGTTCCAAATGTCCAAACCAACGCAACATTCCTTTTTCAATCTTTGTCACTACATCTTCTTTTAGACCACACTTTTCCCGTATCACAATGTTACGCACTTTATCTATCATATCAGTTATACCTAATGTCAAATTCGGACTTTCTTTGGTCATATCACACTTCGTGGAGGCACATTTGTGGAACGACTTGTGGTTCAGGAGAATTTTGAAGGCACTAGAGCGCGCGGCAGGTCACCCATGCGTTGGACCAACCAAGTTAAAACTGCACTCAATGGTCCACTCCATGATTGTTCGAGAAGGGCTGCAGTACGGGAGGAATGGCGATGGATTGTGTGGCTTGACCCCTAACGTGACGACCGCGACCACTCTGTCAAGAGTGTGACGACGAAGAAGAAGATATTTTATAACGTCAATACTCAACAAATAAGTGGCAAAGTTATCCTTTCACAAAGACATTTAAAATCCTTAAGCGAATAATACAATAGAATCAGATCCAGCGCATCAACATCCACATTCAGATTTTCTATTCAATTCTTGTCGCGAGTTCCCGAGACTATTACACGTCATCAGTATGTTAGATCATATTACACTGACAGAGGAATATGCTCGCCTTTGAGGCATTTAGTCGAATATCCAGACATTTCAATAATACGTACAATCTGTTACTAATGGGTATACATTAGAACTTGCCTTAGTTGGTATTTAGCGGATCTAGACTGTAACGGTTTTGGATGGATGTTCGGTGGATATTATTTTTTTATTCCACTTATGGCATTGTTTGACAGACAGTATATTTGTTTCAAATTCTTCAGAATAGTTACTTTATATGGTGGAAAGTTAAGATTAAAACAATCGTAGTCAATAAATTGTAGTTTTGTGTAAAGAAGTTGAAGATTCCTTTAGAATTTGACTGCGGTTCAGCTAAGTGTACGTGTACTACTGAGCACGGGCCTCTTCTTCCATCACGCTGGCCAAGAGCGCATTAACATTTTGATTTATTTCATTTTATTTGGGGAGCGTTGCGCAAAATACAGACCTAGGGACCACATCCCTATTTGACGCTATTAGTTGTGCCTATTCTTTGTATTATATACAGGGGTCACAAAACCCATCACCAAGCCGAAATATACTCGTTGTGCACATCATGCCAAGTCATACTACCAAAAATAATACGAGGGAAACGATCGCTTTTTAATTTTTTTACATTTTGTAAACCGCAATTCAAAGCGTGCGCGTGCAATTCTCGAAATACCTACTTATCCATGGGTTCATAGGGCATCTAAAGAACAGATTGGCGCGGTAAATGCATCAATTTTGTACCTAATTAGAAAAAATCCATACTAACTTTAAGCATCAATATCTTCTGAACCAGTAATTTCCCAGGTATGGTGCCGCAGTAAAAAATGTTCGTAGTGACGACGAAGAATTTTTATTTTTTATTGGTACAACATGGGATTTCAGTTGTCGTTAAGGGTCTTTTTACACTGTGTTTATTATTATGTTTATTCATATATTTATACTAATATTATAAAGCTAATTAGTTTTATCAGTTTGCTTGTTTAGTTGATTAAGCTGGATCAGTTAGTTGATAATGTTTAAGTTTTAGTATTCAAAATTACAGACATCATCGCTTTAGTTGGCATTTTTCTACAATATCTGCAGCTAAAATAATCTGAATAAATACTTTTTTTACTTCGCCGTATACATTGCAGGTATCCTATTTGCCGTTATAGTATAAAAAGTATATCTATAAACTAAAACGGCAAAAAGGATTTAATCCAATTCAGGTAAAGCTTGTTCATTTGGTGCGCAGCAGAATTATTTTATTGCGCTCGTTTTCCGACTGCATGAAACACCTTTGGGTAAACTGAAATTTCATTGCTTTGTTAGGAGAGTAATCAAACTACGTGCTTGATTACTCTTATTCATCGTTTCAAAAACAACAATGTTTTTTCTTCCTATTTGTCTTTTATTGAATTTATCATCAAACCACCATTAGGCAAACCGACGATCTGGTTAAGATCGCGGGAAGCGATTGGATGCGGGCGGCTCAAAATCGTTCTGTGTGGAGAACCTTGAGGGAGGCCTATGTCCAGCAGTGGACGTCTCTAGGCTGACATGATGAATAGGCAGACAGTCAAATAATTTGAAAGTGCCATTCACCGACCCAAAATTAATCTATTCGTCATACCTATCTCATCATAGCTGATAGTTTGTATCACATTTTGATTAATGGCAATATTTGAAAACATTTGCATTAATTTTTGTACAACATGCGATTGATCACGTATTAATTTTTAACCAAGCAACGTTTTGAAATAAGTAAAATCCAATTATAAAATAATCGCAAACTGACTGTTACAAAAGTTACCTTAGCTTATAATTAACCCTCCACGTGATTACAGCACGCACGGTCGTGCTCTAATTCAAGTGGTCCCATGTGTTTACAGCACGTATGGTCGTGCTCTAAAAAAGTCATCCTATTGGTCGCGGATTTTTTACGTTTTGTTTTACTTAAACCAAGAAACGAAAGTAGTAACTATTAGAATAGTTCATATTCTATGCAACTAAATCGTTTTAGAAGGGTGAGGGAAACGAAACGTGCCAAAAAATATTGAAATATAATTATCTGTGTCTCAGTTGCGAAAGCATCCGCCATTGTTGTGTTTTGTTCCGCGATCTTTATAATAAAAGTTGTCTTGTGGAAGAAACCGGTGAATATTTTATAAAGATACTTATATAGATTTACTCCTGGGATCGATTCTTAGTCGATATTTATGTATTAGTTAAGTTTAAGTCTTGTAAAGTAAAGTAGTATAACTACGTTCAAAATATATTGGGTACATTCTTGTATAATTTTACTTGAAAGTAGCAAATGTAAAATGAAATTATATTATTGCATGAATTATGAAGGAAGTTACAAAAATATTTTTAAGTGAAAACATGTTTAATAATGTTTTGTGAACATAAATAAGACAAATAAAAAAAATCTTCTTTCTCTAAGCGTTATCCCAGTTTCAATCTGGGGTTCGCTTACTAGTCTAAACGGATTTGGCTGAATATTAGCTTTTCCATAGAGCGACTGCCTGTCTGACCTCCGCAACCCGAAGGGATAGCGATATTCCATGGTTTAGACTAGTGTTAGTTTATTTAGAAGGTACGGACTCCCTGTAACGATTCTCAAAGATCTTCATGCCAACCGGGACCGACGGCTTAACGTGCTCTCCGAGGCACGGTACAAGCCATAATTAACAATTCAATACACACATAATTCCGAAAAGTCATTGGTGCGCGCCGTGGGTTCGAACCTGATACCCTCTGCATGGCAGTCTGTTGGTATATCCACTCGGCTATCGCTGCCTAAGACAAATAAAAAAATATATGTACGTCATTATTTCTTAATTTACACCACGAAGCCATATCTGGACTCATATGCATTCAAGTTGAAATTATATAAGCCATATATTATCTGGCTTCGCATGCACAGTTGTTACAATTTTTCAAAATCTTTGAACCAGTTGCGCTAGTCATTATAGCATCAGAAGACTTTTTAAGACCATTTTTTTAATTTATATTTTGTATTATTACATATTTTGCAGTTTTACCTTGAAAGAACCATAAAACATAGAATAACCATTTCTATATAGCAAAAAACAGGAACTCGAGTGCATACGAAGCCATATTTGACATACATTATTTTGACGGAAACGCATAGCAAGCCATATTGCACACATAAAAAGCAGGTCAAAAATCAAATAAAAAAAATACAAAAACAACTAACTATTACGCTAGTCGATGATTCTAGAAATAAAAAAAAAATATTGATGATTAGTCACCTTATTAGTATTATTTTTCACTGATAAAAATTTAACTAAAACATTGCAGTTAACTTGCTGGCCCTGTCATGAAATAACATCATATAATTTAGACACAGATGTCTTACCACTCACAAAAAAATAACATGGTTTTAATGAAGAAATTATTCATGAGTTTCAATTCATTTTGCTATAATTCAAATGTTATTTATGTAGGAAAAAAATAACAAACTTTCAAAACCACCAATGGCTTCGTATGCGGTAAGGGGTTAAAATACTTATGTGACGGGTTTCATATGAACGGCAAATGAGAGCTTTTTTACCTACGAACAAATTACACACAACTACAATAGAAATATATGTGGACGTATGTGACAACAGAGTCGTCTTTACGTAAGCTTTAGTTATGAATTCTGTGTGTGACGCATTTTCTCATAAATTAAGCAAATATACATCTAAGTATTATGATATTTCATGTTTCCTGTCTTAATTTGAGCCTATTCGAATATAAACATGTGTTTTAATATTTTGCAAAATTACACTGATTCTACTCTTAATACGCGGATTTATACGTATATAGTATTTATGAGTAAAATAAGCTGTAGCATACTTTATAAAGTCAAGGTTAAACTTTCTTTCAGTTTATGCACAGTGCAGCCGCCGTGTCTGCAGAATGATGTGCTATTTAATTCAAAGTTGAAGTTTTAAAACAACAGAACACACATCGGTGGTACAGGTTTGCTTAATTCATTAAAATTTTAGTAATTTCCCTTAAAATCCCTGCTTGTTGCTTTCAGAATGTTATATAGCGATGATAGCGTATGCGGCTGTTTTCAGTTTTGAGCTTTTTGAACGTGCCGAAGATTTGGTTGCGAGTTTTATAATTTTTAAATCAAACATTTAATTGAATAATCTTTAATAGTCATCAAACAAGTATGAGTATTACCACGAACGAATTTACACATTAATCGAATAAAACATAAAGGTGGCTTTAAGTAAATTATACTAAATAATAATGTTACCAAATTATTAAATTTGTACAACCTGTAATTTATATAAGTATTATAGACAGAAACAAAAAGATAGAAATGGATTATTAACCGACTCCAAAAAGAGGAGGAGGTTCTCAATTCGGTTGTATGTTTTTTTTTTTTTATGTTTGTTACCTCATAACTCCGTTACTTGTCAACCGATTACCAAAATTCTTTTTTTGTTTGAAAGCATATACTTTCAGGTGGGTCCCATTTAAATTTTATCAAAATCAATTCAAAAGTTTCATTAAAAACTCAAATTTTATCAAAATAAATCCAATAGTTTCATTAAAAACTCAAAAAACTAAGTCATCCAAGTAAACGAAATTAAGAATTTACTGTGACTTTTCATCAGTGGACACTAGAATAGTCGCAATCAACCGACATACTTCGGGCTTCATTACCACCATACATGAAACCGGGAGGAAGAAAGGTTGGAGAGTAAATCTATATGTTCTTAATATATAAAATCCTTGCGTTACTGACTGACTGACAGACACGCTACAGCCGAAACTATTGGGCGCAGGAAGCTGAAATTTGGCATGTATGTTCCTTGGGGACCGTAGGGGTGCACTAAGAAGGGATTTCCCGAAATTCCCACGGGATCGGCCAAAACGGGTAAATTAAAAAAAAATGCAGGCATAGCTGCTGGCGTCCTCTAGTTATAAATAAATGCTAAACACAACCATTACTAACACACTGACACTGTTCACGATTCAGCTGACTCGTATTTTTTTATGTTACACTAAGTTTTCTACAAAATGCACAACACGCAATTTTAATAATAAATGCGTCAATGTTATATGTATGTACCTATTAATTAGAAACTCATTTTAATGTTTTACCTTTTTATTTTTGTATACGAATATTATAATTATTTTGTGGTTTTGTAAAAATACAAAACAAGAATTTGTAAAGGGAGAACTCTTAATATATAAAATCCTTGCGTTACTGACTGACTGACAGACACACTACAGCCGAAACTATTGGGCGCAGGAAGCTGAAATTTGGCATGTATGTTCCTTGGGGACCGTAGGGGTGCACTAAGGGGGGATTTCGCGAAATTCCCACGGGATCGGCCAAAACGGGTAAATAAAAAAAAAATGCAGGCGCAGTTGCTTGCGGCCTCTAGTACATATATAAAATTGCTTGGGCTGACTGATTCATCAACGCAGAGCCAAATCCACAAGGGCTTGAGACTTGAAATTTTGACAGTCGATGCATATTATGACGTAAGCACCCACTAAGGAAGGATTTTTATACATACTTTTGGTTAGAAAAAATAAACACGCAATTTAGATTTTTTTCAAATCTAACAACTAAGAGGGTTATATAGGTGCAGAAAGTTTGTATAGGAGGTCCGTCATTTTTAAAAAGATAGCGTGTACTTTTGTGTGCAAGCTTCTGGTTAGAAATAAAACAAGTACGTGTTTTAGCGATTTCTAAAATCTACCGTTGAAATAGGCGTTGAAAGTTTTTATGCAAAATGAAATTTCATAAACTAGCTTCTGATTAGAAATAAGTGATCATGTATTTACTCATTTCTGGAAATAGGGGTTGTATTTTTATATGGAAAGTCCGTCATTACGCGCGAGCGAAGCTGCCAACTGCTAGCTTATACATATAATAACTTTGATTTTAAATCACTGAATAACTAATAGTAGTACGGTTTAATTCAAAGAGCAGACGATGAGTACGTTTTTCAGTGTTTACACGATTTAATATTTTTGTGCCGCTTCGATTTAATTATAGCCCGCATTTGTGATAACCTCTTTTCACGCAGTTCACTACTTTCTCTTGAAATAGCCTTGGACCGAGATTCCCCCCTTTGAGATAAACGTTTCTCCATTTCTTCGCTAGTTGTGGAGTACTGCTCACATCTCTGGGCCGGAGCGCCAAAATATCAGCTTGATCCACTTGACTCCCTACAGAGACGAGCTGTTCGAATCGTCGATGATCTCACGGCTAGACTAGAGTCGCTGGAGCAGCGAAGAGACTTTAGTTTTCTCTGCGTATTTTACCGACTCTTACACGGGGAGTGCTCCGAAGAATTGTTTAATTTGGTACCAGGATCACCCTTCTACCAACGTACCACTCGCCGACGCAGTAGAGTTCACCCGTACTACCTGGAAGCGTTCTCATCTAGTACGGTGCGCTTCCAGCGATCTTTTCTACCATGTACGTGTAAGTTCTGGAATGAACTACCTGCTGCGGTGTTTCCCGAGCGCTAAGACTTGTCCTTCTTCAAACGAGGTTTAAAGAAAGCATTACTTTCACGGTAGGCAGCGGCTTTGCTGTGTATACCCTGACATTAGCGAAGTCCATGAGCAGTGGTTACCGTTTACCTTCAGATGGGCCGTTCGCTCGTCTGCCATTAGCAGCAATAAAAAAAATTGTTTCATTTAAACGCGCTGTCTCATATGGGCAGCGCGTTTAGTAGGTCTACCCAATACTACCCATCTTTGATCGAGAGAAGTGGCTGCGTCATGTTTAGGTTGACTCAGACACTCAACGGACACGGATGTTTCGGCGAGTATTTGAACCGAATCAGCCGCGAGGCGACGCCGGCATGCCACCACTGCGGCAGTGACCTGGACTCTGCGCAGCATACGCTCTCTGAGTTTCCTGCATGTGAATCCGAGCGGCGAGACTTGGTCTCTGTTATCGGAGGCGATCTTTCTCCGCAGGCCGTCGTCCAGGCCATGTTGGTGGAAGACATCGGGTGGGATGCTGCGGTCTCCTTCTGCGAAGCGGTTATGCACCAGAAGGAGGCCGCCGAGCGGGATCGCGAGAGAGCCGATCCCGCTCGCAGACGCAGGCGGCGTCGTGGTGGTGGCAATGGCCGCTAGCCTGACTCTTCCTTAGGGCCGTGGGCAATCAGAGATGGCAATCTGGCTGACGACCACGAACGACCCCGAGAAGACAGCGGTCTCGGATAGCCGAGGAACCACTGTATTCGCACAGTACGAGGCGCTACCTCGTACTGTGCGAGTGAGGGAGGACACTTCCAGAGACTGAGCCCTACTTACGGGACAAGCGTAACGGAGCAGCACACCCGCGTTCCCTGTGTCCCATTATTTGTCCGCCACGCGGAGAGGCACTCGGCAAAAGAGTTTCCCCAGGTAAAAAAATAAAAAAGTCTACCCATCTTTAATTTCGATAAATCGGATAACTGCAGAAAGGAAAATTCACTAAAAAACAGGAAATAAAAATTTTTTAACAAAAAATAACCGCCTCCAAAAATCTGGAAAATGTGTGCAAAATAGCACTAAAAAGTAAAAAATAAATTCCGTTATTTTTACTTCCATTTACTTATAAACATCACCTATTCAACTTAATATTACATACTTATACGCGTAAAAAAAGTATAATTGTATATTATAGTCCTAACAAATATTTTTTTCTAAGTACTTAGTCCAAAAATATAATATACTTATCTGATTTCTGGTGATAGGTATTTAATTTAGTTTGTTAGTCATATAAAAATATGTATTGTGTCAGGTATGTGAATTAAGTGGTAGATACGTATAACGCGTATAAGTATGTAATATTAAGTTGAATAGGTGATGTTTATAAGTAAATGGAAGTAAAAATAACGGAATTTATTTTTTACTTTTTAGTGCTATTTTGCACACATTTTCCAGATTTTTGGAGGCGGTTATTTTTTGTTAAAAAATTTTTATTGTTTGCGATAAAAAATTGAATTGCTAACACGTACGCTGACTCTTCAGCAACTCTGGTTCAACAAGCAATATGACTAGAATAGCACTCAGCATAATTATTCTATGAATGCCTGCATATAAATATATAATATGGTGCTTAATCATGTTTGCTTTTAACGTTGTTTTTGAAGTACAATGATCACTCTGCAGAATAATTGTGCATCTTTGATCCGTTTCAAGTACGAGCTTGAGTTACCGTGCAATTTCCTTTTAGAAAATAATAAAACACTTTTCCCAAGAAAATTAAATTATAGACCATTTCGACTTTTCAGTTCCGTAAGTACGCTAAGTGCGTTAAATATTAAACACGTACGAAGGTGTGCATAAAATGTCCCAAATTTTATGTTTTTATAATGACTTATAATCCCAATACACACGCACAGTAAAACGAACGGTATCCAAAAGAAATACGGCATCTAATCATTAAAGCACTTTTCAGAAAATATTTTTTTTGCTCCGGGCGAAAGATTAATTTTAACAAAAGTCTTTAGAAAATAAAATTATATTTTGAAATGGCAGTAGGCGAAAATTCCTCTTAACATTTTGTTCGGCTTCCGTATGAACATTTTATTTGGGGTTATTTGTTAATGTTTTGTCTTTGAACTTTAAAAAATTGGTGTCGACGATATTTAAGCCTGAGTCAAGAATATTGTGGAACATATAATTATCGCTTTCCCGATTTAATAAAATCAATGAAACGTAAAACCTTTTTCTGTTTACCTCGAAACTTATTTTAGGTAATAATGATCCGGTCTCCGTGGAAACTCAAATGAGCAAAAAAAGTTATAATAAGCTTGCGCGTGGCTTGCGCACATGATTCATTATTTTTTAAATATGACGACACTTTGCAGAGTACCATTGAAACTCGTCTGGACTAAGTTTGCCATCTGCTCATTAGCGCGCAAGCTACACTAAGCGTGGAGTTTTACTATGAAAACAAGGGACTGTGTTCCTGCGAGGTCCACAGCTATTTCCGTAGTGAGTTGTACATGAATTATTCACCGTACAACCTCCTCTCACCTCCTCCTTTCGGTCTGTTGCACAATGACGTGGCGGGAATAATAGTGAACCAGGAAATTTGTATAACTGAATCTTGAATGACGTCCTGAAATGGACATTCACAAAAGCCAGTTATGTGTTTTAAATTGTTTGTGGTTGTTTCAAGTTATTTAAATTTAGATTCTCTTTGTATTCTGTTCTATTTTCGGAATGTAGGTTCACTTTTAGGTAGTCAGTTTTTGTTCTATGGTATGGGTTTTTCAACTAAGCATACCTTATACGTATGCTTATCGATTTTTGCAATCTCTGCGTTTGTTAAGAATTTACATTGTTAAATGTTTCAACAACTCAGTTAAGATTTTTTATACCCTACATTTGGCAACCAACTCATTTTTATTTGTTGATTAGTTAAACACAAATACATTTATCAAATGAAATCTCAAATGAAGATAAGCCTCATGAGTGGAATTTATACTTAAAGACGGCTACAGTAGCCGTCTTTAAGTATAGTTAATATATTTAATAGCTGTTATATAATTAATTAAATGTGCAAGCGCCGGGTCGGCCGGTGACTTGCTTTTAAGGGAGCTTATGGATTCAATGAACCTTATGCTCTCCGGCAATGTGAACGATGCCGTTGTCGATATTTTGTATGGCGCAAATCTGTGCGCCTTGCGGAAACGAGACGGTGGCATTCGTCCCATTGCCGTTTGTTGTATGGCAGCCAAGATTTGCTGCCGCCATTATAACACCCTTTTAGGCACCAAATTTCAGCCCCTGCAGCTAGGATTTGGATCCAAAGGGGGCTGCGAGGCTGCCATTCATGTCCTTTCAGCATACCTTGGCTGTAATAAGGGTGAGGTTGTCCTGAGGGCAGACTTAAAGAATGCCTTTAAGTCAGTTAATAGGGACACCTTGTTGACACAAGCTAAATTAGAAACACCCGAAATTTTCAGTTTTCTTTAGCAGTGTTACAGACACCCTTCAAAATTGATATATAAGGAAAATGTTTTGGAATCCGCCGTTGGCTGTCAACCCGCTTGGACCACTAATCTTTAGCTTAGCCGTTCACCCAATTATCAAAGAGCTAAATTCAAAATTTAACATCTGGTACCTGGATGATGGAACCCTTGCAGGTGATGCAGATACAGTTTATCAAGACCTGGCACTTCTAAAGTCGAAATTTTTATCCATTGGCCTAGAAGTTAATCCCAGTAAATGCGAAATTTTCATTAACGATAACTTAGACAAATCTCATATAGGTACCTTCTAAAGAACAATGCCCATTTTTCTAAGAGACGCCGGCCCAGATTTGAACAGTCAAAAATCGTAGTAGTTGTTATTGCATTCGATAAAAGAGTGTTAAACTAGAATTTTGAGATTGATTAGAGGTCCGTCACATTCATAGTTTTATAACAAGAAGTACTTTTATATGCTCAAAAAACATTAGGTGTGTCTGTGTACATACCTACTTTTATCAGGATAATTAAAGTATTTCGTAGTTTTCAGTAGAAAGGAATGAGTTACTCATTTGGTAAGGGTAGAAATCCGAAAGAAAAAGCCAGAAGTCGTAGAAGATTCAAAAACACAAAAAAACATTCACAATGCACACGAGCGAAACTAATAACAAACAAAATAAATTGAATATGATATTATTGACATTTACTTAAGAGTCAAACAAGTGTTGCCATTTTATGATATTGATTAATCGATATGGATTTCGGGCATAGGTTATCTATCTAGGTATATATTTGGTTCAAAATCGAAACTATCTGTAGTTAATCGCATATATATATATACACCGCTATTTTTTAATTAGTACAAAAACTTTAACACAGTACTAAGTATCTTTAACTGATCATATTTATGTAGTTAAAAAATAAAAACACTAAGTCCCAAAACTGTCCACAAAAATACGTGATAATTGGTAAATGCAATACTAATACTATGACCGACCCGAGTACTACGAGTATCATAGTAAAATGAACCATTGATAAATTCCCCCCCCCCCGCCCCTCTGCGCCTGCGCCACGTCCCGACGATGCGACAAACAGTACTAAATTGCCCAGCAAAAGTGAGCGTATCTAATTTCGTTGCAAAAGTTATTTGTTTGTCTGCGTCTGCCCGACGCGATGGCCTATCATATCAGTACTTTTTGAGTGGCAAAATCGCGAGTGCAGCTGTGTACCCATGGACATCTTATTGTGAGTGTACAGAAGTGATCTGGTCAGTGTCAAACAATTAAAACAGTGCATATTGGATGCTTTTGACAACGGTGGTGGACATTTCGAAGGACAATGGAAATACTTGTAAGTTTAGTAAATAATACGTACTTAAGTAAATAATAATTTGATGCGGGCGGCTCAAAATCGGTCTGTGTTCTCCACACACCTTGAAGAAGGCCTATGTCCAGCAGTGGACGTCTCTAGGCTGACATGATGATGATCAAATAATATTTGTAAATAGCAGATGATTCTAATTCATAAATACACCAAAATTACTCTTTTCTTTTAGTCCAGAACACCTTCTTTTATTTTGATATTTGTTTGCTTTCTAATTACATACCTCCGTATTTAATTACTTCTTAAACGATAAATTTTATCGGTCCTAAGCCCGAATGAAGTATGAAGGAGAGGGTAGAATTAACAAAATTAAAAAATAACTACCTACATTTATTATTTTTCTTCATTTTATTTTCTATGGCTACCTACATCATAAGTGTGACAGAGAGAATGCAAATGAGCAGGATGGAATATTATCAATGAATTAGTGAATGGATTGTAAAATATGACTATGATTTAAGTGAGATTTTCTACAATAAACAAATGATAATAACTTTGCTCTTTATTGATATTATGAAATTCTTACGTCACATATATGATAATAATATCTTCGCTTATCTGTCCTTAAAGTTTTTGTACTAATTAAAAAATAGCGGTGTATATATATACCCTTAAAAAATACACACATTTAAAATGTTTAAGGACCAAGAAGAGATTTGCTAGTCACTCAAATCATTTTGAATAAAAAAATGTGAAATCGATAAAGAAGAAGTGATAATCGATTTCATATTATGATTTCTTTACTGGTAATTTCTGATCTATTACGTGTTGGCTATTTAGACGTTAACACATCTTTTTAAACCTATTTATTGAAAAAGTTTCTCGGCACACTTATAGTAATGCCTATAAATTAAGTTATAAATAAAAAGGATTATTCAACAACTAATTGAAACTCTATTGTGCTGTTCATGAGTTCCAAACTGGGCCAGAAATGGGCATTGTTCTTTCAATATCTGGCTCCCAATATTACTCACGTTGAAAAAAGTTCTCTTCAACCTTTGGTCCCCAATATTAGACGAAGCTTTCAATTCATTTATACAGGAAAAATTCAATATTTTTGTGATATTTCAGACAGGTTCTCAAAATTAATATGCATTCGGCTTTTACTATTATCAAGTATTGTCTTTTTGTGCCTAAATTTACACACGCTCTTCTCTTAAGTATGTCGTCCAATGCTGCGGAGCGGGCTCGTTTGCTGGTTTTGGGAAAGTGGGAGTCGGGTCTTCGGCTTCAGGCACTGCCATCGTCCAACTTAGGTACCATGTTGGACTATACGACTTTCCGCATTGCTTCTAGCCTTCGTTTAGGTGCGTAATGTGTTTCTCCACATCGCTGTCACTGTGGAGAGGCTGTTGACAGCCTTGGTCACCATGGTCTGTCATGCAGCAGGAACGCAGGTCGTATTCCACTACACGCCAACCTCAATGACATACTTCGCCGGGCTCATATCACCGCTGGCGTTCCAGCCCAACTTGAACCTCAGGGCTTGGCGCGTGACGATGGCAAAAGGCCAGACGGTATGTCTTTACTGCCGTCGAAGCTGGGTAGGCCTTTGGTGTGGGACGAAACTTGTGTCGACACCCTCACCCCATCTCATCTTCCTACGAGTAGCACAGCGGGTTGTGCGGGCGCTGCTGCACCTACAGCGGAGACTCTCAAACAGCGCAAATACATGAATCTAGTAGGAGATTATGTGTTTGAGCCGTTTGGAGTCGAAACGTTGGGACCATGGGGTCCAAGTGCGCGATCTCTTTTTAGAGATCTATGAAAGAGACTGGTTGACGCCACGCGTGACCAGAAGGCTGGCCTGTATTTGGCGCAAAAGATCAGTATTGCCATACAACGTGGCAATGCTGCCAGCATTCTGGGCACCCTTCCAATTGACGGCAATGTGGAGGATTTCCATGATGCCCTTTAAATTTTCTTAACCTTTTTTTTTAATGTATCTTCTTTATTTTTAGTTATTTAAGTATAGAAAATATTGTTTTATTTTATGTGTAAATAGTCACTTAGCTATAGTTTCTTTTAATTTGATTGCAAATGAATATAGTATTTAATTTTATCTTTATTTTGGATAAAATATACCTACTCTGTCTGAATCATCATCCTTTTAGCGTTATCCCAGTTTCAATCTGGGGTCCGCTTTCTAGTCTAACCGAATTTGGCTGAATATTAACTTTTCCACGGAGCGACTGCCTGTCTGACCTCCGCAACCCGAAGGGATAGCGATATTCCATGGTTTAGACTAGTGTCAGTTTATTTAAAAGGTTCTGACGCCCTGTAACGACTGTTAAAGATCTTCATGACAACCGGAACCGACGGCTTAACGTGCTCTCCAAGGCACGGGACAAGCGATAATTAATACAATACGCACATAACTCCGAAAAGCCATTGGTGCGCGCCGTGGATTCGAACCCGATACCCTCTGCATGGCAGTCTGTTGGTATATCCACTCGGCTATCGCTGCCTTCCACTCGGCTATCGCTGCCTTTGCACTTTGAAATTGCTTAAGTTGAAAAAATTAATAGTAAGAAAGCGAAGTGACATCATGAATTTTTTTTTGCATGACTGAAGGCAACGTAACTTGTAAGTTCACTTCAAATTGTTATTCTCGAGGCGTATTTGTGTTCTTCTGCGGATTTGGCACACTTCAAGGTAATCTGTAATCCATTGTTTTATACATACTTGTTTTAACAGAAGCCTTGTCCAGTAAATATACAACACTTGACGACCCTAAGCGACTATTGAACATAAAAAAAACTATGGAGATTTGCCCACAGAGTAATGATGTCGACTTTTGCCGTACTTTTGCGGTAACAAAACGACGCTCGTTGAACACTACCTATCTGTGAGTGTCTGGCGATATGGTCAATACAAACGTCATCGTGATTTTTATGACAAAATTTCTTCATAACAGCAAGGACTAACATTATAACATAATCTTTGAGGTATGGAGCAAGTCACAATTTCATACGCACGTAACTTAAAAAAATCAGTGGCTCGTGTCGTGGGCTCGATTCTAAGATCATCTGCTTGCCTATCTCAGTGTCTACTGGTATTCACAAAGCTATCACTGCTCCTAAGCATAGTTATTTATAGTTCAAAACTTCCTTACTTGACAGTTAATGACCAGACATTATATAATTTATAACAAACAAGGCAAGCGGTTAGCAAATAAAGCCTGGGCATTACATTGAATAATTGAAAGCAACGGCCATTGTGAATTACGTGATTTTAGCCCATGTTTGAATTGTAAGTCAGTTTCCCATGAGATTACAATTTGGGGTTGGATTGGGCTAGTAAATGGAGATTAGATGCATGTACTCATAGCTTAAAATCCTTTTAATAACGGGTTTTAGTGGGATCACTGTATCAGATAATTTATATCAATTACATCTTAATATTATAACATTTATTTTCTCTTTTTTCTTTGTGGTATTTACTTAATACTAGTATTGGCGATGGGTGTATTGATAATGCATTATAATAATCGTGAGAGCAGCTGATCGTAAGTCATTTCTGTCTCCCATGGATATAAGCAATACCAAGAGATTCTCAAGTGCGGTGAGGTCCGTTGGGATGGGAAAGAGAATAGCAGGAAGAATGAGATGAGGGTGATGGAAAAGGTGATGGGGCCTCGGGCACTCATTTTGATGGAATATTGAAAGCTATTATTATAATTATAGAAATCATGTACGGCGAGGCAGTTTAAACAACTGCACTAGTATATCAAATATCTTCTCCACATTCTACACTCGTGTAAGACAACTGTTATTCAGTTTACACACACGACACCCGAGATGTATTCAGTTAACACGTAACAAATGCATAAAGCCAGTAGAGTGGTCACAAGCTCGCGTTGGTCTTCAACGTTATTATTGTACACAGCTTCACGCGAGTGCCCCCACTTGAGTACCTCGTCCCAGTTTCTGCATTCCAATCCTGTTACAGCGAATCGTTGCTTTTATCTATTGTCTGTAGTCTGTAGTAATTAGCAGGTATCTATTTAAGAAAATAAATATTGTTAAGCAGGTCTCGGGCGACAGAGCAAAACGTCGTTGATGATGGGCCTCTCACTTGATCGCTCCATCTGGTTGGGGACCGTCCCCGGGCTCGGGCTTAACTGTTTTAGTCAATTCAGAAGTATCATCATTCCGCAAGACGCCGATATTTAATTATTTTTTATAGACTTACGCCTGTATCCCCGAAGGGGTAGGCAGAGGTGTAATATTACACCCACATTTCGCCATGAATTTTTAGGTCCCACGTAATAGGGGGCGAGCCTATTGCCGTTACCGGGACACATCACCAGACTCCGTGCTGCTGCTGAGAATTTGACATACTTAATAAGAAAATACAAGTATAATGAAAAGATAATACTAACAATGTCTTTAGATTATCTTATATCTTGCAGTTCTTTATTGTAAGTGCAAGTGGATGCAAACCCTTAAATTTTGCTAAGTCGACTATGTTGTATCGTCTTCTGCATCGAAGTGCATCGTAAATGGGTTTGCACGAATAACTAGCGAATGTAAACAATATCTTGTTTCAGTAGCAGTTGTTACTAAGGAAACTACGTAGTCAGTAGATTTGAGAGTAGGTACCTACCCGAAGTGATAAAACAGTGCGATGCCTAAGTGTTTAGGAATATCTACATATATATAACGTTATATTATGACTTGTTGTAAAAAATATCAGTGGGGTAGGAGGAAAAGGACCAAGATCATAGTCTATGTTCAGCGGTGGATATGAATTGTCTTGTCTGAAGTTGTCAAGATGACATTTATTTTAGCATTTTCGTAATCAAACGTTTTTATGACTTCAGTTTATCCAGATTGCGCACATAAACCATTCTGTTAAAACAACGTTACAAAACTGCAACTACCACAAGCTTCATCGTTTTGGTGTGATGCGGCGACCAACGTTAAGAAAAACATCAGAGGAGAAAAACGAGTAAATTAAATCCTTCTTGCCGTTAGAGGGACAGCGTCCTCGTAAATCTCCGAGCAAGCAGAACGGCGCGGCTATAGTGGCGAGAGACCGCGGCAAACACTTTCGGTTGATTAAATTACAGATGGTCTGTTTATTTTTCATGACTTCAGTGTAGACGGAATTTAAATTGCAAAAAAACAACAGTATTTTTAGGTGCAATTAGGAAGCGTGACCAAAGATCGGGTGAAGTGGCGTTCTCTTGTATTGGAGGCCAAGGTACACTTCGGGTCAATGAGCCATTGGAGTAAGGGTAATAGGAAGCGTGAGATTTTTTTGTGGATCTCAGTCACTTCTATCAATCCCGTCGATCTTTCGTTAATCGATTTGACGTTTTGATGTCAATATCTGCACACACAGCGGTATATATCAGCTACATATACGCACCTACCCTAGTAGAATGAAGGTCTCCTCACGGATTAAACGAAAAAAGAAAATAGGAATAATTGTAGATCACATACAGAGTGCATAACTTAAAGCATATACTTTATATCGCTTTAGAACAGAGGAATATAAAAAAGCCATTAAATTTCATAGATAGCATGCAATTTTAATATATTAATAAATAAATAAGTACATATCTTGTGGTTTGTAGAAACTGTCACCAAAAAGTAGAATGGGGTCCAGACATAGAACAAAATATAATTATTTACGTATGACTTCAATGTTCTATTATGAATAGGTACAGCTGATAAACGGTCTTTAAACTTGATAGAAGGTGAATGAACTCTGAATTGTCAGCATGGCACCTTTTTTCTTTTGACATATCGTCTGTATCGTTTATATTAGCAAGTTATTTTTGTTCGTCCCACGCACCTCAACGGTCTCGTTTTGCATAAAATGGACTTCACTTTCAAGCATTTCAACTGTAAATTCATAAGATGCAAATGTCAGCATAAGAAATAGACAGACTTTATTACAAGACAAGTACTAAATATAACACCGGACTAAGTCCTAAATTTAGACTTTTAAGGCGACTTTTCAAGAAGCTCGTTTTCTACTTCTGCTGGACATTTTGATTTACCGAATTTTAGCGATAGGTGATCACACCAATTAATTATTCTTCAGATAGTAACTTTTACACACCCAAGGCTTAAAACGTAATAAATATATTATATAGACTGCACGGTTGGCATAGTGGTGTAAGCGGCCGCCTCGCTGCTTGACACTGCGCAAGTGTTGTGGGTTCGATTCCCACACGAGGCAACACTTTGTGTTATTCACAAATTGTTGTTTCGAGTCTGGGTATTCATTGTGTCCGTTAGTTGTACGTTTGTAAAGTCCCCCGCGACACAGGATTTAGTCCTAATGCGTGAGTTGTCTTAAAAAAAGTCTTTATCTCGTAATGAGGTGCAATTAAGAATAAGTATTACCTACTTACTCATACTTTCAAATAAGTTTTTCGACTGAGATTGACTGTCTAATATCTTCTAAATTTATTTTACTTGCCAAACTAAATAGACAATTATATACAATGTTTCTTACTATGCATGCTACGCTTCCATATTCTGTTTCGCTTTATCGCTCTTGCCCCGTCCGCACTAATGCCAGCGCACCGTTAGTGCAACACAAGGTTTCCACTTCAAGAATACGCTTGTTTGTAAAAAAATAGTAAATTCTGGATTTCACTGCTCATGAAAATAATAAAATATGAATGAATTGATAAACTTGAACAATAACTTAAGCTTGTGTTTCAAGTTTTATTTGTTTACTATTTTGTAACTAGCGTTTATTTTATTTCTGCCTTTTATTGTTTCATATTCTTTCTTTAAATATGTACAATAAAAGATGATAATACATTATGATTTCGTAGTATCAATACCACAAAGTAATAAATACCTAGTTCTTACAGCCTTTTGCTGTAGGCCCCAGTTACGGGTAGGTCGTATTGGAACCTAAAATTCACCAATATGAAGCTTTGAGATGGATATTTAACGCTTTAGACGGCTGTGGATTCGCAAATTTCACAATTTCTTAGAGAACAGGAGCATTAAAGAGAGAACAGGTAAAATTAAATCATAAATTGGGTAATGCTTATTGATATTTATTCGTTAAAACTGAGGAATCTTTACACAAATACGACAGTTAAAGCGGACATCGGGATAGGCAAAGGTACGCATAAAAATTTAATAACTGTCACTAATTAGAAACAATTAATTATTGTGGTTACAATAATTGTTTCTAATTAGTCTTCAGATAATATGATAAAGATGTGGTTACATCGGGGTGAATTTAGATAATCGAACATGAATTAGGTTTGGCGTTAATTACGCGATTTCGTCTAATAATTATTCCATGACCTCATAACATAGGAAATATGGTCATTCTAAGTGGCAGTTCCAGGATCATTTTCAAGATCAATTGGCCACAGCTGCCACAGATTGAGTTCGATGGTAACATCTTACCAATCTCAGATAACGTGAAAAAACGTTGTATTTATCTAGACAAAACTTTTTCATGGGGAAGTCAAATACAGGAGACCAGCCGTAAATTGTTTGCTTCAGCTGGGTCATTGCGTAGGCTGAGGAACTTTCTTCCCACCAACACCAAGATTGCGCTTGCACAATCCTTGCTTCTCCCAATACGCTATTATGCCGATGCCAGCTATCTTGATCTTAATAAGGACCAACTTGATAAACTTGAGCGTCTCCAAAACTTCTGTATTAGATTAATTTTTGGTTTACGCAAATATGATCATGTATCTGAATTTCGATCCAGGCTCAAGTGGCTCCCAATTCGACTTCGCCCGAATACTCATATTCTTATGTTACTGTATAACGTGTTGTTTAATCCTAATACCCCCACGTATCTCAAAGAACGTTTCAAGTTCCTTCATGACACACATTTAAGGACCTTGAGGTCGTCGGTGGATCTGAGACTGCAGATGCTAACACATTCCACAAACTTCTACGATAAATCTTTCGCTGTTCAAGCTGTCCGTTTGTGGAATGCGCTGCCGATCGAAATTAGGCAAGCTAAATCATTGATTATTTTTAAAAATGCACTACAGAAGCATTATTTGTCATTGTAAACAAATTTGATCACTGTATTTTGTGTTCATATTATTATATGTCTGTATATGGATTATATTTATGTATATGTATCTATTATATTTATGTATATTATATATATGTATGTATCATATTATGTATTTATTTATATGTTTAGCACCTACCATATCTATTGTATGCCTGCGTATAATAAATAAAAACAATTTATAGTAATCAGATATTTTTAGTCACTACACATCAATATACACATAAATATCCGTGTGGTGACGGATTAAGAATACGGATGATATGGGGTGGTGACACCACCCCATATCATCCCATGGGTGTCGTAAGAGCCGACAGAGGGAGCATATTATGCAGAAAACAGCACTGTAAGAGAAGGAAAACTTGATACAAACCCTATACCAACCCGTTTGGCCAGCGTGGTATAGTAGGCCAATTCCTCCTTTCAAAGGAGAGACCTAGTCCAGCAGTGGACTGATAAAGGCTGATGATGATGATGATGACACATCAAAGCTTTTTGTCATTTCAGTCTGTCCATCCTAAGGTTGCCTGGAAGAGATCGCACTTTGCGATAAGGCCGCCCTTGTGCATTTGATATGTATGTAGTACACTTAAGTAATTTATACCGAATTTGTACCAACATTTGCACAATAAAGAATTATCTATGTATCTATTTTTTAGTTATGAATTAATAATATTATTTTGTTTAATTATTCATTGATTACTGTTTATTGAATAGGTGACTCAGGAGGCTAGGTTCGTAAGCAGACTATTTTTGAAATCAAGACTGGACTGCACGGTTGGCGAAGTAGTTGTAGTATGCGCCCGCCTTGTTACTTGACATTGTGTCGAGTGTTGTGGGTTCGAGTCCCACGCGAGACAACTGCACTTTGTGTGATCCATAAATTTTGGGTGACTGGGTGTTCATTGTGTCCGTTCGTTGTATTTTTGCAAAGTCTCCCGCGACAGAGGATTTATTCCTAGTCATGCTGACAAAATTTATGATAATAGCTTTTAGAAATAAAAAGGTATTCATATTTTACTAAACATATATTATATGATAATATGATATGATAATATGATATGATAATATCTGTGTATGTATAGAACTATCACCTAAGCATATTTTGAAAAGTAATAAATTCACCTCTGAAGCAGTTCATATGAAAGTACATGTTTAGATCGTTATAAAATTTCCCTTCAAGCGTATAAAGAGGGAATAATACGAAGATGTTTAATTTAAGAATTCCTTTTGCATGCGTTCGAGTAATTCCGAATACGTCATGGCAACTAAAAATGTTCTCAGTGCAGTGCATATTTCAGCGTGGAATAGCCGCTTGCCCTCTCAACATTTTAAGTGCTTGCTCAGCATCGACAAATTTCAAGTGCGCGCCGCCACTTGAAGACGGGCGCGTTCAGTAAATTAGTTTTTGTTTGATTGTTAATAACGTGAGAGGAGTGATGTTTGATTTTTCTGCAACTTAATGAATGACTCAATCTAATGGTACCAAACAAATTACGTTTGAATGAAATGTTTACTTTTGGCGAGCGACCGTAACGTAAATAATGTCGTCTTTACCGACTTACTCGATACTTTTGTTTATCACAATAAAAGTATAAGCTGAATCTGGTTTGCTGTTGTACTTTCATGTACCTGGTTATATTATCTATGTAATAAAATAATGTTATAGCAATACTTGCAGAAAATTATTTAGATGTAAGCATTTGAAAAAAAATATATATTTCGCTGACTTTGCATACCGCGCGCGGGGCGTAATTATGGATTAAAAACATCATTGTAAACAAATTATGTAATTGTATATCATAGTTTTATGTTTTTATTGTAAATTAACTGAATCATTATGAAGTTACAGCAAAAAAATAAATAAATAATGTGTATTACTTTAATTATAGACAAAAAAATATCGTAAAAACGTCATTTTATGTAAAAAAAGTTTAAATACATATGTATGTTTATAAGGTTACATGTGTACAATATGAGTATTATATATTTTATCAAAAGTTTATTTATATACTCATATTATTTATGAGATATTAGTTATCGATGTTAGGTAACTCATCATAGGTTTGTTTAGTGCCGCAAAAACTATTGGATCAATAAGTCGATCAGATCGCGCGCGCGCTTATCCGACAGTTGTTATTGATATTGAATTGTGTGATTGTATTTAGTTGTGTTATTTAATTGTGTTGTTGTTTAGTGAACTTTATCATTCGTAATTTTTGCATTATTTGTGTTAATAATGACAAACTTTATGTCGTCCGAATATGCGGATATGATTGTATAACGTGGGTTCTTGTTGTGAAAAAGACGCCAGTGCTTTCCTAATTACTGAACTTTCATTAGAGTGATTTGTAGAATTACTGAAGTAGGTAATTCGTGATAAAAATGGCGACCATTTTGAGAATTTGAAAATTTTGTACTACCTTTTACGTGGGTTTGTGTTAAGTGGGTTTTTGTTGATATGAAAAAGACACCAGTGCTTACCGAATGAGTGACCAAATTGGAGTGATGTGTAGAATTACTGAAATAGGTAATTCGTCAATAAATGTGAACTACCTCCGTGGTATCGTCTGCCGCATAGCACACGTTGCCGTTCTTACAAAGGTCAGTAACCTAATGTCATATTGGTCTACAAATGGTGTTTTGTTTTGCTACTCATATTTTATAGTTTATTTTGTTTGAAAATTTTACTATTTTATTTTGGCCTCATGACCTTTTTTGTTGATATAAAAC
Source organism: Euclidia mi (assembly GCA_944739405.2). NCBI lineage: Eukaryota > Metazoa > Arthropoda > Insecta > Lepidoptera > Erebidae > Euclidia > Euclidia mi. The sequence goes on from OX123190.2 coordinate 53,550,679, forward strand.
ATTTTATAGGCATCAATGCTACGTCCTTTTTAAATCAATGTCCCTATGCAAGCGCCAGCACTCTTGATAAATTAGCTTTTATTTTGGAGTCAGGATACTATATAGGAGTAGAAGTACGAATAAATATATATGATTTTGACGGCTTTTAGTATTCACCACATAGCACATCATAATGTGTTAATATTTGTACATTTTTTTTGACAGCCGACTGATGCTTCGTGTTTAGGTACTACTGTTTTTGCTTTTACGATCCGTACCTACTGAGTGCTGTAAGTTACTGCACCACGAACAGCAATATCTAATACCAATAGACTAACATTTAAAAGTATGAAATACCTTCCAAATTGTGAGACTAAAGACCTAACTTGAATAACTTCCTAAAATTCATTATGTACATAACGTATTTAACCCATAAAGGCTCTATTTCATAAAGCGTAATGTAAAATGGCAAAAAAAATAATTCGACAAAAGCAAAAATCGCTTCTGTTTAAAATGCGATCACTGCGCCAGATGTAAAAGTCAACTTAAAAAAACCGACTCGTCAATAAGAACATATCACCGCTGTTTTATTTGAAGCGCCATCCTCGTCACAGTTCAGCGTTGTTCGATCTGTGTGATGAAAACCGATATGAAAACCGATATGAAAACCGAAAATATATTGACGAAGCTGAAAAATTGTATCGAATTCTGAGGTAAAATACACAGGATGCATGTTGTTCTGGCTAAGACAATATTGATTTGTTATTGTTGATTTTGCTTCTGCGATGTTGCATTTTGTTTTCATAACATATGTTTTTGATGCATCAATTCATTGAGGAAGAGTTGAATTGAAAGTACTTTAGTTTATATGAAGTGTACATATTTGCATAATTTGAGCAAGATTTGTATGATGGTAAAATGAGACTATCGTTTACGTCTGAAATCGTATACCTTAATCAGATTAGCATTAAACACTTATATGCATCTAACTTATAAAAGGTGAAATATTATATGATTATAATGATAATTATGTAATTAAAAAAATCAATTACTTATTTGAATATATATCATCTTCTTGCCCGGGTCCCAATCTATTTGGGGTCGGCGCAGTACGTCCTTCGCTTCCATTCTTTTCTGTCGCCCGTCATCTGATCATTTACCCCTTTCTCTTTCATATCCATCCTCACACAGTCCATCCATCTTTTCCTTGGCCTCCCTCTCCCTTTCCATCCCTCTACCTTCATATTCATCACTTGCTTACCTACATACATATCATCTCTTCGCATAATATGTCCATACCAAGCCAAACGACTTCCTTTCACTTTCTCGTCTATAGGCGCCACTTTCAGACTACCTCTCACGTATTCATTCCTAATCTTATCCATTCTCGTAACTCCACACATCCATCGCAACATTCTCATCTCTGCCACATGTAATCGTTTTTCATCCATCTTCTTAGTAGCCCAACACTCAGCTCCATACAATACGACAGGCCTTATAACGGCCTTATATATGCGTCCCTTGAATTTCAAAGGCATTGTAGGATCGCATATTGTGCCCGAGACCTGTCGCCATTTCATCCATCCTGAGTTGATCCTTTGCCGAACATCTCGGTCAATTTCGCCGTCGTGTTGCAGGAGTGAACCGAGGTAGCAAAAGTCGGAGCATACTGGTAGGGGTATACCGCCGAGTGTAACCGGGCTTGGACTAGAGAGGCCGCCAAAGTCACAGAACATGTATTCAGTTTTGGTTTTGCTTATCCTAAGGCCTACGTTCTCCAGTCTCTGCCGCCACTCCTCCAGCTTGCTCTGCACCTCCTGTCCACTTTCTGCTACCAGGACGATGTCGTCGGCAAACAGTATGCACCAGGGTGCCTCTTCCTGTATGTCCGATGATATGGCATCCATAATCAACAAGAAGAGGTAAGGACTAAGAGCCGACCCTTGGTGCAAGCCTACAGCCACATCGAATCTGGCTGTGATTCCAGCTGCGGACCGGACTTGCGTGTGGCATTCAGCATACATAGCTTGGATCAACTTCAGGTACTTTTCAGGCACTCCTTTCTTCTTGAGGGCCCACCACAAGACTTCACGCGGTACCCGGTCATATGCCTTTTCGAGGTCATATGCAGATTTTTATGCGCCTCCCTGTATTTTTCACAAATTTGGCGAAGTGCAAAAATGGCATCCACCGTACCTCGACCAGGCATAAAACCGAATTGGTTACGTGAAATCTCACTCTCTGCTCGCAAACGTCGCTCAATTACTCTCTCCCATACTTTCATACTATGAGGCATTAACTTTATTCCCCGATAATTGTTGCATTCTTGGACATCTCCCTTATTTTTAAAAATGGGCACTAGGTAACTCCTGCACAATTCCTTGGGTACTGTCTCCTCATGCAACATCTTATTGAAGAATAAAGTCAGCCACGCCCATCCATCCTCCCCTAACGCCTTCCATGCTTCTACTGGTATTCCATCTGGTCCTAATGCTTTTCCATTCTTCATTCAACTCACAGCCCGTCTTACCTCATCCTTACTTATTACATTCACTAGTCCAATATTCTTCGCCTTGTTTTCAAGCATTTTGCACCAATCATTCTCTTCATTCATTAATTTTTCAAAATATGTTCTCCATCTTTCTTTAATCCTATCATCATCCGTAAGAACCACTCCTGTTTCATCTTTCATACACTTGATATGGGATACATCCCTCGCCTTTCTCTCTCTAGCCTTAGCCAGTCGGTATAAATACTTTTGGCCCTCCGGCTTCTCAATTAATCCGTATATATTGTTAAGGGCTTTTGCTCTAGCTAAGGCAACGGCTGTTTTGGCTCTTTTCTTACATTCATCATACTTCTTTTTCTTACTCTCTTTCAACGAGTCATTACCTTCTTTCAGCAGCTGCCATTCCTTAAAACTTGCTTTCTTTTCCTTGAGCACACTCTGTACTTCCTCTGTCCACCACCAGGTATCCTTATCTTTCATACGTTTTCCTTTCGATTCTCCTAAAACATCTTTTGCCACGCACTTCATACATTTACTCAACTCCTCCCAACTCTCATTCACGCTGCAATCCTTCATATCGCCCATCTCAATCATTTTATCTACCACTCTTTTTCTGAACTCTACTGCACATTCATTCTTCTCTAACATATGCCATTTTACTTTTGGGGGTAGCTGCTCCTTGGTTCTTTTCGAGCTCAGCCGAATTTTTAATTCGACCACCAGGAGTCTGTGCTGTGAGACTAAGTCTTCTCCCGGTACCACCTTACAGTCTTACTTTTTTGAATATATAGAGAATTATAAAATCGACTAAAGAAAAAACATTGGTCCACGAAGCTCTCTTGTAGTACGCCAAGTAGTATATAAAATAAAGAATCAAATCAGAAAAATACGCTATGAAACAATCTGATTAAGTCACGACGGTTTGTCTTGAGTTAATCAAATTATATGTCCCTCATATTCCCCTTTGTGAAGGATATGAATTCATCTTAATCTTAATGAAAAGCACACAACCAGTATAAAATTATATTATTTTAATACAAAGGTGTAATGGACGTTCGTTACTTAGATTGTACCCGTAATAATATTATGTACTCACGTTGTTACAAAGCCTGAAAGTTAACCATACAATGATAATATTTGGATTATCTAAGCTAATGCAATCTTCGACATTGTTACTTTATCCTAATTGACATATATTAAATTGTTAATTGTCGCTTGCTAAACGATGAAGGAAAACATCGTGAGGAAACCTGCATGTCTGAGAGTTCTCCATAATGTTCTCGAAAGACATTTGAAGTCTGCCAACACGCACTTGGCCAGCGTGGTGGACTAAGGCTTCTTCTCATAGTGAGAAGAGGCCCGTGCCCAGCAGTGTGACAGTTTACATATAGGGCTGATGATGATTTAAAAACACACACGCATGCAAATTGTCTGAGTGCTTTCACTGAACTTCTCATATTTACATCTTACATACGGTCATTCTGAAAGCAAATTAAAGCAAAAGGCTGTTTTAAAAGTATGTAACTTACAAGTGCTAAAGCCTTATAATCTTGGCATAATGAATGCCGGTAAATGCTAACAACATAGAGTGACTCTTTTCAGCCTACATTTGTCTTGGCCGCCCGCCAAGAAGGGAACGGTAAAGGGCCATATTCATCCCCTGTGGCCATTATGAAGACATACGTAAACTAACGAAGTCGAAAAAGTTTCTTATAAAAGAAAATGTGACATTGCTGTTAATAAAAAAATTACTTTTTAATTATTCCATCGTGTTATTGGTTCCATGGCACCGCTTTCCGTGAAAAAAAAATCAACGTAAACAGAAATCTACGTGTACTATTGTCGATGAATATATATATTTTCTGATGCATTATTAAAGGGTGTGTTATTATATATCCTTTATCGAGAGCTTCAATACAGATTTCGAAGTAACAGGCCCTTTTCGGGTGTAATGAAATTATACTTCATCGTAACTTATACGAATCAGAAACCTAGAATGTATATTTCTTTAAAACCAAGACAAGCAACAAGAAACAATGAATTTCAAACAAATCAAGTCATATTTAACAGTAAAGTGAGTATGAAACTAACCACTCGATATAATTGTCTTTTAGCTGTCAAGTGACACCACAATAGCCGCCTAAGAGCGGAACAGTCCCCGAGCATTTGTTTCTGTGTCAAGGGGGTAGCAGCCTTTGCCACTTGTTGTAAACGAATAACTGTTACTGTAATTGCTTACAAGCCTTGCAATGTCTCAGCGAAGGTCCGTTTTATCTTTATTGTAATGATTTGTTTATTATGGGATTAAGTTAAATTTTATGCATTTTGAGCCGCTTCACCATTTCCCTCTTGTCTCTTTTGTAAGCTTTATATTTACTCTATTGTCTTCACACATATGTACAAACATTATGAATATATACATTCTGAAAATACAGGCAAAAATCACATATTATACATTCGTTAAGATAAGGCCATGAGCGCGTATTTTTCAGATTGTTTTTGTAGCATTATATTGCCAGTGTGCCTTATTGCGTGTTAAGTTTTATTTTGACGTACGCCTTAGTGAATTGAGAAATCGATTCTATTCCTCCATATAAAATCATCTCGGACGATGATTTTATATGGAGGAATAGAATCGATAGCATTATTTTAGTTGCCTACCGGGGTCCACTTAGTATTCTAACCATATGTGACACTGAGTGCCTGCTCTCTATTGTTAGCAATCCAAGAAGATAGCAATTTCCAGTTAATCAGATGTACTGACTTCCCACAACCACTATGAAAACTTTACATGGAAGCCGCAACCGACAGCTTCACGTACTTTCTGAGGCACGCGGCAAGCGATAGCCAACAATTGAATATAATCTATTGTTGCCTCACTCTCTCTCCGTGTCTCATGGCGCTGATACACCTCAGCATTCACTTGTAACGGAACAGTGCGCATTCGCCGTTTTTTGTTTTGTCGAACCAAACAACGAACAGATCCGAACTTTGCTACGAAAATTTTCACTATAATTCAGAAAAAATATAGAAACCGCACTGCAAAAGCAGTTTTACCCAATTGATTTACTTCAGTTTCACTTTTGAATTATTTCTAGAGTAAGAGTAAGATGCATAAACAATTGAAGTTTCTAAATAATAAAATGCAGATTTTAATTTGAACAGGTTTAATAAATAACACAAGTGTCTGTTCCTACGTTAAATTTTATCCATCGATATCGAGGGTTTATCGACATAATATTCATTCCGAGTAAGCCCATCACTAGTCAAGTCAACATTTGTCACAAACTACGAACATTCGAAACGTGTGCTGTGACGAGGATGGCGCTTCAAATAATACAATGGCGATATTTTTCTATTGACGGGTCGATTTTTCCTTTCTAACTTGACTTTTACATCTGACACAGCGATCGCATTTTAAACAGAAGAGATTATTATTTTTGTATAATAAAAAAATATTTTATATGTTACATTACGCTTTATGAAATAAAGCCTTTACGTGTTAAATACGTTTTCTACATAATGAATTTTAGGAAGTTATTCAAGTAAAGTCTCACAATTTGGAAGGTACTTCATACTTTTGAATGTTAGTCAATTGGTATTAGATATTGCTGTTTGTGGTGCAGTAACTTACAAAATAAAATATTACCAGCACTCAGTAGGTACGGATGGTAAAGGCAAAAACAGTAGTACCTAAACACTACTGCGCTATTAACACATTATTATGTGCTATGTGGAGAATATCAAAAGGCGTCAAAATCTTATTTATTATTCGTGCTTCTACTCCAATATAGTATCCGAGCTCAAAAATAAAAACTTATTTATCAAGAGTGTATTATTGTAATATTATATATGTAAACCAACATATTCTTGAAAATAAAGTCATTATTTTCACTTAACTTTAATTTCCTTTCCCCACTATCAAATAATTTAAAATGCAATAAAATTAAACTAGAAAGCGTTTTCCTGAATTTCTATTACATCAGGAATATAAAGTAGATCCTGACATAGTGCTAACGAGCCAAGGATCGCATAAATCTCTATTCCACGCAAAATGGTCTCAGTGCAGTGAATATTTCATATTCACTGCACTGAGACCATTTTTAGTTGCCATGACGTATACCGAATTACTTGAACACATGCAAAAGGAATTTTTAAATTAAACATCTACGTAGGTTCGCTCTTCATACGCTTGAAGGGAATTTTTTTTACGATCTAAACATGTATTTTTATATAATCTGGTTATTACAAGATATTTACGAACTGCTTCAGAAGTGAATTTATTACTTTTCAAAATATGCTTAGGTGATAGTTTTATATATACACAGATTTGTGGCACGTGTAGTACAATCTGAATATTTACCATTTTATTTCTAAAAGCTATTATATATTTTGTCAGCTTCTTTTTTATTGAAAGACATCTCCCTGACTAGGAATAAATCCTGTGTCGCGGGGAACTTTACAAAAATACAACGAACGGACACATGAACACCCAGTCACCCAAAATTTATGGAGCACACAAAGTGCAGATGTCTCGTGTGGGACTCGAACCCACAACACTCGACACAATGTCAAGTGACAAGGCGGGTGCTTAAACTACTACGCCAACCGTGCAGTCCAGTCTTGATTTCAAAAATAGTCTGCTTACGAACCAAGCCTCATGACTCACCTATTCAATAATAGTAATCAATGATTAATTAAACAAAATAATATTATTAATTCATAACTAAACAATATTTCCTATGTTATGAGGTCATGGAATAATTATTAGACGAAACCGCGTGATTAACGCCAAGCCTAATTCATGTTCGATTATCTAACGGCCATTTTCAATATTCGAACTATAGATAGATCTGTAGATTTTAGATTCGTGTTTGACATATTTCGTATTGAGCTTATGTCAAAAACTGTCAAAAGCGAATCTAAAATCTACAGATCTATCTATATTTCGAATATTGAATTCCGTAGTTAATCCACCCCGATGTAACCTCACCTTTATCATATTATCCGAAGACTAATTAGAAACAATTATTGTAAACACAATAATTGTTTCTACTTAGTGACAGTTATTAAAATCGCCTGTTGCATTTATTTGCCTACTGTCTTTTATTTACGAGCCTTCTGATTTAAGTTTATGCGTACTTTTGCCTATCCCGACGTCCTCTTTAACTGTCGTATTTGTGTAAAGATTCCTCAGTTTTAACGAAAAAATATTAATAAGCATTACCCAATTTATAATTAAATTTTTCCTGTTCTCTCTTGAATGTGCCTGTTCTCTCAAAAATTGTGAATTTTGTAAATCCACAGCCGTCTAACGCGTTAAATGTCTATCTCCAAGCTTCATATTGGTGATATTTAGGTTCCAATACGACCTACCCGTACCTGGGGCCTACAGCAAGAGGCTGTAAGAACTAGGTATTTATTACTTTGTGTTCTTGATACTACGAAATCATATTGTATTATCATCTTATATTGTACTTATCTAATGAAATAATATGAAACAATAAAATGCAGAAATAAAATTAACTCTAGTTACAAAATAGTAAGCAAATAAAACTTGAAACACAAGCTTAAATTATTGTTCAAGTTTATCAATTCATTCATATTTTGTTATTTTCATGAGCAGTGAAATCCAGAATTTACTATTTTCTTACAAACTTGAAGTGGAAACCTTGTGTTGCACTAACGGTGCGCTGGCATTAGTGCGGACGGGGCAAGAGCGATAAAGCGAAATAGAATAAACAAGCGTAGCACACTAGTATATCTTAATATGAATGTGGGTAAGAAACATTGTATATAATTGTCTATTTAGTTTGGCAGGTAAAATAAAATTATATTAAAAAGTATTTTATTTTGCTTTAGGTAATTAGATATTAGACAATCAATCTTAGTCGGAAAACTTATTTGAAAGTATGAGTAAGTAGGTAATACCTATTCTTCTATTGCACCTAGATCAGAATTTGTATTTCTAAATCTAACATAAATATGTAACTATATAATTATGTAAATAAATCCAATATAGCTGTTTACGACATTTATTCCTTTTTGAGTGATACAATTATGTGCATACTTTTGCTCTTACATTATTTAGAGATAAGTCCAATGCAAATTGTGTGAATGAACACTCAACAAAATAAAGAAAACAACTTGTAACATCTGCAACAATCTATAAAAAGTAACGTTCGTTCAGACAAACGTTACTACGCTTGAAATAGCCGAGCTTGAAAGGCCTTGAATGGCCTTACCCTTCTCATAAGTGAGAAGAGGCCCGTGCCCAGCAGTGGGACAGTATAAAGGGCTGATGATGATTAAAGAGTGTAAAAGTTTCAAGTCCAGATTTATACTGAAGTATTACAAGTAATGGGAACCAGTTCATGTATTTCAATGATTAAGGCATTTCAGGGGCGTTCATCATCATACTTACGCTATCCCGGCTCTTTCTTAGATATGTCTATAGTCTGTTCAAGATACGAAAAAATAAAATGAAAACAAACCATAAAATGGTTCTTTTAATGTCGCCTTCGCAACAAAAGTAGTATTAAGTTAAATACTCCAAGCGAAAGATTCAGTTAGCTTTAAAAAAATACGCCCGTCCCTTCAATTCATAAATGGTACAGCATATTTTTTATTTTTTCTGTATTGTCCATAATTATTATAATGAATATTTATTTTAAATGTATTATTATGCTAATAAACTATTTTACACGATAAAGAACCTAAAAAGCCTATGATTCTAAAATGTCAATGTATTTTTTATCCTGTCAACTTATGCATTACACCCAACGTAACCATTTCGCATGACAGGGGGCCATTTTTAATTAGGTCGGGTTATCCCGATTGGTTATCGTGCTAACTTATTAAGTTTGAAAATCATTGGTTTCTTTGTTTACCTTTTATTTTTTCTTATCTTGATCAGACTATAGAAGCTTTCTTACTCTTGATAACAAATAAAACACCCGCGTGCTATGGCTAATAAAATCATACGTTTGCCAACACTAATCTCTGTAATTGTATTTAAAAAGTTACTTTATTAAATTCTAAGAACATCTACTATTGCAACTTTTCGAAACTTTCGAAAACCGGCTGAAACGAATTGAATTTAAATTTATAGTGCAGTTCATAGTTTTGGTGGATATCTTGAAATTGTTAGAACCTTGTAGCTTGAAATTCATGACTTGCTTTAAGCCTGGCATTTGTTACAAAAGTTGAAACGATCTTTTGAATCGGTATGTAAAGAGAATTTAATTCTATGAAATGGAAAATCTCGAGATTATGATGATGATAGATTGAATATTTAATCCATTGGCAGACTTTGAGAGGACAGTATATTATAAAAAACGAGATCTGCTTATTTCGCTTAAAGGTCGATTGGAGTAGAATTCAATCCAAAGAAAAATATATACTTACATTTCAAATGACACTTATCAAGTATAATATATCTTTATTATAAAATAATGAGATAAGGAAAGACTAACTTACTATTACCGTTTTCATTTCCATGCACAAAAACATATAAATCGTTTTAGGCACCTATTACGAAGCCTAAACAATAACCACAAAAATATTAACAAAAGGAATGCATTGAAAAAAGGAGGACATTTAAAAGTCCTTTTTTGTAATAAGTCAAGTAGTTACGACAGACTGCTACGCAAAAGGTCTCGGGTTCTGATCCACGACACGCACCAATAACGTTTCAAAGTTAAGTGCGTACCTATAAAATTGTTAACTTTCGATTGCTTATCGGTGAAGGCAAACATCGTGAGGAAACCTGCATGACTGAGAGTTCTCCGTCTGCCAACCCGCACTTGGCCAGCGTGGTGGACTATGGCCTCACCCTTCTCATAGTGAGAAGAGGCCCGTGCCCAGCAGTGGAACAGTATAAAGGGCTGATGATGATGATGATGAGCTATGGAACGGGCTATGCCTAGCATTTCTTTGAAAGATAAAATCTGCAAATAATAGAATAACCGACATATCTCGCAGAATAAGTAAGCTTAAGTGGCAGTGGGCTGGTCATATCTGCAGAAGAACTGATGACCGATGAAGCAAGCGTGCTCTAGATAAGAGGGGAGACCACAACTCATAAAGCGTAACGTTTCTTATGGTGCTGTGTCTGTATAGAATAGCAAGTATCTGTCTGTAATAACGTGACGTGGCTCGTGAAAACCAGAATTATAATCATCAGTACTAAGATCGTACTTAACTAAACATACTTTTCTTAAATTCAAAAGAATTCTCTCCAAATTAAATATCTGGTAGAAATGAAGAAATGTCCAATATTAATTCAGTGACGAACAAAAAGGCAAAGACGTAATAACAAGATGAATAATTCAGGAAAGCTAAGTCTAGAACGCCATTAATTTGACTAGGTTTAATAAAAGCAGTATAATTAGTGGCTACGCTTTTATCCAACTGTTACTTTAAGAATATCTTGAAAATCATGGATAATATTCTGCTCTAAGATTAGTGAAAGTCGAGATATTAAGGGACGGATGGAACACTAAAAGAAACTTAATAGTTAACTACCTGTATGTTGTATTAGTCTAGGCTGAAATTTAGCTTATGTTTGATGAAATAAACGCAAATAAGTGCTTAAAACAGAACAGACTCCGAATAGGAATGTTATTTGTGCGAATAAGGAATCTGCAGTCTTATGTTCATAGAACTTTATAAATGATGGCCTATGATAACTCTAAAACCACAGAAATAAAAATACTTTTTATGTCACACACAACACACCAAGTAATATATGGAAACTAAAGTAGCGTTTGATGATGATCATATCTGATGCAAAGCGATGACGCGATAAACTATTTATCCAGAAAGGCATCTTTAAAATATTATACTTACCTACTCATAGAGAAACACACACTCAATTTAGTTGTTTCCAAGTTTTGGCAATAGGCATCATGCACGTATCTTCTTACGTAGAATATGGATCCATCTACCGATGCAGACCACGGAGACCAATAATTAAATATTACCTATATTACCATTTTCCAGCAACATAGGTATCTAAATTATAAAACATATCATTGATTAAACTGCAATGCAGTATAATTTGTTCAGATCCCAACATGGATAACGTCTGCAAGAACTTCGTGACAAAACTAATAAATCCGAGCTCTCTTATATTTTCTGACTTATATTACTTAAATGCGTTGTTATGGAACCATAAAAGGTATTTATAGACCAAACGCTTCCGTAAACTGTTAGACTATAACATATATTAGGTTAAAATTTCTCATAATTTTAGTGTCGTGATGTAGACATGATATTAAAGTTAAGTGTTATATGACGGTTACAAGTGTAGAACAAAATTGAATATTAGCGTCAACTTTAAGGTGGTAGAATATCGGCATCAGAAATGTAACCAAATTCCATTGAAATAGTTAAATATACACCACTACTTCAGCTTTATACTGTGTTGAAATTTGTTGCTGAGTTATTTAGGATGCAATATGAAGATTGATATATCTTAAGTCGTTTAAGTTCAATGTGGATTAATATGTATGTATGTGTTTATATATTTATAGTATATATATTATATATGCTTTTGTGTATTTATGTAGTTTTATAATATATCTATATCATGTATGTTTATATTATATTATGTACCTAACGTATTTATTCTAATGTATCATTTAGATCTATAATATACTTAGTTATAATTTATATTAGTTCAAATTAGTTTTCATTATATTACACCTACTTCTTTTCTCTCTGCACCACTCTAAGGTTGACTGGGAGATAATGCCCATGGCATTAAGTCCGCCTTTATACTATTGTGTATATAAAGTTTTAATAAATAAATAAATAAAGATTATCGGAGTTCATCGGTTAACAATTATAAAGCAAATAGATAGACTTTTCATTAGCATTTAGCATTTACCTACCTGCAATTATGTTTGCTTGGTCTACATCTTGCTTCTTGTTCTTGCTTCTTAACATACCTTCTCGAAAATGCATTTTTAAAGCTCATTCGTAGAACGTGACGACAACAAGCCTATGTGCATTATTATAAGTTGCTGGTTCTCGCGGTTTGTCTAAAAATCACTAGTTTGCTTGAGCTGGAATGGTACAGGCATTTGACGAGGCAGATTAAGCAGAAAACGGTTCCATTCATCTGAGTTTTATGAAACTTTTGATAATATTAGTCTAATCACGACCTATTATTTTTTTGGAATACATATTATTTAGCTTAAAATTATTTTTTGAAGCTTCAAAATATGATGTGACTGAATCAGTTCATAAATTATTATTAAAATCATTATTAATAAGTTCTGCGGTTGCAGGCATGGTGGGCCTTATTATATACTGTATTTGTTGACAAACAAAATAGCACAGCGTTTCCTAAATAAATAACAAATTAACTTAGTTAATGGTCCTTCGCGTCTTTTCTAAATATAACTGAAATGTCACTATTACGCGGACGTAAACTAATCTCTTATTCCATTCCACTTGCGATACTGGTCGATACTAATGAACTACTCATGTGCTGACACAAACAAGATGAGTTGAAAAATACCACTAGAGTGAATTACTTACACGAAACAACAGGAACTTATTAATTTTTCACAGCATGACATCACTGTCGTACATATCCCTGAGGGTAACATAAGCACATAGGTCGGACGCTTTGCTGGAGTTATTGATCCGTTTTCAAAATATAATTCGTATTTCCAAAAATAAGTATAATATATAATTATCCCTTCTATTCTATTCTTCTATCTATAGTCCCTTCCACCACTTTTCAGGGTTCCGTAGCCAAAATTTGCACAATAACGGAACGCTTATTCGCCGATTCGCAACGTATGTCTGTCCATCCATATATGGATGATATATTAAAGTATATATAAATTGACTGTGATATGTCACAGTCAATTTATACCGAAACTATTGCGACTGCAGATTTGATAATTGGTTGGGTTCTTCATCCATGAAATGTCCTATAAAAATCATTGTGCCGCAAAGTCAACCGTTGGAAAGATAGACGCTTCGAGCGAGGTTAAAATTGGTTGGTAAACGTGATGTAGTCAGCACATTTTAAGATATAGCGCATTGTCTAAAACTGAAAATTTAACTTTGTCGTTTATACTTAAACAATGGCAAACAAAGACATTTCTGGTGGCGAAAAAATCATAGTGCTATTTGAATAGGTGATGTTAGGTGGATACCTCAACTACGGAATCCCTTATGTGCAAGTCTGACTCGCACTAGATTTATTTATATTTTCACTATTGACTTTATCAACGTACAAAACGTTGCTGACTTAATTCCAATACTATTCAAAATATGAATACGACACTAATGGTAACGCTGGTCTAATAAACTGTACACAAATGAGATAACTATATTCAGAATACTATTATTGGGATCATACTGATTATAAAACAAATCTTAATTATTTGTTATGCTTTTATTGCGGTTTATGACATGAATGCTGTAATAAAATGTATATGATAATTAATTCGTTACACTTTAAGAATACGTGGAACAGAGAAATTGTCAATATTTATAAAGATCCTTCTAACATTAGTCTTCTAATGCGCTTGGGTCATATCCATTTTTATTGGTCTGATTGCATATCACCACACGATTTACATTTTTCAGCTCTTCAAGACTTTCCAATACTGTAGCCAGTTCCTGTTCCGTTGGAACTATCTTAGAATAGACCACTATGCCTAAGTCATCACCCTCGTCCTTTACGTACAGAGCCAAATAGTTTGGATTTATTGATCTAGCAAGCATCGGAAAGGCCTGAGACTCGCCACATTTAGTGACGAGATGTGCGGCAGCATCTTCAGCATTATGAACGGCTATTACTCCTCCTGAATTACTCGTTTTATTACCATCTGTTTCCCGTATTGTGATTTCCACTAATGTTGCAGTCTTTCCACCGGTACAAGGGATCACGATATTTTTAGGATCTCTTCTAAAAGAGACCTTCATACACCTATGATCTTTTGCAACTTCATTTGTGAAAAATGCAACTGCCGTCCCGGAAACAAAGATTTTCACTAAATCAGCAGCTTGAGCCGTGAGTGCAAATAACGCAAATAATGTAATTCGTAACATTTTAAAATACAATGATCTTCAACGTTCGCACACTTGTCACTTATTAAAATAAAATAATTTGGTGCTGTCTATATAAATCGTCCAAATGTGACGTTGTGTGTGTGTTATTGAACTTTGACAAAATCCTGATAAAATTATTTTGTCTAAACATATCAATTAGGTACTAGAACTTTTATAGAAACAAAAACAAAGCCAAAGTTTAAATGATTATTACAGATGTTTAATAAAGTTGACCCTAATATTCCATTTTGTTCTACACTTGTAACCGTCATATAACACTTAACTTTAATATCATGTCTACATCACGACACTAAAATTATGAGAAATTATAACCTTATATATGTTATAGTCTAACAGTTTACGGAAGCGTTTGGTCTATAAATACCTTTCATGGTTCCATAACAACGCATTTAAGTAATATAAGTCAGAAAGTATAAGAGCGCTCGGATTTATTAGTTTTGTCACGAAGTTCTTGCAGGCGTTATTCATGTTGGGATCTGAACAAATTATACTGCATTGCGGTTGAATCAATTATATGTTTTATAATTTAGATACCTATATTGCTAGAAAATGGTAATATAGGTAATATTTAATTATTGGTCTCCGTGGTCCGCATCGGTAGATGGTCCATATGCTACGTAAGAAGATACGTGCATGATGCCTATAGTCAAAACTTGGAAACAACTAAATTGAGTGTGTGTTTCTCTATAAGTAGGTAAGTATAATATTGTAAAGATGCCTTTCTGGATAAATAGTTTATCGCTTATCGCGTCATCGCTTTGCATCAGATATGATCATCATCAAACGCTACATAAGTTTCCAAATATAACTTGGTGTGTTGTGTGTGACATAAAAAGTATTTTTATTTCTGCGGTTTTAGAGTTATCATAGGCCATCATTTAGAAAGTTCTATGAACATAAGACTGCAAATTCCATATTCGCACAAATTACATTCCTATTCGGAGTCTGTTCTGTTTTAAGCACTTATTTGCGTTTATTTCATCAAACATAAGCTAAATATCAGCCTAGACTAATACAACATACAGGTAGTTACATTGATCTATTACTTAATGTTACCTCTATGGGTAGTTAACTATTAATTTTCTTTTCTTCTTTCTTTTATGTATGTATTTAGGACGTATGCTATTCAACCCACTGAACCATCTTTGAGTTAACCTTGAAGCATAGAAAACGACTTAAAGTAATGCAAACCGAATCGCGTTTAAAAGCTTGTTATGGCAATGGAGTAGTTTATTCATTGCCAAGCGGAAATCTAGCGAAAATTATAAAAGTTTGTTACTTTCGTTCATTAATCTAGTTGGACTAACTAGGTTAGTTAGAAGTCCACGAAGATAATATACTGCCATTTGTACTCAAGGCAACTTTGATATAATGTTTGGGTTATGACGAGTTATACAGTGTGAAGGTTTTACTTTCTGGTAGAGTGAACAAATGTAATAATATGTGACAGGTTTTAGAATTTTTATATTTTTAAAAGGTTGGACTCAGATAACCCACTATATTTTCATTATGGCCTACACTATCCGACTAGTTTTAGAGAGATTTGTACTAATATTTCGCTTGCTTATACAGTTTGACAACCCTTGCCAAACTGTATTAAATTAGGAAGAAGTATTTTACGGGTATTTTTCATGCATGGAAATAATTATAATAGTTTATATAAAGATACTAGCTGACCCGGCAAAACCCGTATCGCCTTTTTAAGTATTTTTTCTAATTCCTTTTTTTCCAAACAACTTTTCCAGGCAATTCTGACAAAGTTACCAAAGCCATCAGTGCTTTAAATCTAAAACTCTGAAATTTAGAGTTTATAAAGGTATATGTAACGGATGCCAGGAATCGAACCTTTGCTAGTCCGCTACAGTGCGCTGGTGGTGTGCTGCTGACGTGTGCCTACGACGATGCGTGTTCTTCTATCTGTGTGGACTGTATGGCTTCGATGTGTAAGGGCTTCAGAAATGAAACATCTTCATACGTTGAGAGCGATGCTGTTCAGGTGTGCGGTGCTTGATGGTTACATATGTAGGTCACAAGATGGTGGTTGGGACGCCAACAACTGACCGAATACATGGTCGCTTAAGTACCTCGAAACTTTACCTTATCGACGACCATCGCACCGAACACGTGCACAGAGAATCTTTCGTTTATTTTTATTTAAAATAAAGTACAAATGTTACGTATTATTCGTTTCTATTATACATACGTACATGTTCTATACATCGTTAGATAGGTCTTATTAAGTTCTATCTATCGGTATACAATACCTAAACCTAACTACTAGCGTCACTGAGTTATTCCATAAAAACTCCCAAAAAATGCTGTCACACAAGGGCCCGCCCACTATATTTTCTATTGAAAAACTATTGTATACTAAATATATATATATATATATAATTTTGGTAGGCCGTTGTGTGCAACTATATGGGGCATCTATTAAAACAAACACCATGAAGATATCTTTATTCAATTCGAACCTATTACATGAAAACTTATGAATCATAAGAAAAATACAGAATTTCTTAAGTAAATACAATACTATCGTACATTAACAAACTTTATGATAAACATACAAATGTTTGTTATTATGCTTATTTTAACTATATAAGGTAATAACTAGCAATAAGAAAGTATCTAGACATGATTTCAAGTCTATATGAAGCCAAAAAACACTTATAAAACTATAAAACGAATATGTAAACAAACACCTGTTTTATGAAGTATTAGTTCTTATCTATTACAACTGATAACACTATTTATGATCGATATCTAGGTCTCTACAGTTAGCACAAGGTTTAGACTAATGTTCATGTACTATATAGTACTTTATATTAAAGATTTAACTATTTACACTATTTTAGCTATTTTTTAACGTTTTGACACGTCCGGGAACCGAACCCGGTGTACCGCACGATTAGATAACACTGATTTTATACCATTTTCACACGCGGTTTCGAATACACTATTCACTGTCATAATTTTTAATATTTGTCGCGAACATCTCTCCCGCCGTGCAGCAACGCGCGTGACCTGTCGTGTGGCGGTGCTGCAGAGCACCCGGTGAGCGACGCCTCGTCACTTGGGCAGGGGGACCAGCTTCTTAGCCGGCCGTTTGAGGACGCCTGCTGCTGTGCGCACCTCGACAGTGCGTATGGCGCCGTCGGCGCCCGGGTAGACAGCCACAACACGACCGCGCGGCCAGGTATTGCGCGGGAGTTTGCCGTCGGCGATCAGGACGGGGTCGCCGACCTCGAGGTTGAACCCAGACCCATGGGGCTCCCGCCGGTGTTGCAGCTCGGGTAGGTACTCATGCACCCAACGGCGCCAGAACATGTCGGCGAGGATTTGGGCGCGCCGCCAGTGCTTGCTGCTGTTGAGGTCAGCCTCGCTGAACTCGCCCAGTGAAGGGAGGCGAGCAGAACCACCGAACAGGATGTGGTTCGGGGTGATGACCTCGCTGTCTGCTGCGTTGACGGAGACGTGTGTGAGGGGTCGACTGTTTACTGTGTACTCGACCTCACACAGTAGTGTAGCTAGGACTTCTTCGTGCGGGTGGCACTCGTGAAGGACCGTATAGAGGGCGGTCTTCACGCACCTGACGAGGCGCTCCCATGCGCCCCCCATGAATGGCGCTGAGGGGGTGATGAAGCGCCATATGATGCCACGGCGACTCGCTTCTTCGGCGACGGCGTCTCTCATCTCTCGGTCGGCACCGTGCATGTTGGTGCCGTTGTCCGAGTAGATCTCTGCGGGGCAACCTCGGCACGCTGCGAACCTGCGCAGCGCCAAGATTGCGGAGTCGGCGCTCAGGCTGGCGGCGACCTCCAGATGTACTGCCCTGGAAGTGAGACATGTAAACAGTGCCACATAACGTTTGTGACGCTGTCTACCGACGGTTACGGAGAGCGGCCCGAAATAATCAAGACCCGTGTAGGTGAAGGGCCTCTGATGGTGGGCAAGGCGCGTCTTCGGATGGTCCCCTGTGGCTGGCTTAGGCGGCTCATCATATCAGCCAAACGACGTGCACTGCTGGACATAGGCCTCCCCCAAGGTTCTCCACACAGACCGGTCTTGAGCCGCCCGCATCCAACCGCCTCCCGCGATCTTGACGAGGTCGTCGGTCCACCTTGCGGGGGGCCTACCTCTGCTGCGTCGTCCGATACGTGGCCGCCACTCAAGAACCTTTCTGCCCCAACGGCCATCGGTTCTTCGAGCTATGTGCCCTGCCCACTGCCACTTCAGCTTAGCTATCCGGAGAGCTATGTCGGCGACTTTGGTTCTACTGCGGATCTCCTCATTTCTGATTCGATCTCGCAGGGAAACTCCAAGCATAGCTCTCTCCATCGCCCTCTGAGTGACCTTGAGCCTTTTAATAAGGCCCATAGTAAGCGACTACGTCTCTGATACGTAAGTCATCACTGGCAACACACACTGGTCAAAGACTTTCGTCTTGAGACACTGCGGGATATCGGACGAGAAGATATGTCGTAGCTTCTCGAACGCTGCCCAACCGAGTTGGATTCGACGATTGACCTCCTTCTCGAAGTTGGACCTACCTAATTGGACTACTTGTCCCAGGTAGGTATACTTGTCGACAACTTCGAGCGTAGAGTTCCCAACCTGAATAGGAGCAGGTACAACATGGACGTTCGACATGATTTTCGTCTTGTCCATGTTCATCTTAAGACCTGCTTGTTGAGAGACTCTACAGAGGCCATCGAGCATTGTGCCTAGGTCTTCCATGGTCTCAGCCATGACTACGATATCGTCTGCGAATCGAAGGTGAGTGATGTACTCGCCGTTGATGTTGATGCCGAGCCCATTCCAGTCCAGAAGCTTGAAAACATCCTCCAGCGCAGTGGTAAACAGTTTCGGGGATATGACATCCCCCTGTCTCACCCCTCGCTGGAGTTGAATAGGTTTCGAACTCTGGTCCTGGAGGCGGACTGACATAGTGGCGTTTTCATACAAACACTTCAGCACTTCGATATATCGGTAGTCAATCCGGCACCGTTGGAGAGACTGTAGCACCGCCCAGGTTTCGATCGAATCGAAGGCTTTCTCATAGTCCACAAACGCCAAGCATAGGGGCTGGTTATACTCCTCGGACTTCTATATAACCTGCCGCAGCGTATGTATGTGGTCTATGGTACTATAGCCTTTACGGAAACCGGCTTGTTCGGGAGGCTGGAAGTTGCTCAGGCGGCTGCGTTTTTCTAATGCGGCATGGTAGACATCTATGTACTATTTTCTTTGTAGTCGGCCGCAGACGAAGAATCCAATAGTGTTGGCGTATTTCATTTATTACCAACTCTGTACCGCTGTGATGTAATTTTCTATGCGTCTAATCTATGTATAGCTGTGTAATACGATGATCGCTGCCTAAGATTGGCGGTCTCTTTGTCTGTTCGGAGATTTCTTCTGTAGCTATTATACGACTGCGTAGAGTGATCATTCCGTTGTTAATCTCCACGGGTAACGAATACAGGCGGCTGTCTCTGGCGACACCTCCTCCACGCCGCAGCTCCCGAAGGTCGGCGCTGAAAGGAGTTCTCTTGTCCCGCCTTCACAAGAAGGTCCTCAGCGTCGCGGGTGTGTTCTGTGGGGAGAAGCACGAAGTTTCGGGAGTCGGCGGCTGGACGAGGTGCCGCTCTGCCCGACTTGGTGTTGTGCTTCTTCTTCGTCACGTGACGCCAATCTGGATCCTTCCGTCTATTTTTCTGCGTTCTTTTATATAGAACCTTTTCTGCGGTTTTCTTACATAAATCTATAGACGGTAGAACTCTCGCTGTTGCTCGTAAGAGCCTCTTCCGTTTGTGAAAACTATACGGGTCTGGTACGGCTTCTATACCTCTATGTGGTCGACGACTCTCCTTGTAGGACGTAATGCACTGCTCCCCTATTGTCTTTGCGACGGTAGGCTTTACGGCGGCCTTCGAATATGTAGGAGAGTGCACGTATCCTCTATCCATAACTATGAAAGAATGCGTCTGTGCCGTATTTTCTTTTTATATACCCGTTTCTATATGCGAGTTCTTCGTTTCTATGTATCTATCTGGTTTCTTGTCTATTTTATTTCCTTTATGCGCGAGCCTCTTCGCTGCGTCTTTGTAACTATTTAGTGTGACGATGTCTTCTTGTTTCCACAGAAGAGCCGTCTCTATATGTCTATCTTCTAATTGTTTCGTATGTTTTTCTAACATATCTGTAGCCCGCTTCTCGGGGTCCGAGTTCGGTCGACGTGGGTTTACTATGAGCGATTCCAGAGCGAAATATTCTTTCAGTTGCGCTTCTATGTTTTCATCTGTAGCGGAGAGACCGTTGACGAAGTGTACGGTGTTTCCCAAGGTGCGTGAGCGTGCGCCGTGCAGCACCCATCCCAGCGACGTAAGCGACGCCACCGGTTGATCGTTGGGTCCTCTTCGTACTGCGTTCGCTATGAGCAGGTGCCAGTTGTCTTGTCCTATTAGGACCTTCGGCATGCCTATGTCGTACACCAGCTTCTTCTTGATGCCTTCGAGGTGTTTGCAGTCTATCAGGTCCTCATCGGCGATTTTCTGCGGCGATAGGTGCAGGCTGGCTACGGTGCGCGCACACAAAGGCACTTGTTTGCTGTCGGCGCCGGCTCCTCGTATGTGTATGTGTACGCGTCGCGACGTTGGCATGTCGATCGACGTATCGCCTAAGGCACGGATCGTAAACGGGTCCAGGTTCCCTTCCGCGCCGACTTCCTTGGCTATGTCTTCGTCTATGAGCGGTACGGTGCTTCCGTCGTCGAGTAGGGCGAACGTAGACGCCTCTCCCGCCGGTCCGACCATCTGCACGGGCACTATCTTTAAGTATGCTTGAGCCTTTGCACGTATGCACGAACTGGCAACCGTTTCTTGCTTTTCTGTGTTGACGTCTTCGGTCATATGGGCTCCTCTATCGTAGTGAAGCAACTAGTTGTGCGTAGCGCGGCATCCCTCTACACCGCACTTCTTGGGCTTGCACGAGTGTTCTATTCGGCGTATGCGTAAGCAGCGAAAACACAATTCATGCTGCTTAGCTAGCTGCCATCTCTTCTCTGCGTTGGCGTTACGAAACGTGCTGCAGGCCGACGAGTAGTGTCCCTCGCGTTCACATATCCTGCACTTCGCGTTAGACGCGTCCGTATGGGTTCGCTTCTCCGTCGCCGTCGCCGTATATGTCCTCTGCACGGTACGTCTGCTTGGCGGCCCATCGGTGATGTTCTCAGCCGGTGCGAACGCGCTACAGTAACGCGCGTACTCTGTCACGAAGTCACTGAATTGGCTGAGGTCCGGCTTCGACTGGCACTTCTCGGTGTACGTCTTGTACCACTGCACACGTAGCGAGTTCGGTAGCTTCTCGGTCAACACACGTACTAGCTCCGCATTGATGAGGTAGTGTTCCTTTTTCAACGCACGAAGTGTGACGACGCCGCTTCTAATCTTGCTCGCGAACGCGCATATGTCCTTAGGTGCTTCGCTACAGCGTGGCAGGGTCCTCAGCTTGTCCGTCTCTGCCTGTGCGATCGAGTCTGGTCGTCCGAACTGCAGCTCCAACTCCTTCATGATTTCATCTGGTCGCGCTTGCCCAATCAGTTCAGAGCAAACTGTTTCCAACGCTCTTCCCTTGAGACTTCTTCTCAGTCTCGCTGTATTCTCCACGTCGTTGAAGAAATTCTTGGTGGTGTCGTATATCGCCTTGAACGACAGCCACTCGTTGTGCGCGCCGCCGAACGTCGGTAACGTCATGATGACTTTCGAAACCGCCGGGTGTGGTGCAACTATCGATGTGTCCGGTGGTTTCCTGTCGGCGAGCGCGGCGATCGCGGAGGTGAGCGAATCACCTCCCTGTTGATGAACGTCCATCTTCTGTGAGGGCGGTCCATCTTCCTTATCTATCTTCTGTGCCCCGTCGACGTCCCTCTTCTTAGTGGACGCCGATATCACTATATCTATATCTTCAGGGCCGGGCTGGGGTTCCGGAGCCTCTTCCAACCACGAACGTACGTAGTCTTGTTTCGACTGTCCATCCTCGTCGTAGTCATCGGAGTCCGCCTCCTCTTCAGCCTTCTGTAGTGCTAACTGTGCTAACTGTAGTTTTATCTTCAAAACTTCTTCTCGAGCCAACATCACATTTCTATTGGAGCGTCCCGTAGCTGCTGAGCGTTGGTCGCGTTCCCTCGTTGGCTTCTTTCTATCTCTATTTTCTATTATACTATGTTGCGCTGTACAAACGCTCGATCTATCGGATGGTTGCAAAGTCCTTTCCTTGCCGTCTTCATTTTTCGACTGCACCTCTGCTCGCTCCCTTGCATCTTGATACCGCATTTACACATGCGTGTTCGTCATTCGCCTCGACACTCCACGAATATTCGTCGAAACATTCGTATACGAATGCTGTCGCGAACTACTGTTCACACATTCGCGGAGTGAATCATTTGAAATTCGCACACGAACATGGAGGACGTGAAAATAATCGCCCCAATAAACCCAATAACACTTTGCCAGACCCGGGAATCGAACCCGAGACCTCCCAATCCCACGCGCACATTTATGCCGCGAGACCAACAAGGCAGTAATATCTTTTACTATGTTTGTTGATAATCAATTTTGTTTTAGCCAAAGTATGATTTTTTTTATATTTAATGTGCTAACATAATGGCAACCCCATACTAGCAGATATACGGTTCCAAGCACCGTTTATCTTTCTGATGTTTTGGGTTCCAAATGAGCTCTTCTTTTTGAAATAGTTCAAGGAACTCTATAATTCGCGCTTCACTCCACTCCATTTTTACAACACGTCCGGTTGGGTCGGGCGCTAGCTGTCAACTGAATGCAGACGAATGTGTAAACAGTAAGTTCGTGTTCGCCATTCGTGCCCTTTGATTCGTGTCCGAAAAACCGCTCTCAACGCGAACACGCGAATCACGAATCGAATCACGAGGCGAATAGCGAATGTAGTGTTTACACATGCGTGTTCGTTATTCGCCTCGTTATTCGCACGAATGTGTAAATGCGGCATCAGTGATGTTTCGTTCGTCCCTCCCCGCGGGGCCGGGGGGGGGGGGCGGCGGCGGCGCGTCGCTCCCGACTGTTGTCGACGGCGATCGCGGTGGCCCGTCGTGACGGACCACCGCGGCGGCTGGGTTGCGGGCAGTGGCGGCGTGGGCAGGGGTACTGGAACTAGGCCCGGCGCCGGCCGCTCCCCCGGCGACCTCGGGAGCACGACCTCTTGAACGCGTCGTAGGCATTCTTCAATCCGGCTCGAAGCGACCAACGAATGTAACGGATGCCAGGAATCGAACCTTTGCTAGTCCGCTACAGTGCGCTGGTGGTGTGCTGCTGACGTGTGCCTACGACGATGCGTGTTCTTCTATGTGTGTGGATTGTATGGCTTCGATGTGTAAGGGCTTCAGAAATGCAACATCTTCATACGTTGAGAGCGATGCTGTTCAGGTGTGCGGTGCTTGATGGTTACATAGGTCACAAGATGGTGGTTGGGACGCCAACAACTGGCCGAATACATGGTCGCTTAAGTACCTCGAAACTTTACCTTATCGACGACCATCGCACCGAACACGTGCACAGAGAATCTTTCGTTTATTTTTATTTAAAATAAAGTACAAATGTTACGTATTATTCGTTTCTATTATACATACGTACATGTTCTATACATCGTTAGATAGGTCTCATTAAGTTCTATCTATCGGTATACAATACCTAAACCTAACTACTAGCGTCACTGAGTTATTCCATAAAAACTCCCAAAAAATGCTGTCACACAAGGGCCCGCCCACTATATTTTCTATTGAAAAACTATTGTATACTAAATATATATATATATATAATTTTGGTAGGCCGTTGTGTGCAACTATATGGGGCATCTATTAAAACAAACACAATGAAGATATCTTTATTCAATTCGAACCTATTACATGAAAACTTTTGAATCATAAGAAAAATACAGAATTTCTTAAGTAAATACTATCGTACATGAACAAACTTTATGATAAACATACAAATGTTTGTTATTATGCTTATTTTAACTATATAAGGTAATAACTAGCAATAAGAAAGTATCTAGACATGATTTCAAGTCTATATGAAGCCAAAAAACACTTATAAAACTATAAAACGAATATGTAAGCAAACAGCTGTTTTATGAAGTATTAGTTCTTATCTGTTACAACTGATAACACTATTTATGATCAATATCTAGGTCTCTACAGTTAGCACAAGGTTTAGAGTAATGTTCATGTACCATATAGTACTTTATATTAAAGATTTAACTGTTTACACTATTTTAGCTATTTTTTAACGTTTTGATACGTCCGGGAACCGAACCCGGTGTACCGCACGATTAGATAACACTGATTTTATACGATTTTCACTCGCGGTTTCGAATACACTATTCACTGTCATAGTTTTTAATGTCTGTCGCGAACAGTATACAAACGAAGGGTTCCGTAGCAAAAAAACGCAAAAATCGGCATCCTTATAGATTCACCGTACGATTTTTATACAAACATAAAAAATTGGGCAAGTGCGAGTCGGACTCGCGGATGAAAGCTTTCGTACCAGCATCTATAAAAGAAAAACTCGTTTGTTGTATGTATACTTAAATATCTTTTAAGTTTCTACAAATTGCTTAAAAATTACGTTTATTGTATGGGAGCCCCCCTTAAATATTTACTTTTTTAAATTTAATATGCAACTAAATATTCTGTGAAAATTTTAAGCGTCTACCTGATACCGTTAGTAATATTGAGCAAAAAATACGAAAGAAAACACGTTTTTTGTATGGGACACCCCCTTCATACTTTTTTTTTTAGTTTGTTGTTATAGCTACAGATAGATCTTTGAAATGATTTATAAGGTTCCTAAAATCATAGTTTCGAACGGACAATCATTTAAAAGATAGAAGCTTCCAAAGTGATAAAATTAGTGCACCACCGCTCCTTCCCTCTGTAACTTTTTAAGCAAGAGGGTGGCAAATCTAAAAAATACATGCTGTAGATTGTAATAAAAAGTCCAACGAAAATTGGTTTTGATGCCTCTCAAAAACTGCTAAGTACATACATATGTACTTAGCAGTTTTTGAGAAATATCACATTTTCAAAAACCGCAAATATAACTTTGTCGTTTATACAAACACTATGAAAAACAAAGTTATTTGTGCTGGCAAAACAGTGATAGTGGTATATAGTTAGGTAAAGATAATGGATAATTATGTTTAGTGTATACCTCTATGAAAACCTTCATTGGCGAGTCCGACTCGCTCTTGATTAAATATTTTTAATCCAGTATGCGCCTGGCGTGGTCAACATAACATAACTTTACGGCTTTTATACTTGAAGGGTTAGGCAGAGGTGTATTACACACCCACACTTCGTCAGTTATGTTTCGGTCCCAATGTAATAGGGGGCGAGCCTATTAGCATCTTCCGGGCACATTACTAAGCGAGCGATAAATTAACATTTATAATGCACACATAACTTCGGAAAGTCAGAGGCGTGTGCCCGGGGTACATAGAGAAAGAACCCGAGACCATCGTCTCCGCAGTCCGTTACGTACGGTGGGCTATCGCCGCCGTTTACGTTAACATGATGACACGACAACTGATGTAGTGATGTGTGTGATTAAATTACTAGTATGGATATTTAAAAATAAGGGTTGGTTTTAAAGGCTGAAAATAAAGAGTTGTATATATTTTTTTATTCCACATCATAAAAAAAATAAAAATGACAAATAATGCCGAAAAATAAAAAAAAATTTTTTTGGGCTGGCCACAGTTATGTATTAGGGAATCGAAAAATAGATTACGTCCGATTCTCAGGCCTACCGAATATACATGCAAAATTTCATACAAATTGGAGCAGCCGTTTCGGAGGAGTATTTTAACTAACACTGTGACACGAGAATTTTATATATATAGATTTAAAGGACAATATGGCTTTGCTTACTCTTATTCTGCCTAGGAATTCGTTTGAGAGGTAATTCGAATGAATCATTAATTACAATTTGTGGCTACACACTCTCTGACTACTAAGCCGTAGTATATAGACATGAGTAAACTATGCCACGCTTTTTGATGAGCAGCGAACATTTTGCTTTTAACTTCGTTATGCTAGTAGCATGTATAATGAAGTTAAGACCAAAATTTTAACCACCGCGTCGACTAGCATAACTCTGGCTATATGACGATAAAAAAAGGAATGGATGATGAATATTATGCTTGAGTCCTTTTACTTTGAGGACACTTGGTAAATAGAGCTTCAGAACACTGTTCGTGATTTTTAGCGCTCTCTACTGGGTTTTACTTTAGAATTTTTACAGCAAATAATGTCTGTTATTATATTTATATTGCATCATTGTTGATTGTTATAGAGAGTAGTAGCAGAGAGTCTCAAACTCACGGGCGCACACCTGACCAGTAGAAGTGCGTAGCACATCAACATCGTGAACTACGTGTGGGAGATTTTAATAACAGTCTCCAAAGAGGTGAAGCCTGCAAACTCACAGTGAGGAAGGAGGTACCTTTCTCATAATGAGAAGAGGATTGTGCAATGGGACAGATTATAAAATTAAGACTGATGATTATTATTTAATTTCAATTACATAATAATATAAACTTGCCTGTTTTAGAATACCATTATATTCTAAAAAAAACAATTAAGACGTATATATTAAAGTTCTCATTCCGTTTTCAATTATTTGCAGTCGTTTGCAAGGACATCAGTTTTATATCGTCTGCATTTTCTAAATTTTCTGTGACAACTATGCACATCTTGAAGGAATTATAACGTATCAGAATCGTAAAAATTCTAGTAACATCCATTCGTAGTTTAATGAAGTAAAACACAACAGTGATATTCAGTATGTTCTAGTAAAAAGTACGAACTACAACGTAACTGTTGATCAATGATGATCCTCGAGTTGACCTTACTTTCATTTTTATGCATATAATACTATGAAGCGCAATTGGTATAAATATCCCGGGCCTTGCTAGTACTTATGAATAAAAACGCACAGTGTCGATACTGAAAAACCAAATTGAATAGCTACTTCTCACGTAAACATAAAAAATAATGGTCTAAAATACATAAACATTAATGGAAACATATAATTTTTGCCCTAAAATCTTTAGTTTCCGGAGGCGGGATATGTGCGCGTAAATTGGCACATGTTTTACCCAAATAACTTCCTTCAAAATTTCCTACAAAACAGAATATTGTACGTCATCAATCTGAAATATAATGAAAAAATGCTTCATGAATATATGTATATCGGCAATGAAAATTAAAGATATTCAAAGTTATAAACATAAATAAATATGGAAATTCATACAAAACCATTTTGATTACGGAATATTTTATTATGATATCACATTAAAACAATTGCGAAAATCACAATAAACGTAGACTAAAGCATACACAAGCAGGCATAAACATAATTACCTATAAGTACACTACGAAGTGAGTGATTGACTTCAGATTACCATAGGCCAGCCTGTAAAATCATCCCATATCAGTATGGTCAGCCACGGTTGCTTTAGAAGGTTTTCAAACAGAGTTCACGGCAAAGGAGAGTCAACACTCTGCACATCGTAGCGGAGCTCGTTGTCTGGGCTGGAATGTGCTATTGCTGCGGACGTGGGTATATTGCAGTAATTATGTGCGGAGAGATGGCAGACCTCTTGAAGAAGCATTATTACTCTCTTCCCATCTGCAGAGGACGACCTATGGATTGCGAGCCATTTATGCAGTGAGGATTGGCCTGGATCGGCAAGGTTGAATTTACTTTACGCTTTTTTTACAGTTAACGAACTCGATAAGCCCTACGTAAAATGGTATATTACTAACTTAAGAATAACCCTCTTTTGCTAACACTGCGTTACTTACTTCTTGGATCATAACAATTCAATTCGATGTTAAAAATTAATATTTATTATAGAAACGAAAACACAGGTCATTACCAAAACACTTAATTTGTACTTGATAGTTTTAATGTTGAACTGTAAAACCATAATATTCCATTGTAACATTGGCTGGTATGATATTTTACGACTGTTTCAGTTATTTTGCAATTAACCGTCTTGTGTCTGTTTCGTACTATTTTCATGGAAAGGCTGAGTCACACTATGTTGATAAGGAAATCTCTGGTTTTATTTTTTTTAACAGATTCATTATTTATTCAAACAAACAGACTATTATGCGATATTTTGAGGACAACTCTATTTAATATACCTACGTTATGTTTAGCATAATTCATAAACGTGTGGAAAATTTTTAAAGTGAGTACACTGTATTTCGTCTTTCTTATTTAGGCTAGTCACAAGTTCACTTTATTTTAAGGCTCCTTCTTTCCACATATATTTTGTTGTCTTCATATACTTTGCAAAAAAACATTATTTTGTATTTTATATGCTTACCACATGCGTAAAAATATATTTCAATATAAAATAAAATATATAAATATATATATATTTTATTTTATATTTAAATACGTTATTCCTTTGATGAGTAGTAGCCTCAAGCATTAAGTCAGTGAAAGTCGTGTATGAGTTGCTTACACGTTCAATTTAGTGAACTTTGGTTCCAAAAGCTATTTCATGAAGATTCAGTATTGCTGAGTCATACAATTCGGTTAGTCTCATGACGAGAAAACGCCTGCATCAGAATGATATAATTGTTGTTACAGAAACAAGCTGATTAAATTTTTTAAGGGTAATGTATCGATCGCATGTTGGTAATGATACGGTTCTACAATTCATTCGCTATTAGATTATACGAGAACACGGCCGCACATTTCTTTAAATTTTTCTGTTTCTGTTCGAACCCGTGGGAATTTCAGGAAATCCCTTCTTAGTACGCCCCTACGATTTTTAAGGAACATACATACCAAGTTTCAGCTTCCTACGCCTAATATTATTAACTGTGGGTTGTCTGTCAAATAGTCAGTACCGCAAGGGTTTTATGTTTACAGATTAAAATTCGACAGAGTGTGTCCACAGCATAACAATTTATTTGTTTCACTACACACTATTACAGGGTAGGAACGTTTGTCCTGTATTATTATTAATTATATTTATTGCAAACAAACATCTTCTGTCCACGTTTCCATGATGCTCCGGCCAGCGAAACGAGCGTGTGTCAGTTAACGAGTCCACGACCGCACTGCGAGCGCTACGCAAATCTATTTGTGTTCGTCAAAAAACCGACAATGGGCAGAGCCCGGTCGAGCACGAGCCGAAAGCTCGAAGCGCGCGCCTTTGATGCTCGTAAGCCGGTCCTCACTACACTAATTTCGGCTCCGCTCGTGCTCCACAGGTGCTCGGCTCGTCTAGCGTATACGCAGCTTTAAACATAACTGGCAAAATGTAAGTGTGTAATACACCTCTGCCTACCCCTTCGAGGATAAAAGACGTGAAGTAATGTTATGTTGCAGCTATGAGGCCTATCAATCAATCAATGAATCTGTCTATGTTAGGAGAGGCCTATGTCCAGCAGTGGACTGCAATAGGCTGATTGATAAAGCCTCTAAGGATCTAAAATGATTGCCCATCTAGCGAGAATTCAAGTGTAACTTAAGAGTTCTTATTCCAACTTAACCCTTAAATGGTATCGGGGTCAAAATTGACCCCAAAACTTCATATTTTTAATCACACCTTTTCAGTAAAAGCACTTACACTCTTGCGCATCGGGGTAATCTCATTACGCCACGGAGTGCGGCGAGTGACGGACGCGCATCACTTAAGTGCTAGTGAGAACGGAGATATGTACACTGCTGGGGTCAAATTTGACCCCGATACCGGAAGCGTACATTTTATTGGATGATTTATGTTATAATGTTTCACTATTTTATACTTAATTTATATATAATTTTTACGTGACGGTGATATCTCACAGCTTTTGGAAGATTAATACGAAAAATTTGGCTTCGAATTAATTCAGGACGCCACAATAGTTGCTTGTGACCAGAAAATTATCAGCGTTCGTGAGGAACAAATCGATTAATTGTTTTAGATTGTCATTTCTTTTATTATTCGTGATCTCATAGGAAGTTCCTATTTTTATTATATTAGTTATATACAAAAACGAATACAAAATGTTTTCTTGTATTATTTTTCTTTTTATATATAAATAAGAATACCTAAAGTAGAGTCTTGTCAAATAAGAAGATACTACCTGTTTTATTTATTAAATATGTGATCTCTTGTTAAAACATGTTACAAATTTAATAAAACATTACATTTTTAGTCCTTTTTTCCTAAATAAAAAGAAAATTTATAATGTACAGTTGTATCATTTTATATTACTGTGTACTAATACCTAGGGTCAATTTTGACCCCTATACCACTTACGTTGCCTTTTTTAGCGAAACCAGCTAAGGGTTAAGTAACATTGTTTGTTTGTTTTTCGTGTGTGTGGCCAACTCTAGTGTCGAAGTTTTCAGACCGCCCGAAAGCCTCCGACATGGCCTTACAATTTTTATCCTGAGACAAGAACCGGGACCGACAGCTTTACGTGGCCTCCGAAGCACGGTAGCGCTCAGATGTAAATGCCACACTTGGTGACTCATCCAAGTGGTGACCTGTGAAAGCGTTGCTTAACTTTGCCAATCTGTTACGAATGGCAAGTCAAGTCTCTATGAGCGCTACTAAGTAACATTGTGTCTTATATTTATTGCAATATTTAAAAAGTAAGATTTTTACGCTACAACTTTTGAATGATGATTTTTATAACTACTTACAGCTTAAAATTAACGCACGTATGTTTATTCAATTATTTTATTTTAGGCAGTTACGCAGTATCCACATAATGTCGATATTGTATGACAGAATTTGATATTACTGCAAAATAGAGACTTTTCTACGGGACAGAACTAAAAAGAAAGTACAAGTACATGGAAATAATAATACTAAGAATGGTAATATTTTCTGCTATCCAGTAGTCCATAATATGGCCTTTATTCTAAGTACAAGTGCATACAAAGCTTGGGTGCAACAATCTGAATTTGTTATATGTGTGTTCATTGGAGACTATATGGTACACTAAGAAGAGATTTCTGAAGGAGAGAGTGACGAGTCTTGGAGGACTAGCAGTGGATCTCTCTCGTCTGAATTGATCGAGATGACATTTATTTTAGCCTTTTAATATGTTTTATCTAGATTGTGCACATAAACCACACAGTTAAGACAACGTAACAAAACTTAAACTACCACAAGCTTCGTCGTCTTGGTACGACGCGGCGACGTTAAGAAAAACATCAGAGGAGAAAAACGAGTTCTTTGTGAGAATAAATTAAATCCTTCTAGCCGTTAAAGGGACAGCGTCCTCGTAAATCTCCAAGCAAGCAGAACGGCGCGGCTATAGCGGCGAAAGACCGCGGCAAACACATTCAGTTGATTAAATTATAGATCGTCTGTGTAGTTTTCATGACTTCAGTATAGACAGAATTTAGAGTTTAAACGGTAAGTGGCGAACCTTAAAATTGCAAAAAAGAACAGTACTATCGGTACTGAGCAATGAATAGGAAGCGTGAGATTCTTTTGTGCATCTCAGTCACTTCTATCAATCCAGATGATCTTTCATTAATCGATTTGAAGTTTTGGTGTCTATATACACAGCGGTATATATCTACATATACGCAGCTACCCTAGTAGAATGAAGGTCTCCTCGTGGATGAAACCTAGTAAGAAAATAGGAATAATGTTTGATCACATACAGAGTGCATAAATTAAAGCATATTTTTACTTTTTTATATTACTCTGTTCCAAAGCAATAGCTTTGGAACAGAGTAATATAAAAAAGTAATTAAAATACATAGATAGCATTCAATTACAATAAATTAACGAATAAATGAGTTCACATCTTGTGGTTTGTAGAAACTGTCACAAAAAAGTGGAATGGGGTCCAGGCATAGAGCAAAATATTATAATTATGCATGTCTACAATGTTCTATTTTGAAAAGGCACAGCTGTTAAACGATATTCAAACTTGATATAAGGTGAATGAACTGCGAGTTGTCAGCATGGCACTTTTTTCCTGCTGATATATCGCCCGTATCGTCTAAATTAGCCTGCTATTTTTGTTCGTCCCACGCACCTCGACAGTCACGTTTTGCATAACATTGATTTATATATTACATATATTATGTACCATAATATTGGCGATTCAAAAGAGTGGCCACGTGTTTTATTGCCCGTTCTTTCTCGTGGTTCTACCTATTGCTTTGCGCACGAGGCAGTAAATGTAAATGTAGGAGCATTAAGTAATTCAATTAAAAAAAATGCCTTTCATTACCGTCACCTTGTGACCTAGATGAATAAACGATTGTTGTCTTTGACTTTGACTTTGATTGAGAAAAAAAATCTTGCAAACAACTGTCCATGAAGAGGTTGAACAGCAACGGCGACGCTAGACATCCCTATCTAACACCTGTCTCGATGGTAAACCAATCCGTGTCAACCCATTTATCCTCACACAAGCTCTAGAATCTTCATAAAGGGATTTCAGAGCTCGCATGAGGCTGCTGTTCACCCCATACATCGACAGTACCGACCACATTTCATTCCTCACTACTTTATCGTAAGCCTTTTCCAAATCCACGAATGCGCAATAGACCTTTTGACCTTTGGCCAAGAATTTTTCGGCTATGCACCGCAAGGAAAAGACTTGATCCGTGCACCCCATACCCTTTCGGAATCCTGCTTGTACATCCCATATTTTCTGGTCAGTTACTTTCATAACTGTTTCAATCAGTACCTTTGCATACAATTTGCCAACAATGCTGAGAAGGTTAGCCTTCTCAGCATTGTTGGCAAACTGCAAGAACTATAGAGGCATTAGTGCCTCTATAGTTCTTGCAGTTCTGTTGCGAGCCTTTTCCCTTATAAAGAGGCACAACCACCGCTGTGGTCCAGTCATCAGGTACTCGGCCGGTGCTCCAGCACAAGTTAAATAAGCGCTGCAGCTGACCAACTATGATGACCTGTCCAGCCTTCAGCATTTCAACTGTAATCCTATCATATTCTGTAGCCTTACCTAATTTCATTTTTCCTAATGCTTTCATAATCTCATCCACACCAATATCGCTTTCATCATTGCTATTATTACCATTCATTTCGTCGAGCGATGTCTCTATCGCCGTTCTTTCAAATAAACCTTCAAATACTCCTTCCATCTCTTCAGCATGCATGATTCACCATTCATCTTTTCATATCTTTTTCTTATTTGTGGAGTAGGCTGGAATTCCTGGTGCAACTTCCTGTGATCTTCGTGGCTAAGTGGTGTAGACAAAAATTCAACGGCTGCGCTTGCACGTGTAAACAGTTCTCTTGGGTTTAAATAAAAGCACTTGCAGGCCTGCGCACATACACTATAAAATGTCTTGCGTAAGATTGTCTTTCACTGTGAAAATGTTCTCTTTCGAGTTTATTTCAAGATTTGTTCTCCAAGCACCGCAATGCTTGGAGAACAAATCTTGCATAGACGCCTCCAAAGTATTCGTTGCGTGGGTTGTCTCGATGCGTTCGACGACAAAACAGAACATTCTTACATATAATGCAATTATTTGAGTCAAACACATATCGCAGAATCGTGACAGAATTCACAACCCAGAGGGGGTTGTGAATTCTGTCAAATCAGATTAGACAAGAAAGCTCGCCCGCTGCTCCAAAGCGAATATCTTGATAGCTAAGGGGTGAACACTGGACTGATTTTGGTAAAACACAAGGGTCGAATCTGAAAAGAGACATTATAAGCTAGAAATTCTTTATTCTTTAAATGAACCTTCGTAAAACACACACAACAGTCGACACACTACCAGGTCGCCCTGTACGATGATGCCAGTCTAGACGTACCGAATATACAAAGAACAAATATTGTATTGTTATATATTCAATTATTTTATTATAAAAGTAAGTATTTTACAGTAAGTTACAATAATATAAAAATAATAAAAAACGGTCTATCTATTTGCTTTTTAATTGTTAACCGATGAACTCCGAAAAAAAATTACTTTTAACTCAGCAACAAATTTCACTACAGTATAAAGCTGAAATAGTGGTGTTAATTTAACTGTTACTATGGAATTTGGTTACATTTCTGATGCCGATATTCTACCACCTTAAAGATGACCCTAATATTACATTTTGTTCTACACCTGTAACCGTCATATAATACTTAACTTTAATATCATGTCTACATCACGACACTAAAATTATGAGAAATTATAACCTAATATATGTTATAGTCTAACAGTTTTATACGGAAGCGCTTGTTCTATAAAATACCTTTTATGGTTCAGTAAGAACGCATTTAAGTAATATAAGTCAGAAAATATAAGAGAGCTCGTATTTATTAGTTTTGTCACGAAGTTCTTGCAGGCGTTATCCATGTTGGGATCTGAACAAATTATACTACATTGCGGTTGAATCAATTATATGTTTTATAGTTTAGATACCTACGTTGCTAGAAAATAATAAGATAGGTAATGTTCAATAAAATTATTGGTCTCCGTGGTCCGCATCGGTAGATGGTCGATATTCTACGTAAGAAGATACGTTCATGAAGCCTATTACCAAAGCTTGGAAACACCTAAGAGTGTGTGTTTCTCTATGAGTAGGCAAGTATAATATTGTAAAGATGCCTTTCTGGATAAATAGTTTATCGCTTATCGCGTTATCGCTTTGCATCAGATATGATCATCATCAAACGCTACTTAAGTTTTCAAATATAACTTGGTGTGGTGTGTGCGACATAAAAAGTATTTTTATTTCTGTGGTTATAGAGTTATCATAGGCCATCATTTAGAAAGTTCTATGAACATAAGACTGCAGATTCCTTATTCGCACAAATTACATTCCTATTCGGAGTCTGTTCTGTTTTAAGCACTTATTTGCGTTTATTTCATCAAACATAAGCTAAATATCAGCCTAGACTAATACAACATAGAGGTAATCAATTATTAATTTTCTTTTAGTGTTCCATCTATCCCTTAATATCTCGACTTTCACTAATCTAAGAACATAACTATTATCCATGATTTCCAAAATATTCTTAGAGTAACAGTTGGATAAAAGCGTAGGCACCAATTATACTGTTTTTATTCAACCTAGTCAAGTTAATTGCGGTCCAGACTTAGATTTCCTGAATTATTTATCTTACGTCTTTGCTTTTTTGTTCGTCACTGAATTGATATTGGATATTTCTTCTGTCTTCATTTCTACCAGATATTTAATTTGGAGAGAATTTTTTTGAATTTTGAAAAAGTATGTTAAGTTAAGTACGATCTTAGTACTAATGATTATAATTCTGGTTTTCACGAGCCACGTCACGTTATTACAGACAGATACTTAACATTCCATACAGACACAGAACCATAAGAAACCTTACTCTTTACGAGTTGTGGCCTCCACTCTTATCTAGAACACGCTTGCTCCATCGGTCATTAGTACTTCTGCAGATATGACCAGCCGACTGCCACTTAAGCTTACTTATTCTGCGAGATATTTCGGTTATTCTATTATTTGCAGATTTTATCTTTCAAAGAAATGCCAGGCATAGCCCGTTCCATAGCTCATCGTCATCATCATCAGCCCTTTATTCTGTTCCTCTGCTGGGCACGGGCCTTTTCTCACTATGAGAAGGGTGAGGCCATAGTCCACCACGCTGGCCAAGTGCGGGTCGGCAGACGGAGAACTCTCAGTCATGCAGGTTTCCTCACGATGTTTGCCTTCACCGATAAGCAAGCAATAATTAACAATTTTATACGCACTTAACTTCGAAACGTTATTGGTGCGTGTCGTAGACTCGACGAGACCCTCTGCTTTGCAGTCTGTCGTGACTACTTGACTCATTACAAAAAATGACTTTTTAAACATCCTCCCTTTTTCAAAGTATTCCTTTTGTAAATATTTTGTGGTTATGTTTAGACATCGTAATAGGTACCTAAAACGATTTATGTGTTTTTGTGTATGGAAATTAAAACGGTAATAGTAAGTTAGTCTCTCTTTATCTCATTATTTTATAATATAGATATTGTAACGGGTTATGGTAGTAAAACGCAGAAAAGGTTCTATGCGTTTATTTGCCGAGTATTGTCTCACTTCCCTTGCACGAGTATGACCGACCAACAACACGACACTGGCTTGAACACTAACGGCTGCAGTCTCCCACGCTGTTCCCTCCGGTAGTGTGCAGGGCAGGTTGCTCGAAGGGCTGCGCGTAGCGGCCGTTGGCTCAGCTGGCAGGCGCCGGCGGTGTGTGTGCGATGAGCGGGGCAGGCCAGACTCTTCGGCAGAGGTGACGCCGAAGGCGATGCAGCAGGTGTAGCGGTCTAGGTAGCGTAGCCCAGGGCTTAAGGTAAACCTGGAACCTGAAGGAAAGCAGCATTAGGAGAGCCACAACCAATAGAGTCAGGCAGGCGGCGTCAGCCGGCCTCAGCTAGCAGGTAGAGAGATGGGCAGTACGCTAACGCAGTAAATGTAGTAACTTACCCACAGCTGGGACCAGGATACACGTATGAAGTAGTATAATTATAGATATAGCGGTATAGAATTTAGTAGCGGTAGTAGGTTAGTGTAGAGTAGCGGTGCCGGCCTCTCTGTCGGCCCCTTTATATACCGGGCCCTCCATCAGGCTGAGAGTCCGTTTATGACCATATTTGGTCAGGCTTTGCGAGTGCGGACGATGGCTTTCTCTGATTGGCCGAGCGTATGGGCGGTACTGTGAGGCAATGCGATAAGTACCGGACATACGTTACAATACCACCCGCCTTAGGAGAGGATTTTACGTGGCTAACATGGAAAATCCGACTAGCTGCGTTAGGTCTATGAGTCCGCTACTGTCCAAGCTAAGACGGCATATAGAGAGAAGGAAGGGAAAGTCTTCTACGGTTTGTAACAAATAGTTAGGCACCATAGTGTCTAAGTTTTAGGTCCTTAATGTGCCAAAACCCAATAGAATTTCCAGACGCGTCCGACAACTCGTAAACGAGAGGTGACTTTTTATTAATCACTGTGCACTTCACGAATTTAGGGGCTAGTTTCTTACAGAAGGACTTATCCTTGTCGCTCTGATAAAAAGTCCTTTTCCACACAGTGTCTCCCACCTTAAACTCAGCTGGTTTACGGCGTAAATTATACGTTTGGGAATTCCTAGCATGAGCTTGAATGAGGAGTGCCTGAACTTTGTCGAATATGCCTGATAAGTGACCTATGTTTTCTGCGTAATCGTCCCTAGGTATGTATACTATATCATCAGCGTCCGTGTCGACATAGTGTGAGCCGCATGGAACTAGTTCACGTCCATAGACTAAAAAACTAGGTGTATAGCCCGTGACTTCATTAACTGCAGTATTTAATGCAAACTGCACCTTAGGTACGAGAGTGTCCCATAATCTCTGGTCATTTCCTACAAACGCCGCTAAGGTAGAACCAATGGTTTTATTATAGCGTTCGACCGTATTGACATGTGGGGAATATTTAGGAGTATAATGAAGATTAGGGATTTTGTACTTGCGCAACATACCTTTTAAAGTAGCACTGACAAACGGTTTACCATTGTCCAATATAATTGTAGATGGTATACCATGAACTAAAAATATTTTTTCTTCCAAAATATTAGTTATTATTTCATCAGTTGCGCGCCTGATAGGAAAAAGTAGACAGTATTTACTAAAACAGCAAGTTACTACAAAGATGTAGGCGTTTTGTTTTCTTGTGACGGGTAGTGGCCCCACCAAATCTACACTAATGGTTTGGAAGGGTCGTGAACACACTTTGGGTCGTCCCATGGTTCCCAATGGTACATGGTTCTGATGTTTGTGCGCGATACAAGTGTCGCAAGAATTTATGAACTTAACTACGTCATCGCGCATTTTGGGTCAATAGTAACGCAGTGCTAAGCGCTTGTAAGTTTTAAATATACCGAAATGCCCCGAAGTGGGTTCGGCATGGTTCTCTAATATGGCATTATTTCGATCAGAAGAAGGTAGTACTTCTTTCCATTCGAACTCCTTACGTAGCATACACCTAGATTTAATCAAACGATACAATTTATTATTTTTAATAGAATAGTCTGGATAGTCATTAGGCGAAGATAAACAACCATTGTAGGTGGCTGAATACCATTGATCAGTGTCAACTTTAGGGTCATTCACGTTATTATTATTCGCGTTAATTATATTTACAGGTAGGGATCGTGATAACGCATCCGCTATCGGCATACTCGGCTTATTTTCACTTAACACACTACACGGCAATGTTTTAGACATGCATACGGATGCGATATGGTTAGGCAGTAATTTAAATAGTTTCCAGAAATCGATGCCTAAAATTAAATTACTTGTAACTTCTGGAATAATATAAGCTTTCAATAAGTGGGTTTGATTATTAAAAGTAGTGGGTAAGTTGATAAGACCGCGCGGCAACAAGATATTTCCATTCGCGGTCCGAATGGAATTAGTGTTGTGACCACAGATATAGATCTACATAGATAACGCAAGTATCACGATTTGTATTGAAACCAAGCGTGCCGACTTTTTAATACCTACTGTGACGTTGCCTGTATCACAAAGGCGAAGCGATGCGCGACAGTATCGCTTGTGCGATATTCATCGTCTCCTAATACACAACGTCAGATCAAACGTCCGAAACAAACGCGGCAACGTAATGTGAATAAAGTTTACTTAACGGTAAAACGGACGCGCGGGGACTGAAGTTAGTGGCGACTAAGCTCGACGCTTGGTCGGAGTTCAGACACGCGAAGTGCATGCATTTGCGTTATCTATGTAGATCTATGTCAGTGGTTGTGACACTGCTGTATTTCTAAACCGGTTTTAGTAATTACCTCCAGATGGGAGTTGTTACCTAAAATTGTAATGGCTGAACCGGAATCGAGCAATCCACAAATAGGTAAACTGTTAATCGTTACGTTAATCGTAACCATAGTTCTGAACATGATCGCGAGTTGTCTACATTATAAAGCGTAAGTGGATGCTCCTGTTACACAAGATTCACATTTGAAGACTACTACAGCACTTAATTTAATAACTACATATTTTGTATATATGTATGTTCTTATTTACTATTTACAAGTAATTAATTACAATGTGAAACAGTTGCAGCTCCTTACAAAAACAAAATATGTACCATAACACTGGCGATTAAAAAGAGTGGCCACGAGTTTTATTGCCCGTTCTTTCTCGTGGTTCTACCTATTGCTTTGCGAATGGGCAGTAAATGTAAATGTAGAAGCGTTATTAATTCACTTTAAAAATTTGACGTTCATAAGCGTCACGTTGTGACCTAGATGAATAAATGATTTTTGACTTTGACTTTGACTTTGACTTTGTTAACATAGGGACGTAGGTCATTTTTAGGTTTATTATCCAGGATCGAGGCGACGGAATAACTTGAGAAATACACTTTTAGAGTGTTTAGCCCATTTCTCCAATCATCTTTGTCAAAATTGGTCGAATAGGTTGTAGAACCTAATTTAGATTTTGACACGCCCCGATCCTGACCAACTAGTTTTTATGTTTCGACGATTTACAGTTCGGGCAGTTAGGGAATGTCACATCCCTACGGCCGCACTTGAAGCAAATTGCGAACCGATCGCGTTTGCATTCATTCAAACTGTGATCATTGATACGGCAGCGCGGGCAGTACTTGGACGTGACTAGAGCGACAGAGCTAGGTTTAGACTTAGGTTTGCTAG
Organism: Euclidia mi; assembly: GCA_944739405.2. Taxonomy (NCBI): domain Eukaryota; kingdom Metazoa; phylum Arthropoda; class Insecta; order Lepidoptera; family Erebidae; genus Euclidia; species Euclidia mi. The sequence continues at coordinate 53,590,995 of OX123190.2, forward strand.
GTTCGTTGTTCTCAATGTATTCGGACGTACCCTCTATAGTAGCAACGGGATAATTATTGTAGGAATTATTACGCGCTCGGTTATTAGGTTTGTGACTGTAAGCTAGGTCTGGTGCCAACGTGTCGTTATTATAATACGGTTCGCGGAATTGAGAGTTCAAACATTTCATCCGTTCGTAGTTTAAACATAACGTCTGCAGTGTTGCTATACTGTCTATTGAAGATATTGACGGAGCTAGCACTAGTGAGTAGCATGGACGTATGTTATGCAATAGGATGTCTAACTTTTCGCGTTCGGACAATCGCTTTGACGGTGACAACCTAGCGAACAGCTGATTCATTATCGAGAGATAAATTATTATAGTTTCGGTAGCACCTTGAGTACGTCGGCGGATTTCATTTAATAGCCGGTAGTCATAATCGTACGGTGTGAAATCGTCTATTAATTTAGTGGTGAGTTCTTCCCATGTATTGAAATATTCTTTTAGGCCGCGATACCAGTGAAGTGCGTTACCGGTGAATATTTCGGAGGCATATGATAAAATTTTAGTGGAAGGTAGATTACGTGCGGTTTGGAATTCGGTTACGCGTTGTAGGAACGCCCGGACGCATCCCGTACCGTCGTATTTTAGCTTAGACAGTTCGCTTACTCTCAAATGCTCGCAATGCAATACTGGGGCTAACCCTGCCTGCGTCGAGGTAGACGGCGCAGGTTGGGCCTCTGCCACAGCATCAGCTGAGCGAACAGCTGATTGCTCAATGGCGGACAGCTCCGCCGAGAGCTTGTCGAACCGGCTGCACAATTCGGTTATTCGTTTTGAATACGCCGTAGGACGTTCCATCCTACGGAGTCTATGGAAAATGTGGTTGTGCAGTGCGGTAGACCTCCTAGCTAGGTTCGCGTCGTAAGAAAGAGATAACGAATTTAGTCGCTTGGCCAGCTCAGAGACGGCCTCGCTAGCGCCCTCGAAGTCCACCGCTATGGCTAGACCCGACTCCATAATGTCATCATTTGGAATGGCTTCCAGTAATTTAGGGAGCTGCTTCCGCAGACCTAGGACAGAGGTAGCCGGCTCCTCACCTCTAATCGCAACCTCGTAAGCTAACTCACTTTTATTTAACAGAAAGTATTTTATGGGGTGTGAGCCCATTGTGTATGTAATAAATAAGCTGCGTAAGTATACACTACACACTACACTTAGTGCGCAAGCGTTCCGCCCTTACAAATGGCCTACTTTACGATTAGGCGTAAAATTTCGACCGTTAGGACTAATTAGAAAGAAAAGTTAGATTCAAATTTGCGAACTATTACGTAGTAGGTAGTTACACTAAAAGGTAGACAATTAGTATAGCAATACGTACCGGTTCGCTGTAGCCGCACCTGCTCGCTTACAATGATGGAGACCTGCTAGAAGAGAACTCGAGCACGGAAAGCGAGACAATAACCCACGTAGGCGCCACTGTAACGGGTTCTGGTAGTAGTAAAACGCAGAAAAGGTTCTATGCGTTTATTTGCCGAGTATTGTCTCACTTCCCTTGCACGAGTATGACCGACCAACAACACGACACTGGCCTGAACACTAAGGGCTGCAGTCTCCCACGCTGTTCCCTCCGGTAGTGTGCAGGGCAGGTTGCTCGAAGGGCTGCGCGTAGCGGCCGTTGGCTCAGCTGGCAGGTGCCGGCGGTGTGTGTGCGATGAGCGGGGCAGGCCAGACTCTTCGGCAGAGGTGACGCCGAAGGCGATGCAGCAGGTGTAGCGGTCTAGGTAGCGTAGCCCGGGGCTTAAGGTAAACCTGGAACCTGAAGGAAAGCAGCATTAGGAGAGCCACAACCAATAGAGTCAGGCAGGCGGCGTCAGCCGGCCTCAGCTAGCAGGTAGAGAGATGGGCAGTACGCTAACGCAGTAAATGTAGTAACTTACCCACAGCTGGGACCAGGATAGACGTATGAAGTAGTATAATTATAGATATAGTGGTATAGAATTTAGTAGCGGTAGTAGGTTAGTGTAGAGTAGCGGTGCCGGCCTCTCTGTCAGCCCCTTTATATACCGGGCCCTTCATCAGGCTGAGAGTCCGTTTATGACCATATTTGGTCAGGCTTTGCGAGTGCGGACGATGGCTTTCTCTGATTGGCCGAGCGTATGGGCGGTACTGTGACGCAATGCGGTAAGTACCGGACATACGTTACAATATATTATACTTGATAAGTGTCATTTGAAATGTATGTATATATTTTTCTTTGGATTGAATTCTACTCCATTCGACCTTAAATCGAAATAATCAGATCTCGTTTTTTATAATATACTGTCCTTTCCCAGTCTGCCAATGGATTAAATGTTCAATCCGCAAAATATCACCGAGATTTTCCATTTCATAGAATTGAATACTATTACATACCGACTCAAAAGATCGTTTCAACTTTTATTACAAATGCCAGGCTTAAAGCAAATCATGAATTTAAAACTACAAGGTTCTGACAATTTTAAGATATCCACCAAAACTATGAACTGTTATATATTCAGCAATGGGGAATGCTTAAGTTTGTCGATCTATTACGAACGAGAATTCCATTACAAGTCCTAAGTTTCATTTGCAACACTATAAACTGTGCTATTTGAAAATGATCAGAAAACTTCTCCCGAAGTCGGTTCCAATCATAAAAATCCATCCAGGCATACAATTTTATAAACCAATGAATAATCACTATAATAAGAACAGTGGTTTAAACTCTTTGCCTTAAAACAACCACTAATAGCTTTGTACCTACACCGTCCAGAAAAACAAGTTTTATACCTCAATTCTGTACAATTTATATAACAGCAGTATTATTATCAAAGTTGGGTCTTGTAACCTTATAATTAATTATGACTAGATCTACCTTACCCTTGACACATGTTACTTGATATGATTTGCATCAAACATGTTAAATAGTAACATCAAGACAAGTTGGCGTGTGTTTCAAACTATTAACTGAATCTGGTTGTTGGGTATTTAAATTGCTTAGATATACACTGATTCATATTTGTGCATAACCAAGTGGTTTTAGGTAGAGATGTAAGGTACATCTTTTGTTCAATATTTAGCTCCAAAAATATTTCAGAAATAGATCTCGTAAATACTTAACTTTCATACACGGCTCTTTTTTATACAAATTACATAATTTTAACACGTTTCTGAATTTAAAAAGCATCTGAGCTTTTTTTCAAAAGTAACTTCTTTGGTGCTCCTGAATGGTAACTCTGGCTTTAAGTATATACAGAAGTGCCACAAGGATCTCGGAACAATTTTCAAGAAATTTTAAGATGTAGCTTCCTTACAGTAATCGAGTACGGTACCGAGCAGTTTCTGACATGCTGCTACGCCCCGCTATGCCACGCGCATAACTGTATAAAAAGTCATTCAAAGTGTAAAATTTATAGTCCTCTTATTTGTTACATACCCATTACAAATGTAATATTTTGGTATTTAGGACGTATGTTATTCAATCCGCTGAACCATCTTTGAGTTAGAATAGAAAACGACTTAAAGTAATGCAAACCGAATCGCGTTTAAAAGCTTGTTATGGCAATGGACTATTTTATTCATTGCCAAGCGGAAATCTAGCGAAAAATATAAGTTTGTTACTTTCGTTCATTAATCTAGTTGGACTAACTAGGTTAGTTAGCAGTCCACGAAAATAATATACCGCCATTTGTACTCAAGGCAACTTTGATAAAATGGTTGGGGTGTGACGAGTTATACAGTATGATGATTTTACTTTCTGGTAGAGTGAACAAATATAATAATATATGACAGGTTTTAGAATGTTTATGTTTTTTTAAATGTTTGGAGTCAGGTAACCCACTATATTTTCATTATGGTCTACGCTATCCGACTAATTTAGAGAGATTTGTACTAATATTTCGCTTGGTTATACAGTTTCACAACCCTTGCCAAACTGTATTAATTTAGGAAGAAGTATTTTTACGGGTATCTTTCATGCATGGAAATAATTATAATAGTTTATATAAAGATATTTAAAGGACAATATGACTTTGTTTACACTTATTCTGCCTAGGAATTCGTTTGAGAGGTATTTAGAATGAATTTATGTTTGAGTCCTTTTACTTTGAGGACACTAGGTAAGTAGAACTTTAGAACACTGTTCGTGATTTTTAGCGCTCTCTACTAGGTTTTACTGTAGAATTTTTACAGTAAATAATGTCTGTTATTATATTGCATCATTATTGATTGTTATAGAGAGTAGTAGCAGAGAGTCTCAAACTCACGGGCGCACGCCTGACCAGTCGAAGTGCGTAGCACATCAACATCGTGAACTACGTGTGGGAGATTTTAATAACAGTCTCCAAAGAGGTGAAGCCTGCAAAGTCACAGTGAGGAAGGAGGTACCTTTCTCATACTGAGAAGAGACTTGTGCAATGGGACAGATTATAAAATTGACACTGATGATTAGTATTTAATTTCAATTACATAATAATATAAACTCGCCCGTTTAAGAATAACATTATATTCTAAAAAAAGTAAATTTAGACGTATATATTAAAGTTCTCATTCCGTTTTCAATTATTTGCAGTCGTTTGCAAGGAAGGAAGTTTTATATTGTCTGCATTTTCTAGATTTTCTGTGACAAATATGCACATCTTGAAGGAATTATAACGTATCGGAATCGTAAAAATTCTAGTAACTTATCCATTCGTAGTTTAGTGAAGTAAAACACAGCAGTGATATTCAGTATGTTCTAGCAAAAAGTACGAACTACATCGTAACCGTAGACCAATGATGATCCTCGAGTTGCCCTTACTTTAATGTTTTATGCATATAACACTATGAAGCGCAATTGGTATAAAATATATCCCGGGCCTTGCTAGTACTTATGAATAAAAACACACAGTGTCGATGCTGAAAAAGCAAATTTAATAGCTACTTCTCACGTAAATATAAAAAATAATGGTCTAAAATACATAAACATTAATGGAAATATAGAATTTTTGCCCTAAGATCTTTAGTTTCCGGAGGCGTGATATGTTCGCGTAAATTGGCACATATTTTACCCAAATAACTTCCTTCAAAATTTCCTACCAAACAGAATATTATACGTCATCAATCTGAAATATAATAAAAATGCTTCACGAATATATATCGGCAATGAAAATTAAATATATTCAATTTAATAAACATAAATCAATATCGAAATTCATACAAAACCATTTTCGAAATATTTTACTATGAAATCACATAAAAATATTTGCGGAAATAACAACGAAAGTAGACTAAAAATCACAAACAAAAGCATACACAAGCAGGCATAAACATAATAACCTATATACTACGAAGTGAGTGATTGACTGCAGCAGATTGCCATTGGCCAGTCTGTAAAATCATCTCATACTGACCACGGTTGCTTTAGAAGATTTTCAAACAGGGTTGACGGCAAAGGAGAGTCACACCTGCAGACCGTGGTGCAGCTCGTTGTCCGGGCATAAAGATGCCGCGACTAAGTCGTGGTTGCCATGAAGAATGTGCTATCGCTGCGGACGTGGGTATATGGCAGTAATGATGTGCGGAGAGATGGCAGAGTTCTTGAGGAACCATTATTTCTCTCTTCCCATCTGCAGAGGACGACCTATGGATTGCGAGACATGTATGCAGTGAGGATTGGCCTGGGTCGGCAAGATTGAAATTACTTTACGCTTTTTTAAAGGTAACGAACTCCTTAAGGCTTCCCTCAAATACCTGTATATTTTACTCTACAAGCCCTACGTAAAATGGTATATTACTAACGTAAGAATAACCCTTTTTTGCTTACACTGCGTTACTTACTTCTTGGATCAAAACAATTAAATTAGTTGTTAAAAATAAATTCAATACTATTTATTATAGAAACGAAAACACAAGTCAATACCAAAACACTTAATTTGTACTTGATAGTTTTAATGTTGAACTGTAAAACCACAATATTCCATTGTAACATTGGCTGTTATGATATTTTACGACTGTTTCAGTTATTCTGCAATTAACCGTCTTGTGTCTGTTTCGTACTGTTTTCATGGAAAGGTTGAGTCTCACTATGTTGATAAGGAATTCTCTGGTTCTATTTTTTTTAACAGATTCATTATTTATTCAAACAAACAGACAATTATGCGATATTTTGAGGACTACTCTATTTAATATTATATATCGTTATATTTAACATAGTTCAAAAACGTGAGGAAATTGCTTTTAAAAGTGAGTACACTGATTATTTCGTCTTTCTTATTTAGGATAGTAACAGGCTCACTATATTTTAAGTCTCCTTCTTTCCACATATATTTTGTTGTCTTTATATGCTTACCACATGCGTCAAAATATATTTAAATATAAAATAAAATATTTAAATATAAAATTGATTTTATATTTAAATACGTTATTCCTTTGATGAGCAGTAGCATTAAGTCAGTGAAAGTCGTGTATGAGTTGCGTACACGGGCAAATTCAGCTTGCCGCAAAGTTGAACTTTGGTTTCAAAAGCTATTTTATGAAGATTCAGTATTCCTGAGTCATACAATTTGGTTAGTCTCATGAAGAGAAAACGCCTGCATCAGAAAGATATAATTGTTGTTCCAGAAACAAACTGATTCAATTTTTAAGGGTAATGTAACGATCGCACTTTTGTAATGATGCGGTTCTACAATTAATAATAATAATAATAATCAATCAAATCATCTGTTTCTCAAAATGGATGTAAGAGTGGGGCTCGTGGTACTAAAGAGCTCCTATTGATTGACATGGCCGTTAGCCAACAAGTGCGCCGTAACCGAAAGAATCTATCGACATGCTGGATAGATTACAAAAAGGCGTACGACTCCGTGCCTCATGCGTGGCTTTTGAGGGTGCTAGAGTTGTACAAAGTAGATACAACTCTATGCACCTTCTTAAGGGCGTGTATGGGGCAATGGAGGACCGTATTGCGCTATCCAGGGTGTCGATCGATCTTGGGTTGCGGTGCTCCAATAAGGATCGAGCGAGGTATATTCCAGGGCGACAGCCTGAGTCCTCTGTGGTTTTGCCTTGCCATGAACCCCCTAAGTACCTTATTAGAGGCTTCAGGGCTAGGCTATCAGTTGAGGAGAGGAGGTCATGTTACATCTCACCTCCTTTTTATGGATGACCTGAAATTATTTGCCCCCAACAAATTCCAACTGACTGCATTACTTAAGGTAACCGAAACCTTTAGTAATTCAATCAGGATGGAATTTGGTGTGGATAAATGTGCGGTCATGCATGTGAAGAGAGGCAGGATTATGGAATCTGCAGGGATACAACTCTCAGATTCCATACAACTTAGATCCCTCTCCCCAACTGAGACCTACAAATATCTGGGTATGTCGCAGTCTTTGAATATTTCTGAGACTGACATGAAACAGACGTTGCAGGCTCGGTTCTTTGGCCGCCTGAGAAAAGTACTTAACAGTCTTTTATCAGGCGGCAACAAGGTGCGGGCCTGCAACGGGTGGGCCATGCCAGTCCTAATGTATTCCTTCGGCATACTCAGGTGGACCCAGACTGAACTAGATGCCCTGGATAGAAAAGTCCGTTCAATGCTGACTGCATCTCGTATGCACCATCCACGCTCATCAATAATGAGGCTGTACATCCCGCGGAAATGTGGGGGTCGAGGCTTTTTATGTGCTAAGACCCTCCACAACCGCGAGGTGTGCAACCTCAGAGATTATTTTCTGCAGATGAGTGTGGATGTGCATCGCGATGTAGTCGGAATTGATACCGGGCTTACCCCGCTCGCTCTGGCTAAAGAGAACTGGCACAAACCTGCAGTACTTAGTACTGAGGACCGACGAGAAGTATGGAGGGGCAAGGAGCTGCATGGACGATTCTACCGGGCCTTACATGGGCCCGATGTACATTTTAAAGCCTCTATTTCCTGGCTGCGATTCGGTGATCTCTTTGGAGAAACCGAAGGTTTTGTCTTTGCAATTATGGACGAAGTTGTCATGACAAACAACTACCGGAAGTATATTCTGAGGGATGGGACGATTGACATATGTCGGGCGTGTCACCAACCCGGGGAATCGCTCAGGCATATAGTGTCCGGTTGTTCGAGTCTTGCCAACGGTCAGTATTTGCACAGACACAACCAAGTGGCCAGGATAATCCATCAGCAACTAGCCCTTAAATATAATCTCGTTGGTTCTGAGGTACCGTACTACAGATATGTGCCCGACCCAGTTCTCGAGAATGGTCGTGCATTGTTGTACTGGGATCGGTCTATCATTACAGACAGGACTATTGTAGCCAATAAGCCTGATATTGTAGTGGTAGACCGAGCAGAGCGACTCGCAATGATAATCGATATCACCATACCGCATGACGGCAATCTCGTGAAGGCAGAAAAAGAGAAGGAGATTAAATATTTGGACCTAGCTCACGAGATTGTTGACATGTGGGATGTGGATTCGGCGATCATTGTGCCGATAGTCGTGTCGGTAAATGGGCTAATCGCCAAGAGCCTCGATCAACATCTAAAGAGGCTCGCACTAGGCAGCTGGATCAAGTCCTTGATACAGAAGGCAGTTCTTCTCGACACGGCACGCATCGTGAGGAAGTTCCTGTCTCTGAGGCCCTAACCACCGGTGGCTTGGTCCCTGTACCCGACACTGGTGGGTCTCCGTGGTCCCTTTTATATTTTTAAACATTTTTTAATGTAGTTTAATAATATAAAATTAACTATGAGAAATATGATGAATAAAGTGAATAATAATAAATTTATTTATCAACAAGTAATGATACAGCTTGTACAAAACAAGATTATAGTTGATAGACAGAATCACATTAACTATAATAAAGCTGCTAATATCATACACGAAAATAGCACTGTGCCTTAAACTAGGTTATACCTGTATCTTAAGGAACAGTTTTAAAATATACTATACCTACTTTACATTTATGACATATAGCGAGTGCGTTGTACAACTAAATTCGCTATTAGATTATACTAGAAGATGGCCACACATTTTTTAAATTTTTCTGTTTCTGCCCGAACCCCTGGGAATTTCAGGGCATCCCTTCTTAGTGCACCCCACGATTTTCAAGGAACATACATACCAAATTTCAGTTTACTTTGCCTAATATTATTACCTATGGCTTTTCTGTCAAACAGTCAGTACGGCAAGGGTTTTATTTTTACAGATTAATATTTGACAGAGTGTGTCCACAGCCTAACACTTTCCTTGTTTCACTTTACACTATAATAGGGGTAGAAACGTTTGTACTGTCGCCATGTCGCGGTAAAGCCGTCGTATACTTTGAAGACAGCAGACAGCTGCGTTATCTACGCTGACATTTTTATGTCCGAGGCTTTATGTGCCTCGTGAATGATATTAATAATAATGAGCTCGTATTTATCTATGCTTTGCAAGTAGCCTCGTGACATGTATACTGCTAGGTTTGATTTTACGTATACTCGTTGTATGGTAATTTGCTTTTTGATCAAGCAAGGCCTATAGTACGAATTTTGTCGTAGAAGATTTAATAGGTCGCTTCGCAGTTTAATTTGACCTGGTTACATTATCTGGAGGTATGATATAAATATATTATTAACTCTTGAAATTTGAATATTTGGCACATGTATTAATATTTCTTATCCCTAAACCAGAGGAAGGTATAAGGTGAGTAATAGATCGCGGGTTTCAATCATATTGACGTTATTATTAGAATACTACTTAAAATATGACAGAAGACTTACAAAAAACTCGTCAAATCAACAAAATACTCATAATTATCAGCCCTTTATACTGTCCCACTGCTGGGCACGGGCCTTTTCACACATTGAGAAGGTTTAGGCCGTAGTCCACCACGCTGGCCATGGGCGAGTTGGCAGACTTTACATGTCTTTCGAGAACATTTTGGAGAACTGTCAGACATGCAGGTTGCCTCACGATGTTTTCCTTCACCGATAAGCAAATGATAATTAACAATTTATTACGCACTCTACTTCGAAAAGTCATTGGTGCGTGCCGTAGATTCGAACCCGAGACCCTCTGCGTAGCAGTCTGTCGGTCTCTCCACTCGGCTATCGCTGCTTTTTTACAAAATACTTATTTGGTAAAATTATATGAGGACGGGTAGTTTGATTTTTGGCTGATATCAACGCTTCACAGTTCTATGTGGGCACAGCTGGGTCTCTTTGCAATGAATACACTCTGAGTATAATACACTGAGTTTATTTCAGGACACAAAGTACGTTATCTTCACAATTACAGTCTAACATGGTAACACTTCCACTTAACCCCTCAACTGCAATATGCACCTCATAAGAGAAAACGCTCCAACTGCTTTATGCACCTCATAGGTCATAACGGGACGGCTATCATTGGTTGTTGATATTTAACGGTTTTTGCACTTGTAACACGATCTGGTTATATCATTCGATTTATCGATTTCCACTTGACCAATTTTTATACTTTTTTAAACTGGAAACGAGCAAAAATTAACGAAAATTAATTAAACAAAATACCTATGCTATTGAACTTTGCGACGACGCCATATTGGCCATTTTGATATTGACAAATATCAAAATGGCCAAGAATTGTATATATTGATATAGAATTGTAATGAGAAAGCATTGAGTAATCCTATAAGTATTATATACAGAACTACTGGAAAATAAGTGGAAATTTCATATTGAGTTATAGTTTGTCGAAAAGTGAAAAATGTTGCAGTGAAAAAAGAACAAAACTTTTGTTTTGCACTTATTACGTCCCCATAGAATGGCGGCCGTTATTTTACGTTGCGTAAACAAAAACGTTTTATGGTGAAATTATGATTCTAAAGTAAAATGTGTTGTGTTATCTTTGCACATTGTATATTGTTTTAAGGTAATAAAGTGTTCGTTTGGTGATTATGGTCGATATTCGATAAATTGTGATAAAGTTTACAAGTTATACCAATGAAATTTCTCAAAATCAACATATATTACATCGCGGCGAGAACAGGTTAGTTTTATTTACTTATTGAAATATATAACTAGTTAGATAAACTCGGAACGAAACCAGGAAGGTATAATTCATGCCATATTATTATATTTTTATAGACGAATTTTTCGTTTTTCTGCAAGTCTACGTAAAATTATTTGAAATGACGTTGCATTTCCTGCGTTGGGCAAAACGGGCCTTGAGCAGGATAGGGGTTAAAGTCTTATAATGGACCAAAGACTGATTCACGAGGTACTTATGGCTCGCCGCTTCAAGCCAGAATGCTATTCCTCACCAAACGAATTCTCAGGAACGCTTGTCAAAACGCCGCCCCTCTAACACACCGCAATACGTCACTCAGCAGTCACCAGATGGCAGCACTTCCGGCCACGGGAACCGGGCGGCGACGCGCCCTGCGACGCGACCGGCGACGCGGCAATTCGCGCGACGCTAAACACATGCCACGGGCACACGCGTTCGCCGTCGTGACCAGTGTAGACCAGGAGCGAGACGAGATTAGCTGAGATCTTTTTATGAAATTTAGCTCGTCATTCGGACTTTGGTGGCAATATCACTTTTGTTTTAACCCGGCAATCGCTTACACTACCGCAAGATCACAGAAGCAGACTTGATATTGTGTACCTAACCACGGTAATAAAATCTATAGGTACAGTATTTTATCTTTTTACAAACGGTCGGAACGCGATTTATACCTATGAGCGTCAGGCTCGGTACCCATCTAACGTACTGCATACCAAACTCAAGGCGCTTCGGTATACATTCATTAGGTACTGAATGCGTACTGAGACGATGCTTGTAGGTATTGTAGCTCGAGTGTTTAGTTAAAATACGGTGTCGCACGAGTGATTGATTTTCACGGGATAGCCGGGATCGATCACTCGCCGAGCAATTAAAAAGAGATAATTAGGTTGTCTTACGGGAAATAAATAAAAAATATCACCAGGAAAGATTAAACTCGCGTTATATTCCAGATTCACAATGGTTTTGATTACATAAAAGAACTGACACTTGAGGTTAACCGACTAGACAATTATCCAGGGCGTAGGTGGTAGGTTGACACTCCACAGGTCCTCGGATGAGTACTCAGCTTTGACGTGTGTCTCCCAGCAGAAGAAAAAGGCCCAACCACGTGTGTCGCTGGTATATATAGGGTCGGCAAGCGGGAGAGGGCTCCCCACTGCAGTGCGTCATCGTAGCGGGGCTCGCAAGCGCCGAGGCACGACGTCACACACCCCCCCCGTTAGGCCGGGATTTTCCCTAAGGAAAATTCCCTAGCCAAACGGGCGTAGCAGCCCTGAAGATACTCCCTGGAATTAGAGAAAACAAGGGCATGAGTACCTTGAACAAGTGACAACCCTATACGCTAATTAGTATACCTAAATAATAATGACCCACGCTTGCATTCTTCACGCGTACAACGGCAGTCTGAACTTGAACATAAACATTTATCATTCATAATTCATCACACATACCTACATGTAAATGCCAAGGCCAGTGTAATGGCCCAATAGCAAAGATAACAATCTATGGAGAAGCGCTTAGGGTAATTATTAGGTAATAATGATTTGTAGATATAAGAACTTGATCTAGCCCTACGACTTAAAAATCTTGGGTTCGGCCTTTGCCACTAGATAAGTAAACTTTTTGAATATAGTTAGGTGTAACAACAGATTTTTCGTAACGATGAACAAAAATAATATAAGCCGCAGACACGACCGGACCGCTCAATGTCAAAGGAAAGAATTTAATAAATATTTTGCTCTAATTAATAACTACAACACGACCAGTAAACACCTTTTGAATGTAAACAATGGTGAATCATTAGTTAGGCATTTATTTATCGGCGCGTCGCTGAGTGAACGCGCGTGCGTCATAACGACAACTAGGTAGGTACGATCTAAATGGTAGGTACTATTCGACTGTTCCGAGCTCGCGACGCACGGTTAATTACTCTGAATGTTTATAAAGTACCTATGATAACAATTTGATTATGGAATTTATACAGAATTAAGAATAACAACAGAACTTCAGAACAAGGCACGGCGAAAAACGACACGCCAATCAATATGCATTTATAGAAAATACACATGCGAGAATCGAACACCAGACCGATCCGACAACGACTTTTTAACCACTGAGCCATAACTGATAGTTAGATAAACAACAGATTCTTTGTAACAATATTACATGTAATAAACTTTATTACCATTTATAACTGAAACATTTATTCATTTTATGTTAGCATGTTTACATAAATCATTAACACAACACAATACATTATCTTGTGGGCTTCGACTCGAAAACATAAGAACCATTGTTGGCCTTCGCAAATGATTATGTAGGTAATTATAACTTAGTATAGATATGCGTCTTACATTGTTGTTTTTATGCTTTTATTATTCTTTGTAATTAATCAACTTTAAGTCTTTGATGTGCCATTCTCCTAAAGGTTTACCGGCCATGTCGTTAAGTTTGTATACTAGGGGTGACTTTTTTGAGGCAATCTTACATTTAATAAATTTAGGCGCCAATTTCTTGCTAAAGTATTTATCCTTGTCACTAAGTAGAAACGTTCTGCGCCAAACTATATCACCGACATTGAATTCTGCCGGTTTACGGCGAAGATTATAAGATGAACAATTTCGTTGGTGGGCCGACAACAGAGCTGAATGTACCTTCTCGAAAATAGAGGATAAGTAGCCTAAAGTTTCGGCATAGCCGTCCCGTGGTTCAAGCACCATATTGGAATTAAATTCCTTGTCAATATACTGAGAACCACATGTTATGGCCTCCCTACCAAAAACAAGGAAATTAGGAGAATAACCAGTAACCTCACTAACTGCGCAGTTAAGGGCGAACTGAACCTTAGTGATTAAAGTGTCCCAGATTCGATGATCAGATTCTATGAAAGTTGAAATAGCTGTAATAATGGTTTTGTTGTAACGTTCAACTGAGTTAACGTGGGGAGTATACAACGGTGTAAAATGCAAATTTGGAATTTTATATTTTGACAACATACTTTTAAAGGTTGCGCTAATAAATTGTTTACCGTTATCCAAAACAATAGTAGATGGAATTCCATGCACCAAAAATACATTTTCCTCGAGAATTTTTGTTATCACTTCTGCAGTTGCCCGTTTAATGGGGAAAAGCAAACAATATTTAGAGATCGATTTTAAACTTTCGCGATTTGTATACATCATACAAAATAAATTAGCGGGTCTTAATCGCGTACAATTAATTTATTTAAGGTATAAATACCTATTTGTTTCCGACGTTTCGCTCGTCTTGCACCGAGCCTGGTCGCGGAGAGACTGATGAGAGCTCAGCGCCGTCTTGTGGAAGTGCGGGTTTCGGCACCTACCCTCACTTGGTCTTTATTTAAGTTCGCACTGTCGGTACTCCGACACACTACACTAATGACGTCTACACACTGTTGAGATTTATCACTGCGGCGGTGTTTACATTTGCTGATGACTGGATTCCAAGTAGCCGATAATCTATATCCATCCTCCCGGTTGAAATTGTTATATTTCTTGATTTCTACCGCTTCACGTACTATCCTGGAGTAATAGTGACGATCGGTGGATAAGACTTGTGGTTGATGCAGTTCTATCCAGTGGTTTGGTCCAGACTCCAACAAATGCTCAGCTATAGCCGACTTATTAATATGTCGGTTTTTTTGGGTGATACAAGGTTCACATGAACTGACGAACTTGACAACATCGGAGTACATACCAGGCCAAAAGTAATTAAGTGCAAGACGTTTGTATGTCTTAAAGATACCCAGATGTCCAGCAGTGGGCGAAGAATGATTCTCCCTTAGAATGTCAATTCTTTGGTCAGACGGAATAACCTCTTTCCATTGAAATCCTCTAGTGAGAGGGTTTAATGTTTTTTTAAAACAATACAATTTATTGTTTATTACTTGATAGTTAACAAAGGAAGTCGGAGAACTTAAACAGCCTTTATAGATATTTAAATACCAAGGATCATTAGTAGAAACTGGTAAATTCTGATTAGAATTAATATCTATATTTATATCATTAGCAATAGCAGAAACGGGTAAAGAGCGAGACAGAAAATCAGGTAAAACGTTATCGGAACCCCGACGATGACGTATTTCGAAATTATAGGAAGATAAGCGAACTCCCCATCTGGCTAACCGGCCAGTAGGGTTATTTAAGGTCAAGAACCATTTCAAAGCAGCGTGATCAGTGTAAACAATAAACTTTTTACCATTTTCAACATAACAACGCCAGTGTTCTATAGCAGATAGAACAGCCAGGGCCTCGCGCTCTGTGGCACTGTAATTTTTTTCTTGCTTACTGAGTGATTTGCTATAGTACGCTATGACTCTTTCCTCACCATTTAACCTTTGACAGAGGATCGCGCCAAGACCAAAATCGCTAGCATCTGAGTGTATTTCAAACGGTTGCGAGTAGTCAGGACAAGCCAACACTGAGGAGGAAATCAAACAATTCTTTAGGTTATTAAACGCCTCATTAGCCTCTGTCGTCCAGCAGAATGGAGGTGCGTTTTTACTTTGAGATGTTAACTTATTTAAGGGTGCAGCAATAGAGCTAAAATTCGGTATAAAACGTCTGTACCACGAGGCTGCGCCTAAAAATCGACGTACTTCTTTTCTCTTAGAAGGAGTGGGATAATTTTTCATTGAATTTACTTTATCCGGATCGGGATGCAATCCACTAGAGTCGACAACATAGCCTAAATATTTTAGTTTATCTCTAAAAAATTGTCATTTTTCGAGATTAATTGTTAAATTAGCGCTTTTTAGTTTATCAAGAATGCGTAATAAAAGAGTAATATGCTCGCTGAAGCTGGACGTGATACAGATTATGTCATCGATAAAACAGAAAACCTTATTTTCAAATTCTGGGCCATAAAATAAAATATCAACTAATCGTTGTTGAGTAGCTGGCGCATTCGTAAGACCGAAAGGCATTCTTTTGAATTGAAATGTGCCACGCGTGGGAATATAAAAGGCTGTTTTGCAACGGTCCTCTTCTTTAAAAAATGTTTGCCAAAAAGATTTAGACAGGTCTAAACTAGACAAGTATTTAGCATCTCTCAGATTATCTAAAATTTCCGAAATATAAGGCAAGCTATAAGCATCTTTTTTTGTAACGGAATTTAATTTTCGACTGTCCAAACAGAAACGCAGTTCACCATTCTTCTTTGTTGTCAAAATGACCGGGTTTGACCACGGGCTTTCGGATCGTTGTTCAACAACATCCTCTAAGAGCATGTCGTCAAGATGCTTTATTAATATTCTTTGTTTATCGGGAGACATGCGATAAAATCTTTGCCGAATAGGGGGACAATCACCTGTATCAATTGAATGAGAAATAATATTTGTGCAACCGAGACCCCGCTTCTCGTATGAAATATCGGTAAATTTAGAAATAATGTTGTCAACGGTAGCTCTCTGGTCGACTGTAAGATGATCATAAGAAACAAGATGTGTAGGGGGAACTGCCTGCAACTCCATTACTTGAGCGTCAGACTTGTTCACAATCAAAACAGACTCCAATTTGTTAGGAAATAGGCCAAAGCTTCGCCAAAAATCCATGCCAAGGATAAGGGAATTTTGAATCCCAGGTACAACATGAACTTCTAAGTTAATCAATTTATCCTGAAACTCGAAGGGTAGAAACACCGATCCCAAAGACTCAAATCGTTCGCCGCCTGCTGTTATTAACCTTAAAGGTTTCGATTTATCCAAAACATTGTCTTTCAAAACTAAGTTATGCAAATTATTACCTAAAATTGTAACGCAAGATCCAGAATCTAAAAGACCTGTGGTAGGTATTCCGTTTAATTTTAGAGTAACGTAAGGTAAATATTCTACTTTAGAATTACGGATGCAGGAAATATGATAGCTATTAAAGAATTTTTTTAAAAAGTCCAACCAATTATTCCACTCTGTTTTATTACAATTAGTTGTATAATTTGATTTTCCACAATCCTTATTAACTAGTTTTTTGAAACTGTAGGGGTCGACTTAGATTTACAATTGGGGCAGTCTGACACCTTGAAACCCTTTGTGCCGCACTTAAAACAGATTAGGTAGTGTGGCTGACGGCAATTACGTAATGAGTGCGAATTGCATCTACAACGCACGCAAAAAGTTTTATTTATATTAGAAGTACTCGATACGGCGTTGACTTGTGGTACAGACTTGTATCTCGATGTATCAGCGACAGAGTTATATTTATTGAAGTGATTATGTTTGTAAACATTTTTGTTTGAAGAAAAATTAGAAAACGGATAATTATACGCTAGATCGGGTGCTACAGTATTCTTTGAAACTTTAGGGGGTTCAGAAAATTGCTTACTGCGACTTTGGTAATTTTCGAAAAGACGACAAACTTCGACCAGACTATCAACATCAACAACCTTTGCAGTGAGCAGACAATTAGTGTAACAAGGTCTAATATTATTTAGTAAAATTTCTAGCTTCTCCGAATCAGCGATAGGAGAACTAAGTCGCGAAAACAGACCGTGCATTTTTGCCACGTAAATAGTTATTGATTCGTTCTCGCCTTGTGAGCGCTGACGAATCTCCGTCATAAGTCGATAATCGTAGTTATGCGGACTAAAATCTCGTTTTAAAAGTTCGCAAAGTTCTAACCAAGTCTTTACATTATTTTTAACAGAACGATACCAAACTAATGCGTCACCCGAAAATATTTCAAAAGCGAAAGACAACATCTTGTCATGTGGAATAGATCTACAGGACATAAATTCATCAATTTTTTCAATAAAAGATCTTACACATGATTTACCGTTAAATTTGAATTTACCTAATTCCGAGAAGAGCTTACGGTTGTAATTATAGGAAGTGTTTCCCTCTGCCACTGAGCAATCCGACCGCGAACTACGGCTCGTGATTAATTGTAATTTCGCATATAAGTCATTAAATTTATTCCACACAGACTCAATTTTTTTAATATCAAGACTGCCGGTATCCACCCTATTCAGTCGATGAAAACAATGGTGAAGCACGGTTTCGACCTTCTGTTGAAGCTTGGAGGTATAGTTTGCTTCCAACATAGATAAGTGTTTATTTGATCTTAATAACGACTTTTCCACTTCAGCCACATCCTCCTCTGGTGGGAAGGGTGAAGATAATATATCCTCCGAGGGAATTTTAACTGAAAGTTTAGCGATTTGTTTGCGGGGATCGTCAGGCTTTGAAACGCCGCGTATTGTGGTCTCATATTCTAATTCCACTTTAGTTAATAATGAGAAATTTATAATGTAAGCCATTATTACAAAACAATAATAGAAAATCTAAGTATTTACGCCGGTACTAGAAAAAAATTAAATATCGTCAGAAAATCGAATACCGTGCTAAAAAAAGCTGAAATACACTAAATTATACAATGGTGTGATGATTGGTAAAGGATTAAGAAAAATTTCTTAAAGGTCACTCAAAGGTTGAATCACAATATTTTTTTCGCGAACACGAGGCACGTTAGTTCAACGGCTAAGCGGTTAGAACCGGTTGGCGGCTCGACACGCTGCCCGCGGTGGAACGTGATTTTAGACCGACGTTAATTAAATCACCGTTATGTTATTTACACAGTTAAATTGCTTATGGCCAACCAAAATAGATAGAAACTGTACCTGTACGCAATTCACCACACCAGAATATATGCACACACAGGAGAAAAATATACAAGAGAAAAAGAAATTATTTCACTCACCTGTAAAGTGCCAACCTACGTTTTTAAAAATATATTTAAAAATTCTATTGGGCGCCAATGTCGCACGAGTGATTGATTTTCACGGGATAGCCGGGATCGATCACTCGCCGAGCAATTAAAAAGAGATAATTAGGTTGTCTTACGGGAAATAAATAAAAAATATCACCAGGAAAGATTAAACTCGCGTTATATTCCAGATTCACAATGGTTTTGATTACATAAAAGAACTGACACTTGAGGTTAACCGACTAGACAATTATCCAGGGCGTAGGTGGTAGGTTGACACTCCACAGGTCCTCGGATGAGTACTCAGCTTTGACGTGTGTCTCCCAGCAGAAGAAAAAGGCCCAACCACGTGTGTCGCTGGTATATATAGGGTCGGCAAGCGGGAGAGGGCTCCCCACTGCAGTGCGTCATCGTAGCGGGGCTCGCAAGCGCCGAGGCACGACGTCACAACAAGGTTATGTAGGTAAGTGTGATCTAATTAACTAGGTATATGCACTTCTAAAAACTTACTTACCTAGGTATTTTGAAATCACAGACTGACACTTCAACTTTATTTATACTGTTTATATTTATGTAGATAAAGATAACATCCAGACATTCCAAATAGCTAGCCAAACTAAAAATTCTAAGAATAATATCATGCTCGCGGAGAAATAAACTAAAACATTTTATACTGACACAGCTCCGGCGCTAGTCGCGGCGACTACCGCTCGACGCCGTGGCGGGCGTCGCGTCGTGTCGCAGGTCACGTCGCCGGTCCCCGTGGCCAAGCCGTAATTCATACATATGTTTTGGTCGCGCGACTCGCTGCAGCACCACATGGTGCCATTCGCCAGTCGCGTCGCCGGTCGCCGCTGTGCGTGGCATGTTAAGAACATTTCTATACATTTGATTCAGTCGCAGGTCGCGTCGCCAGTCGCGTCGCGCGAATTTTCAGGCCGTACGAATCGTTTAGCGACTATACTAATGATCGCAAACGACAAAATCTTAATATATAAAATCCTTGCGTTACTGACTGACTGACAGACACGCTACAGCCGAAACTATTGGGCGCAGGAAGCTGAAATTTGGCATGTATGTTCCTTGGGGACCGAAGGGGTGCACTAAGAAGGGATTTCCCGAAATTCCCTTGGGATCGGCCAAAATGGGTGAATTTAAAAACGATGCAGGCGTAGCTGCTGGCGTCCTCTAGTAATATATATATATATATTTGTAAAATTTTAGTAGTGATTACTGTGACATTAATTGTTTTGCCATCAGTTTCCTTTTTATAATGTTTTCGGTCCCTAAGCAGATGTCTATCATCCTGCCAACAGTCGATTAAAGCATTACGTGAGCCAATTTGTAAATAGGCCAAGTATTATACTTAGTTTCCTTTGTGATTCCCAGCAATGTATCGCAAATTATGTCGAAAGAGAACCTCTGAATCTTGGCAAGCTTTGCAGATACTTGTTGAATCATGTTGAATACTCAAAGCATACAATACATTATAATATGCATTATATGCTTTGAGCTAATGCAAATCTAAGTACATTATATGTAATTGTATTACTTATGCACCAATTTTGATTTGAAATAATGGCGATGAACAGAATAATCACTTATTTGTGTAAGTACGTTTATTTGTACATTTTATAATAATAATTTGAACAGAAGAACTCATTAATATAATATCGGGTAGAAGTACGTAATATTATTAAAAAATAACATAGTAAAATAACGCAAAAGCATAGTTACTTGACGAATTCCTTAATATCTTTATAATAATCCCGTCTACATATTAATTATACAAATATATCTTACAAAATAATTAATTATTACACTACGCCAATGCAACTGACTCTTAGAGAATTCAAAACAAATCCAACCAAAATAAACATAACCAAATATGGATACTATAATTAAATAATTCACGGTACAGTTGCCGCCTTTAGGCAGAGTTTGAACTCAGTGAATTCTAAAGCAAACAATATTATTTATGCCTATATACACATCTTATAACTGATGTTAGTCCCGTGAGTACGCTGAACATTATTAAATTATATCGTAGCATCAGTTGAACGGGAAAATTCTCAGAAAATGCCATTAGGTCGCACTAACCAAGCGACGCAGCGATGGGAAATTGAATCCTGTATTGGTACTTATTAGAGCTATACTGACTTTTTATTGAGTAATTTGGTTGTGCAGTCATTATTAGGTTTGGCGGTGTGCATTTCAGAAGCAGAAAAAAGTTTTGAAGATAGAATGAAGAAAGGTGGTTTGATATAAATTAAATATAAAACTCAGTCATGTTTCTTTTTAAATAACATTCTTCAAAAATAAGCTTAATACATGTTCATCAACCAGATACGCAATACGCATTAAATAATATACGAAGACTATCTGCTGGACATAGCTGTTAATAATGCCTAAACTTACCATAAAGAACATAATTAAAGGTGACCCTTTTTTGCATATTTTTGTATTAATAACTTGCAATTTGCCTTAAACAATTGTACGTATACGATCTTATTTGTTAAAAATATGTTTGTCATACCAAACCTGCATAAACCAGAGAAATTGTTTCATGCGTTCTTAGTGCATTTGGTTTAAAAAAAGTTTGTATGAGGAATAAATGATTGATCATAGCTACCCACAAATAACCCTATTATTTACAAAAAGCCGACTTTAAATTTCACTTCTCAAAAATGAATGGAAACAAGAAGAAAGTACATCCTTAAAAAGTATTTGAATGATTGAAAAGTAAATAAATGGCGCAATTCGAGGTAACAAACAGTCCTTTTTTGTGTAGTAAATTTATTAAGTCAATGTCCATCATTATTCATATAACCGCAAGTAATGGCAGCATGTTTATTTTGAAAGCAAACCAAATATGTATTCTGCAGATTTAACGACTGAACCGTCCATGAGATTCAGTTCAACTCTCGGATATGTTTCCAGCAATGGTTTGAAATTAAATCGTAAAAGCAATTCACGTTTTGGATACAAAATACAACTAGAAAATAACTAATAATATTTTCAGTGCATCTATTATTTGAAGTTACAATGTCCTTTCTATTTCATTTATTTGTAAAGTATAAGGGAATTCTTAAAAAACTAAATATATTTGCTTTTCTTCAGAACGACTACCGTCTAAATTCCACAACCCAAACATGAGTGTTTTTCAACAATTAGTACCAATTTTAAGGAATTTCAAGGGTATTAATAAAATTTATGGTCAGCAATGAATTGGTTATGAAACGTAGTACGAGATTTTTTCATTATTTTTGTTACATAACGTACATAAGCGGAAGGAGAGTTAGTAGGTAAGCTGAGATTATATTTACATAAAATAATAACCCAGTACTGTTAACAAAATAATTACTCCAAAATTAAACTATTTAGTTCGTATAAAAGAAGATTAAAAAATCAGACTTGTGTTGTTGAAGAGAACACACCCAAGCCCTCGTTTACGGAGACGCGGGGCGTCACGCGTCACATGCGCCTCTGTACGCGTCTCTGTGAACAACTTCTTATATTGCCATAGATTTGTGTTTACGCCTGCAATGATAAGTGTTGCACCACGCGCCACTCCTCCATAAATAGAAAAAACGTCCAACGTGCCGCGAGATGCCACGCAACACGCGACGCGCACGCCCCGCATCTCCGTAAACGAGGCCTTAAAGACCACTGCTAGATTTTTTGGGTGCACCAAAGTTCACCTAAATTTTCAACTCCGATAATTGGAAATCCGAAAATGTTCTTCCTAACATTTTTCATCTTAACAATCACAATTCCTAACTACTCTGTCTTTATTGTTCATAATTCCGAAAAATTCAACTTCATAATCTCAGTAGCAATAAATATCTATTATAATTTTATTTGTTTGCCTATATTTTCTCAACATGACCATCTTTTACACTATTATTCAAAGTCATATCTTTTTTGTTCAGATTTATTTTTATTCATAATAATCAGTATTAGGTACAAACATTAATTTTGCGTAACTTTATTTTCACATAACATGTATATCTACACTTCTACATCTACACTAATATTATAAAGAGGAAAAATTTGTATTTTTGTTTGTTTGTAATGGATAAACTCAAAAACTACTGGACTGATTTAAAAAATTCTTTCACCATTAGTAAGCTACATTATCTGCGAGTAACATAGGCTATATTTTATTTTAGAAAAAGTAGGGGTCCGTAATATATTTGGGTTTTTCGGGTACGCGAAGTAGTTCCTTCAGGACGCGGGTGAAACTGCGGGAAACGGCTAGTAATATATAAGAATAATAGAACCATGGTACAAATACGCAATAGTACAATGGTCAAGTTCCAGAAACGATTCGGTCCTATTCATAATTATTGGTTTACGTAGGGTTAGAACTGTAACCACAACGCATGAGCCGAGCGAGCGAAGCGAGCGTGCCGTGGTAGCGGCCGGCCAAGTGCCAGAACCAAATCGGTACTATAGTTATTGGTTAAAGTACGGTCAAAACTGCGGCATAAACTTCCAGGCCATAAACATTACCGTAAATGAGTCGTGCTTTATGAATTTCAGTTGGAGTGTAGCCTTGAGGGCGCTACGGCGCGAGGACTTAGAAAAATGTAGCCAAAAAGTGTTAATTTTGCAAATTGTTTATTTTCTCGATTCTATCGTATAAAACACCTAAATATAAGGCTATAAAAATGTCTTGGTGTTTTCTGTCTTCGACTAACCGTTTGTTGTAAAAACGATGTGGAAGGGATCCACAGGTTAGGTTAAGTTAGAACTGTGACCAACTACGCGCGAGCCGAGCGAGCGAAACGAGCGGTGCCGTGGCAGCGGCCAGCGAGCGCTACCTCGAAATCGACATATATTTTCATTACACTTGGTAAATGTGGCTTTCTGAGTATAAGTGAAAATATTATGGTAATTATGTTTAGGAATAAAAGCGATATGATAAAAAACAGTGGGAGTTTAAATATATTTACAATATTAATGATATTATTAATTATAATTTTCGGAAATATGAGTGTTATGAACATCAGCGGTTGCACTACAAATAGTATGAATGAAAACTTTAGGATGAAACATTATAGGAAGAGTGATCATTCGGATTACAAATCATTAGGAAGCACAATTTCGGGTAAAGAACTTTAGGTGAGCTAATATGGACCCATATTTCTTACTTGCCGATTTAATAATACAGTTAGCTTTACACATTTCTAAGTTGGGACTGCTCCATGCATTTTTATATTAACACGTTCGTGGACAGCCTCAGTTTAAATGATGTTCTAGAATGACACAATAAATTGCCATACAAATATATTTGGCGTTTAATTACGTTGTGTTCTATGTTATTAGATGTTTATAAGACAATATGACACAACCGTGTTATCGCGTCACCGTATCCGACGCGGCGAGGCGCGGAGCGCGTATATACACGGTGTGCGTCTGTGTGCATCGCCGCGACGTATAGTCAAACGCACATTTTGGAAACGATTAAAACAAAGTTCACGTGACCGTAAAGTTTTGAGCTTTCGATATGTTGTGACACAAGGTACCATATAACGAATATTTGTATTAAAATTGATCGGATATCAACGCCCTGCCGTATATAATATTCTGTTTTTGAACGTTATCATACGTAAGTCTCAAGTCATGACGTACTATTACGTTGTGTCCGAGAAAGTGTTAAGTATATATTCATTAGATTCCAATTTGTGATCTGGAATGCCTTGTTTTAGCTTTAATAGAGCTGGTTCTAATTCACAAAATTGTTGAACCTACTTGTCACCCCGAGGTCAATGTCCTTGTGCCTTTATTATTCAAACCCCTTTCCAATACTGTCGAAGTTTGCTCTTTAATGAATACAGCTTTGTGTTATGGCACGATCCAGCAAAACCTCTCATAACTCGCCACTGCAAGTTGAAGCCTGTGTTCGGTAGCTATACGATATGGCTAGATAACTTTAACGCCGTTGTGCCTTCCTGCAATTTATCAAAGACGCAAATGCACTGGAAGGCTCTAATTTATGTCTAGTCACGATGTATTTGCATTTAGAAATAATAAAACGACGGAAATGTTTGGCACAGACTAAAAATATATTTTATTTCATATCAACATAACAGGTAATGACCATAGTGAACATGACTAGAGGGCGCTAGTGGTACAAATTAAGTATTATTTTGATACTATTGCAACACACTCCCATATCAAAATAAGGTACATACACTTTCTTTGAAGTAATCTAAGAAGAACAAAAAATTAATGGAGCAAGACACCACACTTCACAATTCTGTGATGCCGAATTACTCTAAAAATCAATAATGCTTTTGACAACTCGAGCCTTTTGTCAGTATATCAGCAGGCATATTATTTGTATTCAAATAGTTTATTATCACAAACTTATTTTCAACAGCACTTCTGATAAAATGAAATTTTACATCTATATGCTTGCTTCTCTTATGCAGTACAGAATTCTTAGTAAGTTTTTGTGCACTCTGGTTATCATTGTATTGAATACTGGTAAATTATTCCTACAATTCAATTCTAAAAACATATTCCTTAAGTTAATAGCTTTCTTGTTAGCTTCACAAATAGCCACATATTCAGCCTCAGTGCTAGACAAGGCTATTGCAGACTGTTTCTTACATTCATATGAAACTACCTGACATTTTAAACATATAACCAGTGTATAATTTTCTATCTGTGCTATCTGATGCCCAATCAGCATCTGCATATCCAGTCAAATCTAAATTATCTTTTACATATTTTAAACCAAAATATTTGGTTCTTTTTAAATACTTTAAAATATGCTTTACATGTTTCCAATGAGTCTTACTAAAATTATTATTGAATTGACTAAGGTAATTAACTGCCTTACATATATCTGGACGGCTAAGTATAGACAAATATAGCAAACTGCCTATCAACTGCGGATATGGATACTCAATTGAGCATATATCTTCCTTTGCAAGCTTTAGATTTACCTCAATAGGCGTGCTAACTGGGCGGCAAATCTTTCATGTGAAATTAATTCAACAACTGATCCACAAATGTTTCCTGGTCTAAACTAATAACATTTTTTTCTTTTCTAACCCGCATACTAAACATTGTCTTATTTCTCCTAAATCTTTAATTTTAAATTTTATTTCTGTTTTAAGACATTCTGTTTCATCCTTACAGTTTAAAAATATGAAAAAATCATCTACGAACAAAGCTATAAATGTTTTATACAAATCATTTTGCTTAACAAATAAACAAGGCTCATACATTGACTTTTTGTATCCTAATATTACCAACGCTTACATATGCATCGGAGGCATGGTGCCTTTATAAATGTGATATGAAACGTTTAGACACTTGCCACCTTAAATATCTTCGATCAATTCTTAATATAAGCTGGCAAGATCGAATTCCAAACGCGGAGGTTCTACGTCGGACGGGGATGTTGGCTATGGAGAGTCTCCTCATGAAGGGTCAGCTGCGTTGGTGTGGGAACTTTGTCCGTATAGAGTACACCAGGTTGCCTAAAGCTGTTTTTTACTCGGAGATAGCTTCAGGTAAGCGCCGAACTGGTGGACAGTATTTGCGGTACAAGGATGTAGTCAAGCGTCATCTAACTGCAGCTGGTTTGTCATCTGATACGTGGGAAAATTTAGCCACAGAAAGAGCTACGTGGCGCAAAACTATCAACGATGGCATAAAAACTTTTGAACGCAGCCGTATGGAAGACCTTGAAGACAAACGCCAGTTAAGAAAAAATCGTCTGAAGCCCTCTTATACTTACACCTACAATGCACAAGGAGACCTCCACTGTCCCATTTGTAACCGCGTCTTTAAAGCAAAAATTGGTTTCGCAAGTCATGTAAGGGCACATGCACGACAACAGAGTTCCGACAATTGACAGAGTGTCGCCGTCGACGGACACGTCTGGGAGGACATCGACTTTATTTAAAAGCCTTCTGATTTAAGTTTATGCGTACTTTTGCCTATCCCGATGTCCACTTTAACTGTCGTATTTGAGTAAAGATTTCTCAGTTTTAACGAAAAAATATTAATAAGCATTACCTAATTTATTATTTAATTTTTCCTGTTCTCTCAAAAATTGTGAAATTTGTAAATCCACAGCCGTCTTACGCGTTAAATATCCATCTCCAAGCTTCATATTGGTGATTTTTAGGTTCCAGTATGACCTACCCGTACCTGGGGCCTACAGCAAGAGGCTGTAAGCACTAGGTATTTATTACTTTGTGTTCTTGATACTACGAAATCATATTGTATTATCATCTTATATTGTACATATCTCATGAAAGAATAAAATGCTGAAATAAAATAAACTCTAGTTAAAAATAGTAAACAA
The DNA here is from genome assembly GCA_944739405.2 of Euclidia mi. Classification (NCBI taxonomy): domain Eukaryota; kingdom Metazoa; phylum Arthropoda; class Insecta; order Lepidoptera; family Erebidae; genus Euclidia; species Euclidia mi. Next base: position 53,618,052 of record OX123190.2, read on the forward strand.
ATAAAACTTGAAACACAAGCTTAAGATGTTGTTCAAGTTTATCAATTCACTCATATTTTATTATTTTCATGAGCAGTGAAATCCAGAATTTACTATTTTCTTACAAGCAAGCGTATTCTTGAAGTGGAAACCTTGTGTTGCACTAACGGTGCGCTGGCATTACTGCGGACGGGGCAAGAGCGATAAAGCGAAACAGAATATGGAAACGTAGCATACAAGTAATATAAATTGTATCTTAATATGCAGCTTATGCCCGCGGCTTCGCTCTTGTAAATTCGGGGTTCTCTAGTTATAGTCTCATGTATCATCTATGTTCGGGGTAGCACAAATCTCCTTTATTGGGCAGATACCTCCAATATTGTCGTTTTAAACTGTTTAAGAAATATAACTGCAAAAAGTATTTACACATACAAACTACTTAGTACTAAGACTAAGTAGTACTCAAAATGTTATCCGGTATCTGTGACGTTTCGCTAGAGTGGCCAATTTGGCGACTGTGATTTGTCTGTCAGAACCATTAGAATTTAACACAATTATTTGACAATCCGAATTTTGCGGATATATGTTGTCGCCTCGAAATCTTTATTTTTTTGTGTTTTATTATTCTGGTAAGGTTTCGATGCACTCCTTGACGAAATTATGAATATAAGATTTGACATTGCGATAGCAGCGCAGTCCGTCGGTTCCAATGTGAAACATTCCAAAATCCACAACTACTTACAAATTAAAAATTAAGTTATTAAACATTTTCCAGTGGACTAAATTGTAAATCTAAACCATTCTTAAGTCCCCTTGAACACACACAAAAAATTTCATCATGATCGGTCCAGTCGTTTAGGAGGAGTTCAGTGACATACACACGCACACAAGAAATATATATATATTAAGATATTGAAAAATAAGTTCAATGTCCACACCTATCTTCCTTCAAACTTACCCAATTTAAATGAGCATACCATCAAATGAAAGAGCTCTTTTCAGCGCGTGTTATAGGCCTATAACGAAGCGCCTACCTCAATGAGAACCAGATATATAGAAGCAGAAAGTCATTGACTACGGCTGCGAAAACGTAAAAAAAATATGGGAGAAAACTGTTTTTGCATATAACTTGATGAATGTGCAAGTTAGGTAATTTCTAATGCTTGATGACAAATCTATGCAGCGAGAGCTTTCATTTAAAAAAAATCATGCGAATCGGTTGGGTAGAACGGGCTGGCCGTCTCGTATTATAAAACACAAATTCTTTTAATACATAGATGTGGGTAAGAAACATTGTATATAATTGTCTATTTAATTTGACAAGTAAAATAAAATTATAATAAAAAGTATTTTATTTTGCTTTAATTAGATATTAGACAAACTACGACGCTAAAATTTTCGAGAAAATTATGTATGATAAACTAAATAAATTCATTACGACGGCCAGTACCCTTAACAAAGAGCAATATGGCTTCCGCAAGCAAAAAATGTACCTCTCTTGCAGCTTTCTCCCTGATCAAATCAAATCAAATCATATTTATTTGCATAAATCAGGTACATGATAAAATATCAGTTGCCACAAAAAAACAAAGAGTCCGCTGAATTATTACCTCTTAGAGGTGTGCAAATTTTTAGTTTGACATGCAAAATATCTAGCATGCTAATATTAAAGTAAATTAAATAACATTAATAATGACGCATTAAAATAAAGTAAAAAATAAAAATATATCAGTAACAAAATTAAAATAAACTGTAAAATAAATTTGATGTCACCAACCTCATGTCAAATAAAAATTTAATATTGTGGAATGTTAAAAATAAAAATGTAATATTGTCAAATGTCAAATAATTAATATTGTCAAATAAATTAAGAATAATAAATGTCAAAGAAATTATTAATAAAAAAATATAATTTAAAAGATGGTTGTCAATGGTTATTAAAAAAAATCAAAATTATCGTAATATTATATTAAATTATGTTATCGTGCAACGCTAAAACGAACACCTGCATAAAAATCGGGCGCGAAATTCGTGGAATTTTGGTTTAAATAAATATTTCTCGATAATAATATTATTCAACCAGTGAATGCAAAATTGACTTTTATAGACATTTAACTATGAGTATAATAGAGGTGAAAGTGGAGTGATCATCGGACATCATAAATAAAATACAATTTTATTATTAGTTGTTGCTAACCAGGAAAGCACGCTGTGTGCGTGAGCGACGCGATGTCGCGATCACCGCAACGAGGCGTCCGTGGTGACATGAACCTAAAATGTATTGAGTGTAATGTCGTGATCAATGAGCTATTATCTTTTGTATGCAAAAAAGTGGATACACTTGCCGAGACTGCAATAATACAAATATGCATGAGTGCTTTTTCTGACTTGGACATAGAGAATGCCAGACAACTCGTAGTTCAACTCTTGGCCCCGTCGCGAAAGATTACAAGAAGAAAAGAGGGTAATCAGCAGAAAAGTATGCAGGATATTATTAAGATAATTAAGGAAACGGAACCGGAATGTCTTCCAGTATTTGTAGCGAAAGATCTCAACAAGTTGCCACCAGTCACCTTTGATCACATAGATGTGACTACGTTCCTGAAAGAAATGTCGCTGCTCAAAAAAGAAGTTGCTAGTATACGTAGAGAAACGTCTGAGACCTTATCGCAACCTTCACCGACTGAGATAACATCATTAAAGACCGAAATACAGCAATTAAAAGAGTTGGTTCAAGAAAAACTACTGCAAAATGACCTGAAAATTACACAAGAAATACTGAGACAAAATACAAGGAATACTGATAACAGTATCCGTGAGGCGCTAGAACCAAAGTCGGGCGCAGAGAACGAGACGCGAAGTATGCAACAGCTACCAATGACGAGTGAAGCATTCGGCAAACGGTCAGCCGGGCAGGGGGCGAGCGCGCGCGACTACGAGCCGGCGGCGCCGCGCCAGCTGACCGCGCCAGGCGCGCCAGCGAGCGACAACACAGCGACGTATGCGGGTATAGCGCGGCGGCCGCGAGGCGGCAGGCCTTACGTGCAGCGCGGGTTCGAGCCCGAGTCCTGCGAGTCCAGTGAAATTATATTAGGTGATAGGATTGAGTGTACTATTGGAGATGCTGTAATAAGAAATGGCACTACGAACAGCAACACGACTAAGGATGGTTGGAAAACAGTGGAACATAAGCGCCATAAAATACAGAACAGGAGAGGGCTCGCTCAACCTTTGGAGCAGTTTAACTTTAAGGCCGCAGACAGAACAATATCGCTCTATGTGTCTAGAGTGCATATAGATACAACTTCAAAAGACATCGAAGCATTTATCAAACATAAGACAGAATTAGATGTACAAGTCAACAAGATAAATAATATAAACAAAGAGTTCAATGCTTTTAAAGTGGTTGTACCTTTAAGCAGTATTGACTTATTTCTGAACGATAATGGCGATCGGTTCTGGCCCGCCAATATTGTATTTAGGAAATACTGGGAGCGTAATCGAACCCGTAACCGAACACTGTTTGTAGCCGAGCCATCAGCTAACGCAAATAATATCGATAATAAATATGGATGGTACAACTATAAAGCTTGTTTCGTACAACTGTAGATCGCTGAAAAGATGTATACAAGAAATTACACAGCTATGTATCAATCATCAAGTAATTGCGCTTCAAGAAACGTGGTTGTTCCCACAGGACCTTGGAATATTAAGTACAATTGACCGATATTTCGGTAGCCATGGTATATCTGCCATCGACACGGAACAAGGAGTTATACGAGGGAGGCCGTACGGAGGAGTAGCTCTCTTATGGGACCGAAGAATATTCACCAGTGCGGAAATAGTGCCCTGCAACAATGATAGGATGGTAGCGGTTAATTCATACTGCAATGATGGTATATCATGCCTATATGGCGCCTATTTTGCGATACGGGATTATTGTATGGGGTAATTCAGTGGATACAGATATTTTATTCCGAGCTCAAAAAAAGTGTATTAGGTCGATGTGTAGAGCCAATTATCTGGATAGTTGTAAACCACTGTTTGAGAAATACAAAATCTTACCATTGCCATGTCTGTACATCTTTAAATTATGCAAATTTGTAAAATTCATCATCCCGAACTGTTTGTTAAACTTGGCGAAAACGAAGGGAGTAGAACTACACACAAGACATATGATTCATACGTTTTACCCTATTATATTATATTATTACTTAAGCTACTAATTTGATTTTGTGTTTTACTATTAATTTGAATGTTCTTTGTTTGTATACCGAATTTCATTACCAACATAAATAACGTTATTATGTAATTGCTAAAATAATTTGCACGCCACATGTGGCAGAATATGCTGTATTAAACTTAAAACCACCACCTGTATATGACCATGTTCTGGCAAATAAACTTATCTTATCTTATCTAAACAATCTTAGTCGAAAAACTTATTTGAAAGTATGAGTAAGTAGGTTATACCTATTCTTCTATTGCACCTCATTACGAAATATGGACTTAATATATCTATTACGTTTTAAGCCGTAAAAGCCGTTGTGTAAAAGTTATTATCCGAAGACTAATTAATTGGTGTGATCACCTATCGCTAAAATTCGGTAAATCAAAATGTCCAGCAGAAGTAGGAAACAAGCTTCTTGAAAAGTCGCCTTATAAGTCTAAATCTAGGACTTAGTCCGGTGTTATAGTTTAGTACTTGTCTTGTAATAAAGTCTGTCTATTTCTTATGCTGGCATTTGCATCTTATGAATTTACAGTTGAAATGCTTGAAAGTGAAGTCTATTTTATGCAAAACGAGACCGTTGAGGTGCGTGGGACGAACAAAAATAACTGGCTAATATAAACGGTACAGACGTTATGTCAAAAGGAAAAAGGTGCCATGCTGACAATTCACAGTTCATTCACCTGCTATCAAGTATGAAGACCGTTTATCAGCCGTACCTATTCATAATAGAACATTGAAGTCATACGTACATAATTATATTTTGTTCTATGTCTGGACCCCATTCTACTTTTTGGTGACAGTTTCTACAAACCACAAGATATGTAATAATTTATTTATCAATTTATTAAAATTGAATGCTATCTAAGAAATTTAATGGCTTTATTATATTACTCTGTTCCAAAGCAATATAAAGTATATGCTTTTAGTTATGCACTCCGTATGTGATCTAAAATTATTCCTATTTTCTTTTTTGGTTTAATCCGTGAGGAGACCTTCATTCTACTAGGGTAGGTGCATATATGTAGCTGATATATACCGCTGTGTGTGCAGATATTTACACCAAAACTTCAAATCGATTAAAGAAAGATAGACCGGATTGATAGAAGTGACTGAGATCCACAAAAAATGCTCACGCTTCCTATTCATTGCACCGATAGTACTGTTGTTTTTTGCAATTTAAATTCCGTCTACATGAAAAATAAACAGACCATCTATACGAGGGTCAAACTGAAAGTTCTTAGAAAATCAAAAACTGATTACATTAGCCAGTTATTAGTTTTATTATATCTTTTCAAAATATTGTCCATTGACGTCAATACACCGCTGCATGCGATGGAACCACTGGGAAAAGCACTTTGCCCACTCGTCCTTAGGGGTCTCTTCAATGGCATCGCGATACGCAGCCACCGCTTCTTCAGCATTCATAAACCGCTTTCCTTTAAGTTTTTCTTTAATTTTTGGAAATAAATAAAAATCACAAGGCGCGAGGTCGGGGCTATACGGCGGGTGACCCAGTAATTGAACGTTTGATGTCGCCAAATAGTCGATCGTTCGCTTGGCGGTGTGCGACGAGGCGTTGTCGTGGTGAAGGAGGATCCTACTGCGAGGTCGTTTCTCTCGAACTTTTTCCAAGACAAGTGGCAAACAATTGGTAGTGTACCATTCTGCAGAAACTGTTTTTTGATCCTCTAACACAATTGTTGCGAAATGACCTATCCTTCCAAAGAACGAGGCCACCATTTTTTTTCCCGCACTTCGATCTCTCTTCACTTTAGTTGGCAACTCCTCGAAAGGAAACACCCACTGAGCAGATTGTCTTTTGGTTTCAGGATCATAACAGTAAATCCAGCTTTCGTCACCTGTTAGTAAGTCGAACACAGCATTTGAGTCACCTCCGTTAAATCTTTCAATCATTTTACGGCACCAATCCACACGATGGAGTTTTTGAGCCTTAGTCAAATTATGAGGTATCCACCGGGCGCAAAGCTTCCTGACCGCTAAATGTTCGTGGAGGATTTTGTGCACTTGACTCATACCGATGCCTAAGCTTGTCCGAATCTGCTGATAGGTCACTCTTTTGTCAGTCTCTATCATACGCCGCACAACACAGATGTTATTTTCAGTCGTCGCCGTAGAAGGCCGTCCCTCACGTACATCATCAGTGAGATTAGTGCGACCACGTTTAAACTCATTAAACCAGTTGTAAACAGTCGCACGAGATGGGGCTTCATCGTGAAAGGCCAATCGTAGTCTATCATAACTTTCTTGTTGACTTAAATGACATCGAAAGTCATAAAAAATCATTGCACGAAAATTTTCTCGTGTTAAATTCATGTTGACGTGACACAGACAATTTTCAATTTGCCGCCAAATCGTAAAACAAATGACAAATGAATGAAATATATACTCAGTAATATTGGCAAAGAGTTCTATTTTCAAATTTTAGAATATTTTTTTTATTATATTGTTTATAAGTGGCCAGTTCTAAGGACTTTCAGTTTGACCCTCGTAATTTAATCAACCGAAAGTGTTTGCCGCGGTCTCTCGCCACTATAGCCGCGCCGTTCTGCTTGCTCGGAGATTTACGAGGACGCTGTCCCTCTAACGGCAAGAAGGATTTAATTTACTCTCACAATACATACATACATATCGTCACGCCTTTTATCCCCGAAGGGGTAGGCAGAGGTGCATTTCTACACCCACTTTTCGCCAGATATACTTTAGCCCCACGTAATAAGGGGCGAGCTTATTGCCGTACCGGGCACATTTCCAGACTCCGTGCTGAACTGAATTTCGTGACAGAAAAACTCAATAACATTGCCCGACCCAGGAATCGAACCCGGGACCTCCCGATCCCACGCGCACATTTATGCCGCGAGACCAACGAGGTAGTCATATAGGGTTTGATGTCGAGTTTTCCGTCTCTACGCAAATATGGTATTTGCATCGTGTTATCCCTTAGTCGCCTCTTACGATACCCACGGGAAGACAGGGGGTGGTGACATTTGTATTCTATGCCGTCAACCACACGGACAGAAGATATTTGATTTACTAGTGCAGTTGTTTAAACTTCAAAAGTTTTTATGCCATCGTTGATAGTTTTGCACCACGTAGCACTTTCTGTGGCTAAATTTTCCCACGTATCAGGTGACAAACCAGCTGCAGTTATATGACGCTTGACTACATCCTTGTACCGCAAATACTGTCCTCCAGTTCGGCGCTTACCTGAAGCTATCTCCGAGTAAAAAACAGCTTTAGGCAACCTGGTGGACTCCATACGGACAAGGTTCCCACACCAACGCAGCTGACCCTTCATGAGGAGACTCTCCATACCCAACATCCCCGTCCGACGTAGAGCCTCCACGTTTGGAATTCGATCTTGCCAGCTTATGTGAAGAATTGATCGGAGATATTTAAGGTGGAAAGTGTCTAAACGTTTCATATCACATTTATAAAGGCACCATGCCTCCGATGCATATGTAAGCGTTAGTAATATAACAGCTTTGCAGTCAGCTAGCTTGGTATGCAATGCAAGGTCGTGGGATTCCCAAACACGGTGGCTAAGTCCACCAAATGCTGCTGCAGCCCTTGCAATCCTTGCGGATATTTCTGTCTCGAGACGATTGTCAGTAAGCACAAGACTGCCAAGGTAACGGAATGTGCCTACCTCCTGTAAGACTTTATTGTTCAGGCGTACAGGCACATCGTCCGCAGATCGGCATTTTGCGGGCTGTTTAAGAATCTGGGTATTCGATGCGCTGACTACCAATCCAAATTTGCGACACGATGCGTCTAGGTTATCGAGGCATTCCTGAAGATCAGCTAGGTTATCAGCCATGAGGCAGACATCGTCGGCATACTGGATCTCAGTAACAGGAACTTTTGTGATTTTGCTTTTTGCTTTGAAACGTGCCAGGTCAAATACGCTTCTGTTCATGCGGACATTGAGAGTGATTTTTTCTTACATTTCTCTATGGCATCGTTCATCACAGCAGAGAAATAGATCGCAAAGAGCGTCGGTGCCATGACGCAACCCTGTTTGACGCCACTCGTTACTGGAAATTGCTCCGTGAAACTATCTTCGTGCAGTACACGAGCAAACATGCCCGCGTGAAACTGGCTTATGAGACTGATGAATTTCCGAGGACAACCACATTTCTCCAGGACAAGCCAAAGGGCAGATCTTGGGACGCGATCAAAGGCCATTTCCAAGTCCACAAAACATAAATAGAGGTCACGATACTATTCAAGACACTTTTCTTGTATGTGTTTTAAAACAAATATATCGTCAACCGTGCCTCTATTTGGTCGAAAACCACATTGGCTCTCAGGAAGGAAGCTCTCAGCTTGCTTTACTAGGTGACCATCGGTGACATTCGCCATAATTTTCCCAGCTGTAGATAATAGGGCTATACCTCTGTAGGAGCTGCAATCTGGAAGCTCTCCTTTTCCCTTGTATAGTTTACATATAGAAGCAGCCTTCCAGTCCTGTGGAACCACTTCAGCGTCCCATATTTGTATTGTAAGCTCAAACAATCTGGTCTTGATATAATCCCCACCGTATTTAAAAAATTTTGAGGGTAGACTGTCAAAACCTGGACATTTACCATTCTTCAGTCGATTTATAGCTCTGCAAAATTCTAAAAACGTTGGCGGGTCTTCGAGGTCAGACATTAGTGGCAGCTGTTTAAGTGAGGTTATGTAGGACAGATCTACTCCTTAACTTCCAGGATTTAGCACTTCATTAAAATGCTCCGCCCAACGAAGAAGAACTTCTGACAAATCTGTCAATTTGGTGGTTTTGTCGCGCGAGTAAACCGGTGTTGTTTTCTTAAAACGAGGGCCGTAGATGGTTTTAAGGCCTTCGAAGAATGTTGCAGTTTGATTAGTATCTACCAGCTCTTGTGATTCGGAGGCCTTACGACACCAGCAGCTAATATTTAATTCACGCACTTTTTTCTGGAGGTCTTATTGAATTTTCTGGCTGTTAACTATGGACGCGTCTAAGAGAGCATCTGTACTCTTCAACAAGCTTCCGTATATCAGCATCAGATTCATCGAACCAGTCTTGGTTTTTCTTCTGCTGTTTACCCACAACCTGTTGGGAGACATTATGCACATTGTGAGCAAAGCGTCAATAGGTAAATTTTCCTCAACACTAGACATAGCGACCTTAAATTCTACCTCAAGGGTTCGTCTGACGTCCACGTCCTGAACAAGCTTTGCACAGGCTATCATTAGTGGCACCCTGTGAGCCGCTCTTCGCGGTGGCTTAATGTTAAGTCGCATTTTAGTTCTAATTAAACGATGGTCCGTCCACCCCTGAGCACCGCGCATTGCGCGAGTAATTAGAACTTCCCTCAGGTGTGCATCCAAGATGTTTTATATTTATTTGTCTGAAAAATGTATTAGTAATACTAAGGTTGAATTCCGCACATATCGTGAGTAAATTGTAGCCGTTTGAATTACATTTTCTCATACCGTGTTTTCCATGTACATTCTGCCTGGCAATGTGCTTAGTGCCAACCCGTGCATTGAAATCGCCAAGCAGAACTATTTTGTAGCATTTCCGTATGCTAGTTAGTATCTCACGAAGCTGATCATAAAACTTCAAACTTTCCTCATCAGAGCAGGTCATGGTTGGTGCAGAGACGCTTATAAAATGGATGAACTTCTTTGTTGCGGTGTGAAGTCGTAATGTAATGAGTCTGTCACTGTGGCCTTTCGGCAACTCAACCAGAGTGTGGGCGATTTCGTTTTTTATTGCAAACGCAACGCCACTTGCAGCTCGTTCCGACGCAGACTTTCCTGACCAAAAGTATGTATACCCTCCAAGGTCCTCGAAAAGTTCGCCGCTGTCAGCCAGGTGCGTTTCCCTAATTGCAGCTATATCGATGTTGTATCGGGCGAGTTCATGGGCTATTAGGGCAGTTTTTCGCTCAGGACATTGGTTGTTTTTGTTGTCCGGTAGAGTTCGCACATTCCATGCCGCTAAATTAATCGTATTTTGATAAACCAGTGTGTACTTTCGACCGCATATAGTTAGTGACCAGATGATCGCGGTTAACTATCTGGGTAAGAACGAGATGGGCTTTATTTGGGCCACCTTTTCTAGGCCCCTCCCCGGATCGGGAAAAGCAGTGCTATCCCTAAATAGGTCTGTTTTGTCATTGGGCGAGCTGCCGAGTCAGTCCTCCCATCTCATTTGAGTCCTGAAGCGACCATCACCGTCCAACCACCTACGTGCAGAGAGCCGGCTGAGGACCAAGCTCACCACTTAATCCCCACCACCAGTCTCCATCGCCGCAGGGCTTGCTAAATTAAGAGTCCAAAATAATATAGCCAGGGGTCATCAGCGCATATTATAGTGGATAAGTATGTGCGCAGGTACATATCCACTCTCTCGTACCCTAGTTCATGTGACCAGTGGATCGGATGACCGATACGACCAGTCAGAAAGAGGGTATGCAGTTACTGCACCCATGCCACTCTGGATCCAGACATGCGCCCTTTAGGCATATTACAGATGCCCTGCAACAACGCCACAATTGCCGGATCATTTGTTATGCCGCGTTTCCACGCTTGCCAAGCCTCGACAAGCTTCCACAAGCACAAGCGTGTAAACAGGCCGTTTGGCTTGGCTTGCGTGAGCTTGTGGACGCTTGTACAGGATCCGGTCTAGTGTCGGTTTTTGGACACAGATCAAAGGGCGCTTGCGGCAAGCGCTTGCGACGCGTTCACACGTTGGCGCGTGCTTAGTAGTCGCTGTGATCTCGAAACGAACGCACGTTTAGTTCTGTCTCAAAATGAGTGGCTGGTCGAACTTCTTTTGCTTGTTTGTATGATTATGCACTATATCGCTCCCAGAGGAATTTCACGAGGGAACATATTAATAATATGCAGGTGTATTGACGTACCTAATGCCGTAACCTATATGGCACCAGTAATATTTCGAGGCTATGTAGGTAAGGTTTTCCGTAGAGGGTAAGGAAGAGGCCCTGGCAATCTACATCATACAAAATAATTGGTTTTGCTTCTCTTTAAGTGTATTTCAAATAAAAGTAGGTTAAACCAAAGTATATAGTCGATACAAGTTCGGTGTCCGCCATGCTTGGATGTACGTAGCATACTGACGCATGCACAAGCGTGTAAACGGCTCCCAAACGCCAAGCGAGATTTGTGGACGCTTGGAGCTTGTGAAGGCTTGTCGAGGCTTGGCAAGCGTGGAAACGCGGCATTATACTGACGGAGCCCGCCGCTTGTACCGCTGCAGTCTTTAAGCACAGATGTGTTGGATCTACCACATGAGACTACACTACGAAACATAGTTGTAGTCCTCCTTTACTGGGTTCAGCACGTGGATCGACACGGTTTACGAGGGTGCGGCCACTGCGTGCTTAACAGTTTCTTGGAGCCACCAAGAGATTTATGGAGCGTCCGTTGTATTTTTGACTAGAAACTACATAACTTGTAGATCGACTGCTAGTCTGATGGTATGTGGGGGAAAAGACGACTGCTAGACGCTCCAAACAGTAGGCAAATAAATGCAACAGGTGATTTTAATAACTGTCACTAATTAGAAACAATGATTGTGGTTACAGTAACTGTTTCTAATTAGTCTTCAGATAAAGATATTGTTACATCGTGGTGGATTTAGATAATCGAACATGAATTAGGTTTGGCGTTAATCACGCGATGTCGTCTAATAAATAATTATGCCATGACCTCATAACATAGTAAATATTGTTTAGTAATGAATTAATAATATAATTTTGTTTAATTAATAATTGTTTACTGTTTATTGAATTTCTCAGAAAAAATCAGGAGGCTTGGTTCGTAAGCAGACTATTTTTGAAATCAAGACTGGACTGCACGGTTGGCGTAGTAGTTTAAGCACCCGCCTTGTTACTTGACATTGTGTCGAGTGTTGTGGGTTCGAGTCCCACCGCAGACAACTGCACTTTGTGTGATCCATACATTTTTGGTGACTGGGTGTTCATTGTGTCCGTTTGTTGTATTTTTGTAAAGTCCCCCGCGACAAAGGATTTATTCCTAGTCAAGCTGACAAAATATATGACAATAGATTTTAGAAATAAAATGGTATTCAAATTTTACTACACGTGCCACAAATCTGTGTATATATAAAACTATCACCTAAGCAAATTTTGAAAAGTAATAAATTCACTTCTGAAGCAGTTCATAAATATCTTGTAATAAACCAGTTCATATGAAAGTACATGTTTAGATCGTTATAAAATTTCCCTTCAAGCGTATGAAGATATATATATATATATATATAATACGAAAATGTTTAATTTAAAAATTCCTTTTGCATGTGTTCGAGTAATTCCGAATACGTCATGGCAACTAAAAATGTTCTCAGTGCTGTGCATATTTTAGCGTGGAATAGAGGTTCTTAAATTAAGTATTTAATACACTCGTGATAATTTAGCTTTTGAAGCCAGGATACTATATTGGAGTAGAAGCACGAATAAATATATATGATTTTGACGGCTTGTAGTGTTCACCATATAGCACACCATAATGTGTTAATAGCACCATATTTGTACATTTTTTTTACAGCCGACTGATACTTCGTATTTAGGTACTACTGTTTTTGTCTTTACCATTCGTACCTACTGAGTGCTGGTAATACTTTATTTTGTAAGTAACTGCACTACAAGCAGTAATATCTAATATCAATAGACTAACATTTAAAAGTATGAAGTACCTTCCAAATTGTGAGACTAAAGACCTTACTCGAATAAGTTCCTCAAATTCATTATGTAGATAACAAATTTTACACGTAAGGGCTTTATTTCATAAAGCGTAATGTAACATAGCAAATATTTTTTTATTCGACAAAAGCAAAAATCGCTTCTGTTTATAGTGCGATCGCTGCGTCAGATGTAAAAGTCAAGTTAGAAAGAAAAATTCGACCCGTCAATAGAAACATATCGCCGTTGTATTATTTGAAGCACCATCCTCGTCACAGCTCTGCGTAGTTCCGCCTGTGTGATGAAAACCAATATGAGAACTGAAAGTCTATTGACAAAACTGAAAAAATTGTATCGAATTCTGTGAAAAAATTCACAGGATGCATGTTGTTCCGGCTAAGAACAATGTTATATTCTACCACATTCACACATCACCGTCTAGTCCCAAACTAAGCAGAGCTTGTACTATGGGTACTAGAGTGTACTATGGGTTCTATTATTTTCTTTGGTATCTTATTATAAATGCGTGATGACATGCCAAAAAACCTTTTTGAAAAAAGAGCTGTTTTGGATTGCATATTTGCGATTTTAGCAACATGTCTACTCGAGCAAAGTTTACCGAACATGGTGGTTTTATTTGTTTTGACAAAAATTGCCACCTCAAAAAAATGAATAAAACATTCAAACTAATCAAGTCATATCAATAGTACAGTGAGTATGAAACTAACCTCTCGATATATAGTCTCCTAGCTGTCGAGTGACACCACAATAGCCGCCTAAGAGCCGAACAGTCCCCGAGCATTTGTTTCTGTGTCAAGGGGGTAGCAGCCTTCGCCACTTGTTGTAAACGAATAACTGTTACTGTAATTGCTTACGAGCCTTGCAATGTCTCAGCGAAGGTCCGTTTTATCTTTATTGTAATGATTTGTTTACTATGGGATTAAGTTTAATGGTATGCATTTTGAGCCGCTTAACCATTTCACCCTGTCGCCTTAAATTTACTCTATTGTTTTAGACACATATATAGACATATTATGAATGTAAATTCTGAAAATACAGGCAAAAATCACATATTGACCAATTTCTTTTTACCTCAGAGACTTTAAGAATGGTTTTTTAAACATTCTCATCTCGTCAGTGTGCTTTATAAGTGTTAATTTTTATTTTGACTGACTTTTTGCGTTAATCTTATCTTACGTTTTTGTGAATTGAGCAATAAACCTTGTTCCTTTATATAAAATCACCATCTTCCTATCTTTATTCCAATTGTATGGCTCAACTTACTGGTTTAACCAGATTTGACTGAGTATTAGTTTTTTCACTTAATGACTAACCTCCGCACAACCCAAAGGCAAACCAATATTCCACAGTACAGACGAGTGTCAGTTTACTCAGAGGTACTGCCTCCTCGTAACAAATGTCAAAGCTTTTCATGACAGCCGGAACCGATGGCTTAACGTGCTCTCTCAGGCACGGGGCAAACGATAATCATCAATTGAAAATACTCAATCGTTGACTATAGCTTCCCCCATGCCATAACATCGAAAAGTCGGTGGGCGTCGTGGATTCGGATGGGATAAGGAGTCATAACGATCTATAGGATATCATTCTGAAGTCTAACGCCCTATTGATAATTGGCCCACATAAAAGACATCAAAAATTGTTTGGGCAGTTTAAATGTAGCCTCAAAATTTTAATGAACAACTCCCAAAAATACTAAATTTTATAAAAAACATACACATTACAATACTCTTTATAAAATTCAAATTATTACTTGACATTAGTAAGTTCACGCAATGAATACTACATGCCACAGGCATCATCAAGCAACTCATTACACTACGAAAACTGTCTTTGACATGCCTAATCACCTTCAGTCCAAACTGCCAACTAAATAAAACCACAATATGACAAGCGTTGATGGCTAGCCGCAGATGGCTTTATAAACGTTTTGTCAGTTGTAGAAGCTCACTTATTTCAGAACGAATTGGTCAACCTAATAAAGGCAGTCGTGCCTTGAACCAAGTAGTGATATTTATGTTGGCACAGCTTCGTCTGCTTCGTATGTCGATAAAAAGTATCCTTCTATAAAAATATCTCGTTGTGTTTGCCAAATCTTGTCCTAATCTATCCAACCCTTTTGCCTTCATTCATATATGTGGAAAGCCTTTGACAATTATTTTATGAGCAGATTGTCATTTAAGTTTTTACATAAACCCAATCACCGTAACGTTCTAGTAAACCCATCTTCTATTGTTCTCCTCATGCTTCTTTATTGCTCACTGTAGACATATAGTTGAGTGTATTATAATCATACAAATTACGAGTATGTTTTAAAGTTACGGCAAGAAAGTTTATTTCGAGTCTCAATTATTGCTTTTCTAAATCATGACATATAATATTTTATTATTGGCTCGGTCTATGTGCAGGACAGGGCACTTAGCAGAATAAATAAGTGATATAATCCACTATTAAGTCATTTCAGAGTTGTTTTGCTGTTAATTTTCTGCCACCGACTGCAATAAAACTTTCTTTGCCTCAAGCTCTGACGCCGTCCAATAAAGCATGGATGAGTTGCTAATATTGTGCACCCACAATGTGTAACGCTCGTAAAAAGTTAAGTAAAGGTGCACGAAGATTACTTTTTAATAGGTGTAATCTGGTCCCGAGACGTATTACGAATTTAGCTTTATTTTATATACCCTGGTCTCCTACGATAAGGCGTCAAAATCTTTATTTTTCTTGATGTGTATTACAGACTTTTTCCAAACCTCTTCGATACAATACTTCATATTCGCAAAATAAAGGCTTTACATACATACATACATATCGTCACGCCTTTTATCCCCGAAGGGGTAGGCAGAGGTGTATTTCTACACCCACTTTTCGCCAGATATACTTTAGTCCCACGTAATAAGGGGCGAGCCTATTGCCGTACCGGGCACATTTCCAGACTCCGTGCTGCTACTGAGAATTTCGTGACAGAAAAACCCAATAACACTGCCCGGCCCAGGGATCGAACCCGGGACCTCCCGATCCCACGCGCACATTTGTGCCACGAGACCAACGAGGCAGTCGTATAGGGTTTGATGTCGAGTTTTCCGTCTCTACGCAAGGATGGTATTTGCATCGTGTTATCCCTTAGTCGCCTCTTACGACACCCACGGGAAGATAGGGGGTGGCGACACTTGTATTCTATACCGTCAACCACACGGCTCATAAAGGCTTTCTGATGCAAATATCAGTATTTTCAACAAAATTGGAACGTTTTGCATCAAGTTTATTGCCCGCACTGCCAAAATTAGTCTGGAACTATTCTAAAGGGCGATGACCGAACAAATTATGACTGCGGATTTCGATCTTTCGGTTAAACACATAAACCAGATATGTTTGAGTTTATATTTTAGTAGTTAAGAATATGAAGAGGTTCTATTTGTCCCAACCGCCTAACATTTGATATTAGTTTGAAGTATAACAAAAGTTTTATTAATAACTAGAGGACGCCAGCAGCTACGCCTGCATTTTTTTTTTATTTACCCGTTTTGGCCGATCCCGCGGGAATTTCGGGAAATCCCTTCTTAGTGCACCCCTACGGTCCCCAAGGAACATACATGCCAAATTTCAACTTCCTGCGCCCAATAGTTTCGGCTGTAGCGTGTCTGTCAGTCAGTCAGTAACGCAAGGATTTTATATATTAAGATATCGAAACGAGCTAATATTGATACGAATGGTATATTCATTGATGTGGTTTTTATTGACTATCTTTTATTTATTTTAGTGCAAATCAAACAATGTTACAAATAATTCCAATAACGAAAAATCATGTCTTTGAGATACTTAAGACCCTGATTAGCGTAAAATAAAAAATAGTGGGTACCTCTGATGACAAACGTATTTAGGTTTAAAGAACTTTATTCTCATAAAAAGATACAATATCCACTTGCTAGCCTTCTAGGCACGTTACCAATAGACAGCGATGCGGAGGAATTCTACGATGCCTAAACCTGTCTGTACTTTGTATTTTGCCCCCGTTTTTGTACTTATTTTTTTTTATGTACCTATGTAAATAAACAGTTCCTTAATAAAATTAGTTATATCCACTTACATGAGAACAATAAAATTATTTATATAATGTAGGTAGGTACAAAACTCGTCGAATCACACAATACTAGTACAGTCTGTATGCCACATATTGGCTTCGTTTAACAGTTTTATTTTATATTAAGTTTTTAATCTTCATTTTCTGTAATATATCTGTATAATTGAGACTTAAAACTGGTAAACGACTTCAGATTTTTGATACATGATGGTAGTTTATTATAAAGCTGGGCGCCCCCAAAGGTTATATTTTTTTAGCATAGTTTGTACGTGCTTTTGGCAAAACCAATAGACTTGGTCGGCGTAGAACGGTTTAATGAGTTGCGATTTATTTATAAACGATATAATTGTGTTAATAGTTTTATTAATAATTTTTCTGAATAAAATACAGGTGTTATATTTATATAATTGGGTTAAATTCATTAATTTAGTTTCTTTAAAAAATTTACTGTTCGGCGTCAAATAGTGATAACGGAAAATAATTTTGATTACTTTGTTCTGAATTCTTTGAAGTTCTTTTAGCTTCCGGTTGCTAGCGCTACCCCAGATTTCAATAAGATACAGAAGATGTGATTTCACTAGGGAGTTATAGATATTATAACGTATTTTTTTCGGAATTCATTGACTAATACTCTTCAGTGACCCAATAAGTGAGAAATTTTTCATTTGACATGATCCAAGTGCATGTGCCAAGATAAACTATTGTCCATTATTAAGCCAAGGTATTTTTCGCAAGTTTTTGTTCTAATGGGGTTTTCGTTCTATCTGTATTTAACCCGTAAAGGCTTTATTTCATAAAGCGTAATGTAAAATAGCAAATATTTTTTTATTCGACAAAAGCAAAAATCGCTTCTGTTTAAAATGCGATCGCTGCGTAAGATGTAAAAGTCAAGTTAGAAAGAAAAATTCGACCCGTCAATAGAAACATATCGCCGTTGTATTATTTGAAGCGCCATCCTCGTCACAGCTCTGCGTAGTTCCGCCTGTGTGATGAAAACCGATATGAGAACTGAAAATCAATTGACGAAGCTGAAAAAAATGTATCGAATTCTGTGAAAAAATACACAGGATGCATGTTGTTCCGGCTAAGAACAATGTTATATTCTACCACATTCACACAACACCGTCTAGTCCCAAACTAAGCAGAGCTTGTACTATGGGTACTAGACAATGGACAAACATATATATATATATATTTTTTTGTAAATACATACATATTATACATAGAAACACCCAGACAAAGACAAACATCCATGTTCATGCACACAAATGTTTCACTTAAGCGGGAATCGAACCCGCGACCTTCGCTTACACTCCCACTGCGCCAACCGGTCGTCATATTGATTTTTTATTGTGGTTTTTGCTTCTACGATGTTGCATTTTGTTTTCATAACATATGTTTTTGATGCATCAATTCATTGAGGAAGAGTTTAATTGAAAGTAGGTACTTTAGTTTAACTACATGAAGTTTACATATTTGCATAATGCCGCGCGCACTTTGGACACGAATTCGTATCGTACAGTATACGTACGATCGTGGTCGTACGAATTGAGTGCGCACACTGTATACGTTTTTATTAGTCAAATGACAAGTGTTCTAGCCACATTGTACGAATGTGTTTTAAAATCTCAACAAGTTCGTATTGTTTTCGGACTTCTGAACTACACGTACGTATACGCACGACTAACTCGCACCTAGTCTGCGCACTCCCATAGTACTTGGAATATCGGGATCGTTCGTAGTACGTGTTCGTACGTGGCCGCACGAGTAAAATTCGTACGAAATCGTGTCCAAAGTGCGCTCGGCCTAATTCAAGCAAGATTTGTATGATGATGGTAAAATGATATTATCGTTTACGTCTGAAATTGTATACCTTAATCAGCATAGCATTAAACACTTATATGCATCTAACTTACTATAGGTTAAATATATGATTAAAATGATAATTATGTAAATAATGAAATAAATTACTTATTTGAATATAATTATAGAGAATTATAAAATCGACTACGGAAAAAGCATTCGCCCAGAAAGCTCTCCTGTAGTACCCCAAGTAGTATATAAAATAAGAGAATCAAACCAGAAAAAAGAACGCTTTGAAATAATCTGATTCAGTCACGACGGGTTGTCTTGAGTTAATCGAATTATATGCCTCTCATATTACCCTTTGTGAAGGATATGAATTCAATTTATATCTTAACGAAAAGCACACAACCAGTTTAAAATTATATTATTTGAATACGTATGTGTAATGGCCGTTCGTTATTTAGTTTATAGCCGTAATAATATTATGTACTCACGTTGTTACAAAGCCTGAAAGTTAAACATACAATAATAATATTGGGATTATCTAAGCTAATGCAATCTTCAACATTGTTACTTTGTTTTTGTATTTTTTAATTATAATAATAGCTTAAATCGAGCTTCAAATTGTTTCTCTACTTGAGAAACGATTTGCGGCTCGAGAACACTGTAAGAAAATTACACAAAATCTATCACTATGTTTTTTGCGCAATTGTTCATCGAGTTTGACGATTCGGCGCGTGTCTTTAATTGCAACGTATGTGATATTCTAACAAAATGAACCTGTATAATAAATATTAACTATTTAAAAACACACGCGCATGCAAATTGTCTGAGTGCTTTCACTGAACTTCTCATATTTACATCTTACATACGATCATTCTAAAAGCAAATTAAAGCAAAAAGCGTTATTAAAAGTATATCACTTACAAGCGCTTAAACCTTATAACTTTGGCTCAATGAAAGCTGATAAATGTTAACGACATAGAGTGACTCTTTTCAGCCTACATTTCTCTTGGCCGTTCGCCAAGAAGGGAACGGTTAAGGGCCATATTCATACCCTGTAGCTATTATGAAGACACACGAATTGTTGTTAATAAAACGTGTTTTATTTTCTAATTTATATCTGTTTAATGTTTATATTGTGTTATAAGTAATAACTGACGTTGAATCTGACAATTTTTGTTTTTGTGATATCAAATAAGAACATGTCAATAATCTGTAATATTTTCTATAATGTCATGTTATGACCTTTTACTTTTAAAATTTGCACGCTGATATAGCTGGTTATGGTGAGACTTGTTAATTTATAAAATATATAGCACCAATGTACAACCCCGCAAATAAATAAATGAAATGACAATATAATAATAATTGGTGTGTTATGTACGTAAATATAATTATGTCTCACATGCCAGAAATGGTGAATATGTGCCTACTAGATTAACAATATTAACATGTACCCTACTATCTGTATACACCCATATCTTGTGAGCTAATAAATGGTTTAAATTATTATTTATTATAACACCGCTTTCCGTAAAAGAAATCTACGTATACTATTGCCTATGCCTATGTATATTTTCTGAAGCATTACTAAAGGGTGTGTTGCACATCCTTTATCATATGAGAGCTTTAATATAGATTTCGAAGTAACAGGCTCTTTGCGGTTGTAATAAAATTATACTTTATCGTAACTTATACGAATCAGAAACCTAGAATGTATATTTCTTTCAAACCAAGACATGCAACAGGAAACAATGAATAAAACATTCAAACAAATCAAGTCATATCAACAGTAAAGTGAGTATGAAACTAACATCTCGAAATTATTAACTCTTAGCTGTCGAGTGACACCACAATAGCCGCCTCAGAACGAAACAGTCCCCGAGCATTTGTTTCTGTGTCAAGGGGGTAGCAGCTTTCTCCCCTTGTTGTAAACGAATAACTGTTACTGTAATTGCTTACGAGCCTTGCTATGTCTCAGCGAAGGTCCATTTTATCTTTATTGTAATGATTTGTTTATTATGGAATTAAGTTTAATTGTATGCATTTTGAGTCGTTTAACATTTTACCTCCTGCCTGATTTGTCCGCTTTATATTTACTCTATTGTTTTCACACATACATATGTCAAAACATTATGAATATAAATTCTGAAAATAAAGGAAAAAATCACATATTATACCTTCGTTAAGATAAGGACTTGAGTGCATGTTTTTTATTTTACCCTAGAAACATTCAGATTGTTTTTGTAACATTATATTGTCAGTGCGCCTTTTTGCGTATTAAGTTTTACTTTTACTTACGCCTTGGTGAATTGAGAAATCAATTCTATCCCTCACTATAAAATCATCATCCTAGTAGCATTATTTTAGTTGCCTACCGGGGTCCACTTACAATTTTATTCATATTTGACACTGAGTGCCTGCTTTCTATTGTTAGCAGCCCAAGAAGATAGCAATATTCCATAGTTCAGGCTAGTTAAGTGCCAGTTTATTCAGAGGTACTGACATCCCACAACCACTATGAAAACTTTTCATGGAAGCCGCGACCGACAGCTTAAAGTACTTTCTGAGGCACGCGGCAAGCGATAGCCAACAATGAAATATAATCTATTGTTGCCTATCGCTCACTCCGTGTCTCATGGCGCTGATACACCTAAGCATTCACGTGTAACAGAACAGCGAGCATTCGCCGTTTTTTGTTTTGTCGAACCGAACAACGAACAGAGCCGAATATTGCTACGAACATTTTCACGATCATTCAGAAAAAATATAGAAACCGCACTACAAAAGCAGTTTCACCCAATATATTTACTTCAGTTTCACTTATGAATTATTTCTAGAGTTCTTACTCTTCGTAATGTTATAACCGAATTTAGTTAAAGGGAAATGCAATGTAAGCATATTATAATTAATATATAAGCCATTACCGCCATGCGGCCAGTTAGTTAGCATACAGTTATCGTCCAGTTCGCATCATTCATCTACCGCGCCAGCATCCTACATCACGCGGTCGCGAAAGCTTGAGTTCGGTCTAGTTTAGTCAATGTAATTTCGGGTGTAAATTAATAAACATTTTTCAGCTGTGAAAAATTATTTTTAAATAAAAAAGAAAACCGACTTCAAAAATCACTAAGGAACTAAAAAGCAAAAAATAATTGGTTTTGGAGCAAAACTTTTTGGAGTCGGTGCCAAGCCAAGTATTTCTGATCTGACTATAAAACCTCTACACTTTTTTATATAACTTTCGTTGTTGGTTGAATAGGTAGTTTGTAGTTTGGTAACTTTTTGCGTAAGGTCTTGGCACCGACTCCAAAAAGATTTGCTCCAAAACCAATTATTTTTTGCTTTTTAGTTCCTTAGTGATTTTTGAAGTCGGTTTCCTTTTTTATTTAAAAATAATTTATATTTTTTGCTTTTTAGTGGTTTACTAATAAAAAAATAGTAATAGGTGGTAAGTAACTACATAGGATAGTGTACGTGGTGGCATGATGTGGAGGCCTTCCCCCCCGTGGGATCTCCATCTTGTCGTGGTGGGGGGGGCTCAGTAACCGTGGATTGGTTACCCGCGGTGAAGCTAAGAGGGACCCAGGAGGGGAAGCTCCGCGTGGGCTTGACGGGGCCTGCGCAGGATGCGTCCAACGGTGCGGGTGCGGGGGACAGTTCTGTCTGTCCCTCGCAGTCGGGTGTGGTCGCGGGAGGAGAGGCGTGTCGGTGTTGCGTTGCCGCGCGCCCTATCTCCCGCGACCAAGTGGGGGCGCGCCATTTGATGCGTCGCGGTGGGGCCGCAGAGGAAGAGGAGATGCGGTGTTGCGTTGCCGTCCTCCCTATCCTCTGCGGCCGCTGAGTGTTTTGGCGGCGGAGCCCAACACCTTAATCCGCCGCCAAGGGAGTTTTGTTCGGGGCCCGCCTGACCATCTGGCGGGCCAATACCCGTCGGGGGGTAGCGACGAATGCTTATGCGAATCCCTACCCTCCGACACACGGGTACATGAGGAACACGGGTTAGTTTTTAGTCAGTAAGAGTCTGACAGTCCCCTTCGTCCTTCTCCCGGGGCGAAGGAACTCCATGAGGATTTTCCAAACCGACACCAAAAAAAACAAAATGATGTGGAGGCCTTCGTTACGCGCCTCAATTCTGAAATGTAGACCTGTACCTTTCTGGCAATTTCAAGATTTTTTTGTTTTCAACTTACTAGCCTAAACACGTTCGTTTTAGTTCCATCATCAGATTCCGGCAATCATCCAGTACCAAAGTATTTGCCAAGACAAAAAAAACGAGCCTAAACTCGATGAGATTGCGTTATTGTATTACAAAAATCCCATGGCCACCTTCCTGCTCTATCATCAGACTTTGGAAAACATTCAGCACTAAAGTCCATGTAAAGACGAATCAAACGAGACCAAACTCAATGGGATTGCGTAATTGTACTACAAATATCCCATTACTACATTCCTGCTCTATCATCAGAGTTTGGTAAATATTCAGCACCAAAGTCCATGCAAAGACGAATCAAACGAGCCCAAACTCAATGGGATTGCGTCTTTGTATTACAGAGATCCCATGGCCACCTTCCTGCTCCATCATCAGAGTTTGGTAAGCATTCAGCACTAAAGTCCATGTAAAGACGAATTAAATGATTCCAAGCTCAATGGGATTGCGTCTTTGTATTACAAAGATCCCATGGCCACCTTCCTGCTCCATCATCAGACCCTGGAAAACATCCAGTACCAAAGTCCATGTAAAGACAAATCAAACGACCCTAAACTCGATGAGATTGGGTTGTTGTATCACAAAGGTCTCATGGTTACCTTCCAGCTCTATCATCAGACCATAGAAATCATCCAGCATCAAAGTCTATGTAAAGACGACTCAAACGAGCCCAAACTCGACGGCATTAGGTTGTTGTCGTCAAATCGCTTCAAGTGTGCTTATAAAATTTGAAGAGTTGCTCCGATTTTTTCAGGATTTCATGATCAAATCCTGACCTGATGATCATGGGACCAACTGGGAGGTATACTCTTTCAATCAAAACAAGAATTTTTGAAATCGGTCCAGGCGTCTTAGAGAAATCGGGGAACATACATAAAAAAAAAGATTCCGACGAATTGAGAACCTCCTCCTTTTTTTGCAGTCGGTTAAAAACTCGCTACGTACTACGCGCAAAACATTGGTGTCAGAAGTGGGATGCTGTTGGCTTTCTGGATCCGTATTCAGACCGCAGCATCTGAACAGTGCGTAGTGAAAGTGTACTAGCAGCGCAAGGTCGACGATCAGTCTCCGCTCTCATAGCGTGAGCCCGCACCACACCAGATAGAGGATAAGTCTCCGCCCCTCGCAGCGTAAGCCCCCATCGATACACGCAAGTATACCCCCTTAGCCGACTGTCAGCCTCCGCTTTATAGCGTGAGCCAGCGCTTACCCTTGCAGCCTTGACCTTGACTACTTTCCTTACTAAATTTATTAAACCATATGATGGTAAAAGAGAGACTCTCCCCGTATTTCTCACAAACTGTGACAATGCCATTTCACTCGCCTCTGACGAACAGCAGACTATTTTATGTAAATTTATCATTTCCCAATTGGAAGGTAAGGCACAAGTAGCGTGTTCTTTAAAAACTTTTAGTAACTGGTCAGAACTTAAAGATTTTCTAAAACAAAACTTAAGCGAGAAGAAACATTCTACACATCTCTTGTCCGACCTTCAAAATTGCAAGCAAAACTTGCCGTCGGAAACTGTTTCACAATACTCTTTGAGAATTGAATCATGCTTAACGCGTTTGTTAACAGATGTGCATTTTTCCTGTGATAAAAAGGATGAATTAGTTGGTAGAGTCGCCGGTATCGAAGACCTGGCACTCAACACTTTCCTAATGGGTCTAAATCCGAGTTTTTCGCATATAGTTCGATGCCGTAACCCTAAAACACTAAACGAGGCCGTCACACATGCTATTGAGGAAGAAAAATTATTTAACGCTTCCAAATTTTCCTTAAAATCGCCAAAAACATGTTCGACCTGTAACAAACAAGGTCACTTGTTTTCTGAATGTTTTTGGAATAAAACCAAAAACGTGAAATCTTATAATACGAATTTTACCAATCCTAATACTTATCTGGAAATGTGCTCGGTACGGCAATAGGCTCGCCCCTTATTACGTGGGACTAAAGTATATCTGGCGAAAAGCTGGTGTAGAAATACACCTCTGCCTACTTCTTCGGGGTTATAGGCGTGAGACTATGTATGTATGTATGTAATACTTATCAAAATCGTTTTCCCATGCAAACTCAATCGACCCAAAATCCTAATAATTTCCCACGGAAAATCTGCGCATATTGCAAAAATCCCGGTCATTTGATAACCGAGTGTCGCAAACGGCAGTACACTAATCAACGCCGTAATATACAACAAGCCGATACTCAGGCACAGAGTAGTGATACGCGCAGAGGCAACGCTAATGTAAACTTTTGCCATACGAATGACATGGCCGTGAACCACTCAGACGCTAATGAAAAATTAGCTTCTGAACCTTTAAACCAAATCGGATTATGAGTGCGTGTCTGTCGGAATCCACAGCATTTAAAAATGACACGATTCTTTCTAAATCTTATTCACCTCAGTTCCAAAACAGGAATCTGAGTCATACCAAATCTTATGATAATACTATATCTTATCCTAAATCGTATACTAAATCCTATGATAATACGAAATCTTATGCTGAATTTTACGATAATTCTAAATCTTATGCTAAATCTTATACTAAATCTTATGATATTACGCAATCGTATACTAAATCTTATGATAATCCTAAATCTTATGCTAAATCTTATGATAATCCTAAATTTTATGACATTACTAAATCTTATGATTATACTAAATCTCATAATGATACCAAATCTTATACTATTTCTAAATCTTGCACGGAATCGTGTAGCAATCATAACTTACCTTTTAAGAATAGTGATGGTAACTCAAAAAGCAAACTTACCTCTTATCCGCCAGATGATTTGTCACCGTCACGCCTGAAATGTTCTAAATCTCATCAGAATTATATACCAATTTACGAAATGAATTCGTTTATTAAAAAGGTAACACTTCCACATGTTTTCTTATTTACTAAGCATACTACTAGGTCACTTGTTCTATTAATCGACACTGGTTCTAGCATTTCTTTAGTTAAAGAAGAAAGTCTTTATAAAAAGCCTCAACTATCCTCAGAAATAGTGCGACTTAAAGGAATCAATGATAGTGGCACGTATTGTCAAACATTAGGCACCTTCCAGATGCAATTTTACTTATCTTCGGAAGTTAATTCTTATAAATTTCACTTCGTAAAGAACGATGTTAGCCTCGATTATGATGGCATAATAGGCACAGATCTTCTAAGTCATCTCAAAGCAGTCATAGACTATGACAAGGAATGTTTAATCATTCAAAATCATACTTTACCTTTACGTCTGAAGTTGCCAATTTATAAAATCCCAGCTCGTTCTGAAGCTGTAATTGAATGTGGAGTGTCAAATAATAGTGATGAATTACCTTTTCTTAAAGAAGCCTTAGTTCTCGACCATAAGATTTCTGAAGGCGTTTATGTCGCGAATTGTGTCGTCACTTTAAAGCCAAATCGTAGAGTTAATATTTCTATTCTAAATACTACTGAATCCGAGATCGAAATAAATAACTATTCCGTTAATCTTAAACGTATGGAAAATAACTTCACAGAGTGTCTGACAACTTCAGACATTGAGACTATAAATAAAGCTTCACTTCCTGTCATTGATAGACATAATCAAGTTCTAAATCAAATTCGAACCTCTCACCTAAATCCAGAAGAAAAAGCAACTCTGTTAGACTGTTGTTCTCAATTTACAGACGTTTTTCATCTTGAAGGTGAACCTCTCACCTGTACTAGCACTATTAATCACTCTATAAACACAGAGAATGCCGCCCCAATCCACGTAAAGTCTTACCGTATTCCAAAGTGCCACAAAGAAGAAGTAGACAGTCAAAGAACCAAAATGCTCGAACAAAATATCATACGCCCGTCTCCATCGTCACCATGGAGCACCCCTATATGGGTTGTCCCGAAGAAGGCAGACGCCTCGGGGAAACGAAAATGGCGTATAGTTATCGATTATCGTCGCCTTAACGACGTCACGGTGTCCGAGATCTACCCTTTACCCTTAATAACAGATATTCTTGACCAACTAGGGCATTCTAAGTACTTTACGACCTTAGATCTTGTAAGTGGTTTCCACCAAATTTCTTTAAATCCTGCTGACGCGGCAAAAACAGGATTCACAATTGTTGGCACAAATGAAACGTCTGGTCATTACGAATTTACCCGAATACCTTTTGGCTTAAAAAACGCTCCTAGCACCTTCCAACGCCTCATGAATATAGTTCTATCTGGTCTCCAAGGATTACACTGCTATATTTATTTAGACGATTGTATTTTGTACTCGCCAGATCTCCCTAGTCACATTGATAAGCTAAAATTAGTCCTTGAAAGGTTCCGTCAACATAATCTAAAATTGCAACCAGATAAGTGCGAGTTTTTACGCCGCGAAGTTACTTATCTAGGTCACGTCATCACCGATAAAGGTGTCTCACCGAATCCAGACAAGGTAAAAGCCATCGAAGGTCTTCCAACTCCTAAAAACCCCAAGGACATAAAATCATTCCTAGGTCTAGTCGGTTATTACCGCAGATTCATAGAAAACTTCTCTAAAATTACCAAACCACTCACCTCCCTTTTAAAGAAAGATGTCGCTTTCCATTAGACGCAAGAACAAGAACTTGCATTCCAAACCCTAAAACATAAATTAGTCTCAGCACCTCTCCTTCAATATCCTGATTATTCAAAACCTTTCATACTTACCACTGACGCATCTAATTATGCCGTTGGAGCTATTCTTTCCCAGGGTGAAATCGGCAAGGATAAGCCGATTGCCTATGCGTCACGTACTCTAAACAAAGCAGAAGGAAACTATTCCACCACGGAAAAAGAACTTCTAGCTATTCTTTTTGGCCTGAAGATGTTCCGTCCCTATTTATATGGCTACCAATTCAAAATCGTTACCGATCACAGACCCTTAGTTTGGTTGTTCAACGTTAAAGATCCAGGTAGTCGTCTTATACGATGGCGCCTGAAACTAGAAGAATATAATTATGAAATAGTGTACAAACAAGGCAGATTAAATTCTAATGTCGATACCTTATCTAGGTACCCCGTAAACGCGTTAACCTCTAATTCTAATTTAAATAAATCAACTTATGAACAATATTTTAAAAAGCAATTCTTAAAAACTACATCTAATAACGATACAATCATAGAAGAGCATAGTCAATCACTTCTTTTAGCCAAACAAAAATATATAGCATGTCCGATGTCTCTGGACTTCGACTACTCTATGCCGCATTGCGAGCAATTGTTATCACTCATCGAAAATGCTGACGAGTTAAAAGCCCGTGAACGTGAACTTGAAACTGTTCACATTGTAGATTCTAATAATAGAACATTTTATTTCCTTTTTACGAAAATACATCATTACGATGAAACTAGTTATAGAATTATTTATAAATTACTTATGGAATTGCGTAACAAAATCTTATCTAACGCAAACTACGAAAAAGAATTAGCTATATCGGATCTTTCGGAGCCATTTACTAAATTAGTTTACATTAAGATCTATAATATGATATCATACCTTTTTCACGGCACCCAAATATATATAGAAATCAAATAATATATCCAACTCCCGCTGAGGTCCCTAATACTCGAAAAGAAAATCACGGTACCACTATTGCTGGTCACCCAGGTATTAAAAGAATGTATAATAGGATAAAAGCAGCCTACTATTGGAAATCGATGCGTTCCGATATCGAACGATTTGTTAAAGACTGTAGATTATGTCAAAAAAATAAACCCTTACGCTCTTCGAATAAAGTTCCTATGGTAATTACCTCCTCGAGTACCAAGCCCTTTGAAAGATTAGCCTTAGATATCGTTGGTACTCTGCCCGAAGCTGGCCTTCAAAAGTTCAAATACATACTTACCCTCCAGGATGATCTGACAAAGTTTTCTTCCGCTTACCCTATGATCACATGTTCAACTGATAAAGTTGCTCGAAACTTAATTCATTTCTTTTCTTTATTCGGATTTCCTAAAATGATTCTTACCGATGAAGGTACCTGCTTCACCTCCGATCTCTTCAAGCAACTAACTGATATCCTGAAAATCAAAAACCTATTTTCAACCCCGTATCATCCTCAAACCAATGGTGCTCTAGAAAGGAGTCACGCTACTCTCAAGGAGTATCTCAAGTCGTTCGTGAACGAAAATCACGACGATTGGCATTGCTATCTAGCAACTGCAATCTTATCATATAATACAACTCCCCATTGCACAACAGAATTTACTCTTTTTGAATTGTTATTTGGCCATAAACCTTCCATACCCAGTAGCTTATACGAAACAAACGATAGCACAACTTATCATGACTATATTCGCGCCTTACAGTATAGAATGCGTTTTTCTCGCGAAAGAGCATTAGAAAATATAATTAAAAGTAAGTAACCTCTAAGAAATATTATGATGCAAATGTTCTAAAACTTACAAAGTCGGTGATATGGTTTATTTAAGACATCACCATAGATTAAGAAAAGCCTTATCTCCCATTTGGAAAGGACCCTATAAAATAGTCAAAGTGCACGGTAAAAATAACGTCTCCTTAAGTATTAATAGAAAACACATGAAATACCATGTTAACGAAATTAAACCGGCGTGATTTGCTATTGTTACAGATTGGTTTCTGCTGATCCCATTGAGTATATTTCTCACAGTCCGGGCATATATTTTGACCCGATATCAATTACGTATTTTTACAACGACTTCTGGAACGTGATTACTTATGTCGAAGTCGTCCCTATCAAACCTTATTTAATAAAATCCAAAAATCTATTTTATACTTATCTGCTTTCTGTGAAAAAGCAAGAAATTTAGCTGTAATTACTTTAGATTGTAAGAATGCGATTGACCCTTTAGAAATATTAATTTATGCTAATTTTCTTAAATATAACTCTTTATCTCACCTTATCTCAGAAAAGATTGATGATCGTGCTAAAAGGTCACTCGAATTCGGTGGCGAAATATTAAAGTTCTTTTTCGGCACTCTAGACGCGGATGACGCTAGAAAATATGACGAAGCCATTTCAGCATGTCAAGAAAACGAAAATCAAATATTTTCTCTTATGAAGGACAACATACACGTTGTTCAGTCTACAATAAATAACTTTAATATCTCCATGCATAAATTAAATGAAAATGAAATTAAACTAGATAAACAAATACAAAAACTTAATTATATATTTACAGAAAATTCTAAAACGAATGCTAATCTAATTAACATTAAGAAAATTAATTCCTTGTTTAATGTCCTTGAAGGATCATTGTTGTCAATCTCTAATATTCTAGATACAATTTTAAATTCAATTTTATTTCCAAAAGCTAATATTTTACATCCATATGTTTTAACCCCTACAAAATTATACAATGAACTTTCAAGTAGTAAACAATTTAAATCTAATATCGAATTTCCTGTCTCTTTATCTTTACAAAATATACATAGTATTATAGATTTGTCGCAATTAACCGCATATTAACAAAGTAATAATAACAAAGTTATGTTTGTAATTCAGATACCGTTAGTAAATCCTATGAGGTTTAATGTTTATAAAAACTTACCGTTACCTACTCCTCAAGAAGATAATTTCTTAACTTATGCATTAATTCATCCCTCTACGCTCTTTATAGCAATAACTGAAGATAGGTTAAGTTATACATTATTAGATGATATCTCTAGTTGTAAGAATGTCAATACTAAGTACATAATATGTCCTCTACCTTCTGTTCTGTCGTCAATCAATAACCCATCGTGTGAGTCGAAATTGTTAACGGAAGTAACTGTATCTCTTCCGGATATGTGTAATAATAAGTTAATATATGGTAATATTAATATTTGGCAGAAATTAAATGATGGAAAATATATTTTTGTCCAATCTAAGCCTACTAAATTAACATTAAAATGTAACCATTATATTAAGGATTATACTCTGCAGGGTACTGGTCTGTTATCCTTGAAAAATGAATTGCGTATTTTCTAACTTTACAATTCTATCCTTCCTTCCTTAGTTATGACAATTATTTCCATATTCTATACTATATCGAATTATTATTATAAGAATCTTTATTTTAGGAGTATTCTCCACTTAGTTTATATAATTTTAATCTCGACTTATAATGATTTTAATCATATAAAACTTTGTTACTACTTTTTCAATACTTTTAGACTACTTTCTATGTCTTAATTGTAAAACTCAAGCTCTTGCACGCGGTTTTCACTAAACTTCGCGTTCATCTTATTTAAGATGAAGCTTCGTCTTCAAGGGGGGACGTGTTATAACCGAATTTAGTTAAAGGGAAATGCAATGCCATGCGGCCAGTTAGTTAGCATACAGTTATCATCCAGTTCGCATCATTCATCTACCGCGCCAACATCCTACATCTCGCGGTCGCGAAAGCTTGAGTTCGGTCTAGTTTAGTCAATGTAATTTCGGGTGTAAATTAATAAACATTTTTTAGCTGTGAAAAATTGTTTTTTTAAAAACTCGCTACGTACTACGCGCAAAACAGTAAGATACATAAACAAATGAAATTTCTAAATAATAAAATGCAGATTTTAATTTGAACAGGTTTAATAATTAACACAAGTGGCTGTTCATACGTTAAAATTTTTTTTATCGACTAGAGGACGCCAGCAGCTACGCCTGCATTTTTTTTTTAATTTACCCGTTTTGGCCGATCCCGTGGGAATTTCGGGAAATCCCTTCTTAGTGCACCCCTATGATCCCCAAGGAACATACGTGCCAAATTTCAGTTTCCTGCGCCCAACAGTTTCGGCTGTAGCGTGTCTGTCAGTCAGTCAGTAACGTAAGGATTTTATATATTAAGATATCGAGGGTTTATCAACATTATATTCATTTTGAGTAAACCCATTACTAGTCAAGTCAATATTAGTGCCATACTACAAACATTCGAAACGTCATTTGTAGATGACGCACGATTGGCGTAGTGTTTTAAGCGGCCGCCTCACCGCTTAACACTACGCCGAGTGTCGTGGGTTCGATTCCCACACGTGACAACACTTTGTGTGATCCATAAATTGTTGTCTCGAGTCTAGGTGTCCATTGTGTCCGTTGGTTGTATGTTTGTAAAGTCCCCCGCGACACAGGATTTATTCCTAGTGCGGTAGTTGTTTTTTAAAAACAAAAACAAATATCTTTCTCTTATAATTATGATTAAAATGATAAATCTAAATGAAGTTAATATATTGCGTTTAACCGCCATTGTATTTATTTATTTATTATACTTTTTATTGTACACTTATACAGATATTTAAGGAAATTCACATAAGATATAGAACAATGGGCGGCCTTATCGCTAAAAGCGATTTCTACCAGGCAACCTTTGGATGGAGATGTTATTGGTAGGAAAGAAATGATAGTTGTAAGCGTTCCAATAAATATGTAGGTATATAATATATTTAAATATATACAAAGTTATATAATACTAAGATAATATGCATACACATACATAAATACTTATACATGCATAGATATACATAAATAATATAATACACATATACTTACTAGAACGGAAGAAACTGGAAATATTATATACTAGTCGCCGCCAGCGGCTTCGCACGCACATATTTTAGAATTTTCCGTTATGCCCGATCTCGTGGGAATTTCGGGAAATCCCGTCTTAGTGCATCCCTACGGTCCCCAAGGAACATGCATGCTAAATTTCAGCTTCTTGTGACTTGTAGTTTCGGCTGTAGCGTGTCTGTCAGTCAGTCAGTAACGCAAGGATTTTATATATTAAGATTATTTATATATTGTAGCGTGTATTATATATATATTGTAGCGCGGTTTCTATTTACATACACACATATACTCACGCCTCTTTCCCGTCGGGGTAGGCAGAGAAAACAGAACGCCACTTGCTCGTAACCTTACAAACCTCACGCGCTTCCTCTACACTCATTACTCTTTTCATACATGCTCGCCGGTTTCGGGTACTTCGGACCTTTCCGTTTCTTAGGATGTCTCCAATTTGGTCGACGAATGTCCGCCGAGGTTTACCGCGACCGATTTGCCCACACACATTTGCCTTATATATATATCTGATTCGTCATTCTTTCTTCACTCATTTGCTCCACGTGTCCAAACCACCTAAGCATTCCTTTCTCAATTTTATGTTGGTTTCTATTTACTTTCTATATTCTAAGGCTCGCCAGAATGTTCGTGAGAATGCTCGCTAAAACACACTCGTTTGAACGGATGTACTGACGGTATTGCGGGTGGATCTCATCTCATCCTCGCATCCATCTCATCCACCCACAATACCCTCAGTACATCCGTGAACATGGCGCTTGCAACAGTGCCAAAATATCGGTTACTCCAAACAAAGGTACGTGGTATAAATCCCGAAAGACAATTTAAAATAAGTAATATTAAAACGTATTTCATCAGCTATGGTGCAAATATGGCAGCCACAACGATCTAAAGGATATCGTATTCAGGATCAAAGGAATCAGTCAGTCCACATAAAATACAAGCAAAATATTTAAAACACTTTTAACTGTAGCCTCAGTATTTTTCGTGAACAGCTCCCTTAAATATTAAATGTTACCGTAGACTCTTTTTGATAGTCAAATTATTACTTGACATTTACTAAACTTCACGCAAATGCCACAAGCATCATCAAGTAACTACTTACACTACGAAAACTGTCTTTGACATGCCTAATCACCTTCAGTCCAAACTGACAACTGATCAAAACCACAATATATGACAAGCGTAGATGGCTAGCCGCAGATGGCTTTATAAACGTTTTGTCAGTTGTAGAAGCTCACTGAATTCAGTACGAATTAGTCAACCTAATACAGGCAGTCGTGTCTTGAACCAAGTAGTGATATTTATGTTGGTACAGCTTCGTCCGCTTAGTATACCGATAAAAAGTATCCTTCTATGAAAATATCTCTGTGTGCTTGCCAAATCTTGTCCTAATCCATCCAACTCTTTTGTCTTCATTCAAATATGTCGGAAGCCTTTGACAATTATTCTATGAGCAAATTGTCATTTAAGTTTTTAATACGAGCGCCATAAACCCAATCACCGCAACGTTCTAGAAAACCCACCTTCTGTTGTTCTCCTCATGATTCTTTATTGCTCACTGTAGACGGATAGTTGAGTGTATTATAATCATACAAATTATGTTTTAAAGTTACGACAAGAAAGTTCATTTCGAGTCTCAATTAATGCTTGTCTAAATCAGGACATATACACTTTTATTATTCTCGGTCTATATTCAGGTCAGGGCATTTAAGCTTTAGCATTTGCAGAATAATTAAGTGATAAAAGGCACTATTTAGTAATTTCAGAGTTGTTTTGCTGTTAATTTTTTGCCACCGATTGCAATAAAACTTACTTTCTCGCAAGCTCTGACCCTGTCAAATAAATCATGGATGAGTTGCTTATAGTGTGCACCCACAATGTGTAACGCTCGTAAAAATTTAACTAAAGGTGCACGAATATTACTTTTTAATAGGTGTAATCTGGTCCCGACGATGTGGTCAAAAGCTTTAGTAAATCAAATTGAAATGTAGCTTTATTTTATATAGCCTGGTCTCCTACGATTAGGCGTGAATATCTTTATTTTTCTCGATGTGTATTACAGATTTTTTCCAAACCTATTCGATACAAAACTTCATATTCGCAAAATAAAGAAAATTAATAAGACTTTCTACTGCGAACATCGGTATTTTCATAAAAATTGGAACGTTTTGCATCAAACTTATAGCCCGCACCGTCAAAATTAGTCTGGAACGTAAAGTAAAGGGCGATGACGAACAAATTATGACTGCGGACTTCGAACTTTCGGTTAAACACATAAAGCAGATATGTTTGAGTTTATATTTTAGTAGGTAAAAATATAAAGAGGTTCTATTTGTCCCAACCGCCTTATAGTTGATATTAGTTTGAAGTATAACAAAGGTTTTAGTAATAATATCGAAACGAGCTAATATTGATATGAATGGTATAATCATTGATGTTGATTTTATTAGTTATCTTTTATTTATTTCAGTGAAAATTAAACAATGTTACAAACAATTTAACAAACAAAGAAAGAAAAATCATTTCATTGAGACATTTAAGACCTGGAGTTCCAAGTAGGTAGGAACCCTGAATAGCGTAAAATTAAAAATAGTGGTTAATTCTGATGACAAAGTAACAAAAAATAAGTAAGTAAGTAAGGAAGTAATTCTTTATTGTACACCACAAAAATGCAAATACAAGGAAAAATAATGATTTTAACAATAGATGCACAATTGGCGGCCTTATCGCAAACAGCAATTTCTTCCAGGCAACCAGACTATGATGGACATAAACTTAGAGGAAGAAAACGTCATTTGATGGTGTAGTGACAGATGAAACATTTGTTTTAACATATACATATATACAAATAAATACAAAAAAATATATACATACTTATATTATATATCTATATGTATATGTATATATATTATATATTTCTATATATATAAATATAATCACATTTAATCATATAGGGATTTGAGGAATAATGACGCAATTACATTGACAAATAGTGTTGCTTCAATGCATTTTTGAAAATGCTTAGTGATCTTGCTCGTCTAATCTCAACTGGCAGCGCATTCCACAAACGCACAGCCTGAACAGAGAAGGATTTATCATAGAAGTTTGTTGAATGCGGTGGCATCTGCAATCTCAGATCCTCCGACGACCTCAGGCACTTTGAATGTGTGTCATGAAGGAACTTAAAGTGTTCTTTGAGATACATGGGTGTATTAGGATTAAACAATACATTGTATAGTAAGATTAGAATATGAGTATTCCTGCGAAGACGAATCGGGAGCCACTTGAGTCTGCTACGAAATTTAGATACATGATCATATTTGCGTAAACCAAATATAAATCTTATACAAAAGTTTTGGAGGCGCTCAAGTTTATCAAGTTGCTCCTCATTAAGGTCAAGATAGCTGACATCGGCATAATCGAGTATTGGAAGGAGCAAAGATTGTGCAAGCGCAGTTTTGGTGGATATGGGAAGAAAGTTCCGCAGCCTACGTAATGACCCTGCTGAAGCAAATACTTTACGGCTTGTCTCCTGCATCTGACGGCCCCAGGATAAAGTTCTATCCAGATAAATCCCCAGATTTTTTACATTATCTGCAACCGGTAAAATGTTTCCATCGAATAGAATCTGAGGCAGAAGTGACCAATTGATCTTAGAGATAATCCTGGAACTGCCAATCAGAATGATCTGAGTTTTGGTTGGATTAACCATAAGTCCATAATTTTAAATATGAAATTTGAAATTAAAAATATGATTGGAGTAAAGTTCCGAATCCTATTTTATGAATTACTCACTACTATTTTACGCATTTTGTCAGTTTCAAATCTCATTCAGTAATAAAAAGAAGAAAGAAGATTAAGTATGCTTCACACCAAAAAAACGATATTACATTACAACGGCGTCTCTGAGCCCAACAAGTTGAAGCTCAACAGTGCTAAATATTGTAAAGCTTTTAATTGTTTCATTAACACGATTCAGGTATTTATCATTGCGTTTTAGTTATGCTGCTGTTGTATGTATTGTTCTACAAGCTTTAATAAATATCAGTCAGTTACTCAGCTTGCAGCAGCTGAATAACTGACCGATATAATATAAATGGAAATACCTCATGATTTGTCGCCACACATACATACATTAGTGCAGTTTTTAACCACAGCCGCACTATAACTGTGTCGAGGGTGACTTTACAGGTTTTCAATCAACGGATAGACTCACAAGAACAATCAGATCAGATCATATAAAGAGTTGCCGCAACTAACCCAGGTCAATCTGCGCAGTGTCATGGACGAGATGACCGTCTTAGCCAGTAAGCCATCCGTGCAATTAAAGTAAGAAGAGATATGGCCAGATGGATATATTGAAGCTTAGTACTTTAAAGCAATATTTTAAGCATGCAGTTATTCACCTAGTGGATACGTGTTCTGATTTCTACTTGTTAATTCCATTATACATAATATATGTGTATTGTTAATTCTGTTAATTGATTAATTTCAATTGATTGAAATTAAATGATCAGCCCCACGTACATACAAATTAATTTGCAAATAATAAAAGGATTTTTACCATTCACGTTTGAATAAACAGCTTCAATATAAAGCGGCTATTGATAGTAATCAAACGATATCAATACCTGTGTTGTTGGCGTTTGAAAGTTGGGTAAAACAATGGCTTTATTGGATATGGCATATTTTAATGCGAAGAGATGATTATTTTGCTTTTATAATTGCTTTTATTCTAGAACTTTTAATCTCTGCACTGCATTTTGTCATTGTCACTCTAATTAATATTCAATTTAGGTAGAACAAGATGTGCGTTCCAAAAAGACTTTATTCGAGATATTACTTATATGACGAAAGAAAGAATGACGAATCAGATCGATTAGGCAAACGTGTGTGGGCAAGTCGGCAGACTTCGTCGGACATTCCTCTGCCAAATTGGGGATGTCCTAAAAATGGCAAGGTCCGAAGTACCCTAAACCGGCGAGCATGTATGAAAAGAGTAATGAATGTAGAGGAAGCTCGTGAGGTTTGAAGGATAGAAGCAAGTGGCGTTCTATTGTCCCTGCCTACCCTGACGGGAAAAAGGCGTCAACATATGTATGTATGAATGTATTTGCTTCTTATCTAAAATTACATATTAATAATTGCATATCAATTCGGCCGTATATCAAGACAACGCTCTTGTGTCGTGATCTAGAATTAGTATAAGCGACGAAACCTAACGACGAACGTCTATAAGTATTATGATCCAAAAATGAAATACTTTCATTTTTTTTAATCTACTACAAACTACGTGAAAACATAATTAACAGTATTCACTATTTGTTATTGATTCTCGACGGACTAAATGTAAAGCGATGTAATGAAAACCGGTAAATAACATTGTAATAAATTTCTCGCTCGAGTAAAATACTTCAATGGTAAGTTTAATGTCCTGTTTAAATAAGGTTATGTCTCTGTCTAAATTGAATATGAAACTACATAGTAATCTTTAAGTAGACTATTTTATGAAAACAGTATATTTGATGTATAGTCCTTTTACCCTATTGCGTGGTTAGAGACTCAGAATTCTTCTCTAATACTTAAAGTAAGCATAGGGTCGTTATTCCAGAATAATAAACCAATGTAATCTATTTACTGTCACTTTGAGCAATTTGTTGTTGTTACACGGATCAATGACATGTTTATTCAAGAAAACACTTATCGGGTAGAGTGTCGATCTATAGCACTCAAAGTGCGTCTTCTACTAAATCCTGGTGTGGTAACTGCAAATCCGAATAAAAACCTAACATTTTCTATTACTGCATAAATACTGATCTTGAAAAATATAGCAAAGAAGACTAGACGATGAACGAACTGTAATAAAAGGTTTGTATGTAACCGATATTAATTTGTTGACCAAAGTACGAGTATGTGAAAAAGGAAAAGTCTCAATAAGTGTGGGGAAATAAGGCATTATTTACTGTCAGTGGTATCTACGGCGGCTCGTGTAAATGAAACTTCAAATGGAAAATATCAACCAGACTCGTTTATTAATAGTGCGTAGTGCGACGCTACCGATATACGTCGCAAACGTGCTACGACGTAGTTTCTCTACGTGAATTGTAGGCAGACAGGTCAGTGATCCTATTTTAATCAGAAATGCTTACAATATTTATTTTCCTTATTCGATACAAAATGTGTAAAAAATCATACGGTCTAGTTTTAAATCTGCAAGACAAGGCTAACTATTATATATATACTGTACAGACACATAATATCATATAACAAATCCGACCCATACATAGTAATAATCGCGTTCTTGAAGTCACCGTTCTTTACACAAAAGCATTTGGGTTCCGTCAGATACGAAGCTTGTTCCCATTTTCACTGAAGTTATCAGATTGCGTTGACGAAACCCAACCCATTTCAAGATTGTGGCTATTCATGATATTGTGTCCATTCATGATAACACGATATTGTATGTGATCCTTTGTTGACTTTGCAATATGAATTTTCTATTCAATTCCTTACTGTGTAGTTGAGACATACTGCGTATCTTATCTATTGCTATTATAGGATATAGGCTACACATCTTATATAGGATAGTTTACCTAAGGCGATGGTTTGTTAGTTGACCAGATGTCAGAATAGTTAATTACAGTAGCTACACGGTAATTTGACAAGTAATTGTTAAAAGCTTTAGGTTATCCAATTCCTTAGTTGCGATAGGTTAAAATCTCATTCAATTTGTCTTTTTCGCATTGGTTCCTTTACATATCCAAGTTACAGAGGAACCAGAGGAAAACACGGAACCTTTATAGTATGACTTTTTTGCCCGTCTGCCTGTTTGTCTGTCTGTCAAAACCCTTTATTTTGAGAAGGTGTGGAGATATCAGTTGAAATTAGAATCATTATACTCAGGTCTACAGTCCATTGAATAGTTTATTTGTTTTTTTTTATTATGTTTGTTATGCACTCTACTGGTAGATTTTTTTATGAATATGCACATTCACGTCCCTTTCTCTAAGCGTTATCCCAGTTTCAACCCGGGGTCTACTTACTAGTCTATTCGGATTTTACTGAATATTAGCTTTTTCTCGGAGCGACTCGGCACATTTACGTACGAAGGATTAAATGGATTTACACTAAAAGCACATCGTTCAATAAATGTAATTTGGACTTTCACACAGAAAATCAGAGTTACGTTTAAAATACGAATACCAACGTCCTCTGCCATTCTGACTTGCAATCACAGCTGAACTAAGCATTTAACATTTTCAGTCTGAACTTATTTACTTAAAATTCACTTCTGAAAATGGTAGCTCAATTTTTATCCTCCAGGTAGTTAAATATAAATTCTTTCATCCATATTGTAGTATTGTTCAGTTTGAAAGTGAAATATTGTTCGACAACTAAGAAACAATAACTACAGTCCTTCAATTCAAATTTTTGTATGTTAAATTATCCACGAGATCGGTTTGTTTGCATTTAGTTATTTAATTGACGTGGTGGGTAAACCGCGCTTCTGTATTTCGTTGCTTGTTTTTGGTTGTATTATATTTGAGTAAAGGAGGAATTGGCCTACTATACCAACCCGTTTGGCCAGCGTGGTATAGTAGGCCAATTCCTCCTTTCAAAGGAGAGGCCTAGTCCAGCAGTGGACTGTTAAAGGCTGATAATGATGATGATGATATTTGAGTATTCAAATTGTTGATCAGTTATACTGGATTTCACTGTTCTGAAATTAATTAACTTTTAGAACTTCAGGATATTTTTTATTTTATGTGAGGTCTAAACACGTCATCTTTAACACATTCTAAATTCAACTCTTATTAAATTGTGGTAAATAGGTACAACTATCGAAAATTCAAAGAATATAATTATGTATAAATTTTAATGAAACGATGCTTTAACAAAGCTACCCTAATTAGATTCGCAGAACGGCTATAAATTCAACATAAAAGCTTATAACATCTACGACAGCACGAATGCACTCTCATTTCAAGCTAGTCAAAATTCTTGGACCTCAATGTTTGCACAAGTCCGGTTGAATTTAATTTGTTTGACGAGCGAGCCATACGTTATGTTATTCAAGCTTATGAAGTTTAATTTGGCATGCATTAAAAGTTAAATTAGCTGCTAGAAAGCTACGCTACTTGTAAATTTTGATGCTCAAATTTTGATTGTATGAAACGTTGGATCACGAAATATTTTTGTTAGTAATAGACAAAAAGCTTTAAAGCCGTTTTATTCGAAACTTTTCGGAAAGCAAAGATACTTTATTAAGTCGCTTGATTCACGCGGGAATGGAATACTGGTACATGTAATTCTATGACTACGGAACCCTTCAGGATTGATTCTCAATTTCATTTTTTTTACTTTGAGCGCTTGTACCGTTCAGAACGAATGCCAGTCGAGTTTTTTTTTTTTGGTGTCGGTTTGGAAAATCCTCATGGAGTCCCTCCGCCCTGGGGGGTAAGGGCGAAGGGGACTGTCAGACTCTTACTGACTAAAAACCAACCCGTGTTCCTCATGTACCCGTGTGTCGGAGGGTCGGGTATCGCCTAAGCATTCCTCGCTACCCCCCGACGGGTATTGGCCTGCCAGATGGACAGGCGGGCCCCGATCAAAACCCCCTTGGCGGCGGATTAAGGTGTTGGATTCCGCCGCCAAAACACCCAATGGCCGCAGAGGATAGGGAGGACGGCAACGCAACGCCGCATCTCCTCTTCCTCTGCGGCCCCACCGCGCCGCAACGATGGTGCGCCCCCATTGAGTCGCGGAAGATAGGGCGCGTGGCATCGCAACACCGACACGCCTCTCCTCCCACGACCACGCCCGACTGCGAGGGACAGTAGAACTGTCCCTCGCATCCGCACCATTGGATGCATCCTGCGCAGGCCTCCGTCAAGCCCACGCGGAGCGTCCACTCCTGGGATCTCACTTAGCTTCACCGTGGGTGACCTAACCACGGTTACTGAGCCGCCGCGTGTCAGACCTAAGATCGTAGATGGCATAGGCATTTTATTAACCAGATGTTTGATGTTATGTATAAATAGATTATAGTAAAAACAATATTTATTTAGTACTTTTGTAGTCTAACACTGACACGGCAGATACATTCTATAATATTATTCATCTGTCGTCCACACCTCTCTATAACTTCATTATTTTTTCAATTATGCACATTCTGAATTTAATGTCTGTGTATTTTATCTACAACTAAAGCCGTTTATATCCTTATAGAATTACCATAACGACATGTATTTCTATTATATATGTAAGTATAATAGAAATACATGTCGTGTGGTTGACGGCATAGAATACAAGTGTCACCACCCCCTATCTTCCCGTGGGTGTCGTAAGAGGCGACTAAGGGATAACACGATGCAAATACCATCTTTGCGTAGAGACGGAAAACTCGACATCAATCCCTACACGACTGGCTCGTTGGTCTCGCGGCATAAATGTGCGCGTGGGACCGGGAGGTCCCGGGTTCGATTCCTAGGTCGGGCAGTGTTATTGGATTTTTCATTTTTCTGTCACGAAATTCTCAGTAGCAGCACGGAGTCTGGAAATGTGCCCAGTACCGCAATAGGCTCACCCCTTATTACGTGGGACTAAAGTATATCTAGCGAAGAGTGGGTGTAGAAATACACCTCTGCCTACCCCTTCGAGGATAAAAGGCGTGACGATATGTATGTATGTATGTATATAAGTATAAGTGCAGTACAAGGCAGTATAATGTTTCAACTACTATATTACCTCCCGAACAAGCCGGTTTCCGTAAAGGCTATAGTACCATAGACCACATACATACGCTGCGGCAGGTTAAACAGAAGTCCGAGGAGTATAACCAGCCCCTATGCTTGGCGTTTGTGGACTATGAGAAAGCCTTCGATTCGATCGAAACCTGGGCGGTGCTACAGTCTCTCCAACGGTGCCGGATTGACTACCGATATATATATTTTTTTTGTTATCTATTTTATTATAAGGGCTTTTAAACCTATGTCAGCCCCATCGTAACCTAAACTTACATACCTACTACATTATAAACTAGACAAACATCACAGGGTATCATTGTTGCAAAACCATATCTACAATAAATTCTGCTGCCTTGCTTAAAGGTTCAGCCAATATACTATTAGAAGCTCCTAAATTATTAGTATTTATTTTAAAATTTTGCATCAATGACTCCCCTTGCTACTCTATATTTAACACACTCCGCAAGAATATGATGGACATCATCCAACTTGCCACAAACTTCGCAGTTAGGTGAACTTACTTTTTTCATAAGAAATGCAAATCTTTAAGTTGGATAATGTCCAGCACGCAATCGAAGTAACGTTATGATACTTACCCTATTTAATTTGCATTCAGAGCAAAACCATGGAATACGAGGAGGCTGACATTGGAGTGTTTTAAACCAAATACCTTTTTCCTTGCTTCTCTCGTCAAAATATTCTTTAAAACGCATGTAACACTTTTTTTTTAATTTTGGTAATATTTCCGTATGAAAGGGTAAAATGAAAAAATTGGA
Source organism: Euclidia mi (assembly GCA_944739405.2). Classification (NCBI taxonomy): domain Eukaryota; kingdom Metazoa; phylum Arthropoda; class Insecta; order Lepidoptera; family Erebidae; genus Euclidia; species Euclidia mi. The sequence continues at coordinate 53,661,148 of OX123190.2, forward strand.
CCCCTCTGTAGTCGCTAATTTAGCCAATCTGTCAGCCTCCTCATTACCTTTTAATCCTATATGAGAAGGAACCCATTGCAACCTTAGTGTCACATTTCTAATACTTAATTCATGAAAAAATGTAGAATCATGTAGGCTATCGGTACACCTCTGCTATAGCCAGAGGCGCATCGAGCCACATGTTGCAAGGCACTCTTGCTATCTGTAAATATAACAATTTTCTTATAATTCTGGTTTATAATATACTTGAGAGCTTCTAAAATCGCAATGAGTTCCAACGTCATAATTGATACATCGACCTCTATTTTGAACATGGCTGATCTGTCCATCAGCTGGTCATAATATGCAGTTCCCAAGCCAGAATTACATTTTGAGCCATCAGTGAACACCTTTGACCAGCCGGCATATTCTATGTTCAATTCTCTAATAACATCAAATTGTATTGTCGCTATATCTTGACTACGTTTAGAACCTTGAATGCAATCCATACTAATATTAATAATACTACTTATATCTATATAACTAACCCAAATATCTAAGTTAAATAGCTCAAGTGGATTTGACGCATGTATATTAAAATGTCTACAATCATTATATACAGAGAACAGTAAAGGTTTTTTTGCAGCAAGTCCTCTATTAGTGCATCTAACTTCAACGTCATTCATATTTTCTCGTTTAATCATCAGTCGCCTGTCACTCAAGAAATTCCAAATATATGCACATATTCTTTTACCTACACCTAAATCATCCAAAGTTTTAACTACTTTATCTGTCAAAATATTGTTGTACGCGTTTTCAATGTCAAGGAAGCAGGCTACTGTTGGGGAGTTAACTGAGAATCCGACTTGTATATAACTAACCAACCTAGTTAAACTGTTCACACATGACTGAGCTCTCCTAAAGCCACATGTATTTCGCGCTAAGAATAACTTTTTTTCAATATACCACTCTAATCGCTTGGATATCATAAGGTGGAATATTTTGCATAAACATGATATAAGCGATATTGGTCTTATTTTACCTTCCACATTTGTTTCAAAACCAGGTTTAGGTATAGGGACAATCAAAATTTTACGCCATTGATTGGGTACTACGCCCAATCTAAAAATTGCATTATAAATATTTAACAAAAACTTTTTACCCGATAGTGGTAAATGGTAAACCATAGAGTACGTTATTCCGTCACTACCTGGCGCTGTGTCCTTTTTTTTAATGCAAACCTCTAATTCTTGTGAAGTAAAATGTAAACTAAGAGAACTATTGTTTGATACAAAAACGGGTGGACATATACCTACTGAGTCAGGTGTTAGGGAATGCAGCAGTTCACTTTGTTTGTCGTCAGGTATACTAAATTTAGATTTACAATATCCTTTATACCAGCGCATTTTGCCCCACATGTTAGAAACTGATGTACTTTCTCCCATACTATCACAAAAGTTTTTCCAACTGTTTGACTTGGCCTGTAGTATTTGCAACCTAGCTGCTTCAGTTTTACGTTCCAGTTTTTCAAGGTTATCTGGTGTTGGATTTTTTCTAAAGGTACTTAAAGCAAGTCTACGTTCAGCCACAACCTTCGATAACGATGGACACCAATACCGTTGAGGCTTAAATGCTCTGGCTGGGTTTGTACATACCTTAATATATGGAATATTCTTATCGGATGAATTATTAACAACATCAAGGAAATAATCATAAAATGACTGAACTTCATTTTTGTCACAGTTAACACTATCGAACAGAAAAAAGGCATTATTTAAATCTTTTGAGTAGTATATTATATTTGAGAAATTTTTCTTTTTAACCAGTCGACAAATATCATTGTAACTTAGCGAAATTTTAATAATAAGGTGGTCGCTGCCTAAGTTTTCACTAAGCGTTTTCCACATGAAATGTATTGCTACATCCGAAGATACGAAAGTAATATCAGGAGCGGATGACTGCAACCTGCCGTTCACCAGTTTAACTCTGGTGGCTGCGCCGTCATTAAGAGACATATAACCCTGCTCTAACGATGCACTGTATATTTTTAAACCTCTTTGGTCAGTCTTATAAGACCAATTCGAGTGGTGGCCATTAAAATCGCCTGCAATCATCGTTTTCGTGGAGGCCAACCTGAAGATGCTATCCCAATCCGTTTGCGTCGTATGCACAGATGGTGGACAATACAAGGAAATAATATTTTCCAAATATTTACAATTTAAAACTTTAACATAAACTATCTCTATACCTGGATTGATGTTGTTGATGGAGCATATATGTGTTTTCAAGGATTTGTGAACAAAAACTGCCACGCCTCCGTATGAGTCATCTCTGTCCTTACGAAACACATTATATTCACTTACATGTAATGGAGAGTCGGCATCCAACCACGTTTCACTTATTATAGCGACGTGTATAAGCTCCCTAGATAATAAGCTGTCAAAATCGACTAATTTTGGCCTCAAACTTTGTGAATTCCACTGAGCAATATTTAACTTAAAGTTTTTATCCATTAAAAATATTCCATAGGTTTTCGGTTATTCCTTCACGAGTAAATAATGTCATCACAAATACTTTACATTCATTAATTAAAACTTTTAACACTGACAAACATTTATCCTCAAATTTATCTCCTGACGTGAGTATATCTTTTATTTTATATATTAAACCCCAAATATCATATTTCCATTCTTTTCTTTTCCTTTCCGTATCTCTTCTTTCTTCTGTATTTCTTGCTGATTGATTACTCTCTGATTCTGAACTGTCCCTTTCCATTATTATATCCTGTACTTCACTTTGAGGAAGTTTAGTTTTCTTCTTTTTTTGACTAGTTTTTTTTTGTTTATAGCTGACACGTAACCAGTTTTAACTTCTTGTTCTTGACTATTTTCAATTTGCTCGGCTGATTTTTTTTCCGTACAACCATACTATACGTTTCCTTCATATTTTCGTTTATCTGCATATTATTCTTTTCCGTATAAACTGATTCTTCTCTTCTCGTAGGTGTCTCCGTAAGAATTTGAGTCGCAGTATCTTTATTAGCTTTGTCTTGTAAATATCGCTCTAAAGCCACTTTGTAGGTTATATTATTTTCACTCATAATAAAACGAATTTGCTTCTCCTTGACAAAACATGGGCATGATTTATCTAATGCCACGTGTGGACCTTTGCAGTTGGGACATATAAAATCATCAACTTCACAGTTAATATGATCTTGACCACACTTTGGACAAATTACTTTGTTAGATGAGCAGAACTTCCTGATATGTCCATACTTCCAACATCCCGAATATTGGGTCACTGGAAATACATATTTTGCAACATCGAATTTACATCCATATGCATAAATAAAAGAGGGCGCTTTAGAACTTTTAAAACATAATCTTAGCGTCTCGCTTTCTACCCATACATGGTTTATATTTAATCGCTTCAATCTTTTGGCAGATAAAATATGACACGAAGCTGATAAATTTTTTAATAATTCAGGTTCAGACATTTCTAATTCTACCCCCCTAATGATACCATAGGATAAGTGGTTCTCATCAGTCAGTTGTGGCCTTATGTTCATTTCCGCTAACTTCGGACAGTTTAGTAATTTATCAGCTTGTGTTTTATTATTGAACTGGATTAATACTCGGTACCCACTTTTAAATTTAATTCTGCTGATGTTGTCTATACCTTCATCTCTTAGAAATCTGGCTAGTGCCATTTGCTTTGGTAGCGTATTTGAAGAAAATAGACAGACTTCATACTTTCCTGAGCTCAATATTATATTTTCTGTAGGATCTATATTCATTCCATTGTTTGATTGAGTATTCTTGTCTACAGAATCGCTTCGGATTAATATTTTAGGTCTCCTTCTAGTTACTGTAACAAACCCTTCTTCACTAGTATCTTCACTTTCTCTGGCTCTTTTCTCATTCATCCGCATATCCGTTGTTGCTTCTATTAATTCTTCTTCACGCCTTGTCATTTCTCGTATTTGCTGTTCACACTCTCTTACAACCTCGAAATCGCTTTTGTCATCATCACTTAAATCACTAACTTCCATAATTAATAAGTGGGTAGACGTAAAAACAACTCGCTAAAGCTAGTTTCGTACGTAACTACGTGCGCTCGTCGCAGCGTCTCGCGCGCAACTGTACTGATATATCGAAGTGCTGAAGTGTTTGTATGAAAACGCCACTATGTCAGTCCGCCTCCAGGACCAGAGTTCGAAACCTATTCAACTCCAGCGAGGAGTGAGACAGGGGGATGTCATATCCCCGAAACTGTTTACCACTGCGCTGGAGGATGTTTTCAAGCTTCTGGACTGGAATGGACTCGGCATCAACATCAACGGCGAGTACATCACTCACCTTCGATTCGCAGACGATATCGTAGTCATGGCTGAGACCATGGAAGACCTAGGCACAATGCTCGATGGCCTCTGGTAGAGTCTCCCAACATGTAGGTCTTAAGATGAACATGGACAAGACGAAAATCATGTCGAACGTCCATGTTGTACCTGCTCCTATTCAGGTTGGGAACTCTACGCTCGAAGTTGTCGACAACTATATCTACCTGGGACAAGTAGTCCAATTAGGTAGGTCCAACTTCGAGAAGGAGGTCAATCGTCGAATCCAACTCGGTTGGGCAGCGTTCGGGAAGCTACGACATATCTTCTCGTCCGATATCCCGCAGTGTCTCAAGACGAAAGTCTTTGACCAGTGTGTGTTGCCAGTGATGACTTACGTATCAGAGACGTGGTCGCTCACTATGGGCCTTATCAGAAGGCTCAAGGTCACTCAGAGGGCGATGGAGAGAGCTATGCTTGGAGTTTCCCTGCGAGATCGAATCAGAAATGAGGAGATCCGCAGTAGAACCAAAGTCGCCGACATAGCTCTCCGGATAGCCAAGCTGAAGTGGCAGTGGGCAGGGCACATAGCTCGAAGAACCGATGGCCGTTGGGGCAGAAAGGTTCTGGAGTGGCGACCACGTACCGGACGACGCAGCAGAGGTAGGCCCCCCGCAAGGTGGACCGACGATCTTGTCAAGATCGCGGGAGGCGGTTGGATGCGGGCGGCTCAAGACCGGTCTATGTGGAGAACCTTGGGGGAGGCCTATGTCCAGCAGTGGACGTCGTTTGGCTGATATGATGATGATGATGATGACTATATTGCAATGAATTGCTATCCTCCTATGTACTTTAATGCTTTTTGAGATTGTAACAGTAGGATGAGACGGGTGAGTAGATTGTCAACCCTCTGTGTATGCAGATTTTTTGTATAACACTGGCAAATCAAAATTTTGAATTCATATTCCTGTATTCCGTTTGATGTATACATAGATATATATGTACTAAAGTATTAGATGTAGCATTCAGAACATTTACTTTGTTCAAATGCTTTGCATGAATATACCGGCAAAGCAATCTAGTGTCACTTTGACTTTCCTGCAGTGTGGGTCCGCTTCGTTTATTGACTGTGTGGCGACGATATATCGATTAATTTGAATCAGAACTTGTATCTGTAGTAGCATTAGCCAATATTTTTTAATATTTATGTAAATAAAAGAGTTAAATGTATCATAATACCACATTAAAATAAATTTCTTTATTTTTATGTGACGTCATTAACGATCATAGAGTAACTACTATGCAGATACATACATATATATTGCAAGTGATTGTAGGTAAAAATATATGACTAAGACCAGACTTCGTGAAGGTATAGGTTTTAAGAGTTTTTTAGTTTGATTAATGTTATAAAACCAATTTGATATTGTAAAACACTAATTCTGTGTTCTTTTTATTGTTTGGTATATTGGTCGTAATAACTATATTTATGAATATTTCAACACTTCATCATAGTACACATTTGCAGTTATAGAAAAATACGCAAAAATAATAGGAGGCCTTGAGGCCAAAACAGATCCTGATTTCCATTATCCGACCAATAGACAAAAACCACAAAATTAATTGTGTTTGGTGGCAATTGAATAGTTATTAAAATATACTTTGGAGTATTTCTTGCTAGAGTAAATTTAATTGCAATTTATATAGAGCTATAAAAATACTTTTTGAGGCAGGACTTCAACCCGCGACCACGACGAACCGTGTCGATAGTGTACCAACTATGGCTACTCAACTTTTCTAATAGTTGGTTTCCTTATGATAGCGCATAGTGCCATCTGCCACATGTGTAGGTTTAGAACTATGTCAATATGTAGGTCAGCAAGGTCATCTTTACAGATTGACAAACAATCCTGTCTTACATATTAGGACCAGAAGATGCCCGCAGTTACACCCGCGTTATTTAAGGCTACTGCTCTGCTCCCGTCGCTCATAGCGTGATGTTATATAGCCTTCCTCGATAAATGGGCTATCTAACACTGAAAGAATTTTTCAAATCGGACCAGTAGTTCCTGAGATTAGCGCGATCAACCAAATAAACAAACAAACAAACTCTTCAGCTTTATATATTAGTATAAGATATGTTTAAGCAATTCTCATAGTAAGATAAATTAAATGTTTTAAAAAAAATAGAATTATCCGTGAGGCAACTAAGGCAAGTCTTGAACTTACGCCCTCGAATACATTTTTCTATTTTGTAATAAAAAGAACTGAATATGATTATAGATTCTATTATTTTACTTAAATAAACCCATAGCTATTAATTCCTTTTATTTTCATATATAAACTATTCTTATTATGTTGATGAAATTTTGTAGGCAGAAAACATATCTTCTGTGATGTAAATAGTCTTTGCAAATGCCAATTAGCAGCCAGTAGCATTTGAGAACTATTGCCTACTCATTGGTAAGATGCTAGGCCTGGTTGTTGTTGATTGGCTGTAATAATATCTAGACACTGGAAGTCATTGGCGCTGCTTGCGCCTGCGGGTTGCGCTAGTACGACTAGACGTCATACGTAAGACAATTTGAACAATATATTTAAAGGGAATGCTCCGTCTATCGTTAGAGTATATGTCAATGGATGTATATATGTCACTTCATTAAATAAAGTCTGTTCCAACATACGTTATCAGCACGAAAACTCTATTTTAACTGAGTTATACCTATAAAAACTGCATATTATTTAGTAAAAAGTGATTCTGCAAGTTTTTCCAGTATGTGCACGTATAAAAAAGTAAAAAATTTGTGAAAATTTTTAACAGTTCACGAAGATATTTTCAGTAAATTTTTGTTGTAACATTGAACAGCTGTACGTGTAAATATGGCAAGTAATTCCATTTCTGTTATAAAACCACTCATAAACAGAGACGGTTATTCCGTATGGAAATTCAAAATGCGTATGTACCTTATGCATGAAGAGTTATGGGAGACGATTGTTGGATATTCTCAAGATAATGATATTTCTGCTGAGAAGAAATCACGTAACGATCAAAAGGCGTTATCGAAAATATGTCTCACTTTAGATGGTATGGCAATAACTCATGTAAGATCATGCAAAACAGCCAAGGAAGCTTGGGATGCTCTTTCGTCCACTTACGAGGACAAAGGTTTAGGGCGACGTATAAGCCTCGAACGGAAGCTATACAGGTACTGTCTTGATGATTTTGATTCCAATATAGAGACGTACATAAATGCTGTCATGTCAACTGTGCAAGATTTGGCCGATATTGGCAAAATTATAGAAGATGCTTCAATAGCTGCGATTCTTCTAGGAGGTTTAAGTCCTCAATATGCACCTTTAGTAATGGCCTTGGAAAATTCCAACATAGACATTACAGTGGATTTGATTAAGACCAAATTATTGAATGAATTGAATAAACCAGCTGTAGATAACCCAGATACTGCTCTTCGTACACGAATGAACCAGAACAAACCTCATACATCCAAGTCGAAGAAAGCTATTGTTTGTTACGACTGTATGAAGCCAGGACATAAGCGTCCAGACTGTCCCCATAAGAAGGACAAGAAGAAGAAACTAGTAAATCACAAGAATTCTCTATGTGCATTAAATGTCAATGACGGATTAGAGCGTGATAAATGGTTTATAGATTCTGGAGCTTCAGCGCACATGACGTCACGAGCTGAATGGATGGAAAATGTGAGAGGTTCATCTCTTCGGACTGTGACTATAGCAAATGGAGATGTACTGCCTAGTAAAGGCTTCGGAGATGTTTCAATCACCAGTTGCGGTCAAAATACTGATATAAAGAAGATAACTGATGTGGTTCACGTACCGAACTTGAACTCTAATCTTATTTCAGTGAAGAAGGCGGTAGATACAGGTTTTAGCGTTGTTTTTGATAGAACTAGTTGTAATTTTTATGATTCTGATTTTTTTTCCTGTACAGGCGATGTTATTTTACATGGTTCTATATGTGGTGGACTGTATTCTTTAGATTGTACGGTCAACCCAACGACTCAACTATCCGCTTTTGAGACACACTCTGATGTTTCTAGCTACAAGCTCTGGCATAGACGTTTAGGTCATTTATGCCGCATCGGGATGGATCAACTGAGGAAGGGACACGCAGTGGGCGTGGACTATTCAGAAGTCGATAAGGAACCATGTGTCCCCTGCATTAAATCTTTTAAGAAAGTTTCACATAAGAAATCAACTACTGTTCTGGAACTTATTCATTCAGATATTTGTGGACCTTTGCCTGAAACGTCATTTCAAGGCAATAAGTATATTTTATTTTTTATAGATGATTTTTCTCGTATGACTTTTGTATTCTTTATGCCTTCAAAAGAGGAAGTAAAGAACAAGTTTCGTATTTTCCAGTCGTCCGTAGAGCGGGAAACAGGAGCTAAGATTAAGATACTGAAGAGTGACAACGGGAAAGAATATGTTAATGCTGAATTTACAAACTATTTACAAAATGAAGGGATTCAACATCAAACAACAGTTCCCTACAGTCCCCAGCAAAATTCTATTGCCAAAAGAACGAATCGTTCGATTATGGAGAAAGTAAGATCAATGCTTTCTGACAGTTCTCTTTCTCCGGTTTATTGGCAAGATGCTGCAGAGATGGCTGTATATCTCAAAAATAGATCTCCTAACTGTGCTCTCGAAGGCAAGACGGCGTACGAGAAATGGTATGTTAAAATACCAAATCTTTCTCATCTGCGTGTTTTTGGATGTAGAGCTTTTATCCATGTCCCCGAATATAGTCGGAAGAAATTGGACATGAAAGTATCCGAACACATGTCGTCGTATATTCAGAAGTTCCCAGAAGTTATTATTTCAGAGACATTAGATATCCCAGAAGACTTATGAAAAGCAGAGATGTTACTTTCTTTGAACATGATTTTCAAGTTTTGAAAGGGAAGAAAAACTGTAAGTCTGGTAATGATTTAACTGAACTAGCAGTTATACCTCTATTGCTAAGTTCACAAGTAAATTCGTCGGATAATTCAGATAGTCGAACACTAGTTGTCATTGAAGATGAACAGATTCAACCTGATATTCCGCAAGTATCAGAAGATTTCCAGCCTGCTATTTATGTTGTAGAGCAATCGCATAATGCTGATACTCGGAACGCGTCAGTTCAACCTGTAATTGCATCTTCATCAGAGGATATGGAATCTGATACTGAGTTTGTAGAACCAAGGTACAATTTGAGACCAAGAAAGCCTAATTCTGCTGCCAATTGTGTCTGTATGCAGATTTCATCCCCTCAGCTGATGGATGAACCTACAACTTATACACAGGCTATGAATGCAGATGATAGAGATAAATGGTATCAAGCTATGCAAGATGAATATCAGTCACTGCTTGAGAAACAAACTTGGGTTCTCGTTAACAGACCCGATAAGAAGGTCATACCTTGCAAATGGATCTACAAATTGAAGAAAAATGCGCATGGTGACGTAATCAAATATAAAGCGAGACTTGTCGCGAAAGGATTTAACCAAGTTTATGGCATTGAATATTTAAAAAGTTTCTCTCCAGTCGTCCGGAATTCTTCTTTACGCATGTTGTTTGCATTGGCTGCGGTAAAGGGAATGAAAATGCACCATTTAGACGTTGATACGGCATTTTTGAATGGATTTTTGGAGGAAGAGGTATATATGAGTCAGCCGGAAGGTTTTTCTAAACCTGGTCAAGAAGATAAAGTATGTTTACGAAAACGTTCGCTTTATGACCTCAAACAGGCTTCGCGAGCATGGTACAAAAAAATTGACCGAAATTTTACAATGCATTGGTTTTAGCCAAACTCCTTCGGAAGCATGCATTTATACTAAAAAGTTTGGTAGTGAGTTAATAATACTCGCTTTCCATGTCGATGACATTGTCATTCTGTATAAAGAAAATAAAACGCTTGACACTGTCATAACTGACTTACGGAATTATTTTAGCCTGAAAGTGATAGGCGAACTAAGTTATTACTAGAGGACCCATTCTGCTCCACAGCATATTTTAATATTATAAAAAAGCTATTACATAGGAATAGCAGTTTTGCTAAAATGGTAGGTAGTTTTGGTAAAACGGTAGTTTTGGTAGGAATGGTAGCAATCGTAAGTGACAGTTCTACCAAAACTACTATTCGTACCGAAAATACTATTCCTATCAAAACTACTATTTGTACCAAAACTACTATTCGTACTAACACTATCATATGTACCATTTTTTTTAAACTACTATTTCTATCAAAACCGCCGGTGCTGTCCAAAGTACCTTTTCTTTCAAAACTACTATTCTTACCAAAGCTACAATTTCTACCATAACTACCACTTGTACATAATATAATTATGTGACAATAGTACTATGAACCGCTTTAATATGTTCCACATAAAAAAAATATTTTCCGCGTGGTGACGGATTAAGAATACGGATTGTCACCATCCCATATCATCCCATGGGTGTCGTAAGAGCCGACAGAGGGAGCATTTTATGCATAGAACAGCACTGAAAGAGAAGGAAAACTTGATAAAAACCCTATACCAATCCGTTTGGCCAGCGTGGTATAGTAGGCCAATTCCTCCTTTCAAAGGAGAGGCCTAGTCCAACAGTGGACTGTTAAAGGCTGATGATGAGAAAAAAATTAAGATGCCCGAAGAAAGTCCGTAATTAAAAAACACAAAAAAATTCCTAACATAAAACGTAATTTACCCGTCTGTAGGGTTGATTTTTCCAACATTAGGCGGAAATGTCACTACATTTGGGGAAAATTCCTCGGGTCGCGGGTATACTGACGTCGTTACCGCGACCCCGTCATGAGGTTCGATACAGGAACACCGCGGTGTTTTAGTGGGTATGCCCCCCCGGATATCTAGGGGGGAGAGCCGAGCCACACACCCCCTTCCACCTGCCCCAAACTCGGTACAGAGTTGGCGCAGGGGTCCCTTTGAGGAACAGTCCGTAACTGAATTTCATCGCGATACAAAAAAAGTGGGAAAAGTCCTTAAGGTTAACTGGTAACATTCGGGGAATATTACCTGCCATCAGCGATAATTCACTATAGTGATAATTTTACCAATATTGGGTATAATTTTACACACCACCACACTCACACCCGTATGAAAGGACGCATAACGGTTTTTCCTGGCAGTTACCACAAGGAACTTATTAGATGCCATAAAAATATTTTTTAATTTAGAACCGTCCATGTAGAGAGAAGGCAATGGAATCTTAAGAAATTTATAGGAAAATATTGAAAAATAAGTTCAATGTCCACACCTATCTTCCTTCAAACTTACTCAATTTAAATGAGCATACCATCAAATGAAAGAGCTCTTTTCAGCGCGTGTTTTAGGCCTATAATGAAACGCCTACCTCAATAAGAAGCAGATATATAGAAGCAGAAAGTCATTGACTACGGCTACGAAAACGTAAAAAATGTATGGGAGAAAACTGTTTTTGCATAAAACTTGATGAATGTGCAAGTTAGGTAATTTCTAATGCTTGATGACAAATCTATGCAGCGAGAGCCTTCATTTAAAAAAAATCATGCGAATCGGTTGGGTAGAACGGGCTGGTCGACTCGTATTATAAAACACAAATTCTTTTAATATATAGATTTAGGTTTAAATATACACTGTAAACCTAATGAGATTAAAATATCTTAAGAAAGTTACATTCGCGATTTGCTGCGAAAGTTCAACATGTCGGAATGTAAGGCCGTTCCTACACCGTTGGAAATGAACCGTTTGCTGCCGAGTGAGAAGAGTGATGTAAGTGAATCTTCATTGTCCTATCCGTATCAGCAACTGATAGCTTCACTCAATTTTCTGGCCGTCAATACTCGTCCAGATATTGCTTTTGCGACTTCATATTTAAGTCAATTTAACACTAAATATGATAAAAGTCATTGGAAGGCGGCAAAACGTGTGTTGCAATATTTAAAAGGCACAATCAATTTGGGCATTACTTATAGGAAAGGCGGTGGGCATCTAATTGGCTACGAGGATGCAGATTGGGCCAACTGTCCTATGGATCGTCGATCATACACCGGATTCTATTTTTCTATGGCCAGTGGAGCCATTTCATGGGAGAGTAAGAAGCAGACCACCATTGTCTTGTCATCTAGCGAAGCGGAATATATGAGTTTGTCGAGTGCGGGTAGAGAAGCTCAATTTCTGAAGCGATTGTTGTGTGAACTTACTGGTAAGTCAACTGTTGTTACCATTTACAATGATTCACAGTCTGCCCAGAAGTTGGCAATGAATCCAGTTCACCACAATAGAACCAAACATATTGACACGAGATTTCATTACATACGCGACTTATTAGCTAACAGTGTCATTAATGTTGTATATACTCCTACTTTGGAGATGTGGGCTGATGTACTTACTAAGCCATTGACTCGCATCAAGCATCAGAATTGTTTAAAAGGAATAGGTTTGTCTTTATAATTCTTTTTTTGATTACGTGGGAGTATGTTGTATAACACTGGCTAATCGAAATTTTGAATTCATATTCCTGTATGCCGTTTGATGTATATATGTCACTTCATTAAATAAAGTCTGTTCCAACAAGATTTCATAAATGTCACTGAGCCAAACATGTTATAAGTTAATAAACTGTTGTATGCTAACTGTCTCTTGCGATTACAGCCGTAATATAATAAGAGCCGTAATTTATGTAAACAAGAGCGTACTTACTGCGTCCATTTGTAAATCTAAACCATTCAGCAATCTGTACAGGTTGTGTGTCATAAATCCTATGCAAAGACAAGCCACTGATAAATCAAAACAAAAAGTTTATTCATTGCAAAGTCTGTCGTAGGTAGATTACCTACATTGAATAGTAATTGAAGAATCATCACTAATCAAATTTATTAATTTCTTTCAAAACCAAGTTTTACTGTTAAGTTCTGCAGCTTCTTTATTGGTGAAGAATACATACCACTTAGTAGTGATCAAGTATAGGCACTAAAACACAAAGGAAGCTTTTATGTCAACTGTGATTCATTTTAGAAAATAATTAAATTGTAAGATATGCGTACGTATTAACAAAATACCAAAGTGCTAAGCCGGTTTAAAGATTCTAAGGTATACGATAAATGTCATTTTTTTCATTTTGTCGCGAAATTTAACAAGAAGTAATTAAAACTTTATATAACAAGGTTCTATATGCGCTAAACGTATTAAATAAAGTTATTCGTCAATACGAATCAAATCAGCCCATATTCGATGGTGCTGTGTCGTTATATTGCGCAGTTATTATGGTTACCTTGCAGGTCCATCGTCAGATCAGCTCCTTGGCATCATAATATTGCATTATCACGCGATATATATATATATATATATATATATATATATATATATATATATATATTTATGCATAATTTTTTTTACCAATTTATCTTGTAAGATTTAATTACAAACAACGGTGAGAGTAATTATAATAGCTTGTAAAAATCGATCATACTTCTTAAAATCTATATTCTTCATAAAAACTTTAGAAAGTGGAAATAATTAAGCCTTCTCTTAGCAACTGAAATTTTTGTCGTTATATTTTTACCTAGAAACAGACGACCCCTCTAAATGGTCTTTACGATATTTATTTACAAAAGTTGTTCATATATTTGCGAGAGCTATAAAAATCCGGTACGTTCTAATTAAATGACCTCGCCGTCATTTTTATTGGCCACATACGACGGCTGCCTATATTGCAATTGGCATATAACATATCGGATTGAGAATTAAATTGGCTTACGTTTAGAACTATTTTACTGCCAATATAGACTTGTCAGGTTTTAGAATGGATGAAAGTGGATATGCATAGGCATGCATATCCACTTTCATCCATAATAGGCAGTAAAACATTTTTATTACTTTCTAACGTCTGAAAGGCGTTATAAAAGTTGAAAGCAATAAGTGGTAGATATGTACTTAAATCAAGTAGCGTTTTTAGATAGAGTCTAAGATTTCGGGTAAGTGCAATACAACGAAATGGTATGTATATGTCCCAAATTATCTATACAGACAGTCTTTGACCGCAAATATGCCGTCCTAAATTTAATAAAAAAGTAAAGTTCTGATTATAGGTATATGCAACATGCCCTAAAAGAGGAAGCCTTCAAATAAATACACGCGTACATGCTTACATCAAGTTCAGTAAAATGACTCACTGGTAATAAAAGGATACTTACGACAAATTTATTTTTATTTCAGCGAATGAATTGTTGCCGTGTTATGCCATGACATATTAAGCGTTTGTATTTGTTTGAAATCTTCCTTTTTCAATAGCGATGTAGGCCATGCTGTTTCTACTTTTGTTTATGTGATCATAACTTCAAGTCTATAAGAAGTCTTTCAAGAATAAAAAGTCTATTGTTACACTAGACTTATTTTTCATGTGGCAATTCAAAACTTAATGTGTTTTGTTCGCACTCTTGTAATATTCGCGCTGCACATTTGTACACAGATTAAACTTAGTCGCATTTTTCGAAAGCTCAGTATACTCTTACATAAATCCTTAAGCGTCGTACATAATATTCTTGTTCACACTTTCAGCCACCTAAACGAAAAGAATTTTACACGCGGGAATTACTCACAATGATTTAAGTAACGATTCATCTTTTATCTTATATTTACTAGTTCCCCCAAAGACAATTTTGTAGAGATGAAACGACTAATTTTGCATAGGTATTATGTCTGTGTGGAATTTGGAAAATCCGCGGTTTTACTTAAAGGAAAAGTGACGTTATTTTCTTTATCTCTCTGTATCTGTCTAAATTTTACTAGTTTGGAGTTCCCAATTTTTATATAAATACCTACATTAAAATCTTTAGTTATTGGTGTTTTTAAGCGATATTAAATTCAGACTCCGTAATGTTTGCGGCTGACCGATTAATGCGAACTCAGCCTTGGTATCGTGGGTATCGGGCTTGAATTGTTGAACGGAATCATTCGAGTCTTACATGTATAAAATCGATAGCAACTGAAGGTACCATTATGATAGTATATAACATTACTGCACAAAAACTTGTGTGCAATTTGCAAAGACGAAGTCTGGCGCATTATCGAAACACAAGGTCAGTAGTACTAAATTAACAATGGACTCTCAATCAAAGTATTAACCCTAAATAAGTTTTACTATCAAAACGTGAAATTAATCCTCATTTATCTCTTTGGTAATATTACAAGGGAAATTAACTCAGTATTTGTATTCCAATAATAGCAACTAAAGAGCCGTTAAGCATAAGGATTATATGATTATTCTTCGCTTTGAGACGTCTTTTAAACATTTTAGTAATGCCAGACGTATCCCAACAGCGTTGTATGGAATCTTTATGAACAAAAAGCCATAAAAGTTGTATTGCACGTAGGTAATATAATTTTATTATTCAGCTATCTGATTGAAGTTTAAAGTGAATATGCAAATTAAACTGTGTTATCTCTCCCATACAGTCGTATGCTAAAATCTTTAACGGAATTGTAGGACGCTTGTGCATTATTGTCTTACATAGGTATCAGGAGTTGAAGTGATATCTGCGCTCCTAGCGCACTTGGAACTTGTCCCAGAGATTGACGGAAAACTATTGTTAGTAAATCTGATTCAAGAATTGCCATTTTGAGCATATTATGTTGCACAGTACACTCTGAGATTATTGTGATATCTATGAATTTCGTGCTCGCCGCCGTCGCCATGTATATCCTGCAACCATTATAGATCAATAATAACCGCATCAACCGTATGTTACGGGTTCTGTGGTTATATCCATCGCAAATAATACCTCGGTATATTCTTCAAGTTATGAAAATGTAACCGATACATTTAATTAAGACAATATCTGGGACCAATTAAATCGGTCTTAGTATAAGAAAATATTTTTATTGACTGAGCTGTGCAAGCATTCCGTATAACCGGTCAAATTAGTTTCTAATATGGAATCACACTTACAACCACTATTAAAATCGGTGCGTCAAGTAAGACCTGAATCAAAAGCTCTGTTTACTTATTTACAAAGAACATTCCTTAAAGCACAAAATTAAAATGCTCCCGCATAACCAAATCAAACGAAAAAGTATGCATACAAATTTGTAGGTCACTTTGTTCCGGGAGCCCTGAGTTCACCGAAGTACACTCAAGTAATAACGAGCTTCCCACAAAAATGAAAATCCACTCTTATTCGGAGCGACGAGAACTTTGTCTCTATTTTAAAACTGATTCACGGCACAAAGGGAACTTGTCTACCTTTTGTTTTTTTCTGAGTGACGTTTTCGGACAGTCTGAGTGATACCGACAAACGTTTGTTTAGTCAAATTTGAAAGGGGTTCACATTTATATATATACACCACTATTTTTTAATTAGTACAAAAAATTTAACAGGGCACTAAGTATCTTTAATTGATCATATTTATGTAGTTGAAAAATAAAAATACTAAGTCCCAAAACTGTCTCAAAACTGTCCACAAAAATACGTGATAATTGGTAAATGCAATACTAATACTATGACTGACCCGTGTACTATCATAGTAAAATTAACCATTGATAAATTGCCAAAATTACTCTTTTCTTTTAGTCCAGAACACCATCTTTTATTTTGATATTTGTTTGCTTTCTAATTACATACCTCCGTATTTAATTACTTGTTGAACGATAAATTTTACCGGTCCTAAGCCCGAATGAAGTATGAAGGAGAGGGTAGAATTAAGAAAATTAAAAAATAACTACCTACACTTATTATTTTTGCTTCATTTTATTTTCTATGGCTACCTACATCATAAGTGCGACAGAGAGAATGCGAATGAGCCGAATGGAATATTATCAATGAATTAGTGAATGGATTGTAAAATATGACTATGATTTAAGTGAGATTTTCTACAATACTATATATATATAAACTGGGAGGGATTGTAAGGAGGGTTGAAGTTTTTAGGGCACAAAGCTTCCTATTGACAGTAAAAACGCATGCGCTGTAGTATTTGAGTGCTGCGCATGTGCTATCGCATATCTGCCAGTACTAGCTCATCATACATTGACACACATTGTGAAATTGTGCACTGTCATTACATCGTTCGCTTATTTAAAGTATTTAAACTAATAATTATTGTAACAAGCAGGAAATCCCTACTAATATTAGGTATAGGTAAATGCGAAAGTATGTATGTATGTACCGATGTCACTTCTACTAATTATATAAATGCGAGTGAGTGTGTTCAGAGTCATATTGGACGATAACTTTGACATTTGACTGTATGCAAGGTTGTTGAGTACCTTCCGGTAGTTAATGTCACAGATACTGACCAAGTTATTTCGTAGAGTGCCTTCAAACAAATTGAGACTAAAAGCTGGTGTTCCAGTCCTGTTAATGTAGAATCTTAACGCACCAAAACTATGTACTGGCAAACGGCTATAAATAAAACACCTGGGACGAAACATTATATAAGCTATTATAATGAGTGGGTCATGGAGCATTATTCCCCGAACAATAAAGAAGATTTGTTTTACCCCGAATTTAACTCGAGCGAAGCTGCGGGCAAAAGCTACTTCAATATAGATTTTACTAGATATATCATTCCCTTTTGAATATGTTAGTAATATGAAAACATTACTTGCGTGCTTTCAAATATGTAGTATGCTAATGTCACGTTTATTAGGTGTAGGTACCTACACCTAATAAACGTGACATTAGCATACTACCTAATGAGTTACGTAGCAGGTATGTGTACTGGAGAGAAATTAAATAAGTATATTGTTCGTTACAAAATAATTTTACTTAAAAGCGTTAGACAAAATAAACCCGGTAACTAGAGGTAAGAGCTATACTCAGGGCAGGGCAGACAGGCAGGCTGACGAGGCTTCGGTGCTCCAGCAGAGAAGTAGAACTTATCTTGACGACGTCCAGGGTCCAAGAGAGAGAGTATCGCTGTTCGCGTCGGACCTCAATATATAGTAGGGCAGCGCTGTGGTGTGCATCGCTCGATGCGACGTCACACACTCCCACCTTAAGGCCGGAATTTTCCCAGGGGAAAATTTCCGCACCCCCCCCTGCAGCCAACAGCACCTGGAATAGAGAAGGAAAAGTGGTGTCAGTCTTTTAAGTGCCAAAAACCACCCAAAAGAAATTTGGTTATGTATAACTCCCCAACCTTTCATACATCACGCATTCAATGGGGGGTCCATTTGTTCAATAACAAAAAATACTTCATATCTCGCACACATGCCAGACACATGCCAACTCACAACCAGTGCACTAGCCATCACACAAATCAATACGGTACCTGCTTGAATGCAAAACACGTCGAGGATTACACATAACTGAGATAGTCTAGAATGGTAGATAAATAATTATAAAACTCAACGCAGGTAATTGAGACGAAAAAAAAAAATTGGAAGGCGCACTAGCGGCTCGCCAAATAGAATGGGTTAAAAATAATAACTCCGAGCATACTTTATAATGTAAACAAGGTACAACAAGTAAAATAGATTCAAGAAACTTCGAACCCGTGAGACGCAGTTGATATCAGTTATAACCACTGAGTCAAAACAAAGAAGTTTTAAAAGATAGAAAAATTCGGTATAACTATAACGACCATTATGGACAGTGGGTGAGCAGAAGTAATTATAACAAAAAGGAGAAGTTGCAACTTCCATATAAAATTACCCCACGTCCGACAGCTGTGAAAAATATCTCAAATAATAGATAAAAATGAGTATTAATAAATTGCATACCTCCGATTGTCATCCTTACTGGCTATCATACTTAGAAATTGCTCTGAATATTCTTAAAGGCGCAGTATTACTTATCTTACAATATTTTACTTTCAATCGTGCATCGTTTAAAGATGACATAAATATTAAACAAATGAACATCTGTGACATTTTAAATGCATTTGCTTTCATGTTACAAAGAAGGTGTAAAGAAAAAATAAAACAAATAAAACTTATTTATTCCTGTTCTGCATCTAGCAAAATATTATCTAAAAACTGCGCTGGGTGGCTAAAAATATCTTCATATCTCGCCCAACCAAGATAGTACAAAATAGTCATCACATGAGCGCAGAGGCCCAGTGTTCTGCGCCCATGTATACATGTACAACAATATTCTTGTATGGCATATCTCCCTTCAACTCTGCAATTATATAATATACCTATATATATTCTGGATATATATATTCTGGATGTCTATGAATTTCAATTTCGAACACACTAGTTCTATTAACCTCTCGAGCGCCAAGCCACCGTTTTACGGTGGACACTTTTACCCCCGATAAGCGCCCGCCGACCGTTATACGGTGGTCTCGTACTTGTTCCATTCAATGGTCAAATGAAACGCCAAAACAATGTTTGTCTCTTTTTAATGTATACCATTTTGAAGCGTATGAAAGGATTGACAGATCTATGCAATAAAAAACCGGCCAAGTGCGTGTCGGGCCACGCGCAATGTAGGGTTCCGTAGTTGCCCATAATGGCCATTATTGATAATAACTTCTGTTTCACATGGGACTAAAAACGGATATCTTTAAGATGATGCCAGCGCTCCCAATGTAAACTCACAGAAATAGGTATTTATAAGTTAACCGAGGATTACTCGTAAACTAGTGATGTCTACTTAGCCGTGATAGTTTTCCTTTTAAATTCGTTATATGTACTACATTTGTGATTTTTTTCACCTCTTCCAAATTAATAGTTTAGCCGGCATAGGGGGGGGACACTTGAGTCTAACAATTTTTTTCACTTCAAAGCTTGATATTTGACAAACCAATCACTTGATCGAAAAATGATTTGAGCAAACTAATAATATTTTTTTAAAACCTATCCAATGATATCCCACACAATGGGGTACTCAACCAAAAAAAAATTCAACCCCACTATATATGTAGGGGAGATACCCTTAAAAAAAATATTATCCTCAATTTTATTCTACAGTTTTGTTGCAATATTGTATGTCTATATTCATGTCAAATATCAGCTTTCTAGCACCAGGCGTCTTTGAGCTAGGCTGCGGACGGACAGACGGACGGACATGACGAAACTATAAGGGTTCCTGGTGGACTACGGAACCCTAAAAATGCTTATTTTCAACGTCAGTAAAAACAAACAGTCAGCTAAACTCATCAGCTGTTAGTACACTTCGAGGCGTGCTTACACTATTTCGCTTCCAAATCAATTTTTTTTCCATATATTTCTTATTTTACGTATTTCAATTAATAGTATAGCTCATAAATAATATTATTAGAATTTTCCTACCGCTATAAATGCCTCTAATTGGTCAATACATTCATTTTTCTACAATAACATGTATTTTACACATTTGTTTGATAAAACCGTTTGAATTACTTACGCTTGTTCACAAAGTTAGTTAATTTTATATACACAATAAAGCAAATTTCATGTAGATTCTAAATATATATGTATTGATTAGTGTTCTGAAGTAAATAAACGTCGAAATCGTCATTTAAACGCTGCCCGCCAACTTTCATACATACGCTAAATTTGACGTGGGCGCTTATCGATTATATGACATTTGACGTTTGGGCGCTCGAGAGGTTAATATGTTCAGAGCAGTATGACCGTGCTATTTTCGGATGATAGGAACCCACTGATATCATAATTAAATCCTCATATGTCAGTCTCGGAAAATCATTTACTTCTTCGCTAGTTGCTTCCAACCTCACAAAGGGAACTCTTTGCTGGTTAAGATTATGTTCTTCGACATAATCTGCTAACAAGTTTGGTGTATGCATGTTTAGTCTTATTATTTGACAAAACTTTCAGTATATGTGCTTGCCTCGAAAGGCTCTTGAAAGCAGTTTATTATTGCGCCTACTATTTTAAAATGATCGTATATGTGAGGTAAGTCACGGTTAAATACCCTGTGGCGAAACAATTTAAAATCACGTTTCATGCGACCGTTAATCGCTTCAACCACCCATATATATATTGTAACGAGTCTTGACTTGTTCGATTCCTCAGTGCTGAGTTATCTTTGACCTCGTCTGTTTGAAGTAGGCATATGAACTTCATAGCCATATTCTTCAGCCTGTGGAATTGCGTCGCGAAAGCCTCTGTCTGAAACCATGACATCACATTGATGAAAAAAATAATGCCATGCACACTCACCTCTTGAGGTATATGTTCTCGAAAATTCAGTCGTGTTCTTATAAAATGTTAATTAAGGACGTGTCTGCGACGGCCTCGGAGCGTTTGCTCACACACAACACAACGGTTACTTTCCATAACAACTTCCAAATCACAATGCCTAATCAGGTCCGGTAATCACAAGTAAAGTAGCCAATAAAAAAAATAGAATAGTTAGGCAATATCAAGTCCGGTAAGAGCTTTGTCACGGTAAAAATAATCACAGCGAGCGAGTGATTTAGCGCAAGCACACCTCCTTTTTTATTTTTTTTTGTTCTCGTTTTAGTGAGCGAAACAAAAAAAGCTAAACAAAAAAGTATTTAATACAGTTTAATTGCTTTTTAATCCTATTTTAAGACTAAATTCAGAAGTTAGTATATTACAGGTATTCTGCCCCTAAATTAATACGACTGGCTTGCCAGTCATATCAGACAATTTGTAAACTAAAGGAGACTTATTGGCTACAACTTTGTATTTAATAAACTTAGGAGCGAGTTTCTTATTAAAATATTTATCTTTATCGCTTAAATAGTAAGTACGCCGCCACACAATATCGCCGACATTGAATTCGGCTGGTTTACAACGAAGATTATAAGAATTACAATTACGTTGTGTAACGTATGTCCGGTACCTACCGCGTCTGTGTCATATACCGTCCATACGCTCGGCCAATCAGAGAAGGCCATCGTCCGCGCTCGCGAAGCCTGACCAAATATGGTCACGTAGCGACTCCAACTCTGATGGAAGGGCCGGTATATAAAGGGGCCGATAGAGATTCCGGCACCGCTACTCTAACGTCGTTTCTACTACATACCTACGATTACGTACTGACCCTACGTTGAACGTGTATCCTGGTCCCAGCTGTAGGTGAGTTACTACATTTACTGCACTAGCGTGCTGCCCATCTCTCTACCTGCTAGCTGAGGCCGGCTGACGCCGCCTGCCTGACTTTATTGGTTGTGGCTTTCCTAATGCTGCTTCCCTTCAGGTTCCAGGTCTACCTTGGAAGCTCCGGGCTACGCTACCCTAGCTTCCTACACTTCCAAGCACCGTCCTCGACGACACCTCTGCCGACAAGTCTAGCCCTGCCCTGCTCATCGCACACACACCGCCGGTGCCTGCCAGCTGAAGGCAACATCAGCGAGGATCTGCACCGCTACGCGCAGCCTTCGAGCAGCCTGCCTTGCACACTACCGGAGGGAACAGCGTGGGAGACTACAGCCCTTAGTGTTTAGGCCAGTGTCGTGTTGTTGGCCGGTCATACTCGGCATAGGAAGCGAGGCAATACTCGACAAATAAACGCAAAAGACACTCTGCTGCGTTTCAATACTAGAACCCGTTACAGTTGGTGAGCGGTTATCAAAGCGGCTTGTACCTTTTCGAAGATAGAATGAAAAATGGCCGAGGGCCTCCGCATAAGTATCACGCGGTTCGAAGACAATATTAGGGTCAGATTTTTTGACCACATAGTATGACCCACAAGTAACCAATTCACGACCAAAGACCAGAAACGATGGTGAATAGCCAGATACCTCGTTTACTGCGCAATTTATTGCGAACTGGACCTTAGGAACAACCAAATCCCAAACGCGCTGATCTCGTTCGATAAAAGTAGGCATCATAATAGTTTTATTATAACGCTCGACTGAGTTCACATGGGGTGTATACAGCGGCGTATAATGCAAATTAGTAATTTTGTATTTAGTTATCAAGTTTTTAAATGTAGAACTAATAAATTGCTTACCATTATCGAGAGCTTTGACGGAATACCATGGACCAAAAAAACATTTTTTTCTAAAATTTTTGTAATTGGCAGTAGCTCGTTTGATGGAAAAAGCATACAATATTTGGAAAAACTTGTTTAGCCTTCTAGAAGTAGGTAGTGGACCAATTAGATCAAAGCTTAACATCTGGAATGGTTTATAACAAGACTTAGATTTACCCATATGACCTAAGGTTGAATGGTTTTGATGTTTGTGAGCTATACAAACATCACACGAATTCACAGCCTTAACAACGTCGGAATACATATTCGGCCAGTAATAATTTTAATGCCAAGCACTTGTAGGTTTTAAAAATACCTAGGTGACCAGCCGTGGGCAGCGGATGGTTCTCAGCAATAATATTAGATCTTTGTTCAGACGGAATAACCTCTTTCCTTATTAATAATTTGGTAGTCCACGAAAGTTGTGGGATTGTTTAGACAACCTTTATAAATGTTTAGATACCACGAGTCGTTAGTAGACATTGGGAATGTTAGGTTAAAATTAGGAGTAATGTCATTATCATTGATAATGGCTGCAACGGGAACAGAACGAGACAGGAGGTCGGGCAATATGTTGTCTGAACCACAACGATGTCGAATCTCGAAATTGTACGACGAAAAACGAACACCCCATCTGGCCAAACGACCAGTAGGATTATTAAGTTTTAGAAACCATTTGAGCGCAGCGTGGTCAGTGTAAACAATAAACGTTTTACCGTTATCGACATAACAACGCCAGTGCTCGATGGCAGATAACACAGCGAGTGCCTCGCGTTCAGTAGCGCTGTAATTCTTTTCAGGATCAGACAGAGACTTACTGAAGTAGGCTGTGATTTTCTCTTCGCCCTTCAAAACCTGGCAGAGGACAGCGCCTACGTCGTAGTCGCTGGCGTCTGTGTGTATTTCAAAAGGTTCGCAGTAGTCCGGACAAGATAAAATAGAAGGAGAGGACAAGCAGTCTTTCAATTTGATAAAAGCCTGGTCCGCCTCTTTAGACCAACAAAAAGGAGGCTCCCCCTTCTTCCCTCATTCTCCTTTTTTACCTTGAGAGGTTAATTTGTTAAGAGGGGACGATATACGACTAAAAGGAGTATGCCGATTTTTGTATTGAAGTCTGTACCGTTTGCTTTTCATGAAATGAACATTTTTAGCCAGCTTATTGTTTAATATTACCGTAGGCATGAAGTGTTTTTGTTTTCGAATCCGCAGTTCTGAGACTTTCACATAAACATATTTTAAAAAATCCGCCACAAATATTGCAAAAGAAGGAATTTGTCCTTGATTTCTAATTGTTTATAACGATTTCAAAAAGTGAATGATGTTACAAGTTAAAATAAACGTAGTTTCGACCCAGAGGAACAAACTTCAACTCAACGGATAAAAGCAAAGTAATAACACAAACAAACACGATCGATGTGTAGGCGACGTTGTGTAGGGTTGACATTTGACACTTTTGACAGTTGCTCAAGTTTTCAAATGTTACCCTGCAAGTGTTGCTATCTGGATTCAATTATATCTTAAATCGATATCACCTAAAAACAATCGATTAATGAAAATAATGCTCAACCAAAGACTGAAATCAAGTTAAGTAGCCAAATATGTATTTCTATTTAATAAAATCACACAGAACACAGTTTTTTTTTAATTCACGATCATAATACCTTCTATTGAATACAAAATCATTTAATCGTGTAAGCAATCGGTACTGTTAAGAATCGTATTACACTCGATTTTTTGTCGCTCGGGATCGACTTTTTTTGTGCTGGCAATGTATACATTCGGAAGTTGTTGATCTTAGTTCAACTTTTTTATAATATTTCGTAAACGCGGATTTAATAATGTTTAATAATTTAGTAATGGCATTCAAAATGTGTCAAAGTATTTACGTTATATCATTTTTTTAAAGCATTTGGTACAGGTTTCGGCATTCTCCTTTGGAATAAATCACCTATACCATGAAGCCACGCCTAGAAAACGACGTAGTTCTTTTTTATTAGAAGGGGTAGGTAAATGAATATGGCATCAATTTTATCAGAACTTGTGAATCGACGACGTAACCTAAATATTTTATTTTATCACGAAAGAAATTACGCTTGAGTAATGAGTACGAGTGAGTAATGAGAGTTGTACAACCGAGACCCCACTTTTTATAAGAAATATCGGAAAATTTAGAAATAATTATAAATTATTATAAGACACAAGGTGCGGTGAGTCATCGGTCCGCAGCTCTGTAACTTGTGAATCAGTTTCATTCAATAACAACACCGACTCTAAATGGTTAGGAAATAAATTAAAATTCGCCAAAAATCCATACCGAGAATTAAACTATTTTTAATCACAGGCACTACATTAAAATTTAGGGAAGCTGTTTTGTTTTGAAATTCAATAGGAAGAGAGATAGACCCTAAGGAACACAATTTTTCACCACCAGCAGTTACCAAACTCAAGGGCTGAGAACAATCCAACTGATACTCATTATTTAAAAAGAAATTATGAGAATTGTTACCCAAGATTGTACACATGAGCTAGAATCCAACAGGTCAACTACAGGTTTACCATTAACAATAACAGAAATATAGGACGAGTATTCTATATTAGAATTGCGGATTGAGGATAGACTATAACAATTAAAATTTTTTTTTAGATAATTTTACCAATTATTCCACTCAGTTTTATTGAAATTATTTTATTTATTTATTCCCCAATCCTCGCTTATTAGTTTTTTTGGTTTATTAGCTTTAGGATTGCATTAAGGACAATCAGGCACACGAAAACCTTTTAGAGCGCATTTAAAACAAATTAAAAAATGTGGTTGGCGACAATTATATAAACTATGAGAATTGGATCGACACCTGGGGCAGAACCGGTTGTCGTTTTTATAAGTGGTGGGTAAGTTGATAGCGTTTATGTGTGGTTGAGCGTTAAAGTTTTTATTAGAATAATTATAATAATTTTTCGGTTTGCTATTAGAAAAATTTGGCTTTTGAGGTTGGTGAGCAAACTCAGGCAACAAGGTATTTTGTGTGGCTTTGGAAGATTCCCGATGGTCTTTAGTTCGTTTATGAAAGGTCTCAAATTCTCGACAGACACTAACAAGCGACTAACGAGGATATCGGCGACTTTAGCCGTCAAAATAGTTTGACTGTAACATGGCAGGACATTACGCAACAAAATATCAATTTTTTCAGACTCACTAATAGGCACATTAAGACGAGGAAACAGACCCTGCATTTTAGCAACAAAAAGTGTTACATTTTAGTCCTCAGCTTGAAGGCTAAACCTAAAAAAAAAAAAAATTTAAATTCATAGTCAGTCAGGCTAAAATTACGCTTCAAAAGACAACACAATTCACTCCAACTAGAAATCTGTTCTTTGAGCGAACGATACCAGAACAGGGAGCTTATTCACTATGACCATTTTGAATTCTTAACGTGTTTTAACGTGCTAGTTACCCACGTCGGCACGTTATTGGCTTAAACGGTATTTACTATGCCAACTTCAAGTTTGACAAGCACGGTAGCGCACGTTTCGGACACGGTTTTAGTTGTCAAAATTCCGTGAGCTAAGAGGTCACGTAACATGCACGTAACGCGTTTATTGTAAAACGATAGAGGATAAATAAGTACTAAGTTTATTTGTTTTATATTATTTTCAGTGTCCGTTAGTGGTTAAATGCTAAGTTTATTTGCTTTTTTATTTACCAGTGTCCATGTCAAAGTTATTTAATTAAATATTATGTTTTATGAAAATTGACGCCTCTCGCTGGCGCCAGCGTCTCACTCGTCTTCGGATAAATAATAAATCCATTATGATTTATTAGATTCTGTTAGAATTGGGCTATTTTCTGCACTAACCGCACGTATATTTTTAATATTGTTGCGCAACTGCAACTGTCATGTCTGTCATCAATGTCATCATTATGTTTTCGTTCAAAAATTTACTTAAGTACAAAAGATGAACTAAACTTTGAAGATCAATTTTTTATTTTGAGATTGTTCCTGGCAAAATTGAACTAAAATAATATAATTTAGGTTTTATTAGCCTTTTCTATTTGTACTGTAGCTTTTATTGAAAATAACAAGTTAGTAAAATAATATTTATAAAATCGACATTGAGCCAACCAGCATTAAGATTGAAATTCAAATTCAATTCAAATTCAAAATCCTTTTTTCATTTGGGTCACAATGTGACGCTTATGAACGTCAAAATAATAAATTTATAAAATAATTACTTATACTCAAATTTAAAACATTATTACTGTATGCTTCTACATTTACATTTACTGCCACGTTCGCAAGGCAATAGGTAGAACCATGAGAAAGAACGGGCAATAAAACTCACGGTCACTCTTTTTCATCGCCAGGTTTTGCATAATACACAATTTACATTTTGTAAGGTGCTGCAACTGTTACACCTTCTATGTCACTTGTATATATTAACTGTACATAATAATACTCAAGCATAATAGTTTTGGTTAGCCTCCTCAGAATAGACATGGTGAAACAGGAGCATCCACTTACATTATATATACCTAATAATGCAGGCAATCCGCGAAAGTGATCAGAACCATGATGGAAATGATGCAATTAAATATTAAAATCTAATACCAGCCCGCAAGACCGTCATCGACCAGTCATCGCAAGTAGCACCCGTTAACGAGTATGACGCATGTGCCAGCCATCATCCCTCTCGCCATATTAGAGGGACAGGGATGACCCGATACACGACGCCACCACAAGAAATGACATTTTAGTGAGCATGACGACAACGGTATACGAACCAGCAGTAAGAAACAATCTATTGGTATACTGACCATGACCGCCAATTACCTCCATTTTCCAGATCGTTATTATTAACATAAGTTAGTGGTACGCGTGAAGGAATGCAAATGTAGAAAGAATTTTGTGAAGGTGACAAGTGAACAACGATATGATCAGGGATAAATAATGTTAAACTACATTCAACAAATCATAAAAATATCCAAATCCTGCAAAAATCATGTGTTCACGAGGCACCTCCACTTAACATGTAAATAAAATAATCGTGAGTTAAACAAGCCTAAGCCTATCCCCACGGAGTCTTATCATTTAAAAATTCCTTGATAGTGTAATAACCCCTTTGAAAAAGAAAGTTCCTAATTATCCGTTTGTATTTGTGCATGGGTAAATTCATTATTTCAAGAGGCAATTTGTTGAAAAATCGTATACCAATCCCCGCAAATGAGTTCTGAACTTTATGTAGACGGTAGTTAGTTCCCACCAGTTTATGCTTATTCCTTGTGTTCACTTTGTGCAAATCACTATTTTTGCGGTATAGAATTAAGTTTTTCTTAATGTACATTAAGTTAGCATATATATATATATATATTGCGATGCAACTGTCAATATATCTACTTCTTTAAATTTATCACGTAAAGAATCTCTAGCACCTAACTTATAAATTGCACGTATGGCCCTCTTTTGAATGATAAAAATAGTCTGTATATCAGCAGCTGTACCCCATAACATTATTCCGTAAGACATTACGCTGTGAAAATAACTAAACTAAACTAGTCTAGCAGTATCTATATCTGTGAATTCCCTAACTTTTCTAACTGCAAACGCTGCAGAACTAAGTTTTACTGCGAGACAGGATATTTGGGCGCCCCACTGAAGCTTACAATCTAAAGTTACACCTAAGAATACGGTTGATTCGACTAGTTGAATTGTTTCCTTTTCCAACACTTTTGACATTAGACGAAGAGAATTTAACACATTTGGTTTTGCTTGAGTTGAGTACCAAATTATTTGTCAAAAACCAATCTAATACTTGTGCAAGAGTGTTATTGACAGTATCAAAGTTACTTAAATTACGATCAACTTTAAAAATTAGTGACGTATCACCGGCAAACAAAACAATATCACATAATTTTTTTACAAAGAACGGCAAATCATTAATATATATTAAAAAAAGAAATGGACCGAGAATAGAGCCCTGTGGAACGCCCATTCCTACTGGCAAACCTAGAGACCTACTCCCATTAACATCTACATACTGAATTCTATCACTAAGGTAGCTGGCAACAAGATTGAGTGCGGTATCTCTAATACCATAAAGTTTCAATTTAAGTAAAAGTGTATTATGTTCCACACAGTCAAAGGCCTTTGATAGGTCACTAAAAACACCAATGGCATCCTTTGAGTTTTCCCAAGCATTAAAAATATGCTTTTACAAAGTTTTTATATTATAATTTATGAACGAATGTTGTGAAATTGATAACTAGGCATAGACAAGCTGTCGTATGGCATACTGAATACAATATTTTGATTGTCGAGGTACGTCACGTTACTGAAACACGTTTACATCTAGTGCACGTCACGACGACACACGTCTTGAACATGGTATTTCAGTGGTCTTAGTGAATGGGAGCTTCCCTGTGCATCGCCCGTAAATATCTCAAAAGCAAATGGTAACATTTTATTTTCGGGAATACACCTAGCCTGCATAAACTCATAAATTTTTTAATGAGCCCCCGAACACAAGACTTGCCATTATATTTAAATTTAGCGAGTTCGGAAAACAATTTACGGTCATATTTAAAGTCGTCAGAAACCACGGTGGTAGATACAGAGCAGTCCTTTTGTACTACGTGCGAAGTTGGTTCAGATGTACCTACCCGAAATCAAAGATTTAAAAATAGTTAATTGATTGCGGTAATTACTCGAAACTATCTCAGCCGAGTCGGTATTAGAAAGGCGGTCCAGATCCAGTCTATTCAATCTAAAATAAATATGGTTGAGAATAGATTCTGTGCGCGAATAGAGGTTTTGGTCGAAATGTGATCTTAGGAGAGAAATATTGTTTGTAGCCCTAATTAAGGAGTTCCGGATAGCCGATATTTCCTCTTCGGGGTCTAAATTGGAATCTAATATAGTTTCGGAGGGAAACTGGGACGCTAGTGTCCCTATTTGCTGGCGCAGCTCGGCTACCGAGCTGGACTTGTCGCCGCCCCAAATAATCAGTTCATAAACCAGCTCCGATTTTACCATGATTGAAGTTAATTTTAAAAGACATGACTAAGTTACGTTGAAAAGATTACCTAAGTCTCGTAAAAAGAAAAATCTAACAGCACCAAAAATCACTCACAGAGGGGTTATACTTATAATATAACAATAAAATAATGTAAATATGTTCACAGTGGGTCGCTTAAAAGAAAGTTATATATTATGTAGCAAGTAAACAATTTACGTTCGCAATGCGTAAGAATAGCGCGAAGCGGAATCTACCCTCACATAAAAAATGTAATTGTACAATTGAAAGTAATTCCCAAAACCGTTACTTAGTCTAATGAATTTGGGTTAGAAAAGAAGTTATAAAGTACATTAGATGTTGCGCAAGCCTTTAGTCGACTATATTATGTAAGCTTTAATGCGTTATAATTTATCTAACACGTTTAGAAACAAAAATCAACGACTTACCGACTGAAATTAAACTACAGTTTACGGATTTTATCGCGTTATATTGGTTTCACTGGTTACTAAGTTATTACATTTAAACCGAATGATCTAGAAACTACATTTTTATTACTAGCCTACGTTTCGAATTCTTTACAGGATTCATGTTCACGGCAGACTGAGGTGGTATTTGTCTTTGTCTTGAATTTAAAAGTTATCTCAAAGTACCCGAACATTTTTCAACTATTGGTGTTACTATCTACGCAGAATGTGCTCACTGTGTCTTGATGTCTTCTGGTGACTTTGTCCTTCTTGGGTTTCATTAGCCTGATAACAGGGTCCCAAGCTGGAGGTACATTCCAACCATCTTCCCTATTGAAATTAGGATGTTTTTTAATTTCAATAGCTTCTCGTATCATTCTTGGAATAAAGCGGTGTTCTTTTGCGAGTATCTGTGGTTTATCAAATCGCAGGTAATGGTTGGTTCCTTGTTCTACATATTCACACACAGCAGACTTCGTCGAGCGTTTGTGTTTAATGTCAGCTATATGTTCCTTTAGTCGAATGCCTATGCTTCTCTTGGTTTGTCCAATGTATGAGAGGCCACACTCACAGTCTATCTTGTAAACCCCGGCCTCTTGTAAGGGTAAATGACTCTTGACAGATGCTAATAATTGGCTTATCTTCGTTGGCGGCTTGTAGAAAGTTTTGATTGAAGCTCGCTTCAAGATGTAGCCAATCTTGTCGCACTTTTCCTTAATAACCTCTTAACGCACTTTTCCTATTGGAGAGAGTCGATGTCGTTCGAATAGAACTACTCGCACCCTTTACCATTAGTAGAAGTTTTACAGTCACATAAGGATTAGTTTTGCAGCCTTGTGTTTTTGAAATATAAAATGCCTATTTTATTAATACTTGTCAAACAGACATCTCATTGCCAACATCACTTGGTGAGAAATTGGCAACAAGATGACAGTGGTCCAACTACTATGTGCCTTAATGCAAAAAGCCAAAATATGATACTTTGCGTCACTCATTTCTTCTAATACATCATTCGTATCCTTGTCACACTGTGCTTTAGTCATTGGTATAGCTATTTTGTTCTTTTTATAGCCACACATGAATATACTCTTACATACTACATACAATTTATTACACGTTACATGTAAATTCATCCAGTATTTTTCCAGCTAATGGTTCAAACAAATTTTAATTGACCCCGTATATTATGACCTATACAATTTTCACCATCCAGTAATTGTAGTGGAGCAATTGTCAGTAATTAAACAATGTTATTTATGTAGTGTTGCACGTTTTAATTAATTAAAAGTCGTTCTGGAAATAACAATATTGCGTTTTGTATCTGCCGCCACAGTCAGATTACATTTCATCGATATATAATATTTATTCGTGTAATGAGACCAAAATTTTGCTTGTTTTATTTTATAAAATTATTGGTGTATGATCGGCAGATCCAGTGGACTTTAAAATGAACTTATTGATGGTAATTTTGTTTGAATGTAATGATCCATCATTGTCCTAGCCTCATCCCGGTTACATACAAGACTTACGCCTTGTAGCCTTGAGGTCCGCGTAGTAGTTTAACCAGATAGGACAGAATATTAGCTTTTCCACAAAGCGACTGCCATCTGATGTCTGTAACTCAAAGAGAGAACGATATTCTATGGTCTAGACCAGTATCAGTTTATTTGAGGGTAGTGACTGTTGATACGCACATAACGTCGAAAGGACATTGGTGCTTGTTATGGATTCCAGCCCAATACCCTCTGCATGGCAGTCTGTTTATATCTCGATTAGGCTATCGCTTCACTTGTGTCGTGTTGTGTATTTGTTTTATTAATAAATATACAATATATCGCAACGTAATGTTTGTTGCACACATTATTACAGTTAACTGATTAACTAGCAACCTCGATCTTGCATTATAATAATTACACACATATGTTTTATAATTATGTATTAGTACAAGAAAGGAGGAACAACTTGCGACCCACGGATGCCCCTTAAACTTAAGGGCAAAATCTACAAATCCGTTATAAGACTTGTCGCACTGTATGGATCGAAATGCTGGGCCGTGAAGAAGACGGATGAAAGAAGATTGCATGTAGCAGGATGACATGAATGAAAATAGAGTGAATAATGAGCTGACGTCTGATAGGAGAGAATGGAAGGGAAAAAGATTCTGCGCTGACCCCAAGTAATATGGGAACAGGGCAGGCAAAAGAAAAAAGAAGAAATATTAGTACAAGATCGTGGGAAATGGCTGGAACAAAGAGAAATATGTTCAGCAGTGGACCCAGTCGAGCTATGGATGATTCATCATCATCCGTGTTATATTATATGTATGTTCCAGGTAATGCTGTAAAACAAAATTTATTATATTGAAGTTCATAATCTTTATCCCTATTACGTGGGCCCTAAAAATTCATGGCGAAAGGTGGCTGTAATATTACACCTCTGCCTACCCCTTTGGGGATACAGGCGTGAGTATATTATATTTTTATTATTCTAATACATGTGAAATTGCTTGACATGCTGAGGAAACATCAATTTATATTTTGGAAATGTCTAAAATGAACATAATATACTCTTACACATTACGTAAAATTTCACTACCGAAAGGGTTATTTCCAAATGTAACATGGTCTAGTTTGAAATGCTTATGGGTAAGTCGAGAAAATTGTGTAATAAAGGGATGAGTTTTAAAATATTTCCGGAATTTTGGGACTGTTAACAAGCTCGGCAGGAAAGTTACCGCTTAACAATTACCCCTTTATCGGATAACCGATGTGATTTTGAAATAATTACTAAGGATTATGGGTATGTTATAGATTGAAACTAAACTTCCGTTTATGATTTGTGTTAAGATTAATGTGATCTTTATAAAACAACTAAATGAGCCCGCGGTTACACCCGCGTTATTTAAGACTACTGCTCCGCTCCCGTGGCTCATAGCGTGATGTTTTATAGCCTATAGCCTTCCTCGATAAATGGACTAACTAACATTGAGTTTGTCAAATCGGACCAGTAGCTCCTGAGATTAGTGCGTTCAACCAACCAACCAAACAAACAAACTCTTCAGCTTTATACAAACATACATACACCAAATCATCCCATGGGTGTCGTAAGAGCCGACAGAGGGAGCATATTATGCAGAGAACAGCACTGTAAGAGAAGGAAAACTTGATACAAACCCTATACCAACCCGTTTAGCCAGCGTGGCATAAGATAAGATGATTTGTGTTAAGATTAAATTTGATCTTTATGAAACAATTTCGATAAACTTATTATTTTTTTATTCAATTACTAGTTTTATGTACTTATTCTAAAGCATATTTACAAAGATCTATGTACAATTAGCTGAATTTTGAGTTAAAGAGTTGATCTTGTTAAATTAGCCGCAGCATAATTGAATAGATTAACCCTCTTTGAGCTGAATTGCCAATTTTCTAGATGATTCCACAATGTTTGCTGCGTGCTACAAATTGCCTCTTGCAGTCTAATTCGATCTTATAATTTATTGTTTTCTTTCTACATTTTCGTACATTCAATTAGATAGGGTTTTTTTAGGGATTAGGGTATTATTGAGGGTCGCTTTTCCTTACATATATTGCGGGGGAATTATTTTCATTATTTATCAAAAATATTTCGTTTGGTGTTAAACCGCAGTTTATTTATCAGTTTTTTGAGTAAATTTTAGATTGGATACTTTAGCTGTGGATTATCGCCTAACATCAACATAGTTTTCCGAACTTTGTAGCCATCGGTATTCCAGTAATGTTTATTTTAAGTGCTCAACCACGGAAGCTCAAGCTGCATCATTGAACAAGACACAAAAGCTCCTCAGTCACGGTAAACAGCAGAAAGCAGAAACGACTGCTGCATTGCCTATTCGAAACTGTCGTGACTTTATTACTGGCTACGCGAACTCCAATGCATAACAGAACTAAATAGATAAATTTGAATTTTTATTTACCTTCGTATACATGCAATATAAATTGCGAATAATGAAAGGATTTTCACAATTCACGTTTGACTAAACCGTTTCAATATAAAGCGGCTGCAGGCAGCTATTGATAGCAATCAAAGAATATCAATACCTGTGTTGTTGACGTTTGAAAGTAGGGTAAAATAATGGCTTTATTCGAAATGGCATATATAATTGTGCACAGATGACTATTATTGCTTTTATGCTAGACTTATAACTCTCTGCACTACATTTGGTCATTGTCACTTTAATTAATATTCATACATACATACATAGGCTCACGCCTGTTTCTCGGAGGGGTAGGCAGAGACTACGGAACGCCATTTGCAACGATCCTGACATACCTCACTTGCTTCACTCACTCCCATCAAGTTTCTCATGCATGCTCTTCTGTTAAGGGTACTTCTGACTTGTCCTTTTTTCAGGATGTCTCCAATCTGGTCAGAGAACGTCCGCCTAGGTCTTCCCCTTTATCCTGTTCCATTCACACTTGCCTTATATATCTTCTTTGTCAGTCTATCGTCATCCATCCTCTCCATGTGCCCAAACCATCTTAACATGCCTTTCTCAATGCTTGTCACTACATCTTCTTTTACCCCACACCACTCTCGTATCACACAATTCTTTACTCTGTCGGTCAAAGACACACCACACATACTTCGCAGTGCTCTCATTTCTACAGCATTTATTTTACTTTCAAATCTCTTCTGCCATACCCAACTTTCACTACCATACATAAGGGTAGGCACTAACACACCTCTATGTACAGCCAAACGTGCCTTTTTGGACACGTTTTGACTGTTCATAAACGCTTTCAGAGCTCCATTCACACTATTACCTGCATTAACTGCATTAATAATATAATAATTATCATAATAATTAATATTCAATTTAAGTATAACAAGTTGTTCATTCCTAAAAACTGTTAATATGAATAAAATATTATTGTTTGTTTATGGACAAGTACACAATATTCTAGCACAAAGAGTTTGGAAGTATAAAAAGCCTATGATCTTGCGTCCTGGTCAACTAGTATCGTTAGGACATATTATGTACCTTCACGTAGTCTTTAAACATTATGGTTGACTACACATGCCTCCAAAAAGAAGACAACAATCCAAAAATCTTAATTTGTTTCTCATTTCTATCAGTCTAGTACAAACTACATGTAAATATCATTAGCAGTATTCACCATTTGTTATTGATTGTCGACGGGCTCAATGTAAAGGAAGGTATTGAAAACTGGTTTCAGTACATATTTAAATAACTTTGTAATAAATTTCTCGGTCGAGTAAAATACTTCAATGGTAAGATTAGTGCCGTCTTTTAATAAGGCTCTTTCTCTGTCTTAATTGAAACTACATAGTATTATTTTAGTGGACTATTTTATGAATAGAGTATATTAGATGAATATTTTGACTGGCCAATTAATCTAGTGGTTAGTGACTCCGAATGCTTATGCAATACTTAAACTGTCGATAGCCAAATCGACCGATATACCAGAACAATAAAACAATGTTATATATTTACAGCCAGATTGGAGCAATTTTTCATTGACGCAAAACGCAGTTCATTCAAAGCCGGGTCGAGTATAGATCCTTACTATTTATAGTGCGCCTTGTTACCATACAAATACCTTCTGCGGTGACTGTAAATCCGAATAAAAACGAACGTTTTCGAATACTGTATAAAGCCTGATCTTAAAATTTTTTTTCAGAAAAGACGTAACCTAACGAACTTTAATTAAACGTTTGTATATAACCGATATTTGTTCACCAACGTATGTCAAAAACGGAAGGCTCAATAAGTATGGAGAAATAAGGCATTATTTACTGCCAGCGGCATTTAGGGAGGCTCGTGTAAACGAAACTTCCAATGGAAATACCATGGACTCGTTAAATAATAGCGCGTAATACAACTCTACGGGTAGGTATACGTAGCAAACATGCTACGATATAACAGCTCTACGTCAATTCTAGCCAGCTAGGTCAGTGATTCTATGTATCTGAATCTCAAAAGGCTATCAATATTTATTTTCCTGATTCGATAAAAAGTGTATAAAAATCCTACGGTCTAGTTTTAAACATGCAAGCCAAGGCTAACGATTGTACGTATCTACCTATTATTACGTACAAATACATAATAGTATATACCAAATCCGACCAATACATAATTATAGTTGCGTTCTTGAAGTCACCGTTCTTTACACAAAAGCATTTGGATTCCGTCAGTTATGAGGCTTGTTGCCATTATCGCTGAAGTTATCAGATTGCGTTGACGAAACGCGACCGATTTCAAGATTGTGGCTATTCATGATATTGTGTCCATTCATGATAACACGATATTGTAAAAGAAAAAAAAGAAAATAAAAATTTATTTTGAAACAGCACAAAGGACACATAATAGAAAGCAAGTAGGTAGGTACATATACAACAATTAGTAAACATAGAACATTTATATAAAAGAAAATAAATAAATAATAACCAAAAAAAAAACAAAAAAAGAAACAAAAAGCAATTACAATAGAATATAGTGAGGTATGTGTCCCATCGCTGGCCAAAAAAGGTGGCTGGATCAGCACTATGTCCAGTGATGCTAGTGCATACCGGACGCTGGTATTCTTCCAGCCCCTTCCGGACATCCCGGATGCGCAACCATCGCCGTGCCGATCACAACATGCAATCCGTGTGAGGTGTTTCGGTGATTGTGTAATGTGTAGTGATTTATATACCTATATATAGATTATCTAATTAGTGAAAATATACACACATACTTAGTTGCATAAATAAAATAAAATAAATAAATATACCTATGAATGATATAGTTACTTAATATAATTATAGAAGCGCGCAAAACTGCGGTGCAGACTCGCCGTCAGCTGATGTGTACCTATGCACGTACCTGCATTAATTATATAGGTATACACATTGTTGCATATTCTAAATTATCGCCGCGTCCGCCTTGTCGGGAGGCGAGGGGCGAGCGGGTGTGAGGTCCAACACTCGACGCTCGCTCACGACGAAGCGGAGGAAGTGCACACACCATCAGAGGCGGTCACCGCCTGTCACCGCCTCTTGACGCGACACTAACATTTTTCTCGGACGATCGCACTTGAAATTATGCACGTTATACGCGCAATGAATCACCCGCACGCAACAAACAATAAATACCTATTGAAATTAAACTACAGTTTACGGATTTTATCGCGTTATATTGGTTTCACTGGTTATTTGTTCTTACATTTAAACCAAAAGATCTAGAAACTACATTTTTATTACTAGCCGACGTTTCGAATTCTTTACAGGATTCGTGTTCACGGCAGACTGAGGTGATATTTGTCTTTGTCTTGAATTTATAAGTTATCTCAAAGTACCTGAACATTTTTTCAACTATTGGTGTTACTATCTACGCAGAATGTGCTCACTGTGTCTTGATGTCTTCTGGTGACTTTGTCCTTCTTGGGTTTCATTAGCCTGATAACAGGGTCCCAAGCTGGAGGAACATTCCAACCATCTTCCCTATTGAAATTAGGATGTTTATTAATTTCAATAGCTTCACGTATCATTCTTGGAATAAAGCGGTGTTCTTTTGCGAGTATCTGTGGTTTATCAAATCGCAGGTAATGGTTGGTTCCTTGTTCTAAATGTTCACACACAGCAGACTTCGTCGAGCGTTTGTGTTTAATGTCAGCTATATGTTCCTGGTAGCGCCATCTACCTTCCTATCTACAACTAATCGCATCAACATGAATCGTTCCACGTACAAGTGTGAGCGATACCATATTTCCGTCTCCCTCTATTCCTCTCCCTGGAAGAGGCACTGCCTTTCGCCTGATTTCGTCGCCGCGATCGTCGACGCGAGTGACAGTCCAGAACATTCCGCTCGCTGAGAACGCCGTGTCGTTCGTATCGCACCGCATCGCTGTATGTGATTACTACCGCATATATAAACCGCTCGCAAGTGGGAGTGACGGTGAATTGAAGTGAAAACAAGCAGCTGCATCACGAAACCACCAGGAGACTGCCCTACGGAAACGAAGAAGGTTGTATAAGGTAAGTGCGCTCCATCCTTGAAATATCCTATACCCACTCAATCACCCCTTCCTGTAACCATCTCCTAGGCGGCGAAGAACCGTTATCCTCTGTATACAGTCCATTTCCTTCTCCAAGTCGCCTAGAACCCTACGGTTTCGGTGTAACGCCGAACCATTTTTTTGGTCCTTCGAGCCGGATTCATTTACGTTTTATACGTTATATCGCTATACCTAGGCAGTTATAGCACCTAGCTATACTCCTAATATATTCACATAACCGTCACATGGTTGTTTTCGCACGCATCAGTAGGTAATATACTTTTATGTAGCTACCTACTTACCCAATTATTATTTCTGGAACTATCATAGTTGTCTTGTAAATCTCATATTTCAAGCAACTTTTAATTCCACCGCTTTAAAGTGTTGCCTAGGTAGTTAGGTAAAATAATAGGTACTTTAGATATTCTTATTTTGTTTCGGTCTCATTAGCTTATACTTACGTAAGCATGTCACAACAAAAGAAGTCACGCGTGTCGGAAGACAAAGAGATGACAATCTTAGAAGCAAAACGCAATATTTTATTTGAGCGCATTCAAAACATCTATGAATGCTCAAAAACTGCATCTATGTCTGACAGTAATAGCGAAGCATTTCTCAGTTATTGTATAACAGAAGATAGTATTCGAACAGATTTTCATAAGTTGTAAGACGATTATAACGCAAGATTACTTTCTATCAATCCTGATGAAAAACCGAACTATCAGGCGTATACCTTATTCGAAGATCTTTATTGTATTATTAAGCGTATACAATCGCAATTGGAGGGTAAATGTTCGGCAGAGCCCGTTGCCCGCAAACCGAGATTACCGCCAATCGAGATTATGTCGTTTGACGGAGATATACGAAATTGGCCGTTATTCTATGCGAGTTTTAAGTCTACAGTGCACGATAATGGTTCTCTGACAGATGCTGACAGGTTGGACTATTTAATAGGTAAACTGTCACCGAAAGCCCAGTCCGTATTTGCAGGTGTCACACCCAGTGCTGAGAATTATCAGGTCATATTTCAGTCACTACTTGACAGATATCAGGACACGCGCGTCCTAGCGTCTACCTACTTTGACCAAGATTTAAATCTCAAACTGTCCGGCAACGCGTCTGTCTCGAATTTCCAGCTGTTTATTGATAACTTCGCGCATTCGAGATGACGGAACGCAATAATAAAATACCTACACTAGATAGTTTTATTTCGTTCATAAAAGATCAGTGTCGAATATTTCATAATACGCAGTCTGGTTCACCTGGCCCGTCTAACACTAACAGCAACAAACAAAGGTTGAATAAATCGCGAAATAGTAATAATAACTCGGTCCCTAATCCACAATCTTACGTAACATGTTCGGCATCTAATAGTAATAATTCACAGAAGTGTCTGTGCAGTAATATAGTGCACGACCACTTATACAAGTGTCCCGCCTTCAATAATCAGAATGCAACCGCTCGTTTTAAATGCGTAAAAGATAACAAAGCTTGCATTAATTGCTTAAGCATAAAACATAAAACGAGTAATTGTTCCAGTAGAACGAGATGTCGCTCGTGTAATCAAAAACATCATACACTGTTACAATTCGATAAAGATAACCCGTTGTTAAGCCAAGCCGCTAACCTTGACACACTTGCGCCGCAGGTGCAGACCACGGTAGCTGCGCCTTCCGCGTCTGAGGGCGAAGTATCGTTGTGTATGACATCCATTGCGCGGGCGACGCGCACGCGAGGACGGCACTCGCGCATCTATAATGATCCGCGCAGGGCCAAAACGCAGTGTACGGCGTCTAAGACGGTACTGTTAGCGACAGCGCAAGTTATCGTATATGATGTTAATGGGTCGCCGCACATGGTACGTTGTCTGCTAGATAGCGCATCTCAGATCAATCTAATAACATTGGAATGCTTCAAACGCCTCGGATTATGGAGTAACTTTAAAAATACTAACTCAACCGTCAAAGGGATAGGCGGATCAGAAAGGCATTGCAGGGGTTCCGTAGAAATTAAAATACATTCGCGTTTTGATAGGAATATTAATTTTAACATTTCTTCGCTTATCGTGGAGCGTATCACGGACGCATTGCCGAACGCTAATGTAGACGTAGCATCACTCACTCATCTCGAGTCATTGCCGCTAGCCGACGCGGAGTTTGCGAATCCGGCAGGCATTGATCTTTTGATTGGAGCTTCAATATTTCCGCACTTGCTACTAACTAAAATAGTACGTAGTGAGCGATATGATTCACCGCCCGCTATTGAGACGGTACTTGGGTATGTGATTATGGGTACCGTACCTACGTTACATACTTCTCATTGTATTACGTCTTGTTGTTGTTCTGCTCTTCAACAGATCAAGGTGGGTGCTAAAACTGTGTGTAAGATAAAGCACTAATTAGCTATGCTATGCTATGCTATGCTATGCTATGCTACGCCACGCTATGCTACGCTATGCTACGCTATGCTACGCTATGCTACGCTATGCTACGCTATGCTACGCTATGCTACGCTATGCTACGCTATGCTACGCTATGCTACGCTATGCTACGCTATGCTACGCTATGCTACGCTATGCTACGCTATGCTACGCTATGCTACGTTATGCTACGCTATGCTACGCTATGCTATGCTATGCTATGCTACGCTATGCTATGCTAAGCTACGCTACGCTACACTATACTATACTACACATCCGCTTTCTATATAGATGACATTGCCTGTAATGTCATACCCGCTCCGCTAGCAATTTCGCTTTGTGAAGAGCTTATTCAGCTTTTCAAGCGAGGCCAGTTTGATCTTGTCAAATGGACAAGCAACTCTAAGGAGGTTCTCGCACGCATACCAGATTCGCATAAGGCTTCTCCAGACATTGAGTTTGAGAAGTCTGTACCGCATAAGGTTCTCGGTTTATGCTGGGACAAATCCTGTGATAGTTTTCGGTTTGACGTCTCACCACCAGATGATAAGTGCACCAAACGCACTATGTTGTCCACAGTGGCTCGACTATGGGACATAATGGGTTTTGTGGCTCCCACAATTTTGTACGCCAAGCTCTTGATCAAAGAGCTTTGGCTATCAAAGTGTGAGTGGGATGAAACACCCCCTGACCATATTGTCGCCGCTTGGGGCCAGTTTGTATTGAGCTTACCGCGCTCAATCAAATTACTATTCCGCGTCATCTTGGGTTGGTAGATGGATGTACCGTCAACTTAATAGGTTTCGCTGATGCCAGCGAGCGTGCTTACGGCGGAGTCGTATATCTGCAAGTCCGCATTGGTTCTAACTACTCGGTGCAGTTAGTTTGTGCCAAGTCTAAGGTCTCGCCTGTTAAAACCATTTCGGTTGCGAGACTGGAATTGTGCGCGGCTCTTCTGCTGTCTCAGTTGCTCCGCAAGGTTCAAGACACAGTTTTGCCCTACTACCCCATTAATAAAATACACGCATAGAACCTCGGTGTGATGGTGGCAGTCTGCAGGGCTCGCGCCTCGAAGTCCTCCATGAAGATGTCAGCAACAACAGGCTCTCCAGTATCGCCTTAGGCGATATACAGGCGATACTTTTACAATTTTACCAACAGACAGTGTTAATGTATTCCTAGACCATCTTAATTCTATTCATAACCACATCAAATTTACAATGGAATTAGAGGCAAACAATTCTTTAGCTTTCCTAGATGTACTTGTTATCAGGAACAAAAACAACTCTTTGAGCCACACTGTGTATAGGAAAAAGACACATACAAATAGGTACTTAAACGGGGAATCTCACACCCATCCTAAACAGTTAGCTACCGTGGGAATGTCTTTGTTTCAGAGAGCCCAGTGGATCTGTGACAAGAAACACCTGGACGCCGAGCTTCAACATGTCAAGCAAGTTCTGCAAGACAACAAGCTCCGACAGCCGCGCCAACGTCACAGATCCCCGAAGAACAAGCCAGCCACAGTAGAGAGACAACCTGCTGTCCTCCCATACATCAAGGGCGTGACCGACAAGATTGGCTACATCTTGAAGCGAGCTTCAATCAAAACATTCTACAAGCCGCTAACGAAGATAAGCCAATTATTACCATCTGTCAAGAGTCAGTTACCCTTACAAGAGGCCGGGGTTTACAAGATAGACTGTGAGTATGGGCTCTCATACATTGGACAAACCAAGAGAAGCATAGGCATTCGACTAAAGGAACATATAGCTGACATTAAACACAAACGCTCGACGAAGTCTGCTGTGTGTGAACATGTAGAACAAGGAACCAACCATTACCTGCGATTTGATAAACCACAGATACTCGCAAAAGAACACCGCTTTATTCCAAGAATGATACGTGAAGCTATTGAAATTAAAAAACATCCTAATTTCAATAGGGAAGATGGTTGGAATGTTCCTCCAGCTTGGGACCCTGTTATTAGGCTAATGAAACCCAAGAAGGACAAAGTCACCAGAAGACATCAAGACACAGTGAGCACATTCTGCGTAGATAGTAACACCAATAGTTGAAAAAATGTTCAGGTACTTTGAGATAACTTATAAATTCAAGACAAAGACAAATATCACCTCAGTCTGCCGTGAACACGAATCCTGTAAAGAATTCGAAACGTCGGCTAGTAATAAAAATGTAGTTTCTAGATCTTTCGGTTTAAATGTAAGAACAAATAACCAGTGAAACCAATATAACTCGATAAAATCTGTAAACTGTAGTTTAATTTCAATGTGTAACATTCGCGTAAACCCAAGAAAATAATAAATACCTACTCAAAGATAAGAATCAAATGAATTAGAAAGTATATCATTATAATATTGGCACAGACTCAAACATGGGTAAGTCGTAACCATAATAATTAATTCTAAAATCTCTAAATATTTATTTATTGAATTTGTTTATAACGCAGTTTCAGCTGCGTTATAAACACATTCAATAAGTATTTCAATAACTTAAACACACGACTGTTGGAATAACTAGTGTTTTGAATTGTATGTGATCCTTTGTTGACTTTGCAGTATGAATTTTCTATTCACGTCCTTACTGTGTACTTGAGACATACTGCGTATAATATAATCGAGTGCTATTATAGGATGTAGACTACATATCTTATATAGGATTATTTACCTAAAGCGATGGTTTAGTTAGTTAGTTGGACAGGTGTTATCCGCACTTAGCCACTGAATTGGGCCATTGTGCGTGAGCAGTGACACGGTTGTCGCCTGCTACTCATACCATGCAAGCTCCTTCCAGAAGGCCATGAGTTGACCAGTGTTGCGTATGGCTTCGCTCATGGCTCTGGGATTGTTCAGGAACCTCGTCCGTTGGTCGCTCACGCTGGTACAATGTAGGATCACATGAGCGGGTGTTTCTTCGGTCTTCATGCAGCCCCTACATAGTGGGCTGTCCGTGACGCCGATATTGTAGAGATGCTTGTTTAGTGGACAGTGGCCGGTTATTATGCCAGTCAGATGCTTGAGTGTTTTCCTGTTGGAGTGCAACAGTTTTTACGAGAGTCGTTTGTCTAATTGGGGAAAAGCATCTTTAGATTGCCTACACTCTTTTAACTCTGCTAA
The DNA here is from genome assembly GCA_944739405.2 of Euclidia mi. Lineage (NCBI taxonomy): Eukaryota > Metazoa > Arthropoda > Insecta > Lepidoptera > Erebidae > Euclidia > Euclidia mi. The sequence continues at coordinate 53,705,452 of OX123190.2, forward strand.
CTCTTTTTCATGTTGTTGTAGGGTTCTCTCGCGTAACCACGTTTATAGTTGGTTGAAAGGTATCGGAACAATTGGTTCGGGTCCCAGAGTTGTTGTGTCCGATCCTTTCCTTGCCAGTTGGTCTGCTGCGTCATTGCCCGTGGAGTCACTGTGTCCTCGTATCCACTGGAGCGTGACCCGATTCCTCGCTGCTGTTTTCTGCAGCTCTTGGTGGCACTCCATAAGTTGCCGTCGAGAGCTTGTAGAACTGAGGCACTGTCTGTGATGATGCGTATTGTCAGGTTACTCACGTTTCTGGCCAAGATCGCCGTCGCCGCCCTTATAATCCGTCGCATTCAGCTTGGAAGATGGTGTTGAGTTTACCAAGCGATGTTGAGAGATTGATGTTCAAGTCATGGGAGAATACTCCGGCACCTATCCCATACTTTTTTTTTGAGCCGTCTGTGTATACTCTAACTTCGTGTATACCAGAGCTATCCTTGTGCTCTTCTTGCAGTTTTATGCGGTATTTTTTGACAAAAGTTTAAGGTATGAGGTCACACGTTGCATCTAGCACCGATATCTCGTTAGTTAATGTCCTTTTCAGGCGTGCATGGGTTATTCGGTCGTCTCTTCTTCAAAACCCGAACTTATCGAGCCGGATCGCGGCGGCACCTGCTTCCTGCTGGATGATGGGGTGCAGTGGTCGCAAGTCGAGAAGCACCTCCAATGCCGCCGTTGGAGTTGTTTTCGTGCAGCCTATTGTGGCCAGACAGGCGAGGCGTTGTATGCTCTGTAGCTTGCTCTTGACTGTGCTTAGTTGAGTGCGTGGCCACCACACTACTGCACCGTATGTGAGCATGGGGCGTATTATGGCAGTGTAGATCCAGAGGGTGCTGAATGGTTTGAGACCCCATTTCTTGCCTATTATTCTCCTGCACTGCCAAAAGATTGTACATGCTTTTGTGGTTTTAGTGGTAATGTGTTTCTTCCAGTTGAGCTTGTGGCAAAGCAGGGGTGATAGGACACCTCCCTGTGGGCAGCCTTTTGCTACAATCCCCCTTGTGGTGGTGTTAACCGTGAATTGAATAGCCCTTTGATTCAGGAGTTGATCAATCCAGCCACTGACGGTTTGTTCAACTCCGAACTTGTCGAGGGCTCGGCTAATGCTGGTGAATTTGGTTTTGTTGAAGGCGCCTTCTATGTCAATGAAGACGTCTAAGGTCATTAGTTTGTCAGATAGCGCTGTCTCTATGGTCCCACTATGAAGTGAAGCGCTGATTCCGCTGATCTACCACTTCTGTAGGCGTGTTGTTGCGGGTGTAGTGGTCTGCGTAGCAGTGCGCCTTCCCGCAGGTATCTGTCAGCAAGCCTCTCCAGCGTTTTCAGCAAGAAGAAGGTTAAACTGATAGGTCTGAACGATTTTGCTTGAGTGTAATCCGTTTTGCCCGGTTTTGGGAGAAATATGACTTTTACTTCCCTCCACCTTCGTGGTATGTCATTGTGCGCTAGTAGCTGTGGCACAATCGTTATGCAGCCGCATTGTAGAAGTGCTGGTGTTATTTCGTCCAGGCCTGCAGATTTGTACGGCTGGAAGCTATCAATTGCCCATTTCAGCCGGTCCACGGTAACCATGTTGTTGGCTATCGTCCAGTCTGTTTGGGTCGGTGGTCTGTGTTCTGATTCTTCCCAATCACAGCCGTCGGTCACAGTGCAACCTGGGAAGTGTGTTTCGATTAGCATTTGGCTTATTTCCATGTCTGTGATTGCGTAGGTGCCATTAGGCTTTCTGATGGAGCCTAGGGTCTTGTTGCTGTCCTGGGATAGGATCTTTTTTTACCCTGGCTGCCTCGCATGTGGAGTTAATGTTGGTGCAGAAATTTGGCCAGGACTCTCTCCTGCGGAATCGTATGCGTTTCTTGTAGTGCGACTGGGCTTCTTTATATTTGTCCCAATCCGTGTCTTTCCTTGTGTTTTTGGCCCGGTTGAAGAGTTATCTCAGGTTGCGCCTGAGCTTCTGCAGTTCTGATCCCCACCATTGAGTTTTACTTCTTGTATTCGGTAGTGTGGGGCAGGCTTGTTGGTAGCTACGTTGTATGTATTTTGTTAGTAAGTTAGTGTTGTGTTTTATGTGTGTAGTGCTGGCGGTCATGTCGTTGAAATTTGACTTGGCTATTTCTTGTTCGAGCAGGGTCTTGTATCTCGCAATGTTGGTATTGCGTGGGTTGTGTTTTGGTTGTGTGACCCTCTCTTGCACTCGTATGTCATAGCAGATACGTCTGTGGTCGGCAAAGGATGGTTCGGCGGACACATGCCAGTTCGTGACAAGTTCCGCGGCCCCATCCGATGCCAATGTAATGTCTACTATGGTTTGATATCTGGAGCTAACAAATGTGGCTCTGAGCCGTTATTGATTACCGTTAGTGTTGTTGTGTAGATGTATTCAGTTAGGATCTCGGAAGGCGATGGTTATTTAGTTGAACAATTGTTAGAATTGTTTATTACCGTACCTACACAGCGATTTGACAAGTGAATGTTAAAAGCTTTAGGTGATCCAAGCCTTAAGTTGCAATAGGCTAAAATGTCATTAGTTGTATTGTTCAGTCTGAAAGTGAAATATTGTTCTAATTACTATCGATTGTGTCAAAAGCAATAACTAGTAGTCCTTCAACACAAATTTTAAAATGTTAGCTTATCCACGAGATCGGTTTTATTGCATTTAGTTATTTAATCAATGTGGTGGGTGGTTCGGTGTTACACCGAAACCGAAGGTTCCTAGGCGATTTGGGAAAAAATGGACTGTATTTAAAGGATGGCGAGTTCTGGTCGCCTAGGATTGGAGAGGGAGAGAAGTATGGTGTAGAAAGGAACCTCTTACCTTGCACGGCAATCTTCTTCTTCTCAGAAGGGCAGTATCCTGGTGTTTTCGAGAATCCTGAAGCTGTTTGAATCACTCCACTACACAAATCACTTTCACTCACGAGCGGTTTTGTTGAGTTTTTTATAAGCGGTAATAATTATATATGGCGGATGCGGCGCGGTGCGGTACGGCATAGCGGACACGTTCTCAGCGTCTCGAATCTTCTGCGTCGCCGTTGAGCAAGGCGGCCAATAGCGAGGTGTTTCGGGAGGGGATTTATGAAAAGGATCGCTCGGAATGGCCGAGCAGTGACGAACCATTGACGTTGACGTGATTAGTTCTCGATGGAAAGGTAGATGGCGCTACCATATCCCCCCGGCCCTAAAGGGTTGCCTATAAAAGAAATAGAATTGAACTTAGCTATGTTAGGTGTATGTTAGGTGTACTACCGCATAACCCATCAATAGGCTAAGACAGCGATATGATAATAAAATTAATCTAAATTAACTTAAGTGAAAACTACAAACGCAATAACAGCGAAAACTACTAACTAAATACTTAAACTAAGAGGTAGATCTAACTTCAGGCTAGATCTCACTGAGTTGGAAGCGGACAGAGACGTACAACAGGGCGCACGTAGCTCCCCTTAGCGGTTTTCACGGTAACAACGCGGGTTGTACCGTCCTTGGAAGTATGCAATTTCTCTATGATGGCTAACGGCCATGAAAGCGGCGGAGCATTATCATGTATTATGACGACCAACGTACCCTCCTGTATATGGGATGCAGGACTATTCCACTTGGATCTAGCCTGAAGCTGGTGTAGATATTTCGCACGCCAGCGCCGCCAGAACGACTGCACGAATTTATCCAGCAGAGTATGTCTCTGGAGCAAGCTTGAAGAGTCTGCTTCAGGAGCCGGAAATGACGATAATGGCACTGTGTTCAGAAAATGTGCAGGGCTTAACGCGGATGGTTCTGCAGGGTCACTACTCAATGCCGTGAGCGGACGCGAGTTGACCAGTGCCTCGACTTGTGCAAGGAAAGTTAAAAGCTCTTCGTAAGAGGGGATCTTTTGACCTATAACCTTGAAGAGATGCGTTTTAATTACTTTGACCATGCTTTCCCAACATCCACCAAAATGTAGTGATGCTGGTGGAATCAACTTCCAGTCAATATGATTTATGGAAAGTTCTTCCTGAAGACGAGTACGATATTCTTCCCTGAGACTTATAAAGGTCGCGTAAATAAGAGCTTGCGCCCACAAAACAAGTGCCGTTATCCGTGTACAAACACTGTATAGGGCCGCGCCGTGAGAGAAATCGTTTAAGGGCTGCCAGGGATGACACCGTGCTTAAATCTGTCGCAACTTCAATATGCGTAGCGCGCGTCGTTAAGCATGTAAAAATACATAGCCAGGCTTTACGTCTTTTAACACCTCGACCACGCACTGGCGTATATTGCAGTGGGCCTGCGTAATCACAACCGGAGTGTGTAAACGCTTTAGCAACCTGGTTGACGCGCTGGCTAGGGAGATCGGCCATGGGAGGGAAAGTCGGACGCGGACGAAATTTGAAACAGACGTTACATTTATGTATTCTGTGACGAATTATTTGTCGAGCGGCTAAAATCCAATACTTATGCCTAAGTAAGGACATAAGCAACTCTGGACCGGCATGGAGGTGCTTCTTGTGATAAAAATCACCAAGAAGGTCGACAACATGATCATGTCGCGGCAGAATGCAAGGATGTTTGTAGTTATAAGGTTCATCCGAGTTTGACAGACGACCCCCAACGCGTATGACGCCGTGTTCATCGAGAAACGGCTTGAATCTAAGGATAGCGGGAGAACAAGGTACATTGTCTTTCAAAATTTGAATGTCGTTACTAAAATGAACAGCCTATACAGCTCGTAGTAACTTACATTCTGCGAATTTGATATCAGTACTTGATACAAAAGTCTCATTAGGTAGGTGCCTAAGAAACCTATAGACATAAACGATGGCGCGGAGTAACTTAGACCAACGATGACATGCGTAGTGCGAGTGCATAGATGGGAGACTTCGCAACCTCAGCAATCACGGGACAGATTCAGAAGAAGAAACAGACTTCCGTTCGGGTACATCTTCGTCTTCTGCACTGTGGTCAAAGGGTTGCATGGGCCATTCTGACGGATCATGGGAAATCCAAGAAGGTCCACGATGCCACAATGGATGATGCAGAAGATTAAGTGGAGTGACACCACGAGACAAGCAATCTGCGGGGTTCTCAATACCCGCGACGTGATTGAAACAAGTAGCAGGAACCAGTTCAATCAATTTGCTAACGCGGTTGGCGACAAAAGTCTGCCAGCGATGAGGAGAAGAATGAATCCAAGCGAGCACTACTTTGGAGTCGGAAAATGCGTATATTTTATTAATAGGGTAGTGGGGCAAAACTGTGTCTTGAACCTTGCGGAGCAACTGAGACAGCAGAAGGTCCGCGCACAACTCCAGTCTCGCAACCGAAATGGTTTTAACAGGCGAGACCTTAGACTTGGCACAAACTAACTGCACCGAGTAGTTAGAACCAATGCGGACTTGCAGATATACGACTCCGCCGTAAGCACGCTCGCTGGCATCAGCGAAACCTATTAAGTTGACGGTACATCCATCTACCAACCCAAGATGACGCGGAATAGTAATTTGATTGAGCGCGGTAAGCTCAATACAAACTGGCCCCAAGCGGCGACAATATGGTCAGGGGGTGTTTCATCCCACTCACACTTTGATAGCCAAAGCTCTTTGATCAAGAGCTTGGCGTACAAAATTGTGGGAGCCACAAAACCCATTATGTCCCATACTCGAGCCACTGTGGACAGCATAGTGCGTTTGGTGCACTTATCATCTGGTGGTGAGACGTCAAACCGAAAACTATCACAGGATTTGTCCCAGGGTAAACCGAGAACCTTATGCGGTACAGACTTCTCAAACTCAATGTCTGGAGAAGCTTTATGAGAATCTGGTATGCGTGCGAGAACCTCCTTAGAGTTACTTGTCCATTTGACGAGATCAAACTGGCCTCACTTGAAAAGCTGGATAAGCTCTTCACAAAGCGAAATTGCTAGCGGAGCCGATATGACACTACAGGCAATGTCATCCATATACAAAGCGGAAGTAGCAACAGCCGCTGCGGCGGGAAAGTGATCGCCTTCATCAGCGATCAACTGGCGAACAACTCGTAACGCGTGATAGGGGCTAGACTTGAGTCCAAAACAAACACGATTGAACTGATACACAGAAAAAGGTTCTTTCTTGTCAAAACGATAAAAGATCCGTTGAAATCTGCGGTCAGATTCGCGAACGCCGATACTGAGAAACATTTTGCGGCAATCAGCTGACAGAGCGATTTGGAAAAGACGAAACTTTATTATGATGTTTAATAAATCACCCTGTAGATTGGGGCCGGCATGCAAAATGTCATTAATCGACTGACCCGATGTAGTCTTACAACTAACATCTAAAACCACGCGAAGTTTAGTAGAGGTTTTATCTTCGCGAACTACGCCGTGATGCGGGATATAATATGAGGGTAGAGAGTTGCCCTCGTTGTTTACAACTACACTCAAAAAACCTTTATCTATGTAGTCACGCATTCATTTTATTAAGTGATGCATCAAGTTTACGTTCCAAACAATGGAAACGTCTGAGCGCAGCAGCGTACGAGTCGCTTAACGAATAATGGTTACCACAGTCTGGTGACTGGGACTGGTGACGTCACGAATGTCAAAATCAGTGGATTGACCTTTGTTGTTGTTAACGTAAATAAAATTAAAATCAGTTCAAACTAGTGATTTTTTATTGTAGAAAGACTTATAAACTAAGTTGCTACAACATAAATTGTGCGAAGGAGTTTATGTGTTGTGTAAGGACAGAAACAATAAATGTAAATATATTGACCTTCTGGAACAGTGATATCTACCCGTACTTTGGTGAAAATAAGGTGAATTTACAAATATATAACTTTTATTCGTCAGTGACTTATTTCTAGTGTGTGCGCACCCTTAGACCGCCTAGTGCTTACATCCACAGCGCTAAGTGTCATTATTTACTACCGTAAACACACTTTTATCAATTCGACCGTTGCAGCGCCATCTAACGCTCCACTAGTGTATCACATACGACTTCATTCAGCTCAACTTTGCTACAACAACAGTTCAACATGTCGAAGTGCGGTGGTTGCGGTCGATTCATATCTCCGGCGGACGCCGCGAGATGTCACAGGTGTAGCGCCATGTATCATCGTCGTTGTGTGGCATTACCATCCTCCGGCCTGATAGCTCAGTCATGGCAATGCCCTGAGTGTAAAAAAACCAGGCCAACGGACAACAAAGCCGATACTCCGGTAAGGGGCAGCGGTTCTTATCAGACTGTGGGTAGGAGTCCCCCCGGTGATGCTTCGGAGCAGTCCACCTCAGCTGACTGTGGCGACCTGCAGCTGTCTGACAGCGTTTTCACGACCGGGACGTCAGTAACTGCACATAGTCTGAATGAGGAGATCACGACCGAGATGCGTATATTTCGCGACAATATGCGCAGCATTAATAAGGAACTGTTGGCCTTTCGGGAAGAGATGGCAGAGATACGAGCATCAGTCAGGGCTTGTGAGAGTCACCTAGAAAAACTGGATGAGCGAGTAGTCGCTATAGAAAAGCAGGTGCAAGTAAGGGATCAATTAGACATGCATGGCGTAGTTGCTCAACTCAAACGCGAAATCAATGACCGGGACCAGGATTTATTGGCGTTTGATGTCGAGATTTCGAACCTACCCGAGGTCAATGGTGAGAATGCGGTTCACACGGCTTTGCAGATAGCCGCAAAACTTGGCGTTAAAATAGAACAACGCGATATTGCTTGCGCTGAGCGTGTTGGTCCACGCCACATCGTTTCGACGGACGCCGCTGGCCCGGAGCGTAGGCCCCGCCCCCTCACTGTGCGCCTGGCTTGTCGCAATTTGCGTGACGAGTTGTTGTCGAGCGCGCGTGTGCGCCGAGGTGCGACGTCCGCCGACTTGGGTATCCCCGGTCCTGCACGGCGCTTTTACATCAACGAGCGTCTTACGAAAAAGAACCGGGATTTGTTTCGTAGGGCGCGGACTGTCGCCCGTGAACTCGGCTGGAACTATGTCTGGTGCCGACGGGGACGTACCTATGTGCGTAAGAGTCAGGGAGACAAAGCTTATTGCATTCGGGAAGACACGGACTTTGAGAGTGTTTTTGGTCCGACCCTGTAATAGTTTAATTCAAAACAACAAGTTACATTTAATGCGTAAAATCCCTAATCTGTTTCGGTTGTCATGGGCCATTTCTTTTAAAAAGAAATACTATTTTTGTATTAGCACTGTTATGTTTGTACATTATCTCACAACTGTTCTATCACCGAGGTCAAAGTGTAATTTCAGATACCATAATAATTTTGATAATATATCATTATATATGTGTGTACGTACAATTTTATTATATTTTAACGTCATTGATCACACTAGAACAAGTTTATCTTATTGTTAGTTTATTATACAAAGACAACCAAATATATTGCACTGGTTCATGTGCGAAAATGTTTAAATATACATTGTTACATAATGGGTGAGAAACATTTTAAAATTGGTTTTATAAATATAGGTTCATTAGGCACCAACCATGATGATTTTATTGCTTTGATGCAGCGAAACCAATTAGATGTAATAGCCATCAACGAGACGTGGTTGCGTCCGGGCGAAGACGGGCGAGCTCCTACGGTGCCCGGTTATTATCTCCGTCATATACCACGGCCAGCCAGCGTTCGCTCGGGCCGAGGTGGAGGGGTCGGATTTTATATCAGGCGGGGTCTCAACGTGCGCATACTTACTATAGCGGTCGATCCTAGGTTCGAGTCAATAGAACAGATGTGGCTTACTATCACTCTCAATGGGCAAAGGGTTACTATTGGAACCGCGTACCGGCCGCCATGGCTCGATTTAAGTCTCTTCCTAGATGCTATGACCGACACAGTGGCGTCACTTACTAACTCGGACTATTGCGTTTTATTAGGGGATTTCAATGTCAATTTGCTCAATGGGACGGACTCCAGAACTAAGGCGATTGAGGAGTTTTTGTGCAGCCTTAGCCTCTCACAAGTCGTTACCGTCCCAACACATTTCACAGAGTCAAGTGAATCCCTGATAGACCTAGTTTGCACTAATCTTCGAGCTAAAAAAATTTCAACCGAATCCTTTGGAAATATATGTGGACATTCGTTGATTTTGTGTGAATTTGGTATACGGAGGGAGCGGCTTAAACCTTATAAAGTACACTACAGACCACTGAAACACGTCAATTTACAATGTTTACAAGATAGTCTCTCTCGCGTGACTTGGAACAATATTTTGCAACTGGATACGGTAAACGAGATGGTTGACACTTTTAATGCCTACATTATTGCAGTGTTTGATGCCTACGCGCCAGTTAAGACGGCTCTAATTAGAGAAAGATCATATCCGTGAGTTACAGACACTATAAAACTTATGATGAAACTGAGGGATAACGCACTAAAAGCATATCATAATTGTAAAACAGAAAGCAAAAAAGCATATTATAAGCAGCTAAAATCACTTGTTTCGTCGTCTTTATACAATGAAAGAGTAGCGTATTTTAAATTTAATATTAATAGTAAAATTAAAGACCCGAAAACATTATGGAAAAATATTAAAACCACTTTATTGCCAAACAAAAAAAATTTTGACCTTCCGTCTCACCTTTCAGACCCAAATTTAATAAATAACCATTTTTTAAACGTACCAGGTAATCCAGTATTCAAAATTTCGGCTATGACATTTTTTGAATTTAATAAACATAGCGATGCCGTCTTTTCAATATTACCTGTAAGCCCTGAAGTTATTACTAAATATCTATCTGTACTCAAATCTAATGCAGAGGGTTGTGACGGTGTTAGTTTGGAGATGTTGATGCTATCTCAACCTTATTCACTATCAGCAATTACTCATATTATTAACTCATCAATACAGACGGCAACCTTCCCTGACACCTGGAAATTGGCTATAGTGAGGCCACTGCCAAAAAATCATAACCCTAATGATTTTAAAGACCTTAGGCCTATAAGTATTCTTCCTTGCTTGTCAAAGGTAATTGAGAAAGTGGTAAGTGGGCAACTCTCTCAATACTTAGAAGATAATAAAATATTACCAACACATCAATCGGGCTTTAGGAAAGGCCGTGGTACCGCTACCGCGTTGCTTGACGTGACAGATAACATTCTTTCTGCACAGGATAAGGGTATGTGCACCTTACTAGTTCTTCTAGACTTTTCACGTGCTTTCGAAAGCATAAATATTTCTTTGCTTCTTTCTAAATTAAAATACTATGGCTGTGACAACAGAACGGTCAATTGGTTCAACAGTTATCTGTCACACCGCGGGCAAGCGGTGGAGGTGCGTCTGTCTGACGGGGAAATGGTGGCCTCTGATTTTAGTCCGGTCGTGCGGGGAGTCCCACAGGGATCAATCCTGGGACCTTTACTATTCATCCTGTACTGTGCTGACATTACTAACTGTATAATTAATTCGCAGTATCATATCTACGCTGATGACATTCAAGTCTATGTGTCATTTAAATCTAATGAGTATGCTATGGCTATTGCGAGTTTAGAGCAGGACCTCGATAGAATTGTGGAGTGGGCTGAAAATAATTCCCTGGTTCTGAACCCAAAAAAAACTAAATATATGGTGTTTGGTACACAAAACCAACTGCGTTCATTACCAGACTTTAATATTACGCTCATGGGCGAGGTGGTAGAGAGGGTGAGTGAAGCCCGTAACCTAGGTCTGAATATTGACTCGAATCTAAGATATGAGAAACATGTCGCTGAATTAGTGCGTAACTGTTTTTACAGGTTACGTATTCTTTACAAAATGTGACCATATTTATCCGAAGAATTGCGAGTACGATTGGTAGAATCGTTAGTTCTCTCCAAATTGAACTACGCGGACACTGTGTATGGACCACGTCTGCTAGCTCGTACGGATCGGTTGATCCAGAGAGTCAAGAATGCCGCCGCTCGTTACTGCTTCACAATAGGCCGTAGAAGTCACGTTACACCTTTTTTAAATGATAGGTTGATACTGAAAATGAAATCACGGCGTAAGCTACACTTGGCATCCCTTATATTTGGTGTTGTTCATTGCCGGCAGCCAGTGTATCTTTTTAACAAGATCAGCTGGGTTGCTGGCAGACGCGACTGTGCTAGCAGACAGTGTTCGCAACAGCTTTCCATATTGCCTCATAAAACAGCTGCATTTAGAGGTAGCTTCCGTTATGCGGCTTCTAAAATATAGAATAATTTACCCCCACCTATAAGATCCCTCAAAACAATAAGCACTTTCAAAATTCATCTGCGTAGGTATCTTATTGACGCACAGCGGAAGCTAGATATGGTAAATGTGAACACGTCGCTTATATAGTCGCGTCGCGCGTCGTTGCGTCGCGTATAAGTACTGCTTGTGCCTATATGTGTGTATGCGTGCGTGCGTGTGTGTGTGTGTGTGTGTGCGAAAACAAAAATATTATTACTACATAGCATTGCGCAGCTGATGCATGATGATAGCTGTTTGTCGGATGTCTGTGGTGCTTGTGGTTGTGCTGACGGACCTTTTCCTTCTTTACTGGGAGCGTTGGTTGCATTTCCCATCACAAAACGGGCGGGTGGGGTGACCTTTAAATGTAACAAATATACTCATTTTTGGCATGGATAGGTGTAATATAATTGGTTCATAGTAAAATGTTTCACATTTGTTTTTATTATATATAGATATTTATTTATTTTTTCACTATTCTAATGTAATTTGGTATAATTTTGTTGTTATTGTAATTTTTTTATACACACTTACCTATGGAGTGCGGCCATCGTGCTCTGGTGTCGATTGTATATTCCCTTGGATATTTGTCATAATAACTAAACTTGTCATGATTTCTCCGCCAGTCGAAAGTGCTAGTCAACAAGATAAGACGACTTAGGTGACATTTGCTTCAAGACGATAGTGTACCACGCTAAACACAGTAATATTGTTAGAAATTAGTAACTATCGCACTATTAGTAATGTAAGCTGTTTGATATTGCACTATTATTCCGTGAGTTCACAACGCAGTGCGAGTGCGCGCCGTGCGTGCGGTGAGCGTTCTGTCGGTTCCCTCACTATTATTATACTCTTTGTTCTGTCGGTTATCTCTTTCTTGTTGTCGGTTGACGCGACGGAGACTCCGCCCATACCGCCCGCGCCGCTCGCACCCGTGTTGCTAATGTTGTTTGTTTTGTTATCACTAGATAAACTTGTTTATGATTTTGATGTTTGGTTTTGTTTGGCTTGTGTAGTGTAGGTAGCCACTGCCATAGTAAAAACAGAATAGTAGGTTAGCTAAGGCCGCTCGGCGAGTTAATTGCCTACTCTTGCGTTGACGCACGGGTTGTCACTTGTTTACACCGCGGCGCCGGCTTTGTCGGCGCTCGCGCTTTTTCGCCGCTTTTTTAAGTGATCGCGCTGAATACTTCACAATTTAATCTTGAATTTATTTTTTCTCAAATACCTACTGACTACCTAAGCGTTATATAACTATCTAAATGCCTTTTTTAATGAGAAAAAGTAACAAGTTAAATTTAGTGTCGTTTAATACATTGTATATTATTAATAACGTTTATTACAAAACTGAATGTATATAAACAATTCAAGCGGGCGAGCAGTGAAGTACCTACATGAATGCGCTCGATCAGACGCGCGGCGCATCCCATACTGAATCCACGCCGAGCTTGCCGCGCTCGTGAGATTGTGTGCGTGAAAAGTGCGTGCGTACACGGCGCCGGCGACTCACGCGTACATTCAAACCAGCGCGGCAGCGCGGCGGCCGATTTGTATGAAGCTATCTTACTATTCTGTTTTTACTATGCCACTGCTTTGGACCTTCATGATTCACTAGTAGGGCCCCGTAGAATATCAGTGCCAGCAAGTCTGGTATTATGCTGAACGGGGTCCTATTACTGCCATGACCTGGCCTAAGCATATTATTGTATAGCTGATAAAGATGTTTTTTTATTTTTGTTTGAACCTTTATTTTAATTTTTTATTGTGTACTTGTGTATGGTTGTGGCAGCAATAAACCATTTTTCATTTTTTTTCATTTCATTTCATTTTTCATTTCATTTCACAGAATGGCAACGCCACAACGTATCTACCACTGTCGTCACGAACAGTGGTAGCGCGGAAATGTTCTTCACACTCGAGATCTTTAAGGCTCATCGCGGGCGGTGCGGTAACCTTTTCAAGCTCCCGAAATCGCTTGAGAAGAGAATCAATATTATTTTCTTGAAGAACAGAACAACAGCAAGACGTAACGTATTGAGAAGTATGTAATGTAGGTACGGTACCCATAATCACATACCCAAATACCGTCTCAATAGCGGGCGGTAAGTTATGTTGCTCACTACGTACCACTTTAGTTAGTAGCAAGTGCGGGAATAATGCAGCTCCGATCAAAACATCAATGTCTGCCGGATTCGCAAACTCCGAGTCTGCCAGCGGCAATGACTCGAGGTGTGTGAGTAGCGATACGTCCACATTAGCGTTTGGCAATGTGTCCGTAATACGCTCCACAATAAGCGAAGAAATGTTAAAATTAATGTCCCTATCAAAACGCGAATGTATTTTAACATCTACGGAACCCTTGCAATGTTTTTCTGAACCGCCGATCCCTTTGAGCACTGAACTAGTATTTCTAAAGTTATTCCACAATCCGAGGCGTTTGAAGCAATCCAATGTTATTAGATTGGTCTGAGACGCGCTATTGAGTAGACAACGTACCATGTGCGGCGACCCATTAACATCATAAACGATAATTTGCACTGCGTTTTGGCCTTGCGCGGATCATTATAGATACGCGAGTGCCGTCCTCGCGTGCGCGTCGCCCGCGCAATGGACGTCGTACACAACGATACTTCGCCCTGAGGCGTGGAGGGGGAAGTCACCGTGGCCTGCACCTGCGACGTAAGTGTGTCAAGGTTAGCGGCTTGGCTTGACAACGGATAACTTTTATCAAAATGTAATAATGAGTGATGTCGTTGATTACATGAACGACACTTCGTCTTACTAGAACAATCACCCGTTCTATGTTTTATACTTAAACAATTAACGCAAGCTTTGTTTTCTTTTACACATTTGAAACGTGCGGTCGGATTTAAATTATTAAAAGCGGGACACTTATAGAAATGGTCGTGCACTATATTACTGCACAGACACTTCTGTGAATTAATTTTATTAGATTCCGAGCATGTTACGTAAGATTGTGGATTAGGGACCGAGTTATTATTACTATTTCGCGCTTTATTCGACCTTTGTTTGCTGCTGCCAGTGTTAGACGGGCCAGGTGAACCAGACTGCGTATTATGAAATATTCGACACTGATCTTTGATGAACGAAATAAAACTATCTAGTGTATGTATTTTATTATTGCGTTCCGTCATCTCGAAAGCACGAATTGTTTCAGTGTCAAACTTTTTTAAAGCGAGATGAAGCAACATAAAGTCGGAAAGATCTTCCAATTTTAAGTTCCTAAGAGAATTAACCGCGGTCACGAAATTATCTATAAACAGCTGGAAATTCGAGACAGATGCGGCACCAGACAGTTTAAGATTTAAAGCTTGGTCAAAGTAGGTAGACGCTAGGACGCGCGTGTCTTGATATCTATCAAGTAGTGACTGAAATATGAGCTGATAATTTTCAGCACTAGGTGACACCTGCAAATACGGACTGGGCCTTCGGTGACAGTTTACCTATTAATTAGTACAACCTGTCAGCATCTGTCAGAGAACCATTATCGTGCACTGAAGACTTAAAACCCGCATAGAATAACGGCCAGTTTTGTATATCGCCATCAAACGACACAATCTCGATTCGCGATAACTTCGGCGTGCGAGCCGCGGACACGGGCTGTGCCGAATATTTACCCTCCAATTGCGATTGTATACGCTTAATAATACAATAAAGGTCCTCGAATGAGGTGTACGCCTGATAATTCGGTTGTTCATCAGGATTGCTAGAAAGCAATCTTGCGTTATAATCGTCTAACAACTTATGAAAATCTGTTCGAATAATATCTACTTTCATACAATAACTAAGGAATGATTCCCTATTACTATCGGAAATAGCGGCGATTTTTGAGCGCTCATAAATGTTTTGAATACGCTCAAATAAAATATTGCGTTTTGCTTCTAAGATTGTCATCCCTTTGTCTTCCGACACGCGTGACTTCTTTTGTTGTGACATGCTTACGTAAGTATAAGCTAATGAGACCGAAACAAAATAAGAATATCTAATGTACCTATTATTTTACCTAAGAAGGCTAAGTAGGCAACATTTTAGAGCTGTGGAATTAAAAGTTGCTCGAAATATGAGATTTACAAGACGACTATGATAGTTCCAGAAATAATAATTGAGTAAGTAGGTAGCTACATAAAAGTTTACCTACTGATGTGGGTGGAAACAACCATGTGACGGTTATGTGAATGGACTAGGAGTAAAGCTAGGTGCTATAACTGCCTAGGTATATACATATAACGAGGTTTTACGTATGAAACGTAAATGAATCCGACTCGTATGGATAAAAAAAATGGTTCGGCGTTACACCGAAACCGTAGGTTCTAGGCGATTTGGGAAAAAATGGACTGTATTTAAAGGATGGCGAGTTCTGGTCGCCTAGGATTGGAGAGGGAGAGAAAGTATGGTGTAGAAAAGAACCTCTTACCTTGCACGGCAATCTTCTTCTTCTCAGAAGGGCAGTCTCCTGGTGTTTTCGAGAATCCTGAAGCTGTTTGAATCACTCCACTACACAAATCACATTCACTCACGAGCGGTTTTGTTGAGTTTTGTATAAGCGGTAATAATTATATATGGCGGATGCAGCGCGGTGCGGTACGGTATAGCGGACACGTTCTCAACGTCTCGAATCTTCTGCGTCGCCGTTGAGCAAGGGGGCCAATAGCGAGGTGTTTCGGGAAGAGATTTATGAAAAGGATCGCTCGGATTGGCCGAGCAGCGACGAACCATTGACGTTGACGTGATTAGTTCTTGATGGACAGGTAGATGGCACTACCAGTGGGTAAACCGCACCATTGTATTTTGTTGGTTGTTTTGGTTTTATAATAATACTAGAGGACGCCAGCAGCTACGCCTGCATTTTTTTTTTAATTTACCCGTTTTGGCCGATCCCGTGGGAATTTCGGGAAATCCCTTCTTAGTGCACCCCTACGGTCCCCAAGGAACATACATGCCAAATTTCAGCTTCCTGCGCCCAATAGTTTCGGCTGTAGCGTGTCTGTCAGTCAGTCAGTAACGCAAGGATTTTATATATTAAGATTAGAGTATTCAAATCTTAGATCAATTAAATGGTTGGATTGACTCTTATATAGCCCACTGGATATAGTCCATTGAAAACTTACACTTGGAATTGCATTACCAGAGGATGCAATTTTTTTTACAGATGTGTAGGGAGGGCTAGTTTAAAGCTTGATCCATATTCGTACCTCTTGTCCCTCGGCCGCCATCTTTGGCGGTTCCGCGTGTAAACTATTGGCCGCACAAAGATATATCAAACATTTATTGTTTCTAATTAAATTCTCTACAACTTCTGTCCTAAAACTTTGATCGTAAAGCTAAAAAGAAAAGTTATATCTTTATTATTGTTGTATTTTATTCCATTACAATTGTGTCCCCCAATCTTAGAGATAAGCCAGAATTTGGCACAGGGTCTGATCAAGCGCCTGTATTCAATTTTTGATTTAAAAATTTAGGGGAAAGTCCTATTTATGATTTTGTAATTCATGATTTTCCTTAATGAATTTTAACATCATCAATATTTTTTTAATATCTTCAATAATTTTCCAGCAGGCATCTCCAGAACTCATAGGCACTGCAGAACAAATTGCAGTATCCTCTGGCTGGGCAGACAATCAATTTTAGATGCCCATTTGACTGTTTTTTGATTTTTGCTGAATCTCAAGTTGGAAGACTGGGTCTTGATTTGAAAGAAATAAAGACAAATTGAATGTGTTTTTTCTGATAACGAAAATATTATAACATATTGAAAAGAAACTTTTTTGAAAATTTCATTCGATTTTCGCTTGTACCTTTGTTGTTTTTCATTTTGAATTTAATTTGCAACTAAACATGTTTTTTGCCAATAAAAATATTTTCTTACAACAAGACCAATCATAGTTAATGAAAATCTTTAGCTGAGCAAACATTCCATATAACAAGTATAATCAGATTCCAATATTAAATGACTTTTATAATAAGAATTGAAATTGGGGCGTCAATCAAATGGATCCGTGAATTAAACTCTCTGTTTACTTATGCAACTAACAGAACATTAATTTAAGCATAAAATTTAAAAGGTCCCGCAAAACCAAATCAAACGAAAATGTATAAATAGGTACAAATTTTTAGGTCTAAGTTTTCAGGGAACCCTGAGTTCACCGAAATACACTCATGTAATAACGAGCTTCCCACACGAATGAAAATCCACTCTTATTCAGAGCCACAAGAACTTTGTCTCTATTTTAAAACTAATTCACGGCAGTGATAGTTTTAAATCAGTTTTAAAATAGAGACAAAGTTCTTGTGGCTCTGAATAAGAGTGGAATTTAATTTGCAACTAAACATGTTTTAATTTTTTCTGTACGGCTTATAGTTTACCAGATAAACTGGAAAACCCATTTGTACCACTCTTTACAAGATGGCGGCCGCAGGACAAGGGCTGCGACTCCACAAACTTGGATATAACTTTGCAATAACCCCCTCTTGACATCTATGAAATAAAATCGCGTCCTCTGACAAATGCACGCTTAGCCCAAAAAAATTTACATTTCAATGGACTAATATCGCTTTCATCATCATCATCAGCCTTTAACAGTCCACTGCTGGACTAGGCCTCTCCTTTGAATGGAGGAATTGGCCTACTATACCACGCTGGCCAAACGGGTTGGTATAGGGTTTGTTTCAAGTTTTCCTTCTCCTTACAGTGCTGTTCTCTGCATAATATGCTCCCTCTGTCGGCTCTTACGACACCCATGGGATGATATGGGGTGGTGACAATCCGTATTCTTAATCCGTTACCACAAAACATACATAACACTAGCCGTTTCACATTTAAAACCAGAGTGCGCCAGACTTATATAGACGCACAAACTGAATCATTAAAGGATTATCGTCTATCTATTCTGTATGTATATTTAATATATAATTTTGATATATATATGTAAAGTATTTTGTATTATATAGGTATATATATATATTTGCACCTATTACTTGAATCTCTGCATCACCCAAAGGTTGACTGGTAGATAATGCCTACGGCATTAAGTCCGCCTCTGTACTTTTTATGTGTATAAAGTTTAAATAAATAAATAAATAAATAATATATCGCTTTACTGAAATTAATTTACTTTTAGAACTAATGGATTAATTTAATTATATGTTAGGTCTTAACACGTCATATTGAACGCATTGTAAATGCAACTCTAATAAAATTGTGGTAAATAGGTTCTACTTTTGCAATTCAAAGGATATATAAATTTAAATAATGAAATTATGCCTTAACTAAGCTTCACGGCCTAATTAGCTTTACAGAACGGCTATAAATTCAACATAAAAGCTTTATAAACTCACCGACATCATACATGCACTCTCATTTCACGCCAGTCAAAATTCTTGGACCTCAATGTTTTCACAAGTCCGGTTGAATTTAATTTATTTGACTAACGAGTCAAACGCTACGTTCTTTAAGCTTACGTACTCTAGTCCTTGGCCATAGAGCGGGTGGCCCGCGCCCACGTCTGCGTGTGTCCGTAGTGGCGCGTTCGCGGGTGCGGTGTACAGTGTTTGTCAAATTTAGTATTGTGACGGATCGCGGCTAGATTAATATGAGTTTTCAGTTAGATGACGTTAACACTCACCATAGTAACACTCTGACAATTGTTCGCTAAATTCGCAACTAACTTATAACAAGGCTATGGCCGTGTGGATAATACAACCGCCTCACGGTCTGAGGGCTTGGGTTCAAATCACATTTATAACTGTTATGAGAATTTTGGTTTTTATGAAATTTGGAAAATGTTTATGAATATTTGGCAAATATTTAAAAAAAAAATTGAATAGAAATTGGAAATTCTAGTAGCTTCAGGAACGAATGGAAGGGTTAAAAAGAGATATGTGGTAATATAAATAAATAAAACAAATTAGAATTTATATAGATACTTTGCATTTTTAAGTTCATCATTATATAATACCAGCTTTTGCCCGCGGTTTCGCACGCGTTGAAGTCGGGGTAACATAAATTTGCTTTCACTCAAGTTGTGTGGGACTCCTGATTAGTCTAAAGAGTTCAGAAAGTCTATAGAATACAAAGTAATTCGGTCAGTATCAATGACATTGTCTACCATTAGTTATATCATCATCCTCTTAGCGTTATCCCAGTTTCAATCTGGGGTCCGCTTACTAGCCTAACCGGATTTGGCTGAATATTAGCTTTTCCACGGAGCGACTGCCTGTCCGACCTCCGCAACCCGAAGGGATAGCAATATTCCATGGTTTAGACTAGTGTCAGTTTTAGAAGGTTCTGACGCCCTGTAACGATTGTCAAAGATCTTCATGACAACCGGGACCGACGGCTTAACGTGCTCTACGAGGCACGGGACAAGCGATAATTAACAATTCAATACGCGCATAACTCCGAAAAGTCATTGGTGCGCGCCGTGGATTCGAACCCGATACCCTCTGCTTGGCAGTCTGTTGGTATCTCCACTACGCTATCGCTGCCTACCATTAGTTATATATACCGAATATATATCTATAAACACTTTCGCATTTATAATATTAGTAGAGAAAATCGTTTCAGCGTAGTCTATAATTATTAGTTTATATGCGCGAATAATTTTATCACCGTGCACGATATGACAATATGTATGATGTGAAAGTACTGACAGATATACTATATATTATTATAGATAACTCATGCGCGGCACTCAACTTACAGCGCATGCGTTCTTACTTCCAAGAGGTAAATTTGTGCCGTAGGTACAAAGTTCTACCCTCCCTAAATTCCCTCCTAGTTTAATTTTTGCAACTTATACTTTAGACATTTTAAATGAAATATAGCTTATACATCACAATGCCACATACGGTACCATCTCTTGCGATAACTGTCACCCACATCGGCAAAGCCGTAGGCTGAAGCTAGTCTGTAAAATAAAAGTATCGATAAAATTATAACGTCACTACGAATATCAATACAATCTTTATACTATGAACGATATCTCAAAGTTTCACATGAAGTACTATTTAATTTTGTCAGGTAATGTATGGCCATGGTCATAAATGTAAGATTCTTTTAGTGATGATCTTGCGATTGTATCCCTCCATCCATTAAGTTACAAAAAACGTCACATCTAATTAATTATTTTGTCGCACCATAGTAAATTACATTTGTCTCGTTTTCACTCGCGACATTTGAAACATGCCATCTTCTGTGACGTCTCATTGTAATGTTGTGTGATATCGCAATATGGAGTTATCCATGAGCGCGTTAGTGTGTCATTTCTGAAAATTGACTGATATGTGAGTTACCTATCTTTAGGGTTCCGTAGCCATAGTGGCTTAAAACTGAACCCCTGATAGATTCGCCATGTCTGTCTGTCTATCCATTCCTATGTCACAGCCACTTTATGACGAAACTATTAAGACTACAAATTTCAAAATTGGTAAGTAGATGTATTCTGTGAACCGCTTTACGATTTATATACAAAAAAAAACTGTCCTACACTAGCGGGGAGCCTATGGAGATTTTTAAATTTAAAAATCTTGGTACTCAATGCTTGGTGCTAAATATCGATATACAAACACTAAGGAAAGCAAAGTTATTTTTGCTGGAGACAATTTTTTAGTGATATTTGGCTTGGGGGCTATGTGATACTTATGTTAAGTGAATCCCTCTAATACGTTAACCTTGATGAGCGAGTTCGAATCGCACTTGATTTAATAATTACTCATATCAAAGTTTGAGATCCGCACGCTTCGCATTATTGCCCGCTTGCCGCCCGCGCCCGTGACATCACTACGGACACTTGTATGAAAGTGCTATGGTTTGAGTTGCCCGCGTGCTCCCCGCACTGCACCACCCGCGCCGCTCGCCGCGCCCGCTCACGGACACTCCTATAGAGTTCCATATGTTTGAGTTTCCCGCGTCGCGCCCGCACCCGCGCCCGCTTTTCACTGTGGCTAACTTTCCATGCATTGCAAGATAAATTAACTGCTAGAAAGTTATGTTACTTCTAAATGTTGATGCTCTAATTTGTTACTGTATGAAAAGTTGGACAAAGACCTATGTGTTTTTGTTTTTACTGTTCAAAAATCTTTGAAGGTATAATGGTATAAGGGTAAGGTACTCCAGCAAGCAATGAGAAATTTATTACAAGTCAACCTGTATATTTAACAGTATAACTGTATGTTTGCAAAGTTGCGCGTGATTTTAATATTACTAAGCGGGATATACATTTACCACCTACATCCTATGCTAACTTTAATATTCTAAGTAATACCATAAAACGAGATTGTTTATTTGCTTCAAACAACAGTAGTAAAACTGTAAAATACGTTCTACATGTGTCAATGAAAATGTAAATTGTGAGAGCAAGAGGTAGGTTTATCCTTTTTTCGACAGATAGGAGATTTGTGATAGCAGTTAAAATCTTCCGCCCAATCCAGTTGCGTTATCTAAGATTTAATAAAAAATATGAGTATTCCGTAGTGTTAAATCAAGATTATTTATGCTGATCTCACATTCTGTAGTACAAAGTAAACGCCGGGCACACGCCTAGCGCAGGCTCGAGGAACGCGCATGCTCAATTTAAGGGAAGCCTTAATGAGTTTTAAGCGGGATTACCTTAGATTAGTTAGTAAACATGATTAAGACCCATAGTAAATGAGTCTTCCTACAATCATCAATGGGACCAACACCAGATCAGCTCCATGACATCATAATATCGCACTGTCACGCGATATACATATGCATGCATAATTTCAGTTCATTAGTATACCTAGGAGTGAGTCAAATTTATCTTACTCGATTTAATAACAGATACCGAGTCAAGTAAAAGTAAATATAAAAGCTTGTAAAAGCGATCAAACCGTAAAAATCCATATTTTGTATAACTTTACAAATTGAGAATAAGTTAATAAAAGTTTCTGCTAACAATTTATACATATCGTTATATTTTTACCCAGAAACGGGCGACCCCTCCAAACATACTAAACGATATTTATTTCAAGTTGTTCATATATTTGCGAGAGCTATAAAAATCTGTTACGTTCTAATTAAACGACCTCCTATAATTTTTATTGGCCACATACGACGGCTGCCCATATTGGCATATAACATATCGGATTGAGAATGAAATTGGCTTCAGTTTAGAACCATTTGACTACCAGTATAGACTCGTCAGGTTTTAGAATAGATGAAAAGTGGATATGCATGTCTAGTAAAACACATTTTTACTACATTCTAACGTCTGGAAGACGTTATAAAAGTTGAAAGCCTTTAGTGGTATGTAGTTTTGTCATTCAGGGTTTTTAGACAGAGTTATTTTGGGTAAGTGCAATACGACGAGATCAGATTTATATGTCCCGAATTGACCGCGGATATGCGGTCATTTTATAAATTTAAAAGTAAATTGCAGATTGTTAGTCAATACTCCCTAAAAAAGAAGCCTTCAAATAAATACTCCGTAGAGGCTTAGATCAAGTTTAGTAAAATGACTCTGGTTTATAAAAGGATAAGACACTTTATATATTTGACATTGACGACCGGTTGGCGCAGCGGGAGTGTAAGGGACTACTACGCCGCAGGGCGCAGTTTCGATTCCCGCTCAAGTCAAACATTTGTGTGCATGAACATGGATGTTTGTCTTGGTCTGGGTGTTTCTATGCATAATATGTATATAATTATTTACAAAAAAAAATATCTATGTTTATCCATTATCTAGTACACATAGTAAAAGCTCTGTTATGGACTAGATGGTGATGTGTGTATGTGGTAGAATATGATTATTATATAATTATTGTCATGGCGTGAAACGGAAATAGTGAAATATTTCCGTTTCACGCCATGACATGTTTTGGGTGACTATTTGTTTGAAATCTTCCTTTCTTAGGCTTAAATTGCCATGTAGGCAATGCTTTTCCTGCCTTATTTTTGGTGATCTGAGTTTTGAGTCTACAAATATGAGTTACCATTTTATTCATGTGGCATTTCAAAATACATAATTAACTAACAGTGTTTTGCTCGCGCTTTGTAAATAGTCACCAGTTTGTGGCACTTTACAGTTGTACACTGATTAAACTTAGTCACATTTCACAACAGCTTGGTACACTGTTACATAAATCCTTGTTCACAATTTCAACCACCTAAACGAGAAGAATTTTACACGCTGGAACTACTTACAATGATTTATGTAACAATTCATCTTTCATCTTATATTTACTAAATCTCCCAAAGACTATCTTGTAGAGATGAAACGACTTATTTTGCATATAATGTTTGTGTGGGATTTAGAAAATCCACGGTTTTTCGACGCTATTTCTTTCTGTATTTGTCTGAATTTTACACGTTTGTTGTTGCCAATTTTATATATCTAGTCACTCGCTCGTTACCAAAACTACTGAAAATGAGAAGGAGGTGAATATTATACATGCCCGTATATTTTCCAAATCCATCTAGCTTCTTCATTCTCTCTTCTCAACATCTCATAGGGGAAAGAGTAATCGAAATTTCTTATTTTAGAGACCTGATTTATCGAAGGCAACTTTTTTGGGCACCAAATAATATCGCTTACTCTGTCTCGTCACTGGGACCTCCTGTCACAATCTGTTTGTTCCCTTCATAAGAAAAAAGTCAAGTTAGTTAAAGAAAAAAGAGGACTGACGACCTATAAGATAACTGATAAAGCTCAATGTGTCAAATTTGCAAAGAAGAAGCCTGCCACTATTATTAAATCACAAGGCAGCATAAAATTAACGATGGACACAATCAAACTATTACCCAAAGTAAGCGTTACAAATATCAAAACGTGAAATGAACACTGCTTATTAATCCCTTTCGTAATATTACAAGGGAAATTAACTAACTATTTGTATTTCAATAGTAGCAACAAAAGAGCTCTTAAGCATAATGAATATATTTTTATTCTTCGCTTTGCGACGAGTTATAAACACTTTAGTAATGCCAGACGTATCCCAGCAGCGTTGTATAGAATCTTTATGAACAAAAAGCCTTAACAGTTGTATTGCACGTAAGATCATTTTATTATTCAGCTGTCTGAATGAAGTTTAAAGTGAATATGCAAATTAAACTGTCTAATCTCTCGCATACAGTCGTATGCTAAAATCGCAGGAGTCATAGGATGCTTGTGCATTAATGTCATCCTTATGTATCAGTAGTTGAAGTGATATTTGTGCTCCTAGCGCAATTGGCACCTGTCCCAGAAGTTAGTAAGTAAATCTGATTCAAGAATTGCCATGTTGAGCATATTACATAGTACACTCTGCGATTATTGTCATAACAGCGGCACTCAATTTCATCATTATTCCCGTCTCCAAGGATATCCTGCAACCATTATAGATCAGTAATACCCACATCACCTGAATTCTATCCATTTTAAATAACACGTCGGTATATTGTTCAAATTATGAAAATGTAACCATTACATTTAAGTAAGGCAGTATCTACCAGATATTGTCTTTCCAATTAGCCAATAAAAATATTTTCTTTCACTAAGACCAATATAAGAACATCTTCAGCTGAGCAAGCATTTCATTTAACTAGTATATTCAGCTTCCAATATTAAATGACTTTTATAATCAGTATTGAAATTGGGGCGTTAATCAAATGAATCCGTGAATTAAAGGGATTTTTCCTTATGCGACTGATAGAAAATTAATTCAAGCATAATATTTAAATGCTCCCGGAAAACCAAATCAAACGAAAAATATACATAAAAATCTTTAGGTCACTTTGTTCCGGGAGCCCTGAGTTCACCGAAGTACACTTAAGTAATAACGAGCTTCCCACACAAATGAAAATCCACTCTTATTCAGAGCCACAAGAACTTTGTCTCTATTTTAAAACTGATTCATGGCACAAAGGGAACTTGTCTACCTTTTGTTTTTTTCTTATTGACGTTTTCGGACAGTCTGAGTGATACCGACAAACGTTTGTTTAGACAAAGGACTATGGGCAAAAATGTATGGGCTCCGTCTGCATATACCAACACACGTGGAACTGATGCCAATGTGTACCTTTTTTGTTTTTTTTTGTTTTACGAGGTGGAAAATCATAAAACACATCTGTCTACCTAAAAACATAAAACTCGTGTTTTAGATGTAAAAAGCTTATTATTTACAAACGTCTCGTATAAAGAATGCTTGGTTACAATAAAATATCTGCTGGAAAGAAAAAGAATACACCCAGAACAGATTCAGAACATTTTGAAATTAACCGAGTTATGCAGTAAACAAAATTATTTTCGAGAGGGTTTGGCCATGGGTTCACCGCTTAGTCCGTTGCTAGCAGATTTGTTTATGAATCCCCCCTCCCCCCGGTGGGATCTCCACCTTATCGTGGTGGGGGGCTCAGTAACCGTGGGTTTGAGGTACACCGGTGAAGCTAAGCGGGACCCCGGGAGGGGACGCTCCACGTGGGCTTGGGTGAGGCCTGCGTAGTGCGGGTGCGGGGGACAGTTCTGTCTGTTCCTCGCAGTCAGGTGCGGTTGCGGGAGGAGAGGCGCGTCAGTGTTGCGTTGCCGTGTGCGCTATCTCCCGCGACCAAATGGGGGCGCACCATTATTGCGTCGCGGTGGAGCCGCAGAGGAAGAGGAGATGCGGTGTTGCGTTGCCATCCTACCTATCCTCTGCGGCAGCTGGGTGTTGGGCGGCGGAGCCCAACACCATCATCCGCCGCCAAGGGGGTTTTGTTCGGGGCCCGCCTGACCATCTGGCGGGCCAATACTCGTCGGGGGGTTGCGACGAATGCTTCGGCGATACCCGACCCTCCAACACACGGGTACATGAGAAAGTCGAGGTGGTTTTTAGTGGTAACACCACATACTCCGGCTCTCATTTCCCCAAGAGTCGGAGATCCGAAGGGATTTTCCACCTCGTAAAACAAAAAAAAAAGATATCTTTATGAATAACTACGAACACGAGCATTTGGTAAAAGAACCGAACATCTTATATTATTGTAGATTCGTGGACGATATTTTGCTGGCTTGGAAGGGCACCAAACGTCAGCTACACTGTTTTCTTACAAGAACTAATAGTATACACCCCAAAATTAAGTTCGAATTGGAGATGGAACAAAACAGCTCAATAAACTTCTTAGATTTGACTATCAAAAGGGAGGGTACCTCACACTCATTTCAAATTTATCGTAAACCGACGTATACAGATGGTACAATACCAGCATCGTCCTGTCATCCATCACAACGCCAAATGGCAGCATTCCACAGTATGATTCATAGATTATTAAATGCACCACTGAATATAGAATCATTCGACCGGTTGAAGCGAGTCTGCCAAATACGAGACTGCTCAATAGCATTATTGTTAAATATCCTGATGTGGACGTATTTGTAACCAAATTGTTTATGTTTTTATTTATATGTAAAATGTATTTTTCGTTTAATATGGCTATCAATAACTGTTAGAAAATAAGTTACCTACCTACTTAATATTGTGCACTTACCTACCTAAATGTAATGGCTCACTACACGTTTTGGGCAACTGTAAGTGTAGTGAGCAGTTGTTCTAAATAAATAAATAAATATAACAAAGAATTAAATATTATTTATCATATAGCTCAATTCGACGGGTATAGTAAACGCCTAATTGACAAGATGATTCGAGGAAAACAACTTAGAATGGCCAAGTCACTTTTATATCCCTCCATAAAAGAACCTATAAATAATACTGCTGTTCTTACCTATTTTGGAAGTGTAACTGACAGTATGGCGCGTATACTGAGGAGAAACGGTATCAGATCAGCCTATAAACCATACAAAACGTTAAAATTTCTTTGCATTGATAAAGATAAAGTATGCACGAACAAAAAGTCCAGTATTTACTGCTTATCATGCGACCAATGCCAAAATAAGTACATACGACAGACGGGTCGAAGTTTTAAGCTGAGATATAAAGAACATTTAGCGGCATTTAGAAACCAGCCGGAAAAGGCTCATTTTGCCGAACATTGACTTCAAACGGGTCATACTTTAAATAGTGGACATTCATTTGACGTCATACACACTTGTCAAAAGGGTATTAGAATGTGCGTATTGCAAAAGTTAGAGATTTTAAAGCGGGTCAAGCATAAATTACTGAACGATCAAACCAACTTTAACGGGTCCCCATTGTTGAATATATTCGCATACCGTCATAATGACACACATCAGTCGAGCAACGGAGGGAATTAGAAAGTACAATCGTTTATAAGACATGCACACGGTAGGAAAGCGCTCAGTCGTTGCTCTTCGCTCCTGAGGATGCCTCGTGCAGAGGCGAAACACGTGTCGAAGAATAGTCGGCGCATACAGCGGGATACTACAAGTCAGGTATCTTCCTGGAACCCATACCATTCCTATATCCCTTATCCTTTTAGAGGAGTTGGTATTGTCAACCTTTTCCTATTGCAATAGTTGGGGTGGTCAATCCGAGGGT
This sequence comes from Euclidia mi, assembly GCA_944739405.2. Lineage (NCBI taxonomy): Eukaryota > Metazoa > Arthropoda > Insecta > Lepidoptera > Erebidae > Euclidia > Euclidia mi. The sequence goes on from OX123190.2 coordinate 53,733,127, forward strand.
GCGTGGCGGGTTCCTCTTTCCTTGCATTACCAGCCGTATGACATACTTACTGTTGAATAAACAACCATACGAAAAGAAGATGGCGATCCAAAAACTTTAAATTCCTCCACATTTATATCAGTCTACTACAAACTATGTGTAAACATCATTAATAGTATTGTTATTATATAGTATTGTATAGTCATTTGTTATTGATTCTCAAAGGACTAAATGTAAAAAGAAGTAATAAAAACCGGTTTCAGTACATATTTAAATAACAAAATTCCTCGGTCTAAAGTAAAGTCTAAATGGTAAGTGTAGTGTCGAAATTAAATAAGGCTCTTTCTCTGGCCAAATCGAATCTGAAACTACATTGTATTATTTAAGTGGAATATTTTATAAATACAATATTTTGATGAATATTTTGTCTGGCGTATCAATCTAGTGGTACATGACTCTAAATGCTTTTGCATCGCTTAAAGGGTCAATAATCAAACGGACCGATATTCCGGTATAATAAAACAATGAAATATATTTACAGTCAGATTAGAGCAACTTTACATTTAAGTAACACGCAACTCATTAAAATTCGGGTAGAGTATAGATCTATAGACTTCAGAGTGCGCCTTGTTACTATACAAATACCTTTTGTGGGGACTGTAAATCCGAATAAAAGCCCAACATTTTCGAATACTGTATAAAGACTGATCTTAAAAAATATAACAAAGAATATGTAATCTAACGAACTGGGATCAAACGTTTGTAGGTAACCGACATTTGTTTACCAAAGTATGTGAAAAAGGAAAAGTCTCAATAAGTATGGGAATAAGGCATTATTTACAGTCAACGGCAAATAGGAAGGCTCGTGTAAACGAAACTTTTAATGGAAAATACCAGCCAGAATCGTTTAATAAGGGTGCTTGTACACGGCGCATGTAGCTTGAGCATGTTGAGGCACTTGAGCGGGTTACATGCACCGTAAACATATCGTTTAAAACAATGTGCGGGTCCAGCGACTCGAGCATGCACCAAAGCGAGCCACCCGCGCAAGTAATTCGCGTGCTCTGCGACGCGCGCGGGTCACTCGCGCATGTTATCTGTTAAAGTTACATTTTTAACATATGATTTTCAAATAATTTTCGTTCGTCGAGACATTTGACGCGATTCGAGTCATAAAGCTACCGCGCGAATAGCATGCACATGTAGCTCTTGACCACGAACAAATAACTTGTACATAGGTACAGCTTGCGCAAGTAGCCCACGTCTTTACTTGCTCCAGTTATTTGCACCATGTACAAGTACAAGCGAGTAACTTGATCAAGTAGCTTGCGCATATTACCCACGCGTGTAACCCGCACCTTTACTTGCTCCAGCTACATGCACCGTGTAGAAGCACCCTAATAGCGTGGAATACGACGCTACTGACAAACGTAGCAATTGTGCTACGACGTAGCAGCTCTACATGCATTGTAGCCCGATAGGTTTGTGATTCTAAGTAAGTCGCCAGTCGTGTCAAACATAAACACACGACGCGAGGCTCAAAACGCATCGATCAGCAGTTTTGAGTCAGCGAAATTGCTTGCGTCGTCTGTCGCCGGTAATGCAAGCGGTGGTACGTGTTATTTTGCTGAAGTCGGGTCATCGACACCGGTCAAGGTTTTGACGATTGTTAATGCGTATACTCCTAAGCGCGATTATGCCAATGTTGCTGCCAAAAGCCAAACGCAGCAGAATAAGCCGGAAAAAGGGAGTAAACAGAAGCGTTGTGAACCCCTCATCACAAAGTTGTGGAGCTACGTGCCCAAAAACAGAAGATATGCAACGAGGACGGCTTCATCAGGGAGTAGAAAAAGAAGAAGAAACCTACTTGTCCTACTTTTGTGGTACCGGGTTAGTGGGACCAAATATGCTGCTGCGTCCCACCGAACCAACGCGCAGTTGTACATGTCTTGGCTGCATCTCACTACAAAGGAGGAGGAGGTCGTAGATTACATAAGCCTGAAGACCAACTGGACTTTGAGAGTCGAGAGATTGGAGTCAAGGCACAACAACAACTTCAAGTCGTACGTGGTGCGGGTGCCGACTCATCATCTCGAGACTTTCCTCAAGGAAGAGTTTTGGCCGAAGGGTGTTGTGTATCGGCGTTTTCATGGGAGGTTACGCAATACAATACAATACACAGCGTAACAAGATTCATAATCTTTAAAGCATTCTAATTGCAACTCTAATTTTAGCTTTGGTAAATAGACACTACTATCGCAATTGCAAATAACATTTAATCTTTAATGAAATTATGCTCAAACGAAGTACCCTAATTAGCTTTGCAGGATGACTATATATTCAACATATGGCTTTATAAAATATCCGACATCATGCATGCACTCTCATTTCACGTCAGTCAAAAATCTTGGACCTCAATGCTTGCACAAGTCCTGTTGAATTTAATTTGTTTGACAAACGAGCCATACGTTATGTTATCCAAGCTTATGAAGTTTAATATGCCATGCATTGAAAGTTAAATAACTGCTAGAAAGCTAAGCTGCTTGTCAATTTTGATGCTCTAATTTGCTATGTATGAAACATTGGATCTGGAACTCATTTTATATTTTGGGCTTATTATTAGGTCTACAATTCAGTTTCAGTTAATCGAGAAGATTGGTACCAAGATTGGCTATATCATCCCTAAAACCCAAATCAATTACATATCTAGGGTACCTACTTATAACTCCAAAGAAAAGGCTATTATATTAAGTTTCATCAATAGATACATCAAGGAGGACTTTATAGCATCTGCAAGGGCCATGAAAATAATAACACCCGAGGACCTAGGCTTCCAAGACAACCAAGGAAGAATCTATATTAATGATCACTTGACAACTGACACCAAATTGCTACTTAATAAAACCAGGCAGTTCGCTAAGGACAATAATTATAAATATGTTTGGGTTAAGTTTTGTAAGATACACGTCCGAAAAAATGAAACCGCTCGCTCGTTCACTTATTCCAAAGTGTCAGATTTAAACAAGATTGTATAGTCAACGTTATATCCGATTTTTTCTTATATAATTACAAGTCATGGTTTTCAAAGTCATTCGATATATTATATTATTGTAAAAAGTATTGGGCAGGTCAATGCTCCTCTTTTGTTCTCGAACATATGTTGCATATCTAGCTTACCGCGTAATTTACCTATTTGCTATAAATGCCGATCATATATATGTCTTGCTTGCTCTGCCGCATTTTGCTATGTCTGTCTCACTTATAAACGTATATAAGTGCCATATCAATAAGTTGCATATTTGCTTGACTAGAGTAAACCTTTCGTAATATTACAAGGGAAATTAACTAAGTATTTGTATTTCAATAATCGCAACAAAAGAGCTCTTAAGCATAATGATTATATATTTATTCTTCGCTTTTGCGACGACTTATAAACATTTTAGTAATGCCTGACGTAGGTGTCCCAGAAGCGCTGTATAGAATATTTATGAACCAAAAGCCATAACAGTTCTATTGCACGTAAGATCATTTTATTATTCATCTTGTGTGACGTCTGTGTCGTCGCGCCGCTTCCCACTACTCCTGGCAGGCCGCCCCACTCCCCAGCGGCACATAAATACGGCGGCGCGACAGCGAACGGCCTCTTTCGGACCCTCAACGCTGTTCAAGATAAGTGCCTACTCTGCTGGAGCACCGAAGCCTAGTCAGCCTGCCTGCCTACCCTGCCCTGAGTCTAAGTCTTAGTCTTATCTACTATCCACCGGGTTATTCTGTGTAACGCTTCCTAGCAAATATATTTTGTAACGAACGCTATGCTTCTTTAATTTATCTCTCTACACACACCAATAAACGTTACACTGTCTGAATGAAGTTTAAAGTGAATATGCAAATTAAACTGCCTTATCTCTCGCATACAGTCGTATGCTAAAATCGTAGGAGTTATAGGATGCTTGTGCATTATTGTCATCCTTATTTATCAGTAGTTGAAGTGATATTTGTGCTCCTAGCGCAGTTGGCACTTGTCCCAGAGGTTGACGAAAAACGTTTGTAAGTAAATCTGATTCAAGAATTGCCATGTCGAGCATAGTACACTCTTTAGCGATTATTGTGATAACAGCGGCAATCAATTTCGTCATTGTCGCCGTCTTCATGGATATCCTGCAACCATTATAGATCAGTAATACCCACTTCATCTGAATTTTAGCGGTTCTTCTTTCTCTTAGCGTTATTCCAGTTTCAATCTGGGGTCCGCTTACTAGTCCAACCAGATTTGGCTGAATATTAGCTTTTCAACAGAGCGACTGGCTGGCTGATCTCCACAACCCGTAGGGATAGCGATATTCCATGGTTAAGACTAGTGTCAGTTTATTTGGAAGGTACTGACGCTCTGTAACGACTGTCAAAGATCTTCATGACACTGGGACCGACGGCTTAACGTGCTCTCCGAGGCACGGGACAAGCGATAATTTTAGCGGTTCTATCCATTTTAAATAACAACTTGATATATTGTTCAAATTATGAAAATGTAACCATTACATTTAAGTCAGACAATATCTAACAGATATTGTTTATATTGTCACAAGTAGCAATAAAAATATTGGCCCAATTGGCCAATAAAAATATTTTCTTACGCTAGGACCAATCTTAGTATAAGAAAATCTTCAGCTGCGCAAGCATTCTTTATAACTAGTATAATCAGCTTCCAATATTAAATGACTTTTATAATCAGTATTGAAATTGGGGCGTCAGTTAAATGAATCCGTGAATTAAACGCTATTTTTACTTATGCGACAAACAGAACATTAATTTAAGCATAAAATTTAAATCCCACAAAACCAAATCAAACGAAAAAGTGTACATACAAATTTTTAGGTCACTGTCACGGGAGCCCTGAGTTCACCGAAGTACACTTAAGTAATAACGAGCTTCCCACACAAATGAAAATCCACTCTTACTCAGAACCACAAGAACTTCGTCTCTATTTTAAAACTGATTCACGGCACAAAGGGAACTTGTCTACCTTTTGTTTTTTTCTCAGTGACGTTTTCGGACAGTTTAAGTGATACCGACAAACGTTTGTTTAGTCAAATTTAAAAGGGGTACATTTGATAAAGATTTTACTAGATATATCATTCTCTTTTGAATACGTTAGTGATGTGAAAACATTACTTGCGTCCTAACTAATACGTAGTATGCTAAGTAAACTTTTATAGGAAAACAAGTGGATGCCCATAGCTACGCTCGCACATATTTAGTAATTTAATTTTACCGTTTCTTCAGGACTCCGTGGTCCTTTCTTAGTGCACGCCTATAGTCTCCTAGAAACATATGTACATGCCTCAGCTTCATGCACTCAATAGTTTGGCCGTGCATTGTGCATTGTTTGTCAGTCAGCAACGAAAGAATAATTGTATTGCTCGATGTACAAAAATGAACAACTTAATTCTCTTCTATATTAATCTTATAATCCATTTTGGATGCCTCAATGTCGATAGCAAGAGTACAGCTATTATAAGTGCTCCGCTCTGCAATTTATTTGTTACAGCAATATCCCGTCGACAAAAACTGAAGATTATATTTAATTTTATCAATCGATTGTAATGTAATTCATTTCAATTAGTTCAAACAAATAAGATATTGGTTGTACTTATATTGTCTTTCGGGTCAATACACCGCGTACCTTTGTTTCGCGTATCCGATAGCTATTAATATCTTTCTTTTGGTGGTAGTATATTATTATTATTATTATATTATTATTTTCTTTCTTTTTCTTCTTATTTTCTACCACATTCACACAACACCATCTAGTCCCAAACTAAGCAGAGCTTGTACTATGGGTACTAGACAATGGATAAACATACTTATTTACTTTTTTGCTTTTTGTAATTACATACATATTATACATAGAAACACCCAGACCAAGACAAACATATATCAATATACAACCAATGCTTAAGACCACAACAGTTTCAGTACATATTTATTTATTTATTTTTATTTATTTATTTATATATGGAGGTCCAACAGCTTATTCTAATTTGACAAAAATATTATATAAGTAACAGATAGCCAATTACAGGTCCTCACGTATAACATTAAAATATAATTAACACTCATTTTTCAAATAGAAAATCAATCAAAAACACTAACATGCTTAACTTAACTACAATCTCCATTGAGTTACAGTACAGTTCGGTCAGCCGTAGCCAAATGTTGTTTATGAAAAGAAGGTCTCACTCATTCTTCGCCTTGCTACTGGAACACTTGTACAAAATAAATCTATATCTAGATCTTTGGCTGCTAGGTTAAAGCTATTGCTCGCTCGGTTAAGGAAGCAGTTTTGCCTATAATTAGAAGACGCTATAGGCATATGCAAGGGTTTCATAGCTCTTAATTGCTTAGTTGGCGCATTAAGATTTAGCTTGCCTAACAATTCGGGACAATTTATGCTGTTAGAGGCAATTTTTAGTAAAAAACAAACGTCGCATATATTTCTTCTCTCAGATAGTGGGAGCAGGTGAAATTTTTTACAGATATTTAGGTATTAGCTTGATTTGAAAGGGATTTGTAGGCGGTAGCACATGTATTTAATAAATTTAATCTGTACTCTCTCGATTCTCGCGACGTATGTGTCATAACGTGGATTCCATATCTGCGATGCATACTCCAATATGCTTCTGACAAAGGTACAATACAAAATTTTCCAGGTCTTAGCATTTTTGAAGTAAGCCGACGATCGCATTATAAAACCAAGGGCTTTAGACGCTCGTCCTACTATATCGTCTATGTGCTTGTCATAGAGCAGTTTTGTGTCATGAATAACACCTAGGTCACGAATGGATTCATCTCTTATTAGTGGGTGGCCTTTTACTATATATTGAAATGAAACATTATCTTTTTTTCGACTGTAGGTCACAACAGAACATTTAGTGGGGTTGAGATCGAGGCCGTTAGCGAGACAGTAGTAATCGAGGCGTGTGAGGTCCGTTTGAAGTAATTGTGCGTCAGACAGTGATGACACCGCAGCATATATTTTCATGTCGTCAGCAAAACACAATAGTTTGGAGTTGTGAAAGCAGGTTTCGATGTCGTTCACAAATATAATAAACAAAAGAGGTGCAATTAACGAGCCCTGTGGAATACCGCTGGGAATAGGTACCCAACTTGACATGTAATTGTTTATTACCACAGCCTGTGTTCTGTTATTTATATATGACGAGAACCACCTGAACAAGTCGCCCCTTATGCCTATGCGCTGCAGCTTAAATAATAGCATATTATGACTAATCCGATCGAAAGCCTTACTATAATCGGTGTATATCACATCCACTTGTTTACCAGCATCCATGTTTTCCGTCAAATACTCGTTTAATAATATAAGATTTGTTACGGTCGAGCGACCCTTGAGAAAACCATGTTGAGTTTGGCTGAGACAATTTTCTAATGCAGAGTAGACTTGATTATAGACCATTCTCTCGAATACCTTCGAAATCACACATAGTTTTGATATGGGCCTATAATTCGTAATTTCATTCTTAGGTCCCTGTACGGTCAACGTACAGACATCGCGTATGCATTTTGCTTACGCTGCATTCGACCTGACCTACTTTACGCATTTTACTTAATAATTAATTCAGTTGACTATAAACTGTCGTAACTATCGCCGCGGATTAGCATCCATTATACTTAACTTGTACGTTTATCGTAATAAATCTTTTATTCTTAACTAACCGTGGTGTCCGTCAACTCAACAACTAAACATAACACACCTTTGAGCCATACATATAGCTCTGGTCCTTCGAGAAGAGAAAAGTGATTACAAAGTGCGTGCAGTGTTTTCAGTTCGATAGCGAATCGGTGCAATTGGTCTCCCAGAAGCGGGTCGCCCCAGTTGTATTGAGACGAGGACGCACATATCGAGATTGGAGCGCGAGCGCACTGAGTAAGTAGAAATCGTTTGCGAGAATTTTCGTAAATAACTGAACTTAGCGCCTGTGGCATATAACTCTACTTTACCTACGGCCAACGTTAACAAATATCTGAAAACATGGCTCAGAGCGTGGAAGAACTGATTAGCCGTCAAGAAACACTTTTTTGCAACTTGAAACAAATTTGTATAAACTACAAAAAGGATGGTCCTAGCAGGAAGGATGCTGATTATCTAGAGGAACGTCTTTCTCGCCTTAACAAGATCTGGGAAAAGTTTGTACACAATCACCAGCTATTGGAAGAGTCCGGAGCAACGGACATCCAGTACTTTACTGATGATATCTTTAACAGCACGAAAAAGGTCTATGAAGAGGTTTTACAAGATATGCTGAAAAGAAAAGCAACTCTGCCGTCTTTAACTACGAGGAAGGCCGGGTTGCCAGTTGCAACTACAAGCGTCGCGGAGCAGTCAACCTCTGCGGAACCTATAAAAGGTAAATTAACTTCTAGATTCAGTTTTGATGACATAAAGTTTCAGGTAGCCCCTCGGGAGACTACAGAGTCAACCGAGAAACAACAGGACCTTTTACGTCGTCAATACTGTAACTTCAAAGCTTTTCAGCGTACTGTGGAAAAGATCGACTTGAACGTTTCGATGGAGAAGTGGGAATTAGAAGATAGTCTGAACGTCCTCAAAATCAAGTGGGAACTTATTGAAAAAGCGAACTGGGAACTAGACTATCTCTTGTCGGAAGAAGACCAGATATACAAAGAAAAATATGAGGCTGCGGAGAGTATTTATGATGACTTGCGAAAGAAAATTCAACGTAACATTTGGAATAATGCGCACTACGAAAAGTCGACGCCCAAAATCGTAATACCTGATTTTTATGGCAACTACAACCAGTGGCTAGCCTTCCGAGATCTCTACGTAGAGAGTGTGCACAACAATCCTGTACTTTCAAGTGCGCAGAAGATGCAACATTTGAAATCCAAACTCAAGGGCGAAGCGGAAAAATTGGTGCATCATCTTGGCATTAGTGCTGAAAATTATACTGCATGTTGGGAGATTATTACCCACCGATATGATAACAAACGATTGCTGTTTACTTCTTATATGAATACTCTTATAAACCAACAAAACCTCCAACAAGCGAGCGCTTCTAATATAAGGAAATTGCATGACGTCATATTGGAATGTCTAAACGGCCTCAAGAACATTGGGCTAGATATTTCTAAGTCGGATCCCATTATTGTTCACCTTATGGTACAAAAGTTAGATAGCGTGTCATACAACGAATATATAAAAGATCTCAAAGAGCCGAGACAGTTTCCCGACCTAGAAGAATTTATGAATTTCCTGGAGTCCAAATTTATGGCATTGGAAGCCTTGCCAGGAAGCAATCAGAAGTCTTCCTCTTCATCTAAATATCTATCGTTAGATAAACAGCAGAAAAAATCATATGAAGTCCGTAGTAATTATAATATTCAATCACATAATAATGCACAGAGGTCATCGTACTATAACAAGGCATATAAATCGCCGCAAACCTTCTTCACGACAGCAAAAAACTGCCCGATATGCAAAACAGACCACGTTTTGATGAAGTGCGATAAATTTCTAACCATGCATATAAAGGCGCGTAAAGACATTATTCGCGACCTACGTATATGTAATAATTGCTTATACAGCCACGGTGATCAACAATGCTTTTCGAAAAAGACTTGTAAGATGTGCCACAAACCACATCATACACTTCTGCATGAGACTCAGAATGAGCAATCCAGTAGTCCAACTACCCCATCGACCTCAAATTCTTCTCGGGCGGTGAATAACTTGACAAACGAAGACAAAGAAGTTTTGTTGACCACTGTAGTTCTGGCAGTCAAAACAATAGACGGCAATTACATACAGTTAAGAGGCTTACTCGATCAAGGCTCACAAGTTAGTCTAATTACAGAAAACGCCGCACAGCGCCTCAGATTACCGAGACGAAAAATGAGCGCCGTTGTGTCAGGTGTCGGGTCACTAAGTGGCAGTTGTAGAGGGTTAATGCACTTAGAATGCAAGTCAATACACTCAGACTATGTTTTCAATTTAGAACCTCTCGTAATGAAGAAACTTGTAAACAATCTACCAACCGTATCATTTTCTATTGAAAACTGGCACTACTTAGAAAACTTGAAGCTAGCGGATCCACACTTTAACATTTCGAGTCCCATAGACCTACTTTTAGGGGCAGATGTTTACTCAGAACTCATTCTAAACGGTGTCATAAGGAGTGATAACAATTACCCTATAGCACAACAAACGAAAGTGGGCTGGATTCTGTGTGGAAACGTTAAAACTTTTAACTGCTTCGTGACTCTCAACGACTTGGAAAACATGAACCGATTTTGGGAAACAGAGGAAGTTGCTGATACCCCACCATTCACTAGTGAGGAACAATTCTGTGAAGAACTTTACAGCTCAACTACTGAGAGGACAGCTGATGGGAAGTATGTTGTGCAAATGCCTATGAAACCGGATTACGAAACTCAAGTAAAAGATACGAGAACTCAGGCACTCGCCCAGTTCTTACAACTGGAAAGAAAACTGCAGAGAAACATAGAACTTAGAAACGAATACAACAACTTTATGAACGAGTATATCTCTATGGGACACATGAAACCCGTAACTGCAGAAAGTGGGACTAATGTCTACTTACCCCATTACGGCGTGATTAAAGCTGACTCCACTACAACGAAATTAAGAGTGGTTTTCAATGCGTCGTATAAAACTAACAACAACAGTAGCCTCAATGATCTCATGTATACCGGCCCTAACCTGCAAAAAGATATGCTTACTCTTTTAATAAACTGGCGGACTTACCGATTCGTATTCACAGCCGATATAGAAAAAATGTATCGTTGTATCTGGCTACACGAGAAACAGCAACATCTACAAAATATTATTTGGAGATCATCTCCAACTGAACCCATACAGAACTGGCAGTTATGCACTGTCACTTATGGCATGAAAAGTGCGCCTTATCTTGCCATGCGCACTCTCCATCAACTTGCGCACGATAACAAAAACAATTATAGAGAGGCAACGGATGTACTCCAAAACAATTTTTTTATGGATGACTTAGTCTATGGTCAAGACAGTATCTCAGCTTCTAAAAAGTTGGTGTCCCAACTGATTGAACTACTGAAATCAGGAGGTTTTAACTTGAGGAAATGGAAGAGTAACGAACCGCTGATATTGGAAGACTTGAGAGATGATCAAAAAAGCAGTGCTAAAACTAACATCGATTTCAGTCCGGAACTAACATCGAACACAAAAATGTTGGGCATGAGATGGAATCAAACTAGTGATACATTTAGTTACCATTGGAGCCTGCCTACCAAGAAAATACTCACAAAGCGTGTGCTATTAAGTGAAATAAGCAAGTTATACGATCCTCTTGGATTTCTTTCGCCTATAACAATAAAAGCAAAACTATTGTTTCAAAAACTTTGGATAACTGAGATTAATTGGGATGAATGCCTACCCAAAGCCTTACAAATGGAGTGGGAATCATTGCGTAAGGATCTGCCACTCATAAAAGACATCTCAATACCACGATGGCTGCAAACCTATGAAGATAACTTGGAGGTACATGGATTCTGCGACGCGAGCGAGAAGGCTTACGCGTGCGTTGTCTACAGTCGCGTAATAAACTCCAATGGCACCTGCAAGACTACGATCATAGCTGCAAAAACAAAAGTTGCTCCGCTAAACAAGAAAATAACACTGCCTAGAATAGAACTTTGTGGAGCTTTGTTACTTGCAAAACTTATAGACAAAATAAAGCATACTCTCTCCAAAAAACATCTACAAGTTCATTGTTGGAGCGACTCGATGGTGGTGCTAGCCTGGTTGCAAGGTGATGTAAACAGATGGGAAAGATATGTGGCGAACAGAGTAGCACTAATTAACAGTGTTATTCCTGCTGAACTTTGGCGGTACGTGAAGTCGGAAGATAACCCTGCTGACTGCGCAACACGAGGTCTCTCTCCTTCGCAACTTTTAACTTTTCAACTTTGGTGGGAGGGGCCTGTGTGGTTGAAGAATAACTTAACTAACATCGATTATAACAACAAGATGACATACTTCACAAACGATGAACTTAAACAAGAAAAATGCTACCTTGCAACTTACAAGCGTTGTGAAATTATAAATACATTATTAAATAAATATAGTTGTTATAATCGTGTAATCAGAGTACTTGGCTGGATTGTACGATTTATAAACAAACGAAGCAATACTATGCAATCTAAAAATAACTTACCCGACTGTAACAAAAAGGAAGTTTTGTGTTTGTCACTCGAAGAAATGACAAAAGCGAAGGAGATAGTGATCAAAGCGGTTCAAATGGAGTATTTTGGAGATGAAATTGAATGTTTAACCAGAAGCAAAACCATACCAGCAAGAAGCAGCCTACTAAAGTTATGTCCATTTCTCGACGAGAAGGGATTACTACGAGTTAAGGGTCGGCTGACTAATTCATCTTTGCCGCCTGACTCGAAACGACCGATTATACTGCCCGCTCAAGGAAGACTAACGGAGCTTGTTATACAAAGGGCGCATCGCGACACCCTTCATGGAGGAGCACGCCTCACTTTAGGTTACATTCGTCTCACGTACTGGATCATTGGCGGAAGCAGAACTGTAAAAAAGGAACTTCGTCAATGCGTAAGATGTCATCGGTTCAAGAACAACAAAAACGTACAATTGATGGCAGATTTGCCGAAGGAGCGTGTCACCCCCGCGAGACCATTTGCGAACACAGGCGTCGACTTCACCGGCCATGTAGACATAAAGATCAATAAAGGGAGAGGTGTTAAAACATGTAAAGCTTATATCGCCGTGTTTATTTGCATGGTAACGAAGGCCGTGCACCTGGAATTGGTCTCTGACCTAACAACGCAAACTTTTATAGCCGCTTTCAAGAGGATGTGTGCACGCCGGGGGACTCCGAAGCATGTGTTCTCCGATAATGTCACCAACTTCGTGGGCGCAGCAAAGCTATTGTACGAAGATCTAGAACGATGCAACACTTTTAAAACTTCAGAGTTCTTTGATGAAATGAGTAAGTTAGAAATTCGGTGGCATTTCAACGCGCCACTTTGGCCAACGGCTGGAGGGCTATGGGAAGCCGCAGTGAAGTCGATGAAGTACCATCTACATCGCGTGCTGGGAGATCAGAAACTTACGTTCGAACAATTTACTACACTATTGACTCAGATTGAAGCTTGTTTGAACTCCCGCCCGTTATGTCCCCTCACAGAGGACATAGAAGACCTAGAATATTTAACGCCGGGTCATTTTCTCGTCGGCGGACCATTGCTGGCGTTACCTCACGCAGACGAGAACTTTAACGAACATGATCTCAGAAACAGATGGAGGCTTATAGAGCAAATGAACATACATTTCTGGAATCGCTGGTCACAAGAATACTTACATCAATTACAGATACGAACTAAATGGCAGCAAACAAAAGAAAATCTGAAAGAAGGAAGCCTAGTACTAGTAAAGGATGAACACTTACCTCCGGGTCGCTGGGCTCTTGGAAGAGTGGTGGAGCTCCATCCGGGTACCGATGGTAGAGTTCGTGTGGTAACGCTCAAAACCAAAAAAGGCAAACTGAAACGGCCCATCACCAAACTATCACCATTACCGCTGCCTGATAATACTACCGCTGCGTTAGAGACGAACGAAAAGGAAGAAAAACAGCCTGAACCTAGGAAACAGAGATATGTAAAATCTAGAAAGCAAAACATCGTGTCCTTTATCGTTATGACGATTCTAGCTTTGACAGGGATTGCAAGATCGACACCGATTACCAACAATTACAAGATAACATCAATACCGAACAGCCACCCTTTATATTTCGATGAAGCCGGAAAGTTACATCTCATACATGATGAATGGACACTACTTATTTACTACAATTTGACATCATATTGGCAAGGGACGGATAAGATCAGATCGTATATCAATCAGATTGACAGCCTTTGCCAAAGGATATCGCACGAGTATACACCCTGCATTGCTGTTGTCAGTCACCTACGTCACGAACTGCGTCACCTTGAAGATTACAACTCTATGTTACGCTCTCAACATATACGCCAGAAACGAGGCTATTTCGATGGAGTTGGAAAATTATCTAGAACTCTTTTTGGAATTTTGGACGCTGATTTTGCGGAGAAGTACGAGAACGATATACAAAATTTACAATCAAACGATAACTATTTATTAAAACTTATGAAGAATCAAACATTGATTGTAGAAGCTGAAAATGATGTAATAAAAACGAACACAGAATTTATGGATCAGCAGTTCAAAACTATACAAGCCTACATGAATCACACGTGCAGCGTAATCACAAAAATTGAAAACAGAGCGCAAATGTTGTATACGATATCCGATATTAACTCCGCCGCTATGACGTCAACTTTAATTATGAGCGACTTAAACCGTATTTTAGAGTTGCTTATGAACGCCCTCGCGAACATCTACAGAGGTCACTTAGATACGCACCTGCTATCAGCCTCTCAACTAACCGAACAATTAAATATCATATCCGGTAAACTAACGCAAGGACTAGCATTACCTGTCAAAGATATACAGAACAATTTCAAGGATATCTATGAACTGATACATGTGAAGGCTCGAGTCACAAACACCTTTTTTCTATTTGAGTTACACATACCGCTACTGAATGATGATGACTACAGAATATATCGAGTTATACCCATACCATTCCTGAGACAAGGCCGCTTAAAGTTAGTGCAACCGAATTCCAGTTTTATTGCTATTAACTTTGTGAAGAACTCATACATAGCTATGGGAGTGCAAGACATGAAGCAATGTACTCTGTACGGTGCAGATGAGTATATCTGCGTGTCGCAGCAGCCTGTATACAACTTGCACGCTCAAAATGCACCTTGCGAAGCACAAGTATTCAGTCAGCAAACGTCATTATCATGCGTCATCAATGACGTAACTTGCAAGGAGTCCTGGATAAAGTTGCACCAACCGAACGTATGGCTGTATATATTGTGCGATCAACAAATGATGCGTGTCATATGTAACAATCAGGTTACGCCTGCGTTCATCAACGGGACGGGCGTAATGACACTGATGCCGAAGTGCTTGTTACAAAAGAAAGATGCCACCATATTTACCTATAATCACTTGGGTAGTCAATTATACATGACACCGGAGATTGAAGTACCAAGCATGAACTCAACGGTAAACAATATATTTGACCTGGGTTGGAAGAATGAGCATTTGAACTTCACTGACATCGGAACGTCGCCTCCAACCGATTTCTCAAGGATAGATTCGCAGTTGAAGTATCAAAAACAACACGAGACTTTACCGGAGACGTCGTACATCTCAAGTCACGACATATACCATTACACTGTGTCTTCGGTGTTGTTGGGAGGAATTGCTGCTTTAGTTCTCTACCTTATATTAAAACGACGGTGTAAGAAAACAAGAGCAGAGAGGACTTCTAAACCTAAGGGACAGGACAACCCTGGAATGGACATCGAAATGCACGAGATAAGTCACGCGATGCCACATGAGGTTCGCAGCGAAGTAAGAAGAGGTTTCAATTTTGAAGAACTATCCCCATAATATACATAATTGTTTTACGTTTTATCTTTACCTATATTTTTACACATTTTATCTTTACCCTTTTTACATGCTTGCTATATTTTCTTTGCTTTGTGCTGGATGCTCATCCCACTTTTTTCCCTCGGGAGTATGTACGGTCAACGTACAGACATCGCGTATGCATTTTGCTTACGCTGCATTCGACCTGACCTACTTTACGCATTTTACTTAATAATTAATTCAGTTGACTATAAACTGTCGTAACTATCGCCGCGGATTAGCATCCATTATACTTAACTTGTACGTTTATCGTAATAAATCTTTTATTCTTAACTAACCGTGGTGTCCGTCAACTCAACAACTAAACATAACACACCTTTGAGCCATACAGTCCCTTTTTGTGAATTGGAGTGATATACGCCGATTTCCATATACGTGGGTAGGTGCATGTTGCAAGAGACTTTTTAAATAAGAGAGATACAGGGATAGCGATAGACTTAGCACATGCTATAAGTAGACGAGGATGAATTTTATCAGGCCCGGCAGACTTACAAGCATCCAGCTGTGATAGAAGTTTGGCAACTTCTGCAGTACTTATTTCAATACTGGAAATATCCGATGTGACGTGTGAAATTGTGTCAAGAGAGCCTGCTGTATTTTCTATTGTATCGGGCATAACATAAGTAGAATGAAAGTAAGAAGAGAATGCATTGCATATATCATTACCGTTTGAGACTAAATTGTTTTGGTATTTCAAGACGCAGGGTATACCGTTATCCTTTCTACGTGTCTTTATGAATGACCAAAATTGTCTCGGGTTCTTTACTATGGACTCTTCAGTGGCGCTTATATAACAATCAAAACAGTGTTTTTCTAATGACTTGACTCTGTCCCGCAAAAGTTTATAAGTTTCCCAGTCAGATCTATTTTTATAAATTTTATACCTAGTTAAATACTTAAATTTTTCCTTTATAACTTTTTTTAATGATGGTGAGTACCATTTAGGATATTTATCTTTATAAACTACCTTGAACGGGATATGCTTTTTTATTAGGTTGTTGAGATTTAGATAAAAATAATCAATAGCTTCCTCCATAGATCTGGTTGAGAAAGCTTTGACCCAGTCAGTTGCTAAGATTGAGTTGTCAATAGCGACAAAGTCACCTTTGTCATAAAAATATTTAGTATGGGCTAGCGGCTTCAAACCGGGTATATCGATAGTTGTAGCTATAATCGTAAGCGACCCATGATGGGGATCGATTGTTACTAAAGGATTGTCACATCGGGATACTGAATTAGATATATTTGATAGAACTAAAAAATCGAGAATCTTGCCATAATTATTAAGGATACCATTGTATTGCAATAGGTTATGAGTTTGAACTTCATCTATAAATAGCTGCTCATCTTGGTTGTGTAGATTAGAAGCAGACATAGAGCCATCACTACTAGGTAGCCATAAAATATTGCTCATGTTGAAGTCTCCTACTATAATAAATTTATCAGACGGATTGCGTAAGAAGGCGTCACTAACTTTTGATAAGAAGTTGTTTAACTGCTGTGAGAAAGTATGACCAAGATGTTGTTTACATAAATAAATGACGCAAAGATGCAGTTTCAAGTCGAAAGTATTTAATATTACCCACAAATCCTCTGCCGTGGAGTGCAAGTGGGGTTGCGGTAGAACAGAAATATCACTACGCACTGCTATAAGAACACCGCCACCTAAAGTCTGACCTGTGACCTTGTAGTCTCGGTCCCGCCGCCACACCGTGTACCGGCTGTCAAAGAGTTCATTACTGGATATACTTTCCACCAGCCAGGTCTCCGTCAAAACCACAACATCGTAAGAACTGAGAGAGAGATTTCGATAGAATTCGAAAGTTTTAGAACGTAAGCCTCTGACGTTCTGATAATATATATTTAGTTTTGAGCTTTTATATTTCATATTTTATCATAAACATAAATATAGACTTGCTTTTCAATATTAAAAAGAAAAGCAGCAAAACATTACAATAGAGCAACGCAAACCTAAATCTACGATCACCAAAAAGCTTTACAACACAAAATTTGTTCATTAAATAATTAGTAAATGCGGGTAAGTGAAAAAAATTATAAAGTAAAAAATGACTAAATGAAGTATAAGCGAGCGAGCCATACACTTTAAGCGCATGAGTGAGTGAGATAGTTATATTAAAAATAGAAGCGTAGCGAAAACGAAAACGGCGGTAGTGGCGCAAAAGAGTTAGAGCGCGAGCAGGGATGATAAACATTTTGCATATTGACAGCAATTTTGTTGATACACGAATGCACAAGAGGATGTTAAAAGTAATTTCACAAGTGAGAACAACATTTAAATAAATGGATAAAACTAAGCAAATATATGATGAATTGAACTCACGGTACCAGATTAGACAATTTTGTTTAAATCATTTTCTTTGTTAATTACTATAGTGCGCGATTCCACGTTCTTGCGGATATGTATTTTCCCGTATTTCACCCATACGAACTTGTACATCTTGTCCTTAGCAATAGCCTTCGTCTTATTTAGAAGCTTTTTTGCTTCCGCATTCAGATGGTCGTTGACATATACTCGCTGTCCAGATTGATGTCCCAAGTCATTTGTTGAGAGACTCTTATTAGCTCGTGCTGCAGCAATAAACTCTTCTTTCACGTACCTATTAATGAAGCTAACGATGATATGTTTTTCCTTGGCGTTGTATGTAGACTGTACTCTTGAAATGTAGATTATTTGTAATTTTGGTACAGTGTACTGAACTACGCTTCCAATAGAGTAGAGATATAATATGTGATAATGACAATACTTTTGGTTAGTTTATAATCCATTTTGAATAGAGCATCGCCTATCGAAAACCCTATCGAAAACTTTCGGACGTTTAATGTGCTTCAACCCTTTTGCCTTCTAACCCTTTTCTGTTACTAGAAAGTTTTACCCTGTTCGGAAAGAAAACATCTGATCTATTTTTACACAGCTATCAAGGGTAGTATATAGCTGTTTTTATTTGGACACCGAAATTGGAATATTGGAGTACCTTTTCGACACGTTAAAGTTACTAGGAAAGTTATCAGATGGTTCATTGGCTTTTTATGTGGGTAAGTAGTATAATTTTATGATTCTTCTTATATATGATTCAAACAGTTATGACATCATAGCATAGTGTTTACAAGAGCAGTATAATATACTGAATAGTAAGTGATTTCATGAGAATGTCGGAGGCATTGCTGCTATATTAAAAATTTTCGATATTGATTTTCAAGCAATTTTGGAGTGTATCTATTTTTCCAATTTTATCAGAAAATATTAGGTGACCAATAATAATAATACAAACAACAAGTAACTATGAGATTGTCTGTACTACACGGTCAATAACCTCTAAACATACTATGCCTTTTGGAGAGAATCGATTACGGAAGAATAAATAGCTATTTTACTAAATTCTTGTCATATAGACATCTCACTGCCAGCATCACCTCGTGAGTAATTGGCAGCAAGATAGACAGTAGTCCAACTACGTTGTAACTTAATGCAAAAAGCCAAAATATCAACTTTCGACTCGCTCATATATCTTCTTATACATCATTCGGATCCTCGTCACACTGTTCTTTAGCCCTTACCATAACCATTTTGTACTTCTTATAGCCACAAATTTATTCTTATATAGTACATAAAACTCATAACACGTTACATGTAAATTCATCCAGTATTTTTACAGCCAACGGTTCAAAATTTTTTTTATTGCTCCTGTATATTATGACATGTCCAATTATTTGCGCCATTCATGGGCTTGTTAAATATCTAACGATTAGAATGGTATTAAAACAGGCCAGAAATATTATAACTGAGCTAAAATATTTGAGTTCTGAATAGTAACAAAGAGAACGTGATTGTTTTGCTATTAATAACGCTTTCACAACGAGGACGAGAAAAATCATTACAGAATCTTAATATATAAAATCCTTGCGTTACTGACTGACAGACACACTACAGCCGAACCTATTGGGCGCAGGAAGCTGAAATTTGGCATGTATGTTTCTTGTGGACCGTTAGGGTGCACTAAGAAGGGATTTCCCGAAATTCTCACGGGATCGGCCAAAACGGGTAAATTAAAAAAAAAATGCAGGCGTAGCTGCTGGCGTCCTCTAGTATACTATAAAAAAATAAACATTAATTATATCGTAGTTCAGAATCTTTAATATTCTGATACATGTGAGATAGTTTGATATGCTGAGGAAACATCTAGTGCTATTTCTAAATGAATATATTATAATAGAAAAGGAATGAAAGTGATTGTAAGTAAAACGAAAGTTATGGTTTTTGAAAAGTCGGAAGGCGTTACGGCTTGTAATGTTTTGATCGACGGACAGCGAGTGGAACAAGTGAATGAGTTTGTATACTTAGGTACGTTGTTTACAAGAGATGGTAAGAATGAAGAAGATATTGAAAGAAGAGTTAATGCAGGTAATAGAGTGAATGGAGCTCTGAAGGCATTTATAAACAGTCAAAAAGTGTCCAAAAAGGAACGTTTGGCTGTGCATAGAGGGATGTTAGTGCCTACCCTTATGTAGGGTAGTGAAAGTTGGGTATGGCAGAAGAGACTTGAAAGTTGAATGAATGATGTAGAATTTAGAGCACAGAGAAGTATGTGGAGTGTATCTTTGACCGACAGAGTAAAGAATTGTGTGATAACAGAGTGGTGTGGGGTAAAAGAAGATGTAGTGACAAGCATCGAGAGAGGCATGTTGAGATGGTTTAGACACATAGATAGGATGAATGACGAAAGACTGACAAAGAAGATATATAAGGCAAGAGTGAATGGAACAGGATGAAGGGGAAGACTTTGGTGGACATTTTCTGACCAGATTGGAGACATCCTAAAAAAGGACAGGTCAGAAGTACCCTAAACAGAAGAGCGTGCATGAGAAACTTAATGGGAGTGAATGTAGCAAGAGAGGTATGTCAGGATCGTTGCAAATAGCGTGCCGTAGTCTCTGCCTACCCCTCCGGGAAACAGGCGTGAGTCTATTTATGTATGTATATTTGAATGACCGCCGTAATATCACACTGGGCAAAGGGTTATTTCCAAATGTAACATGGTTATTTAAAATACTTATGGATAAGTCGAGAAAATGGTGTAATAAAGGCATGAATTCTAAAATATTTCCGGAATTTTGGGACTGTTAACAAGCTCGGCAGGAAAGTTACCTCTAAACAACTACCCCTTCATCGGATGACTAATGTGATTTTAAAATAATTGCTAAAGGTTATGGGTATGTTATAGATTGAAACTAACTACAGTTTATCTTTAATGTTAAGATAAAATAATATGTAATCAACATATAATAAAATTTCAAAACACTAATTTATTTATTAGCTACTAGTTTTAAATGCTTGATCTAAAGCATATTTTCAACAATCTTTATACAATTATGTAGTTGAATTTCGAGCTAAAGAGTTAATCTTGTTAAATTAGCCGCAGCATAATTGAATAAATTAACCCTCTTTGACCTGAATTGCCAATTTTCTAGATGTTTCCATAATGTTTGCTGCGTGCTACAAATTGCCTCTTACAGCCTAATTCGATCTTGTAATTTATTGTTTTCTTACTACATTTTCGTACATTCCTTTAGATAGGGGTTTACCGTCTTCTTATAAATTGAGGGTCGTTTTTCCTTACATATTTTGTGGCTGAATTTTGTGCATTATTTACATAAAAATATTTTGTTTGGTGTTAAACCGCAGTTTCTTTGTTCGTTTTATGGATACATTTTAGATTGGATACTTTAGCTGCGGATAATCGTCTATCATCAACATAGTTTACCGAACTTCTTAGCCATCGCTATTCCAGTAATGTTTATTATGTGCCGCACAAACACGAAAGCTTTAGATAATCTTTCATCAAAACACAAAGACTGCTGAGCAGCACTTTTAATGACTGCTGCTTGGAACTGTTGTGACTTATTAATGCAGGCTGCGTGCAGCCTGCATTAATACTCTGTTAATAAAAAACTGAAACTTTATTATGCATTCACAGCTACAGCCCGCCAATTTTATATGCTACGAGCGTATCACTCGTATTACATGTAAAACAACATCTTGTGAAGTGAAGAAATGATTTATGTGAAGTGTAGTTGTAGGAAACATTTTTATAGCTTTTGACACTGCAACTGTATAAATAAAAATAGAAAATCTTTTAGCATTATTATAATATAATTAATTTCTATTCCTCCCTTTTTGCGTTTGTTGCTTGGTATATTTAAGTACCAAATGTTGGATTGTGTCTACACTACGTATAACGCTGTCTCAATCTATCGCAATATTTACATTACCAGACTCCGTGCTGTTACTGATAATTTCTTAACGGAAAACCCAAAAACACTTTGCCCGACCCGGGAATCGAAACCTAATTCCACGCGAACATTTATGCCGCGAGACCAACGAGGCAGTCATTTTATATTCTCACGTGCGCTTTTTGATTGACTTTTCTATAAGTACTTTACATTTATATCTTGTGTTAAGCACTACTGCTTCAAGACATGGTAATACGAGCTTAGATCTGATAAGGATCACATCTCAGCTTATGTGAATATGTAGAATAGGTCCATTATGAAAAGAAATGGGCGTAAAAAGCCTGATCATAGGACCTGATTAGATCTTATTGCCTTAATTTACATCCCACTACGTGCCTTCGGGTGACGTCTTTACATGTAGGACTTTATTTTTATAGTGCTGAAAGGTCACCACCCATATAATACTATAATAGTACGCCTACAGCCTTGAAAGATTTTATTCAATCGTTTCGGATTCTATAAACATGTTTTAGTAAAAAGGTTTTATTGTGTTTAATTTGGTGTCCGATCATTTGACGAAAAACAAATAACAAATTTTCATTTGAAAATAACATTTGACAAAATTATACTTAATAAATTTATTATTTTACAATCGATTGTTAAATAAACTACTCATTAGACAATAATAAACCATGGAATATCGCTATCCCTTCGGGTTGCGGAGGTCAGACAGGCAGTCGCTCCGTGGAAAAGCTAATATTCAGCCAAATCCGGTTAGATTAGAAAGCGGACCCCAGATTGAAACTGGGATAACGCTAAGAGGATGATGATTAGACAATATATATACTAATTAAAATTATTATGCTAAAACATTAATTTACAAATTGATTATTTTTTTAAACATATTAATTGGCAAAACTACGTAAAGCATAAATAACATTTGAGAAAATGCATTGCTTGGTAAATATTTTATTTACCAAAATCTACGTTAATACAACAATGTTTGTGTAGGGTCAACCGAAACAATGGCTGGTTAGGTTAGAACTGCGACCACCAGAACCGAATTCTACTTATTTCGATTAATTCAGGCAGTGTGTATTTTTTCTAAAAGACTTAAGTTTCTATGGAATTAGTATTAATACAAAATTATAACTTGCCTATGAATAACCTGTCCAAGATGAAAATTGCAACCATGCAATTTAATATTTTTAAAATTTAACGTACATAATTATTGGTTAGAAATTAGTTACTTTTAAAAAATAAAAATTTATATTCTAACTTTTTGTACAATAACCAATTTGGCAAACGAATTATTTAGTCATTTGATTATTATTAAAATAATATTTTAACAGTTTAATTACTTCCTTAAACACTTGCGAAACCTGTATATCAAATGAACCTGTATGTCAAATGATTGTTTTTAAAGTAATATGTTTGCGAATTGAAAGTTTGTCAAATGATTAGTTTTTCAAATGTTGTTTGTAAAATGATCTTTTGCCATACGTTGTTTAATTTGCAGTCTGTATTTTTATTTCTCTTCTTTATTTGAAATACTCAGAAACAACGGCGAAATGGAAAAGAATATAACGGAAAAACGATCTGATAGTCTTGATAGTATTTTTTTTACAGTTGAATGTATATTTTTATTGAAACAAAGTTTGTCAGAGCACTATCTAATTTATTAAAGTTTTACACAAGATTTATTTTTCAATTCTTTCACTAGTCTTGAAACGAATAGAATATAATGTACTCGATGAAATACGTTTCAAGCACTCGCATTAGCTATACATATCTATATGTATAAAAGAAAGTCGTATTAGTTACACTACTTATAACTCAAGAACTGCTGAACCGAGTTGGCTGAAAAATGGTGGGGAGGTAGCTCAGAACCAGGAAAACACATAGGAAACAATTAGTTGCAAATAATAATCTGGGAGGAATTTTAGAGAGGGTCGAAGTTTGTAGGGACAAACCTGTAGTAGGTTAGTCCCTACAAACTTCGACCTATTGACAGTAAGAACGCATGCGCTGTAATAATTGAGTGCTGCGCATGTGCTATCGTATATCTGTCAGTACTGTCACATATATTTTTTTATAGACTCAGGCAGAGGTGTAATATTACACCCACATTTCGCCATTAATTTTTAGGTCCCACGTAATAGGGGGCGAGCCCATTGCCGTACCGGGCACATTAACAGACTCCGCTTTCTCCATCGCGAACTCGGACGGCGGTTGCACAACTGCAACAGGTTGATGTCGCCGATGAAGAGATAGATGACGAGACTTCTCATGTAAGTACCCAGTGCAACGATCAGTTAAGGAGTGCTTTGGAATGTGCATTTGTGGAATACCGATCCATGGACCCAAATGTTCGGCCTCGTTTGCCTCGTTTGCCCATGCATAAGAAAAACATAACGCTGGTGAGTGCCCTAGATGCATTACTACCAATTTATTTTGAGAATAGTGAAAATCTCGGCGATACACACTCAATCCTGTATTGTGCGGCAGTTGCGGCGTGTCGAGTAGCGGGGGTTAAATTTTATGTAAATATTACCGCTATTCGACAGACCGCTGCTGTGCCAGGTTGGCAACGTAGGATTGAGCGTCGTATCGCTGAGACTAGGG
This sequence comes from Euclidia mi, assembly GCA_944739405.2. Taxonomy (NCBI): domain Eukaryota; kingdom Metazoa; phylum Arthropoda; class Insecta; order Lepidoptera; family Erebidae; genus Euclidia; species Euclidia mi. The sequence continues at coordinate 53,757,620 of OX123190.2, forward strand.
CACTCATTGGCAAGCTGTCTTGTTTTAGGATGGGCAATACCCAACCGAGAGTGATGCGCTTTGTAACTCGAGCCTTTGCGGGAACTAATATCAGTTCCCAAGATTATTTATCTCGGGTTACAGAGCGCATCGACACCCTAAAACAAAAACTCTATGCATGGGCAAACCGTATAAGGCGATACAAAAAAAGAGTGGATCGGTATTGCCTGAATCGCACATTCCAGAGAGACGAGAGGTGGGTATACAGAAGATGGGAGCGACCCGAGTCCACGGCCGGTGACGCTGATGGGGGTCGACCGGATGATGATGCTACTAATACATTTTGGCGCAGCATCTGGTCGACGCCTGTCAGCCACACGGAGAGTGATTGGATTGGGACTGTTGAGCGAGTATGCGAACAAATACCAACAATGGAGCCAATATCAATAACAGATGATGATATAGCCAGTGCAGTCCGTTCCAAACTGGAAATCAGCGGGACCGGACGGGCTGCACAATTTTTGGCTCAAATGGCTCCGTAGTTCGCATACTTCCTTAGCATCTCAATTCCAATCATCACTGGAATCGGGGTCGCTACCAGATTTTCTAACATCTGGCGTCACTCACCTACTCCATAAGTCTGGTAATGCCACGGACCCTAAGAATTACAGGCCGATAACCTGTTTGCCAACGATATATAAACTCCTTACATCCATTTTGAGAACGAAATTGTCGAAACATATAGCTGATAATTCTATTTTATCTGTTTCTCAAAATGGATATTGGAGTGGGGCCCGTGGCACTAAAGAACTCCTGCTGATAGACATGGCCATTAGTTACGGCGCACCTGCTGGCAGGTGCGCCGTAACCGAAAGAATCTATCGACATGCTGGATAGATTACAAGAAAGCTTACGACTCCGTGCCACATACATGGCTTTTGAGGGTGCTGGATTGTATAAAGTAGATACAACTCTATGCACCTTTTTAAGGTCATGTATGGGGCAATGGAGGACCGTACTGTGCTATCCAGGGTGTCGATCGAGTTTGGGTTGCGGTGCTCCAATAAGGATCGAGCGAGGTATATTCCAGGGCGATAGTTTGAGTCCTTTGTGGTTTTGTCTGGCCCTGAACCCCCTAAGTACCTTGTTAGTGGCTTCAGGGCTAGGCTATCGGTTAAGGAGAGGAGGTCATGTTACATCTCACCTCCTTTTCATGGATGACGTGAAATTATTTGCCCCCAACAATTTCCAACTGACAGCATTACTTAAGGTAGCCGAAACCTTTAGTAATTCTATCAGGATGGAATTTGGTGTGGATAAATGTGCGGTCAAGCATGTGAAGAGAGGCAGGATTATGGAATCTGCAGGGATACAACTCTCAGATTCCATACAACTTAGATCCCTCTCCCTAACCGAGACCTAAAAATACCTAGGTATGTCGCAGTCTTTGAATATTGCTGAGACTGACATGAAACAGACGTTGCAGGCTCGGTTCTTTGGCCTCCTGAAAAAAGTACTTAGCAGTCTTTTATCAGGTGGCAACAAGGGCCTCCAATGGGTGGGCCATGCCAGTCCTAATGTATTCCTTCGGCATACTCAGGTGGACGCAGACGGAACTCGATGCCCTGGATAGAAAAGTCCGTTCAATGTTGACAGCATCTCGGATGCATCATCCACGCTCGTCGGTGATGAGGTTGTACATCCCGCGGAAATGTGGGGGTCGAGGCTTTTTATGTGCAAAGACCCTCCATAACCGCGAGCTGTACAACCTCAGAGAATATTATCTGGGAATGAACGTGTATGTGCACCGCAATGTAGTTGCCGTTGATACAGGACTTACCCCGCTCGCTCTGGCTAAAGAGAACTGGCACAAACCTGCAGTACTTAGTACTGACGACCGAAGAGAAATATGGAAGGGCAAGGAGCTGCATGGACGTTTCTATAGAGCTTTACATGACTCAGTCGTCAATTTTAAAGCTTCTATAGCCTGGTTACGTTTCGGTGATCTCTTTGGAGAAACCGAAGGTTTTGTCTTTGCAATTATGGACGAAGTTGTCATGACAAACAACTACCGAAAGTATATACTGAGGGATGGTACGGTTGACTGATGTCGGGCGTGTCACCGGCCCGGGGAATCTCTCAGGCATATAGTATCCGGTTGTTCGAGTCTTGCCAATGGTCAGTATTTGCACAGACACAACCAAGTGGCCAGGATAATCCATCAGCAACTAGCCCTTAAATATGATCTCATTGGTTCTGAAGTACCGTACTACAGATATGTGCCCGACCCAGTTCTCGAAAATGGTCGTGCATTGTTGTACTGGGATCGGTCTATCATTACAGACAGGACTATTGTAGCCAATAAGCCTGATATTGTAGTGATAGACCGAGCAGAGTGACTCGCAATGATAATCGATATCACCATACCGCATGACGACAATCTCGTGAAAGCAGAAAAAGAGAAAGAGATTAAATATTTGGACCTAGCTCACGAGATTATTGACATGTGGGATGTGGATTCGGCGATCATTGTGCCGATAGTCATGTCGGTGAATGGATTAATCGCCAAGAGCCTCGACCAACACCTAAAGAGGCTCACACAAGACAGCTGGATCAAGTCTTTGATTCAGAAGGCAGTTCTTCTCGACACGGCGCGCATCGTGAGGAAGTTCCTGTCTCTGAGGCCCTAACCACCGGTGGCTTGGTCCCTGTACCCGACACTGGTGGGTCTCCGTGGTCCCTTTTATATTTTTAAATGTATTTTTTTCTAATTGTACTTTAATAATATAAAAGTGTGCCAAGTGAAGAATAATAAATGAAGTGAATAATAATTATAATATTCTACCACATTCACACAACACCATCTAGTCCTAAACTAAGCAGAAGCTTGTACTTTGGGTACTAGATAATGGATAAACATACATATTTTTATTCTTTTTTGTAAATACATATTATACATAGAAACACCCAGACCAAGACAAACAACCATGTTCATGCACACAAATTTAAAACGTTAATTTCTATCGAACGATGAAGGAGTTTTGTGTTACCCCGAATTTCACGTGAGCGAAGCCGCGGTCAAAAGCTAGTTAAGAAATAAAAATAACAAGAATATATAAAATAGGTACTTAACATCACTATTCCAACAATAACATTATTAAAATTAGGCTAGAAGTTTTTATATTCAGCCGTAAATGGGTTCTAAGATTTTTACGTCAAACGTGGCCCAGAATAAAGGCGGTACTGTATTATTCTTTACGGTTATAATAGAATAACTTTTAAACGTTTTATGATGCGGCGCCTTTTAGACAAAACAAAAAAAATCCATAATCACCAGGTATATCGCTGTTTTGTACTGTTTATATTAAGATAAGCCATCACATGGGCTATTCATTTGAGAATATAATGTGGCATTGTATAGCAGAAATATGTGTAATCATCATAATAATATGTTAACACCTATTAAATGGATGGATAGTCTGGGTGTAACGTTTTTTGTATATTTAACGGCAAAAACGCAGGGTAAGACACTATCCTCCCCCCCCGTGGGATCTCCACCTTGTCGTGGTGGGGGTGCTCAGTAACCGTGTTTGGGTCACCCACGGTGAAGCTAAGCGGGATCCCGGGAGTGGGCGCTCCGCGTAGGTTTGACGGAGGCCTGCGCAGGATGCGTCCAATGGTGCGGGTGCAAGGGACAGTTCTTCTGTCCCTCGCAGTCGGGTGCGGTCGCGGGAGAAGAGGCTTTTCGGTGTGCCCATCTATAAACTTGACGTTAAAAGCACGCTTAACGTTTGTTATTTAATAGATTCGTATACACACAGCAGTTATTTTTTATTAATCGACATCTAGAAACGCGGCAACATTCGGTAATGTTTAATTTTTTTTGCAAAATATAGGGAAATACCTTGACTACTCTATAGAATATTATGCTCTAACATGTTGAAATGTTTCTCAACAAAACGCTACTAGATACACCATTTAGCAAAGCCGTCACTTTACCACTCATCCCTCGGGGCACAATTCTATATAGAGATGAGCATATCTATCGCAGCAATCGGGAGTCCATCAATTGTAAAAATATATTTTGATGGGATCTTAAATTTATATAAATGTTCTATGATCACACCCTCCTTATTATTAAAACATTTAAGGTTAATTTAATATACCATCCTTTGAAGCAGGAATAATGAGCCTCCCCCCCGTGGGATCTCCACCTTGTCGTGGTGGGGGGGCTCAGTAACCGTGGATTGGTCACCCGCGGTGAAGCTAAGAGGGATCCAGGAGGGGACGCTCCGCGTGGGCTTGGAGGGGCCTGCGCAGGATGCGTCCAACGGTGCGGGTGCGGGGGACAGTTCTGTCTGTCCCTCGCAGTCGGGTGCGGTCGCGGGAGGAGAGGCGTGTCGGTGTTGCGTTGCCGCGCGCCCTATCTCCCGCGACCAAATGGGGGCGCACCATTCGATGCGTCGCGGTGGGGCCGCAGAGGAAGAGGAGATGCGGTGTTGCGTTGCCGTCCTCCCTATCCTCTGCGGCCGCTGGGCGTTTTGGCGGCGGAGTCCAACACCTTAATCCGTCGCCAAGGGGGTTTTGTTCGGGGCCCGCCTGACCATCTGGCGGGCCAATACCCGTCGGAGGGTGGCGACGAGTGCTTTGGTGATGCCCCACCCTCCGACAAACGGGTACATGGCGGAAGTCGAGGTGGTTTTTAGTGGAAACACCACATACTCCGGCTCTTATTTCCCCCAAGAGTCGGAGATCCGAAGGGATTTTCCACCTCGTAAAACAAAAAAAAAAAAAGGAATAATGAGCCTAAAATATAAGGTACTCCTAAAACAACTTCATAGAAATCATTTGCATTTACCCCGTGATTGAGTCGGAAAAGGGAAACTTTATAACGGTGACGTTTCATCCCAATTGAAGTGACCGTGGGAGAAATTCAAATTACACGCTTTGAGTTTAAGCAACAAACCCTTTGAATTCATTTCATCTTTATTCATCATCATCAACATATCAGCCAAACGACGTCCACTGCTGGATATAGGCCTCCCCCAAGGTTCTCCACACAGACCGGTCTTAAGCCGCCCGCATCCAACCGCCTCCCGCGATCTTGACAAGATCGTCGGTCCACCTTGCGGGGGGCCTACCTCTGCTGCGTCGTCCGGTACGTGGCCGTCACTCCAGAACCCTTCTGCCCCAACGGCCATCGGTTCCTTGAGCCATGTGCCCTGCCCACCGCCACTTCAGCTTGGCTATCCGGAGAGCTATGTCGGCGACTTAATAAACTTAGCAATTTTATTGATTAACAATAAAATTGCTCAATAAAATTTCAGCTTAAGCATAGATTCTTATGACTAAAGTAGACTGGCTGTCAGCTACATGCTTGGTTCTTTGGTGCCACGTGAATAGATTACCCCTAAAACCTATGTATAATCTTTAACAGTATGAGCCTAAGTGTATTATCATTGAAAACTAACTAAACTAAAAACATCGAAGATTTTTATCAAGCTTCATGTACATTGCTACAGAAAAACTATTTTTAAATTATTGCTCTTAATTTAGTAATTTACATAAAAACAACGCCAGCCTTAATAATAACTCTTATTGAAATTAAAATAATTTCTTATTTTTATGTATAATTATTCTGAATATTATACGTTCTAAACTTCTACAGTTAAATTAATCATCTTTGGCTATCCATACTCAAAGTATTTTGAGTGACACGTAGTTTTCTGTTTCACGGTCAGTCCCAATATTTATGATATCCATGGATTTAGGTACAAGAGATACATATTTGAATAAGATCCATCTTATTTCGCTTCGGTAGGTATATAATATAGTTTCGAGTTGTTTATCATATTATTGAGATGTTTATCAGTATGTAACTAGTTCATACTGATAAACATCTTAATACATGTACATATGAGTGACGAATTTGTTTAGTTTGTGTGTGTAACTGATTTTATTTCATTTCCCACCCATAATAATATGTTTGAATGAGTATAATGCGTTCTGGTATTACCTGCCGAATGGGCAATAACTAGAACGTTGTGATTGCACATAATAATTTTATTCGAAGACGCGTCACTCTTTCATGTTTTTGAGTGTAATGAACTGTGGAGATTTAATAGTTTTCATATGGAATTGGTACGTAATGTTTATTTTTATTATTACTCAAAGATTGAATTACTTAAGTATGTAAAAGCATTGGGTCTTCTTGATGAAATCACATACACAGAGGTAGAATAATTTGGCGGGTCTTGATTGCGTACACTTAACTTATTTATGGTATAAATACCTCCCCCCCGGTTGGATCTCCACCTTGATATGGTAGGGGGGTTTAGTAACCGTGGTTAGGTCACCCACGGTGACGCTAAGCGAGATCCCAGGAGTGGACGCTCCGTGTGGGCTTGACGGAAGGCCTGCGCAGGATGCGTCCAATGGTGCGGGTGCGAGGGACAGTTCTTCTGTCCGGGCGCGGTCGCGAGAGGAGAGGCGTGTCGGTGTTGCGTTGCCGCGCGCCCTATGTTCCGCGACCAAATGGGGGCGCACCTTAGTTGCGTCGCGGTGGGGCCGCAGAAGAAGAGGAAATGCGGTGTTGCGTTGCCGTCCTCCCTATCCTCTGCGGCCGCTGGGTGTTTTGGCGACGGAGCCCATCGACTTCATCCGCCGCCAAGGGGGTTTCGTTCGGAGCCCGCCTGAGCATCTGGCGGGCCAATACCCGTCGGGGGGTAGTGACGAATGCTTCAGCGATACCCGACCCACCGACACACGGGTACATGAGGAACACGGGTTGGTTTTTGGTCAGTAAGAGTCTTCGCCCTTCCTCTAGCGCGGAGGGAGTCCATGAGGATTTTCCAACCCGACACCAAAAAAAAGCAATTGCTTTGTCTTTTACACATTTTACATTGCTTTTGACCCACAACACTGACCTTACGTCTGAGATACACTGAGCAGCTCTACAGCCGAATGTGTTATCGCACCGCTAGTGAGCGTTCGACTGATTGTTGAACATGTTAGATCCCTAAGGTACAGGGAAGGAGAAGAAGAAGATTTTCCAACCCGACCTATTTTTAATTGTATAAATACCTATTTTTTTTCGACCCTGCGATCACCTTGCACCGAACGTGGTCGCGGAGAGACCGATAAGAGCTCAGCGCCGTCTTGTGGAAGTGGGGGTTACGGCACGGCACCTTGGTCGTTATTTAATTTTGCAATGTCGGTACTCCGACACACTACACTAATGACTTCTCCACACTTTTGAGATTTATCACTGCAGCGGTGTTTACATTTGCTGATGACTGGATTCCCAGTAACCAATAAAATCTATTTCCATCCTCCCGGTTTTAATTGGTATATTTCTTGATTTCTACCGCTTCACGTACTATCCTTGAGTAATAGTGACGATCGGTGTATAAGACTTGTGTTTGATGCAGTTCTATCCAGTAGTTTGGTCCAGACTCCAACAAATGCTTAGCTATAGCTGACTTATTAATATGTCAGTTTTTTACAGCTGCGATATGTTCCTTTACTCTTGCAGCGATTGTACGCTTAGTCTGCCCGATATATGAACTACCACAGCAATCGACTTTGTAGACGCCAGGTGTTTGGAGAGGAATGTTATCCTTTGAGGTACGCAGATTGTATGCCATCTTAGAGAACGGACTATATACAGTCTTGATGGAATATTTCTTGAGTACTGTTCCAACCTTGTCCGTCACTCCCTTTAGGTACGGCATGTAAGCCAGCACTCTGCTTACTTCAGGTTTACGATCGTTCCTCTTCCGGTGGAATATGTTCTTCTCGTATCCGTTGCGCCTAACTACCTCCCAAACATGTGACAGCTCACTATTTGAGGAGTGACGTCACGAATGTCAAACCAGTGGATTGAACTTTGTTATTGTTTACATAGATAAAATTAAAAACAGTTTAAATTTGTGATTTCTTATTGTACAAAGTCGTATAAACTAAGCAGTTCCAACATAAATTGTGCGATAGTGTTTACGTGAAGTGTAAAGACAAAAATCAATAAAGATAAATACATTGACCTTTTGAAGCAGTGATTTCTACCCTTACTTTAGTGAATATAAAGTGAATTTACAGAAATTAAACTTCGAACTGTCAGTGACATATTCCTAGTGTGCGTGCACCTGTAGACCGCCTAGTACTTTCATCCACGGCGCTAAGTGTCATTAATTACGACTGAAAACACACTATTATCAAATCAACCGTAACATCGCCATCTAGCGCGTTGCCGTTGTATCACCTGCGCTTGCAGTCAGCTCAAATCCGCTACAGTAATTACCTAATATGTCTAAGTGTGGCGGTTGCGGTCGATTTATATCTCCGGCGGACGCCGCGAGATGTCACAAGTGCAGCGGCATGTATCATCGTCGCTGCGTAGCTTTACCATCCACCGGCGTGATAGCTCAGCCATGGCAATGCCCTGAGTGCAAAAAAACCAGGCCAACGGACAACAAAGCTGAAACTCCGGTAAGGGGCAGCAGTGCATACCAGGCGGCAAGTCGTAGCCCTCCAGACCAAGAAGGCGATGTTTCGGAGTTGTCTACCGCAACTGATGGCGGTGACCTACGTCTGTCGGCCGGCGCTTTCACGACCGGGACTTTAGAGACTGCACAGACTCTGAATGAAGACTTTATGTCAGAGATGCGTATTTTTCGCGATAACCTGCGTAGTATTAATAAAGAAATACTACTGTTTCGTGAGGAGATGGCAGAGATAAGAGCATCCGTAACAGCTTGTCAGAGAGACGTTAAAAAATTAGATGAGCGTGTTGTCACCCTAGAAAAGCAGTTACCATTGGCAGACCAATCTGATATGCTTAGCGTTGTTGCCTAACTGAAACGAGATATCAATGACCGGGACCAGGAATTATTGGCGTACGATGTCGAGATCTCAAACCTACCCGAGGTCAACGGTGAGAATGCGGTTCATACAGCTTTGCAGATAGCCGCAAAACTAGGCGTTAGGTTGGAACAACGGGATATTTCCTGCGCCGAGCGCGTTGGTCCTCGCCACATTGTTTCGACGGACGCATCAGGCCCGGAACGAAGACCTCGCCCCTCACTGTGCGCCTGGCTTGTCGCAATCTGCGTGACGACTTGTTGTCGAGCGCGCAAGTGCGCCGAGGAGCGACGTCCGCCGATTTAGGCATGCCCGGCCCGGCACGGCGCTTCTACATCAACGAGCGTCTTACGAAAAAGAACCAGGATTTGTTTCGTAGGGCACGGGATGTCACCCGCAACCTCGGGCGGAAGTATGTCTGGTGCCGACGGGGACGTACTTATGTGCGCAAGAGTCAGGGAGACAAGGTGTATTGTATTAGGGAAGACAGTGACTTTGAGTGTGTTTTTGGTCCGAATCTGTAATGATATAACTAACATCATGACACGATTAATAGATAATAACCTGTTTCCGTTGTCAAGGGCCACTTGTAATTGTTTTAATATTTTTATGTTTGTAAATTATCTCACTGTAGAGTCAAAGTGCAATTTTAGTTATTTTCGTATTGTACCTAATATTTACTTTGCTTTAGCGTCATTAGTCCCTCTAGAACAATGTCATATCTTTGTTTGTATATTGTACAGATTCAACTTGGTCTGTTACACTTATTCGTATGTGAAATTGTTTAAATATACATTGTTAAGTAATGGATGTGAAATATTTTAAAATCGTTTTAATAAATAAAGGTTCATTGGGTACTAACCATGACGACTTTATCGCTATGATGCAACGTAACCAATTGGACATTATAGCCATCAAAGAGACGTGGTTGCGTCCGGGCGAGGACGGGCGAGCTCCTGCGGTGCCCGGTTATTATCTGCGGCATATACCACGGCCAGCTAGCGTTCGCTCGGGCCGAGGTGGTGGGGTCGGCTTCTATATCAGGCGTGGTCTTAACGTGCGCTTACTAACTACAACGCTCGATCCTAGGTTTGACTCAATAGAACAGATGTGGCTTACTGTCACGATCAACGGGCAAAGGGTTTCTATTGGGACTGCGTACCGGCCGCCTTGGCTCGATTTAAGTCTTTTCTTAGATGCTATGACTGACACAATAGCGTCATTTACTGACTCCGACTATTGTGTGTTATTAGGAGATTTCAACGTTAATTTGCTCAATAGAACGGACTCTAGAGTTATGGCGATTGAGGAGTTTTTAAGCAGCCTTAGTCTAACACAAATTGTTACCTCTCCAACACATTTTACAAACTCAAGTGAATCCTTAATAGACTTAGTTTGCACAAATCTTCGAACCAAAATAATTACAACTGAATCTTTCGTTAATATATGTGGACACTCTTTGGTTTTGTGTGAATTTATTATACGAAGGGAGCGGCTCAAACCATATAAAGTGCAATATAGACCGCTAAAACATTTCAATGTACAATGCTTACGGGACAGTCTATCCCGCGTTACTTGGGGCAATATTTCACATCTGGAAACGGTAAACGAGATGGTTGACGCTTTTAATGCCTACCTCATTGGAGTGTTTGATGCCTACGCGCCACTTAAGACGACTCTTATCAGAGAACGATCGTATCCGTGGGTTACAGATACCATCAAACTGATGATGAAATTGAGGGATGATGCGTTAAAGGCATATCGTAGTTGTAAAACAGACAGCAAAAAGGCATATTATAAGCAGCTGAAATCACTTGTTTCATCATCCCTTTACAATGAAAAAGTAGCTTATTTTGAATTTAATATTAATAATAAAATTAAGGACCCGAAAACCTTATGGAAAAATATTAAAACCACCTTATTGCCAAATAAAAAGGTTATTGACCTTCCGTCTCACCTTTCAGACCCGAATATAATAAATAGTCATTTTTTAAACGTGCCTGGTAACCCTGTAGTTAAAATTTCGGATATGACATTTTTTGAATTTCATAAACATGGTGATGCCGTCTTTACTATATTACCCGTTAACTCGGAAGATATTTCTAAATATATGTTGCTACTCAAATCAATTCGGAGGGTTGCGACGGTATTAGCTTAGAGATGTTGATGCTATCTCAGCCTTATTCGCTATTAGCCATAACGCATATTATTAATACATCTATACAGACAGCCACTTTCCCGGATACTTGGAAATTGGCTACTTTCAGGCCACTACCTAAAAATCAAAACCCTAACGATGTTAAAGACCTTAGGCCTATAAGTATACTCCCCTGCTTGTCCAAGGTAATAGAGAAAGTGGTGAGCGGTCAATTTTCTAAATACCTGGAGGATAGTAATATATTACCGACGCTCCAATCAGGCTTTAGGAAGGGCCGGGGCACCGCTACCGCGTTGCTTGACGTGACAGATAATATTCTTTATGCCCAGGACCGGGGTATGTGCACCTTACTTGTACTTCTGGACTTTTCGCGTGGTTTTGAAAGTATAAATATTTCCCTGCTACTTTCAAAATTAAACTACTATGGCTGTGACCACAGAACGATCAACTGGTTCCACAGTTATCTGTCACATCGTAAGCAAGCGGTGGAGGTGCGTCTGTCCGATGGTGAAAATGTGCTCTCAGAATTCAGTCCACTCGTTAGAGGAGTCCCACAGGGATCAATCCTCTGCTCTTTATTCTTTACTGTGCTGACATAACCAAGTGTATAAATAATTCGCAGTATCACATCTACGCTGATGACATCCAGGTTTATGTGTCATTTAAGCCTAACGAGTATGAGATGGCTATAGAGGGTTTAAATCAGGACCTCGATAAAATTGTAGAATGGGCTGAAAATGGCTCTTTGGTACTGAATCCCAAAAAAACAAAATATATGGTGTTCGGTACACAGAACCAACTTCAATCACTACCTGTCCTTAATATTAAGCTCATGGGGGAGGTAGTTGAGAGGGTGAGTGAAGCTCGTAACCTAGGTCTGAATATTGACTCGAATCTAAGATACGAGAAACATGTCGCGGAAGTAGTGCGTAACTGCTTTTACGGGTTAAGAATTCTATACAAAATGAGACCGTATTTATCAGAAGATTTGCGAGTACGTTTGGTTGAATCGCTAGTTTTGTCCAAGTTAAACTACGCGGACACTGTATATGGACCACGCCTGCTAGCACGCACGGATCGGTTGATCCAGAGAGTCCAGAACACCACTGCCCGTTTTTACTTCACTATAAGACGTAGAAGCCATGTTACACCTTTTTTTAATGATATATTAATCCTTAAAATGAAATCACGGCGTAAGCTTCACTTGGCATCCCTCATGTTTGGCGTCATTCATTGTCAGCAGCCTGTATACTTATATAGCAAACTCAGTTGGGTAACTAACAGACGCGACTGTGCTAGCAGACAGTGTTCGCAACAACTGTCTATATTGCCTCACAAAACAGCTGCATTTAGAGGTAGCTACCGTTATGCGGCCTCCGAAATTTGGTACTTTAAAAATTCATTTGCGTAGGTATCTTACTGATGTGTGACTACGTGTGCGCGTGTGCGCGTATGCGCGTGTGCGCGTGTGCGCGTGTGTGCGTGTGTGCGTGTGTGCGTGTGTGCGTGTGTGCGTGTGTGTGCGTGTGTGCGTGTGTGCGTTTGTGTGCGTGTGTGCGCGTGTGTGCGTGTGTGCGTGTGTGCGTGTGCGCGTGTGCGCGTGTGCGCGTGTGCGCGTGTACGCGTGTGCTCGTGTGCACGTGTGAGTGTGTGCGTGTGTGTGTGCGTGTGTGCGTGTGTGTGTGTGCGTGTGTGCGTGAGTGCGTGTGTTGTGTGTGTGTGTGTGTGTGTGTGTGTTTTGTATTTATTCAATTGTATTTATCAACACGACACTTTATTTCTCACTGTTCTTATTGTAGGGATGAGAGTAATGAAACGCAACAATTACGACATCATACTGACTGTTTATTCAATAGTAACCAAATATATATAGTTTTTAGGGCTAATGAGTACATACAAACTTATAACTACGCTACATCTCCCACATAAAAAAATTAAAAAAATGATAAGAATAAGTAATTTTTTTTTTACAAACATCCTTATTTATATTAATTGAATAAACCTTTAATTATTTCAAGTAAAGACATAAGTTTACATTGATTAACATTTTCTTTTTGGTACATTTATATATTCATAAAACATTACTTTTACTTATAGCTAAAAATATTTTAATTGTATCATTGACAATATATTTCTTAATAACTAAGGATATAATATTTATTTATTACATATTTATGTAGTATAAGTTTAATAGAATGATTAATCGATTGTATATATAATTCATAGTTATATTTCCTCTATCATACATGAATAATGTAGGTATTATTTTGTTATTATAATATAGTAAGTATACAATATAAACATAGTCTAATTGCATTATTAACTAGGAACAGTACAGCTTAGTTCTGTTTTTATGAATCAAATCAATTTTTCCTTTCTTAATTATTTCTACATTAGGCGATAAGTCTCTAACTACTACATATGGACCTGAGTAAACAGGGCTAAATTTATTACCTGTTTCTGAGAGCACATTTGGTTTGTATATAATTGGGTTAATTTTCGAGTCATAATGCTCTTTTTGATTTATTTTTTGTTTAATCAATCTTTTACGAGCTTCATTTTGCGTAACCTGTAGTCTATATCTTAACTCTAAAGGATAACTGTCATGATTGTAAAGTGGTTCAATGGATGTTGAAAGATTGCTAGGCAAATTACATTTCTTTCCATATACCAATTCAAATGGAGTATAATTAGTAGAGCTATGTACCGATGTGTTATACGAGAAGCACCAGTAGGGTAACCATGTGCTCCAAGTTTCGGGATAATTATTGGACTGTATCCTTAGAAATGCTCCTAAATGTTTGTGAGTATTTTCCAACGCACCAATACTCTCATGATGGTAGGCTGTGGAACTTAATTTATTAATATTTAATAACTTACAAACCTCTGACATTGTTGTACTGATGAATTCGGTTCCTCTGTCCGTCGCTATGCTAGTAGGGACTCCATGCTTAAGAATTAAATTTTCAACGAAAGCTTTTGCAACTTCATTGGTACTTTTCGAAACAAGTGGACATGTTATTATATATTTTGATAATTCGCACTGCATACTTAATATATAAGAATAATTATGTATATCTTTATCTAACGGTCCTACGATATTTAGGTATATTTTTTCAAACGCTGTATGTGCTGTAGTAGTCACGACCATCGGCTCTTTTGTATAAGTAGAATGTTTTTGTGTCTGACACTTATGACATTTCTTAACAAAATTAATTATGTCTCGCTCCATATTGGGCCAAAAATAATATTTCTTAATTGTATTTAACATTCGCCTAATACCCGCGTGGCCACTCGTAGGTAATAGGTGAAAGTCATTAATAATAACTCTTATATCGTCTTTATCAACTATCCTTTTCACATCTTTTAAAACACATAGTCTCGGTCCGGACCAATTTATATTATTTTTAATTTCCGCCACCAACTTGGCAATAAATACATTATTAGTATCATTTTTAATAAAATATATTTCATCTATATTATTTTGTGCACAATATTCTCCGAGCTCCCTCACAAATGCGGCTGGCGTCAATTGAGATCGGGCTGTCGGGTTTATAAACAATGTAAATTGAGACGGCACGTAATAAAATGTACCTCTACTACTTAATCGTACGTTATCACTACTAACTTGTGACATCATTTTATTCCAGTTAGGTATTGTAATATACTTCATTTCAACAGATTCTTTCGGCTTACTATGGGTTTCCACGACTTTTGGCTGATCAGACCAATCGTCAGAGATAACCATATCATCCGAAGAATTGCTGCCTAATAATTTCCTTTTTTGTCCCCTCGTTATCACATTTATAACACATTCGTGCATCTCTTTCAGTTCTTTCGAAGACAAACATACCCTTGACAATGCGTCTGCAGCCGCATTGCATTTCCCTGGCACATAATAAACCTCATAATCGTACTCATCCAAAATCAATCTAAACTTCAATAACCTACTTGACGGATCTCTTAAATTAAATAAATATATTAATGGCTTGTGATCCGTGTATATTTTAAACTTACGGCCATATAAGTACGGTCGAAAATGCTTAACTCCCCACACTATAGCAAGTAACTCCTTTTCTATAGTGGGATAATTTCTCTCGGCTTTGTTTAGACTACGGCTAGCATAAGCAACTGGTCGCCCGTCTTTGTTAGACAATACGGCGCCTAACGCATATCCCGATGCATCAGTTTGTAGGGTGAACATATTTTCATCTGAAAAATCGGGATATTGTAATATTGGAGAAGATATTAAACTTTGCTTCAATTTTTCAAAACTAGACTGACATTCCTTATCCCATATAAAATTGACATTCTTTCTACATAGATTATTTAGAGGATAGGCTATATCTGCAAAATTTTTGATAAATTTTCTGTAGTAGTTTGCAAACGCCACAAACCGTTTAATCTCCTCGACTGTTTTAGGAACTGGGTAGCTTTTTATAATATTAATTTTCTCAGGATCTGGGAGAACACCGTTATCAGAAATAATATGACCCAAATATAACATTTCCTTCTTTAAAAATACACATTTTGCTGCATTTAACTTTAGATTTACCTGACGTAATCGTTCAAAAATTGCAATTAAATTTTTATTATGGTTTGATAGTGAATTTCCATATACTACTAGATCATCTTGATAGACCAGACATTTTTCATAATTAAGACCTGCCATTGCTATGGTCATCATTCTGGAAAATGAACTAGGACTGGTCTTGAGACCCATGGGCATCCTAGTCATTTGGAGTGATCCGGAACAGAAAGCTGTATATTTTCTACTATTCGGGTCTAGTTCTACATTATAAAAAGCTTGGTGAAGATCTAAATGACTAAAATAGATGCATCCGGATAGCGAATCTAAAATTTCGGTTATATTTGGCAATGGGAATTTATCGTTTTCTATGACATTATTTAATTTTCTGTAATCTATAACTAGCCTCCATTTTTTCTCACCAGTTGAGTCTAATTTCTTAGGAACCAATAAAATCGGGCTCGACCAATCGCTTTTGCATGGTTCTATTATACCATCTGATAACATACTATCTAGTTGCCTTTGTACTTCTGCCTTCTGTGAGTGAGGCAATCTATATGGTTTCATGAATACCGGCTCTGAATTAGGCTTTAATCGAATAGAATGTTGATATATGTGCGTAGTTGTTAATTTATCCCCGGGTAAAAAGAAAATATCGGGATACTTTGCGCATATACTTTCAATAGAAATCTGCTTCTCACCATTTAAATGATTTAAATTTAACAAAGACAATATCCTTTTTACTCGATCTGTAGTTTTGTCACACTTATCAAAACTGTAAACATTGTAATCCGAGGCGCTATGTATAGTAGGTTGTAATTTATTAATAGTTAACTCCTTATCAGTAACATTTAAAATCTGTATAGGTATTTTCCCATCTACTGGCTTCGCCAATGTGCTAGCTATATATACACCTTCGCTTAATTGGGATGCACAAACAACGCACTCTTCTAATCTATTTGTAGGTATAAAATGAATCGACTCAGACCTAGGTGGTATAACAGAACAGTTTGTATAATAATTGTTATTGTTACTAATACCTAATGTTATAATATTACCATCTAAATTATGTAGTGTCAATGTATTATTATTGTAATCTAATAATGATTTATGTTTTCGTAAGAAGTCGTCACCTATTATTCCATGCATCGAACATGGCAATGTTTTAAAAACATAGAACATATGCGTGAAAGTTGCGTCGTTCACTACTAAATCTAAATAAACATATCCTATGGATTGCACTTTGCCTCCGAGTCCATTGATCTCCGTGTTCTTATAAGTGAATGGAATATTTTGCTCTACTAAATGTTTATGTTTGATGGCCGAGATCGATGCACCCGAATCAAGTAACCATCGATATGGCTTACCATATAAAGAAAGTGTTATAATCGTGTTATTATCGCATGAAAAAATGTGTTCTTTATTCACGAAAAAACTGATTGATATTGTCTTTGACGTCATTTTTGCTCACATTTTCCGTCATAACACGCATAGATTCCGGATTACATGTCCACTGGTTTCGATTACCATAATTAAAAGAAGACCTACCTCTTTGTGGTCTGTTTGGGCGCGTATACCGCGTACCTCGTGACGTTCCACCTCGCCGTGTGGCTGGATGATTCATCTGCACATCACGCGTCTGACCTCTGCTCGATTGTCCCCTAAAGATTCGACTATGATGACTCCTGAAAGTATTGTTTGTAGCTCGCCTGTAATTATAAATATTTCTATTAAACATTCTGATATCACCTTGAGAAGTCGAAGGAATTGAAGTCTCCTCGTCCACGGCAGCTTGAATGGCGTCCTTCAAGGAATCAAATTTCTGGGCTGCAATAATGGTGCTTATTCGACGGTTTCGCAATCCGTTAGCAAACCGCTTGATAGCTTGTTTTTCATTAACTTTCTTTAAAATAGTATAATTATCGCGGTTGCCTTCGGATTGTGAAATAGTCAAATCCACAAACATTTCGGTAATAGCTTTACCGTAATCATCAATTGACATATTATTTTGGGAGAAAGAATGTAATTTGTTTTGTATAGCTGCAGAAGACTTAGTTGGCAATAATTGCGATCGCATATCTTGCAATAAATTTTCAACAGAATCATAGTCCTTACAAAGTTTCAATTTTGCCGTCTGAGACAAGCGATTTTTTAGCACAAATGTAATTAATTCTTTTTGCGCCTGTGAGTCTAATAATGTACTATAATAATCTATACTATCGATTATATGCTTAATACTAGATTCATCATGATTGGTCATTAAAGGCACTAAGTTTAATGCTACCTTTATCTCAATCTTTGCCATTTTTGTAAATTTTCCTTCGTCTTCGCTAGCGCTTTCAAAATCAGAACCACTACTTCTGTTACTACTCACAGTGGTACATAAATCTTTTATTTCTAAATATAATTCCTTTATCTTAACACAGTATTCATTAATTACCTTTAGCTCGTCACATTTAAATTCTTTAATTTTACTTTCTATACCATTCATCAACTTTTCAAAGGATCGATATATGGAACTACTTTCACTAAACTTATAAGAACACGTCTTAGATTCACGTCTACGCCTAGGACCAACTTTTACCAAATATTGTCTTATATTACGTAAGTCATTGTATATTTTATCTAGTTCGCTAGCCATATGACACCATCACTTACACATTTGGAACGCAACCGAACCGAAGTAGAATATACGCTTTTATTTAAAACACTTGTTACGCATACACACTCTACGAACACTTTTCTTTTTTTTTTTGTTACTCATTTACACTTTATTACTTCGACACGCACACTCAGCCGAATTTGGTTGTCGTTGAACCGGGCTCCGTTGACGGCCTGACCATCTCAAGCCTCTGAAGGCCTGCTGATTTATCTCCTGGCGCATCCACTGCGCATGGCATCTTCTGTAAGCTCTGTACGCAAAATACAGGAACAGCAATCCCATCACACAAACAATAATAGCGGTCAAAATTGTTTGGATACTCATATGTGCCCCAATGTCTTGCAAATGAGCATTGTTTCCACCAGCTCCAGCAGCGTTTTGGGCGAGAAAAACCTCTTCTTTCGTTTGATATGACTGACACATCGCGTAAACGAGAATATAAAACTACGAATATCTTGAAAACTACAAAAATTACTTCAACTGTTTTAACCGCGTATCACGAACTTAGCGTGAAATTCGACGCGCGGATCCGCTATGGCAGGGTCGCCATGTAGGGATGAGAGTAATGAAACGCAACAATTACGACATCATACTGACTGTTTATTCAATAGTAACCAAATATATATAGTTTTTAGGGCTAATGAGTACATACAAACTTATAACTACGCTACACTTATGTTATAGTTTGGTTCTTAGCTATTGTTAATTATTTATGTACACTTACCTATGGAGTGTGGCCATCGGGCTCCGCTGTCAACTGTTGGTAAACAATTAGTTCCTCGACCATCCATAGTGTTATTAGTGTTAAACAACGAGATGTAACGACTTTGATGATATTTATTTTAAAAAGTAAATGTGCTACACTATTAATAGTACGGCTGATAAAGCTATTTAATTTCATAATTTAGGTAATGTTTTCGATATTGTACTACGATCTTGTAAATTTGCAGCGCAGCGCGCGTACGCGCGACGCGTGCGGTGAGCGGTCTGTCGGTTGCAAAGGTCGGTAGTCTCTTTCTTCCCCCAGTTGAAGCGACGTCGACCCCGCCTCATGCCCCCCGCGCCCGCACCGTTAATGCGTGATGTTATAATTTTAAGACTTAGGCATGTTAAGTTTTTGATAATGTATCTATAATTATGTATCATCTTCATCGTATTTGGCCACTGCTTTGCGCCTTCGTGAGTTCACTATTAGGGTCCCGTAGAAAATCAGTACCAGCATGTCTGGTATCATGCTGAACGGGATCCTATTGCCATCACGACCTAATAGTACGAGATCCCACGACAAATTAGTGCACTCATCGAGTTTTTGCTTAAAACCAAATGTTTAAGTATATTTATGATTAGGAGAATACATATCTACTAGGTTGCCTATTAAAATTTGGCCGCAAGTATGTTTAATTAAGTGATTGTTAATTGATTTTTGGAAGATACTTTCGTTCATTCGTTTTATAAGTAAAATATCGTCTACATCATGGCTATACATATAAAGATTCTGAAAAACCACGGTTGCCATTGTTGACCTGGCCGCACCTCCTCGCAGCCAGGTGTAACCAGGTATGATTTCGATACATTTTTACGTTCATAACGTTTATTTATGATTTATATATCAAATGAAAGCTATTTTTTTTCTGATTCTGATTATATATAGTTGCCTAATTAAATCCAGCTGCAAATAAGGGTTGCCGGCTGATGAAGATTGTAAATATTTAGACAGCTCCTGAGAATAAGGAATATACATAGCAACCGCATAAAAACAGCAGTTATACCCAATATATTTACTTTGACTTATGAATTCTTTCTAGTGTTAGAGTAAGATATTATAATGTATACAAAAGACGTTTCGAATTTTCAGTCGGTATACACTAAATTTGATAATATAGGAATTTAAACATTCGTGGTCATTTAAACTTGTTTTAAATTGTCTTTCGGGATATATTGCAAGCGCCATGTTCACGGATGTACTGAACATTACATTATAATTTGATAAGTTAGAATATCGTTAAAATTTGAAATAAGTCATCAGATCTGGTTTACTCAGAATAAATATCGAAAGAATGATGATAATTCCTCAATCAAGTAAATTAAGGAATATATATCAAATATAAATATCAACAAAATAATTTGAACGTAGGAAAGAGTCATAATAATGTTATTGATGACATACATCCGTTCAAAAATAGATCTGCATTTATGTAAGCAACTACAGGAGCAATATAAACAAATTGTGGTTCAAACAAATCTTCAATGTCTGCTTGCCTCCAGGTGCAGTATAGTTAATTTGACTGGCAATAAAAAAATAAACCGTTAGATTATTTCTCCCATGACCAAACCTCACACGTGCACTGAAATGCTTTTTTTTATTTTTCTTAACATTTTAACATGAATAAAGCAAACGATATTTATTGTAACACCGGTAATCACTCCAAGCAGTGACAAATTCTGTGAAAATATCATTTTAACGCATCGGTTTTCAAATTTACTGCATGAATCTCTGGTTACTAGAAGCTTGGCTTGCTATGATGAAGGAAAACATCATGACAAAATTGCACGGCTTAGTAGTTGTTTGCGGCAGATGGTTTTACAAAAAAACATTTATAAACGAAAAAAAAATTTAGGATACTCTATCGTGAAACAATATTTTTATTGAAATATTGTAGTATAGCTTATACATCACAATAAACTACCTTTTTATGCGATAAGTAAGACCCGCGGTGTACTGAAGCTAGTCTGTAAAATTTAAGTATCGATAGAGTTACAACGTTACTATGTTAATACGTCACAATCTTTATACGAATAATTATTAAAATGTCTATGACCGAAGATCGAAGTCTCAAAGTTTTAAATGAAGTTCTATTACATTTTAACGGATAATGGGTGGCTATATGGTCACCTATGTCAGATTATTAGTGACGGTCTTGGGGTCGTATGCCTCCATCTAATAGTTATATAATCTAAGGGTTGACTAGTTGACTAGCATTTGACACATGCGCAATGGCTTAAAAGCGTCGCAGAGCTGTCAATCCTTCTCGTCTGACAAATGATGTCACACATAGGGTGAAGTTCCCCAGTGGCGGACACCTAAGGTTTTTAGGAAATAAAATAAAAACTATTTTAAGAAATGTAAGTTTAATTCATTTTGAATTTGTTGACTTAACAAATTATGAAATCTTAATCTATCAACAAAAATACGATTTCTGTATAAATATAATCAGGAACTTCGATTAAGTTTAGATAAAGAAAAATGTTATTGTAAAAACTGGCACCTAGTACCGGACACACAATTAGTTTACAGACTAGCGCCGGAAATCTGCAAAACATCGGCCATTGATCGTGTATATCTCGACGACGTCTCCACATTCAAGATCTTCTGCAAAAGCTTCAAAAGCGCACCCTTGGCATCTGGAGCACTGTAACCATGTGTCTTCATCATGATTCGTCGTGACACGTGTTTTTCTATGTTGAATATTTGAGATAGTGACATCGTTTTGTTAGCCTTACCTCCACTTTTTCCATAAACTTTCATAAGTTTGGTTTGTCTACATTTTTAATTTATTGTTCTTTTTGTACTTGATGCCCATTTCTTTCCTTTTTCCTAAGATAACATGATTTTTGTCTCTTCAGCTACAATTCTACACGACGGTGACGACGTTAAAATTTCACTTATTTCACTTTCTCACACATTTTATTTGTCAAGTTGCTAATCTGTTCATCGTGAAAGCAGGTAATTTTAACAATTTTTGAATATTCTGACCAACTGCTAAACAAAAACTAGTCGACGTCTTCATACTGCTGGTACCAGGTTTGTTGTTAAGATATTTGATCACTAGACCGGTTTTCATGCCAGGCTGTGTGTTACTTTTTTTTCACATTCACACAACACTATCTAGTCCCAAACTAAGCAGAGCTTGTACTATGGGTACTTGATAATGGATAAACATACATATAAGTATACTTTTTTTTGTAAATACATACATATTATACATAGAAACACCCAGACCAAGACAAACATCCATCTTCATCCACACAAATGTTTGACTTGAGCGGGAGTCGAACCCACGACCTTCAACGTAGCAGTCGCTCACACTCCCGCTACGCCAACCGGCATATTTTACGAATCCCGATGGCACACTATATTCAGTGACATATTAAAATAAATCATAATATATAACCTTATATAGAATAATTACATAATAGAGTAACGTGACGCAATGCTTTGCCGCAATAAACAGCAAAATGCTGCTACCGCTGTGCCCAGTCGCAGCACTGGAAAACCACGTTGTGTGATCCTGTATTGATATGTTATCACGAACCTTTTCCACATATTTTTAAATTGTTGCTTACGATGTAAAAATATGTGGAAGATTACTTGTCGAGATAGTGTAGTGTTCGGCGCTAACTCTCTTTCACTCTACTTTAAATATTTACAATCTTCAACAGCCGGCAACCATTATTTGCGGCTGGATTTAATTAGGCAACCATATATCATCAGAATCAGAAAAAAATTAGCTTTCATTTGATATATAAATCATAAATAAACGTTATGAACGTAAAAATGTATCGAAATCATACCTGGTTACACCTGGCTGCGAGGAGGTGTGGCCAGATGAACAATGGCAACCGTGGTTTTTCAGAATCTTTATATGTATAGCCGTGATGTAGACGATATTTTACTTATAAAACGAATGAACGAAAGTATCTTCCAAAAATCAATTAACAATCATTTAATTAAACATACTTGCGGCCAAATTTTAATAGGCAACCTAGTATATATGTATTCTCCTAATCATAAATATACTTAAAAATTTGGTTTTAATCAAAAACTCGATGAGTGCACTAATTTGTCGCGGGATCTTAGACTATAACCCAGATATGTTTATCGTGAATATGACATCGATGTTCTATTCTTTTTTTTTGTATTTTTGTGTTTCTGTATGCATATAATTATGTTTGTTTGATCGTGAAAACAATAAACAATTTTTCATTCATTTCATTTCATTTCATTCATTATATTTAACTGTTCAGGGTCATAGAATATGTAGGTCATTTGCTCTGTTCACTAACGATGACACAACGGAATCCAAGTGCCACGGATGGAGGTGCAAATTCGCGTCGAGATACCTGTTGTTGTGTGTCGGTTTCCTATACACAGTGTGTCCAAGGGGACTATTATCTCTCACTGTCACTTTAACGTCGATAAAGGGTAACGATCCGTCTACCTCCATTTCGAATGTGAATCGGATGTTCGGATATATGGAGCTCAATTTGTCTGCGAATTGTTCTACGTCTTGCTTGTTGCCCTTCATGATGCAGAAGATAGTATACAAAGCGCGAAAGTTAAAAATCGATTATACACAGAGGTAGGGGAAGTGGAAAAACCAATAGACTGCCACGCAGGGGGCGATGTTTGGTACTTAAGATTGATCAATCTTGTACAGAGGCCCAATTCTCCTATTTTTTTTTATTTATTTATCTAAAGACTCACGCCTGTATCCCCGAAGGGGTAAGCAGAGGTGTAATATTCCTAATTATATCTGTTTAAAATGCAGTTTTGATCTAATGACAGTGCCGTTCTCATTTTAATTGGTATTCTCCTTAATCAACAGATATTTGAATTTTATTGAAGTGTTATCGTCACTAGACCGTAATTTGAACAATGTGTCCACCTCGAACTTCGATCAACAATACGAACTATACATATAGAAGTCAAATTAGACGATAATGACATTAAATTAGCAGAATACTGATTCTGAATCAATTCAAAATTTAATCTCATTCTGTTCAAAATACAGGATGTTTGGAAGTTCGATGCAAAGCCGTAAATCGGAGCTAGTATAGACTTTGTAGAACCATTTGAACCATACTTGTCTTAAGCTAAGTGTGACCATTTATTTGTTTGGCTAACTTTAATGAATTTGATGACAAAACACAAAATTTTGCAGTTAGTTGGATATAATGGTCAATTTGAAAGACAAAAATATTTTTTTTTTTCTATTAGTTTATTGAAGTAATGTGTAAACAATCTAATGAATCATGATTAAGGCATCTGAGTCATGACACATTTTTTTTACAAACATTTATAGTGAAGATTTGTTTTTAAAATTTAAGAAAGCTGCTTTTTGAAGTGTTAGAAAAAAAATACGGATGGTGCTTTCTTTGTTCAAACATTTTTAAAAACATGCCTGGTTATTGTTCTCTCTTTTAAGGTATCAATTACATAGATAGCTCCAAAATTGTTAAAATTAGGACTTATAAACCAAATTAAGGCAGAAATTTAAAAACTACCGAACGAGTTTCGTGCCTTAAAAATACTTTTGATGTTGGAAATGATAAGTAAATTCAATTCTAAATTATTTTGCAAAGTTCCAAATATTTATCGGCCTCTTCTAAGAAAGGCCGTATTAAATTTGACCCTTTCAGGTAGCACGCATAGTAATACGTAAATAACAGAAAAACAAACTTGTCGTTAAAACAATAGCGTCGTGTTTGTTTTGTCGGAGCCAATAACTACCTGTTTTTATTAAGGGACGCTGGTATACTTTTTTTATTATTTTACTTAGTTGAATGACAACTACGCTTGTGACTAGACGTTATTCGGGACAATTTGCGCTCACGCATTTGTTGATTTAGTTACGATTGTTTTACCATGCCCAGTTGTAGCCTTCCTAGCTTTGCACTCCTGTACCTGTTTATTTTGGACTTTTGAGTTTAAATTGGACATTCAGTGCTCGTGTAGTTTAGTTTTAGTGTTTAGTGGTGTACACGCCGTATTTGTGACTGAGAAGTGACTATGGCTACTTTCTCGAGCGAGGAATATGCCGATATCATTTTTATGTAGGTATGGCAGAGCAGACGGCAATGGATCTTTAGCACGACAGATGTACGAAGAACGCTATCCTAATCGAAGAGTACCGAATGTGAGAGTGTTTTACAACACGTTTCGTCGGCTTGCTGCAGATGGGATACACCGTGTTGAACCTGGAGTCAATCCCCATAGACATGGTACCGACATTGAGGAAGATATCTTGGAAGCATTTCAAGCTGATCTACATACCAGCACCAGAAAAGTAGCTTTAAATTTACCTAAACATTTCCCATTCGAAAGTGTGGAATACTATGCAGCAAAACAGTGAATACCCGTTTCATGGCACGGGTGTTCAAGACCTTGAAGAGAGAGATCCTCAGAGAAGAATTCCGTTTTGTCGTTTTCTTCTCAACTCAGACATTGAAGATGCATGGTTCCTAAAGTCGATTTTGTGGACAGATGAAAGTAAATTTTCTAGGGAAGGAATAACTAATTTCCATAACGTTCATAAATGGGCTGAAAAACAGCATAATCCACTTTTAAATAATTGCTTCCCTAATAGCTGGAGCGGCAGGGATGGGCCTATTCCTTAGCCCGCCCGATCACCCAACCTGACTCCGCATGACTATTTCGTGTGGGGTCGGGCCAAAGAATTAATCTATACAAATGTAGAAATCAAAACAAGAGAAGAATTGATGAACAGAATTAATTCAGCATTTGAAACAATGAAACTAGAGATGAAGTTAAAAATAACAACTACTGAAGTGAAAAGACGGGCCCGTGCTTGTGTTAGGAACCGCGGCGAACATTTTGAAAATGAATAATAAATAATTTTAATTAAATCTTCGTTTTATTTATTCCGCTTATAAATTTTAAATTTCTCCCTAAATTTGGTTTGCAAATCCTAATTTCAACAATTTTTGAGCTATCCGTGTAGTTGATACCTTAAAAGAGAGAAGAATAACCAGGCATGTTTTTAAAAATGGTTAAACAAAGAAAACACCATCCGTGTTTTTTTTCTAACCCTTCAAAAAGCAGCTTTCTTAAATTTAAAAAATAAATATTCACTATTAATGTTTGTAAAAAAAATGTGTCATGACTCAGAGGCCTTAATCATGATTCATTAGATTGCTTACACATTACTTCAATAAAATAATATAAAAATGTTAATTTTGTCTTTCAAACTGACCATTATATCCAACTAACTGCAAAGTTTTGGGTTTTGTCGTCAAATTCATTAAAATTAGCCCAAAAAAAGAATTGTCACACTTCGCTTAAGACAAGTATGGTTCAAATGGTTCTACATAGTCTATACTAGCTCCGATTTACGGCTTTGCATCGAACTTCCAAACATCCTGTATAATTTCAATGTCATAGAAAATACGAGAATTGGCCTTCAGCTCGGGTTAATTTTTTTCTATTATACAATCAGTCGAACGTGCACTAGCAGTGCGATAACACATTCGGCTGTAGAGCTGCGCAGTGTATGTCAGACGTAAGGTCAGTGTTGTGGGTCAAAAGCAATCTAAAATGTGTAAAAGTCAAAGCAATTGCTTTTGTTTTTGGTGTCGGGTTGGAAAATCCTCATGGAGTCCCTCCGCCCTGGGGGAAGGGCGAAGGGGACTGTCAGACCCTTACTGACTAAAAACCAACCCGTGTTCCTCATGTATCCGTGTATCGGTGGGTCGAGTATCGCCGAAGCATTCGTCGCTACCCCTCGACGGGTATTGAACCCCGAACAAAACCCCCTTGGCAGCGGATGAAGGTGTTGGGCTTCGCCGCCAAAACACCCAGCGGCCACAGCGGCCAGGATAGGGAAGACGGCAACCTGGCAACACCGCATCTCCTCTGCCTCTGCGGCCCCACCGCGATGCAACAATGGTGCCTCCCCATTTGGTCGCGGGAGATAGGGCGCGCGGCAACGTAACACCGACACGTCTCTCCTCCCACGACCGCGCCCGACTTCGAGGGACAGACAGAACTGTCCCCAGCACCCGCACCTTTGGACGCATGGATATATATTCATATATATCTATGTGAAAAGATTCTAATACGTTCAGATATATATTTATAATTTTAATGTTGACATTTTACATATTATTTATTGCTTTTAATTTAATGTTCATTTTGACGTTTAAATTTTATTTTTATTTTATTTCTTATTTGATATTCATGTTATTTTTACTTGTACTTTAATTTTATTTATGATTTTAATTTGAACTATTTATTATTATTATAACCTGTACAACATATGATCGAAAAGGGTCGAAATAAATGATATTTGAATTTGAATTTGAATAGCTATGAAACTGGCCAAATAACTTTTGATTAGTTCTTCAGGAAATTACAGATTGGACATGATATATGCTTATAGATATACGATATATGCTTTGGAATCCAGGTTCTATTTTCCGCTGTAACCAGATATACCAACCAGAATTTTAGCTTTTTCACAGATTTACTACCGCAACCTAAAGGGATAGCAATTTTCCGTGGCTTTGTTCAGCGCCAGTAGATAATTATATTCTTCTTCATTATTAATGCTGACGTAGGCACAGAGCAAGTGACCGTCACACGACGTAGTCCTACCTTTATCCAGCGCTGGACAGAAACACGACCAGGAGGTTTGACAGAAAATTAACTTTTCCACAGAGTGTCTGCCGTCTGACTGCCGCAACCCAAGGAGATAGCGTTTTAGTCTGTGGTCGGGGAATTATAACCCGATATTGTACGGCAATCTGCTGGTATCTTCACTAGGCTATTGCTACCTTAATGACCAAGCATTTTGTCATCCAATATTTTTACATCCACTGCTGGACTAGGCCTCTCCTTTGAGAGGAGGAATTGGCCTACTATACCACGCTGGCCAAACGGGTTGGTATAGGGTTAGTATCAAGTTTTCCTTTTCTTACAGTGCTGTTCTCTGCATAATATGCTCCCTCTGTCGCCTCTTACGACACCCATGGGATGATATGGGGTGGTGACAGTCCGTATTCTTAATCCGTCACCACACGGACTCAATGGAGAGGCCTAGTCCAGTAGTGGACTGTTAAAGGCTGATGATGATGATGATTTTTACATCATCCGAGATTCGAAGCATCTCTTCTACTGGGTACCTATTATATTTGAAAGGGATAATAAAACACAAAATTATAGCAAGAACATTGATTTCTCGTTTCTTGACCACATTTTTCATATTTACATAATAATATTATTTAGAAAAAAAAACACAACATTCGTACATCCAATAACTTAGTTCAGTTCCAGTCAACATCGATATGGTTTAACGTAAATTGCACCTAGTAGTGTCTGACCAAAAGGAAACATCAACATTAATGACTACGGTTTCACGCACTGACTTAAACATTTTGAGATATTTTAGAGCCAATGCATAAACACGCGATCTTTAATTTTCAACTTACTTAGTTAGTGAGTTAAAATTTAAAAAAAGAGGATTTTAAACGAAGGAACATATCTCAAAATAGGCGCTGCAACATGGCTCTGTCTTTCGGTACGAATAATAGCAATATAGATACATTTGAATTTGAACTTTAAGTTCAGCAACAATGCATGCCTAAATGTCAAATATCAAGTTATTCGCCTTGCCTCATTGAAGGTATCTTTGTGAAATATAATTAAAAAGGAAGACAAACCCTAGCTTTAATAACAGTTTAAAAGTTCAGGTTAATATAAAGAACACCTAAAACTTCACTCTTACCACGAGAGTTTGAGTATCACAAAATATTATAAGAGTGCAATAAGACTGACTAAAAAAAAATTAACATTGATAAGTGTGATTCCAAAGCTGATGTAAGCTTTGAAAATGTTTATTATTCTACACTATGGAAACTATTTCATAGAAGAAAACTATTTTATATTCAAGCTTGATGAGCTTATAGACAGACTAGATGACGCCCGCAGCTGTGCCCGCACACTTTTTAAATTTAACTGTTTCTGTCGGTTCCCGTGGGAATTTTGGGAAATCCCTTCATACATACGTCATACAACATACATGCCAAATTTCAGCTTCCTACGCCTAATAGTTTTGGCTGTAGCTTGTCTGTCCGTCAGTCAGTAACGCAAGGATTTAATATATATAGATAATGTTTATAACAGTTACCTACACAGTTACTGCCATTTTTTTCAATAATGAAAGTTTATGGTTTTTACACCTTAAAGATTATTTATTTATACGTATCCACAACACAACCCGGCAACTAAGACCTCCATATGAAGAGAATTGCATTTTTGAAGACACTCAAAGCCATGCTCAAAGCGATGTCATCATATCAGCCATACGACGTCTACTGCTGGACATAGGCCTCCCCCAAGGTTCTCCACACAGACCGGTCTTGAGCCGCCCGCATCCAACCGCC
This sequence comes from Euclidia mi, assembly GCA_944739405.2. Lineage (NCBI taxonomy): Eukaryota > Metazoa > Arthropoda > Insecta > Lepidoptera > Erebidae > Euclidia > Euclidia mi. The sequence continues at coordinate 53,786,987 of OX123190.2, forward strand.
TCCCGTGATCTTGAAGAGACGTCGGTCCACCTTGCGGGGGGCCTACCTCTGCTGCGTCGTCCAGTACGTGGCCGCCACTCCAGAACCTTTCTGCCCCAACGGCCATCGGTTCTTCGAGCTATGTGCCCTGCCCACTGCCACTTCAGCTTGGCTATCCGGAGAGCTATGTCGACGACTTTGGTTCTAATGCGGATCTCCTCATTTCTGATTCGATCTCGCAGGGAAATTCCAAGCATAGCTCTCTCGATCGCCCTCTGAGTGACCTTGAGCCTTCTGATAAGGCCCATAGTGAGCGACCACGTCTCTGATCTGTAAGTCATCACTGGCAACACACACTGGTCAAAGACTTTCGTCTTGAGACACTACGGGATATTGGACGAGAAGATATGTCGTAGCTTCCCGAACGCTGCCCAACCGAGTTGGATTCGACGATCGACCTCCTTTTCGAAGTTGGACCTACCTAATTGGACTACTTGTCCCAGGTAGATATACTTGTCGACAACTTCGAGCTTAGAGTTCCGAACCTGAATAGGAGCAGGTACAACATGGACGTTCGACATGATTTTCGTCTTGTCCATGTTCATCTTAAGACCTACTTGTTGGGAGACTCTACAGAGGCCATCGAGCATTGTGCCTAGGTCTTCTATGGTCTCAGCCATGACTACGATATCGTCTGCGAATCGAAGGTGAGTGATGTACTCGCCGTTGAAGTTGATGCCGTGTCCATTCCAGTCCAAAAGCTTGAAAACATCCTCCAACGCAGTGGTAAACAGTTTCGGGGATATGACATCCCCCTGTCTCACCCCTCGCTGGAGTTGAATAGGTTTTGAACTCTGGTCCTGGAGGTGGGCTGACATAGTGGCGTTTTCATACAAACACTTCAGCACTTCGATATATCGGTAGTCAATCTGGCACCGTTGGAGAGACTGTAGCACCGCCCAGATTTCGATCGAATCGAAGGCTTTCTCATAGTCCACTAACGCCAAGCATAGGGGCTGGTTATACTCCTCGGACTTCTGTATAACCTGCCGCAGCGAATGTATGTAGTCTATGGTTTTATGGCCTTTACGGAAACCGGCTAGTTCGGGAGGCTGGAAGTCGTCTAGTTTGTTCTCGAGACGATTCGTGATGACCCTCGAAAACAGCTTGTAGACGTGGCTCAGAAGTGTGATGGGTCTGTAGTTTTTTAAGAGGGTTTTATCCCCTTTCTTAAAGAAAAGCACCACCATACCTCTGTGCCACGCCTGTGGCGTTTTACCCTCGAGAATGACGGAATTAAATAGCTTCCGAAGGGCTTCTCTAGCGGGTGTACCGTCCGGGATATCTTCGGTATAGTGTCGGGTCAATCCAGCTCTAGGGTCTGACGCTGGAGTACTTGCGGGTTGTTGCGTTGTCGTGTATAGCTGTCCATAGAACCTTTTGATCAAAGCGATGACCGACAGTGAAAAATTTTAGTCAAATAATAAAGTTTTCGGACACTTTAATGTCTTTTGATAGTTATTTCTCTCTCTCTCTCTCTCAAAAATATGGGTGGATGAAATGTAAATATCCTAATATCGGTCAGACACTATAGTGACAATTAATCTTACATACAGAACACTGATTTAAAATTATTTAGAAAATTAGTAAATTACCTATCTAAACATTTATTAATCGAGGCAAAATAACATATGGGTGACAAATATTATAATATTGAGGATTTATACAGGATCAGTCAAAAAAGGATTTTATTGATCTAATGAAACACCTTCTGTGAGTGTTTTGTGAACAGATGTTATTGCTGTTAACATGTTGTTATGATCTTAGTTCCTTATATCGGCTCCTTATGACATAGGACTCCTCTTACAACAAACCATGTATGTATATTATCAATTCTGTTTGTGCCGAGGTTATAGAAAATACTGTACAGTACAAATCATAAAAAATCACAGATAACATGTTTGGTATTAAATCAACTTAACGTAGAAGGATTCATAATAACAAAGTATGCAAAACATTCGAAATTATAGAGGTTTATTTAACAGGCCAAGTAACACACAAACAAGATCATCGGGTTAGAATAAGTCTTACGGTTTGATCAGAGGCCCAATTCTCAAAATTATATTTGTTAAAAAGGCAGTTTCGACCTTATGTCAGTGTGTTCTCATTTTAATAATGGTGTTTTCCTAAATTAATAGATATTTGAATGTTATTATAACATTATAATAACATTCAAATATAATTTTTTTTTGTGACTAGATCGTAAATTGAACAATGTTTCAACGTCGAACTATAGAAGTCAAATTAGACCATAATGAGATTAAATTAGCATAATACCGATTCTCAGTTAATTCAAAATCTAATCTCATTTCGTTCAAAATATAGTTTTATTGTCATCTTAATTATGAGAGTTGGCCTTCTGATGTCCGTTCACAACCCCAGCGTTCCTCTTGCGATCTAAAATTGTCGTCTTAGAGTTTTATCATTTTGAAAGACAGCCGACATTTACCTCTTGAACAACATCTTGTTTGACTAATTTCATATTATATACGCATGTTTAGATATTACATCAACTTCTGGAGAAACATGTAAAAGATTTCAAGACAAATAGCTTTCTATCACATTTTAATTTATTAGATTTATTATATCAAATGTCTGTTTGTTACTTTGGCAAATAACTCAACCACAACCAAATGCATAGTTAAATCAAAATTCTTTGGTATAGACACATTAAATAGGGTTTATATCTATAGCTTTATATATGCATCATATTAATATATTCGTTAAAAACATCCATTTAAAAAAATAACACAACCATGTAAGAATTTTAAGGAATTGCGTTCTTACAAGACATTTTCACAGACTTCACACAAATCACAACAACTATTGTGCTTTTGATAACATAACGGCTTTAGCACACCTCTGCTCCAAAATTATTGCTGAAACTGTCGTAGAGATTTCATAATTTGGCCATTGACTTTCCCATGTAATAGAAATAAACATAGGTACAGATTGTACCTTGAAGCTTGCGCGATTTCTACACATATTTTTATTTATGTTACGGGTTCCAACCGTGAACTACGAGCCGCAATCATGATATGTCTTGGTTAATCCCACAACTATAGCTGGTGCTGGCTGTAACCTACGCAGAAGCGTCCGTTGGGAAACATAGAAGGTATTTTACGTTACCTTTTATTCATCGCGACTAAAAATATTTCTAACAAAAGCTAATTAAATGTATTTATTTCTCACGGGCGGTTTCTCATTAGTGTTTATTGCGTCGCAGCGGTGTGCTCGAACTCTTATTTAACCACAATAAAAGATAAATACAGTACCTAGACTCAGTACGGGCTATGTACGAGACATGTCAATTAAAATTTTGTCAAACCTTCGTTTTGTCTGATCCGTCGACGTTGATTCAAGAGTAAGAGAGTTTTAAGATGCAAACCAAGAAGTTTTATGAAAAAAGTCACTATACTGATATGATATACGATATCGAAGTAATAATTTGATAGATAGTTTCTGGCACAATATGTGAGTGAATTCTGCATGTCGACTTACGCACTTGTTTCACTATAGAAGTAAGCAGTATGAATTTAATTTGAAAAAAAAACCGTGTACGTAATGATTCATTATAGTATTTACCATTTTTTATACGCAACATATTGGGCAGAGCATGACGGTTAAGTAATGCGCCGAGTGTGTTCGACCCCCACATGTGACAACGCTTTGTGTTGACCACAAATGTATTCTGTCTATGTGTCGCTGCTTAAAATATTGTAAATTTCCTCGAGATATAAGATTTTTACATACTGCGGAAGTAGCCAATAACAAATAAGAACAGATGAAAGCTATTATTGGAAGGAAAGATATTCTTAGATAACATAATCCAAGAAGATCAGATTGCATTTGACTTTTTACTTGGCACATGCGTATATTTGCCCGTGCTAAGCCTACTTTACATCCCAAAAAACGTTTTGATAGTATTAATTTGAATTTGTTAAACTGTTTGTATATTGTGAATAGTGAGAATAGGTTTCATAAACCACTGAAATATATTGTATTTGCAAGTATTATATTTCTGTAATCTATGTTACGACAAAAGCATACAGACAAAGGAAATAGATGATAATTTCAAAACTGCTATCGAATTAACAACAAACACTTCCATCTATATACAATATTATAAAAATACTTTCACGTCAGACAACTTGTATAACATCGAAAATACATTATACTTACTGTCAATTTTTCATGTCAGTGATCGTACAAAAGTAGATACATACATTATTATAATATAATATGTAACGTTAGAATTTCTCATTTTCCAGACTAGACTAGTTTTAGATATGATACACATTCATGTTAAATAGTAATAAACTTGTGAACATCTTTGTGTTTCAAAATTATCAAAAAAAAAAAAATAGTATTTTACATGGCCTCATTTTCTTCCGAACTCACTCAATAGTAAATTGTCATTAATAATATTAACAACAAGTATATGAACGATATAAATTTCAATCTTTTGCCTTAACATACGCTATCGGTAACTCGACTTACAATGTCGATACACGTCAAACAGAGGACCAGCCCCTGAATTCATAAGAATACGAAGAAATGTTTAATGTGTCTTGATTTAAGAACAATATTCTTTGGCAAGTCTTCGTTTAATCGCCGCTAACTAATCTATGCTAGCTGTTTCTAGAAAATGGAGAAAAGCGCGTCATTAACCTCGAGTACCCCACCGTATAACAACGGCCGCGCTTAGAGGAGGTACTCTCATTGGTCCGGTTTATCAAATGACGTATTCGGCGTGCTCTCCACTTTCTTCAGTACTATTTTAAAAGCAAAAGTGTGCTTTGGAGAGACTGACGCCGGTCGTGGAGTCTGCGGCGACCGCGGTGGAGGCTCCGGAGGCATTTCGGAGCGAGTCCGCGAACGTCGAGGTTGCGTATCGTTACGTATCACTGCTAGCACTGGAGCCGATGCTGGCTCTTTTGGTCTCTGCGGAGAGAGTCTATTAGGAGATAAACGTCCCGGCGACGGATCTGCACTGCTTGGCGGAAGCATCAATGGAGGAAGATTAGCACAAGGCGATCCACGCGAACCTCGACGCTCTTTCAAACCCATAGGCGGTGGTGACACAGGTACCTCATCATCTTCAGCCGCAGCCACCACGACCACAGGCTCAGCCCTCGCCAAAGGCGCTTTTGGTTCAGTTGCATCTGACGTGATCGATCTTCTAAAGTAATTTAAACCATTCTCTATCTCAGCTAATGCACGTCTAACAAATGGGAAAGTCTCAGATATCTCCGACGTAGATTTGCGCACAGGAAACTCTGTCTCACTGTCACGTTTCTTCGGTCTGCAGCGCTCGAACGTTGGGTCTCCGGACGCTGCCACTGTCTCAGAGACTTGCCTCGTTAGGGCTGCGTGCCGCACAGAATCCGACTTAGATCGCGGTTCCCTCGTCTTCGGTGTCGGGGAACGTCGGTCACCAAACTTTTTACTGGCGGCACGTTTAATCGATGAAAACAGTCCAAGTTTTTCCGGCGGTTTGTCCGCAGGAGGGGGGCCGGGATGAGGAGCGACAGGAGCGGAGGAAGGGCCGGGGAGGGGTTCGGGCGCGGGACGGGAGGGGGGGTTCCCCTCGCGTTAGTTGTGCCGAGAGTCCGACGAAGGAACATCGCTCGAGCCGGTGGAGGAGAGGGTGGTGTTGGACCCGTAGGGGTCGAGCGACGACTGCACGGACATGGATCGGCCAGCGCGCCGCACTCGCGCCGGGGACAGTTTACCTGGATCTACGCTGGCCGGGTCTGCCTGCAACAAGAGCGTTTTCAGCACTCTACTCAATGTACTTCTACGTTGTGTTATCTGCATGGACATAGAAATGTAACAAGCAAAAGGAAATATCAAGCAAAAAAATCAAAACTGTTGTCAGTAATAAAACTAGTTAATTATTTCTTCTTTTAATAAGTGTTATTAAACTGAGTATTTTTGTTTTAAAAAGTCGTTTTAGCTTTCTCTAACAAACAAATTTGCTATCTATTTTTCAATTTAATTCTTCTAGTCTCATCTTCAAGGTGCGATGTCTGGTTTTCATGCAAAATAGAAAAGTGGTCATCCTGTGTTAAAAGTATTAAAACACTTAGTAGAAAAAGGTCGTATTTTATTTAAGCACTGACAAATTTTGATGAAAAACTAATAGACTTAATTATTTCTGGCTAAGGTAGTCTTCTAGGCAGTTTCATATATTCCATTTACTATATTAGTTTGACTGAAATACTAATTGAACAATCATAATAATGAACGGGTCTTATATGAACCACTTTTCAACAACGCAAGTCCTTTGCAGGCGCCGGGTGTTGTGGTAGTTCCTACATAGGACAGACAAAAGAACAGTCAATATAGGATCTTGGAACATATTTGTTGCATCTGTAAAAAGGACAGTTTGTAATGATTTAAATATAAAAATACTAAATCAAATACTTCAACTGGGAGCATGTAGACTTTTTGTAAACAACATGGCATCCAGTAAACAGCAAATGCAAATGGTCCGAGAGTATGTGATAGACGCTAGTGTTATGTATTGAATTACTGACTCATAAGATACATAGTTTATTACATGTACGTGTGTTTGTCATCTACCTCCTGCTAAACAGGAGGACCAATTTGCGAATAGCTAACACGTACTCTACTGTAGCATCAGTTAAAATTTAATACATATAAAATGTATCACTGCGCATAATTCTAAATACGTAATTTGATAATTCATAAAGTTTGATGATTAAACATCAGCAAAACGTCAAAATGTTGTATTGTGTCTTTACTACAATTAATAATCGTACATTGTGTGTATAGACGTAAAGACCCAAAAACATGCACTACAGAAAACATTTTCAGCAACATCTATAAGCACCTATCGGACTATCCAGTACTAAAAATTTATTAATTTTATTTATTTATAGACTCACGCCTGTATCCCCGAAGGGGTAGACAGAGGTGTAATATTACACCCACATTTCACCATGAATTTTTAGGTCCCACGTAATAGGTGCATAGGGTTCCCACCAAGAACTTAGGGTCCCAAGCCAACCTCACCTGTAAGTGGTGCACCTGCCGATCAACGGACGAGGCTCTGGCAAAATATACCGATAAGCGGCAATAGGCAATATCAGAACACTGGCGAAAAGTGGGCATTTAATATGCCTCTGCCTACCCCTTCGGGGAAACAGGCATGAGTCTATGTATGTATGTATGTACGTAATAGGTACAGTACTAAATATTGTCTACGTAAGTCGCACCTGATAAGCCAAGGCATTCATGATGATGGAGTATGGCACCAAGCCAAGTGGATGGACCTCCCTCATCAGCACGTTGGCAGGAATCTTGTGGAACTGGATATATTCCAAAAAGTTTCCAATGACCTCTTTTAGAATCATGTTCGGGTTCGTGTCGCAGTACTTCTTGCTCCACATCAGGGCAGCCTGAAATGCAAGAAGCAATATTTATAATAGTGAACAGTACGCAACTTTTTATTAAAAGAATACTTTTATAATCATCGTTGAAGAAGTAAGATACTCGTGAATCCTGTGATAGGTATATTTAATCCCTATGTCACGATGAAGCTTTTTGTGAATCATGTAGACCTGTCGCAGATGAAAACAAAAAAAACCGTTTACATAAAATATACTAATGGCATATTTTTATATTATACATAGAAACTATCACATTTAAATATGATTAATTAAACTCCTTCCATTGCTCTATGGAGTCAATTAATCCAGGATTGGGTTGCCTGTCTATCCTTTTCAAGTAAAAGGTAACAGTGACACATTCATATTATGCTGATGCATTAGATCAGATGCGGATGCTTATGCTAGGTATGATTGCTGTGCTACAGCAAGTCTTGTTTCACTCCTATCAGGCAATCACAGCTATAAAATAGTGTTAGGTCATTAGTAATAGATGTAAGCAATTAATATTTAAGATTAGAATATCAATTAAATAATCCTCCTTTTTCGAGTAAATCTAGTTTAGATACTTATGTGAATCTATAACAGTACCTGGAATTTCGTGAACTCATCAGCTCGCAGTTCATCCCTCGCCAGTATTAGCCTTACGACGTGCTGTGGCAGTAGCGTGAAAGATCCAAGGTTCAGCACTTCATTTCCATGTTCGTCGACGAACTCCAAAACCTGAAAATTAGAAAGAAAACATGGGTTCGAATGTAATGACATCGACAGTACCCTTACATTACAATGCATCATAATTATGTGAGGCCAGATTAGAGAGAAGTGAACATGACTCCCAAAGTTGCAGGAGAAGTTATAAAACTGTTTAATCAATTTGACGCTTATGTAAATAGAAATAAAATATTAGTGATTAAAAACAAAATATCTTCAAAAACAATAAATGAAAAAGCTGATTCAAATAACTTTTCGAGCATCGTTTTAAAGAGGCTACATTTACAACGAACCAAATCTTTGCTAACGTCGTAAAACTCATAAAGCCGAGTCAGTTGCTACTGTCAGGTCATTAAGTTTAACGATATTTGGTGTCAGCAGCTTTAACTGTCTATGCTTCAGAATATTGTTATTGTTATTTGTTTCATTTTAGAGAAAATGCTTATAAATGAAGCACGCACTTAGTTTTGCCTGATAAAAAAAATTTCGGTAGGTAATCTTCAAAAAATTTTTTTTTTTACATTATTCAAGAAATAAAATAATGTCAAATATGAATGATGGACTGCAATCAAATTTAAAAGGTACGAGATATTCTATTGCATGAGCATTGTTTGAATCAGAAAATGGCAGTGTGTATGCAACAGTATCTAATGATTGATTTTTATACCTTAAGGTACACTGATAGTTGTTCACTCTCAGTATACTCAGTCACAAAATTGTCACCACTTGACAAAAATATTTTCATTAAGGCTTGTCTAGGCAAAAGCATTGCCCGCACCGACAACGCGACAGAAAGATTTTCTAAAATAATTAACATATTCATTTCAAGCGTACCTTCTGCACCAGCGATTTAGTACACTTGTACTGAATGTATCGCTCAGCAGACGCAAGCAGGGCGCAGACGGTGTCCACAGTGATACAACATTGCACGAATCCAGCGCAGGCACGGCGGAGCTCATCCAGTCCGTAGTAGTCAGCAGCGTTCATCACTCCTGTAACAAGAAGAATATTTATTTAAATAAATCCTTAATTATGAAACCTTCTCTGGCCTGAGCAGTAGTGGAACGGGAGAGTTTATTCTTGATTATATATTCGGCTAAATTGAAATAAAATAAAATTCTGTAAATTTAGTATTCTCATTTTGACGACCCGGCCACGGGGACCGGCGACGCGACCCGCGACAAGCGATTTCGATGTACATGGCGCGCTTAACTACGCCGCGGCGACCGATATCGCCTCACAGTGAACACGCCATGTACATCGAAATCGCTTGTCGCAGGTCGCGTCGCCGGTCCCCGTGGCCAAGCGGTGAAACAGCTGCATAAAGAGCATTTATGGACAAGTCGTATTACTGTAATGCCCGATCCAGACTCTCGCGAGGCGCCTCCTAGAGGCTCTCGGCACGAGTCTTGGCGAGTGGACAGTGTGCTAGCAATCCACAATCTCGATTTATTCACATGCCCGCTACGTCTACTACAAGATGGATGTGATTGAAGTGACTACGTTACCTACTGATAATTATATGAATATAATGATTGGTTCCATTTGATAAAGTTCCATAAAAGGGTAACACAAATCGTTACTTTACTCCGTCATTATAAAAAAACGCGCGCGTCCTTACTTTGCAGCAGTTACAGCAAAGTGAGCGAGCGCGAGAGTGAGGATGATTCCCTCGCCTCACCACTCGCGTCCTTTGATTCGCGTCTGAAAACCGACACAAAATGAAGCGAAAGCGGGGCGAGGAAAGACGAGAGGACACGAGCTCACCATCCACATTCTTGTACTCGCGATTCCTCGTGTAGCCTTATGGAGAGTCTGGATCGGGCATAAGAATCGGTACCATTATATGTTGAACTTCAAATGTTAATTTTAACTGGTGCTATTGATTTTCAATAATGCTGACAAGTATCAGATGTCCTTTATTAGTATTTGATCGATAACAGAAGTCAGACTATTCCGTATTTCTGTAAATATATTACAGGTATTTATAGAAAACTCTGGCAGTACTTACACGTGGATAAAACGTCGGTAAAGAAAATTTAATTTACTTGTTTACATACTCTGAATAATAAGATTAATTTGTTCGCGTATTTACTAACGAGATAATTACACTCACCACGACTACAAAGGCTTAAATCAAATTTGATCTTTCGGAAATCCTTCCTAACTTAAGATCAAAACAAAATAGCCTGTTGGTTAAAAATAAGTTTTTGTAGCACCCACGCCTTTTTAACAAACACCTACGTTTATTGCTACTACTTCGAAAACACAATTTAGGATCTGGTTTCAATAGCATTTCGACGTTGAAGAATCTATTGAGTAAATATGGCATTGTAAAATACGTTTTTCTCTTATATTTAGAAGGATTCGCGAAAACCTTTGAATGAAAATATGGTACGTTTATAGCCTGACCTTAACGACTCTCAGATGGCAAGGTCACAATCTAAAAATATTCATCAAAATATATTTAAAGTGGTTTACATTTAACTTTTAATGTTATTTACGATTATGTTATGACTTAATGTGTATTTTATTCTTGTGATCTGCACCTTGATAAAAGCTAAGCTAAACCGATCTTAGCCAAACGATCATTAAAGCTAGGTCGTGTATGAACGAGCTTTGAAGAAGATGTATATGACAAACTATATCATGTCAATAAGCTAAAGAGAGTACGGTAAACGTAACTTTACTAACAGCTCTAAAGTTCGAATGACAGTAAGACTGTGGAGAAACGTTGACAGTTAGTTGCAATATTGATCCACTGAAAACATTGTGCTGGCGTAACGTCTCCGAAACGTAGCTAGTAGGTAGGGAAAAGGTGGCTGGCCACTCATATACGCATTGAACACTAAACTGCGACAAAAATTCAATCTTCCAATGTTTCTTAATGGTGAAAACCACAAATAGTAACTAAAAAGATGATTGCATTACCCAGAGATAAAGAGCATTAACACGTGTTGAGCGTACACTTTTAACTGAGAAGAGCTAACTACTACCAGAAATTGTTTTGATAGCGTGATTGAGTAAGGAGATATAGTAATATAGCCAAACACATGATTTGTTCAGATACATGACGTAAGAAAACATAAACATTCAATTACTCTTATCACGCCGAAGCACCTCACTGGCTATTAATCCAAGACACAAAACAATGGAATTCTATTACCACACAGCTATTTTATTTGGCCGTAAATCACTAGCACTCCATTCTGCTATAAACCTGATTATTTGACCTTTTGATGATTACTTTTTCGGAACATATCGATCTAGGACGTCTCGAATTCACTCGATAAATCTTTTAGTTAGTTAATCGTCTTTCGGTCTTCGTTTCCACTACATTAAACTTCTGAAGTTCTATACAAAATTTTATACGTTCGACATAGACGAGGTAGATTTAGGACTGGTGTGTGTATTGTATATTGATATTTATGTGACGAAATCGTTTAATAACTACTACATAGCTTATAAATTAAAATAGCACATGGGCTAACTTGTATCCCGATTACCCAACCCCAGATGAGTAACGCTGCGGACAGAAGGTAGTTTCTAATATGTATATCACTATAGTTACATACTAATAAGAACCTAACTCCCCTTAATTCTGATCACCATCCATTTAGTAAATTTAGAAATGAACCTTAAGTTATTTTTATATTACACGAATTACTTTTCGAATATCATTTTTTTCTGAACAAATCAATCCAATCATCCCTGAAAATCTGTACCTTATAGCGAGACAAGAATGAGAGCAGCTATATATTGTACATAAGGAAAATGAAACTATATTGAAAACGAGCACTTTATTACCACAAATTTTCTCTTATCTATATGAAAGCGGTCTGCGTCCGCTTTCCGTAATATATTTATTATTTGAGACACAATAACTAGTTTCATATTTTTCTAAAGTATATCTAAAAGGATTCAGAAATCAGAGTGGAAAATGGAAGTATTTATCTGCAAAAGAAAACCAATCGTGTTTAGAAACTGATTACTTTTCTTTGAACGGAAAGTGTTATTCAAACCAGAATTATTGTGCCATAAATTTCCAGAAATGAAAAAAAAATCCTGTAAAATTTGCCCAATTTTTTTAACAATTTTATTCATTTTTATAACATTTGTTATAAAAATGATGAAAACAAATTTTGTATTTTTTTTAAAGAAATACAAAATTTATTTAGATAAGTACATGGGTATAAGATTGGCGATTAAAACCGATTTTAAAGAAAGGTGTGAAGATAGCATAGACGTGTCCTATGAGGTGGAACTCGATGTGTTTACTACAATGCATTCCATGATTTTGTCTGCAACTTAGAGTTGTAACATTATACCAGCTATGTGATACGTATTGTCACCTAATACGCATATAATTGTTAAGTTTCATTTTGTGTATTGATGACACAATAATTATAAGTGGCTGAAATGATACTTTAGATTTTAATACAAACTTAGAGTTTGATCTCATAAAATATTAATTAATAATTAGCAAAGCATGATTGTAGTATTTATTATCACAGCAAATTTAACCACTACACGAATCGGTGTAACACTGGCTCACCACTACACACAGATCGGAGAGATCACGTCCAGCGCGCACCGCGTCTATCTATCGACTGACTGTCCGTAGTGACAGTGACAGCCACAGACTATACAGATATAATAGTAGTGACAGGTGCCAAGTGACGCTACTTCCTCTACTGGTGTACATGAGACAATGTATTGTATCTATTGCATAGATACAAACACTACATCTCTTCCCTTTTAACATTTTTTATTTATCATCACAATGTGTGTATATTTCATTGGCAAATAATTATACGTCATTGCCTTATATTTCTTATACCTAGACCTTATACGCAAAATAAACGCCTGGATGTGGAGCCGCGGCAACAGCCCAGGCTACCACACCATACATAGATCCTTTCCCCTTCTGTTTGTTTTGGCCTTACCGCTCTCCTCTTGTGGTTTCCATATTCTTTTCATTATTCCTTTAGTAACTTCGGTCTCATTATCCGTTTTGTCTCTTAAAACAGATTTAATAGTGTTTTTATCCGTCTCACTTATATTTTTCATTGGGTTCAGTTCAGTCAACGTTGGGTTTTTATCCCTGTTCATTCTCTTGAAAAATAGTTCTGACGTTTTTCCTTTTACCGTATGGTGGGGTTGTACATCATTCAGTATTCAAAATTTTAGTGTATCTTTAATACCCTGCTTTTCTCTAGAGTCATTTTACTGTCTTTGGTTAGATGCTCTCTTCTTCATTTGTGGCCAATATCGCACCGTGTTAAAATCTTAATATCATCATTATGGCAAAACTCTCAACTCCTCGCCAACGAACCACCGCGAATCAGGCGAACAGCCATCAGTAGTGACCCATAGTGGGCAGCCCAGCTGACCGAAGACTTCTCTCAGAATTTTTATAATTTGCGAACTCGTTATCGTTCTGGTAATCTTGATTTCTTTACAGCGGTTGTAACTTCCAATGACCATATGAATATAATCATTATTTGGCAATGGGCCCAACAGATCGATCGCAATATCAAAGTTCTCGTCCATTCATAGGTGCTAGAGAACTTGGTAAGCTAACTAGAGTGTATCCTTTGCAATTCTTTACCGCCCATTCAACCGTCCCCATCGATCCTAGGCCACCAGATCCCTGCACGAAGGCGACCACACTTGGATGCCTCTGATGCGCCGCCAGCAGAATCTTCCTCCCGAGGTTCCTTTGAACGACTATTCCTTTTCCTCTCAGTAAAATGTTCTCACATAAATACAATTCATCCGTAAATATCTATGATTTCCCGGACTCATCCCTCTAGTCACCATAAATTTCTTTCTTAGCATTAGTGATCTTCCGATCACTTCCTGATTCCTTTATTATTTGTCGCATTGAGATTGCACAGGGTCTCGCCAGCTCGACTATCTGGTGATCGTAAGTCTCTTCTGACGATGGACTGGATTGGGCGATCTAATCTCAACATAATCTCGATACTGGGTCCGCGTTTTTTTTCTTTTAAGTCGCAAAAACAGTCTTTCCACACGAGTACACGGGTTTGATCTAGGCACAGCAAAAGCCTCTTTTTCTGTCTGGCTATGTTTTCTTTCACATTAAGTGAGTATCCAATTTCCGTATGCTAATTTCATATTCTTAGTCCTTTATTATCAACTTGCGCTAATACCGCTCCCAGTCCTATAGGATTTGCGTCTGCTTTTACCCACGTCTGGTATTTAATGTCGCAATATCCCAATTTGTTTATTTCAGACAGCATTATTTTTTTATTCATTCTCATTCATTCTGATCTTCTCTTTAGTACTTCTATGTTTGCCCTCTTGCTCAATTTCCTAAAAAGCTCTGTAATTCCTCTCCAGTCCTTGGCATTCTAAATCCAGATCATTATTTTTCAACGGCTTGACTCCTTCCGGTATGAGTTCGTGGCCCAAAAGTGCGTTGTCTGTGCTTTATGAATACACTAGAGTACGCCAGCAGCTACGCCTGCAATTTTATAAATTTACCCGTTTTGACCGCTCGCGTGGGAATTTCGGGAAATCCCTTCTTAGTGCACCCTTACGGCCCCCAAGGAACATGCATGCCAAATTTCAGCTGCCTGTGCGCAATAGTTTCGGCTGTAGCGTGTCTGTCAGTCAGATTTCTTTTTTTTTAATAAACATCGTTTTATTTAAGCACCTCCATTACTCCAGAAAGCTGCACATCGTGCTGCCCCTCGTTGCACCGTTGTATTTACTCCTACAGCAAGACTGGAACTCGCCGATAGGGTTGCATAGCTGGTTTGACCGATGTATCAAAAGATATCCATCTCACTTTATATAGCTGCGTCGTCGTTCATGTCAAATATATACTGCACTTCCCAATTTCCCAGCGAACGCATGGCACTTACCTCAGTTGTCTCTTGCCACAGTCACCCTATCCTTCCGGATTTCGGGCGATCTTCCGTTTTTTGTTGGAATTCTTTAGTTTTGCAAAATCTTTGGTAGCGGCTGCACTCCCCGCAGCCGTTACACTCCCTTGAACTTTACTGGGCAAGGAAGGCCCCGGGACACATGCGCTGATATGCACACCTCGGCGTCTTTTTCTCTTCACTCAACTTGCCCTCTTGTTTCGCCCACCTAGCACCATTCCTGCTTCGGTTTCTCATTGCATTAACTTTATTTGTCTTATTTTGTCTTTTTGTTCGTATCAGTTCCGTTGGCAATCCACACCCTCCAAGGTATTGGCCATAGTGATAACCTTGTCTAATGCCATCTCATCACCCAGTGTCAACACTGTTTCTTAAGGCCGATGGCATGGATTAATCCAGTATTTGGTCCATTATGTGGTCATCAGGTTCTTCAAACATACACTTCTGAGCCCAATCCCTCAGCTCAACAAGAAACTTCTCAAAACTTTCCCCATCATCTTGCCGAATAAGCCGGAAACCGCGCCGTTCAAAAGTCGTGTTCTGTATCGGTGAGAGGTACCATATAGTTTCTTAATAGATACTTCAGAAATACTCACATCTACTACAGCTTCCACGCTAGCTCCTGGCAACGGTAAAATGTTTCTTGCAGTAGTAGTCTCCACTGTAAGCCAACTGGTGCCTCCAATGTAATGGAATTCACAACTCCAATTCATTGAAAGTCCGATGATTACTTCCAATAGGGTAGTTTCCAAGGTCAAAATAATTACATTTTATTGAGTCCGTATTTTAAATTATAAAGAAATATTGGACACGTATATTTTCTTTTTTCGATTAAATAAAAATTAACAAAGATATAGCCCATCAAAGTTACGTGTGACGTCATCTAGTGCGAAAAAATGCAGCACGGCGTGACGTTATACGTAACTTTAATGAGCTATATCTTGGTCATTTTTGGTTTACAATTGATTGATTTACAAATAAAAAAATACGTATCGCTTTCATCATCAGCCTTTAACAGTCCACTGTTGGACTAGGCCTCTCCTCTAAAAGGAGGAATTGGCCTACTATACCACGCTGGCCAAACGGGTTGGTATAGGGTTTGTATCAAGTTTTCCCTCTCTTACAGTGCTGTTCTCTGCAAAATATGCTCCCTCTGTCGGCTCTTACGACACCCATGGGATGAAATGGGGTGGTGACAATCCATATTCTTAATCCGTCACCACACGGACGTATCGCTTATTTTTGGATAACCTAAAAGACGGAGTTATAAAATTTTTTTCGTCAACTAGCCTACTGAATGGGGGACCACCTCCAACTTTCCAATAACAAGACTACTTCCAATACAATGGAAGACCACCTCCAATCCAATGGAAGACCTACTTCTAATCCAAGACCACTCCCAATCCAATGGAAGACCACTTTCAATCCAATGGAAGACCACCTCTATTTCAATGGAAGACCACTTCCAATTTAATGGAAGACCGCTTCTAATTTAATGGAAAACCACATCCAATTTAATGGAAGACCGCTTCCAATTTAATGGAAGACCACTTCCAATTTAATAGAAGACTACTTCTAATTTAATTGAAGACCACTTCCAATCTAATGGATGTTTGTCGAATGTAATCATATTTTATTTATCAACATAGGTTTACAATAGTTGGTTATAGACAAATAGATTAGTTGTCGAATAAAATCAAATTATATTTTATTTTTTAAAATAGGTTTACAATAGTTGTTTATAGACAAATAGATTAGTACGCTATGTTTGTTATTTAGACATACAAATATTAGGCAGATACCAATTTAATTAAACAAGGAAATAATCAATATAAAATGTTAATTTAAATACATATTAAGATAATTAGAATCACCAATTCCAACTTTAATGGTCGAGTGGAATTCGCAATCCTCGGGACTTAGATCATCGACACCTCGATTCCTTCATATAAGGATTGTATTGACACTCGTAGTGACGTTATAATTCCATCGATACCTTAACTAAACAGATCAGCCACTACCCACGGCCTCGCTCACCCATCGCTTAAGAAGATAGCCCATGGGCCACTGTGCTGCAGAAGCCACTAAAACACTACTGCAATACCTTACCAAAATGCCTCTTTTATGAAAGAGTAACAAGTGTTCCTGACTCGTTTACATAACACAACAATATGCAGATCCCAATTTGAACAGGTTTGACAAATCAAATCACACAATTGTCTGTATCTACGGTCAAATCTACTTATCGATATTCATGTTTGATTCACACCTTTATTTAACTCAATCTGAGGATTTATCAACATAATATTGAAATTAATTCTGGCAAACCAGATCTTGAGTGATCATTCAAAATACTTTCCATATTCGTATTGTAGCGACCAACTACATAACATGAAAACATTGACAAGCGCCATCTATCCAAAGACGACGAAACTACTACAGCATTACTCCACCTAACGACGCGGGAAATATTCAAAAACGAGCCTGAACTGCGATAGCGACTTTCGCGCGCTACGACGCATACCTATATATACATATACAACTTCCAAAGTATGTCCGTTGGCCTGCAGGCCATCAAGCACGACCACCCAGCTTGGTTAGAGGCTCCTCCCCCTAGTTCGAGGAACACCACACCTTTATCCTCCACAAAATCTATTACGTCATTTTACAACCCCATTATAATATAAGGATGTGTCGACTATTTAATGACTTACTACCTAAACACATTTCCAAATTGGATATTATATATTCAACAATAAATTAACTTTAAAGAACGATATGTTCAACATATTGGGTTCCCTACGTCAGTGCGAAAGATTTTGGTTCGATTTTCATTACATCGAACACGGTATGTCGATAATTCAATTGTGCGAAGTTTTATTATATCGATGCTTTATTGGTGCGATGTAACGTTAGTGCGAAAAATGTTGGTGCGAAGTACCCTACAGCGATTGCTCATTAGTTCGATAGTAGGTATGTTCGAAACACCTACTGTTCTATGACATTGACAACACTACAATGATCACTTCCGAAATATTGTTTGGTGCAATATTGTTCTACTACTGCCCACAAAAGTGCAATTGTATAAACTGTTTCAGTTTTCTTCACGATCGCAAAGGGTTACATTTAATTTAAAACGTGCAGCAGAAAACTGTGCTATTTGTCAAACGTTTTTATTTCTTGAAAATAAAACCAACTAGTTTTTAAATATCCTTTTATGAATCAACTCAAAGAAGAGATTTCTCTTGAAAATAATGTCGTGCTGCCATTGTAAGATTTCGCAGCAAAAAATGTGACAATTTGCAAGGTAGAAATAAAAATTACACTGACAAAGGATCGCAAGTTTGCACCGCATTGGTAATGGGTAAACTAGTACGTTATTGAGGCCGCCCTCAAGACAGTCTATTTTACAAATAATTATATTCCAATCTCATAATTATCTTTGAAGTCTAGATGACAAACTCACATACGCAAGTAAAGTTCTTCTATCATCTTTATATTAATTTCATATTAACAAGGTTCAATACTTATTTGTTTAACATTTCTGTTTTATAGACTTTCAAGAAGCATCCAATGTATTGAAGCTTAATTCAAAACTTTCATAATTAAACAAAGGATACTTGTTTTCAACTTTTCTACTTAACTTACTTTCGAATAACGTAGAGTTTTCGATAAGCTGATCCGAAGGCGTAAATAACGAGCTTAGAAAATATGCTTCTTCTTTCGTATACAAACTTGTTTACATTTCTAATATTTGAAACATTTTCTATTCATGTTCGATCAGTTCTTTTTGCAAGAAATGTATTATTTACGTAGCGTAAAGTTATAAAACATAAATACCTATACAAAAGGTAAGTATCTCAAATTAAACATCAATAAAAAAAACATGCAGTAAATATGAAAATAACAATAATTATACATTTTGTGTAAATATTATATTTATTATATCACAACGAATTTGAAAAGATCGTAGAATTTTCTTTGTGTCAAAAAAATTTCATATCCTAGAAATTTTTAGTCCCAAAATACTAGTGCATAATCTTTTAACATCTAACTGTTATAGTGACATTTCATGACTTGGCCGCGGTTTGATCTCAGAACCTCTGCCCCGATATCAAAAAGATGAAATCATCATACACGCATTCTTAGGGCATGAACAGATCTGACGAACGCGCGTCTAGCAAGCAAGCGCAAGTGGCAGCGTTATATTCATCACATCTCAACATGCCCTAAGAGCTACCTAAAAGCTGGAGCAGACAGTTTGAAGTCAAATTACATACAGTATAAATTATTTTAAAAAGTTAACTGAGTTGCCCATTAATATTATCCGAGTAAACAAAAATGTTGTTTTTACGCTTTTTGCCTAAGTTAAATTGTAACACACGTTAGACCTCATTTAAAACATTTACCCTTTTCAATCAAAATGTTATTTTGGTTTCACGTTAAAAATTTACATCAAATCAACACCAGAAATAGCGTCTGAATGAATTTCAGATTAAACAGCGCCGAAAGTAGACCAAAGCTGAGTGTCACTTGCTGACATTTCAGAAATTGCTAGGGTGTCACTTGGATTTTTTATAATAGCCAAATCAAACACAACATATACAAATTACTAACAAGTGTAACATACACTGTCACAGTCTTCTGATCATTCTTAATAAATGAAAAGTGTCGTCATATTATTTTGGCGATACTAAGCAGATTGTGTCTTACTACTATTATAAACCCAAAAGATAATCGATTTTAAACTTTCGCGATTTGTATACATCATAGAAATTAATTTAGCGGGTCTTAATCGCGTTAACTTAACTTATTTAAGGTATAAATACCTATTTGTTACCGATGTTTCGCTCGTCTTGCACCGAGCGTGGTCGCGGAGAGACTGATGAGAACTCAGCGACGTCTTGTGGAAGTGCGGGTTTCAGCACCTACTCTCACTTGGTCTTTATTTAAGTTCGCAATGTCGGTACTCCGACACACTACACTAATGACGTCTACACACTGTTGAGATTTATCACTGCGGCGGTGTTTACACTTGCTGATGACTGGATTCCAAGTGGCCGACAATCTATATCCATTCTCCCGGTTGAAATTGTTATATTTCTTGATTTCTACCGCTTCACGTACTATCCTGGAGTAATAGTGACGATCGGTGGATAAGACTTGTGGTTGATGCAGTTCTATCCAGTGGTTTGGTCCAGACTCCAACAAATGCTCAGCTATCGCCGACTTGTTAATATGTCGGTTTTTTACAGCTGCGATATGTTCCTTTACCCTTTCAGCGATTGTACGCTTAGTTTGCCCGATATATGAACTACCACAGCTGCAATCGACTTTGTAGACGCCAGGTGTTTGGAGAGGAATTACATCCTTTGGTGTACGCAGATTAAAGGGAGTGACGGACAAAGTTGGAACAGTACTCAAGAAATACTCCATCAAGACTGTATACAGTCCGCTCTCTAAGATAGCACACAATCATATATCGGGCAAACTAAGCGTACAATCGCTGAAAGGGTAAAGGAACATATCGCAGCTGTAAAAAACCGACATATTAACAAGTCGGCGATAGCTGAGCATTTGTTGGAGTCTGGACCAAACCACTGGATAGAACTGCATCAACCACAAGTCTTATCCACCGATCGTCACTATTACTCCAGGATAGTACGTGAAGCGGTAGAAATCAAGAAATATAACAATTTCAACCGGGAGAATGGATATAGATTGTCGGCCACTTGGAATCCAGTCATCAGCAAGTGTAAACACCGCCGCAGTGATAAATCTCAACAGTGTGTAGACGTCATTAGTGTAGTGTGTCGGAGTACCGACATTGCGAACTTAAATAAAGATCAAGTGAGAGTAGGTGCTGAAACCCGCACTTCCACAAGACGTCGCTGAGCTCTCATCAGTCTCTCCGCGACCACGCTCGGTGCAAGACGAGCGAAACGTCGGTAACAAATAGGTATTTATACCTTAAATAAGTTAAGTTAACGCGATTAAGACCCGCTAAATTAATTTCTATGAACCCAAAAGATAATGAGATAAGATTAGAAGCACGAATTGTTGTTACTTTACACCCAAAAAACTACTAAACGGTTTCTGATGAAACCTTGCCTTGATGTAGTTTTTATATCAAAATAGCAGATGAGCTAGATTTGCTCACATCACTGACAACAACGCAAACTAAGCTCCAGGCAGAAGTTAGTTTGTAATGAAACTGGCACTATGTAATTTACTTGCATATGTCATTAAATTCAAAGGCACGTAGCTTTTGATTAATTTAATGTATTCGTTGATCACATACAACAAACATTTTAATAAATTAAAATATATTTATAACCATAACATTTAACCTTGTTGTGTTAAGTAAATAATGTAACTGTGACCTACAATTCGAATGCACTAAAAATAAGCAACTAAATATCACTGGACATATTATCATAACATTATTGTTGAACCGTTTAAAGACTAAATACAATCTTTAAAGCTATACTATGTCCAAAAGATTTTGCTGAGGAAGGGATCTCAGCTTAAAAATATTATCTGTCTGCAGATATTCCTTTGAAACATTCGTCGCAATGCTTCAGTCGAAAATTAAGCTCTACTTAGGGCGGTTTCAGATAAGCATATTTTTCTGCGCGTATACGAGCTTAAAGTCGCGTCAACGCTCATACGAGTGGCGCTGGTGCCAAAATGCGCTACTACTACGCTACGCTATGCTACATGCGCTTCCAAAAACAAGCTTATACACGCGTATAAAACATAAGTCTGAAACCGCTCTTATATATCAAAGGATTTTGTTGCACTTATCATATGGACAATATAAAATAGATATAGTACATACATAGTCTCCCGCCTATAACCCCGAAGAGGTAGGCAGAGGTGTATTTCTACACCCACTTTTCGCCAGATATACTTTAGTCCCACGTAATAAGGGGCGAGCCTATTGCCGTACCAGGCACATTTCCAGACTCCGTGCTGCTACTGAGAATTTCGTGACAGAAAAACCCAATAACACTGCCCGACCCAGGAATCGAACCCGGGACCTCCCGATCCCACGCGCACATTTATGCTGCGAGACCAACGAGGCAGTCGTATAGAGTTTGATGTCGAGTTTTCCGTCTCTACGCAAAGATGGTATTTGCATCGTGTTATCCCTTAGTCGCCTCTTACGACACCCACGGGAAGATGCCCCAGGGGGTGGTGACACTTGTATTCTATGCCGTCAACCACACGGCTAAAAATAGATATAGAATTACCAATATGAAATTGTATTTGTAATTTTTTGTGTAAACAAACATTCTCTCCCTCTCCGATAACCAAAACAATATCAGCAAACTTTCTCGAAGAACTTTGACGACAGTCCCGATGGAAATTCCATTAGACCATACATTTCACCAAAATTCAATTTATTACTAGGCACAGAATGTGAAACGAATGAAGTACCACACAAACTATGTTAGGAACGCTATTAAAGGTGCATCTGCGTAAATATGGTCTTTAATTAGATTACAGCGAAGTAATTATGTCGAAAGCTTTGCAGCAGGTCTCAAGTACGCGTTTGTGAAGTTTGTTTGGACACTGGTCTCTTGTATTTGTACACTACAAGCTTCTACCTGCAAAATTAGTCGTTTTATTTACAAAAGGACAAAT
Source organism: Euclidia mi (assembly GCA_944739405.2). Classification (NCBI taxonomy): domain Eukaryota; kingdom Metazoa; phylum Arthropoda; class Insecta; order Lepidoptera; family Erebidae; genus Euclidia; species Euclidia mi. The sequence goes on from OX123190.2 coordinate 53,809,716, forward strand.
AAATTGGCAAAAACTAATTTCGAAACGGGAAGATATTCAAGAGACATTTCAAGATATGTGTATCAAAAGCTACGTGGGATTGAAGAATAAGAGTGAAATATTAAGAAATCTTCTAAGCAACCTGATTAGATTCATATTAATATTAATATCTTAAACTTTAATATAGTAAAATAATGAAAAATAAATAAACATTGCAAGTAATAGAATAACTTTATCTGTAACTACATATGTTATATTAAATCGAATCAATAGAAGAAAACGAAGTCTTTTAAATGCACGTCTTGACTGATATAAGTTTATTACTTACGAGCCTTTAGCCGCCATTTTATACGGGAAAAAGGATTGCGACACAATTAATTCATATGCAAATCATTTCACTCGATTTCTTCGCTACAGTGTGAAAGATGATAAAATGCAATAACAAGCATTCATATTTCTACGACGCTCATTTTCTTCCATTTATAGGTTACGTTCCGGTTTCAGTTGACTTTATTATGTAACTAATTCTTTAAATGTGTGTATAATGTATGTATTTATAGGCATTTCGAAAATATTTACGATATTATAAGTTAACGAAACCGTATTTTCATTTCAGAAGTAGGTTCAAGTTGTGCTTGATTTAAATTACGGCCTATATAAGTGTTAAAATTTTGATTATTAAAATTATTTTTATAATTTATATAAAATTCAAGAGGTCTACTTATTTCTATATGCTGCTTCAAAAAATCTCTGAAGCGTAAAAATCTTAAGTACGTCAAAGGGCTTGTTGTAATAAGATTAATTGGGGTGGTTCTTTTGAGAAGCACTTATAATATTACTTATTTGAAACATCTGTGGTGAGCAAACTTGCAATATTTAGAAATAAGATCCTTATTAATGAACTGCGAAGGGTTATAATTTCTGCCGTTGTATTCTGCCGCTGTATGTAGGTATACTACATATATTTATCTGTTCCCGCAAATGTCCTTAGCTACTCAACATAATTTGACAAATGAGCCTTAATTGTAAGCCGATTACAGGCTGTGTGACATCACATTAAATTCAATATGGCGCCCACTGAAGATCATAAGTTCACATACATATTAGGAAAAAATATTTTTGTAATGTGGCGCATTGCATGTTAATAAAATAAATTATCCGACATATTTAAAACAGACTTCTCACAATATAATATGTATATTAGTCGCTCTAGTCCATGGAAAAGTTACATTTGGGGTTGCATTTGTCAGAGGACGCAATTTTATTTTATAGATGTGTACGGAGGGCTCATGTAAAGCTTGAGCCAAATGTTTGAGGTCGTACCTCTTGTCCTTCGGCCGCCATCTTGGAAAGAGTGCAGGCGTGGATGGTTTTTCTTATTGATCTGGTAAACGATTGATCACACAGAGATCTTGTTCAAGCATTTTTACTCATTACAACGACCATGAAAACAAGGGCTGGCAAAATATGGACAAAACTTGGAGTTTTGAACATAAGTCGCAGCCTAGGCCATAAAAATACTAAAAACTCAGTAATCATGAAGAAACGTTATAATAACCTAAAGAAATCAATATCATAGAAAAACTTTTTTATTTATGGTTTTACGACAAAAAGTATCAGCACCAAAGTTGTAAAGAATTTAATTTGCAACTCATCATGTTTTGAAAATTTTCTGCCTGGCCAATAGTTTGCCAGATAGACTAGAAAACCCATTTGTACCACTCTTTTCAAGATGGCGGCCGCAGGACAAATGCACGCTAAGCAAAAACATGTGACATTTCAATGGAGTAGTCTTCTTGAAGAGCTTCCTTCAAATTGAGTTGTCATTAAACTAAAGGCCACTGCATACGTGACGGGTTTTTTCACGGACGGGACGGAACGGGACGGAGCGGGCAATTTTGGAAATATCGTTTCATACAAAATGCATATGGAAGCGCATATGTCACGGAGACACGGACGGGACGGGAACGTGGCACTGACGGGGCGGGAAAAATATAGTCGCCAACGATGTTTAGCACGTCCCGCCCCGCGCGTGCCCCGTCCCGTCCGTGTTTCCGCTACGTATGCACAGTCACTCCGGTCGTTCCGGAGAGAAAAGTAGTGTTGGACGTTAGCATCAGCGTCGAAAATGGACGATGAAAAACTAATCGAGTGTGTACGGTCACATCCAGCATTATATAATTTAGCTACCTCAAACGATTTAGACACTAAGTACAAGAATCATCTGTGGCGTAAAATTTTAGTCGAATTATCACTCACTGGGGACGGTTATCATTTATTGCATTCATAACTTTACGACAGATAGAACTCCGCGCCGACATTGGAGATGTCGGCGCGGAGTGTTGCTGCGCGTGCGCAGCGCGCGCTGCTGGCGTGCGCGCCTCAGCGTACATGAAGTTGATCGATACTTGTCGAATGATCTGATGATTTTGATGAAATCCTTAATGTAGCAAGTGAAACAATAGTAAAAAATACTAGAATATTAATTATATTAGAAAAATAAAATAAGCTGTTTACAATGTGACAGATCAAAGAATAAAAAGAAATAGAACACAAAAAAAGTTACACTTCATTTGAAAACACAAAGAAATAATATCCTAACCAAAGAGTTTCTAAGTCTTTCAACAGATTTATTTTCCAGCAAAACATTCTTTTGACATACGAAAATACTGATAAACTTGAGTCTCATCATCTAGAAGTTCTTTGTACAGAGTGTGGTATTCTCCTTCCTATTCTCTATTCTGCCATGTAGGATGTACAGAGAATCTCCTTTTCTTGTTCACGATCATAACTACTTCGTAATCTAGAGCAATAGCAATTAAAGCCACTTCTTCAAATGAAAAATCCATATTTCCTTCTTCACAACACTAGCGCGTTAGATCCTATTCACTGTTACGGTACGTATGCATTAAGAAGACGTTCCCGTCTTGAACGAGGCAGTCACGTCCCGTTCCCGTTCACGCCCCGTCCGAGGTATTATCTCGTTACGTATGCAGCGGCCTTAAATCTTGTTTTGAGCACGTAGTCACGTCCTGAACACGAAACCAAGGTTGTTTCCATGGCAACAATGCTAATAACAACCATTCGTACGAAATCACTGAAAGCAATCACGTACCCCATAAATTTCCTTTTATCAGCAACAGCTCTGATATTATCTATTTATTAACTCTACAAGGTCACCATTTGATATGCGAATTAATAACCGTAAGATTATGGAAATGCGTATAATGCTTCATATGCGTCATGTACTACTTTTCCGGTGTTATTATCATTATCATAATGAACGGCAGCGTTTATCTTTTTGGCTGTTTCCTATAAGTATATTGCATTGATTTTGATTTCTTTCCCTTGTACACGAAAATGCTTTTGATTGGTCACTTTAGGGACAACGGTTGTGACACCTTCTACGTATCAAATCTAAGAGATCACAGCTTGATATTTGAGCAGACATCCGTTAACTGATTATTGGTTACCATATAAATACTTTTATTATTATGAACAAAGAGTGCTATCGTCTCTTCGTATGTGTGGATGTAAAAGTTTCCTCCTCACATCAAAATTGCCTTTCGATGGAAGTGTAGTGCACATTCATGTGTCTTACTATTACTTCCATACCTTATTTAAATTGGGATCAGATAATAGTGCAACAGTTTTTTTGGGTAGCTAGTATATGTATAGTAAGACTTATACTTTCCCTTAACCACGATGACAAGCTAACTCTACACAGTAATATTAAAAGTTAAAATACAAACAATAGTAAAATACGTCGAATAGGTAATACTAAAATATTACTTAAATCAATAATAGAAATGATGAAACAAGATATAAACAAGTTCTAAGCTGCAAGCAAAACACAAAATTCAGACGCAAAAAGTATTCCACCGAATTTGTATGCTACCCTCAGCTGGTTACAATTGAATCCGCCCGAATGTGAAACTTAATTTTCTTTCTGACTTTAATCCTTATGTTGTAGGCATCGATTTTGCCGATTCGTAATAAATTCCACTCCACAACGCCTCAGTTCACTCATTGTCGTTAAATCGGAAATTGAATCGCGCTCTCATTTTTATTTCCCTTCAAATAACCAAACGAATTCTATTCCAAACCAAAAGGTGGATGAAAATGAAATTTTCTTTGTGTTAAAATTGACGTCAATAGATTTGTTTTGTTATTTGAAATTTTTATATTTAAGATTCGCTCAACTAACATTATTTAAACCTTATTAACAAAATACGTTATAAATAATGATATTATAAGGTTTCGCAATTAGATATCTTTTACTTATAATATTTAAGTTCAAATATAAACATTAAATCATAATTGAAAATATTTTGGAAGATTCGTATTTTATAGCGTTGGTACCATAAAATAAAAGTATTTTATTTTAATAAAAGGCATCATAGAGTTTGTAGTTTTTTCAACGAAATTCAATACCTGTCTCGAAAGCTTTTGGATTTCGCTTATTATTCTAGATGAAAAAAAAATTTCAAATATAATAAACTTTTAGTAAAATTATTTCGTCTTACGGCTACGTAAAATTAGCACTACTTCTTCATGGATGCGATATATTATTATTATTATTATTTTTATTTGTTGCTTTACAGTTATTTCGTCTAAACCGAAAAATCCAAAATTAAATTTTTCGCTATGGCCCTACGTTTTGGTTGCATTGAGGGAACCGTGGTTTATGTAATAGATGACAGAAAGTCGAATAACAAAATGTAAAAATCATAAAGGTTGACTTTCAGTACGTTTATAAGAATTCTAATAGTAATTTCTAACTAATAGTAATTTGTACACTTACCAAGCAAAGTCCTCGGTTGCAGGGTCACACATCCAGTATGAATGTATTCAATAAGCTGTCGAAAAACGTCCGGCTCAAATTCTTCAATGATCAAAGTCTGGTGCTGTTGTGAAGATGGCTGTTATGATAAAAAAATATTAGTCAGTAAAGTTGGTATTTAAACCATACGTAGAGCATTTTTTGCATAGATGAATAATACAAGCAGGTCATGTTACTAATTTATTCATGTTTACAACACAATTTGCATCAGTATTGTTATTTACAATGTGACGAACAGTGCTTGTAATAACAACTTACATTGAGTGCCTCATAAAAGTCATTCATCAAGTGAACTGAAAGCAATTTTAAACGCATACGAGTTTCTGTTTTGCATAATCCAATACACGTCGGACGTTCGATGTCGTAGTTCATTTACTTTTTTAATTACTATAGAACATTTATTACAATTAGTATGTGAATAATAAATAAATAATAATAAAGAAAAAATACACCACAGAATATAAAATATTAAATTCACAGATAAAGAAATAAGTATAAAGTTAGCTCGCATGCTTTTAAATATCTACAGTTGGAATATAAAAATCAGAAAGGTGGAATAAAAATATAAAAATACAGCAATTGACTCACCTTTCCGTAAAAATTCAAATCATGCAATGCATCATAATTATGTGACGCAATAACCGAATATAATAAAATTCACGAATTGAATCCTATCTACATTGTGTATTGAAAAGTGAAAATTTGTACAGTATAAACACCGAGTACTCAAACCGATAAAATGTGAGTCCCCTAAACACCGTTAATTTTGTTTTTACCTCTTGTATTGGTGCCAATTGCTGCGCGAAAGTCGATCTCTGTAGCGGACACAAGTAAAAATTCAACGTTAACATTTCTCCATGCTACTTTGAAATATGCAGGAATATTTTTCCTCGTATAAAGTTTTTCCTTGTTGCCTAGAACTTCTCTATTCAGAAAGGGGTTCCAAAAGATCTTTTGACAAACTTTTCCGCATTCGTGCAGTTATACGAAAAGCAAAGCTCCAGTAATGAGAGTGAGCTCCTTTAAATGGAATAAAATATACGAAGCTCTGGTGTACAGGAATGTGGGTTTCTACGTCGAAACATTACTTTATGCTACTATTATAATTACAGTTTGCAGTGGGAATATCATTTAATACCTAATGAGGGGAACGGGAATGTTACTTTCTATGAAACTACAAGTATTTTAATTTTGGATACTAATATTGTAACGAGTTGCGTTTTTCACCTTCCTTTAATAGCTTGACATATGACATTATAGCATAGGAAGAAAAAGCAAATGATGCAATTCAGTATACACTAATTCAAACATTTTATCCATCAAGATGGTAAGACCATTGAAAATGATGTCATATTTTTAACTTTGCCATGGGACGATCAACATATAGCATTCTCTTGCAATTCAGTTATAACCAACCATATCGAGAACTCATATTTACCTGTTGAGCAGCGTTCTGAAGATTAAGGAGGGGCTCGGAAGACCTTTTCAGGAATAGTCTAAGTTTGTTCTCCCGGGGAGCCGGTTCTTTCTTTCGCTGGGGACTCGGTGCCTGGTACAGCATCTTTTGAAAGACCCTATGTATAAAATTCATCATTTTAATTTAATTTGTCTTCAAAAGGTTTCGATTGTTTTGATAGTCATCGTAAAACAGATTTCAACTTTGTTTTAAAATTTGTAAACGATCAAAATTCAATTTGGAAGCCAAATTATTTTGAAACATGTTTCTCTTGTAGTTAAACGAGAAATAAAACTTTGTCATTGTTCGGAATGTCCATAAAGCTATATTGTTTACAAAGGAATATTTCAGAGTAATGTTAGCTATGTTAGAAACCGCTTGTTGTGAACATTCATAAGTGAACGCTTCCAAGGAATGTAAAGTATTTAATAAAGCGCGGATGCGTTTTTATTCTCTTTGCAAAAATACCTTGTGTAATTAACTATCGTTAGGTATTCAGTATTCAGTAGTTATCAAATTTCTTTTCTGAATTTAGTGAAAGCCTCTATTTTTAATTTACCTCCTTTGTTTACAATGTTAATCAATGCAATCACGTATTTATGGTAATGTATAGATTTACTAGGTAAAGTCCGAAGGTAAGAAGGTGTTTTCTATTCTTAAAGAATGTCACTTCTCCCGCTTGATTGAGCGTAAATTTATGCTTTCAGGCTCGCCGGACACTTTATAGACTTTGATCAATTACAACGACGAAGGCGTTTGTGAAGTTTTAGTCGTAAGTTAGAATGCGGGTGTACACAAAAGTTGGATAAAAATGAATAATACTATTTATAGTCTCATGCCTGTATTATATATTAACTTATAGTTTTTGAAAATCGAGACTACTACTGATATTTTTTTTAAACCACTTCAATCCTCATCTATACATATAAATAAAAGTGAAGTGTCCGTCTGTGATTTCAAAATAACTACCTATGTGTTTTCAAGTGTATATAGTAAGTTACACGATTCTAAGTCCTAAACAACCCTTTTCAATAATTTTGTCTGTCTTTCTGTCGGTCTGTCTGTCTGTCTGTTTATCTGTCTTTTTGTTCGTCCGAGATAATCTCTGGACTGGCTGAACCGATTCAAATGCGACTTTCACTGAAAGGTAGAGAACCTTATAGCGCTACATATAGGCTACAATTTGACCCGGTAGGTAGCGCTGTTGCCGCGATACCGAGTCTTTACTTTTCTTCTCATCTATACATCTATACATATAAATAAAATTGAAGTGTCTCTCAGTGATTTCAAACTAACTATGTATTTTCAAGTGCATATAGTTAGTTACAGTATTCTGAGTCCTAAACAACCCTTTTAAAATTTTTCTTATTTTTCTTTCTGTCGGCCTGTCTGTCTGTCTGTTTGCATGTCTTTCTGTTTGTCCGAGGTAATCTATGGAATGGCTGAACCGATTCAAATGCGACTTTCACTGGAAGGTAAAGGACTTTATAGCGCTACACATAGGACCCAGTAGGTAGCGCTGTTTTCGCGTTACCGAGTCTTTACTTTTTCTACTCATCTATACATATAAATAAATTTGAAGTGTCTGTCTGTGATTTCAAACCAACTATGTGTTTCAAGTGCATATAGTTACACGATTCTAAGTCCTAATCAACCCTTCTTAACATTTTTGTCTGTCTGTAGAGGACTTTATAGCACTACAACATATAGGCTACAATGTGACCCAGTAGGTAGCGCTGTTGTCGCGATACCGAGTCTTTACTTTTCTTCTCATTTATACATATAAATAAAATTGATGAGTCTGTCTGTGATTTCAAAATAACTATGTGTTTTCAAGTGCATACAGTTAGTTAAACGTTTCTAAGTCCTAAACAACCCTTTTAAATTTTTTGTCTGTCTGTCTTTCTATTTGTCGGGGAATATTAAAGGTAGGAAGGTAGAGGACTTTATAGCGCTACATATAGGCAATTTGACCCGGTAGGTAGGTAGGTAGGCGCTGTTGTCGCGTTACCGTCTCTTTACTTTTTCTACTCATCTATACATTTATATAAATAAAATTGAAGTGTATGTCTGTGATTTCAAAAAAGCTATTTGAAATCACAGACATATACTTCAATTTTATATAAGTTTTTCAATAAGTTTTTCAAGTGCATAAAGTTAGTTACACGATTCTAAGAACTAAGCAAACCTTTTTAAAATTTTTGTGTCTGCCTGTCTTTCTGTTTGTCCGCGGTAATCTTTGGAATGGCTGAACTGATTCAAATGAGACTTTCAGACCATTTAGACCCGATATGTGGCGCTATTGTCATGATATCTATCTATATCTAATAATATATAAAAGCAAAGGGTCAGTCATTATGAAATTTGGAAAATTGCCGGTCGTATAAAGATTATATTTGGCAGAGAAAATTATAACATGTAAATTTTATCCTTCCGTGTGGTGACGGATTAAGAATACGGATTGTCACCACCCCATATCATCCCATGGATTTCGTAAGAGCCGACAGAGGGAGCATATTATGCAGAGTACACTGTAAGAGAAGGAAAACTTGATACAAACCCTATTGGCCAGCGTGGTATAGTAGGCCAATTCCTCCTTTCAAAGAAGAGGCCTAGTCTAGCAGTGGACTGTTAAAGGCTGATGATGTATGTAAGTGTCCGCGTCGCCTCCCAAGTCATAACGAGACGGGGCCGCCAACACCAACGGCGGACCAATCCCGGGCGGGGTCCGCGTGCGAAGCCGCGGGTACCAGCTGGTATTTCATAAATTGATGACAATACGAGGATATGTTTTACGCCATCGAGACATAAACCACAAATCCAGTAGATGAGCAAGTCTATGTTTGTTTGCTTAATTTTTATATCGTTGGATGCTATTTGGGATACCACGGAATACCGCGGGATGCAATGAGTTGACGAACCCTTTACACTAACGTGCCTCATCACGACTCGATGGCTTGCGGTGTGCTGTGGGAAGCCTTTTTTGAGTAGGTAAATATTTATCAATAAATAAAAAATGAAATGTAATATTTTAAATGTGACCAACCTGCTCCGAGCTGCAAGCACTGCCTTCACCGCGCAGACCGGCTCCCTGGTATCCCCGACGAGGAAGGTGACGTCACACAGTTCGGGCATGGACGCGAGGAACTTCATGTCCTCGGCCAACCCGGACTTGTTCTCAAACGTGCTGAGGTCGGGCTCGGCCTCCATAGCTGCTAACGCCCCGCTTCGCATTGACGACTGTATGAACAAAAGGAACACAAATTAATTTTTGCATCATGGTCTGTACTTAATTCTTGTCGTAATATAATCAGTATTCTCTATCAGATATACACATTGTAAGTTAGATGGGAATTTGTCATAATGTTCGTCTTACTGCTATTTGCAGTTCATTGAATTTCTATGCATACACGCTGGCTGGAAGAATTGGATACACTTGATGTTGAGTTTTCCGATCATAGATAGTAAGTAGTTTAGGTTTGACAGAACTAATTTAGAGAACTACCTAGACTAGATCAAATCTAGCAACACAAGTTTCAATCAATTCCCTTTAATGATATTTAATTTTAAGATTGAATCAGTAAGCCTAATTCAATCTCTTTTCTTTCAAATAAAAATTGTAGACTTTTAGTTACGGACTTGGAAAAATGCACCGACTAATTTCATTTGTATTCACTCCAGCCACTGTGCAATTGAATGGAAAGTTATTGGAATAAATATAGAGGACGGAAAATGGAACCAAGGCTAGAACGATTATTAAAACAAGGGGCGAGTCGGAGATTGAAATAAACAATAGCATCGTTTACATCTTTAAAAATATATGAATGAAAAGGAAAATATTCTCATTGATGCATAAAAGAACCAGAAATTACATTTGGCTGCAAAGCCTCGACAAAATACAGAAATACTGAAGCTTTGCAAAATGCCGCCTTCATTTTTAAAAAGTGAGTTGGTTTATGCCAGGGAACTAGTTTGAAGCTCGGCAAACGAGTCAGTATGTATAGGTTTCTCTTTTTCTTCTTCTTTTTCTTTTTTTCGGTACGTTTAATTACTGACTCTGGAAACGATACCTTACATGTTCTTTGAAGTCCGACGTTAAACTCGGTTGTGTCACAAGGGATAGTCGCAACTCAGAAGTAATTATAAGCAGAAATTTACCTATATGCTTTTATTTATGGACTTGGGACAATAAAAAGCTTGCCCATTCAACATATGTGTACTAGTAAAGCTTCAGTTCGTATTCTTACCGATTTATATAGTCCGCGATCCGCTTAGAGTTGCAGGCGCTCAAGTATTTGTATGGTGCAGACGAGAATACTTTATACAAGGCTGTCGTCGACAGTTATTATTATAATAATAGGGGTTAAGTATGAACTTGCCGTTTTATTGTAATGTGTACTTTGAATTGACATAGAATCTTCATGGTTTGAGGTTTTTGAATGAAACCTTTTTCACATGGTTTCTATAATGTTCTCTTTTTAAAAATGTGAAACATTTGAATAATCGACTTTCAATTGTTTTTGTTATTCAACTTAGGCAAGAAAGATGGATACTGCGAAAATTCGGGTGATTTTTTAATACGAGTTCCGACGTGGAAGCAATGCGGCAGAGACAGCCCGCAATATCAATGTAGCGTTTGGAGAGGGGTCTGCTACTGAACACACCGATTTGCGATTTTGGTGTAAACGCTTTCGCGATGGAAACTTCAACTTGTACAACGAGCCACGAGGAAGTTCGCCCACATAGGTGAATAACCATGAATAAGCAGAGATGGTGGAAGCCGATCGTGGTCAAACTACCCAGGAATTAGAGGCATGGTTTTACGTTACCTTACCCACAATATTGACTCATTTGCGTCAAAACAATAAAATAAAAAAAACTAAAAATGGGTGCCTCATGATTTGACGGATCTGCAGAAAGAAACGCGCTTTGAAACTTGTGTTGCCTTGTTGAATCGGGATATGTGATGAAAAGTGGATTCTTTATGATAACCGTAAAAGAAAAATGCAATGGCTGACCCCAGACCAAACGCCAGAACAGTGTCCTAAAGCAAAACTTACCAATAAAAAGGTAATGGTAACTGATTGGTGGTCTCAGCATGGTGTTATTCACTATAGTTTTCTCCGACCTGGTCAAGCAATAACGGCAGATGTCTATTGTACCGAACTTCAAACAATGTTGGCAAAACTAGCAGTAAAACAGCCCTGACTCACGAATCGATCCTCACCATCATTGCTCCATAACAACGCGAGACCTCATACAGCACAAGAAACCGTTTTGACCCTTCAGGAACTGCAGTTCGAAATCATTCGTCATCCGTATTCGCCAGACCTTGTTCCAACGGACGTCCATTTTTTTGTGATTTGGACAATTATCTACGTGACAAGAAGTTTTCTTCCCAGGAGGCAGTACAAAATGCTTTCATACAGTTTGTGCAGTCTAGATCCTCAGAGTTCTATCGCAAAGGCATAAATGACCTTCCTATTAGATAGCAGCAATGTATAGGTAATAATGGTTACTATTTTGATTAAAGATGTTAAAAATTAAAAAATAAACCATTTTGATTTTCAGTACAAATCGGCAATTTCATACTTTAACCCCTAACATTAGTACAGATTTTGACTGTCCCGCTGCTGCGCATGAGCGTCTTCTGACTATGAGAGGGGTTAGTTTAGAACGCTCACGCTGGCCAAGTGCGTGTTAGTAGAGTTCACAAGGCTCACAGTATGAACCTTATGTTTCTATAACGTTCGTATATACTCAAACTGTTTTCCATATATATATTTCATTCCTACACCGTTAAACAGACGATAATGATTTATTTTGATATAAGTCGTAAAAACTAGGTGCATTTGATTCATATGAGGCCCCTGGGCGAAATTTACAGAACCAGGCACATCTTCTAGATTCTCATATTATAATTTATTCCATTAAACTGGCCCATAATTTACAGGAACAGAGCTACACTTTTGAAATAAATAATGCGAATTTATTTAATTACTTTCCTAAGTATAAATAACTTTCGAATAATATTAGTGAGGGAGAATATTAGTGGGCTCATTGCTGTGCTGATTCATTACAATATGTGCTATGTCAATTTCACGTTGGGATCGCGTACCAACCACACTGTAATAGTTTCACCTGACTCTGTCACTAAGTGACACAATTGTTAAGGACACCATAGTGGTACAACTAGTCGTGTTAACGTAATGTCCAGAGTCTAGAATCAACTTTTAGAACTATATGTATCTATTTCGCATCATACTAAATCTGCCAGCAGTTGCACTATCACGAAATCCCCATCCCAATCGCTACTCCAGTATCCCTTTTACTTCGTACGTATAGGAAAAGAATGGCTAACTCTTCGACATCCATTTTGAAACTGATAATCCTTGTGTTTGTATGTTTTGCGCTTGGTAGTTCTAGACACCGCGGTGCGATTGGTCGTGTCATCATGTTGTCCTAATGAAATAGTGCCCTAAGTGTTTATGCAAAAGCTATCGGATGTCGTACATACGCCCTGCACCGATTTCCAAGCTCCATTATTGAATTTTGGATTGAGCTATGAAGAATCCAATAATAATAGTTACATAATTATTAATTGTTATATTTGCAATATTTATATTATTACTTTTCTTAATTATTCTAATCAAGACTAAAACCAGTTACTCGGATGACAAGTAAAACTTTACTTTGTATTGTGACAAATTCATAATAATTATACGTAATTAAATAAATTCTGTCTATCCTTTGAAACATTCTGAAGTTTTTAAACGTGCGGATCCTCTTTCTGCAAAACAAAGTTTACAACAGTCCGAACAAGCAAAGTTGTTTAAGGGATGCTCAATTAGACACGAACCGCTTTGCGTTAAGAATATTAAAGTGCAAAGCTTAAACACTAGAGATCAGAGCCGTGCATTGTTTACAAAGAAGCCTTCCAAAAGCTTAGCCACCAATAAAGGGAAAAGTGACAAAGGTAAGTTCCCTTTTCATACAAGGTTATTTTTAGAAAACGGGAAGGTATGATAAACCGTAAGGGCCAATAATGATGCCAATATATGAATAAATCCCGAATATGAAATAGGAAGGTGTTCGCATAAAATGTGCTTCAATTAAGGCATTTTTCTGAGATGTTATATATTTTCGATACCAGCAAAACTATTTACTGATAGCCATTACTGATATTATACTATTTGCCACGATTGCTAGCCACTAGCTTAGAGAATAATGATGCAATCTATAAGACGTTAACACTTATAAAACGCCCGCACATATTTTTACTTAACCGTTTCTGTTCGATCCCTTGAGAAATTCGGTCAATCCTTTCTTCCCCTACGATCCCCGAAAAACATACATGACAAGGTTTTAGCTGATGCTTGTCTGTCAGACAGTTAGTAACGCAAGATTTTTATATAAACAGATATCAGTGAACTATCAAATGAGAACATGAGGACCAATTATGAAGATAAAGAGTGACTAAGGATCGTAGTACCTACAAGCATGGAACTGATAATTGAAGAAAATACTAATTTTAGACGACTTTTGCTACTTTTATCTCAGAACACTTGAATATGAAGTGGTGCTATCTATTCTTTGCTGTATTTGTAACTACTCAAGATACAAATATGCTTCGATCAGTGCAAAACATAGCAATATACGTCATGTTATACGATCACATGAGGGGAACTCATAAATAACACTCGAGTTATGATTAATTGCGATACTTGAGAGGGTAGGAGTCATTACACTACGCTATAAAATAACATCAAAAAGAGCTGACTCTCACGGACAGTATATGAATTTTATACCAAATTTTTATATTATAGTGTCTGTAACCTAGCACATTGTTTATGAATCTTTTATTAAACTTCGCCTCGGGCTTTGCCTACGTGGGTATTGGTTATCGCAAGTAAAGCGAGCCGCTGTATTACTCTAATCTATAATAATGTAAAGTTTTATCAAAATCCGTTCAGAAGTTTTAGCATGAAGTAGCAAGCAACCATACATGACGTATGGTTGCTAACATCCATCTATCTGCACCTATTTATAATAGCAATAAGACATTTGCCGTAGCCTGTTGGTTGTAACTTGCAAGCTTTTCCAAAAACAAGATACTCGTCTTGGTGTTAATGTAATATGCTGTGATAGATTGTGATTTTCTGCGAATTGAGACAGTATAGTCTTAACAAGCGTCTACTCCTCTTGTTATTTGGCACTTCATTACAGTATCGAGTTTCCCAGCAGAGATTTTTTGGTTGAAATGAGGTTGACTAGCGCTACTGGACGGCTACCATGCCAAAAATTGATGCTATTGGTAAGCAAACTTTGATTAGTACACGACCGTTCCAAAGTCAAAGCTCGGTTTGAATATTACGAGTAAATCGTATTTAATATTAAGTTTCAGACTAGTTATTTGTTCTCATCATCTCCAGTCGGGGCTGGTAGCTTTAGACACACAAAACAAAGACTAAAAAATAAAGTTGAAAGTAAGTTATAACTCTAATGCAATTATATTGTTGCTCATTTGTCTCTAAAATTTGCAGAGGTGAATGTTAAATTTAAGCAAATGACCTTCTTTAAAAAGCTGATTTTAGGGTCTATTCTTGGACTTAATGTGTTGTTTCTTTTTGTCCTTGTTTTATGAAGAAATCTGTACGTAATAGGATCGATTAATATTTTAAGACGTATTTTAATAGTTTCATTCATGAATGGAAAATATTACAGATTACATATTAGAATATAGCTCAGGACAAGGACTTTTATTGGTTCTTAAATTATTATGCCTCTGGGATACGAGAATTTTATTACGATACCTATAGCAACGTTTATGATATTATTTTAACGATTTCACTTTTCCATTCGTTTTATCGGTTTATTTTTCCTGCTGTAGATACTCCAAGATAAAAACGTTTTCAAATATTTGTCTGGCTTTGTTAAAGTAAGAATTACAAAAAGGGTTTATTCTATAAGAATATTTTTGAGATTTTTTAATTTTAATAGATAGAGCTCTATAAGTGAAACTTACATAATATAATTATAGAGCTTAAACTAAAATACAAGACAAATCTTTTAATATTTGTGTAATGGTAATTTTACCACAAGTATTTTAAAAGGTTATTTGAGAAAAATATTTTATGTCGAGTTTATAAGTGTGAATAAATATAAATATAAGTATTTTTTAAGAATGAAGTATTAATTCACATCATATAGCATTTGACAATCCACTGCTGGTCATAAACTGCTTCAAATTTTGGGACCCAATAACAGTTTTTGACAAAACCTCCTGGGATTTGTCTAACTAGCCCACGGTGGCCTGACAGGTTGGTATAGGTGTTGATGACGAGTTTTTTATCCCAAACACTTAAACAACAAAAATTTGCTTCTTGGATATTCCTTAGTCACCTTTTACAACACCCACGAAATAAAATGGGGTTATGAACCTTTATATTCTTAATCCATAACCACTAAGAGTTAGTAAGAATACTTAACTAGAAATCCAATCTATAGCTATTCGTTTAACGCACAAAGGTTTTTATAATTCGCTGTAAGATTGCATGTCACTCACAGACTTGATGGAGATGGTAGTTATATTAATATTCAAATTAAATAGAATGCAACGGATATAAAGCGGTGTCCTTGTCTAAGTTATGTTAACCCTAGCGTATCCTTTTGTAAAAAATCTTGCTAATGTTGCATCTTAGGCACGACAAATTAAAGATTTTGAAAATATTTAAGCAGTGTGTTCGTTAAATACTAAGAATTCGAACAAATTAAACACTAATGGCAATTTGGTTACA
This sequence comes from Euclidia mi, assembly GCA_944739405.2. Lineage (NCBI taxonomy): Eukaryota > Metazoa > Arthropoda > Insecta > Lepidoptera > Erebidae > Euclidia > Euclidia mi. The sequence goes on from OX123190.2 coordinate 53,825,791, forward strand.
CACAAATAATTTCAATTTATTGCATCATTATTTCATTTCCGTATAAGTAGGCACAAATCTTTTAATTAAACAATAAAATAAATGATAATAAAATATATTTTTATTTATCTAAATGTGACGCTGACTCAGAGAAATCGCAAGCTTGACTTGAATTTCATTTCATTGGCTTTATAGCAAGTCTCTATAATACTTGAGCGGGCCTGTCCCTCGCAGGGCTTTTGTGACAATCTTGTGTGTTAAGCATTTGATCTCACCCATAGGCAGGCCCTTAAAAGTCTTTGAAGTGGTATCCTTAAAGACAAAGTTGGGTATAAGACTGAAGATTGTATCTTTTTGAAAGTCGTGATGTCAATTTTCACGTACCTATTAAATCAAATTCTAAGATCGAAAAAAAAGCTTTTAAAATAAAAGAAAATCTTTTAAATATATTTTTCAAAAGCTATTATATTCACTTACTTCATCCAAACTGAAGTGTCTGGTGATAGTGATGTCCATTGTGATTTCAAATTATTGCCGTTTAGTACTAAATTAACTTTTGTAATAAGTTCGCAATCGGCGTCCGATCGGCGCGGCGTCACAGAGGCGACTGGCAGCCAATAGAAATGGGATGTGACGCGTGGCTTGAAGCCGAATAAAAGGTCTGTGGTCCAAGTTGAATAAAATTGCTACGGAATTTTCATTAATATGAAATGTTGGGAGGCAATTGTTCGTTATTAACTAACATATTTTTTAAGCCTATTCGTTGGAAGCAGACATGTCTTGGGGACTGTCCTTAAGTTAGGTTTCTAACAAAAGACAGTCAATTATAATTACACTATTGAAAAGAGAAAAGAACCATAGGTATAAATAGTAAGTATGCAAATATTAATTTATATTATTGTGTTATACTTACAAACAAAATAACATTAATTAATATAGACACTTCATCCGCATACAATAACAGGGCCAGTCCTTAAATCGTGGTGGCCCAGACAAATCGATTGATATATTTCGAGACGCAGCTTTCTAACGTTAGTACATACCTATTTATTAGTTTATCGGTGTCTGAATATTTACCCAATACAAAATACTGTGAAAGTTCACATAAGCAACGGAAAAACGGAAATCGTTACGGAAATGTTCATAAAAGAACGGAAAGTCGTACTTCAATTCTTTGAAGTATTTCCTTTGGCTTTCGTTGGCTGGTTACAAAGAAAAGGTGCAAGTAAGTGTACATTTTGATATGTGTATCTAACACGTTTATTGTTAAGCTAAGTGCTCTTCGGCATTTTATATAGAACCATATTTTGCCATTGCTAATTTTTTAATTCTTAGTTTCATATTAAATTGATTTTATAGTCATTGAAACTATCAAACCACTCTGCAATAAGAAAAACGTTTACAGTTCCATACTTCTTTCGCTCTTACGGTCTTTTATTCTTAGAAACTTAATATATTATTTATATTAATTTTTCCCTGAGTCATGTGGCGATTTTGACGTCAGTTTAGCTGAACATGATTTTGACGTCAGGTTAGCTGAACTTAGAGACGGTGGAGCTGCGTCATTTAACTACTCATAGTATGTAATACAGTTTTATATTATATTCTTATGGTTGGGCTGATGATTATTTACACTGTCGTGTAGTAACACCTTCCATATATATTGTGTAATCATTAATACATAAAAGAGTGTATCTTCAGAAGCCTTGAGTTTTACTTGTCTCGATCGGTTCAATCCGTGCATGGTGACCCTGCCAGGATTTGGGATTCAGGCTTTTAACATAGGAATTTAAATTTTCGTGGTCATTTCAACATACTACTTTCGGCATATAATCAAAATATCGTTACACCTAACAAAGTTACGTGGTATATATCCCGAAAGACAATTTAAAATAAGTAACACATAATATAAACTGTAGTTTTTCACATTTAAGTACTACGATTGAAAGATCTGTTCTTTTTGAGAACTCAAGCGTCTGATTAATCATGGTAATGATTTACTATATGAGACCACATAGTACAGGACTATACTGTTCAATTTAAAACTATGATTTATCGTACCATCTGTCGTAGTCCCGTTACTATTCCACGAAACAATATTCGTTCCACATATTTTTCTGCGCTGAAAGCAGAACCAGAATATGACAAAAGTAACTCATCAAAAACTCTCGACACACTGTTTGATTTATTGGTTTTATATGAAAATAGTACAAAGGAACACAGTAGGTATAATATTTCTGATTATTTTTGTAGATGTGTAATTTTGTGATTACGGATAAAATAGTTAACTATATCGTGGTTATTGCAAATGACTGCTACGCCAGCAGATGCAGCAGTGGGTTGTATTTTCACGCAGTACATTTTTTGCGTGTCAGTTTAGCGAATTTCAACTTGTCTATTAGTTAACTGCTTGAAATACTTTCTTTGGGCTTACTTTGGAATAAGGGTGTTTTCAACTATTCAAATCAGGCACTTTTAATGAAATTACAAAAAAAGAACCTTTCTACGAAACTTTTTGTATGAAATATGTAAAATAATCGACATAATATTTTGTTTATATATAAGTTGACAAGAAAATGTGAATAAAGCAGATCTTGAACATTAATTAGTGAATGAACCTGCCATGCATTTTAGCATGTTTTACTTGTTACTCGAACTTATATTACCTATTTAACTTGCAGGAAACATCCCTATTATAAGACTGTCATGTATATGAGTTGTCCCATGATATCGCTTTTTAACTTAGTTTTAAGTGATTTAAAGAAATATGACTCAACCGATAGAATGAAAATATTTTTAATAGACTATCGAATGTAAAGGGAATTTTATTATAACGTTATTCATAGTGAATTGGCACTAAACATTTTTCTAGCCATAAAATGTGCTTATCTGCATGTAAAGAATTTTTGCGTTACTGACAGACAACGCAGTGCTAAAACGATTGGGCACATGAAGCATTGAGTGAAGTGCTTCGTATAGTCATGCAATTAAAATATGAGTTAATATCATCATCCATCCAATAAAAATTACCGATTGAGACTTCCTGTAGATATAACATAAAAGAAGCTTAAATCAACGTCACTAGTCATTATCGCTTTCATTATATAATAAATCTGCTTCAGAACATCGAATCCTGTTTGTCCCAGATTCACACTTCCTTAAAATCAAAAGCGATTTAGTTCAAACTTTGCCAGTGCTTTGGACAGCACCCGAACTTTCTGATTGAATTCTCGTATAATTATTAAAATAATATGTAGGTGGCAACAGTCCCTGGCAAACAGAAATTTGCAACGGGAAACAATATAATTAGTCAATTTGCACTCGCCCGGTGGTACTGGCAAATGAATATGATATTTAATTGGCAAGTAAATGTCGCAGCCCGCTGCGCAAATAATTTTAACGTAATTGGATAATACATGGGGAGCTGGATTTTAATACGTATACATATTAAATAAGTGGGTGAATTTCCCGGGACCAAAAATTACGTGGCATCAATGAAATCGGTACTATAAAACATAGTTATAATGTTCTAACATTTTTTTCTGGTTCGGTGAAATAGTAATCTATGTGTAGCACTAAATATTTAATTAAATAGGATTAATAAATATTAGGAGAAGACCTAGGCGGACGTTCTCTGATCAGATTGGAGACATCCTAAAAACAGGACAGGTGAGAAGTACCCTGAACAGAAGAGCATGCATGAGGAATCTGATGGGAGTGAATGAAGCAAGAGAGATATGTCTGGATCGTTGCAAATGGCGTTCCGTAGTCTCTGCCTACCCCTCCGGGAAACAGGCGTGAGTCTATGTATGTATGTATGTAATAAATACTCCGAAAAAAACATTAAATCTTGAAATCTTTAATTGCCGTGTTTGTCCACACATCACCTTGATGTGTATTGTACGTTATTGATAAAAATCTATTGGTTATTTACATAAAAACCTTGTTTTATTTGATACGTGAATAGTTAAAGTATTGTTACGGAAAACATATATTCATATATTTAAACAATACGACGAATGGTTAGTAAAAATGCATTTGTCCTAGAACTAGCTTTCATTGCCGTGTCCTAAATATATTTAAGAATATTGTTTTATCTAAGGACTTGCGTCCCCCACCCCTGTGTGCTAAACGTTGCATAATAGTGTCGCTTGGTGCTCAACGTGGAACGACGTGTGTACGTGCCTGCGTTTTTGCGCCATAAATGTAAGTATTCGATTTTTATATTACTGGACATTTTTTCTTTCATCGCCGTGGATAGGTCTAACTTCTATTTGAATAAGTTTGTCCTTTTGATTAAGCATTCGATAGAATGCCATTTATCTTATGTTTATTTGTAACGTGTTAATTACTGTGAATTATTAAAAGATTTTTGGTAACTTGATGTTTTTGCCTTGATTTCATCACCGTGCTCTCATTGCCGTGGTTTTCGTGGGGAAAATTTGCTATGGCAATGAAAAAAAGACACGGCGATGAAGCAAAATTTCATTGCCATGCCTTTTAAAACAGTTTAGTTTCATTGCCATGACCAGTTGTTTCATTTCCGTGACTTATGTTTTCATCGCCACGGCATGATTAAGAAAAAAAAACAATCTGTACTGTATAGTCAGCTACAAAAAGATATTTCCATGTTAACCGTGTAAAATGTATTTGGGACTCCATCACACGATAGACATTCAAACATACGCACACACACACGCACACAGACTCACACACACACGCACACACACATACACACACAACGCAATCACACGCACTCACTCACTCACTCACATATATACTACAGTCTAATTTAAATAAACATAATTATGGATTGTTTATTTTAGAAAGCGAACAAAAGCGACAAAAAATTAAGAAGCGACCCTGTTATATTATATAAACTTAAGTATATATTGTTGGCAATAGCTATTGTATACTTTAGAAAAGTATCTTATTATTTGTTAATTTTTATTCTGTTAATTTTTGTGTCAAGAAACTTAAAAAAAATGATTTCGTTGCTTTGTTTCTAAGTTTTAACTTTTTGTTTAATTTTACTCCGATGCGAGAAGGTTATTGAGAAGAGGGTATAAATGCGTATGTGTGTGTTGTGTATGCCTTTCTCTCTGAGAGCCAGGGATTATAAAAAAATATTATGCGTTGTTGGATTTTTTCATTTCATTCAAGAAGTTAAAGGTTTTGACATTGGTATCCTTGTATATTATGGAAATTGCTATGTTCTTTAATAATGATATACGTTTTTTCACCAAAGTAAGTGAGGATAGTAGATTTGTAAAAAGGGATGCTACTAAACTTAAACATAAATTCTGTAAAAGCTCTCTTGGATATAAAAATAGCTATAATATGTCAACAAAACTTTACAACCATATCCCTCGTGATTTAAGAGAACTACCCTTAAGGCAGTTCAAATAGAGACTTAAACGTTGGTTGATCGAAAAAGTGTTTTTATAATGTAACATAATTTTTAAACTGTAAGGAATAATATTTGTTGTGTAATTTTTTGATAATATAGTTTAGTTTTTAAGTATCAACATTCACATACCCGTTAAGGGTGAATATGTCGGACTACATATAATGATGTAACACCTCAATGGACAATGTTCTGCCGAATAAATATCTTTATCTTCATTACCGTGGATTGATTCTATCATTCCCGTGGCACAGTTATTTCATTGCCGTGCATGCATGTTTCATCGCCGTGGTACGAAATTTTTAATCTTGTATATCTCGTTAGTTTTTTTGCTATCTGCTAGATATTAAGCAAGATTACATATATTATCAAAAACTTGAGTAAACACTATTTTTTATTGTTCTAAAGTTGAAGAATAAAAAATCCATGGAAATGAAGATTTTATTGGACCTGTTGAAATTCACCCAAGTATGTTTTAAACTGAACATTTTTATGACTGTCTCGTTGGTCTCGCGGTATAAATGTGCACGTGGGATTCGGAGGTCTCGGGTTCGATTCCCGGGTCGGGCAAAGTGTTATTGGGTTTTTCCGTTAAGAAGTTCTCAGTAGCAGCACGGAGTCTGGTAATGTGCCCGGTTCGGCAATAGGCTCGCCCCCTATTTCGTGGGACCTAAAAATTCATGGCAAAATGTGGGTGTAATATTACCTACCCCTTCGGGGATACAGGCGTTACCCTATAACAAAAAAAAAATATGTATTATTTTATTATATTATAGTGTATTATTTTAGGCTTTCAATCGATAAGTAATATATTATTATCGATAAGTAATATTTTTTTTAATTATTTTAAGACTTAATTTAGTTATATTGTTATTTAAATAATTATTGGATAATGTAGTCTATTCATGAAGTAAATGTATATTAATATTCTTCAGTATTTTAGTACTGTCACCTAAAGTACCCATGACTTATTAGCCAGGGTAGCGAATTCAAATCCGCAGCGGGTGTGGGCCCGCTTTATTACTTTTCGCAGTTATGTGCGTATTAAATTGTAAATTATCGCTTACCCTGTGCTTCGTAGAGCACGTCAAGCCTTAAGAAGATCTTTGATAGTCGTAGGGAAGGCAGTGTTATTTAAGTTGCGGAGGTTGTCGCTATCGAGAAAACCTCACATTCTGTCAAATCTTTTAAAACTAGTGACCCTCGGGGTCGTAGACAAAGTTCTTATAACTAATCTCTAGTATTACATTTTTATATTAACCACTTCTGCCCGAGGGAGTTTCGAGAAAATCCTTTTGTAGTGCACTATTACGCACCCTAAGGAACATACGTGTCAAATTTCAGCTTCTTACGCTTAGTATTTTCAGCGCTTTTTCTTGTGTCAATCAGGCACTAATGCAAGTATTTTTATGCAAGGAATCATGAGGGTAAAATAGGAGGTAACAATTTGGTGCGGACGAAGCCGCAGGCGATTGCTAGCAACAAATAATTATCGAAACACTTAGCTACACAAAGAATCTACAAATAAAATGCGTATACCAACATTTCCCGCGTGTTCAATTCCAAGCGAAAAATACTTATTAGATTATTTGTCTAGCAATAGAAACCTACGTAGACCCGCCCACGTTCCTGTTTTAGTATTGCGTATTTTTAGACTCGGTTACGCAAAATGAACAGCGTGTACTACGTGTATTACTCGTGACATTCAAATGCCGTATTTGCGTATTGTACTCATGATAAGAAAGCTCTTTTGATGATAAGTATTATTAAGTTTTAGATTAAAGTTACAATAAGAACTTATTGAACGATAAAAAAATGGTATGGTTTTACTATTGATTATTTAATTAACATACGAACATTATCATAATTATTGCATCCAAGATAACGAGTAAGTATTCGCCTTGCAGCCCAGATTTTTTTGCTTAAATTACTGGTCTAGTTGTCTTTGAAAACCCTTGTGGCCATTTCATACATGATATTCGTATCAGGCAACGCTATGTTCGGACGATGGTACGGTCTGTCGATTTTCTACAAGTCCTTATGTAATGAGTTGCAAAGTTGTTTCTAATGCTTACAGGCCTGTATCGCCTAGCCTAGTCTTGAAAAAAAAGACAACGTACAACAAATTCCCAAAAAGGGCTTAGACCTGATTCAGTCAACTATCGACCCATTGCTATAATCCCAATCCTCTGTAGAGTGTTGGAGCGAATAATCAATACTCAACTCTTTCGATAACTAGAAAATCACTCTCTCATCAGTAATCGACAGTATGACTTCAGACCAAAATAATCCACGGATGTCACTTATCTTTGGAATGAGACTATAGTCGGGCGTGGTAAATAAATGGCTATTAATCTCGATATTTCCAAAGACTTCAATAGAATTTGGCACGGCTTGCTTCTTCGATTGTACAATGATTGTTGCTAGCTCTAGCATGCACCAGTTCTCATGCTCCAGCATTTAATTGAGTCTTCTGTGATGGTCGATCATCAAAGTTTGTCCAGGTAAATGCTGGTTTGCTCCAGGGATCCGTCATATCGCCCACACTCGTCTGCATATCTATGCCATGCTTACTAGTGGGAGCATAAATTTATATTCCGATGACAGTATTGCGCGTTTGCGATATCTCAGACATCTTGCGGGTAAGCAAGCCGAAATTGAAGCAAATAGGTGACTTGACTGAACTGGCGAGTTGTCGCTGAATATTACCAGGTCTGGAACAGTTTCTCACATTGGGGTATTGAAAAATCTGTCGCATTCAACGCAAAGAAAACACAAGTGTGAAGAATTGTATCCATTCTTTCCCTTATCCACTATTCTCATACAACATTACCACAATCTACTATACAATACAAGAGAATATGCCAAAATCTTAACCAAGAGAGTTCCTCTGGGTCGATCGAGGGATTCATGACCTATTTTCTTTACAAAACCATAAAAATATGAATCTAAATACTAGATTTTCATTCTGGTTCCTTTAAGGCGAGGTTGCAGTACAGTGCGTAGCTCGACCTCACCCCCCGCAAAAACAAAAACACGGGGGTGGCGTCAGCGAGTGAGCGGGGGGAGGAGAGGGGGAGTTTCGTGTGTGCGTGTCCCGTCAATTGTGTTCGAGTGTATCTGGATTAGGTTTGAACTATAGATATAGTAGTAAAATAACCGTAGATGAGTTATGCGACACATTAAAAACAGGCTAAATGTCTCATTTGGCTTTAGTCGCGTACGCACTGCGGTCGGAAGCGCTCGCCCTTTTACTCGCGTGTGAGTACGTTACATTTGAAAATGCCGTCGTGTGTAATGAGATTTTGCACAAACTATAGTAGGAAAATGACTAAAAGTTATGGAATCACTTCTCATTCATGAGTATTACAATATTACAACGTTTTCTTTACAATTTATAATAAATTCAGTATCACAAATAATAGAGTGAATAAAAAAATTGGCATTTAGCGAGTGTAAAAGAGAAGCAGTATTGTGCGTGTTCAAAGACTAAAAAACAAAGTATCCAGATGGGACATTCGTAATAATAAAATACAGGAGCCCAATTCTGCTATTTTAGATGACATCGTCATCATATTTTGAATGGAATGAGATTATATTTTGAATTGACTCAAAATCGGTATTCTGCTACACACTGTCATTCTATTCTAATTTCGATATATTCAATTAAATGTCAAATATCCTGACATGAGTAGGTATTGCCATTAATGAAATAATTAACTTTATTGCTGGTAATTTTATGTTACAGCGTTGCCTATGATTTGTTTTTTATGTAATATGCCCGCAAGTACGCGCTCACATTTTATTTCAATTTAACAGTTCCTTACGATCTGGTAGATATTTCGGGAAATCTCTTCTTAGTCAGGGACCGTAAGGGTGCAGCATACGGTCCTCGAGGAACGTACATGCCAATTTTTTGCATCTTGTGCCCAGTAGATTCAGCTGTGCATTGCTGTTAGTCAATTTTATATATACAGATGATACTACCTAGCAGTGCAATATGGCAGTCTAAAATACTAACCAGTACTATTTTAGTAAATGAATTTATTCGTTGGATTATGAGAGATTTTTTGATACATAATCAATAATGTTACGTACGATTTGAAATCGAACATTTAAAATATGGTTGTTTTGAATATGTGTATTTACAGTTTGCCGTTTGTCTTTGTACAAGAATATATTTAGCAGAATACCGTTTATGTATTGTTCAACTCTCAATATATTCGCAATATCATTTCAATGTCTCTTAATTTAGGAGAATACCATTATGACGTAAATATGATACTGACATCATATTGAAACTGCATTTTGAACAAATATAATTAGCAGAATTGGGCTCCTGATGTGTGTTTTTGTCAAGTAATAGAAGTGATTTGAGGCTGAATCAACAAAATATATTATTATTATAGAAATACAAAATCATACGTAAGTTACAAACATTGACGGATGATCAAAGTCCATTCACTTGTTCTTGTTTTTCTCCTTTTTCAAACAGTAACCATAGTTGGTATTAAACAACAAAGTAGATTGTATTGTACAGTGTTCGCTGCCGACGCACATACACACATCTACAAAACATATTCATTCGGATATATGAGCGCAATTTCGTGACACTACGGATCATTCCCAGTAGTTATATTGAATGCCCTTGTAAAAACATACATAGAACTAGACTGGGACATTTCCTATTACTTATCCCAATAGTTCTATTCTCCTCATCAAGTTGTGCTAATAGAATTAGGACAGTTCTATTCACAATATCTAGTCACAATGCGCGTCGGTACAGAGAGTATATGTTTATCTCTTTTTCGCGCTTGCGATTAGATGTGCTATCTCACTTACATTTCTTATCTAATTCTTAGTGTGTCGTTTTGAGATATTTATATTAGTGCGCGCACGCTTTTCGCGATGCGTGCCACTCGTAAGCAACGGTTACCTTGTCAGTAACCTGTCTACGGTTTCTTACTAGTATGTCTATGGTTCGAACGATTCGATTGAGTTTGGAATACGAATTACTTTGTACTTTTGTGAAAACGTAAATGCGGGGGTGGAGGGGGATTTTGCGGAGCAACGACGTACGTCCGCCTTCAATCACGCCTAGGCGGGCACTGATGAACGGCTTACGGCCGGCGAGCGATATAATGCCAACATTTTGACTTTTTTTTTTTGCTTGGAGAGAAATAATAACGAAGTTACGAAATCTGTTTTTACCATTTATTTTAAAATAAAGAGCTGTTTCCATTGATAATACTTTCATATAAATTCATTATGGAATCTCTAAGCAGTACACGTTTAAAATTGTGATTTAGTGCCATGTTTGACATTTTTTTATCAAGCCAATCATTCCAAATCGTGTTTCTATCTTTACAATTTACTAGAAAATATGTTCAACTTTTATAATTTAATTTTTATTCATTAAAAATATCATAGTTCATGGGACTTTCAGACGTTCAAAAATCTTAAAAAGTACTGCAAGCTCGCCTGCGTGACGTGAAAAAGAAGTCTAGGCCATCATGCCATATTGATATGGTACTGGGAAGCTGACCTTTACTATTGGACTCCGTGACTACTTAAGATCAGGCGGCATAGTGACGTTTTGATAAGCCATAACAAAAAATACCAAAAAGCACGTAGGATAAAGTTTTCGGGGAAGAAGGAGAGTAATTTTTCTATCTACTGTAATACTATGGCGTACCTATGTATTATTATTAGATACAGCGATCCTCGATTGAACTGTCTTATTAAAAATTTTAACACTGGACAGATCAAGCATAACCGGGTATAAATACATACCTACATAATTATTATAGTCAAAGACACCCTCACCAAGAAAAACATACATGTTCACGCACACAAATGTTTGACGTTGGGGCGCGGGAATCGAACCCGAGGCATTTGGCGTAGCAGTCGTTTGTAACACTCCCATCACACAACGTCGAAATTGTTTAACCATTAAAAAAATCAATAAAACCCTATAAAATCCGTTCCGTATCCGTCCGTTCTCATACAGACTTTATTGTATAATATGTGTAGATTTTCGCCTTGGTATACAGCTAATTAGGCATTTAACTGAAATGGCTACATACCTACTAAATACTAAAAAAACAACATTTCATGTTGATCCCCTCGAAACGCGAGACAGGAAAGAGGGCTACGTCTTGAGTCTAAGGTGCTTGTATCAAAGGACACTTTAAGGTGCTCTCTAAATGAGGAAAATAGCACTTTTTACGATCGTGGAATCACCTAAGTTCAACCCCACAGAACCCTCTTTAAAGTATGTTTTTTACCTTTTTGCTCTTATTATAGGGCATCGTCTTACTCTTTGTATTGCTATGAGTATAGTGTTAATTGTCCATATTACAAGTTATTGGATAAAACCCAAGTAAGTAGCTAAAAAATAAGCGATTTTGGAAAAGCTAACCAGTAACTAACTCACAAAACTTTGCAGTTATGGGGTTTCTTCTTCTTTGATCCAGTCGGCTATATCTGACAGAAGATCAAGTGTACGAAAGTATATAGAAAGAAAGTTTTTAAAATGAATTACAGGTGCACTTAACAGAATTATCAGTAGTTTATATAATTGTATGTGGTCTATTTTCGTTCTGCTAGTGACCTAAATATAAATATCAATGATACCTTAATGGCAGTACATTGGCCGGTATTCTGGAACTAATACACCTATCAAACGAATACGTTATTTGGCTGTACATTTTTTTATCTAATCTTTCTTAATTTCAGTTTTATTTACATGTACTATTTTCCTGTTGCATGGATGTTTTATTACTGTAAAATTCTTTCGTGTAAATTAATAATCAAATTCGTATTCAAGCCATCTTTGTAAACTTGGTTTTTTTCATGTTTATAACTACCATGAAATGACAATAAAAATTGAAATTCAAAAATTGTAAAGGAATCAATTTTTTTCTAGTTACGAGAAAATGCAAAGAATCTGAATGAAAATTCAGGTGTCAAAATTCTGAGAACGACTGAAGGCTATTAGACAAACGAATTGAAATTCATCTAAATATAGCTCCACTGCGTTTCTTGTTATCTCTCCAAGGAAACAGGATTCATTTCCTTGATAATGTTTGCCCTGAACAAATAGTTATTTAATTTAACTGAAAACGAAACATTCCCAACGTAAATTGATATTTACATAGCACCAATCAAAGATTTGTAATCAATGTTGAATGTTACACAGTTTGCTTAAAGTAAGTATTTGGAATTTATTTATCTGTGACAGAGATGTCGAATTTATAAAAAAGGTATTGAAATTTGTTTTAAAGAAAGCTAGGATAAAGTTTGATTGCTGCTTTAACTACGTTTCGGTCTGATAGAAAAACTTTTTAGGTACAATATAAGATCATCATCACACATGATACAATATTGATTTCCTATACTTAAAATCTTATTATTTATAAGAAAAAGTTTTATTAAGTTTGGGGCTAAATGGCGATGTGTTTATGTAATCGATTTTTAAAATTTCGCATTTTGTATGGCCGTGGTCGCGAAGGAACGTAAAATTCCGTTCAAAAACATGGTCGTTGTTAGTCGGTCTAAACGACGGATAACCACAGTTATTTATACCTCAAATAAAATTCATTATTATGATATTTTAATTTTCACATTATTATGAATACATGTTTACTTTATAACCCGCTGGTTTACTGTCTCTAGCGTTGTTGCATTACTGGCATAACTGCACAAGCATTGAACGTAATGAGGCTTTAGTAATATAATAATACTAGACGACGCCAGCAGCTACGCCTGCATTTTTTTTTAATTTACCCGTTTTGGTCGATCCCGTGGGAATTTCGGGAAATCCCTTCTTAGTGCACCCCTACGGTCCCCGAGGAACATACATGCCAAATTTCAGCTTCCTGCGCCCAATAGTTTCGGCTGTAGCGTGTCTGTCAGTCAGTCAGTAACGCAAGGATTTTATATATTAAGATATTATTTTAGTGGCATAGCCTAGTGAAAAAGCAGCGATAGCCTAGTGGAGATACCAACAGACTGCCATGCAGAGGGTATCGGGTTCGAATCCTAGGCGCGCACCACTGACTTTTCGGAGTTATGTGCGTATTGAAATATTAATTATCGCTTGCCCCGTGCGTCGGTCCCGGTTGTCATGAAGATCTTTGACAGTCGTTATAGGGAGTCAGTACCTATCTCTGAATAAACTGACACTAGTCTTAACCATGGAATATCGCTATCCCTTTGGGTTGCGGAGGTCAGATAGGCAGTCGCTCCGTGGAAAAGCTAATATTCAGTTAAATCCGGTTAGACTAGAAAGCGGACCCCGGGTTGAAACTGGGATAACGCTAGGAGAAAGAAGATTAGACATTATATGCGTCTAACATAACAAATTAGAGTTGACCCTTTAGAAGCTGGATTACTGCTGCATAAACTACTATATGCTATTTATGTTCCTATCACTCTCTTATCGATAATTATTCCGGTAGGTACATGAAGTGTGATTATGATAGATTGATAGTTCTTAATATGGGTCATAAGCATGTTCAATTATTCATGAGTTACGTAAGTATATGCGTTTACTCTGCACCTGTATTAATCGATTGAGCAAATTAAATATTATGTTTAGGCTGTACACATATCTATGTATAGCTATTTTTATAATTAACTAGCATTACACTGTTACAAGGCATTCTTGCTGTAGACTTTATTTAAGTTTTTACCGGCTCCAATCAAAAACCTTTTGTACCCGACTACGGCTTTGCCAAAAGGAAAGGTAATGTTTTTGGGAGTCTATACATGTATGTATGTAATTATGCATGTATGTATGTTTGTATGTTCCATCGTAGCGCCTAAACTACTGAACCGATTTTAATAAATGGGGTGTCAATAGATTCGTAATAATGGCCCGGGTGACATAGGCTATATAAATTTTATCTAAATTTTCTATATCCTTTCATTCGTCACATTTACTACTCTGTCAATCACATTACAAATATGTACATATATTATAATGAGTATAATTGAGTCAAAATATAAAATTTAAACGCGGTTGTTGTGATTTGTACGATTCAGGCGCTTTTAACTATTTTTCTTTCATTCTTCCTTTAAATAAGACAATGTAAACATATTTACATGCCACATCAGAATACGGAAAAGGCTAAAATAAATTTAAAAATAGTAATATATAAAAACAGGGGTCTAAAAAGGACGAAACAAGGAAATAGCTCATTCAGATATAAATCCAGAAAAGTATTAAAACAGAAATGCCCAACCTAGAGCCACAAGAGCCGCGGTCGCACCCATTGTATACCTAATGTGGGTGCCAGGTACATACTGTATACTTACTAGTACTTTTCTGGATTTATATCTGAATGAGCTTTTTCCTTGTTTCGTCCTATTTAGACCCCCCGTCTTTTAGACAACGAAAATGTCTATGCTTTTACTTTTAAAATTAAATTAAAGCTCTATTTAACTATTTTATACAGATTACGTGCAAAACTTTACAAAGTTTTATACACCTTCTCTAATAAAGATTACCCCGCGTAGCAACGTCGCTTTGCTCCCACTTCTAATTAACGAGGACTCGCGTGTTCCCTGTGGAGAATTGTTTACTTGTTCCCGTATATAGGACACGCTCATTGACCCGTAAGCGTTTGCAGTATAGTCTATAGTCAATATTGATTTTGTCACTGTGTTTAACGAGGTAACGAACTTTTAAATGGCCGGTTAAGTGGTGATAACTTTTCGTACGATTACGTGAAAAATAAGAGGCAATAACACTTTTTATTCCATACATCAAAATAATAATAATTAGCTTTGTTTCAAAATACTTGTGAGAAATATTTAATTATTGACGTATTTTATTAGACAAATATTGTTTTTAATAGTTGACTAACTTCACCAAGATATTAAGCAGAATGACATATTATAAATGCTTATAATCGTACGTTATTCTTTGAGCTTCTTATAAAATAAAATTCCATCTGACTCTCGCGTGTAGTCCAGCGCAAGCTGCACTGCATGAAGTACAACATACTCTGTTCTACGAGCGACTAAGTTCATTATGATAAGTTACATACAATTATAAATTCCCATGCGCCACACACATGGCTCTTCAAAAAGCTGACGTCACTCCAGAACATGCAGAACATTATACAATTTAATTTAAACGGGTCTTATTCGCGATATTTAATTAATTTAAGGTATAAATATATATCGCGAATAAGACCCGTTTAAATTAAATTGTATGATGTATACAAATCGCGAAAGTTTAAAATCGATTATGCAGAACATTCTACATCATTCCTCAAAAACTTAGTATGTAAATTGCATATATGCGCCACACGAATCGTATTCGAAACGTTCGTGAGTTGAATTTATTTACCGTCTTTCTGTCTACGATGGGCCAGATGTTCCACCCACGCAGTTTGTCTGGAGTAACGCCCACATTCAACCATCGTACATCTATACGTTTGTCATCAGATAACTATAGGCAAACAAAACCTACCTGTTGATGTATCACCTTTTGCACTTCAATGAAACAGTCCCACGGATTAATAACGTGTGGATAATATACACTCAATGAAAAATGTTTTATCAATCACACTGCAAGTCTACCAGGTAGTTCGAACGAAAATCACAATGTCATCTAACATAGAAGAAAAACTAAGACGTAAGGTCTACAAAAGAAAAACTAACTATATGAAATCTACTCAGAAAACGATTATAAAACCATTTTAATAGATTGCAAGACTTATTATTGAAGCTTGACAGATTTCGGTACATAAAGGTACACAGTATACACAACAGTGAACACTTGTGATACGCATGCGCGGGATCCATCGCGCATGCTCCAATATGATATCAATATGACGCTGTCGTGACAGAAGGTCGTTGTTCAATGGGTGAAGGTGAATTTCATGAATGAAGCGAGGCTAGCGAAAGCCTGATTACATTACCAAAATTTCAGCTAGAAACATAAAATAGAAAAAAATGTCATGTCATCAATTTGGATAGAGCAATATTACACATAGCTGATGTTTTGTATCAAAATGAATGCCTGTAAGGCTATAAATTATCAATAGGAAATGAAACAACAAACTTAGTTCAAGTATTCGTATCTGGCCTTGACACCGCAACTTTTTTATATAACTCTAACCATAGTAGGTACATAGCACTTTGAGATTAATCAAAGAATTGGTGAACCTATACTATGCTTTAAAATAACTTCGTAATTAGGTATTGCAATCATAAATTAATGTTAAACACATTTTATTTAGTTTCGTATGCACTAACTACAAATTAAATGTAAATAATTATATGCAATTAATATAATGGAACATCTTTAATTTATCTAATTTATTATTAATTTTTTTATTTATAGACTCACGCCTGTATCCCCGAAGGGGTAGGCAGAGGTGTAATATTACACCCACATTTCACCATGAATTTTAAGGGCCCACGTAATAGGGGGCGAGCCTATTGCCGTACCGGGCAAATTACCAGACTCCGTGTTGCTACTGATAATTTCTTAACGGAAAAACTCAATAACACTTTGCCGAATAAAATGTAGAAGGCAGCTTAATTCACATACATTATATTATGTATCTTTAGCAATGAGTCTAGATGACTGACAGTTTTGCCACTTTGAATCGCGATACGTCTTGCTTTAGTAGATACCAACAATAATCAACCAGTATTTTTCTTAACACTCTGAAACGAGTGTGTGAAACATTTTAGCTTAAGTCTGTATCTTTATTCTTACTGCAATCCAACAATCTGTAAATTATGTACAAGTAATATTAATTAATTGGAATACTCCTTAAATAATTTAATGTAATGCTGCACTTTGCTTTATGTACACACCAGAAGACACAGAACTTGGTCCAAGTACAAAAATTGGCGTCAGATTAAATACTGTACTGCGAAGAGATTTACAAAGATTTAAGAAATGGACATAAAGAACACCTAAACTCGTACAAAGTTTGTTCGGTGTCGGATCCGAACGCAGAACGCTCGGCGTTTTGGAAAATATTAGTGAAAGCACTCCCTAAACCATGTCAGTGCACCTGTTATCGTCTGATCATAGATATGCATCATGTGTACCTTCATGTAAAATTTGAACTTGATATGAAAAAAGCATACCATTATAATTATTTAAACTTATCTTAGATAGAAACTTTATATCTTGGATATTTTAAATCAATTAAAAACGTGAATGTGTTACCAAAATATATCATATAGCCTATTATTATTAACATTTAACACAATTAACAAAACTAAATAATATATATATTTTTTAAATTGGTTGTATAGTGTATGTATAAATTCACATAATTTATCTAGACTGACATCTATCTTACTTTTTTGGAACTAACAAGTCCTCGTCGGCTGTGCAAAGTTAGTCTTCCAACGTGCAGACCTCCACCGCCCTCTAACAAACGAAACATTCCTTTTTTAGGGGCGGCAGTTTCTACGAAGGGTGGTTAGACTATACTCACTTTTCATTAAAGACGAAGGCTGAATACTTGTGGCTGCAAAGTTCTAGCGAAGTCCTACAGATGTCGCTGATTATTAATAGAATTCAAAATATTAACAAAGCATGGTTTAACGCTCATAATATGATAATTAGTATAAAACACCTTACCAATATGCAGTACAATAAAATGTCTCTATAATATTTCACTCAAAACATTTTAATTAACAAGCATTATGTTGTGTAATCCAAATTAAGCTACCAAAGCCAGGTGCATAAAAGCAAATGAATCCTAAAACTATCCCGAGCTACATAACATAAAACCTAATTCAGCTGTTTAATCAACATTTGCCTAACGGGGTAGCAGCTGAATTTAATTCTCGGTACCATTTAAGACAATCTTGAAGGGACCGTTGTACGTAAGCTATTAATTAGAAGCATCAGTGTGGAATCTCATACGATTAGTAGTGTAATGGAGCGAGAAGACGGGAGAGACGTTGATGTATGTACGCTTAGACGTATACATTGTTTGGTAAATGACGTGTGCTCTTCATATTCATTGTCTAAGCTATCTTCAGCTGAAGTTATTTGCGGTTGAAAATGTTGTTTCTTATTTTTCACACATAAATTATATTGAGTTCTCTTTATTATTTTGTTCCTAATACGAGCATGTCACGTAAATAATACATTGTAACACTATAGGTAGTATATAAATTGGTAATAAGTTTATGTATATTATGGTATAATAAAAAAGACAACGAGAATGTAAAAAAAACTATTGCTTTTCTCAGTCAAAACCTTGTAAGCCTTTTAACAATACTTTTCGTAAATGTTCATGGTCGTTCTCTTATCTGTCCAATCCTATCTGCATTTTTATTAGATGCCTTGGATATACAAAACTTTTTATTAGATTCTTTAAGACTATGCTCTGTACCTATATTTCTTTATTTTGTTTTAAGATTCTGATCTTTGATTCTGATCATTCTGAAATTAATATAAAAAAATATAAATATCAAGCCAATTAAAGCACTTTATTAACAAAAAATTACACATTACATATGTGTAATTTTGTAATGAATTAGGAAAGCCAATCCGAAACAAGATCCTTCTAGGCAACCGTTTTCTTACATCAACCTTATTATCCTTGTCGAAGATCATCGACTAACAGTCTATAAGCCTAGTGCACAGCCTAGACAGTGCTATACACGATCTAGTCTCGAAATAGATTGATTAATGTACTGTCGGATAGAGAGGGCTGATTAATTTGTTGTTGGAGTAAGACAGTGACACCAGAAGCAAGGTACAGGGCCTTATTAGGCCAGAATCAATCAAATCAATCAAATCATCTTTATTGTACACCAAAGTAATACAATTTGCTATACTTATTTGTAAAAGTTAATGTACAAATGGCGGCCTTATCACTTATAAGCAATATCTTCCAGGCAACCTTTGGATGGACTAAAAAAGCAAGGAGCCTGGAAAAGGGCAGTTTGGCGATACTGACGATTTATTCAAATTTTTTAGGTACAGTAAAAACGATAAAAAAAACAAATTAAGAAATAAAACTAATATTTACATACATAGTGCTAAAAATACACACATAAAATACTGAAAAATATACTACATAAACATACATAAATAATTATAAAATATATAATACATACATAAAAGTTTAGGAAATGGAAGATAGAACAAAGTATGAGTTTGACAATAGATAGAAAATATTAAATAGATAAATAGTAGTCTTTTAATAACTTTTTAAAGGAAGTTATAGTTTGAGCCTGATTTATGGATATAGGCAAAGCATTCCACAAGCAAACGGCTTGTACAGAATTTACATTTTTTCCAATAACTACCTTATGTAGTGTATGACCAAATATTTTTCGGTGACTATTTGCATAGTGAACAATAATTATTTTTTATTATTTTTTATCAACATTGTTGGTAGGTTTTTGATTACGGACAGATTACGAATAGTTGTTTCTAAAGTAACGGTTTTATATGTGGTCAAAAGTCTACTTATAAACATATTATTTTTATACTTAAAATAAGATATTTTCTCATTGGTAACCCTCTAGGTCATAAAGCTAACATTATGTTAAAAAAATGGTGACCTCGAAGGCATTATGGTATAAAAATCTGATTCGCTTTCTTATTTTACCTTCTAGTCAGTTTTGACTTTCACCTGCTGTCTAAGTTTTCATAAAGTTTCTGAGCTGGCGTGAGCACTTCTTTCAACTACTTTTTCCAACAATAAAGTGTAAGACAATTTTCGAAGTTTTAACACGTTCACTGCGGCTGTCACTTTCGAGAACTTGCTCATGATGCGGTGTGTCGCATAATGCCAATGCATCATATAAAGATCGCGTGCGATGCTTAACTTTACAAGAGTCTAGTTTGAATTATATTTTACAACTGAAGGATATAGTGGTTTGGAAAGTTGCCGATCCTCGTATGGTTCACGAAATGCAGATCTAATCACTCATACAAAAATCTAACACTTTACTTACAGACTAGGCCCATGGAATTATAATTCTTTCAGACTCAAATAAAGTGATATGTGTAGAGTAGCTGTTAGAAATGTTGATATAATTTTTAAAAAAAGGTCAGCTACTTCAATATACATAGATGAACTGTGACATTATTTGTGACAGGGACTATAAAGGATTAATAAAATTAATTCCGGCGTGAGATATCTACACAAAGTTTTAATCAAATAAACCGCGTTAAATTACTAAGCGATTCATTGCTTAATTACTGAAGGTCACTGCCCTGAGTTAACTTCTTGAACTTTGATACAAAATTTTCCAGTAGATTTGTGTAAAGTGTAGGAACTTTAAACATTTGTAATAATTATATATGTTGTAATAAGTATATATTATATTAGACTCAAGTACACTGATACTTTATTTACTTGGACAACTTTTAGGAAGTTTTCATTTTGATTTTTAATAATCTCGCACTCGGACAAGAGTTTATTTTCTTGTTAGAATCGAACCCACATCGCGCGGTACCGAGATAACCACTGCGCCATCCGTAGGTTCGATTCCCACATGAGACAACACTTTATGTGATCTTCGACTTTGGATGTACTTTGTGACCGTTGGTTGTATGTACATATGACGTAAAGGTCCCCGTAACACAGGTTTCATTTATGAATATCATTGAAAAATACTGGAATTAGTCTATGCATCTATGTATAAGCACCGTTTATAACCTTTGGCGACCACATAGAAAAATAATCCACGGACCCAGATTGGTATAAGTCGACAGTGCGTGCAATGTCCTTGGATATTATTTTAATTTGATGTGAGTAAAGCCATGAATTATGGCTAGTAAATTTCAATGAACACAATTTCTCTGGATCGTTATGTTTAATTAATACGACCACCGGTCAACGGTGGTCTGAATATTATTGAAATATTTCACTTCATATAATATTAATTTCATATAGCAGTGATTAATATTTAATACCATTCGCCAGTTCCCAACCAAAAAAAAAATAACTACTTGGTATTATAAGAATTAAATTAATAGATTTCGGCTCATCCAACTCGGTGTATCTGCCACTAGGATTAAAATGGCATTCACAACTATTTAAAAAGACAAAGCTAACCTTTTCTAAAACCGTTTCCATCTGAGTGCACACTAACACTATATTATCATAAGAGAGCTTGGCTGCAGATATATTAAATCGCTTCTCCCGGGAAGCTTCCTGATACGGCGACGTCTCTCACGGTGACTTGACGTGATCACGTGACCCCATTTCACAGTTAATTGCTCGGGACTTTCGCGTTTTGTTTTTATAATGTAAATCGATAGAGGACATCTCTACGTATTAGCCTGTTTGGCTACAACTTTGTGCCTGAACAAATATGTTCGAGGGAAAGGTTCAATTTTATGTTTGTTTTAGTTCATTAGGTTTCTTAGATTATTATTATTATCATAGCTAACACGTTTTTCGTATATTAAACTTTATTTTTTTACCGTCTGAATATGTCATTTCTGGAGAATTTAATTTTTAACAGAGTGCAAACACATTTTTGTAGCAACGTGAATTGCTACAAAAATGTGTAACTTTTCCTAAAATTGCTTAACATAACGTGACACGATATCACAAAATGGCGCCAGGAGATTGTAACAAATTTTTCTATCTCAAAATTCAGAGTTCCAGAATGCTGCATAAAAAGCACCCGCCGGGAAGCGTGCCTTGTTTGTACTGGCTGATGAGTTGTTTGCCTTGTAAACGAAACCCGTATTTATTAAATATATGCCTTCCTTTTATATCACGAGTTCAGTGCGCTTCCTCGACATTTTTTGGCAGCTTACTGTCTTTTATCAAATATTTCAGGCTATAGGTACGTTTGCCACTTATTCTTTTTAGTGTAATTTGGGTTTTGAACTGTACGAAATGCTCAATAATGATAATGTGTCCTATTTGTTTTCTTTCTGCTACTGATTTGTAATTAGTTATATTTATATAACAAACTTTGTTCAACAAGAAGATTAAATTGCTGATCAACATTATCTAAGCTTCATCTTAGTTACATCGAAGAATTTTTCTAGCAAAAACTCAGCTTCGCGGCCGAGTTTTATAACTTGCTTACCGCCTTTATCGACACTGTCCTCTGTTTTCTCAAAGATAACTCAACAGCAATATCAATCAATCAGCCTTTGCTGCACAAACATGCACAGCTAGTCTACCGTAATACGCATTTAGTCTATTCACCTAAATTCTTATGCAAGCTATTTTCCTGGCCAACTCAAGCCAAGCCTGTTATTTTTAGAGATCGGTTAGTGTAATAACCGATCTCTAAAAATGACTCGAAATAAGTGCCAAAATAATATGAAATCTGCCACGTTATTTACTTATTTGCAAGAAATTGTAAGAAAAATTATAATTTTGAAGCCAAATATCATGGCATCTTAGTGATTAAAAGAAAAATGTTTGTTCACTAGTTTTACCAACAATCGTTCGATTTTAAATAAAATATTAAAATCAAGCAGAGATATCATCCGCATTAAGATTATCCATCGAATTATAATAATTACTATGATAATAAACCAGCAATAAATCCAACAAAAACTTCAATGCTAATTATTAAATGTGTAAAAACTATTGAATCGTCTGAAATCATTCGATAAGCTTGAATATAAATTATCTCAAAAAACATTAAATTATAGATAATTTATTACATGATAATTTTGTTGTTAATGAATATTATGTATTACCGAAATGGATATTATTTTATTAATATACTAGCTTTTGCCTGCAGCTTCGCTCACATAAATTCGGGATTCTCTAGTTATACTATATCATCTATGTTCGGGGTAATACTAAATACTGTTTAAGGAATATAGCTGCAAAAAGTTTTTACATATACAAACTTCTTAGTACCTACTACATAAAACTTAGTAGTGTTCAAAATGTTATGTTGACGTTTCGCTAGAGTGGCCAATATGGTGACTGCGATTTGTCTGTCAGAACCATTAGAATTTAACAAAATACTCGACAATCAGAATATTGCGGATATATGTTGTCGACTCGAAATCTTTATTTTTTAATGTTTTATTATTCAGGTAAATTTTCGATGTACTCCTTGACGAAATTATTAATATAAGATTTGACACTGCGATAGCAGCGCAGCCCGTCGGTTCCAATGTGAAACATTCCAAAATCCACAACTACTTACAAATTAAAAATTAAGTAAAAAAACATTTTCCAGTGAACTAAATTGTGAATCTAAACCATTCTCAAATCCCTTTGAACACACACAAAAAAATTCATCAAGATCGGTTCATTCGTTTAGGAGTTCAGTGACATACACACGCACACAAGAAATATACATATATACATACATACATACATAGACTCACGTAGGCAGAGACTACGGAACGCCATTTGCAACGATCCTAACATACCTCTCTTGCTTCATCCACTCCCATCAAGTTTCTCATGCATGCAAGAAATATATATATCAAGATTTGTGTTATTCTTGTTGTTCCATATATTATTGATTTTAATATCATTCAGCTTAACATAAATCTATATCTACTATTACAATGGAATCATTTTATTAATTTAAATAAGAAGAAGTTAGCTTAATTTGATTAATTATTATTCTCAAATCATAAATACAATAAAATAATTCAATACAACGTAACAAAAGTTTGAGATTCAATGCCTCCTAAGTTAATCGTTATAAGCAAATTATAATGTTTCGTTGTAAAAAGTTCTGCACAACTTACATTTTTCTTTTTAGCGTGTCACTGGCAATCTAAATCGAATCAATCGAGAACTTAGCTACAAGTATGGAATTTTCAGTAGCGTCCATAAGTTCCAGTACCGTGCAGGTATTAAGGCACACAGGACAAGCAAGCTTGATCTTATATATATATATATATATATATATATATATATATATATATGAATAGCTTATAAACAATAATATAGTGTGACGTCGCTGTGACGTCGGGACGACACCGCCTCCCGTCTGCCTGCATGTTCCGTCCCCACCGCACTGCGAGCCTCTATATAAGCGGACGCGTTGGCTTCGCGCGCCCTTTCTGCGGCGACTACAGCTCGGAGTTAAGTTGACCAACTATCCTGGACCATCGGCAGCTGGATTCTCCACACAAACCCCACCCCTCGCCGAACTACGCGACCCTGTGTTAATTTTTCTAAAAATCACATAAATAGTAATTTTTTTCCATTAAGCTTGCTAAATGATGTCTTCAATTTATTTGCAATTAAATCAATTTTTATTGTAACATATAACCACGCTTCTCATTTTGACACACCCTAGTAGGGATATCGTAACAGCACACACTCGAAAGGTTCTTTTTACGTTACAGTGGCGCCCACGGGAATATTATAGGTAGGGTTTTGTTGAGAATCCGCTGCCGGTGAGTCTTCTTTTTTTTATTTTTTGTGTATGTGTGAAGTCGTTCCAAAGCAGTGTGTAGTTATTTTAGTGGCATTTACCTATTGTTTCTTTTTGCTTGTTCTATTGTGCTCGGAAAGTCGGTAGTGTTGTGCTGATCACAATAGACATTTTCTCTTTTTGTTCTGTTGTGCTCGGAAGGTCGGTATTGTGTTGAGCCGGTCACAACAGACAAATTTTGTCTTACTACGCTTGGTAAGCATTTCTATATTATAACTTTTCCTGTTACCGCGTGTGATAATTACTGTGTATCAACCGCACAAGTAACGAGTTATAATCGTTCGACTGCGGCCACGTGTCCTCTAAAGACGCGCTAAGGTCACATTCGTCGATCGCATTCTTTGTATTTTGCGATTTATGACCTCACGTCCACTAACGACGTGCCTAGGTCACCTTGATCGTACTGCTTCGCGATTAGCTTTTTTAAATGCCACTAAGGTAATTAAGTGCTACTGATAATTATTGCTAATAATCTGCTTTGGCTGACTTATGGAACGAATTCACACCCTTCTCTTTCTCACTTCTTTTCATTTTCTACTATAACCTTCTGCTAGTGATTTTGTACGGCGATATATTTCTATAAAGTCGGTATTATTTAATACTTTTACCGCCTACTACGGCGATTATCTTTTAAAATTAACTATTCTTTTCTTTCTTACTAAGAAAGTTGCATCTTTATTATACCACGTGTACCTAACATAGTTGGACTGGCTGAGAATGAACGTACCTAAGATGCTAGCGTATTATATACTAGGTATCTAGCTAGAATTCCGCGTTCATTTATTAATAAAATGTACACGTGTCACATGCAGGTTGCTCACTAACAATAATGAAAAAGTTTAATCTTTGTCTATTTGGTATATAAATACGAATATCATCGTAGAATTATTAGTTGTTCGTTTTGTCAAATGTTTATTATGCTACAATCGTTGTTTTTGGTCTTCGACTTTATCTCCTTGTTACTGCCTATCGGTATGTTATTTGAGAATGCATCTAATTATGCATTTACTGTTCATTGTGAACTCAATCATAAAATTCCTGCGTCGCAGTTATTGAATTATGTTCTTTTTGTAATGTTTTGTGTTGCTAGGATTGTTCTTTCAATGTCTGGTTTCTATTGAAATATATAAAACATACAATGATAAATAAATGATAAAATTAAGCCGCTGACGGCCGGAAAACTACTTAATTGTCAATATGTAACTTGTTTCCTTTTTACTAAATGCTATGCATCTGGTTTTACTAACCATCTTAAATAGTACTGGTTATAATGTGTTCCTGTACTAACGCAAATGTTATTATATCTAACTGAATTTATCAAACTTAATTGAATTGAAACTAACTTTAACTAAAGTGGGTATTTGCACATAAATTGAATCAATAACTTCTTTTCTTGAATAAATACGTGCCTATTTACATATGAATCAAATAAATAATATTTATACCTCATTAAATAACTAAAGTGGCTGTTTACACACAAATTAATAAATAATTTCAATACTTAAATAACTAATGTGGGTATTTCTACATAAATCAATAATTTTATACTTTTATAGCTAAAGCAAATTAATTGATTTACAAGTTAAAGATAATACCATTTCGTATTTCACCGTCGTTTATTTCAAACCTAAAAGCTGAATGAAATAATTAAATCTTATTCTATTACAGCATAAACAAGTTTATAAACGATTGGGTACAGTGTCATTCACAACAATGTAAGACGCATATCTATACAAAGTTAGAATAACCTACATAATTATTTGTGAAGGCCAACAATGGTTCTTTTGTTTCCGAGTTGAAGCTCGCATAATAACGCATTGTTGTGTTAACGAATTATATAAACATGCTAACATAAAACATGAATAAATATGCTAACATAAAACATGAATAGTTATTACTGTTATAAATTGTCGAAGAGGTTTTCCAAACTTAATATTTTTGAAAGAATCTGTTATTTATCTAACTAATTATCCAACTATCTGATAACTATCCAACTTTCACATAACTATATAAATATCATATATGTTTCTCTTGGTGATTGCCATATAGAAGATCTTAAATTAACTCACTACAAAGTTTAAGAATGTAATGATTAATGCTCATCACTAATGAACTAATCACTAAAATAACTTAACACTTCGTTACATATAATATAAAAATCTTTAACTCCTAATTACAGCTAAATTATGTACCCATATATCTTGTTACTTATAGCTTTGGTAATGACTGATCGAAATATAATAAAATATTTTTTTTCCCTTATGGCTCAGTGGCTGAAAGGTTGTTGTCGGATCGGTCTGTGGTTCGATTCTCGATTGTTTTATTTTTTTTTGTGTTTTTAACTATGGTAGTGTGTACTATGTCGTCGACAGTCTCCTTCGACGACGTACTATACATTATATCGTGCAGCGAATATTTTTTTGTGTTGTTGGCTATGGTTGTGTACACTTTGTCATCGATTGTCTCCTGCGATGATGTACTATACATTGCAACCTATTCCGAATTGTGTATTTGCCGTTGTCGATTTTGTATCATAATCAGAAACCAGTTATTTGTCCACGAGAATGGAATGCGGCCGGCGCCAAGCGCGCAGTGATGACTCACGTGTTCACTGGTTCGAACCTTCATTGTTATTCCATTTTAAATGAATACAAATTGTCCTTGCAATATTGCATCTACCTTGTTAATGAGCAATTTGTTTGTGATACTGCCAACTAATCGTATGATTGTAGTATCGTAATATAGTAAGATCGTAATATTGGTTTACGACTTATACTCTCTCAATTAACTTCACTAATCGAATATGGGTGGTCAGGTGGTGCCTACCAACATAGACTGGGTGACTATTTACTATAAAACTCACGTATAATACCTCTTCGCGCGTCGTGTATTATAATGAATGCGACTCGCATCTTGAATGAATGTTGGCTTGTTCATGCGTATGATAGTGTGTAGGCCTTTTTGAATGTGATGAATGTCAGGTTATAGGAACGTTCAATGCTTGGTGACGTATGAATGGCCGAGGGTTATACTTGTTTTTTTCCTCTTTCAGGGTTAATAGTTGCCTCGTATTTAACCTACTGACACCACTACCACTCATCTGTTACAGGGTCTCCGAATGCAGTTGCCGCCTACCAGCCACAGAATTTTCCCTATGGGAAAATTCTGGCCTAATGGGGGGAGTGTGTGACGTCGCTGTGACGTCGGGACGACACCGCCTCCCGGCTGCCTGCATGTTCCGTCCCCACCGCACTGCGAGCCTCTATATAAGCGGACGCGTTGGCTTCGCGCGCCCTTTCTGCGGCGACTACAGCTCGGAGTTAAGTTGACCAACTATCCTGGACCATCGGCAGCTGGATTCTCCACACAAACCCCACCCCTCGCCGAACTACGCGACCCTGTGTTAATTTTTCTAAAAATCACATAAATAGTAATTTTTTTCCATTAAGCTTGCTAAATGATGTCTTCAATTTATTTGCAATTAAATCAATTTTTATTGTAACATATAACCACGCTTCTCATTTTGACACACCCTAGTAGGGATATCGTAACAGCACACACTCGAAACACTCGTTCTTTTTACGTTACAATAGCTAAATCGCGTTCTCTCACAAGATACCTATGCAGAATATATGAATAATTTGTACAATAATGGTCTCCTAAAGTCATGCACTAGATTATATAACACAACGCAAGTACACAGCTCCATAGATCCCAGTTCTTAGGTAGTATCAGCGCAATCAATCACTTGATAAGCTACCCATACAGTGGCACGCAGTCGGAAGCTCTGTAATGAATGGCTCCAAGATATTACGCGCTTCCATATTAATTCATGACTCTGAGACTAAGACGTTATGCAATCGTGTAATGTAAGGGAATGGTCTCGACTTCGTAGTAAACTTGGTGAAGAAATGTCGTGATGAATGCTATGTTTGCGTGGTAAATGAATGGGCTTGCGAAATAAGTAGCAAGTAAGTTAGTGTATTTTTATTATAAAAGCTTAAGCTGGGTACTGTTATTTTTCATGTTTTTTTGATTTAACATTGATTACGGTTACATTTGCGCCTGTACTGATTTTGCATTTAATGTGCAGAATAATTATGTATATTCTAACATCTTTAAAAAACAAAAGTAAAACCATCCGCATTTAGCTGCTCACTAATACGTTTATAAATAGAGAAATAATATAGCAATTACAACCCTAATAAGCATGTTTAAACATGTACAACACGACTAACTGTTATCAAGATTCACAACATACAACACGCAGATTCACCCACACTATCAACCCATTCGCCCTCATTTTCCATACATTCACAGTCATTACTCCGTTATCTATACCAGCTCCTATCTGACGTCACGTCTGCAACACGTGCTCATTATACTCCCCCAAATTAAAGATAATTTGCTCGACGCACAGATTACATTATAATACGTGGATGTAATCTAAGTCAGGTGACGTCAAGATAAATTTCGGGTCGCATTAGATGAATAGTTTCTCCCTTCTATCGAATCCCACTAAAAGATGGATTACCAGCCAAACTGAGATTAATTACGACGGTCCCTATACAGATATCCCGGTCTATAGCTTCCATTAGGTGCAGACATTATTCAATAGAAAGTCTAGATTAGGTTTTTTGTTCGCGTTGGTTGGTCGGAGGTGAGCTCCGTTTTAAGAATAGTTTTTGCCGATAGTTTTATGTGAGCAGATTTCTATGTATGGGTGTTACTTTTTCTAGGAAAGACTTAAAGGTGATCTTTTTAGAATAATAGATGCCACTTTATATGTAAGAGATATAAGTATTTGGATCATATATTATCTCCACTAAACATTTAAGGTCACTTGATTTAATATACCAAGAATTTATAAATGCTTTGTATTATATGTAAAGTTACCCTCTACATATACAATAATCAACAGAAGTGATAAATTGCTGGTATAGTTTTCGCTAGATAATTTCAGAAACGCACAGAGTCATATCCAATGTGCATACCTGCAGTCCATTTTTAATGTCTGTTTATCACCGCAAGCGCTACGTGAAAGTTCACAAATATAGAAATAATGCATTGCTTGCTCTTATATAAAAAAGGTATAACGTCTATATTCAAATATTTTTGAATATACATGAAACTATTTGCTTCAGTAAAAGTTCCACAGAGCCGGCCACTGAAATAATACAATCGTTTACATGCAGTGGGAAACACATCAGAACAGCAACCGAAAACATTTTTGATCGTACACCTTTAAAATAAATAGTAAAATAAAATCACACATTCGTGCAGCATCCTGGGCTTAATTACTGAGACCAGCAAACCGCGAGTAGTGCCGGGGCACAGAAATTATATGCCAGATAATAGCGTACATTCAACTACGGTGACATCTATTGTCCCGTTCCGTACAACATGTGCAGTGCAGTGTCGCTGCTGAATGTGGATTATAAGAATATTTATTTTTATTCTGGGGCAAAGAACGGGGATGTGTTGAAGATTCAACTCATTCCTACTGCAGTAAATTGATGACACTGGCTGATGATGAGTTTAAAATGGTGTGTTGAAGATTGATCATATTTCGGTGAGAAAGGAGAAGTCTTTCTACTGCAGTTGATTGATGATACTGGCGGATGATGATTATACATCAATCAAAATGTAGTTAAGTCAGCCTATATTTTTCTAATTAAGGTATTTTTTTTATTAAAAACTGTTGCATTGTTTCTGCTTTCGATAAAATAACTTTATTTCACTTTAAATATAGTTGGTATTTTGATTAAATTAAGCAAAGATATAATAAAATTGTTTATGACTTTAAATTTGTTGCTACCCACTATGGCAGACGAAGAAGCAATAACCTCAAATTGGTGAGCATTAATTCTAGCTTAAACTCGTGGCTCATATTTAGCTGATAGTGACTAAGAAAACAATAAAATTTCCTACTTACAGCTGCAGAGAGTGGACAAAGGAGAGACGATTGAAAGAGAGATGAGAGGAGATAGACAACTGGGTCCCGACTTCAAACCGTACTCTCATTCGCCGAATGCAACGCAACAATGCGTATCACTTCGTTTACATTATTTTACATACAACATTTACGTTATTGAGTTGACACAAAATTTCACACATGGGAAAGCGTATTGTTGTAATTAATGTTTTGTTTAATATTGTTAAGTTTATTAGTGCCACACTTTTATCCAAAACTAGCAAACTATCACGAATTTGCACCGATAGTTTAATACATAATTTAGACAAAACATAATTAACAAATTATAGACCGGACTTTTATTTTATTAGACTATTGGTGAAATTTGTGAAAAGCTGTTCATTAAATCATGCGTTTATCGCGACAAGACAGTTAGATAGACAGACAGACTGACCTTGTTTTATTATAATAAACTAGAGATACAACATTTAATATTGCAACTAATGGATTTACATAATAATGGTATGTGATTGAAACGATTTAAGTTGTGTCAGTTCGCTGATAAAATTTCATTAATTTAGGAGTAATAGGTAATATTAATAATTTGATAATGATTTAATATGTTCGCAATAAATTTGCCTATAATAATTGACTTACAAAGCAAATCGATAATACTAACATGTATAATGATTTAACCCTAGAGTGCTCGCGCTATGAGCATTTTGCCACCCGCGGCGAAACAATCGTATTATTTCATACACGATGCATTTGTCAAGGTCAAGCGTCCTAGTAGCTGATCCCGCACAACTTGGCTCCTTGTTTTAGAAATTAGAAGAAATTCAGTGCTTGGAAGGAAGGAGGAAACGATTGATGTCAGTGTGTCGCGTTTGGCGGCAAATTGCTCACAGCCCGACTACTCACGTAAGTAAAATTGGTGTGACTATTTTTTACTTTAATTTAAATATGATTAGTTTTCTTTGTTTAAAACGTTGTTCTTATGTAAATTTTATATTTCTGGGCGATTTTTCTTTTTGTTTATTAAAATAAACATTTTAATGGTTCCGTACCTCACAAGGTAAAAAAGGAATCCTTATAACATCACTTTCTTGTCCGTCTGTCTGTCTGTCTGTCTGTCCGTGTGTCACCACCGATTTGCTAGATCCACCCGTTCCTGAGAAAAATCTCAG